>CM022302.1:66120111-67349909 GCA_011799875.1 Thinopyrum elongatum | reverse complement strand
AGCGTTCGTAACGCCGCCGCCGCGCCCCGCTTCGTCCCCGGCCGTCGCCCGCTCCGTCACCGCCTGCTCCTCCCCGACCTCGCGCCCAGCCCCCTCGGCGTGCGCTCCGGCGCCGCCTGGGCCCCGTCGCGCCCCGGCGCCTGCGTCGCCCCCCCCCCCCCCCCACACGGGCGCCCCCCGCGCCGATCTGCCTTGCCGGTCGCCACCGTCTTCGCCGACGCCTCCCCGCCGGGGACTGCCTCGCCTCCTCCTCCCCACACTGCGTCCACCTCCTTCGCCCCCCGTCCGGCCAGCCTCGACTCGGGCCGCATCGTCGCGTCGCTTCCTCGCCTCGCCATCATCCCCGTCGGCCCCCTGTGAGCCGCGCCCCTCTCCTCTCCTCTCTCCCTGACGCCGGCCCCCGCACGTCGCTGCCAGCCCGACTCGGCACGGGCTCAACCTCCCCGTCGCCTGTCCCCTGCGCGCAAGAGCACGGAACACCGTTTCGCGTAGGGGCGCAAGCGCGAGCGAGCCCACGCACAGCGCTGCCGCGCTGCGCGGACGTAGACGCGCCTGCCGCGAGCCCGCGCGCCCCCGTCACCGCGCCCGTGGCCACGGCCATGACCGGTGGCCCGCCCCCCCTGAGGGCAATGACAGATGGGGCCCAGCCCCCTAAAAACGAATAAAAAAAAAATAATAATAAAATAATTAAACAATTAATTAATTAATTAATAGTTAATTAATCCTGATTAGGTTAATTAATAAGTAGTTAGTGTTAATTAAACAGTAATTTAATTAGTTAATCACTAATTTACCTAACAGCCTATGACAGTGGGACCCATGGTCCTGACGTCATGCTGACGTCAGCAAGACACTTTTCGGATAATGTTAATTTAAATATAATTTAAATTCCAGAAATATAAAAACTTTAGAAAATCAATATAAAATAATCCGTAGCTCAGATGAAAATACGTTGTACATGAAAGTTGCTCAGAACGACGAGACGATCTGAAACGCGTCCCGTTCGTCCGTCACGCGTCCCAAACTATCGAACTTGCAAACGTTCCCCTTTATCCTGTCCGATTATCCCAAAGACAACCGGAATATCGTCAGATATCTCCCGCTCCGTTGTTACGTGTGATGCTGCGTTGACTTACCCCTGCACCGTGTATGTATTGTCATGCTCATGTTTGCTATATATTTATACTGTTCTCCCCCTCTTCTCTCTCGATAGCCCCCGACCCCGACGTCGTCCCGAGACCGACGCAGCTACGGAGCCGAAGACACCATAGACGACCTTGCCCTTGCCGCGAGCAACCAGGCAAGCCCCTCCCTTGAGCATACCGATATCGCCCATTCTAATTTCCCATGCTTGCATTAGAATTGCTGCTGCTGCTGCTGCTTTACCTATTCTGATGCATAGCCTGTTCTGTAACCTGCTGTTGATAATTACTACATATCCTAAACTGTTTAGTCTAGGCTGGGTAGAACTATCAGTGAACCCCACTTATCCCGACGCCGCGCTGGATACGTCAGAAGAAGACCCGGTCAACGGATTGAGACCAGGCCCGACACGCACATCACCCCCCCCCCTTAGTTGTAAAGGACAGCAGCGTTATATCGAGTGTCGAGGGTGGAAGAAACCTCATGTAGCACTTCTGATGTTTATTCTGTAGAGTAGTTATCGGTCGTGGTCATCGAGGGTGATTCCTCCTCACCGCTCTCGTAACGACGCTGTCGTACAACACCTCAAGTGTGGACCCAGTGAGGTGATTCCTCCTAGTTCATCTTGCGGATACATCGAGTGGGAATTCAATGAGGGTGATACCTCGGATCCCTGATGTATGGACACACGGATACTTGGACTTACATGTTACTTGGCAAGGCGGGTCGACCGTGAGGGTACCGGTGTTGGTTGATTGTAAGGGGGTTGCCAGTGTTGGTGTTCAAGAGTGGTGAATACGAGGCGCGGATCCGGCATCTGCTTAACCCTGCCGCAAGTCCTCAGACGGGCGAAAACTGGGTCCATCTTTCGTAGTCTCTGCTCTACCGCAAGCCCCTAGTCCTAGCGATTTGGGATATTTGATCCGAGCAGCCTCTTGGTCTGATAGCACTAACCATCACGTGGCCTAGTATGGGCGTTCTGCATCGTATGAATCAAGCGCTAAAGCTCTGCCAGACGTCCAGTTCAGCCTCGTGGCCGGGCCGGGGGCCAGTACCATCCAGGACTGAGGTGGTGATCGTCCCGACCCCCTGCAAACACCGCCGACCCGGAGTGCACAGGGCATGGCTGCCATGACCCCTGAGACGCTTAGATATTAGACGCGCGGGGACCATCTGGCGGGTGTCGGTAGGGTTGCGAAGGGCTTGCCTGTTGCTCGGCGGCAAGGGCAAGGTCGTCTTGGTGTCTTCGGGCTCCGAGCTGCGTCGGTCTCGGGGACGACGTCGGGGTCGGGGGCTATCGAGAGAGAAAGGGGGAGGAAACATGTATAAATTATAGCAACATGAGCATGACAAATACGTACACTTGCTAGGGGTAAGTCTAACGCAGCATCACACGTAACAGACGGAGCGGGAGAATATCTGACGATATTTCCGGTGTCTTTGGGATTATCGGACAGAGATAAGAGGGGAACGGTTGCAAGTTCGGATAGTTAGGACGCGTGACGGACGAACGGACCGCTATTCAGATCGTCTCGTCGTTCTAGCAACTTCATGTACAAACGTATTTCTCTGTAGCTACGGATTATTTTATGATATTTCTAAGTTTTTATTAATTTCTGGATTTAATATTATTTTAAATTAACATTATCCGAAACCAGTGTCTTGCTTGACGTCAGCATGACGTCAGACCAGTGGGTCCACCTGTCATAGGCTGTTAGGTTTAATTAGTGATTAACTAATTAAATTACTGTTTAATTAACACTAACTACTTAATTATTAACCTAATCAGGATTATTAACTAATAATTATTATTAATTAGTTTAATTATTTTATTATTATTATTATTTTTTTAATTCGTTTTTAGGGGCTGGGCCCCATCTTCATTGCCTCAGGGGGGGCAGGGCCCACCGGTCAGTGCGACGTGCCACGGGACGGGTGACGGGCGCCGCGGCTGCGCTCCGGTCGCGGCGACGTTCCTCTCGCGGCAGTTCTCTTGCTTGGTGCTCGGCTCGCGCGTGCGCCTCCGCGGCAACGCAGTCCGGTTCGAGCGAAGCACGAATCCGGCGCAGCTGCTCCCGACGTGCGGGGGCGGCGTCAGGGAGAGAGGAGGAGAGGGGCGCGGCTCACAGGGGGCCGACGGGGATGATGGCGAGGCGAGGGAAGCGACGGCGACGATGCGGCCGATGTCGAGGCTGGCCGGGCGACGGGGGCGAGGAGGTGGCGCAGTGTGGGGAGGAGGAGGCGAGGCAGTCCGCGGGGGGCGGACGGCGAAGACGGTGGCGACCGGCAGGCAGATCGGCCGGGGAGGCGCGCCGGTCGGGGGGGGGGGGCGACGCGCGGGCGCGCGACGGGCCAGGCGGCCCGGAGCGCACGGCGAGGGGGCGGGCGCGAGGTCGGGGAGGAGCAGGCGGTGACGAGCGGGGCGACGCGGGGACGAAGCGGCGGCGGCGGCGCGTCGGTTCCTCCGCAAGCGACCACCGAGTGCCTATCATTGTCACCACTTGGACTGTCCAACGCAGCTCCGACTCAAAAGCAACCACGGAAGAGCACCTTGGACACGCCAGGAAGAACCGACTACCGAAGCCCACACCACGACCCAAGCTCCTCTCGACGCCATCATCATTGTCAAACAGAAACTAGCGCCCCGCCTTAGCAAACCACACATCGAAGATTCCGCCCATCTACGGCGAAGATGCCGCCATCTACCGGTCTCCCGGTCATAGCCAGCTCTGAGACGATGCCACCAAGGAGGAGAAAGACGTGAAGACGCCTCCATAGCCCGATCTAGCGGATCTGAGGTTTTCCTCCGGAGCTAAAGCCATGGGGAGAAGGAGGAGCACACCTCCACGATGACGCTTCCAAGAAAGATCACGGCACCCGCAAGCGCCGCCGTCGCCGGCTCCGAAGCAGACCGGAGCAAGGATTTCTCCCGAAGATGACCACTTGCAGCCACCGACCGCTGCCCATCAACCACCACCTACCAAGGTCGACCTCACTCTGGCCACGGGATTCCACGATCCACCACGACCAGACACGCACCACCCCCCGGTCATAGCCGCCGTCCACCCACCACGACCATCACCACCGCATCCACCAATGACGCATCGCGAAGCGCAACGCCCAGATCGAAGAGCTAGCTCACACCAGATCCAGATCGGAGCCGCACGAGCGGAGCAGCAGAGTAGATGAGCAGCTCCTCCACCCACAACGCACCTCGCACTCCAGACGCGAAAAAAACATATAATCACCACTATTATTCTGGGCAGATGGGATTCGAACCCGCACGCAAACGTTTACAGGCTTAACACATTTACCACTGCACCGCAACCAATCTCACGTCCAATAAGTGAAACCGGAGCCATTTTATCGTTGTTTCAGTCCCAGTTAGGATTTTTTGAAAAAAGAAAACATAAATATGAAACAGAATTCACGAATATTCATAATGTTCATCGATTTTTAAAAATGAATTCACGAATTTCCCAAATAAGGTTCACAAAATCGAAAAACGTTCACTAGATTTTGAAAAAAGTTCATGAATTTGAAAAACGTTCACTGAATTTTTAAAGAAAAGATCACGTATTTGGAAAAAGTTCATCAATTTTGAAAAAAAAATCATGAATTTGAAGAAAGTTCACCGGATTCTGAAAAAAAGTTCATCGAATTTGATAAAAGAAGTTCACGAATTTGAAAAAAGTTCATCAATTTTGAAAAAACATTCAAGGATTTTCAGAAAAAGTTCACGAATACAGAAAAAGTTCATCAAATTTGAAAAAAGTTCATTCGATTTGGAAAAAAGTTCATTGAATCTGAAAAATGCTCATCGAATTTGAAAAAAAGGTCATCACAAATGAGAAAAAGTTCATCGGATTTGAAAAAAATTGAACGAAATAAAAAAAAGTTCACCAAAATTTGAAAAAAGTTCAACAAAAGTAAAAAAATCAAATTTGAAAAGAAGTTCATCGATTTTGCAGAAGAAATTCATGAACAAAAAAAGTTTCTCAAATTTGATAAAAGAAAGGGAAAAAGTGACAGAAAAAAGGAAAAAACAAGTAGAAAAGAGAAAAGCGTTGAAGCATGTCAGTAATCACAAAGAGGTCTAGTGGTCGATTGGTTCTCGCGTCGTGCCATAAACTACTAGTCGCGGGAACGAATCCCAGCTCGCTCTCTCTTTTTGCTCTTCAGAACTGAACAGAGCAAGTCAAAATGGGCCGGCCCATACGTGTGAGGGGGTGTGCGCCCGTTAGGAAAATGAACAGTAATGGGCGCTGAAGGCGCCGAATAGGATTTGGCGAGAAAGATGGGGTTCTGTGGGTGGCGGCGGCAGGGCAAATTTTTTTAGAGAGACGCTATTTATCGCGTAGGCCGACGGTTGGAGAGCGCCTCCCAAGCGCAGGCCGGTTCGGGAACTGGCGCCCACGCAGACGCGGCTGCGGCCCAGTAGACTTGGCCCCCTTTCCTCGAATTCTTGCACATTTTTTATGAAATCATGAACATTTTTTGAATTTTGCAAACATTTTTTTTGAGACTCCTGAACATTTTTCGAGTTCAGAAAAAAATTACGAGTTTCACCATCATCTTTTGAATTCAGATATTTTTTTCAAATTTGTGAATATGTTTTCAAAATCCTTAACATATTTTTAAAATCATGAACATTTTTTGAATTTTGCAAACATTATTTTCGAGACTCATGAACATTTTTGGTATTCGCAAACATTTCCTAGAGATTCATGAACATTTTAGGAAATCATGATCTTTAGACTTGTCTCTCTTTGCTCGCTCGCTCCCTTTGCTCATTCGTTTGATCCTTGTTTATGTTTCCTCTCGGCTTTGTATGTGGCACTAAGGCGCCGAGGGAGAGTTTGCACGGCCGCAACTGCCCGACAGGCACCCGACGCTTGTGCTGTTGTAGAAGGCCGAGAGGAAAATGTAGCAAGACGGCGATGGACATCCCTAAACTACGAGTATGAGTAGATATCATTGGCAAGAAGAAAGAATCAAATGCTTAAGCAAAACTTGTTCATGCCGCTGCTTGTCGACCCTGGACCCCGTCGCGGGCACAATGGGATAGGTTGGGTCGACGCTCGTCTGCGCTGAAGTCGGAGAGGCTTGCTCGGAGATTAGGGATGATGATGACACCTTGGTGAGAACTTATGACAATGACACTTCTATGCTATCTTGATGAGATTCTCTTTAGAGAGATGTGTGTACGATATCCTATGCGTACTGCTCGGCAGACTGTAATGGTTTTCTGATAATTAACTCGGCAATTATCTCTTCCACTTGATTAATGGATGAGACAAATCTTTTACCTGTTTAAAAAATATCACCCGCGTAAGCAGAGAAGTTGAAAGCCCACAGATCACGAATCACCTATACAGAGAGGCTGAACCGTTGCAACTGACATTTGTTTTGTGTTTACTTCTAGTTTGATGCCATGTTTGGAATGGAGGAATTACAAAAACCAGGTCCTGCATTGAAAATATAATTTGTAATTTCTAAGCTGGCTTTCTTTATGGAGAGACTCATATGTCAACTTCAAACTTCACATTTGCTTCATACTCCCTCCGTCCGAAAAAAACTTGTCCCAAGCTTGTCCTTCAAATGGGTAGTGTCTAACTAAATAGTACAATCTGCTACCTACATCAGCTACCCATCGCTAGCAACAGATCCGAAGTGTTTCGATTGATTATCGTCAGGCTGGCTGAAATTGATGAGAAAGAAATGCAACACTCCTGGACAGAGAATTATCAGAATTGATTCCTTTTTTCTTTTTTGAAACGAAGCAAAAGACTTGCCATTTTAATTGAATAAGAAAACGAGAAATGCCCGGTTAATGGATGGAAAACAGGGCTAGAACCGATACAACCCAACCCATATGACATGAGCACCACCGGCCAACCTCTCGAAACAGGCTTTAAGCAACATCGAAAAGTACACGGCCGAACGATACAAGATGATGGGGTAGCCCCGTACAACGCCGATCCTAGGGTACCCGGATCACACCATGCTACCAAAGAAGAATACCGGAAGGGCTGAGTACAACGCCGCGCTACACCCTAACACACCTAAGCTCCACGGCAATGTCCTCAAGAGGGATAACGGCGCAAAGCGTCGCTACTGCCGAGTCCAGCATGGACAAGAGTCTTCATCCGGAGCCCTGACACGGAAAGAAGCACCTTGACGACGTCTTCAGGAAGAGAGCGGCGCCCGCGAGCATCGGTGGCGGCAGCACCAAAGCGCGAAGTTTTCACTAGGTAGCTCCCCTGTGCAACCACGAGGTCCTGAGAACAAGCGTGCCGAGACCAGCTCCCCAGGTCCAGATCGGGATGCCGTCATTGCCAATGACAAAGACGAATGCCTGAGCCACCTGCCGCCACCCCTCTCACCACCCACACGACCAAAAGGGGTAGCCACCTGTAGGGTAACGCAGCAGAAAACAAAAATTTTCCGCCCTACGCACCAGCCCAGGACCACTATGGAGACTGCATACAAGGTTTGATCATGTTCGTTACCGACTCGTAGCGCAGCGGAAGTAGAGTCGATGACGATCGGCGGTGCAGATCCCCGCAGCTAGGATTTACAACCTCCCAACCGCGAGGATGTATACCCTCGTCTTCCCTTCGGACAGCCCTCCGGGAGGCGGTCGAACAGTCCCCCGGACGATGTCGCGGACAGCCCTTCGGGAGGACCTTCGAAACTCGAATGGTCACTCGGACAGCCCTTCGGGAGGACTCACAGAACTCGGACCGTCACTTGGACAGCCCTTCGGGAGGCACTCTCGAACAGCCCCTCGGGCACTAAGATCGAAACTACGACCTCTCTACAGAGTTGCACACATACGGTGTCACCTATCCGGCAGGGCTTCGCCGTCCAGAACTAGTTCCTGCCGGAACCTAGACAGCCTTTCGGCTCTACGAAACTCTTTTCGTGGGAGGGAGAGAGAAGCCAGATAACATCTTGGCATGTGTATGAGAGCAAGGGATGAGTGTGGAGGGCTGCCCCTCCACCTCTATTTATAGGAAAGCCAAGGGGTAGGGTAGTTATCCAATAAAACCCAAAGGCATATGAGGGAAGTCCTTCCACAAGGACCTAAAGGAGAAACCAAGGAACAAGAGGGGCTCCAAGGTGGAGCCCCTAGTGTGGCCGGCCACTCCCCCATGAGGGCCCCCCCAAAGGGGGTTCTCATCCATCCACATCACCTTCTAGAAGCCTTTAGCAAAAGCCCTAAAAGGTGGCTTCCAAAAATTATCCAAAAAGCACTTTCACTATTCACGACGACATTTTTCAGCGTCCGTTC
Source organism: Thinopyrum elongatum (assembly GCA_011799875.1). Classification (NCBI taxonomy): domain Eukaryota; kingdom Viridiplantae; phylum Streptophyta; class Magnoliopsida; order Poales; family Poaceae; genus Thinopyrum; species Thinopyrum elongatum. The sequence continues at coordinate 67,341,469 of CM022302.1, read as the reverse complement.
GAACTGAAAATATTTATGTGGGCTTAGAACAATTCCAGTACCCACTAAAATAATTTTCAACGCGTTCTGGAACAATTCCAGATTAGTGATTTTCATCTGCGAAAAGCATCTGAAGCGGTTACGGCAGCTCCGAAACATTTCCGGTTTTTCTACCAGAAAATTCCCAGAAGTTTCCAGAATGATTCTGGCACCCTCCAAGAATTATCAGGCATGTGCCGAAACCAATTTGACTTAATGGTATCCTCTGAAACAACTTTTCAGTTTCACCGGAACTCATCCGGTGACCTCTCTCTGCGGAACTTTTCCGCTGTCCGAAACTTTTCGGTGTCCGAAACTTTTTCAGTGATTTTCTCTCAGACTCCCTGTCTAGTATTCAGCAGATAGATGACCCTTAAGCGTGTGACCCTATAGGTTCGGTGAAGTATAGACATGACACGGAACCCCTTCCGATCAATGATCAACATCGGAGCCGTGGACACCCATATTGACCCCTATACCCACACGAATGAATATTCGAGTGAACCTCCAGTTGCCGTGTGCTATTCCTGTTGCTTCGCGATATGTTACAAATACCCAAGGTGAGACATGATGGCATTCCCGTGGATCAACAACTTGTCCACTATGCTAGTTACCTCGTTACCGGTATTGTTCTCTTTTCTCGTTACCGTGTTCCGGCATCCCCGTGATCAAATCACAAAGTGTCTGGCCAGACGATGATGGATACCGTAACACCGAGAGGGCCCAGAGATATCTCTCCATCGTCGGAGGAGCAAATCCCAATCTTGAGCTATCAAGTTACTTAACATATTTTCCCATGAACCCGTAAGCCGCCGTAATAGCCATCCAGTTACGGATGACGTTTAACAAACCCCAAAGTTCATGAATCAAGCATGAAGAAACTCGATACTCTCATGGTCTGAGGAATCATGCAAATGTTAACCATCTCTGTGTTATTAACCATTAACTTGTGACGAAAGAATCTCATAGCATAACATCAATCGGGTCGATTCAACACAAATGTTCTTCTAACACTGTGCCCTCAAAGTTGCTGGCATAGACATGCCCATGATCAGGAAAACAGAACCATCATGCAACACTTGAGCTAGTCTTAGAGGCCAGACTAGGAATACATTTTACCGTTTATTATCCCACACGTGCATATGAGTCTTCCTCCGAGCCTCGTTTTATTTGCAGACTCGAGAATCATTGCAGTTATAGCATGGAACATAAACCTATATATGAACAGGGAGATAATCAATAACATTTATTATTGCCTCTAGGGCATATCTCCTACACGTGGAGCTCCCCGACGCTGCCCCCGGCAGTTCCTGCCGGCTCTTCGCGGTGTGCTGCGGGTGAGGCCGGTGGCTTTACTCCGAGCGGGGTCACTCGGGAGGAGGTTATTGCCTATGGAGGGATTCCGGATCCGGTCTCTGCGGGGCGACGGATGAGCTGCCGTCTCCAGAATTATCCGGAGGTTGATGACATGCAGCAGCGGTGCGCCATGAGGGCGGCCAAGCTTCGTGACATTGAGGTCACTACTGGTATGTCGGTCAACACTTCTAGTTCCATTCTGCATTTTTCTAATAATGAGATTATTAATAATGCAAATCAATTAGAATTTTCACTAGGTAGTAATGATAGTGAAATTTCTAACTCCGTAAATGATATCCTGCATTTGGAAGCAGAACGCGCTTTAGAAACGATTCAAAACTTAGCAGTGGTTAAACCCATGAATGATGCAGATATAGATGCGTTGGGGGTCAGGGTGCTCGATAATTTTTGTGCGGATCTTGCACCATCCATTCCTGAGTCAGAGGAAGAGGATGACACTTTTGAGGCTGCCGTAGTTCGGTCCACGGAGCCCGGTTGTGAGGACCAGGTGGAGGATCAAAACAAACCTAAACGCAAGTGGAAGCGAAAGATCTATCCTGCTTCAGCGGTGCGTAGGAGTGCTAGGATCCATACTACTAAAAAATTTCATGATGAAATATGAAAGGAATGTTTGGAATAGCAGAGGTCTGAAAGACTTGGCTAAAAGAAGTTTTCTTGCAGAGGCGTCTATCGAGCATAGGTTGGATTTTATTGCTCTCTCGGAAACTGGTAGAGATAATTTTTCACCCCAGTTTCTCAGTACTTTATCGGGAGGTGTCGATTTCGATTGGCACTGCCTGCCTCCGAGAGGAAGATCGGGTGGGATCTTACTTGGAGTGAGATGCGATTCGTTGGAAGTCCGAAGTGTAGTGATGGGAGATTTCGCAGTCAAGTTTCGGATTAGGTCGAAAGCTGACGGGTTTAACTGGGCTCTGGTGGCAGTTTATGGTGCCGCGCAGCCCGAACTCAAACCAGATTTCTTGGCGGATCTGGTTCGAATTTGCGGCTCCGAGCAGCTCCCAATCCTGGTTGGGGGCGATTTCAACATCATTAGGAGGAGAGAGGAAAAGAACAATGATAATTTCGACGGCAGGTGGTCGTTTATGTTTAATACGATTATTGAAAGCTTGGATCTGAGAGAGATAGAGCTTTCGGGTAGAAAATTCACCTGGGCTAATACTTTGCCAAATCCGACGTTTGAGAAGCTGGATCGAGTCCTAGCGAGCGTCGAATGGGAACAGAAATTTCCTTTGGTAACGGTCCAGGCACTTTCGCGTGGTATTTCTGACTACACGCCTTTATTTGTGGACTCGGGTGAGCCAACCCACATGGGAAACAAAAACTCCTTTTCATTCGAGCTGGCATGGTTTGAACGAGAAGGCTTCTTGGATCTGGTAGCCAGGGAATGGGCTAAGGATGCAGGAGGTAGGACTTCGGTTGAGCGCTGGCAGAATAAGATACGACACTTGAGAAGTTTCTTGCGTGGGTGGGCTAAGCATCTTAGTGGGATTTATAAGGTCGAAAAGGAAAGACTCCTTACACTTATTCAGTCCCTAGATTTAAAAGCCGAGTCCACAATTTTGCAAGCCACGGAGCTTCATGCTAAACTTGAGGCGGAGATGAGATTGAAAGAGCTTCTCCGTGAAGAGGAATTAAAGTGGGCGCTGCGGGCTAAGGTTCGCAAAGTTGTCCAGGGGGACGCGAACACTCAATTCTTTCACATGATCGCTAATGGCAAGCACAGAAAGAAGAGAATCTTTCAGCTTGAACAAGATGAAGGAACGATTTTAGGACAGGAAAACCTAAAATTATGCATAACCGAATATTACAAGCAGTTGTTTGGGCCTCCGGAGGATAATTGTGTATCCTTGGATGAGTCTAGGATTGAGGATGTGCCTCAACTTACTGCTGATGAGAATGATATTTTGATTGCCCCTTTTTCGGAGAAAGAGGTGTTTGAAGCCATTACACAGATGAAAAACAATAAGGCTCCAGGGCCGGATGGATTTCCGGCCGAATTCTATAAAAAGTGTTGGCATATTATTAAGGGGGATTTGCTACCAATGTTCCATGATTTATTCTCTGGACAGCTCCAGTTATTTCACTTGAACTTTGGAGCGATAACATTGCTTCCTAAGAAAACGGAGGCTGTGAGAATTGAGCAGTTCAGGCCGATCTGTCTTCTCAACGTTAGTTTCAAAATTTTTACTAAGGTTGGGACTAATAGGCTCACGCAGATTGCGCATTCTGTGGTGCAGCATTCCCAAACTGCTTTCATGCCGGACAGAAACATCCTAGAAGGGGTTGTGGTCCTTCATGAAACGCTCCACGAAATTCACACGAAAAAACTAGATGTAGTTGTTTTCAAGGTGGATTTCGAGAAAGCGTACGATAAAGTCAAATGGCCTTTCCTTCAATAGGCCTTACGTATGAAAGGTTTTGATGAAGCCTGGCGACGCCAGGTAGAATCTTTCACGCAAAAAGGGAGTGTTGGAATTAAAGTGAATGACGACATAGGTCATTATTTCCAGACACATAAGGGCCTGAGACAAGGGGATCCGATGTCTCCTATTTTGTTCAACATTGTAGTTGATATGTTGGCGATTCTAATAGGAAGGGCTAAGGAGGCTGGTCAGGTGGGTGGCTTGGTGCCTCATCTAGTTGATGGAGGTGTGTCTATCCTACTGTACGCCGATGATACGATCATCTTTATGGAGCATGACTTGGCAAAAGCGAGAAATATGAAGCTGGTGTTATGCTTATTTGAACAATTGACCGGGTTAAAGATTAACTTTCACAAAAGCGAATTGTTCTGTTTTGGAAGAGCCAATGAGGAACAAGAGGCTTATAGGCAATTGTTTGGGTGCGAATTGGGGACTTTACCTTTTACGTATTTAGGTATACCAATTCACCATCGTAAGCTGACAAACAGAGAATGGAATGTAGGGTAACGCAGCAGAAAACAAAATTTTTCCGACCTACGCACCAGCCCAGGACCACTATGGAGACTGCATACAAGGTTTGATCATTTTCGTTACCGACCCGTAGCGCAGCGAAAGTAGAGTCGATGACGATCGGTGGTGCAGATCCCCGCAGCTAGGATTTTCAACCTCCCAACCGCGAGGATGTATACCCTCGTCTTCCCTTCGGACAGCCCTCCGGGAGGCAGTCGAACAGTCCCCCGGACGGTGTCGCGGACAGCCCTTCGGGAGGACCTTCGAAACTCGAACGGTCACTCGGACAGCCCTTCGGGAGGACTCACAGAACTCGGACCGTCACTTGGACAGCCCTTCGGGAGGCACTCACGAACAGCCCCTCGGGCACTAAGATCGAAACTACGACCTCTCTACAGAGTTGCACACATACGGTGTCAACTATCCGGCAGGGCTTCGCCGTCCAGAACTAGTTCCCACCGGAACCCAGACAGCCTTTCGGCTCTACGAAACTCTTTTCGTGGGAGGGAGAGAGAAGCCAGATCATTGCAATGGCATGTATATGTGAGAAAGAGTGAGTCTTTAGGCAGCCCCTTCCACCCCTATTTATAGGCCAAGCCCAAGGGTGGCTTCTCCAAGAAGCCAAGGGGAAAAATACCAAAGGACCCTCAAGGTGGCTTCTCCAAGAAGCCACCCAAAAAGCACTTTCACTATTCATGACGACATTTTTCAGCGTCCGTTCGAACTGAAAATAGTTATGTGGGCTCAGAACATTTCCAGTACCCACTAAAATTAATTTCAACGCATTCTGGAACAATTCCAGATTAGTGATTTTCATCTGCGAAAAGCATCTGAAGTGGTTCCGGCAGCTCCGGAACATTTCCGGTTTTTCTTCCAGAAAATTCCCAAAAGTTTCCAGAATGATTCTGGCACCCTCCAAGAATTATCGGGCATGTGCCGAAACCAATTTGACTTTATGGTATCCTCTGAAACAACTTTTCAGTTTCACCGGAACTCATCCGGTGACCTCTCTCTGCGGAACTTTTCCGCTGTCCGAAACTTTTTCGGTGTCCGAAACTTTTTCGGTGATTTTCTCTCAGACTCCCTGTCTAGTATTCAGCAGATAGATGACCCTTAAGCGTGTGACCCTATAGGTTCGGTGAAGTATAGACATGACACGGAACCCCTTCCGATCAATGATCAACATCGGAGCCGTGGACACCCATATTGACCCCTATACCCACACGAATGAATATTCGAGTGAACCTCCAGTTGTCGTGTGCTATTCTTGTTGCTTCGCGATATGTTACAAATACCCGAGGTGAGACATGTTGGCATTCCCGTGGATCAACAACTTGTCCTCTATGCTAGTTACCTCGTTACCGGTATTGTTCTCTTTTCTCGTTACCGTGTTCTGGCATCCCCGTGATCAAATCACAAAGTGTCTGGCCAGACGATGATGGATACCGTAACACCGAGAGGGCCCAGAGATATCTCTCCATCGTCGGAGGAGCAAATCCCAATCTTGAGCTATCAAGTTACTTGACATACTTTCCCATGAACCCGTAAGCCGCTGTAATAGCCATCCATTTACGGATGACGTTTAACAAACCCCAAAGTTCATGAATCAAGCATGAAGAAACTCGATACTCTCATGGTCTAAGGAATTATGCAAACGTTAACCATCTCTGTGTTATTAACCATAAACTTATGACGAAAGAATCTCATAGCATAACATCAATTTGGGTCGATTCAACACAAATGTTCTGCTAACATTGTGCCCTCAAAATTGCCGGCATAGTCATGCCCATGATCAGGAAAACAGGATCATCATGCAATACTTGAGCCAGTCATAGAGGCTTGACTAGGAATACATTTTACCGTTTATTATTCCACACGTGCATATGAGTCTTCCTCCAAGCCTCGTTTTATTTGTAGACTCGAGAACCATAGCAGTTATAGCATGGAACATAAACCTAATTATGAACAGGGAGATAATTAATAACATTTATTATTGCCTCTAGGGCATATCTCCTACATAGTCATGCCTCTAAGACTAGCTCAAGTGTTGCATGATGATTATGTTTTCCCAATCATGGGCATGTCTATGCCAGCAGCTTTGAGGGCACAATGTTAGTAGAACATTTGTGTTGAATCGACCCGAATTGATGTTATGCTATGAGATTCATTCGTCACGAGTTAATGGTTAATAACACAGAGATGGTTAATGTTTGCATGATTCCTTAGACCATGAGAGTATCGAGTTTCTTCATGCTTGCTTCATGAACTTTGGGGTTTGTTAAACGTCATCCATAAATGGGTGGCTATTACGGCGGCTTACGGGTTCATGGAAAAGTCTGTCAAGTAACTTGATAGCTCGAGATTGGGATTTGCTCCTCCGACGATGGAGAGATATCTCTGGGCCCTCTCGGTGTTACGGTATCCATCATCGTCTGGCCAGACACTTTGTGATTTGATCACGGGGATGCCGGAACACGGTAACGAGAAAAGAGAACAATACCGGTAACGAGGTAACTGGCATAGTGGACAAGTTGTTAATCCACAGGGATGCCAACATGTCTCACCTCGGGTATTTGTAACATATCGCGAAGCAACAGGAATATCACACGGCAACTGGAGGTTCACTCGAATATTCATTCGTGTGGGTATAGGGGTCAATATGGGTGTCCACGGCTCCGATGTTGATCATTGATCGGAAGGGGTTCCGTGTCATGTCTATACTTCACCGAACCTATAGGGTCACACGCTTAAGGGTCATCTATCTGCTGAATACTAGACAGGGAGTCTGAGAGAAAATCACCGAAAAAGTTTCGGACAGCGGAAAAGTTCCGCAGAGAGAGGTCACCGGATGAGTTCCGGTGAAACTGAAAAGTTGTTTCAGGGGATACCATTAAGTCAAAATGGTTTCGGCACATGCCTGATAATTCTTGGAGGATGCCAGAATCATTCTGGAAACTTCTGAGAATTTTCTGGAAGAAAAACCGGAAATGTTCCGAGGCTGCCGGAACCGCTTCAGATGCTTTTTGCAGATGAAATCACTAAACTGGAATTGTTCCAGAACACGTTGAAAATTATTTTAGTGGGTACTGGAAATGTTCTAAGCCCACATAAATATTTTCAGTTCGAACGGACGCTGAAAAATGTCGTCGTGAATAGTGAAAGTGCTTTTTGGGGTATTTTTGGAAAGCCACCTTTTAGGGCTTTTGCTAAAGGCTTCTAGAAGGACTTTGGGGGCCATGAGAGCACCTCATGGGGGACCCCCAAGGGGGTGGCCGGCCAAGGGGGGTGGAGCTCTTTGGAGCTCCACATGGCATCCCATTTTGTCCATATTACCCTCATGTGAAGACTTTTGCATGGGAGTTTTTGGTAATTTGGGAGGCACACTACCCCTTGGGTTTTCCTATAAATAGGAGGTGAGGGGGCTGCCCAAACCTCATCCCTTCTCACATACAAGTGCCATGCAATGATCTGGCTTCTCTCTCCCTCCCACAAAAAGAGTTTCGTAGAGCCGAAAGGCTGTCTGGGTTCCGGTGGGAACTAGTTCTGGACGGCGAAGCCCTGCCGGATAGATGACACCGTATGTGTGCAACTCTGTAGAGAGGTCGTAGTTTCGATCTTAGTGCCCGAGAGGCTGTTCGTGAGTGCCTCCCGAAGGGCTGTCCAAGTGACGGTCCGAGTTCTGTGAGTCCTCCCGAAGGGCTGTCCGAGTGACCGTTCGAGTTTCGAAGGTCCTCCCGAAGGGCTGTCCGCGACACCGTCCGGGGGACTGTTTGACCGCCTCCCGGAGGGCTGTCCGAAGGGAAGACGAGGGTATACATCCTCGCGGTTGGGAGGTTGTAAATCCTAGCTGCGGGGATCTGCACCACCGATCGTCATCGACTCTACTTCCGCTGCGCTACGAGTCGGTAACGAAAATGATCAAACCTTGTATGCAGTCTCCATAGTGGTCCTGGGCTGGTGCGTAGGTCGGAAATTTTTTGTTTTCTGCTGCGTTACCCTCTTCTACCGCTGCAATATCGCTGAAGATGCTAGTCTTCGATAGGACTAGGCCTTCTCTCTATTCTGGCATTTCTGCAGCCCAGTCCACATATACAGCCTCCCCTTGATAAATGTTGCATATGTAGTGTAGATCCTTGCTTGCTGAGTACTTCAGAGTACTCACGGTTGCTTTGTTTTCCTTTTTCTCCCCATATCAGTTTGACGTGACCAGAGGACGGAGCCCCCTGAGACAGATGCCCCGACGATCGTTACTACTACTACCCAGAGGATGGATACTACTACGAGATGACTGACGACCAGGAGTAGGATCGGAGGGTCCCAGGCAGGAGGCCTTGTGCCTTTCGATCGTAGTGTTTTCTTTTGCCCCGCCTTTCTAAAGGCCTTTCTGTACTTTTTTTCATATCTGTACTCAGATATCTGATGCTTTCGCTGACGCTTGTTCGCAAGCTTATGTATTCGAGCCCTCGAGGCCCCTGGCTTGTAATATAAAGCTTGTATGACTTTATTTATGTTTTAGAGTTGTGTTGTGATATCTTCCCGTGAGTCCTTAGGCTTGATCGTGTGCATTTGCGTGTATGATTAGTGCACGATCGGGCCGGGGGCGTCACAAGTTGGTATCAGAGCCGACTGACTGTAGGAACCCCCTTTTCAACTCCTTGGCCGAAGTTGAGTCTAGAAACCGGAAAACTATTTTACTAACTTGGCTGTGTGGCTTACGGGCCCACGTCGCCAATTGGGTGGTATTAGGATCTTTTACTCCTCGACCTTTACTCTGGGACTCTGACCTCTCTTCCTTTCGGGTTAACTAAAGTTTACTAACGCCGACACTTAGGATCTCGTAATTCTCGTCCACCCGGAGAGCTGGATATCTGTGCGATTTCCCTGACATTGATCTGATTAGTCTGATAATCATTTTCCTTTCCATTGTTTTGTTTAACCTTTCTCTCCGAGATCGGTTATACTTCTCCTTGTCTTTTGACAATCATGAGTTTCCTCTGTTTCAGATGGATCGTTTGTTTCCACCACACCCTGCGACGCAGCTACCAGCTGTTCGAGCAGGGATACATCCAGAGTACATTCTTTATCCACTGGGGCAGATGTCAATCCGTTACAATGCCCCAGTACTTGCTCCTCCAGATTCCCGCAAAGATTTCGTGATTTATTGTGACGCATCCCGTGAAGGATTAGGCTGTGTCCTAATGCAAGAGCGTAAAGTGATTGCTTATGGCTCTCGTCAGTTGCGCCCACATGAAGAGAATTATCCGGTACATGATCTAGAACTAGCTGCTGTGATCTATGCACTGCAGTTGTGGCGACATTACCTCCTCGGTAATCGTTGCGAGATCTACACGGATCATAAAAGTTTGAAGTACTTGTTCACTCAGCCATCTCTGAATCTCCGTCAGCAAAGATGGATGGAGACCATTGCGGACTATGATTTGGGTATTTCTTATACCCCTGGCAAGGCTAATCTAATGGCTGATGCGTTGAGCCGCAAATCCTATTGCTGCGAACTTGAGGTTCAGCTACAGCAACCCCTTCTGTATGAAGAGCTTCGAAAGCTAAATCTCGAGATAGTTCCCCAAGGATACCTAAAAACCTTGGTTGTTGAACCAGACCTTGAGAAAGCTGTGAAGAATGCGCAAGCTAAAGATGCTGAAATTGATCTGATGAAGAAAGACCTTCACCTTGTAAAGTACAGGGATTTCTCGCTGTCTGAAGATGGAACCTTGTATTTCAGAGACCGCATTGTCGTACCTCGCTTCGAGCTTATGACTGACAAAGTTATGAAGGAGGCACATGATACCCCGCTGTCTATTCATCCGGGTAGCACCAAGATGTATCGTGATCTCCGTCAAAGGTACTGGTGGTCTAAAATGAAGCAGGACATTGCTCGCTATGTTGCTGAATGTGATGTGTGTCGACGCGTTAAAGCAGAACATCAGAAGCCGGCTGGAATTCTGCAACCGTTACCTATTCCTTTATGGAAATGGGACAAGGTTCAGATGGATTTCATTACAGGACTTCCCAGGTCACAGAAGGGTCACGATGCTATTCTTGTCGTTGTCGACCAACTCTCCAAAGTTGCACACTTTCTGCCTGTCAAGGAGACGATCACTGCTAGTCAGTTAGCAGAGTTATATATCTCCAGAATTGTTTCACTCCACGGTATTCCGAAAGAGATCAGTTCAGACCGTGGCAGCATATTCACTGGTCATTTCTGGGAAAGTTTCCAAAAGGCTATGGGAACTCATATTACCTGGAGTTCAGCTTATCATCCTCAATCCCAAGGCCAAGTTGAACGAGTTAATCAAGTGCTTGAAGACATGTTGCGAGCTTGTGTTATATCGTTTGGCAAGAAGTGGGAAGAATCTCTTCCATATGCCGAGTTCTCTTATAACAACAGCTATCAAGCCAGTCTGAAAATGGCCCCCTTTGAAGTTCTCTATGGACGTAAGTGTCGAACCCCTCTGAATTGGTCAGAAACTGGGGAACGACCGCTCGTGGGTCCAGATATTATTCAACAAGCCGAAGAACAAGTTCGTATTGTCCGGGAAAATCTCAAGGCAGCTCAGGACCGCCAGAAGAGCAACTATGATCGCAAACGATGGGGTTTGACTTATCAACCTGGTGATCAAGCTTATCTTCGTGTCACTCCTATGAAGGGCACTCACCGTTTTGGAGTCAAGGGCAAGTTAGCTCCCCGCTACATTGGTCCTTTCCGCATTGTTGCAAGACGTGGTCAAGTGGCGTATAAATTGGAATTGCCGCCGCAATTCTCTCATATCCACGACGTCTTCCATGTGTCGCAACTTCGTAAATGCTTCAAGGAATCTCCGCACCGATCTGTGGATCACGAGATGCTTGAATTGCAAGATGACCTATCTTATAAGGAGCATCCGATCCGCATTCTCGATGAAGCTGAACGTCGGACCCGTCAGAAGGTTACCAAGTTCCTCAAAGTGCAGTGGTCAAATCATACTGAAGATGAAGCCACTTGGGAACGCGAGGATAATCTTCGTGCGGAATACCCCGAACTTTTTCCTTCTACTTCTTAATTCTCGGGACGAGAATTCTTGTTAGTAGAGGAGATTTGTAACACCCCCGGTGGTTAACCACAGTAATCCCATTTTGATAATGCCAAGTCAGCATGATTATCAGTGCATGATCATCATTAACATCATATTGCATTTCAACTCCTAACCTCAAATTCAAATTTAAATGAAAGTGGAAAATAAAAGTTGTCCAACATAGAAACTAAATTGTTCATTAAATAGCAAATAAATCAGAGACAATTCTAAAATTGAAACCAACATCATTGGAGTTGGGTAAGTGACTCAAACATCTTCAAACAGCGACTAAAAACAATATTTAATAACCATTTATTAAATCTAATTTAAGTATGAAATGATGTTTTGCCCAAACTGATTTTAGGTTTTAGGAAATAAAGCACTGGTATTTATGGACTAGGTCTCCCTTTTTACAAAATTCGGTTTGGGGCCTAACTATTTACTAAACCGAGGTATATGAATTTATAAAAAGAAAAAGAACAAAAGAAAATAAAGCCCCCCCCTTTGATCATCCCGATATCGCCCATTCTATATTCTCATGCTTGCATTAGAGTTACTTCTGCTGCTGCTTTACCTATTCTGATGCATAGCCTGTTCATTGTAACCTGCTGTTGATAATTACCTACATATCCTAAACTGTTTAGTCTAGGCTGGGTAGAGACCTATCAGTGACCCCACTTATCCCGACTGCCGCGCTGGATCGTCAGAAGACCCGATCAATGGGATTGAAGACCAGGACCCGACACCGCACATCACCCCCCTTAGTTGTAACGACACTGCAGCGTTACTATCGAGTGCCGAGGGTGAAACCTCTTGTAGCACTTCTGATGTTAACTCTGTAGAGTAGCTATTCGGTCGTGGTCATCGAGGGTGATTCCTCCTTCACCGCTTCCGATAACGAACGCTGTCCTACAACACCTCAAGTGTGGACCCAGTGAGGGTGATTCCTCCTAGTTCACCTTGACGGATACATCGAGTGGGAATTCAATGAGGGTGATACCTCGGATTCCCTGATGTTATGGACACACGGATACTTGGACCTTACAATGTTACTTGGAAAGGCGGGTCGACCCTGAGGGGTACCCGCGTGTGATGTGAAGGCGGGTTGCCAGTGTGGTGCCCGAGTGGTGAATACGAGGCGCGGCCGGGCATTCTTAACCCTTGCCGCAAGTCCTCGAGACGGGGCGACGGGGTCACATCTTTCGTGAGTCTCTGCTCGTTACCGCAAGCCCCTAGTCCTAGCGATTTGGATATTTGATCCGAGCAGACCTCTGGTCTGATAGCACTAACCATCACGTGGGCATAGTATGGGCGTTCTGCATCGTATGCATCAGCCGAAAGCTCTGTCAGACGTCCAGTTCAGCCTCGTGGCCGGGCCGGGCCAGTACCATCCAGGACTGAGGTGGTGCTCGTCCCGACCCTGCACACACCGACCCGGAGTGCACAGGGCGATGGCCCATGACCCCTGAGCGCTTAGGATATAGACCGACGGGGACCTCTCTGCTGAGCTGTAGGTAGGGTTGCGATGTGTCGTTTGGCCGAGGCCGGGCATGACCCTGGAAAGTGTGTCCGGCCGGAGTTAATCGAGCGTGTTGGGTAAGTTGGTGCACCCCTGCAGGGAAGAACACTTCTATCGATAGCCGGTCCTACGGTAAAGGACACTCGGAGTTGTATCCTGATTGATACAATTTAGAACTGGATACCTGTGATGAGACCTGTATATATGGCTCTGGGATTGCTTCTCGCAGGGAGTCGCGAAGGGATCTCAGGACGAGGTTGATGAATGTATGGCTCTGGGATTGCTTTCTCGCAGGGAGTCGAGAAAGGATCTCTGGGTAAGGTTGATATTATTACTGCTACATTATATGGTATTGTTCTACTCTCTTCTACTGCTGCAAGACCGCTGAAGATGCTAGTCTTCGATAGGACTAGGCCTTCTCTCTATTCTGGCATTTCTGCAGCCCAGTCCACATATACAGCCTCCCCTTGATAATGTTGCATATGTAGTGTAGATCCTTGCTTGCTGAGTACTTCTGAGTACTCACAGTTGCTTTGTTTTCCTTTTTCTCCCCATATCAGTTTGACGTGACCAGAGGACGGAGCCCCCTGAGACAGATGCCCCGACGATCGTTACTACTACTACCCAGAGGATGGATACTACTACGAGTTGACTGACGACCAGGAGTAGGATCGGAGGGTCCCAGGCAGGAGGCCTGCGCCTTTCGATCGTAGTGTTTTATTTTGCCCCGCCTTTCTAAAAGGCCTTTCTGTTTCTCTTTCATATCTGTACTCAGATAACTGATGCTTCCGCTGACGCTTGTATGCCATCGAGCTATGTATTCGAGCCCTCGAGGCCCTGGCTTGTAATATAAAGCTTGTATGACTTTATTTATGTTTTAGAGTTGAGTTGTGATATCTTCCCGTGAGTCCTTAGGCTTGATCGTGTGCATTTGCGTGTATGGTTAGTGCACGATCGGGCCGGGGGCGTCACAGGGAAGATTGAGCATGGGGAGGGTATCTTTGACCTTTGCATTGCGCTCAACAACTTTCGTGATGACATGGTTCGGCGACAGCGATCGGATGCACACGAGGGGGCTCGGATGGCTCTGCCACACCTCAAGGTGTATCAGAAGGGTATGTGCCTCCATGTCATCATGTAAACGGAATCTAATCTAGCTCTCCTCTTTCTTCTAGGAGGTTTGTACGCACGGCTTCAGAGTATAGAAGTGTCACAAGTACGAGGAGGTCTTATGCATTTCGTGAAGGGTTGGCTGGATTAAATGTTTATCGTGTAATCTTAGCAGGCAACGGTTTTAATGAAAGGTTGTTTCGGACTCGCTGACTATAGCATTCTGCACCTGGATGCTTTTATTTTGCGCTCTTATTTTGTCTCAATGATGATGGAATCCGATCCTATTTTACCATCGTAAACTGAATGTTTGTGTTTTTAAAACTCTCCCGGTTGCTTCACTGTTAAGGTGCTGCCTTTCGTTTTCTCATCATTTGGAGATGCTCTAGGAATGATACGCTGTTATTTAAGGTGCAACAATCAATTGCCCCTCCGATGGTGAGTGGCATGTAGGTTTACCCGACACGGAGCTTACTCTAGAGTCATCTTCACGTGTGGTTGGCAACTTAATAGGAGATCGAGGAGGTTGACCAGTTCAGCCAATAATGCAGTTACAAGTAGGACATGTTTTGGTGCTAGCGACCAATTCCCTGACTGAATTGAGATTAGACTGAGTGGAACTTGTCCAGGGTGAAATTAAACAGAGCAGGAAAAGCATCTTCGAATATTTGATTGTGGCACCAATGATCTCACCACAAAGAAACCATGTCCGAGCTTGCACTTCGTGCTAGCATCGAAGGACCATGTAATTGCTGGGATATCTTCCCGAATACGAAGTTTTCTATGTTTTTCTATGTATCCTTTGTATGAGAAGCAACATAGATGGCGAGAGCAGGCAAGAGCCGGTGACCAGCCATTGCTGCACGGCTGAGACACACACTTCCAGACTGTGTTGGGAAGCGAAGGGTACTGATCTGGCAGTGGCATGACGCACTCGCGTCCATCAAAGTAGGCCCTCGGGAATGCCCAGCCACCCGAGAAGCTGAAGTCGCTCGGGTGTTTCTCCAATAACATCGCCGTCTGCATGTTCCCGTCCCCAGCAGCATCTCGTTCTAGTTCTTGATACCCCAGAACATCCTCGTGTCATCCACAAACCACACATTTCATACCCACTCTTGCTTCTTAGTATTATACTGCTAGTTAATCTAGTCGAAGATTGTGTAGGGTAGGGGGCTATTGCCCCCCTGCCCTATTGAAGCTCCGCCACTGGTGTGCTTACTAGTTACTAATGGTGTCGTACTAGACGAGGGCTGGTGTGCTTACTAGTTACTAATGGTGTCATACTAGACGAGGGCAGGTAGAAGAGCTGCGTCAAGCTTCGGAGGATGGGGTGCCGCACCACGAGGTTCCAGTCGCTGTAGTTGCTGGCCACGTCGTAGTTCGTGACTGTCGCCTTCACCCTCCATTACCCCGGTAGTTCTGCTTCACGTGCCAGTGTACCCGGATCGGGCACATGTGCTCCGTGCACCGGATGGCCGGCACCGGTAGATCACTGGTGATGATAGGCAGTGCAAGGTCTTGGATTGCTCGCCGCCGTTGAAAAATGGGATGAACATGTGCATGTAGACGTGAATCAGAAAGATGGCAACAATTCAGACGAATGCAGAGTGTGGCAGGATGTCATGTGGCTTTGTATGTGGCACAAAGGCGCCGAGGGAGAGTTTGCACGGCCGCAACTGCCCGACAGGCACCCGACGCTTGTGCTGTTGTAGAAGGCCGAGAGGAAAATGTAGCAAGACGGCGATGGACATCCCTAAACTACGAGTATGAGTAGATATCATTGGCAAGAAGAAAGAATCAAATGCTTAAGCAAAACTTGTTCATGCCGCTGCTTGTCGACCCTGGACCCCGTCGCGGGCACAATGGGATAGGTTGGGTCGACGCTCGTCTGCGCTGAAGTCGGAGAGGCTTGCTCGGAGATTAGGGATGATGATGACACCTTGGTGAGAACTTATGACAATGACACTTCTATGCTATCTTGATGAGATTCTCTTTAGAGAGATGTGTGTACGATATCCTATGCGTACTGCTCGGCAGACTGTAATGGTTTTCTGATAATTAACTCGGCAATTATCTCTTCCACTTGATTAATGGATGAGACAAATCTTTTACCTATTTAAAAAATATCACCCGCGTAAGCAGAGAAGTTGAAAGCCCACAGATCACGAATCACCTATACAGAGAGGCTGAACCGTTGCAACTGACATTTGTTTTGTGTTTACTTCTAGTTTGATGCCATGTTTGGAATGGAGGAATTACAAAAACCAGGTCCTGCATTGAAAATATAATTTGTAATTTCTAAGCTGGCTTTCTTTATGGAGAGACTCATATGTCAACTTCAAACTTCACATTTGCTTCATACTCCCTCCGTCCGAAAAAAACTTGTCCCAAGCTTGTCCTTCAAATGGGTAGTGTCTAACTAAATAGTACAATCTGCTACCTACATCAGCTACCCATCGCTAGCAACAGATCCGAAGTGTTTCGATTGATTATCGTCAGGCTGGCTGAAATTGATGAGAAAGAAATGCAACACTCCTGGACAGAGAATTATCAGAATTGATTCCTTTTTTCTTTTTTGAAACGAAGCAAAAGACTTGCCATTTTAATTGAATAAGAAAACGAGAAATGCCCGGTTAATGGATGGAAAACAGGGCTAGAACCGATACAACCCAACCCATATGACATGAGCACCACCGGCCAACCTCTCGAAACAGGCTTTAAGCAACATCGAAAAGTACACGGCCGAACGATACAAGATGATGGGGTAGCCCCGTACAACGCCGATCCTAGGGTACCCGGATCACACCATGCTACCAAAGAAGAATACCGGAAGGGCTGAGTACAACGCCGCGCTACACCCTAACACACCTAAGCTCCACGGCAATGTCCTCAAGAGGGATAACGGCGCAAAGCATCGCTACTGCCGAGTCCAGCATGGACAAGAGTCTTCATCCGGAGCCCTGACACGGAAAGAAGCACCTTGACGACGTCTTCAGGAAGAGAGCGGCGCCCGCGAGCATCGGCGGCGGCGGCACCAAAGCGCGAAGTTTTCACTAGGTAGCTCCCCTGTGCAACCACGAGGTCCTGAGAACAAGCGTGCCGAGACCAACTCCCCAGGTCCAGATCGGGATGCCGTCATTGCCAATGACAAAGACGAACGCCTGAGCCACCTGCCGCCACCCCTCTCACCGCCCACACGACCAAAAGGGGTAGCCACCATTACCATCATGGAGCCCGCCGGAGAGCCACCCATATGGACCGCCATCCGGGGCCGTCGCCCCAGCGTCCATGTCCGAGAATCCGCTAAGGATCGCTAACACGAAGTCCCAACCACGGTAGAAAGAGTAAAAGGTACCTCCTTTCACTCCTAACCCGGCATCAACCCCCAAGCCTGGGTCGACACCTCCACCGTAGGAGGCGTCCACGCCTGTGTCCCCAGCCAGTCTCGATGGACTGGAAGGGACACGACTCCGTGACCACAGACGACCATCGCCGAGCAAGCTCCCACAACGTCATGCCCGTGGTCGCGGATATCGAGTCAACCGACCATGAAGCGGAGTCCCAACAACAATCGATGCCCGCCGCACCAGCGAGGAGGAGGATCTCGTCACCCACGAGCACCACCCAGACCATGTCTAATCCCACCTACCCGGAGCAAGAGCTCCGACCCGCCATGGATCCAAACCTGTCCACCCGAGCGCAAGCCCTAGGTCCGAAGCCGCCATCATCACGCGAGTAGCCGGTGCCACCATTGGCACCAAGCCAACCCCACGCTTTGTCAGCCCTTCAACAGGAGAAGGGGAACCACCACCACGCCCATGCGCCACCAGCAGAGACCAGGCAGCCACCACTGCACCACCATGGCAACCACCACGGGAACCACCCCCATGCCCCTGCGCCACCAGCAGAGACCAGGCATACACCACCGCACCACCGGCCAACCTGGCCACCGACATGGAATACAGAGTTGCAAAGAAGAAAGACATCCGCCAAGGAGTCGCAAGCGTCATCGTCATTATCGTTTGCCTTGAATGGGCGACTCCGACTTCACCATAGAGCTCCATCATCGAAGCCAACCCACAAACAGCTGCAGAAACCATGGCGGCACATACCAACGGATGGCCACATGCGCAAGCAACCGACAACTCTGACTTTGACGATGAGCATCGCAAGGGAAATATGCAGGATTTGCGTCGACCGTGACCTCCGCAAGCGACCACCGAGTGCCTATCATTGTCACCACTTGGACTGTCCAACGCAGCTCCGACTCAAAAGCAACCACGGAAGAGCACCTTGGACACGCCAGGAAGAACCGACTACCGAAGCCCACACCACGACCCAAGCTCCTCTCGACGCCATCATCATTGTCAAACAGAAACTAGCGCCCCGCCTTAGCAAACCACACATCGAAGATTCCGCCCATCTACGGCGAAGATGCCGCCATCTACCGGTCTCCCGGTCATAGCCAGCTCTGAGACGATGCCACCAAGGAGGAGAAAGACGTGAAGACGCCTCCATAGCCCGATCTAGCGGATCTGAGGTTTTCCTCCGGAGCTAAAGCCATGGGGAGAAGGAGGAGCACACCTCCACGATGACGCTTCCAAGAAAGATCACGGCACCCGCAAGCGCCGCCGTCGCCGGCTCCGAAGAAGACCAGAGCAAGGATTTCTCCCGAAGATGACCACTTGCAGCCACCGACCGCTGCCCATCAACCACCACCTACCAAGGTCGACCTCACTCTGGCCACGGGATTCCACGATCCACCACGACCAGACACGCACCACCCCCCGGTCATAGCCGCCGTCCACCCACCACGACCATCACCACCGCATCCACCAATGACGCATCGCGAAGCGCAACGCCCAGATCGAAGAGCTAGCTCACACCAGATCCAGATCGGAGCCGCACGAGCGGAGCAGCAGAGTAGATGAGCAGCTCCTCCACCCACAACGCACCTCGCACTCCAGACGCGAAAAAAACATATAATCACCACTATTATTCTGCGGCAGATGGGATTCGAACCCGCACGCAAACGTTTACAGGCTTAACACATTTACCACTGCACCGCAACCAATCTCACGTCCAATAAGTGAAACCGGAGCCATTTTATCGTTGTTTCAGTCCCAGTTAGGATTTTTCGAAAAAAGAAAACATAAATATGAAACAGAATTCACGAATATTCATAATGTTCATCGATTTTTAAAAATGAATTCACGAATTTCCCAAATAAGGTTCACAAAATCGAAAAACGTTCACTAGATTTTGAAAAAAGTTCATGAATTTGAAAAACGTTCACTGAATTTTTAAAGAAAAGATCACGTATTTGGAAAAAGTTTATCAATTTTGAAAAAAAATTCATGAATTTGAAGAAAGTTCACCGGATTCTGAAAAAAAGTTCATCGAATTTGATAAAAGAAGTTCACGAATTTGAAAAAAGTTCATCAATTTTGAAAAAACATTCAAGGATTTTCAGAAAAAGTTCACGAATACAGAAAAAGTTCATCAAATTTGAAAAAAGTTCATTCGATTTGGAAAAAAGTTCATTGAATCTGAAAAATGCTCATCGAATTTGAAAAAAAGGTCATCACAAATGAGAAAAAGTTCATCGGATTTGAAAAAAATTGAACGAAATAAAAAAAAGTTCACCAAAATTTGAAAAAAGTTCAACAAAAGTAAAAAAATCAAATTTGAAAAGAAGTTCATCGATTTTGCAGAAGAAATTCATGAACAAAAAAAGTTTCTCAAATTTGATAAAAGAAAGGGAAAAAGTGACAGAAAAAAGGAAAAAACAAGTAGAAAAGAGAAAAGCGTTGAAGCATGTCAGTAATCACAAAGAGGTCTAGTGGTCGATTGGTTCTCGCGTCGTGCCATAAACTGCTAGTCGCGGGAACGAATCCCAGCTCGCACTCTCTTTTTGCTCTTCAGAACTGAAGAGAGCAAGTCAAAATGGGCCGGCCCATACGTGTGAGGGGGGTGTGCGCCCGTTAGGAAAATGAACAGTAATGGGCGCTGAAGGCGCCGAATAGGATTTGGCGAGAAAGATGGGGTTCTGTGGGTGGCGGCGGCAGGGCAAATTTTTTTAGAGAGACGCTATTTATCGCGTAGGCCGACGGTTGGAGAGCGCCTCCCAAGCGCAGGCCGGTTCGGGAACTGGCGCCCACGCAGACGCGGCTGCGGCCCAGTAGACTTGGCCCCCTTTCCTCGAATTCTTGCACATTTTTTATGAAATCATGAACATTTTTTGAATTTTGCAAACATTTTTTTTTTGAGACTCCTGAACATTTTTCGAGTTCAGAAAAAAATTACGAGTTTCACCATCATCTTTTGAATTCAGATATTTTTTTCAAATTTGTGAATATGTTTTCAAAATCCTTAACATATTTTTAAAATCATGAACATTTTTTGAATTTTGCAAACATTATTTTCGAGACTCATGAACATTTTTGGTATTCGCAAACATTTCCTAGAGATTCATGAACATTTTAGGAAATCATGATCTTTAGACTTGTCTCTCTTTGCTCGCTCGCTCCCTTTGCTCATTCGTTTGATCCTTGTTTATGTTTCCTCTCGGCTATGATGTGCTGCAAATTCAGGAAGAAAGGACAGCCATCCTGTTTTGCGATTTTTAAAAATGTTCAACTTCATGAAGGATTTTTTTAAATTCATGAACATTTTTTAAAATTTTGAATATTTTACGAATTCTTGAACATTTTTGCAAGAATCATGGACATTTTTAATTCAATTTTTTTTTCAAATCCTCTGACATTTTTACAAATTCAGAAACATTTTTTTAAATCGTAAAGACTTTTTTGAAATCTTGATCTTTTTTGGAAATCGAGAACATTTTCTAAAAATTCACAAACATTTTTTGTACAAATTTACGACATTTTTTCGAACTCACGAACATTTTTTATATTCAAGTACATTTTTTGAATTCTTGAAGATCTTGGAATTTTTTTTGTTTGAAATATTGCACATTTTTTAATTAAGCAAAAAAGAAAACAGAAAAAAAAAGGAAAAGGGGCGCCGGCCCCATACATGGACGGGTCCAAATGTTGGTTATTGAAGCGTAGATCAAATCACCCGAGCAACCACGTACGTGCAAAAGCTAGCAAGCAAGCAAGCTAGCAGCTTGATTGATTTTGTAGCTAGCTAGCACTACGTGCACGCTTACAGGATCGATACGAACTTGGATCGACAGAGTGACTCTCTTGGCGGAACTCTCGGAAACTTGCGAACGTATAAACTGAAACTTGCCTATATGAATGTTACATATAGGAAGAGAATTACATTATGAACTTGACTTCTGAAACTTTAATTGATTAATAGATATAATATAAATTTTGACAGACTTGAATGAGTGATAGTTGGTGTAAAATTAAATGTATGCAGTTGTTATAAAATTTTAGAGTTAACTTATGCACTAGTATAGTAGCGCATGAATGTATTTGTTAAGTCACTTGTATCAGTAAATAATTTTTCTGTCTGTTTAACTGCTTAATTCTGTCACTCTATTCAAGTTTATTTGCCATGTTTGGATGAGGAAGCTATACGGGCTTTGTCGTATTTTCAGCAGCCAACGGTACAACGCGCTCTCTTCATAGGGTCTTGTTTGCCAGCGATCGCGTTGGCTGGCAGCTAGGGCTTGTAGCGCTAGCGTACGAAGAGATGGCGATGCTAATGCCTTGCAGAAATAGAGGGAAGATTGAGCATGGGGAGGGTATCTTTGACCTTTGCATTGCGCTCAACAACTTTCGTGATGACATGGTTCGGCGACAGCGATCGGCTGCACACGAGGGGGCTCGGATGGCTCTGCCACACCTCAAGGTGTATCAGAAGGGTATGTGCCTCCATGTCATCATGTAAACGGAATCTAATCTAGCTCTCCTCTTTCTTCTAGGAGGTTTGTACGCACGGCTTCAGAGTATAGAAGTGTCACAAGTACGAGGAGGTCTTATGCATTTCGTGAAGGGTTGGCTGGATTAAATGTTTATCGTGTAATCTTAGCAGGCAACGGTTTTAATGAAAGGTTGTTTCGGACTCGCTGACTATAGCATTCTGCACCTGGATGCTTTTATTTTGCGCTCTTATGTTGTCTCAATGATAATGGAATCCGATCCTATTTTACCATCGTAAACTGAATGTTTGTGTTTTTAAAACTCTCCCGGTTGCTTCACTGTTAAGGTGCTGCCTTTCGTTTTCTCATCATTTGGAGATGCTCTAGGAATGATACGCTGTTATTTAAGGTGCAACAATCAATTGCCCCTCCGATGGTGAGTGGCATGTAGGTTTACCCGACACGGAGCTTACTCTAGAGTCATCTTCACGTGTGGTTGGCAACTTAATAGGAGATCGAGGAGGTTGACCAGTTCAGCCAATAATGCAGTTACAAGTAGGACATGTTTTGGTGCTAGCGACCAATTCCCTGACTGAATTGAGATTAGACTGAGTGGAACTTGTCCAGGGTGAAATTAAACAGAGCAGGAAAAGCATCTTCGAATATTTGATTGTGGCACCAATGATCTCACCACAAAGAAACCATGTCCGAGCTTGCACTTCGTGCTAGCATCGAAGGACCATGTAATTGCTGGGATATCTTCCCGAATACGAAGTTTTCTATGTTTTTCTATGTATCCTTTGTATGAGAAGCAACATAGATGGCGAGAGCAGGCAAGAGCCGGTGACCAGCCATTGCTGCACGGCTGAGACACACACTTCCAGACTGTGTTGGGAAGCGAAGGGTACTGATCTGGCAGTGGCATGACGCACTCGCGTCCATCGAAGTAGGCCCTCGGGAATGCCCAGCCACCCGAGAAGCTGAAGTCGCTCGGGTCTTTCTCCAATAACATCGCCGTCTGCATGTTCCCGTCCCCAGCAGCATCTCGTTCTAGTTCTTGATACCCCAGAACATCCTCGTGTCATCCACAAACCACACATTTCATACCCACTCTTGCTTCTTAGTATTATACTGCTAGTTAATCTAGTCGAAGATTGTGTAGGGTAGGGGGCTATTGCCCCCCTGCCCTATTGAAGCTCCGCCACTGTTGTGCTTACTAGTTACTAATGGTGTCGTACTAGACGAGGGCTGGTGTGCTTACTAGTTACTAATGGTGTCATACTAGACGAGGGCAGGTAGAAGAGCTGCGTCAAGCTTTGGAGGATGGGGTGCCTCACCACGAGGTTCCAGTCGCTGTAGTTGCTGGCCACGTCGTAGTTCGTGACTGTCGCCTTCACCCTCCAATACCCTGGTAGTTCTGCTTCATGTGCCAGCGTACCCGGATCTGGCACATGTGCTCCGTGCACTGGATGGCCGCCACTGGTAGATCACCGGCGGTGATAGGCAGCACAGGCTCTTGGATTGCTCGCTGGCGTTGAAAAACGGGACGAACATGTGCATGCCGACGCGGATCAGAAAGACGACAAAAATTCAGACAAATGCAGAGTGTGGCAGCATGTCATGTGGCTTTGTATGATGCACTAAGGCTCCGAGGGAGAGTTTGCACGGCCGCCACTTTCCGACTGGCACCCGACGCTTGTGCTGTTGTAGAAGGCCGAGAGGGAGACGTAGCAGGACGGCGATGGGACATCCCTAAGCAACGAGTGTGAGCAGATATCTTTGGCAAGAAGAAAGAATCAAATGCTTAAGCAAACCTTGTTCGTGCCACTGCTTATCGACCTTGGACCCCATCGCGGGCACAATGGGATGGGTTGGGTCGACGCTCGTCTGCGGTGAAGTCGGAGACGCTTGCTCGGAGATTAGGGATGGCGATGACGCCTTGGTGAGAAGTTATGACAATGACAATTCTATGTTATCTTCATGAGGTTCTCTTTAGGGAGGTGTGTGTAGGGTATCCTATGCGTACTGCTCGGCAGACTGTAACGGTTTTTGCCCGGTTTTCTAATAATTAACTCGCAATAATCTCTTTCGTTTGATTAATGGATGAGAAAAATCTTTTGCCTGTTTTAAAAAACATCACCCGAGTAAGCAAAGAAGGCGAAAGCCCACAGATCACGACTCACCCATATAGAGAGGCTTAACCGTTGCAACTGACATTTGTTTTGTGTCTACTTCTAGTTTGATGCTATGTTTGGAATGCAGGAATTACAAAAACCAGGTCCTGCAACAATTGAAAATATATTATGTAATTTCTCAGCTGGCTTTCTTTATAATATACTGATAACATATGGACCATGGTGGCCGACATGCATGATCGACACGATAAAAATATGCAAAGCAGAAAAGAGACAGAGACGAGAGATCGATCGATCGTGCCTACTGCACAGCTTCTATGCTGTACACACAACACGATAAAAAGAGAGAGAACCACAGTACTGACGGCAATAATGGCAAGGTGAAGAAGCTAGCCGTCGAAAACCAAAAGAACAGCAGAGGAGAACCAGCATACGCCTACTGCATCTACCTTCCTTTGTTGATGAGGTCGTTCAACCAGCAAAACACGGTGAGCTTCCCCCTGCGCGGTGTCCACCCTCTTCCTTCCTTTCTTGCTTGTCTAATTTCCTTTTGTGATCTGTACCTCTCGCTGGCCGGCTGAGCTCTCTGGCTTTCATGTCATTTTTAGCAAAATCCAATAAGATTTATTACACAATGACAATGTTTACAGGTGGTGCAAGAAGAGTGCGTGGAACGCCGGGCGCGGCATGAAGGCCGGGTAGGCCAGGGCCCACGAGGCCCACCTGGCGAGGAAGGGCCACCTGGCAACCGAAGAGGACAGGGCCCGGTTTGGCTCGAGGGCCCGGCGGGACCTCCGGGGCCCACAGGGTGGCTCATATCAACAGGAACCTTTGGACTTGGTCATGTGTGGTTTGGCCAACCACAAATGTTATCCCACACTCTGTGGTTTTTGATCAATAAAGTTTAGGCCATTCCCCCTAAAAAAAAACCCAGTGACTGCCTCTAATTACACAAAAACCCCAACCTTTAGTTCATTTCCTTATTTTTTGGGTTTGGATTGGTTTGTAGTTGTACCAGGAAGAGTGAGCCACAAACACGCTGCATCTTTCCCCTACATCGCCCAGATCACTGATCAGTCCAGATGCACTGAGGGACACAGTGGCGACTCTCACAACTAACTCCAGATATTACTCAGCCATTCACTCTGAAAGATGCGCAAGGGAGCAACCATTGACAGCCAAGGTATGATGCGTAACACCGAAAGATGCAGTAACATGACTGATTCCGCAGAAGAGAAAAAAAAAACCACAGAACACCTCAAGTGAACAACAAGGATGTATTACTTGTCGAGTGATTAGATACTTGATCGCCACTTGTCCTGCATCAAACAAGTGCTTGTAGTTCTCTATCTGAAGCTGTATATATGTTTTAGCAATACTAGGTTCTCGTGCAGATTGGTTCGAGTTTCACAGCTACTTGTATTTCCATGGCCATGACACGCCGCATCGTAGTTGTGGACCAGATCGATTGATCCCTGGCCTTTAATTTGTTGCAGCAGATTGTAATTGTGTTCGAGACGATGATGAGTTAATATGTAGCAAGATTTGTGATGATGAGTTAATATAACTGTCCATGTATATGAACCTCTTTTCCAACAAAAAGGAAAATGAAATTACTTACCAAGTGGTCCGTGTGGAATCATCACAACACAGCATAACAAAATTTGATCATAACAAAATTTACGATTTAAATGCCTGTCAAATAACGTGGTTAAAATGACAAAGCATAAAACCACAGTTTAATTTGAGAATTCATTAAACAAAATTTGAGAATCCATTAAAACCACAGTAAATTAACCGGGAGTGAGTAATTCCTTCGTAGGATCGCTGGTCGGTGAGGAGTTGGATGAGATTCATCATGTAATTGAGTTAGTTTTGTTAGGACTTGATCCCTAGTATCCATTATGTTCTGAGATTGATGTTGCGATGACTTTGCCATGCTTAATGCTTGTCACTTTGGGACCGGGTGCCATGATATCAGATCTGAACCGTTTATGTTATCACCATTATATCTATGTTCTAGATCCGATCTTGCAAGTTATAGTCACCTACCACTAGAAGAAAAAGGCCCATTTGTCCCGGTTCCATCAAACAAGTGCTTGTAGTTCTCTATCTGAAGCTGTATATATGTTTTAGCAATACTAGGTTCTCGTGCAGATTGGTTCGAGTTTCACAGCTACTTGTATTTCCATGGCCATGACACGCCGCATCGTAGTTGTGGACCAGATCGATTGATCCCTGGCCTTTAATTTGTTGCAGCAGATTGTAATTGTGTTCGAGACGATGATGAGTTAATATGTAGCAAGATTTGTGATGATGAGTTAATATAACTGTCCATGTATATGAACCTCTTTTCCAACAAAAAGGAAAATGAAATTACTTACCAAGTGGTCCGTGTGGAATCATCACAACACATCATAACAAAATTTGATCATAACAAAATTTACGATTTAAATGCCTGTCAAATAACGTGGTTAAAATGACAAAGCATAAAACCACAGTTTAATTTGAGAATTCATTAAACAAAATTTGAGAATCCATTAAAACCACAGTAAATTAACCGGGAGTGAGTAATTCCTTCGTAGGATCGCTGGTCGGTGAGGAGTTGGATGAGATTCATCATGTAATTGAGTTAGTTTTGTTAGGACTTGATCCCTAGTATCCATTATGTTCTGAGATTGATGTTGCGATGACTTTGCCATGCTTAATGCTTGTCACTTTGGGACCGGGTGCCATGATATCAGATCTGAACCGTTTATGTTATCACCATTATATCTATGTTCTAGATCCGATCTTGCAAGTTATAGTCACCTACCACTAGAAGAAAAAGGCCCATTTGTCCCGGTTCTGGAACCGGGACTAAAGGGTCGGGACTAAAGCCCAATACCGTTAGTCCCCGTTCGCCTACGAACCGGGATAGATGGGACTCCACGTGGCCGCTGCGGCTTGCCCAGGCAGGAGGGCCTTTTGTCCCGGTTGGTAGCACCAACCGGGACCAAAAAGCATCCACGCGTCAGCAGTTCAGGGGCTGGGGTTTTTGTTTTTTTTTTAAAATGGGGGGGGGGGGGGTTTGGGGGTTTTGTAGGGTATATATTGTGTTAGCTAGGTAATAGAGAGAAGTGACCTCTCTTATCTCCGTGCTTGGTCGACGCTACGTACTATACGTACAGAGAGAACTCGCGACACGCTAGCTAGTAAGGAAATGAAGGAAACCATTAAGTATACAAGATCGTCATGAACATATATATACAGAGAGAAGTGATCGACCTCCTCCTTCTCCGAGAGATTGGTCGAACAACAAGTTTTCGTATATCTATCCGATGCTACTAGCTACATATATACAATGTAAGATCTCTTACAATCCCTAACATCTGATGTCAAGTTCCACATGGTATTCTCCGGCTTTATTGATGACGTGGTCAAGAAAGAATCCCGCCAATTTCTCTTGAATTGCTTTTATGCGATCTTGTGGTAGGAGTTCATCCCGCATCTGCCACATCCAATTTGAAGAAGGGGGTCAATACATATATATGAATGAAACTCAACACAAATGATGGTAATAAAATAAAATTGTGAATATTATTGCTTACGCACTTCATATTGTTTTTCAGAGTAGCCCCGCTCATAGGTCGTGTGGCGGATGAACTCGCAAATATAGTATCCACAAAAATCAGTCCCGCCTTCCTGCTACAACCACTTTACAAGAAATAGAGGTCAATCAAAATGATAAGCAAGCATGCTAAATGGTATTGATGAAACTAGCTAGAATCAATGGGAGATGCGTGGAACTAGCTAGTACTACTTACTTTAGGGTGTGTAAATCGGAGCTCCCCCGGCAGTCCCGGAGCTTTAGCGGTGAACTCTTTCCAAACCCTGTCAGACAAAGAAAACAATTACTTGATATCAGGAAATGAACAAAGTTGCCGATATGGTGCGATAACGATCGATTGAACTTACTTCTCGAGCATTTTAGTCATGGCCGCATACTCCTTGGGACCTTTTCGTCTCGAGTCTAAGACGGTTACTAGTCCCTGCTCAAGCTTAATCTCTAGGAGAATAAAGTGAAAGCTGCGCACGCTTGCATAACTCATCAATTATATTACTATAACCTCGAATAATAAGGGAAACCGAATATGCACAAGACAGTAACACTCACTTGAAGTTGTAAGGAAAGAGTATTTTATCTTTGTTTTGATTTTGGAGCAACGATTGTAGCAAGTTGGCCTCGGTTTTTTTGGCATTATATTTAACCGTCCAATCATCTATGAGATTTGTGTTAATGAACCCAATATCATAGATTTGTGCTTTTCTGCATTCGACGATCTTCAATCTGCATAATATAGTGAGGATAATTATATATACATGCAATGAAAGAGCTGAGCTATATATAGAGACTTAATTACAGAAGTAGTACTTGCAGACAGTAGCAAGTGACGATTATTTTATCGAGGGCCTTTTGATTGAAAAACTGGAAGAACTCCTCAAATGGAACAGACAACAGATCAATTCCAACGAGGTCGTGCTCCTCTTTAACTCTCAGCATCAAAGTATCCTTCCCAGACTCCTTGCAGGTGTCCATGTACCACTCATGGAATCTTCGCATCATCGTTGTTAGAGGAGGATGACCAGGTTTGACGAGAGGCTTCCCGTGCCGGTATTTGCGTTCGTCCACCTCCATTATATCAAAATGTGCATCGTCGGGCAGGTAATCTGCAGGATTGGTACCGGGCACCATCCCCGGATGATTAGCGATGATATCGCTAGACACCTTAAGCAGGGGGCACGATTGGTTCGCTTGTTCGCCGAGCTGGGGAATTTTTTTCCCACTTCTTCGTTCTACTAACCTTCGATCACTTCAAGTTCTTCCCGACCGCTCCGCTTCCTGATATGTCCTTTCAATAATGCGCTCATAGTTGGTTTGCGGCGGAGACGGTGGTGGTCGCTTCAGGGCATCGAGAGTGCGCTTCGCTTGCATCTAGGTGGAGGTTTCTTTGCAAAAAAGTCCCTCACTTGGGCTTTACAGATCTCCGCGTTTTCCTCCTCGGTCATCTCGTATGGTAACTTCTCTAGAGGCTTGAGAGATGGACCGAATTTGTATTGCCTCCCGCCTCTGGCTGTACTGCTAGACGCCGGAGCGGCGACGTTTCTCTTTCGTTGCTGCTGACGAGTAGTAGAAGGAGGCGGAGTGCTCCGACGTGCCGGAGCAGCCGGAGCGGTGGCTTCTGTCTTCCGCCATTGCTGACGAGGCGGAGGAGGAGGTGGGCTGCTCGGACGCGACGGAGCAGGCGGAGAAGGAGGCGGAGTGCCGCCCTCATGCGCCGGAGCAGCCGGAGAAGGAGGCGGAGTGACCTGATCACTCACCGGAGGAGGAGGAGGAGGAGGCCGAGTGCCCTGACTCGCCGGAGGCGGAGGCGTCCAGTTCAGAAGCTTGATGTGCTCCTTCCGCCATAGACATGGAGTCTTCAGAGCAAGACCCAGCTGAGTCTCCCCTTCACCTGTAGGGTGGTCAAGCTCGAGCTCCTCAAATCTCTTCGTTACTTCATCCACCATCACAACAGCATAGCCTTGTGGAATCGGACGGCAGTGAAAAGTTCCGTCGGGTTGAGGAGGTGCAACAGAGCCGACAGCCGCCTTGACTTTGAGGTTCTGCCATTGCGTCATAAGCTGGCAATGTTGAGCCTTCGTGATAGCATCCACGGGGTAGCTAGGAGCCGTGAAGTCAGGCTGCTGAACGAGCTCGGTGGAAGCCACGCTGCTTCTCCACTGAGATGGCGGGGTAGCTTCTGGGGTAGCTCCGGCAGCTCGCTGGCTCTCAACTTGTTCCTCTAACTTTTGTACCCTTGCATTCAGCTTCTGCAGTTCGCTCTGCTCCAGTTTCCTCTTCCTCTCCCGGGTTTTGTAACCGCCTGCGCCGGGAAACGCAACCTTCCATGCAACGGAGCCTGGCGTGCCTCGTGTTCGTCCAGGGTGCTCAGGATTCCCGAGGGCCCCGGTCAGCTCGTCATTCTCTCTGTCGGGAATGAACGTCCCTTGCTGTGCTGCGGCGCTACACTTCTGAAGCTTCTTGACGGGTATTGCAAGTTGCTCGTCCGTCCAAACGCACTTCCCTGTTTTAGGGTCCAAGGTTCCCCCAACCCCGAAGAACCAAGTCCTTGAACGGTCTGGCCAGTTCAATGTCTCTGGTTCGACCCCTTTAGCAAGCAGGTCATTCTCAGCTTTGTCCCATAGCGGCCGGGCTTTGAGGTAGCCACCTGACCCCGTGCGATGGTGAAACTTCTTCTTTGCAGCATTTATCTTATTTGTCTCTGACATCTTCTTACTCTTGTCCGATGTCTTGTAGGCCACAAATGCGGGCCAGTGATCTCTTATCTTCTCAAATCGGCCGGTGAATTCTGGAGTCTTCCCTTTGTCGACAAACGTTGATTTCAACTCATTCTTCCACCTCCTGAATAGATCTGCCATTTTCTTAAGAGCACACGCCTTGACCAATGGCTCTATAACTGGCTTATCCGGATCCTCCTCTGGCGGTAGGGTGAAATTTGCCTTCAGCGAGGTCCAAAGATCATCTTTCTGTCTATCGGTGACATAAGAAACTTGAGGGTCTTTGTTCTTCTTAGGCTCATTCCATAGCTAGATGCTGATCGGGATGCTGTCCCTAACAATAGCTCCGCACTGAGCTGAAAATGCATCCTTGGTCCGCCTCGGTTCAATCGGCTGGCCATCGTTCGCGATTGCTGTGATCGTGAACCTTTCATCCTGACGCAACCTTTTCTTCGGGCCTCGTCTCGTTACCGAAGTTTGGCTCGATCCGAAGGGCTTTAAAAGAAGAAAGAAGAGTTAATATATGTACATACCAAAACAATTAATGCATCAATTAGCTAGTCAGCACAGGCTTAATTAATATATATACCTCGCCGGACTTTGCAACAGCTCCCTCCTCCGTTCGATCACCGGAGCCATCATCATGGTCTCCTTCTTCCTCCGGCATTCGGTCACCGGAGCCATCATGATCATGTCCTTCCTCCTCCATTGGTCGATCACCGGAGCCTTCACCCTCTCCTTCCAGACAATCGGTGTCGTTGAGATACGACAAGACATCACCTCCGCCGAGGATGATGTCCCCCAACAACTCTTCTGTTTCCAAGTCTCTTTGTTGATCCATAGTTTCTGCAAATATTACAACATGGCAATTAATATACAAACATGAGAGATGGATATATTAGTGACAAACATAGACCTAGCTAGCTAATCACAACAAGGAATATTAATTAGTGGCCTCGACGCTTCTACGGTTTGGGGTGGCCTCGACAACGCTTCTAGGGTTTGGGGTGGCCTCGACAACGCTCTTTTAACTAGGTAAATTTGGGTGGCCTCGATGCTTCTAGGGTTTGGGGTGGCCTCGGCAACGCTTCTAGGGTTTGGGGTGGCCTCGACGCTTCTAGGGTTTGGTCGGGCGAGAGGGGGTTGATCGACGTCCCCCCTCATGTTGAAGAGTTACCGGAGTTCTCTCATGAATGTCCGACGTCCGGACCGCCTCTCTCATGAATGTCAAACAAGGGATTTAACAAAATGGCGCCATTCTGGATGTGCAGAAAATGGTCCATATTTTTCCTGATCTCATCTACCCTTCTATATGTCACGTTGTCAGTGTCAAAGGATTCAAGAAAACCATGGCTTCATCATTAGCTGGAAGTAACAGGCGCATAATGGTACGAAGCTCTCCAAAATTGTTTTGGAACGGAGTCCCGGATAGGATAATTAGTTTTTTGGTACGAAGTTCAGCAAGAGCCTTCCGAATATCGCTATTTGGAAGGCCTTTGCTGAAATTCGTACCAAAAAGCGAATTATTCTATCCGGAACTCCGTTCCAAAACAACTTTGAAGAGCTTCGTAGCATCATACGCCTGTTACTTCTGGCTAATGATGAAGCCATGGATTTCTTCAATACTTTGACAGACAACGTGACATATAGAAGAATATATATATAGATGAGATCAGAAAAAAATTGGATCAACTTGTGCACATCCATAATGGGGGCATTCTTGATAAATCTACATATGTCAAAATTCAAACTTTGACATATGATCAAATGTTGCATATGTCAAAATTCAAACTTTGACATATGATCAAACTTTGATATATGATCAAATGTTGCATATGTCAAAATTCAAACTTTGACATATGATCAAACTTTGATATATGTCCACCACGATATAAAATGATACATAGACTTGTTCGGGCGAGAGGGGGTTGATAGACGTCTCCCCTCATGTCGAAGTTACCAGAGTTATCTTCTAGTGGTTTGGGTGGCCTCGAGAGTTTGTCAGGTAGGGGCGGGAGGGGGTAGGAGATCGACAACGCTTTTTTTCTAGGGTTTGGGTGGCCTCGAGAGTTGGTTGCCCGGTATATCGAATGGGGGGTGAACATTTTACCTTAGTAACTTAGAAAAAAAATGTTATCGAGGAGGGGGTATATCGACCCCCCCCCTCATGTTGAAGTTATCGGGGAGGGGCTATATCGACAATGACATACATACATGGAAAAAAATGTTATCGGGGAGGGGGTTGATCGACGTCCCCCTCTCGACCCCTCGGCGATCCTCGACCCTCCCCCTCTCGACCCCTCGGCGATCTTTTTTTTTTCTTCTTCTTCCTCTTCTTATTTTTTTTCTCCTCTTCTTCCTCTCTTCTTCCCCTCCTCTTCTTCTCCTTCTTCTTCTCCTTCTTCCTCTTCTTATTCTTATTTTCCTTTTTCCTCTCCTTCTTTTTCTTCTTCTTCCTTCTTCCTTCTTCCTCTTTTCTTCTTTTTCCTTATTTTCCTTTTTCCTCTCCGCTAACCTAAAATCTACTAACCTAAAATGCACTAACAGTACAACTAACCTAAAATGCACTAAATCAACTAACCTAAAATCCATATCTACTAACAACCTAAATAAAAAAATTAATACATATATGAAAAAAAAATGTTATCGGGGAGGGGGTATATCGACCCCTCCTCATGTCGAAATTATCGAGGAGGGGCTATATCGACAACGACATATACATATAGCCACATACATATAAAAAACATTCTATGAACATCCATATATACATACATATATATGGCTATGAAAAATGCTATGAAAAAAAATTCATCATATAAAAAAATGCTATGAACAAAACAATTAATACATATATGAACAAAACAATTTTATGAACATCCATACATACATAGCCACATACATATATATATACATTATCTATGAACAAAACAATTTTCATCATATAAAAAATATCACCATATATAAAAAACACAGAGCCGGGGCGGCGGCTCACACGGTGGGGGCGGGCCGGGGCAGGGGCGCGCGCGGCCTGGCGCGCTCGGGGGCGGGGCAGCAGGCCGGCGGGGGCAGGGGCGCGGGGTCGGGGACGACGACGGCGACGATGGGGGCGGGCCGGGGCACAGGGGCGCGCGCGGCCGGGCGAGGGCGCGTCGGCGAGGGTCCGTCGGCGAGGGCTCGGGGAGGAGAGCGCGTCGGCGAGGGCGAGGGCGCGGTCCGGCAGCCTGGCGGCGTCGTGCTGCTCGGCGCGGCGTCGGGGGGGGGGGGGGGATGAACTGGGACTGAAAATTTCTAAGTGCTACCTTATATAGCCAGAGCATTGGTCCTGGTTCGTGGCACCAACCGGGACCAATGCAGCCCTTTAGTCCCGGTTGGTGGCACCAACCGGGACTAAAGGGGGGCATTGGTACCGGTTGGGAAACAGGGACCTTTGGTCCCGGTTGGTGGCACCAACCGAGACTAAAGGGGGGCATTGGTCCCGGTTGGTGCCATGAACCGGGACCAAAGGTGAGCATTGGTCCCGGTTCGTGGCACCAACCGGGACCAATGGGCTTCCACAGCGGCGTGGTGGTGGGAGTTTAGTCCCACCTCGCTAGTTGAGAGCGCCCCGCACCGGTTTATAAGCTCGACTGCCTCATCGGTATTGAACTCCTCTGAACTGCAGGCCTATGGGCCTAATCTGACACTGCTATGCCTGTGGGCCTTCTGCGGGCCTGAATCCTGGCCCAACTAGCTGGATTTCTAGTCGTATTCAGGCCGTGGTGGCCTAGTAGGTGGCATTTTTTTCTGTTTTCTTTTTTGCTTTTTTTTTGCAGTTTTGCATTGATTCTTTTTGCTGTTAGGTCACAAAAATTATAGACTTTCTGTTAGTGCCATTAATTTTCAAATTTGAATAGTTTAAATTTGAATTCTTTTAAATTTGTGTGAATCACTAGTTTGTGAATAACTTTACTATAAAAATAGATTTTTGAGTGATTCTTTTTCCAGCTATTTAATATTATTGTGTTTTATCATTATATTAAATTTGGTAATTTTTAGGCTATTTTAAATGTCTGTTTTAATCAAGAACAGATTTTGTTATTCTAGTTTGCTATTAAAGTTTCTAACAAAAAATTTCTTTATGAAAATTCTTTTTGCCATTAATGTTTTGAACAGAAAATACTTTGATAATTTAAGTTGCATAAATTTTATATAATTTTAGTTTAAAAGATACTAGAGGTTTATATAAGCTTTTTAGTTGATTCCTTTTGCTATTAGAGTTTTATAAAAGCTTTTTAGTTGATTCTTTTTGCTATTGAAGAATATTATAGTTTTGTTTTAGTTGATCATAATAGAATATTTTAATTGATTATTTTAAGTTCATTCTTTTTGCTATTAGTTCATTCTTTTTGCGCTAAATGACCCTGAAATTGAAAAGCACTACAAATGAACTCTGAAAAGGTTGAAAGTTGGTATGGTATCAACATTTCACCCACATAGCTTGTGCTAAAAAGTTGAGAGGGTTACGGCAAAAACTGGATGCACTTCGTGTACAAAACGGGCAATCTCTTTCGAAGTATCAGGGTTTCGAACGAAAACTCGTCTGTTACAAAGGGATTTCATTTTTTTGAACTTATTTGAACTCCAGACTTTTTGTGTGTTCAAAATGCACCATTCAAAGACACATCAACAATTTTCAACCCTTTCTGACTTCATTTGTTATTTTTCATGCATTTACTGATTTTTTTGAGCTATATGACCCTGAAATTGAAAAGCACTTCAAATGAACTCTGAAAAGGTTGAAAGTTGGCATGGTATAATCATTCCACCCACATAGCATGTGCTAAAAAGTTGAGAGGGTTACGGTAAAAACTGGATGCACTTCGTGTACAAAACGGACAATCTCTTTCGAAGTATCAGGGTTTCATACGGAAACTCGTTTGTTACAAAGGGATTTCATTTTTTTGAACTTATTTGAACTCTAGACTTTTTGTGTGTTCAAAATGCACCATTCAAAGCCACAACATCAATTTTCAACCCTTTCTGACTTCATTTGTTATTTTTCATGCATTTACTGATTTTTTTGAGCTATATGACCCTGAAATTGAAAAGAAAACAAATGAACTCTGAAAGGTTGAAAGTTGGCATGGTATCATCATTCACCCACATAGCATGTGCTAAAAAGTTGAGAGGGTTACGGCAAAAACTGGATGCATTCGTGTACAAAACGGACAATCTCTTTCGAAGTATCAGGGTTTCATATGGAAACTCGTCTGTTACAAAGGGATTTCATTTTTTTGAACTTATTTGAACTCCAGACTTTTTGTGTGTTCAAAATGCACCATTCAAAGCCACATCATCAATTTTCAACCCTTTCTGACTTCATTTG
Organism: Thinopyrum elongatum; assembly: GCA_011799875.1. NCBI lineage: Eukaryota > Viridiplantae > Streptophyta > Magnoliopsida > Poales > Poaceae > Thinopyrum > Thinopyrum elongatum. Next base: position 67,305,784 of record CM022302.1, on the reverse strand, counting down.
TTATTTTTCATGCATTTACTGATTTTTTTGAGCTATATGACCCTGAGATTGAAAAGCACTACAAATGAACTCTAAAAAGGTTGAAAGTTGGCATGGTATCATAATTTCACCCACATAGCATGTGCTAAAAAGTTGAGAGGGTTACGGCAAAAACTGGATGCACTTCGTGTACAAAACAGACAATCTCTTTTGAAATATCAGGGTTTCATACGGAAACTCGTCTGTTACAAAAGGCATTTCATTTCTTCACATGTAACTGCAGTGATATTCTAGATCAAAGGCATCATCATAATAGTTGTGGAGAGAAAGTCTTCACTTTTTCTTCGCTTGTGTCCTTTGCTTATTGCGCCGTAACCATGGATATTCTTCATCGCTTAATAGGGTGCTTGGGTCAGCCTTGACTTTGAAGGGAGGAATTTCATGAAACTTTTCATAATCTTCAGACATGTCTGTCTTGCCCTCCAATCCCACGATGTCTCTTTTTCCTGAAAGAACTATGTGGCGCTTTGGCTCATCGTATGATGTATTTGCTTCCTTATCTTTTCTTTTTCTCGGTTTGGTAGACATGTCCTTCACATAGAAAACCTGCGCCACATCATTGGCTAGGACGAATGGTTCGTCTGTGTACCCAAGATTGTTCAGATCCACTGTTGTCATTCCGTACTGTGGGTCTACCTGTACCCCGCCTCCTGACATATTGACCCATTTGCACTTAAACAAAGGGACCTTAAAATCATGTCCGTAGTCAAGTTCCCATATGTCCACTATGTAACCATAATATGTGTCCTTTCCCCTCTTGGTTGCTGCATCAAAGCGGACACCGCTGTTTTGGTTGGTGCTCTTTTGATCTTGGGCGATCGTGTAAAATGTATTCCCATTTATCTCGTATCCTTTGTAAGTCAATACAGTCGAAGATGGTCCCCTGGACAACGAGTACAGCTCATCAGAAACAGTGTTGTCACCTCTGAGACGTGTTTCCAACCAACTGCCAAAAGTCCTGATGTGTTCACATGTAATCCAGTCGTCACACTGCTCCAGGTGGTTGGACGCAGAATGTTCTTGTGTTCATCGACATACGGGGTCACCAAGGTAGAGTTCTGTAGAACTGTGTAGTGTGCTTGAGACCAAGAATGCCTGTCCCTACATATTATTGAGTCCCCTCCTAGCGTGCCTTTTCCAGTCAGTCTCCCCTCATACCGCGATTGAGGGAGACCAATCTTCTTAAGGTCAGGAATGAAGTCAACGCAAAACCCAATGACATCCTCTGTTTGATGGCCCATGGAGATGCTTCCTTCTGGCCTAGCTCGGTTACGGACATATTTCTTTAGGACTCCCATGAACCTCTCAAAGGGGAACATATTGTGTAGAAATACAGGGCCCAGAACGACAATCTTGTCGACTAGATGAACTAGGACGTGCGTCATGATATTGAAGAAGGATGGTGGGAACACCAGCTCGAAACTAACAAGACATTGTGCCAAATCACTCCTTAACCTTGGTAGGATTTCTGGATCGATCACCTTCTGCGAGATTGCATTAAGGAATGCACATAGCTTCACAATGGCTAATCGAACGTTTTCCGGTAGAAACCCCTCAATGCAACCGAAAGCAGTTGCGTCATAATCACGTGGTAGTCATGAGACTTTTGGTTCTGGAACTTTTTCTCTGGCATATTTATTATTCCCTTTATATTCGACGAGAAGCCAGACGGGACCTTCATACTGAGCAGGCATTCAAAGAAGATTTCCTTCTCTTCTTTGGTAAGAGCGTAGCTGGCAGGACCTTCATACTACTTTGGAGGCATGCCGTCTTTTTCGTGCACACGTTGCTGGTCCTCCCGTGCCTCTGGTGTATCTTTTGTCTTCCCATACACGCCCAAGAAGCGTAGCAGGTTCACGCAAAGATTCTTCATCACGTGCATCACGTCGATTGAAGAGCGGACCTCTAGGTCTTTCCAGTAGGGTAGGTCCCAAAATATAGATTTCTTCTTCCACATGGGTGCGCGTCCCTCAGCGTCATTCGGAACAGATAGTCCGCCGGGACGCTTTTCAAAGATTACGTGTAAATCATTGACCATAGCAAGTACGTGATCACCGGTACGCATGGCGGGCTTCTTTCGGTGATCTACCTCGCCTTTGAAATGCTTGCCTTTCTTTGCGTCACCTGCAAAGTCCTCCCAGTACTTTCTCTCGATTTTTCTCCACTGCGACCCGTCAGCGGGTGCTCTCAACTTCCCGTCTTTCTTACGGTCCTCTCTGTGCCATCGCATCAACTTGGCATGCTCTTTGTTTCTGAACAGACGTTTCAACCGTGGTATTATAGGAGCATACCACATCACCTTGGCAGGAACCCTCTTCCCGGGGCGCTCGCCGTCAACATCACCAGGGTCATCTTGTCTGATCTTATACCGCAATGCACCGCATATCGGGCATGCGTTCAAATCCTCGTACGCACCATGGTAGAGGATGCAGTCATTAGGGCATGCATGTATCTTCTACACCTCCAATCCTAGAGGGCATACAAACTTCTTGCTGCGTACGTACTATCGGGAAATTCATTATCCTTTGGAAGCTTCTTCTTCAATATTTTCAGTAGCTTTTCAAATCCTTTGTCAGGTACACCATTCTCTGCCTTCCACTGCAGCAATTCCAGTGTGGTACCGAGCTTTGTGTTGCCATCTTCGCAATTGGGGTACAACCCTTTTTTGTGATCCTCTAACATGCGATGGAACTTCAACCTCTCCTTTTCACTTTTGCATTGTCTCTTTGCATCAACAATGACCCGGCGAAGATCATCATCGGGCACATCATCTGGTTCCTCTTGATCTTCAGCTTCCCCCATTGAACATCACCGTATTCAGGGGGCACATAGTTGTCATCATCCTCTTCTTCTTCGCTGTCTTCCATCATAACCCCTCTTTCTCCGTGCTTGGTCCAAACATTATAGTGTGGCATGAAACCCTTATAATGTAGGTGGGTGTGAAGGGTTTTTGAGTCAGAGTAAGACTTCTTATTACCACATATAGGGCATGGACAACACATAAAACCATTATGTTTGTTTGCCTCAGCCACTTCGAGAAAATTATGCATGCCCTTAATGTACTCGGAGGTGCGTCTATCACCGTACATCCATTGCTGGTTCATCTCCATGCATTATATATAATTAAGTGTGTCAAAAACCATTACAGAACATCATGAATACAGAAGTGACCAAATTAATTAATAGAAGTTCATCATCACATTAAAACCAAAGTACATACATAGTTCTCATTGAACAACATATAGCTCTCCAGAGCATCTAATTAAACCATACATTGAAACTATCTAAAACATTTCAATGCAACAACAAATGCAATCATAATCGCAACTAAGGTAACAATTGATCCAACGGCATAATGATACCAAGCCTCAGTATGAATGGCATATTTTCTATACTTTCTAATCTTGAAGCGCATTGCATCCATCTTGATCTTGTGATCATCGACGACATCCGCAACATGCAACTCCAATATCATCTTCTCCTCCTCAATTTTTTTCAATTTTTCCTTCAAGTAATTGTTTTCTTCTTCAACTAAATTTAACCTCTCGACAATAGGGTCGGTTGGAATTTCCGGTTCACATACCTCCTAGATAAAAAAATCTATGTCACGTTGGTCGGCATAATTGTCATAAACACTAAATGAAACTAATAGTTATAAAAGATAATATATATACCACATCCGAATCATAGACAGGACGAGGGCCGACGGCGGCGGATACCAAAACCATCGCACTATATAATAACAAACAATAATAAAAGTAAGAAAATTACACAAGTATCTATCTAAATCATACAAGTAAGAACTTTTTTCTTTTAGAAAGGAGATAAGAACAAGAGGCTCACCACGGTGGTGCCGGCGACGAGATCGGCGCGGGCGATCGATGACGGTGAGGACGGGGACGGGACAGGACGGACCACCAAACCTAGACAAATCTTGAGGAAAATGGAGCTTGGACAAGGAGCTTCGAGAGGAGAAAGCTTAAGTGTGGCTCGGGCATTTGATCGAACACCTCATATGCATAGGAGGTGAGCTAGAGCACCACAAAGCTCTCCCACGGCCGGCCAAAAAACAGAGCAGTGGCTCTGCTGGCGGGCAGGGGAGGGGGTATATATAGGCCACTCTTTAGTCCCGGTTGGTGGCTAGAACCGGGACTAAAGGACCACATTTGGTCCAGGTTCCATCCACCAACCGGGACCAATGGTTGTGGGCCAGGAGCGAGGCTCATTGGTCCCGGTTCGTATCTGGAACCGGGACCAAAGGGGTCTCACGAACCTGGACCAATGGCCCCCGAGGCCCGGCCGGCGCCCTGGCCTCACGAACCGGGACCGATGCACCCATTGGTCCCGGTTCGTGAGTGAACCTGGATTAATGGGCTTTTCAGCCCTGGACCAAAGCCATGTTTTCTACTAGTGGATCAGATTTATGTTTTTATCCATGAAAGTTATTTGAGTCTTTTGATCTCTTATATGCATGATTACTTATAACCTCGTATTTCTTCTTCGAATATTTGGTTTAGTTAGGCCAACTAGATTGATTTTTCTTGCCATGGGAAGAGGTGCTTTGTGATGGGTTTGATCTTACGGTGCTTGATCCCAGTGACAGAAGGGGAACTGACACGTATGTATCGTTGCTATTAAGGATAACAAGATGGGGTCTATTTCTACATAAATAGATCTTGTCTACATCATGTCATCGTTCTTATTGCATTACTCCATTTATCCATGAACTTAATACACTAGATGCATGCTGGATAGCGGTCGATGTGTGGACTAATAGTAGTAGATGCAGGCAGGAGTCGGTCTACTAATCTTGGACGTGATGCCTATATAATGATCATTGCCTATATATCATCATAATTATTTGAAGTTCTATCAATTGCCCAACAGTAATTTGTTTACCCACCGTATGCTATTTTTCTCGAGAGAAGCCACTAGTGAAATCTACAGCCCCCGGGTCTATTTTCTCATCATATATTTTCAGATCTATTTTGCTATTTGCCTTTTTATTTATTTGCCACTTTTATTTTCAGATCTATATTTCTAAAAACCCAAAAATATTTTGCTTCACTTTATTTTATTCGCGATCTATTTATCCAATCTACTACAATTTATCTCCTGTCCGTTTGCCAATTTCTGGTGCCGTTACCCGAAAGGGATTGACAACCCCTTTAACACGTCGGGTTGCAAGTATTTGTTCTTTGTGTGCAGGTGCTGTTTACATAGTGTTACTTGGTTCTCCTACTGGTTCGATAACCTTGGTCTCATCACTGAAGGAAATACCTATCGTTGTTGTGCTGCATCATCCCTTCCTCTTTGGGGAAATACCGACGTAGTTCAAGCCAACATCAGTGATCTATGACACCTCGGATACAGTCCGGCGTTGGAGCTCGCATACAGTCTGGCGTTGGAGCTCGGATACAGTCCGGCGTTGGAGTTTGGATACAGTCCGGCGTTGGAGCTCGGCTACAAAGAGACACCTCGGATGCAGTCCGGCATTGGAGCTTAGATGCAGTCCGGCATTGGAGCTCGGACGCAAGACACCATCGCATGGGAAACACTTCAAACCCGAGGTGTGGCATAAAAATAACAAGGCATTGATAAAGGTCGAAAACTTAAAAGGGCTCCTCGGATGCCCGACATGTGAACTCTTTGGATTCAGCTCGGTGAACCTCAAGATCGGAGATGGGAAGATTTGTTCAACCAGTTTTCAAGACCGACGACCGAAGATGAAGAACAGTTTGGAAGAACCGAGGAGCGTCCCCAACTTGAAGACCGGTTCAGGGGGCTACTGACGGTGTCCTGGACTAGAGCGTACTCACCACGTCGTCTCCCGACCAGCTGGATCGGGCCGAGGACCCCCATGACAGTTCTCTCATGGGCCACTTCGGGCAGCCCATGCCGCATACAAGGAAGATTCCACAAGACTTGATGATCAAGACAAGGACTCCTCTCCACAAATGTAGCCGACTAGGACTCTTGTTAACCTAGGTCTTCGGTACATTATATAAGCCGAGGCCAGGCTAGTCAATAGATTATTATGACATTCATCATCACACCCCTAGGGTTTCGACCACAACACACGATCTCGAGGTAGATCAACTATGTACTTGATACCCCATCGTTAATATAAACAAGAGCAGGACGTAGGGTTTTACCTCCATCAAGAGGGCCCGAACCTGGGTAAAACATTGTATCCTTCGTTCCTGTTACCATTGATCCGAGAATCCACAGCTCGGGACCCCCTACCCCGAGGTCTGCCGGTTTTGACACCAACAGGGGGGGGTATTAGTTTTTTGTTCACATTCAAACTTCCATGCTTCGAGCTAACATTAATTCTGTTCCTAGATCAATTTTCATGCTTCTTATTCATGGAGCTTCCTATTGAGATGTGCCATGTTGAGATATCAAACTTTTCATGCTTCCTACTAAAGGAGCTTCCAAATAATATTACATATGCTTCTTCCATCTAGATAATTTGCTTCCATGCTTCAACCATTTTTTGACACAAACAGTCATCCCCATGTCAGTGGCAATCTTAGTTAACTAGGCTAGTCAGTGGGGGGAGTAACTTAGACTAGTAAGTTAGACTACCTTCATTTACTACTTTGTAGCCATTTTACATTAGGAACCACAAGTCATCAACCCATGCATCTGCACGGGCTAGTATTATACATAACTTAGGAGTATAAAAAAAAATATTGATTGTACTTGCATATTTTGGAACGTGAAATATCGACAATAAATTAAGTGTACTCAAAATTCTTAATATCGTGTAATAGGCTACATCATATATAGCAAACATTAATAATGTTCCTTCAACCTTTTATAACTATGCCATAAAATGCATGCAAAGAATTTGAAGCATTGTTTTGTTCGGTTAGTCTCGGTATGCAGTTGATAAATTGTGTTGTGGTTATTTTAGAATTGACCATGGAAAACTAACAATGAATGGACAAAAAGAGTAGGTCGAACAAACACTAAATAGATGGGGTAAACACGTGCATGACAGTCCACCATAGTGCCAAACCAAGGCTTAATAATCATGTTGGGTTTACTAATAGATTGGACATGTTTATTGGCATAAGCTTGTCTTGGCAAAATAAAAGGTATAGAGAGATATAAATGTAGGAATGTGATAAACTATACATGTATTTGAACACCGCCATAAATGGAAGATGCCAGGTCATCAAGGTCAACAAAAAACAACCAATTTTGTGAGGTGTTAAGTTTTACCTATCAAGTAGTGTGCCAAATGGTCTCAAGTTTCTACAAATAGAAATAAGATTTAGAAACAAGAAAGTACTCCCTGTATAAACTAATATAAGACTTTTTAGATCACTAACGTAGTGAAAGTCTAATATTAGTTTACAGAGGCAGTAGATATGAAGAATCAACCGTAGACATATTTTTAGAAGTATATAACTTACATAGAACTATTACATTTATGCCAAGTGAAAATATTCGCAGCAGGAACATTATCTTACTGATATGCATTGAAAGAAACTGACTAAATATAGTTAACAATAGGTACTATATGTAGAAGATTGTTCTACATAAATTCATTAATGGATTATTAATTATATGAAATCCTAATTCTAGTATATTAAAATTAGATTTGAGGCTTTGACCCGTAGCACTTTCCCACCTTTCCCAGGTAGACATGACACGAAAACCTCAACTCTTCCAAAATTACATCAAAGGAATTGATTATACGTGTAAAGAATAGTAAAAAAGCTGCAGTATTTTTACATACATAATTAAGGGTTTCGTACTCTTTTTTTATGCGAGAAAATTTCCGATCTATTCATCTTCAATCATGGCAGTACAACAAATACCAGAAATAATAGAAATTACATCCAGATCCGTAGACCACCTAGCGACGACTACCAGCACTGAAGCGAGCCGAAGGCGTGCCGCCGTCATCGCCCCTCCATCGCCGGAGTCGGGCACAACTTGTTGTAGTAGACAGTCGGGAAGTCGTCGTGCTAAGGCCCCGTAGGACCAGCGCACCAGAATAGCAACCGCCGCAGATGAAGAATAACGTAGATCAGAAAGATCCAATCCGAAGACACACGAACGTAGACGAACAACGACGAGATCCGAGCAAATCCACCAAAGATAGATCCGCCGGAGACACACCTCCACACGCCCACCAACGGTGCTAGACGCACCGCCGGAACGGGGGCTAGGCGGGGAGACCTTTATTCCATCTTCAGGGAGCCGCCGCCGTCTCGTCTTCCTGAGCAGGACACACTAGTAGAAAAAGGCTCATTTGTCCCGGTTCTAGAGGCCCATTTGTCCCGGTTCTGGAACCGGGACTAAAGGGTCGGGACTAAATCCCAACACCTTTAGTCCCGGTTCGCTTACGAACCGGGACAGATGTGGCTCCACGTGGCCACTGCGGCGAGCCGAGGCAGGAGGGCCTTTAGTCCCGGTTGGTAATACCAACCGGGACCAAAGAGCATCCATGCGTCAGCAGCTCAGGAGCTGGGGTTTTTGTTTTTTTTTTGAAATGGGGGGGGGGGGTTTGGGGGTTTTGTAGGGTTAATTTAGGGGTTTCATATATTGTGTTAGCTAGCTAATAGAGAGAAGTGTCCTCTCTTATCTCCGTGCTTGGTCGACGCTACGTACTATACGTATAGAGAGGACTCGACACGCTAGCTAGTAAGCAAATGAAGGAAACCATTAAAGACACAAGATCGTCATGAACATATATACAGAGAGAAGCGATCGACCTCGTCCTTCTCCGAGAGATTGGTCGAACAACAAGTTTTCGTATATCTATCCGATGCTACTAGCTACATATATACAATATAAGATCTCTTACAATCCCTAACATCTGATGTCAAGTTCCACATGGTATTCTCCGGCTGGATTGATGACGTGGTCAAGAAAGAATCCCGCCAATTCCTCTTGAATTGCTTTTATGCGATCTTGTGGTAGGAGTTCATCCCGCATCTGCCACATCCAATTTGAAGAAGGGGATCAATACATATATATGAATGAAACTCAACACAAATGATGGTAATAAAAAAATTGTGAATATTATTGCTTACACACTTCATATTGTTTTTCAGAGTAGCCCCGCTTAGAGGTCGTCGCGTTGTAGATGTACTCGCAAACGTAGTATCTACAAAAATTATTCCCGCCTTCCTGCCACAACCACTTTACGAGAAATAGAGGTCAATCAAACTGATAATCAAGCATTATAAATGGTATTGATGAAACTAGCTAGAATCAATGGGAGATGCGCGGAACTAGCTAGTAGTACTTACTTACGGGTGTGTAAATCGCAGCTCCCCCGGCAGTCCCGGAGCTTCTGCGGTGAACACTTTCCAAACCCTGCGAGACAAAGAAAATAATTACTTGATATCAGGAAATGAACAAAGTTGTCGATATGGTGCGATAATGATCGATTGAACTTACTTCTGGAGCATTTCAGTTATGGCCGCATACTCCTTGGGATCTTTTCATCTTGAGTCTAAGACGGTTACTAGTCCCTGCTCAAGCTTAATCTCTAGGAGAATAAAGTGCAAGCTGCGCACGCATGCATAACTCATCAATTACATTACTATAACCTCGAGTAATAAGGGAAACCGAATATGCAGAAGACAGTAACACTCACTTGAAGTTGTAAGGAAAGAGTATTTTATCTTTGTTTTGATTTTTAAGCAACGATTGTAGCAAGTTGTTCTTAGTTTCTTTCGCATTATATTTAACCGTCCATTCATCTATGAGATTTGTGTTAATTAACCCAATATCATAGATTTGTGCATTTCTACATTCGACGATCTTCAATCTGCATAATATAGTGAGGTTAATTATATATACATGCAATGAAAGAGCTGAGCTATATATACAGACTTAATTACAGAAGTATAGTACTTACAGACAGTAGCAAGTGATGATTATTTTATCGAGGTCCTTTTGATTGAAAAACTGGAAGAACTCCTCAAATGGAACAGACAACAGATCAATTCCAAAGAGGTCGTGCTCCTCTTTAACTCTCAGCGTCAAAATATCCTTCCCAGACTTACAGGTGTCCATGTACCACTTATGGAATCTTCGCATCATCGTTGTTAGAGGAGGATCACCAGGTCTGACGAGAGGCTTCCCGTACCGGTATTTGTGTTCGTCCACCTCCATTGTATCAAAATGTGCATCATCGGGCAGGTAATCACCAGGATTGGTACCGGGCAGCATCCCGGGCAGATTTGCGACGATATCGCTAGACACCTTGAGCGGGGGGCACGATTGGTTTGCCTGTTCGTCGAGCTGGGGAATTTTGTTCCCACTTCTTCGTTCTTGTAACCTTTTGTCACTTGAAGTAGTTCCCGACTGGCGCGCTCCTTCCACTGCCTTTTTAAGAGCGCGGACATGGTTGTCATCCGGCGGAGGCGGTGGTGGTCGCTTCAGGTTCTTGAAAGTGCGCTTCAATTTCACCGGATCTATCTTCTCCTCCGGAGGTGGATTTTTCTTTGCAAAAAAGTCCTTCACTTGGGCTTGACAGATCTCCTTGTTTTCCTCCTCGGTCATCTCGTATGGTAACTTCTCTAGAGGCTTGAGAGATGGACCGAATATGTATTGCCTCCCGCCTCTGGCTGTACTGCTAGACGCCGGAGCAGCTGGAGCGACTGCGGCTGTCTTCCTTCATTGCTTACGAGGCGGAGAAGGAGGCGGAGTGCTACGACACGCCGAAGCAGCCGGAGCGGCGGCGGCTGTCTTCCGCTGTTGCTGACGAGGCGGAGAAGGAGGCGGGCTGCTCGGACGCGCCGGCGCAGGCGGAGAAGGAGGCGGAGTACCGCCACGCGCCGGAGCAGCCAGAGAAGGAGGCGGACTGCCCTGATCACTCGCCGGAGGAGGAGGAGGCGCAGTGCCCTGACTCGCCGGAGGAGGAGGAGGAGGCGTCCAGTTCGGAAGGTTGATGAGCTCCTTCCGCCATAGACATGGAGTCTTCAGAGCAAGACCCAGCTGAGTCTCCCCTTCACCGGTAGGGTGGTCAAGCTCGAGCTCCTCAAATCCCTCCGTTATTTCATCGACCATCCCAACAGCATAGCCTTGTGGAATAGGAAGGCAGTGAAAAGTTGCGCCGGGTTGAGGAGGTGCAACAGAGCCAACAGCCGCCTTGACTTTGAGGTGCTGCCATTGCGTCATAAGGTGGCAATCTTGAGCCTCCGTGATAGCATCCACGGTGTAGCTGGGAGCCGTGAAGTCAGGCTGCTGAAGGAGCTTGGTGGAAGCCACGCTGCTTCTCCGCTGAGATGGTGGGGTAGCTTCTGGGGTAGCTCCGGCAGGTCGCTGGCTCTGAACTAGTAGTGCTTGTTCCTCTAGCGCTCGTACCCTTGCATTCAGCTTCTGCAGTTCGGTCTGCTCCACTTTCCTCCTCCTCTCCCGGGTTTTGTAACCGCCTGCGCCGGGAAACACAACCTTCCACGCAACGGAGCCTGCCGTGCCTCGTGTTCGTCCTGGGTGCTCAGGATTCCCGAGGGCCTGTGTGAGCTCGTCGTTCTCTCTGTTGGGAACGAACATCCCTTGCTGCGCTGTGGCGATATACTTCTGAAGCTTCTTGACGGGTATTTCAAGTTGCTCCTTCGTCCAACGGCACTTCCCTGTTTCAGGGTCCAAGGTTCCCCCAACCCCGAAGAACCAAGTCCTTGAACGGTCTGGCCAGTTCAATGTCTCTGGTTCGACCCATTTATCAAGCAGGTCCTTCTTAGCCTTGTCCCACAACGGCCGGGCTTTGAGGTAGCCACCTGACCCCGTGCGATGGTGATGCTCCTTCTTTGCAGCATTTTTCTTGTTTGTCACTGACATCTTCTTACTCTTCTCCGATGTCTTGTGGGCCACAAATGCGGGCCAGTGATCTCTTATCTTCTCAAATCGGCCGGTGAATTCTGGAGTATTCCCTTTGTCGACAAACGTTGATTTCAACTCATTCTTCCACCTCCTGAATAGATCTGCCATCTTCTTAAGAGCATGAGCCTTGACCAATGGCTCTATAACTGGCTTATCTGGATCCTCCTCTGGCGGTAGGGTGAAATTTGCCTTCAGCGCGGTCCAAAGATCATCTTTCTATCTATCGTTGACAAAAGACACTTGAGAGTCTTCGCTCTTAGGCTTATTCCATTGGTGGATGCTGATTGGGATCATGTCCCTAACAAGAACCCCGCACTGAGCAGAAAATGCTTCCTTGGTCTGGCTGGGTTCAATCGGTTGGCCATCGCCCTTGATTGCTGTGATCGTGAACCTTTCATCCTGGCGCAACCTTTTCTTCGGGCCTCGTCTCGTTACCGAAGTTTGGCTCGATCCGGAGGGCTAGAAAAGAAGAAAGAAGAGAGTTAATATGTGTACATACCAAAACAATTAATGCATCAATTAGCTAGTCACACAGGCTTAATTAATATATATACCTCGCCGGACTTTGCAACATCTCCTTCCTCCGTTCGCTCATCGGAGCAGTCATCACGGTCTCCTTCTTCCACCGGCATTCCGTCACCGGAGCCATCATAATCATGTCCTTCCACCTCCATTGTTCGATCACCGGAGCCTGCTTCACCCTCTAATTCCAGACCATCGGTGTCATTGAGAAATGACAAGACATCACCTCCGTCGAGGATTATGTCCCCCAACAACTGTTCTGCTTCGAAGTCTCGGTGCTCCATAGTTTCTGCAAATATTAGAACATGGCAATTAATATACAAACATGACAGATGGATATATTAGTGCAAACGTAGACCTAGCTAGCTCGATGCTTCTACGGTTTGGGGTGGCCTCGACAACGCTTCTAGGGTTTGGGGTGGCCTAGGCAACGCTTCTAGGGTTTGGGGTGGCCTCGACAATGCTTCTAGGGTTTGGGTCGGACCGCCTCTCTCATGAATGTCCGACGTCTGGACCGACAAGGGATTTAACAAAATGACGCCATTCTGGATGTGCAGAAAATGGTCCATATTTTTCCTGATCTCATCTACCCTTCTATATGTCACGTTGTCTAGTGTCAAAGAATTCAAGAAAACCTTGACTTCATCATTAGCCGGAAATGACAGGCGTATAATGGTACGAAGCTCTTCAAAGTTGTTTTGGAACGGAGTTCCCGATAGAATAATTCACTTTTTGGTACAAAGTTCAGCAAGAGCCTTCCAAATTCGTACCAAAAGGCGAATTATTCTATCAGGAACTCCGTTCCAAAACAACTTTGAAGAGCTTCGTAGCATCATACGCCTGTTACTTCTGGCAAATGATGAAGCCATGGATTTCTTCAACACTTTGACAGACAACGTGACATATAGAAGAATATATATATATATATAGATGAGATTAGAAAAAAATTGGATCAACTTGTGCACATCCATAATGGGGGCATTCTTGATAAATCTGAACCCTCGACCCCTGGACGACCCTCGACCCTTGACCCCTCGGCGACCCTCGACCCTCTACCCTAGATCACGACCCTCGACCGCTCGGCGATCCACGACCCTCTACCCTAGTTCCCGACCCTCGACCCCTCGGCTTTCCTCGACCCTCTACCCTAGTTCCCGACCCTCGACCCCACCCCTCGGTGTTCCTCGACCCTCGACCCCTCGCTTTCCTCGACCTCTACCCTAGTTCACGACTCTCAACACTCGGCGTTCCTCGACCCTCAACCCTCGACAACCCTCGACCTCGAACCTTCGGTGACCCTCGACCCCTCGGTGACCCCTCGACCCTCTACCCTAGTTCACGACCCTCGACCTCTCGGCGATCCACGACTCTCTACCCTAGTTCCCGACCCTCGACCCCTCGGCGTTCCTCGACCCTCTCCCCCTCGGCGTTCCTCGACCCTCTACCCTAGTTCCCGACCCTCGACCCCTCGGCGTTCCTCGACCCTCGACCCCTCGGCTTTCCTCGACCATCTACCGTAGTTCACGACTCTCGACCCCTCGGCGTTCCTTGACCCTCGACACCTCGGCTTTCCTCGACCCTCTACCCTAGTTCACGACTCTCGACACCTCGGCATTCCTCGACCCTCGACCCCTCAACGACCCTCGACCCTCGAACCTTCGGTGACCCCTCGACCCTCTACCCTAGTTCACGACCCTCGACCGCTCGGCGATCCACGACTCTCTACCCTAGTTCCCACCCTCGACCCCTCGTGTTCTTCCGACCCTCTACCCCTCGGCGTTCCTCAACCCTTACCCTAGTTCCCGACCCTCGACCCCGCGGCGTTCCTCGACCTCGACCCTCGGATTTCCTCGACCTCTACCCTAGTTCACGACTCTCGACCCCTCGGCGTTCCTCGGCCCTCGACCCCTCGACGACCCTCGACCCTCGAACCTTCGGTGACCCTCGACCCTCGGTGACCCCTCGACCCTCTACCCTAGTTCACGACCCTCGACAGCTCGGCGATCCACGACCCTCTACCCTAGTTCCCGACCCTCGACCCCTCGGCGTTCCTCGACCCTCTACCCTAATTCCCGACCCTCGACCCCTCGGCGTTCCTCGACCCTCGACCCCTCGGCGTTCCTCGACCCTCTACCCTAGTTCCCGACCCTCGACCACTCGGCGATCCTCGACACCCTCGTTCCCAATAAAAATTAAGAAGAGGAAGAAGAAGAGAAAACAAAAGAGGAAGAAGAAGAAAAAAAAAGGAGAAGAAGAAGGAATAGAGGATATTAATCTATTTTTTCTTCTTCTCCTCTATACCTTCTTCTTCTCCTCTTTTTTTTTCTTCTTCTTCCTCTTCTTATTTTTTTTCTCCTCTTCTTCCTCTCCTCTTCTTCTCCTTCTTTCTCTTCTTATTTTTTTCTCCTCTTCTTCTCTTTTTTCTCCCCTTTTTCCTCTCCTTCTTTTTCTTCCCTTCTTCCTTCTTCCTCTTTTCCATACATATAAAAAGTTTAAAAAATACATACATACATACATATAAAAAGAAAGCATATATATATATATATATATATATATAAACATATATAAAAAAATAGCAACGCGGCGGCGGCGGCGGTGCTCACAGAGGAGTCGGGGCGGGCCGGGCGGCGTCGGGGCGGCGCGCAGCGACGGCGTCTGGGCAGGGGCGGCGCGTGGCGACGGCGTCGGGGCAGGGGCGCGCGCGGCGACGAGGGCGGCGCGGCGACGGCGTCGGGGCAGGGGCGGCGCGGCGACGAGGGCGGCGCGGCGATGGCGTCGGGGCAGGGGCGGCGCGGCGACGACGTCGGGGCAGAGGGGCAGCCTGGCGGCGTCGTCGGGGCAGTGGAAGAAGAACTGAAACGAATTTTTCACAAGTGCTGGCTTATATAGACGAGGCATTGGTCCCGGTTGGTGCCACGAATCGGGACCAAAGCCCAGCTTTAGTCCCGGTTTGGTGGCACCAACCGGGACCAAAGGCCTTGTGCTGCCCGCAGCCAAAAGTTTAGTCCCACCTCGCTAGTTGAGAGGGGCTCGGAGTGGTTTATAAGCCCCACTGCGGCTGCCCTCTCGAGCTCCTCTCAAATGCAGGCTTATGGGCCTAACCTGACATTCCGCTGCCTGTGGGCCTACTGGGCCTTCTGCGGGCCTGAATCCTGGCCCGTGGTTGGGTTTCTAGTCGTATTCAGGCCGTGGTGGCCCAGTACGTGGCATTTTTTTTCTATTTTTTCCAGTTTTTCTGTTTTGTTTTTTGCTTTATTTATTTTCTTTTGTTTTTTGCTGTATTTTTTAATTCTTTTTGCTTTTAGGTAATAAATATTATAAACTTTCTGTTAGTGCCATTAGTTTTCCAATTCGAATAGTTTAAATTTGAATTCTTTGAAATTTGTGTGAATCACTAGTTTGTGATTAACTTTACTATAAAAATAGATTTTTGAGTGATTCTTTTTCCTGCTATTTAATATTACTGTGTTTTATCATTATATTCAAAAACAGTTTTTGTTATTTTAGTTTCTAACAAAAAAAATCTTTATGATAATTCTTTTTGCTATTAAAGTTTCTAACAAAAAATGTTCTTTTTGAAAATTCTTTTTGCTTTTAATGTTTTGAACAGAAAATACTTTCTAATTTTAGTTGCATAAATTTTAGTTGATTCCTTTTGCTATTAGAGTTTCATTAAAGTTTTCTAGTTCATTCTTTTTTCTATTAGAGTTTCATTAAAGTTTTCTAGTTCATTCTTTTAGTTTATTATTTTTGCTATTAGAGTTTCATAAAAGTTGAGAGGGTTACGGCAAAAACTGGATGCACTTCGTGTACAAAATGGACAATCTCTTTCGAAGTATCAGGGTTTCGGACGAAAACTCATCTGTTACAAAGGGATTTTATTTTTTTGAACTTATTTGAACTCCAGAATTTGTGTGTGTTTAAAATGAACCATTCAAAGCCACATCATCAATTTTCAACCCTTTCTGACTTCATCTGTTATTTTTCATGCACTTACTGATTTTTTTGAGCTAAATGACCCTGAAATTAAAAAGCACTTCAAATGAACTCTGAAGAGGTTGAAAATTGGCATGATATCATCATTTCACCCACATAGCATGTGCTAAAAAGTTGAGAGGGTTACGGCAAAAACTCAATGCACTTCATGTACAAAATGGGCAATCTCTTTCGAAGTATCAGGGTTTCGGACAAAAACTCATCTGTTACAAAGGGATTTCATTTTTTTGAACTTAGTTGAACTCCAGACTTTTTGTGTGCTCAAAATGAACCATTCAAAGCCACATCATCAATTTTCAACCCTTTCTGACTTCATCTGTTATTTTTCATGCATTTACTGATTTTTTTAAGCTAAATGACCCTGAAATTGAAAAGCACTTCAAATGAACTCTGAAGAGGTTGAAAATTTGCAAGATATCATCATTTCACCCACATAGCATGTGCTAAAAAGTTGAGAGGGTTGCGACAAAAACTGGATGCACTTCGTGTACAAAATGGACAATTTCTTTCGAAGTATCAGGGTTTCGAACAAAAAGTCATCTGTTACAAAGGGATTTCATTAACTTATTTGAACTCCAGACTTTTCTGTGCTCAAAATGAACCATTCAAAGCCACATTATCAATTTTCAACCATTTCTGACTTCATCTGTTATTTTTCATGCATTTACTAATTTTTTTGAGCTAAATGACCCAGAAATTGAAAAGCACTTCAAATGAACTCTGAAGAGGTTGAAAATTCGCATGATATCATCATTTCACCCACATAGCATGTACTAAAAAGTTGAGAGGGTTACGGCAAAAACTGGATGCACTTCGTGTACAAAATGGACAATCTCTTTCAAAGTATTAGGGTTTCGGACAAAAACTCATCTGTTACAAAGGGATTTCATTTTTTTGAACTTATTTGAACTCCAGACTTTTTGTGTGCTCAAAATGAACCATTCAAAGCCACATCATCAATTTTCAACCCTTTCTGACTTCATCTGTCTTCACTTTTTCTTCGCTTGTGTCCTTTGCTTATTGCGCCGTAACCATGGATATTCTTCATCGCTTAACAGGGTGCTTGGGTCAGCCTTGACTTTGAAGGGAGGAATTTCATGGAACTTTTCATAATCTTCAGACATGTCTATCTTACCCTCCACTCCCACGATGTCTCTTTTCCCTGAAAGAACTATGTGGCGCTTTGGCTCATCGTATGATGTATTCGCTTCCTTATCTTTTCTTTTTCTCGGTTTGGTAGACATGTCCTTCACATAGATAACCTGCGCCACATCATTGGCTAGGACGAATGGTTCGTCTGTGTACCCAAGATTGTTCAGATCCACTGTTGTCATTCCGTAATGTGGCTCTACCTGTACCCCGCCTCCTGACAGATTGACCCTTTTGCACTTAAACAAAGGGACCTTAAAATCATGTCCGTAGTCAAGTTCCCATATGTCCACTATGTAACCATAATATGTGTCCTTTCCCCTCTTGGTTGCTGCATCAAAGCGGACACCGTTGTTTTGGTTGGTGCTCTTTTGATCTTGGGCGATCATGTAAAATGTATTCCCATTTATCTCGTATCCTTTGTAAGTCAATACAGTCGAAAATGGTCCCCTGGACAATGAGTACAGCTCATCAGAAACAGTGTTGTCACCTCTGAGACGTGTTTCCAACCAACTGCCGAAAGTCCTGATGTGTTCACATGTAATCCAGTCGTCACACTGCTCCGGGTGTTTGGAGCGCAGAATGTTCTTGTGTTCATCGACATACGGGGTCACCAAGGTAGAGTTCTGTAGAACTGTGTAGTGTGCTTGAGACCAAGAATGCCCGTCCGTGCATATTATTGAGTCCCCTCCTAGCGTGCCTTTTCCAGTCAGTCTCCCCTCATACCGCGATTGAGGGAGACCAATCTTCTTAAGGTCAGGAATGAAGTCAACACAAAACCCAATGACATCCTCTGTTTGATGGCCCATGGAGATGCTTCCTTCTGGCCTAGCGCGGTTACGGACATATTTCTTTAGGACTCCCATGAACCTCTCAAAGGGGAACATATTGTGTAGAAATACAGGGCCCAGAACGACAATCTCGTCGACTAGATGAACTAGGACGTGCGTCATGATATTTAAAGAAGGATGGTGGGAACACCAGCTCGAAACTGACAAGACATTGCGCCACATCACTCCTTAGCCTTGGTATGATTTCTGGATTGATCACCTTCTGAGAGATTGCATTAAGGAATGCACATAGCTTCACAATGGCTAATCGAACGTTTTCCGGTAGAAGTCCCCTCAATGCAACCGGAAGCAGTTGCGTCATAATCACGTGGCAGTCATGAGACTTTAGGTTCTGGAACTTTTTCTCTGGCATAATTATTATTCCCTTTATATTCGATGAGAAGCCAGACGGTACCTTCATACTGAGCAGGCATTCAAAGAAGATTTCCTTCTCTTCTTTGGTAAGAGCGTAGTTGGCAGGACCTTCATACTGCTTTGGAGGCATGCCGTCTTTTTCGTGCCAACGTTGCAGGTCCTCCCGTGCCTCCGGTGTATCTTTTGTCTTTCCATACACGCCCAAGAAGCCTAGCAGGTTCACGCAAAGGTTCTTCGTCACATGCATCACGTCGATTGAAGAGCGGACCTCTAGGTCTTTCCAGTAGGGTAGGTCCCAAAATATAGATTTCTTCTTCCACATGGGTGCGCGTCCCTCAGCGTTATTCGGAACAGATAGTCCGCCGGGACCCTTTCCAAAGATTACGTGTAAATCATTGACCATAGCAAGTACGTGATCACCGGTACGCATGGCGGGCTTCTTCCAGTGATCTGCCTCGCCTTTGAAATGCTTGCCTTTCTTTCGACATTGATGGTTGGTCGGAAGAAATCGATGATGCCCCAGGTACACATTCTTCCTGCATTTGTCCAGGTATATACTTTCGGTGTCAGCTAAACAGTGCGTGCATGCGTGGTATCCCTTGTTTGTCTGTCCTGAAAGGTTACTGAGAGCAGGCCAATCATTGATGGTTACAAACAACAACGCATGCAGGTCAAATTCCTCCTGTCTGTGCTTATCCCACACACGTACACCGTTTCCATTCCACAGCTGTAAAAGTTCTTCAACTAATGGCCTTAGGTACACATCAATGTCGTTGCCGGGTTGCTTAGGGCCTTGGATGAGTACTGGCATCATAATGAACTTCCGCTTCATGCACAGCCAAGGAGGAAGGTTATAGATACATAGAGTCACGGGCCAGGTGCTGTGATTGTTGCTCTGCTCCCCGAAAGGATTAATGCCATCCGCGCTTAAACCAAACCATACGTTCCTTGGGTCACCTGCAAACTCAGCCCGGTACTTTCTCTCGATTTTTCTCCACTGCGACCCGTCAGCGGGTGCTCTCAACTTCCCGTCTTTCTTACGGTCCTCTCTATGCCATCGCATCAACTTGGCATGCTCTTTGTTTCTGAACAGACGTTTCAACCGTGGTATTATAGGAGCATACCACATCACCTTGGCAGGAACCCTCTTCCTGGGGGGCTCGCCGTCAACATCACCAGGGTCATCTCGTCTGATCTTATACCGCAATGCACCGCATACCGGGCATGCGTTCAAATCCTCGTACGCACCGCAATATAGGATGCAGTCATTAGGGCATGCATGTATCGTCTGCACCTCTAATCCTAGAGGGCATACGACCTTCTTTGCTGCGTACGTACTGTCGGGCAATTCGTTATCCTTTGAAAGCTTCTTCTTCAATATTTTCAGTAGCTTCTCAAATCCTTTGTCAGGCACAGCATTCTCTGCCTTCCACTGCAGCAATTCCAGTACGATACCGAGCTTTGTGTTGCCATCTTCGCAATTGGGGTACAACCCTTTTTGGTGATCCTCTAACATGCGATCGAACTTCAGCTTCTCCTTTTCACTTTCGCACTGTCTCCTTGCATCACCAATGACCCGGCGGAGATCATCATCGGGCACATCGTCTGGTTCCTCTTGATCTTCAGCTTCCCCCGTTGCAGCATCATCGTATTCAGGGGGCACATAGTTATCATCGTCCTCTTCTTCTTCGCCGTCTTCCATCATAACCCCTATTTCTCCGTGCCTGGTCCAAACATTATAGTGTGGCATGAAACCCTTATAAAGCAGGTGGGTGTGAAGGATTTTCCGGTCAGAGTAAGACTTCGTATTCCCACATATAGGGCATGGACAACACATAAAACCATTCTGCTTGTTTGCCTCAGCCACTTCGAGAAAATTATGCACGCCCTTAATGTACTCGGAGGTGCGTCTGTCACCGTACATCCATTGCCGGTTCATCTGCGTGCATTATATATAATTAAGTGTGTCAAAAACCATTACAGAACATCATGAATAGATAAGTGACCAAATTAATAGAAGTTCATCATCACATTAAAACCAAAGTACATACATAGTTCTCATTGAACAACATATAGCTCTCCAGAGCATCTAATTAAACCATACATTGAAACTATGTAAAACATTTCAATGCAACAACAAATGCGATCATAATCGCAACCAAGGTAACAATTGATCCAACGGCATAATGATACCAAGCCTCGGTATGAATGGCATATTTTCTATACTTTCTAAGCGCATTGCATCCATCTTGATCTTGTGATCATCGACGACATCCGCAACATGCAACTCCAATATCATCTTCTCCTCCTCAATTTTTTTCAATTTTTCCTTCAAGTAATTGTTTTCTTCTTCAACTAAATTTAACCTCTCGACAATAGGGTCGGTTGGAATTTCCGGTTCACATACCTCCTAGATAAAAAAATCTATGTCACGTTGGTCGGCATAATTGTCATAAACAATAAATGAACCAAATAGTTATAAAATATAATATATACCACATCCGAATCATAGACAGGACGAGGGCCGACGGGGGCGGATACCAAAACCATCGCACTATATAATAACAAACAATAATAAAAGTAAGAAAAATATACAAGTATCTATCTAAATCTTATAAGTAAGAATTTTTTTTCTTTTAGAAAGAAGATAAGAAAAAGAGGCTCACCATGGTGGTGCCGGCGACGAGATTGGCGCGGGCGATCGACGGCGGTGAAGACGGGGACGGGACGTGATGGACCGCTAAACCTAGACAAATCTTGAGGAAAATGGAGCTTGGAGGTCGAGTTTGGAGAGGAGAAAGCTTAAGTAGTGTGGCTCGGGCATTTCATCGAACACCTCATGTGCATAGGAGGTGAGCTAGAGCACCACAAAGCCCTCCCCTCGCCGGCCAGAAAAAAACAGAGCAGTGGAGTGCTCTGCTCGCGGGCGAGGGGTATATATAGGCACAACATTGGTCCCGGTTCGTGGCTGGAACCGGGACCAAAGGGTGGCCTTTGGTCCCGGTTCCAGCCACGAACCGGGACCAATGGATGTGGGCCAGGTACATTGGTCCCGGTTCATGGCTGGAACCGGGACCAAAGGGTCCAGACGAACCGGGACCAATGCCCCACGAGCCCCGGCCGGCCCCCTGGGCGCACGAACCGGGACGTATGCCCCCATGGGTCCCGGTTCCTGACTGAACCGGGACTAATGGGCTGGGCAGGCCTGGACCAAAGCCCTGTTTTCTACTAGTGACACAAACCCTAGCAAAACTGAAAGAAACAACTAAAAACGGAGCCCTCCCGCCGGCCCTTGCCGAGATCCACCGCGCCCCCATGGCCCTAGGGCCACCGGAGAGGAGGCGGACCTGCGGCGGCGGCGGCGGGAGGCAGAAACACTAGCTTTTTTGTGGAGGAGGAGGAGGAGGCGGCTGATAGCTGAGGTTTCGTACTCATGCATTCAAGTAGATCACTTGTCCCCTAGCAATGCCGGATGATCGAAAAAACGAAAAAAAAAAAAACTGCAGCGTGGCGACGGTAGAACATACACTACTGCTTGTAATACCAAAAATTGTAACATGTCGGTCATGTTCCATATAAACCTGCACATTCTAGTGCTGCTGCACAATTCTCATGGTTTTTCCCTGAAAAGAAAAGAAAATCAATAATTACAACGGACTCAAGTTGTTCCGTGATAATAAAAAGGATTAAGCATTGGATTAACTATTGAGCTACAGATCAAACTTATAATATCTGGAACCGAAGACATGGATGTGTCTGTTTGTTTGTCAAATTTGCTGTTACAGGTAGTAATCCGTTTTTCCTAGTTGAACAAAAGTTATTGCGCAGAACTAACATACATAAAAATCAGATCAAGTACACGGTCACGGAAACTTTATTGTGTAATTTTGTTTATATTAGGCGAGTCTGTTCCTCTAGCATCTGCAATTAACAATATACATATGACAATGAAGGGAACACAAAAAAGTCGAATATGGGAAAATAAAGACTACTCTGAATTTGCAAGGCTGCTTGCTGGTGAGCATGTCCCTAGGCTGTGGCCGACGTCTCGTCCGTCCAGGTGTCCCGGCTGGTGCCGACGTACTGCCCAGCATCTCTTCATCCCACGTTAACATGCTTGGCAGATGTGCGTTTTGCTGCCGGACAAAAGCAATTGATGGGGTCCGTTGGCTGTAGTATGTACGTGTGTTTCCTGTCAATTGAAAGCTAGCTAGCTGGCTGTAGCATGTACGTGGGTTCCGGCTGATCGTAAGCTAGCTAGCTTTGCACGGAATCAATCCAGCAGCCAGACCCAAATCTGTACATGTGTGTCTGAGTGGAATCAAGCCCAGTTGTGTACGTGCGCTTCCGATTCAAGCCAAATCACGTTTTTGTAATGAGGTCGTCCAATCTGATGCCTGCATCATGAAGCCGCACTCGCTCACGTTGGGAGAGGCCAGCGTGCAGTCCCACATGGACGGACCATCTAGTACAGGTTGCACGTCGGTTCCATGGAACTTTAAAGTTGACGATGGCATGGAGAAGAACGGCGCTAGGGTTTTTTGAGAACGTTACCGTGCCTTGATGGAACCAATCTTCAAGGGAGATAATTTTTTCTTGCTGCCGTCGCCGAGCACCGGTACGCGATGCACGTCACTGCCTCCGGCGTACAC
This sequence comes from Thinopyrum elongatum, assembly GCA_011799875.1. Classification (NCBI taxonomy): domain Eukaryota; kingdom Viridiplantae; phylum Streptophyta; class Magnoliopsida; order Poales; family Poaceae; genus Thinopyrum; species Thinopyrum elongatum. The sequence continues at coordinate 67,282,365 of CM022302.1, read as the reverse complement.
CTTGCCATCTCCGGCGTCGAAGACCAGCACGGATACAATATTAGCTAGCTAGCATCGGCTGATCAATCTCCAAATCTGGGAACTATATATATGTCAACGTGCAACTCTTAGATCTTTCCTAAGCTAGCGCTCGTGCAGCTATGTCCTAAGCTAGCTCCCGTGCAGAATCAATGGAACGTCAACTATTAGGGCGTCAACTAGCATGCATGCGTGGAGGATGGGGGAGATAGGTTAGAATTGAAGCTATATTTTTTTTTGGTAGAACCCAAAAGAGTTTGCTCAGGAATAGGCACTTGCGTGGGACATTGGGCAAGGACTCCTTGACATACTTCATCCGACGGTTGAACATAAATAATGAGGAGATCTAACAGATAATTTCGCTTAATTCTTAGGATTAACGCGGGAGCTCGTATGGTGCCTCCAATTAATAAATATAAGATATAAGATTTGGGTCTCTCTTCATTAATTACTTGTCACATCGTATTATTTTTCCTATGTGGCATGCACGTTTCAAAACACAAAAGAGCGACCAATACATTCACTGAATCAGAGTCTGAGCATACACAGTACTAAAACACACAAAGGCTACAGAGTCGTAACTGAATGAAAAGTTAAACAACTGATTATCATACATGAATTTAGCCTTTTACATCCAAAATGCAACGGGATCTTGAAAGAGGAAGCACTTGGTGGTTGCTTTGGGCACTTCGTAGTATTGCACCTGACGATCCTTAATATTCAGGTCTCCAGTGAAAAAGAATGTGGTCACACGATAGACAGCGACCAGGTAGGCGCACATCGCCCTCCTTAACGAGGCTGTCTTCCTCGATGGAGAGGCACTCTACGAGGCAGAATTTGCTCTGGTATCCCATGTAAATGAGGGTAGCGCTTACATGCCTCTCGGCTGGGTCCTGGCTAAACAGCTTTTCTCTAGAGAGCTTCTTCACAGGGGCAGGGGTGTTACTGTTACCGATGGGCAAGCCACACATGTAGAGTTGGCCAAGGGTGTTGGGTTCGTTGGAGATTCCAACAAAGGAGTGGAGGTGTGGGTCAAAGTGACCGCGGCCGTCAAAGGGCAGCGCCCAATTGCCAAGTAGTTTCCACGAAAGCGCCACCGTGTCAAAGGCAAAGGTAGCCGCAGCACCGCCCTTGTTAGTGCTGACAAGGAAGGTCTGTTGGTCAGGCTGCAATGCGTAGGAGACGACGTGATCAACCTTGAATGGCGGCCTAGCAGCGAGAATTTTCCTCGACCACTTGAGGCTGCAATCCATGCTGCTGCAATATACAGCAGGGGGGAATACATTCTCCTTCAAACAGATCATCTCCATGGACGTTGTGCTCAGAGTGAATAGCTTTTCGCCGACGGAGAGGTAGATGCGATTGGTTGAATGTCCCTGCCCATGCCCAGGGCCAAAGGTGACGCCCTGCGAGGCGACGTCCACCATAGGGAAGTAACTCTCTGACCTGTCACCCACGGGATCTCTGAGATGAATGGCCAAGATCCAGGAGCCAAAGGCTGACACGAAGTGCTTCGGAGAGCCACGCGGCGCCGCCAGACGGACAAAAGGCAGAGGCAAACGTTGCACGGTGTTGTCGCCTGAGACGGAGTGGGGCGACAGGCTTACCTTCACTATGCTATATCCACAGCACCAGTCATCAAAGACATGGTAAAGGTGCCGCCCCTGCTCTGCCATCCTTGTTTGGTCCTTCACTTGGCCGTGGCAATCTGAATCGAGGGCAATAAAAGGCAAAATAGAAGAAGAGGAAATTAAAATCCTGACACACTCATGTCCAAATCTGAATCGATGGCAACACAAAAGAAAGGAAATCATATATAGGTACACACCTCCGAGTCTGGTGGGCTTCTTGTGATTTCCTCGCCGCCAGGACGAGACGGTTCACCTCCTTTTAAAGGCGTTGCCGTCAGTTCGCCCTTGATTCCTGCAATTTGAATTCGACCCTTCCTCATCCTACTGCAATTCAACCCGCCAAATCCATGTCCAAATCTGAATTGAGGGGAGGGAGGATGGCCGCCAAAGGAGGCGGAGAGGATGAGGGGAGGGAGAAACTGGATGGCCTTACCCTTGGGGAATCTCAGCAGCGTCCACCATCGATCTGTGGCAGCACCCTCTCCTGTCTCTCCCTGCTGTTGCAGCAAGGGCGTGTTAGGGTTTGATTTTTTTTTTTTTGAGGTAAATGTTAGGGTTTCATTGGGAGGGGGAAATCAAGCTAGGGTTGAAGCCTAGCCTGCCTTGTAATGTTGGCCCAGCCCAATCTTTCAAGTGAAAAAGGCCAATGGATTTGCTATTAGCTGAGTCGTTAATCCAAAGCCCACTTATCCAGGGCAACCCCCGATATCTACCCCTAAAAAAAGGCAAAATAAATCATTTTAATAGTACATTTTATCAAGGCAAATATCGGCATCAGCAATCTTTACTAAGTACGTGTGATGTTTCTAACAAAAAACAACGTGTGATTTATGGCCGCTCTTACCAATCAGCTGGCTGATTTTAGCCAAAATTAAGCCGCCTCCAGAGACGTTCGATAAGACGCTCCCTGCTGCACAATAAAAATAAGTGTCGAATGTCTGAATCAAAATAATTATCTCGTTTAGTTTAGTCGACAAATACATGAAAGTAATCAAGATTTATTCCAGGTTAGTGATCCGATCAGCAGGTAGGTTCCCAGAATGGACAAACTTCACATTACCAATCGTAGAGATAATGTGATCATCTTTTGCTAGTAGCTTCTGCCTTTGATTCAACATCCGGCTCATGCACTTTGGATCCTTTGCCGTCGGATAATTAATTAAGATGGTGTGTCTAGTTTGGATCTTAACTAGAGCACCAACGTCGAAAGTGCCCTTCTTAGAGCATCTCCAACAGCGGCTGCAAAAACCGCACGCGCGCGGTAAAATCCGATTTTAGCGCGCGCAGGACGGTTTCACGCGCTCCAGTGGAGATGAGGAAACTTAGGCGCGTGTGAAACGATTGCGCGCGCGGGGGAAAAAGCGGGAGGTCGCGCACTAGATTTGGCGCGCACGAAGCGGCGCGCCTATAAATTGCTGCGCTCGCCACGCGGCCTCCCATCGCTCTTCACCTCGCCATGAGCTCTCTCCCCGCTTCCTCAGCCGCTTCCTCGCCTCGCCGCCGACACGCCACCACCGCGCCACCATGCCGTCGCGCCGCTGATCCGTCTCCAACGTATCTAATTTATGAAGTATTCATGCTGTTATATTATCATTCTTGATGTTTTACAATCATTTTATAGTAACTTTATATCATTTTTTGGGACTAACCTATTGACTCAGTGCCCAGTGCCAGTTGCTGTTTTTTGCTTGTTTTTTACATCGCAGGAAATCAATATCAAACGGAGTCCAAACACCGCGAAACTTTTTGTGGATTTTTTATGGACCAGAAGACATCCAGTGGGCCAGAGAAGCGCGCCCAGGTGGGTTGTGCCCACCTCGGTGGCCTCCCGCACCGCCTCTTCGCCCTATAAATTACCAAATATTCCAAAAACCCTGGGGGTAACCCTAGATCAGAAGTTCCGCCGCCGCAAGGCCTCTGTATCCACGAGATCCAATCTAGACCCCGTTCCGGCACCCTGCCAGAGGGGGAGATCATCACCGGTGGCCATCTTCATCATCCCGGCGACCACTACGATGAGGAGGGAGTAGTTCACCCTCGGGGCTGAGGGTTTGTACCAGTAGCTATGTATTTAATCTCTCTCTCTCGTGTTCTTAAGATGCACAATCTTGATGTATCGCGGGTTTTGTTAATATAGTCGGATCATATGGTGTTTTCCTTTCTCTATCTTGTTGTGATGAATTGAGTTTTCCCTTTGAGATTTCGTTTTATCGGAATGAATACTTTTATGGATTTGAGAGCACTTGATATATGTCTTGCATACGAATACCCATGGTGACAATGGGGTATTATATTGATTCACTTGATATATGTTTTGGCACTCAACTCGCGGATTCCCGAGGTGACATTGGGGTAATCTATGCATAGGGGTTGATGCACGTTCTTGTCTTTGTTTCTCCGGTAGAAATCTTGGGGCACTCTTTGAGGTTCTTTGTGTTGGATTGAGCATTACAAATCTGAATTTGCTTTGGTGTTATTTTAGTACGAACTCTTGGATAGATCGATCGAAAAGAAAACTTTGAGGTGGTTTCGTACCCTACAAACAATTTATTCTTATGTTCTCCGCTTGATAGGAACTTTGGAGTGATTCTTCATCGCACGTTGAGGGATGGTTATATGATCCAATTATATTAGCATTGTTGAGAGATTGCACTAGCGAAAGTACGGACCCTAGGCCTTGTTTTCAAGCATTGCAATACCGTTTGTGCTCACGTTTGTCACTTGCTACCTTGCTGTTTTTATTTATTCAGATTATAAAAATATATTTCTACCATCCATATTACACTTTTATCACCATCTCTTCGCCGAACTAGTGCACCTATACAATTTGCCATTGTATTGGGTGTGTTGGGGACACAAGAGACTTTTTATTATTTGGTTGCAGGGTTGTTTGAGAGAAACCATCTTTATCCTACACCTCCCACGGATTGATAAACATTAGGTCATCCACTTGAGGAAAATTTGCTACTGTCCTACAAAACTCTGCGCTTGAAGGCCCAACACGAGTCTACAAGAACAAGTTGTGTAGTAGACATAAAGCTCTTTTCTGGCGCCGTTGCCGGGGAGGTGAGTGCTTGAAGGTATATCTTTAGATCTTGCAATTGAATCTTTTAGTTTCTTGTTTTATCACTAGTTTGGTTTATAAAAAGAAAATTACAAAAAAAATGGAATTGAGGTCGTCTCATGTTATACGTCTTTATCATGTCTTTCTTGAAAATGATGGAAAGGAAAATTGTGCTCAATTGATAGAAGAAGAATTCTATAAAATGTTTGACAAAAAAAATTTGAATGATGAGCATGATTGCAATATTGTTGGTATGAACTCTTTGAATATCCATGATGCTAATGATATGCAAAGCCATAAGCTTGGAGATGCTATGTTTGATGAAGATGATATTTTTAGTCCCCCAAGTTTTGATGTGCAAATTTGTTATAATGGTAGCATGCCTCCTACATATGACGATTATATTGATGAAAGTGGGTTTGGAAGAGTGTCAACTCTAGGTACTAATGATCCCACTATTTTGGAGGGTGTTGAATCTTATTATGATAATTGTGAAAGTGGATTTGGAGAGGTCATGACTTTATTTAGTGATGAATCCACTATTTTGGAAGAAGTTTCAATTGATTATGACAACAAAGTTGCGATCTATGATGATTATCGTGATGACTTGTGTGCTATAAAGAATAATGATAACCATGAAACTTGTCATCATAATTTTAATGTTCAATTTGATTATGCCAATCAAGAAACCCATGATAGTTATTTTGTTGAGTTTGCTCCCACTGCTATTTATGAGAATAAATTTGCTTATGTGGAGAATAATAAAATTTCTATGCTTGTGAATCATGAAAAGAATGCTTTATGTGATAGCTATATTGTTGAATTCATTCATGATGCTACTGAAAATTATTATGAGAGTGGAACATATGCTTGTAGGTATTGTAATAATATCAAGTTTCCTCTCTTTATGTTGAAAGTTTTGAAGTTGCACTTCTTTTGCCTTCCTATGCTAGTTGATTTTTGTTCCCATAAATTGTTTGCTCACAAAATCCCTATGCATAGGAAGTGGGTTAGACTTAAATGTGCTAGTCATATGCTTCATTATTCTCCCGTTATGTTTCAATTCTTTACTTTTATGTGAGCATCATTGAAATCATCATGCCTAACTAAAAGGCATTAAAGAAAAGCGCTTGTTGGGAGACAACCCAACACTTTTACCTACTGTTTTTGTGTGTTCACATGATTAGGATACTGTAGTGATCTTGTTTTATAGCTTTTGTTTCAATAAAGTGCCAAGTAAAGTCTTTGGGATAGTGTGGATGATAGTTGACTTGATTCTGTGCGAAAACAGAAACTTTTGCGTCCAGTGCAGAAATTCCTGTCTTTTACTGGAACGTGGGAAAATTCTGAATTTTTTTACAGTTGATGGGTATATAAATTTTATACGCTGTCCAAATTTTTCAGAATTTCTGGAGTTACAGAAGTATGACCTTAATTCAGATCTTTACATACTGTTCTGTTTTTGACAGATTCTGTTTTCAATGCATAGTTTGCTTGTTTTATGGCTTCTATGGCTTATATTGCTTAATATAAATTATGGAAATTGTAGAGTACAGTAGTCATTGTGTGAGAACAATTATGAATCTTATCTTTACAGTACCAAAGTGAATGATTTGTCTTTATCATACTAACCCATCTCACGAAGTTTCGTTAAGTTTTGTGTGATTGAAGTTTTCAAGTTTTGGGTGAGATATCGATATGATGAGAATAAGAAGTGACAAGACCCTAAGCTTGGGGATGCCCAAGGCACCCCAAGGTAATATTAAAGGAATATCCAAGCAACTAAGCTTGGGGATGCCCCGGAAGACATCCCCTCTTTCGTCTCCAACATTATCGGTAACCTCACTTGGAGCTATATTTTCATTCATCACATAATATGAGTTTTGCTTGGAGCGTCATTTTATTTTGTGTTGATTTGTTTGATGATATTTATAATAATGTTTTTCATCTTTCTTTTCAATAAAAATGTCAAGGATAGCCTTTACCATGCTTATTTTGCAAGTCTACATGTTGCTGTTTCAAAACAGAAAGTTTATCGCTGTTGCAAAAATTCTCTAGAAAATTCAGAATGTGATAAAATATTGAAACTTTTTGCAAAATAAGATCTGATAAATTTTCTACAGTGTGGTAAATTTTCATAATTTTTGGAGTTTAAGAAGTATTGATACTCTTGCATTCTTTACAGACTTTGCTGTTTTGGCAGATTGCTGTTATGTTTGCTTGTTTAATGATTCTATTTGAGGATAGGAGTATTAAATATGCAGAGGCATTTAGTATGCAATGTTGAATAATAATTTTAGTGATTTGCTACAGTAGAGAATGATAAGGTTTTGCATTGATTTATACTAACTTATCTCACGAGTTCTTGTTGAGTTTTGTGTGGATAAAGTTTTTAAGAATTAGGGAAACCGTGTTATGAGAAGAATGAAGAAGACACAAGAGCTCAAGCTTGGGGATGCCCAAGGCATCCCAAGTTAATATTCCAAGAAGTCTCAAGCATCTAAGCTTGGGGATGCCCCGGTAGGCATCCCACCTTTCTTCATCAATAATTATCGGTTAGTATCGGTTGAGCCTAAATTTTTGCTTCTTCACATGAGTTGTGCTATTCTTGGAATGTCATTTTGTTTTGTTTTGTTTGCTGTTTTAATAAAATACTTAGATCTGAAAGTTTTTAAATAAGAGAGAGTCCACAATTAGCTACCTATTTACTTAACTACTCGCTTGATCTTCACTTATATCTTTTTGGAGTAGCTTGTCATTTACTCTTGTGCTTCACTTATATCCTATGAGTAAATTGTTGAATGAATTGAATATCATGAAGTTGAAATTATATGTTCATATCATGCCTAGTGGTAGCTTCACATTGGGTTTAGAAAGTGAAATCTTTTGAGGCTTGACAATCACAATATTGGTCATACAAGCAATTCATGAATGATTAGTAGAAGGAAGAGAACTTTCACATGCAAATACACTATCGTGGAAATCTTTTGTGATTGTGAGCCCCCATCAAAATATTATATGCCAAAATTGTTGATGTTGGACAAGGAAGACAACGTAATGATTTATGTTTGTTCATATTCACATAGAAGTTATATTGTCATAGATCCTTCAACATGTGGTGCTTGCCCCCCATCTTTGCTAGCCAAAAATTCCGCACTAAGTAGAGATACTACTTGTGCATCCAAAAACCCTTAAACCCAAATCTTATTTTCAAGAGTCCACCATACCTACCTATGGATTGAGTAAGATCCTTCAAGTAAGTTGTCATCAGTGCAATAAGGCAATAAAAATTGCTTCTAAAAGTGTAAGAGAAAATTGAGCGTTGTACAAACTTGTGATGGTAAAGAAATAAAAGCGACGGACTGCATAATAAAGGTTGCCATCACAAGGGGCAATATAACGTGACATTCTTTTGCACTAAGGGGCTGAGCATACAAACAAATAAGCGCATGGCAACCTCTGCTTCCCTCTGCGAAGGGCCTATCTTTTACTTTTATGTATTTACTTTTATGCAAGAGTCAAAGTTTTTCTCTCTATTCCTTTTTATTTTTCTCCTTTGGCAAGCATCATGTAGTGAGGAAAGATCTAGGCACGTATGTCCAGCTGGATATGGGTGGCATGAGTTATTATTGTTGACATCACCCTTGAGGTGAATATGTTGGGAGGCGAAATTATAAGCCCCTATCTTTCTATGTGTCCGGTTGAAATGTTTTGCTCATGTGTATGCTGTGAGTGTTAGCAATCATAGAAGTCTATATGATGGTTGAGTATGTGGAGCTCTTACTTAGACTCTGTTGAATAAGTTGAATTGCAATTGTTTGGTGACTAAGAATATAGGTTGTTGAGTTTCAAAAGAATTCATTGTTTGAACCTTAACATGTGAATTCGTTGCTACTTTAAAATGATGAGTTTTATGAGAAATAGTTGATGTTATGATGCTAGGAAAAGTGATTGAAATTACTATTGATCAAACTTATGCACTTTGCTAGCATTCACACTTCAGAAATTATTTCTTTTATCATTTACATACTCGAGGACGAGTAGGAATTAAGCTTGGGGATGCTGATACGTCTCCAACGTATCTATAATTTATGAAGTATTCATGCTGTTATATTATCATTCTTGGATGTTTTACAATCATTTTATAGCAACTTTATATCATTTTTTGGGACTAACCTATTGACCCAGTGCCCAGTGCCAGTTGCTGTTTTTTGCTTGTTTTTTACATCGCAGGAAATCAATATCAAACGGAGTCCAAACACCGCGAAACTTTTTGTGGATTTTTTATGGACCAGAAGACATCCAGTGGGCCAGAGAAGCACCTGGGGGTGCCCCGAGGGGGCACAACCCACCAGGGCGCGCCTGGGGGCCCAGGCGCGCCTGGGGGCCCAGGCGCGCCTGGGGGCCCAGGCGCGCCCAGGTGGGTTGTGCCCACCTCGGTGGCCTCCCGCACCGCCTCTTCGCCCTATAAATTACCAAATATTCCAAAAACCCTGGGGGTAACACTAGATCAGAAGTTCCGCCGCCGCAAGGCCTCTGTATCCACGAGATCCAATCTAGACCCCGTTCCGGCACCCTGCAGGAGGGGGAGATCATCACCGGTGGCCATCTTCATCATCCCGGCGACCACCACGATGAGGAGGGAGTAGTCCACCCTCGGGGCTGAGGGTTTGTACCAGTAGCTATGTGTTTAATCTCTCTCTCTCGTGTTCTTGAGATGCACAATCTTGATGTATCGCGGGCTTTGTTAATATAGTCGGATCATATGGTGTTTTCCCCTCTCTATCTTGTTGTGATGAATTGAGTTTTCCCTTTGAGATTTTGTTTTATCGGATTGAATACTTTTATGGATTTGAGAGCACTTGATTTATGTCTTGCATACGAATACCCGTGGTGACAATGGGGTATTATATTGATTCACTTGATATACGTTTTGGCACTCAACTCGCGGATTCCCGAGGTGACATTGGGGTAATCTATGCATAGGGGTTGATGCACGTTCTTGTCTTTGTTTCTACAGTAGAAATATTGGGGCACTATTTGAGGTTCTTTGTGTTGGATTGAGCATTACGAATCTGAATTTGCTTTGATGTTATTTTAGTACGAACTCTTGGATAGATCGATCGGAAAGAATAGCTTTGAGGTGGTTTCGTACCCTACAAACAATTTATTCTTATGTTCTCCGCTAGATAGGAACTTTGGAGTGATTCTTCATCGCACGTTGAGGGATGGTTATATGATCCAATTATATTAGCATTGTTGAGAGATTGCACTAGCGAAAGTACGGACCCTAGGCCTTGTTTTCAAGCATTGCAATACTGTTTGTGCTCACTTTTGTCACTTGCTACCTTGCTGTTTTTATTTATTCAGATTATAAAAATATATTTCTACCATCCATATTACACTTTTATCACCATCTCTTCGCCGAACTAGTGCACCTATACAATTTGCCATTGTATTGGATGTGTTGGGGATACAAGAGACTTTTTATTATTTGGTTGCAGGGTTTTTTGAGAGAGACCATCTTCATCATACACCTCCCATGGATTGATAAACCTTAGGTTATCCACTTGATGGAAATTTGCTACTGTCCTACAAAACACTGCGTTTGGAGGCCCAACACGAGTCTACAAGAACATGTTGTGCAGTAGACATCAGCCGCCGGGGATCTTTGGGCTACCGCGGCGTCCGCGAGCGCCCTTCCGGCGCCTTCTACGCTGAGATTCGGTCCGGCGACGTCCGCCTCGGCCTCGGCACATTCGAGACCGCGCACGAGGCCGCCCACGCGTACGACGCGGCGGCGTGGCGCCTCCAGAGGCCTCGCCCACAGATGAACTTCCAGGACGTCTGGACGTGCGAGCAAGCGTAGGCCGTCGTCCCTCCGCCGCGGCTAATAACTGACGCCGACCATCAGGAACACCGTCGGCGGCAGCGCCGCCTCTCTCATCGCCGAGGCGGACGAGCGCGCCATGGCGGAGTGGCGCCAGCGCCACCCGGAGGACGTCTCCAACGAGCATGCCTTCTGGGCAGAGAGGAGGGCAAGTCGGCGCGCGAAACGGGCGGACAGGTGTCGTCGGAAGGCACTGGCGATATCGCAGTGCGATCTGGGAGCGGCATCATTCTTCACTAGCGACGATGAGTGGTGGGAAGACGCGTTTCTTGATACGTCAGATGACACAAGCGAGGAGGAGGAGGATGACGACGACAACTCGGAATAGGTTCTAGTTGACTATCTATGTATCGCTCTTTACTAGTGTCTTTTTTTACCTATCTATGCTAGATGAACTATCTATGTATCGCTTTTTTTATCTATGTATCACTTTTTTATCTATGACTATGGTTTTTTATTTGTTTTGAGTGCATAGCGTAGTTTTTTTTGCAGCGGCTCGCGCGCGCTAAACTTTGCAGCGGCCGCTGGAGCAAGCGCTCCTCGCCGCGCAAAAAGTCACGAACAGCGCGCTGGAAACGCTTTTTTAGCGTGCCGCGCGTTGCGCGGCTATTGGAGATGCTCTTAGCTTGAGCTTGTATGAGCTTGGTATGAACAGTCATATGCGAAAAAATAAAAAAAGAATTCAAAATATTTTGAATTTTTTGTTACAAACTTTGACAAATGTTTTCAATGTTGCCAAATAAAAAAATCAGCAATCCAAAATAATTTCGAAAATAACATTTTTGAAGTATCGATTTTTTTTTGGCCACAACTTCCAAGGAAGTCATTTCATGATGAAATTGTGTAAGCATTGAAAACATTCGTCAAATTTTGCCTAAAAGAATCAAAATTATTTGAATTTGTTTCTATTTTATTGTTCATCAGATACTCTACGTCCCACCAACGTAAGCCTCTAGCAGCTGGCTGAGAGATCAACGCAATTGAACTCATGGTAAAGGAAAGCAATCAAATTTATTATGTACATTTTCATTAACATTGTTCTAGCTTTTTTCGAAAAAAGAGGTTGGAACCTCTGGCCTCTGCATCCAAGGATGCACTCAACAATCTTTATTATATTATTCAACAGATCCTAACAAAATAAATACATGGATCAACTCAAAACCATCTTACTGGTGATCTCTGTGCTACACTTATACACTTGATGATGTGCACTGACCTCACACCAACACACACACACCTTCTAATCCGGTGGCCTCTTCAAACCGCCCCACGCCAAGCTGAGAGCACTAACCGGTCTAGCAGACCCTCAGCACGTACCGCATGTACACGTTCTAAAATCTGCCGCCGCCTTCTTCCACCGTCCCCTCATAAAGAGGGATCAACACATTGACCTTATCAGGCCCAACTGCCATCGACGCCACCACCCGGTGCGTGTTCATCCACACGAGTCCATCGTCGATACTCCACAACAAGATGCCGCCAAGGCACGCTGTCGTCACAATAGACGCAACACTGATAACCCATAAGTATAGGGGATTGTTTGTAGCCTTCTTCGATAAATAAGAGTGTCGAACCCAACGAGGAGCTAAAGGCAGAACAAATATTCCCTCAAGTTCTATCGACCACCGATACAACTCTACGCACACTTGACATTTGCTTTACCTAAAACAAGTAGGAAACTATTTTGCAAGAATAAAACTACGAGTACTTTGCGAGAATAAAACTACGAATAAATTGCAAGGTAATAAAAGTGGATAGCTTTTGTCAACAAGAAAGTCATTTGTCCCTAGGTAACCGATAACAAGTATCGGTAATCATTCTTGCAATTTTACATGAGGGAGAGGCATAAGCTAACATACTTTCTCTACTTGGATCATATGCACTTATGATTGGACCCCTAGCAAGCATCTGCAACTACTAAAGATCATTAAGGTCGTGAAACCCAACCATAGCATTAAGTATCAAGTCCTCTTTACTCCCATACGCCATAACCCACTTATCCGCGTTTGGGCTGCTGTCATCCCCCGCAACACTGACAATAAGCAAACCATGAACATATTGCAACACCCTACAGCGGGGGCCCCTCACGTTTGCGCGAGACGGAGGGCACCGTAGGACAACACCATAAATAAAATATACAATCATACCAACCAAGATCACGATTAACCCACAGGACAAAACGGATCTACTCAAACATCATAGGATAACCATAGATCATTGGAAAATAATATATGGAGTTGAGCACCATGTTTAAGTAGAGATTACAGCGGAGAGAAGGGGTGTTACACCGCTGCATAGAGGGGGAGAAAGTTGGTGTTGACGGTAGCAAGATTGTTGATGTAGATCGCCGTCACGATCGTTGCCCCGGCGGCACTCCAGCACCACCGGGACAGAGGGGGAGAGAGCCCCCCTCCTTCTTCTTCTTCCTTGGCCTGCCCCCTAGATGGGAGGAGGGTTCCCCCTCTGGTCCATGGCCTCCATGGCGGCGGAGGGGCAGGAGCCCCTCCGAGATTGGATCTCCCTCTCTGTTCTCTTCTGTTTCGCGTTCCCCAGATCTGGCCCTTCACCATTTCTTATATTCCCGGAGATCCGTAACTCAGATTGTGCTGAGATTTTAACACGATTTTTTTCCGTAAAATATCTTTCTTGCGCCAGAAGAAGGGCTCCAACCGACGTTCGAGGAGGGCACAAGACACCAGGGCGTGCCTGGGGCCTGGGGCGGGCCCTGGTGGGTTGTGGGCACTGTGGGCCCCCGTTTGCGTTGATTCCACCTCCCAAAAATCACATAAATTCCAAAATAATTCTCCGTAAATTTTTATCACGTTTGGACTTCGTTTGATATGGATTTTCTGCGATACAAAAAACATGCAAAAAACAGGAACTGGCACTGGGCACTGGATCAATAGGTTAGTCCAATAAATCATATAAAAAGTTGCCAAAAATATGTGAAAGTTGTATAATATTGGCATGAAACAATCAAAAATTATAGATACGACGGAGACGTATCAGCATCCCCAAGCTTAATTCCTGCTCATCCTCGAGTAGGTAAATGATAAAAAAGATAATTTTTGATGTGGAATGCTACCTAGCATAAACTTGATCATATATCTAATCATGGCATGAATATTAAGACACGAGTGATTCAAAGCAATAGTCTTTAATTTGATATAAAGACATCAATACTCAGGCATCCCAACAAACAATCATGTCTTTCAAAATATCAATGCTAAAGAAAGCTATCCCTATAAAATCATATAGTCTTGCCATGCTCTGTCTTCTTAATTAACACAAAGTATTTATCATGCACAACCCCGATGACAAGCGGAGCAATTTGTTCATACTTTTTAACGCGCTTCACCTTTTTCAAGCCTCACGCAATACATGAGCGCAAGCCATGGATATAGCACTATGGGTGGAATAGAGTATAATGATAGGGGTAAATATAGAGAAGACAAAAAGTAAGAAAGTATCACATCGATGCGGCTAACCAACGGGCAATGGAGATGCCCATCATGTTGGGGAACGTAGCAGAATTTTAAAATTTTCTACGCATCACCAAGATCAATCTATGGAGTCATCTAGCAACGAGTGAGAGGGGAGTGTATCTACATACCCTTGTAGATCGCGAGCGGAAGCGTTCAAGAGAACGGGGTTGATGGAGTCGTACTCGTCGTGATCCAAATCACCGATGACCGAGCGCCGAACGGACGGCACCTCCGCGTTCAACACACGTACGGAGCAGAGACGTCTCCTCCTTCTTGATCCAGCAAGGGGGGAGGAGAGGTTGATGGAGATCCAGCAGCACGACGGTGTGGTGGTGGAAGCAGCGGGATTTCAGCAGGGCTTCGCCAAGCGCTACTGGAGGAGGAAGAGGTGTCACGGGAGGGAGAGGGAGGCGCCAGGGGCTGAGCTGTTTCTCCCATGCACCTCCCCACTATATATAGGGGTGGAGGGGGCTGGTTTCTTGCCCTCCAAGTCCATTGGGGCGTTGGCAAAGGTGGAAGGAAAGAAATCCCACCCTTTCCCTTCCCCACCGATTGTTATCCCCCTTTTTTAGGGATCTTGATCTTATCCCTTCGGGATATGATCTTATTCCTTCTAAGGGGGAATCTTGGTGCGCCTTGACTAGGGGTGTGGGGCCTTGCCCCCACTACCCACGTTCATGTGGGTCCCCCCATGCAGGTGGGCCCCACTCCGGAACCTTCTAGAACCTTCTCGGTACAATACCGAAAAATCCCGAACATTTTCCGGTGGCCAAAATAGGACTTCCCATATATAAATCTTTACCTCCGGACCATTCCGGAACTCCTCGTGACGTCCAGGATCTCATCCGTGACTCCGAACAACCTTCGGGTTACCGCATACTAATATCTCTATAACCCTAGCGTCACCGAACCTTAAGTGTGTAGACCCTACGGGTTCGGGAGACACGCAGACATGACCGAGACGACTCTCCGGTCAATAACCAACAGCGGGATCTGGATACCCATGTTGGCTCCCACATGCTCCTCGATGATCTCATCGGATGAACCACGATGTCGAGGATTCAATCAATCCCGTACGCAATTCCCTTTGTCTATCGGTACGATACTTGCCCGAGATTCGATCGTCGGTATCTCGATACCTTGTTCAATCTCGTTACCGGCAAGTCTCTTTACTCGTTTCCGTAACACATCATCCCGTGAACAACTCCTTGATCACATTGAGCTCATTATGATGATGTCCTACCGAGTGGGCCCAGAGGTACCTCTCCGTTACATGGAGTGACAACTCCCAGTCTCGATTCGTGCCAACCCAACAGATACTTTCGGAGATACCCGTAGTGCACCTTTATAGCCACCCAGTTACGTTGTGACGTTTGGTGCACCCAAAGCACTCCTACGGTATCCGGGAGTTGCACAATCTCATGGTCTAAGGAAAAGTTACTTGACATTGGAAAAGCTTTAGCAAACGAACTACACGATCTAGTGCTAGGCTTAGGATTGGGTCTTGTCCATCACATCATTCTCCTAATGATGTGATCCCGTTATCAATGACATCCAATGTCCATGGTCAGGAAACCGTAACCATCTATTGATCAACGATCTAGTCAACTAGAGGCTTACTAGGGACATGTTGTGGTCTATGTATTCACACATGTATTATGATTTCCGGATAACACAATTATAGCATGAATAACAGACAATTATCATGAACAAGGAAATATAATAATAACCATTTTATTATTGCCTCTAGGGCATATTTCCAACAGTCTCCCACTTGCACTAGAGTCAATAATCTAGTTACATTGTGATGAATTGAACACCCATAGAGTACTGGTGTTGATCATGTTTTGCTCGTGAAAGAGGTTTAGTCAACGGATCTGCTACATTCAAATCCGTGTGCACTTTACAAATATCTATGTCTCCATCTTGAACATGTTCACGTATGGAGTTGAAGCGATGCTTGATATGCCTGGTCCTTTTGTGAAACCTGGGCTCCTTGGCAAGGGCAATAGCTCCAGTGTTGTCACAGAAGAGAGCCATTGGACCCGACGCATTTGGAATGACTCCTAGGTCGGTGATGAACTCCTTCATCCATACTGCTTCGTGTGCTGCCTCCGAGGCTGCTATGTACTCCGCTTCGCATGTAGAACCCGCCACGACGCTTTGCTTGCAACTGCACCAGCTTACCGCTCCACCATTCAAAATATACACGTATCCGGTTTGTGACTTGGAGTCATCCGGATCTGTGTTGAAGCTAGCGTCGACGTAACCCTTTACGACGAGCTCTTCGTCACCTCCATATACGAGAAACATATCCTTAGTCCTTTTCAGGTACTTCAGGATGTTCTTGACCGCTGTCCAGTGTTCCTTGCCGGGATTACTTTGGTACCTACCTACCAAACTTACAGCAAGGTTTACATCAGGTCTGGTACACAGCATGGCATACATAATAGACCCTATGGCTGAGGCATAGGGGATGACACTCATCTCTTCTATATCTTTTGCCGTGGTCGGGCATTGAGCCGAGCTCAATTTCACACCTTGCAATACAGGCAAGAACCCCTTCTTGGACTGATCCATATTGAACTTCTTCAATATCTTATCAAGGTATGTGCTTTGCGAAAGACCTATGAGGCGTCTCGATCTATCTCTATAGATCTTGATGCCTAATATATAAGCAGCTTCTCCAAGGTCCTTTATTGAAAAACACTTATTCAAGTAGGCCTTTATACTTTCCAAGAATTCTATATCATTTCCCATCAGCAGTATGTCATCCACATATAATATGAGAAATGCTACAGAGCTCCCACTCACTTTCTTGTAAACACAGGCTTCTCCATAAGTCTGTGTGAACCCAAACGCTTTGATCATCTCGTCAAAGCGAATGTTCCAACTCCGAGATGCTTGCACCAGCCCATAGATTGAGCGCTGGAGCTTGCATACCTTGTCAGCATTCTCAGGGTCGACAAAACCTTCCGGTTGTATCATATACAACTCTTCCTTAAGAAAACCATTAAGGAATGCCGTTTTGACGTCCATTTGCCATATCTCATAATCATAGTATGCGGCAATTGCTAACATGATTCTGACGGATTCAGCTTCGCTACGGGTGAGAAAGTCTCATCGTAGTCAACCCCTTGAACTTGTCGATAACCCTTAGCGACAAGCCGAGCCTTATAGATGGTCACATTACCATCCGCGTCAGTCTTCTTCTTAAAGATCCATTTATTTTCTATGGCTTGCCGATCATCGGGCAAGTCAGTCAAAGTCCATACTTCGTTTTCATACATGCATCCTATCTCGGATTTCATGGCTTCAAGCCATTTGTCGGAATCCGGGCCCGCCATCGCTTCTTCATAGTTCGAAGGTTCACTGTTGTCTAACAACATGATTTCCAGGACAGGATTGCCATACCACTCTGGTGCGGAACGTGTCCTCGTGGACCTTCGAAGTTCAGTGGTAGCTTGATCATGATCATTATCAATAACTTCCTCTCTAGCCGGTGTAGGCTCCACAGAAACATTTTCCTGTGCTGCGCTACTCTCCGGTTCGAGGGTCATCTCATCAAGCTCCACTTTCCTCCCACTTACTTCTTTCGAGAGAAACTCTTTCTCTAGAAAGGATCCATTCCTGGCAACAAAGATCTTGCCCTCGGATCTTAGGTAGAAGGTATACCCAATAGTTTCCTTAGGGTATCCTATGAATACGCATTTTTCCGACTTGGGTTCGAGCTTCTCTGGTTGAAGTTTCTTCACATAAGCATCACATCCCCAAACTTTCAGAAACGACAGCTTAGGTTTCTTCCCAAACCATAATTCATACGGTGTCGTCTCAACGGATTTTGACGGTGCCCTATTTAAAGTGAATGCGGCAGTCTCTAAAGCATAACCCCAAAAAGATAGCGGTAGATCAGTAAGAGACATCATAGATCGCACCATATCCAATAGAGTGCGATTACAACGTTCGGATACACCGTTACGCTGAGGTGTTCCAGGCGGCGTGAGTTGTGAAACAATTCCACATTTCCGTAAATGCGTGCCAAATTCATGACTCAAATATTCTCCTCCACGATCTGATCGTAGGAACTTTATTTTCTTGTCACGTTGATTTTCAACCTCATTCTGAAATTCCTTGAACTTTTCAAAGGTCTCAGACTTGTGCTTCATCAAGTAGACATACCCATATCTACTCAAATCATCGGTGAGGGTGAGAACATAACGATAACCACCGCGAGCCTCAACACTTATTGGACCACACACATCAGTATGTATGATCTCCAATAAGTTGGTTGCTCGCTCCATTGTTCCGGAGAACGGAGTCTTGGTCATCTTGCCCAAGGGCATGGTTCGCATCTGTCAAATGATTCATAATCAAGAGACTCCAAAAGTCCATCTGCATGGAGTTTCTTCATGCGTTTAACACCGATATGACCAAGGCGGCAGTGCCACAAGTATGTGGGACTATCGTTATCAACCTTGCATTTCTTGGCATTCACATTATAAACATGTGTAACATCACGTTCGAGATTCAATAAAAATAAACCATTCACCAGCGGGGCATGACCATAAAACATATCTCTCATATAAATAGAACAACCATTATTCTCAGATTTAAATGAGTAGCCATCTCACATTAAGCGAGATCCAGATACAATGTTCATGCTCAAAGCTGGCACTAAATAACAATTATTGAGGTTTAAAACTAATCCCGTAGGTAGATGCAGAGGTAGCGTGCCGACGGCGATCACATCGACCTTGGAACCATTCCCGACGCGCATCGTCACCTCGTCCTTTGCCAGTCTACGCTGATTCCGCAGTTCCTGCTTTGAGTTACAAATATGAGCAACCGCACCGGTATCAAATACCCAGGAACTACTACGAGTGCTGGTAAGGTACACATCAATTACATGTATATCACATATACCTTTGGTATTGCCGGCCTTCTTATCTGCTAAGTACTTGGGGCAATTCCGCTTCCAGTGACCGGTTCCCTTGCAATAAAAGCACTCAGTCTCAGGCTTGGGTCCATTCTTTGACTTCTTTGCCGTCCTTCTTGAAGTTCTTCTTACCCTTGCCCTTCTTGAACTTAGTGGTTTTATTCACCATCAACACTTGATGTTCCTTTCTGATCTCTGCCTCCGCTGACTTCAGCATCGCATATACCTCAGGAATGGTCTTTTCCATCCCCTGCATGTTGAAGTTCATCACAAAGCTCTTGTAGCTAGGTGGAAGCGACTGGAGGATTCTGTCAATGACCGCGTCATCCGGGAGATTAATCCCCAGCTGAGACAAGCGGCTGTGCAACCCAGACATTTTGAGTATGTGCTCGCTGACAGAACTATTTTCCTCCATCTTACAGCTGTAGAACTTATCGGAGACTTCATATCTCTCGATCCGGGCGTGAGCTTGGAAAACCATTTTCAGCTCTTCGAACATCTCATATGCTCCGTGATGCTCAAAACGCTTTTGGAGCCCCGGTTCTAAGCTGAAGAGCATGCCGCACTGAACGAAGGAGTAATCATCGGTGCGTGTCTGCCAAACGTTCAAATCGTCTGGCAGTGCTGGGAGAGCAGGTGGGCCACCTAACGGTGCTTCAAGGACATATGATTTCTTGGCAGCTATGAGGATAATCCTCAAGTTACGGACCCAGTCCGCATAGTTGCTACCATCGTCTTTCAGCTTGTTTTTCTCTAGGAACGCGTTGAAGTTTAGGGTAACATTAGCGTTGGCCATTTGATCTACAAGGTAGATATGTAACATTTAGACTAAGTTCATGACAATTAAGTTCATCTAATCAAATTATGTAATGAACTCCCACTCAGATAGACATCCCTCTCGTCATCTAAGTGATACATGATCCGAATCGACTAGGCCGTGTCCGATCATCACGTGAGACGGACTAGTCATCAACGGTGAACATCTCTATGTTGATCGTATCTTCTATACGACTCATGTCCGACCTTTCGGTCTCTTGTGTTCCGAGGCCATGTCTGTACATGCTAGGCTCGTCAAGTCAACCTAAGTGTATTGCTGTGTAAATCTGGCTTACACCCGTTGTATTCGAACGTTAGAATCTATCACACCCGATCAACACGTAGTGCTTCGAAACAACGAACCTTCGCAACGGTGCACAGTTAGGGGGAACACTTTCTTGAAATTTTAGTAAGGGATCATCTTATATATGCTACCGTCGTTCTAAGCAAATAAGATGCAAAAACATGATAAACATCTCATGCAATCAAAATAGTGACATGATATGGCCATTATCACTTTGCTCCTTTTGATCTCCATCTTCGGGGCTCCATGATCATCATCGTCACCGGCATGACACCATGATCTCCATCATCGTGTCTTCATGAAGTTGTCTTGCCAACTATTACTTCTACTACTACGGCTAACGGTTAGCAATAAAGTAAAGTAATTACATGGCGAATTTCAATGACACGCAGGTCATATAATAAATTAAGACAACTCCTATGGCTCCTGCCGGTTGTCATACTCATCGACATGCAAGTCGTGATTCCTATTACAAGAACATGATCATCTCATACATCACATATATCATTCATCACATCCTTTGGCCATATCACATCACAAAGCACTTGCTGCAAAAACAAGTTAGACGTCCTCTAATTGTTGTTGCAAGTTTTTACGTGGCTGCTATAGGTTTCTAGCAAGAACGTTTCTTACCTATGCCAAAACCACAACGTGATATGCCAATTTCTATTTACCCTTCATAAGGACCCTGTTCATCGAATCCGATCCGACTAAAGTGGGAGAGACAGACACCCGCTAGCCACCTTATGCAACTAGTGCATGTTAGTCGGTGGAACCTGTCTCACGTAAGCGTACGTGTAAGGTCGGTCCGGGCCGCTTCATCCCACAGTGCCGCCGAATCAAGATAAGACTAGTAACGGCAAGAAGATTGACAAATCGACGCCCACAACTACTTTGTGTTCTACTCGTGCAAGATACTACGCATAGACCTAGCTCATGATGCCACTGTTGGGGAACGTAGCAGAATTTTAAAATTTTCTACGCATCACCAAGATCAATCTATGGAGTCATCTAGCAACGAGTGAGAGGGGAGTGTATCTACATCCCCTTGTAGATCGCGAGCGGAAGCGTTCAAGAGAACGGGGTTGATGGAGTCGTACTCGTCGTGATCCAAATCACCGATGACCGAGCGCCGAACGGACGGCACCTCCGCGTTCAACACACGTACGGAGCAGAGACGTCTCCTCCTTCTTGATCCAGCAAGGGGGGAGGAGAGGTTGATGGAGATCCAGCAGCACGACGGTGTGGTGGTGGAAGCAGCGGGATTTCAGCAGGGCTTCGCCAAGCGCTACTGGAGGAGGAAGAGGGGTCACGGGAGGGAGAGGGAGGCGCCAGGGGCTGAGCTGTTTCTCCCATGCACCTCCCCACTATATATAGGGGTGGAGGGGGCTGGTTTCTTGCCCTCCAAGTCCATTGGGGCGTTGGCAAAGGTGGAAGGAAAGAAATCCCATCCTTTCCCTTCCCCACCGATTGTTATCCCCCTTTTTTAGGGATCTTGATCTTATCCCTTCGGGATATGATCTTATTCCTTCTAAGGGGGAATCTTGGTGCGCCTTGACTAGGGGTGTGGGGCCTTGCCCCCACTACCCACGTTCATGTGGGTCCCCCCATGCAGGTGGGCCCCACTCCGGAACCTTCTAGAACCTTCGCGGTACAATACCGAAAAATCCCGAACATTTTCCGGTGGCCAAAATAGGACTTCCCATATATAAATCTTTACCTCCGGACCATTCCGGAACTCCTCGTGACGTCCAGGATCTCATCCGAGACTCCGAACAACCTTCGGGTTACCGCATACTAATATCTCTATAACCCTAGCGTCACCGAACCTTAAGTGTGTAGACCCTACGGGTTCGGGAGACACGCAGACATGACCGAGACGACTCTCCGGTCAATAACCAACAGCGGGATCTGGATACCCATGTTGGCTCCCACATGCTCCTCGATGATCTCATCGGATGAACCACGATGTCGAGGATTCAATCAATCCCGTACGCAATTCCCTTTGTCTATCGGTACGATACTTGCCCGAGATTCGATCGTCGGTATCTCGATACCTTGTTCAATCTCGTTACCGGCAAGTATCTTTACTCGTTTCCGTAACACATCATCCCGTGAACAACTCCTTGATCACATTGAGCTCATTATGATGATGTCCTACCGAGTGGGCCCAGAGGTACCTCTCCGTTACATGGAGTGACAAATCCCAGTCTCGATTCGTGCCAACCCAACAGATACTTTCGGAGATACCCGTAGTGCACCTTTATAGCCACCCAGTTACGTTGTGACGTTTGGTGCACCCAAAGCACTCCTACGGTATCCGGGAGTTGCACAATCTCATGGTCTAAGGAAAAGTTACTTGACATTGGAAAAGCTTTAGCAAACGAACTACACGATCTAGTGCTAGGCTTAGGATTGGGTCTTGTCCATCACATCATTCTCCTAATGATGTGATCCCGTTATCAATGACATCCAATGTCCATGGTCAGGAAACCGTAACCATCTATTGATCAACGAGCTAGTCAACTAGAGGCTTACTAGGGACATGTTGTGGTCTATGTATTCACACATGTATTACGATTTCCGGATAACACAATTATAGCATGAATAACAGACAATTATCATGAACAAGGAAATATAATAATAACCATTTTATTATTGCCTCTAGGGCATATTTCCAACACATCAATCGATATCAATGCGAGGAGTAGGGATTGCCATGCAATGAATGCACTAAGAGCTATAAGTGTATGAAAGCTCAATATGAAAACTAAGTGGGTGTGCATCTAATCCTATAATGAAAAATTCCCACTAGTATATGAAAATGACAACATAGGAGACTCTCCATATGAAAAACATGGTGCTACTTTGAAGCACTAGTGTGGAACTAGCATGCCCCTTCTCTCTTTGTATTTTTATTTTTTTTTTCTTTTCCTTTTTTTTCTTTTTGTATTTTTGTATTTTTTTCTTTTTCTTTTTTTTCCTTTTTTTTCTCTCATTGTTCGGAGTCTCATCCCGACTTGTGGGGGAATCATAGTCTCCATCATCCTTTCCTCACTGGGACATGCTCTAATAATGAATAATGATGATCATCACACTTCTATTTACTTATAACTCAAAAGAAATAAAAATTACAACTCGATACCTAGAACAAAATATGACTCTATATGAATGCCTCTGGTAGTGTACCAGGATGTGCAATGATCTAGCGTAACATATATAAAGAATGATGCACGGTGGCTGAGCCACAACTACTATGTCAGCTATATGATCATGCAAAGCAATATGACAATGAATGCTCAAGTCATCAAAATGGAGGCGGTGGAAGTTGCATGGCCATATATCTCGGAATGGCTATGGAAAGGCCATAATAGGTAGGTATGGTGGCTGTTTTGAGGAAGATATAATAAGGCTTATGTGTGATAGAGTGTATCATATCACGGGGTTTGGATGCACCGGCGAAGTTTGCACCACGTCTCGAGGTGAGAAAGGGCAATGCACGGTACCGTAGAGGCTAGCAAATTACGGAAAGGTAAGAGTGCGTATAATCCATGGACTCACATTAGTCATAAAGAACTCATATACTTATTGCAAAAGTTTCTTAGCCCTCGAAGCAAAGTACTACTATGCATGCCCCTAGGGGGATAGATTGGTAGGAAAAGACCATCGCTCGTCCCCGACCGCCACTCATAAGGAAGACAATCAATAATAAATCATTCTCCAACTTCATAGCATAACGAGAGACTATACGTGCATGCTTCGGGAATCACAAACCTTAACACCAATATTCTTACTAACCACAACCGTTTACTAGTACCTCCCACATATTCCATCTCTATATCGCAAAACTATTGCAAGGAATCAAACATATCATATTCAGTGATCCATAAGTTTTATGTAGGATTTTATGACTAACCATGCAATTGACCAAGTCCCGTTGACTCTCTAAATAGATATAAGTGAAGCAAGAGAGTTTAATTCTTTCTACAAAAAACCATGCTCTGATAAATATAAGTGAAGCAAAAGAGCATTCTACAAATAACGGTTTTCTTTGTGAAGAGAAACAGGCAATCCAAACTTCAAATGATATAAGTGAAGCACATGAAGCATTCTATAAAGCCATACTCAAAAGATATAAGTGAAGTGCAATGAGCATTCTATAAATCAACCATGGACTATCTCATACCATCATGGTGCATAAAAGAAAAATGAAAACTAAACACAAAAGACGCTCCAAGATTTGCACATATCACATGAACGAAACGAAGACGAAAACATACCGATACTTGTTGAAGAAAGATGGGATGCCTTCCGGGGCATCCCCAAGCTTAGACGCTTGAGTCTCCTTGAATATTTACTTGGGGTGCCTTGGGCATCCCCAAGCTTGAGCTCTTGCCTCTCCTCCTTCTCCTCATATCGAGACCTCCTCGATCTTTGATCACTTCATCCACACAAAACTCAACAGAAAGCTCGGTAAGATCCGTTAGTATAATAAAGCAAATCACTACTCTAAGTACTGTTGCAACCCAATTCATATTTTGTTTTTGCATTGTAGCTACTGTAATATAACTTTTCCATGGCTTATACCACCGATAGAATCGGTAGTTTCATCAAAACAAACAAAATAATGCATCAAAAACAGAATCTGTCTTAAACAGGACAGTCTGTAGAAATCTGAACACCTACCATACTTCTGGTACTCCAAAAATTCTGAAACATTAGGAAAAAATAAAAAATTTGTATAGAAAGACTGTGAAAAAAGTTTCAGAACCTTTTGACGTTTCAGTAAAAAATGTAAAATCGCGCACTACAGCCAAAGTTTCTGTTTTGCACCGCACATACCAACAAGCAATCTAATCATCCTAAAGGCAAATCTTGGCACATTATTTTTATAATACAATGGATTTGTACAAGGGGATAATTATTTTTATGAGAATCTTCATGAAAAATTCTACATTGTTTCTATGAGCATGAATACAAGTGTTCAAGGTCGACCCTCACTTCTCTAATGCATCACCTTTCAATCGCTTCTCTTTTTGTGAAGTTTTAAGTCCCCCTCTATATTTTTTTATTTTTAAACTTTATAAAAGCACTCAACAGAAATAAAATGACTCTCCAAAACTTCCGGGTTGTCTCCCTGGCAGCACTTTCTTTAAAGCCATTAAGCTAGGCATAAAGTGCTCAAGTAATGGATCCACCCGGATCCCAAGCTATATCAAAGCCAACTTTAATTAACAATGATTTGGCATTTAGTAGTGAGCACAAAGCAACATATATCATGCAATGACAAAGTCTAACTCTCTTCCTATGCATCAGCATGTCGTACAAGAACAATTCATGCACATCAAGTAAAGGCCAATACATAGCATAAGCAGTTTCTTGCAATTTTATCGTGTTGGAAACATAGAGAGGTGGAGATATAGTTCCTCTCTCATAATAATTGCAAGTAGGGGCAGCAAGCACATGCATATTATAATCATCAAAATCATCATGTGTAGTGGTAGAACGCAACCCATCAATATAATCCTTAATAAGAGCAAACTTCTCCAATATAGTGTAGTTTGGAGAATTCAAAAAGATAATAGGACTATCATGTGTGGGTGCAATAGCAACAATTTCATTTTTAACATAAGGTACAATAGCAAGTTCATCTCCATAAGCATAATTCATATTGGCATCAAGGCCACAAGCATAGCAATCATCAAGTTCATTAAAAAGGGATATTTCAAACGAATCAACGGGATCATAGCAATTATCATAGCATTCATCCTTCGGTAAGAACGAAGGGGCATTAAAAATGTATGAGTTGAAGAGTTACTCTCATTAGAAGGTGGGCACGGGTGATCAATCCACTCTTCCTCCGCTTGTTCTTCGCTCTCCTCATCATCTTTTTCATCCAATGAGCTCACAGTTTCATCAATTTCTTCTTCCATAGACTTCTGCAAAGTATTAGTCTCTTCTTGGACAGCGGAGAAGTCCTCAATATATGGTTTAATATAAGCATTAGAAGAATAATTTTCATAGCAATATTTAAGTATGGAAAAAATTTCAGATTTGTAAAGAGTAGTATCATACTTTTCAATCAAAGAAGCAATTTCATAAGCACCCTTAAAAGCAAAAAATTCTTCAATTTGTTCAATATCGTAATAATTATAAACACCCTTGGCATAAGAAGATAAAATTCCATTATCTCTAAACTCACATTGATAAGGAAGGTGTTTCTTAGGGTCTTCAGAACAAGAAGTAAAATCATGTATTTCACATAAATTCCAAGCATAGCATTGCATAGTATTAATTTGATGTAGTAAAAGTTTCCCTTTTTAAGATAAATGGTGTCGCACAAAACAAGCATGCTCATCTAATGATTTTCCCTCAACTAAGCTAGTTGGGTTTTCAGCACGAACACAAATGGATCAAAGATGATCCAAATAGAAAGCTTCAGTAGTATGATATATTTTGGGTGGTTCTTCAACCATTGGTTTAGTAGGTACAACTAATTTTTTTGGTATTTTACGTTTCCTACCCATAACTAAAGATAGAAAACAAGAACACAAAATAAAAATCTACTTAGTGATAAAGCTAACAAGCACACACGAGAATATTCACCCCACGCTATTGCTCCCCGGCAATGGCGCCAGAAAAAGGTCTTGATAACCCACAAGTATAGGGGATCGTTTGTAGCCTTCTTCGATAAATAAGAGTGTCGAACCCAACGAGGAGCTAAAGGCAGAACAAATATTCCCTCAAGTTCTATCGATCACCGATACAACTCTACGCACACTTGACGTTTGCTTTACCTAAAACAAGAATGAAACTATTTTGCAAGAATAAATCTACGAGTACTTTGCGAGAATAAAACTACGAATAAATAGCAAGGTAATAAAAGTGGATAGCTTTTGTCAACAAGAAAGTCATTTGTCCCTAGGTAACCGATAACAAGTACCGGTAATCATTCTTGCAATTTTACATGAGGGAGAGGCATGAGCTAACATACTTTCTCTACTTGGATCATATGCACTTATGATTGGACCCCTAGCAAGCATCCGCAACTACTAAAGATCATTAAGGTCGTGAAATCCAACCATAGCATTAAGTATCAAGTCCTCTTTACTCCCATACGCCATAACCCACTTATCCGCGTTTGGGCTGCTGTCATCCCCCGCAACACTGACAATAAGCAAACCATGAACATATTGCAACACCCTACAGCGGGGGCCCCTCACGTTTGCGCAAGACGGAGGGCACCGTAGGACAGCACCATAAATAAAATATACAATCATACCAACCAAGATCACGATTAACCCACAGGACAAAACGGATCTACTCAAACATCATAGGATAACCATAGATCATTGGAAAATAATATATGGAGTTGAGCACCATGTTTAAGTAGAGATTACAGCGGAGAGAAGGGGTGTTACACCGCTGCATAGAGGGGGAGAAAGTTGGTGTTGACGGTAGCAAGATTGTTGATGTAGATCGCCGTCACGATCCTTGCCCCGGCGGCACTCCGGCACCACTGGGAGAGAGGGGGAGAGAGCCCCCCTCCTTCTTCTTCTTCCTTGGCCTACCTCCTAGATGGGAGGAGGGTTCCCCCTCTGGTACATGGCCTCCATGGTGGCGGAGGGGCAGGTGCCCCTCCGAGATTGGATCTCCCTCTCTGTTCTCTTCTGTTTCGCGTTCCCCAGATCCGGCCCTTCACCGTTTCTTATATTTCCGGAGATCCGTAACTCCGATTGTGCTAAGATTTTAACACGATTTTTTTCCATAAAATATCTTTCTTGCGCCAGAAGAAGGGCTCCAACCGACGCTCGAGGAGGGCACAAGACACCAGGGCGCGCTGGTGGGTTGTGGGCACTGTGGGCCCCCGTTTGCGTTGATTCCACCTCCCAAAAATCACATAAATTCCAAAATAATTCTCCCTAAATTTTTATCGCGTTTGGACTTTGTTTGATATGCATTTTCTGCGATACAAAAAACATGCAAAAAACAGGAACTGGCACTGGGCACTGGATCAATAGGTTAGTCCAATAAATCATATAAAAAGTTGCCAAAAATATGTGAAAGTTGTATAATATTGGCATGAAACAATCAAAAATTATAGATACGACGGAGACGTATCAAACACCACTCCACATATTGGCCCCTCTAGCCAGCACCTGCTCCAAAACGATGCCTCCAGAAGGGAGGACGATAGCAAAGGTGTCGTCATCATCCAATCCGGAAGATCCAGATATAGGGTTTCCCCAAGAGCAGCCCAAACGAGAGGTGACGCGGACTGCAACGATGATTTTTCGACAAGGAAATGGCGTCAATGATGCCGACATCGTCCGTCATGACCGAAGTCACCAAGGAAATTGATACACCTTATGTTCTAGAACGGAGGGAGTATATGTTAGTGAACAATCACGGTCATGGTATTGAATCATGCATTAATAAAAAAACATAATCCAACTTTTATCAGCAGATGTTCATAATTCTATTACCTTGTGTTATGCTATATTTAAGAAAATCACTTTGAAGGTCATGTGTGATGATGATATGATGTAGACCTTGCATCAGTAGTTGATAATATCCAAATATTTATAGTTGATGTTGCTATTACCTTGTGACTTGCAAGTGAAATTTGTGGTAGTCTTATTTAATCTTAATATTTGGAAGAGCACACTAAAGACAGTCATTTTTACAAATCGTAGACCTCACATATTGGCGGATAATTTACAAATTACGTTGTAGATGCAACTAGTATGTTGTGGTTAGCACATGGTTAATACAAACATGAGCGACTTGGTTAAATTGGTCAGCACACGGTTAAGGGCTCCTTTGATTCAAAGGAATTTTATAGGATTTCTGGAAGATTGAAATCCTTAGGATGTTTTCCTATGTTGGTTCTTTGATTCATAGAATTGAATCTTATAGGAATTTTTCCTATGAAATATTTTGTACTACATTTCATAGGAAATCTAACATCCATTCTAACCTCTTTTTACAATTCTTTTATTTTTTCTGTGCCATCAAACACTCATTGTTAATCTTAGAGAAAAGTATGTTTTTGGTCCCCCCCAAGTTCACCAAAAGTATACATTTAGTTCCTCAAGATTTTTTCAGTGATATTTCATCCGTCAAGTCCCAAAACCGATCAAATTTTGTCCAAAACCAGATCGGAGGGGGGAACCGGCCACGTGGAGGCGGTTTTCTCTTTCTTTACTTGCCACATAGTGCAAGCAATTTGGTCAAACACACTCACTGCTGCGATGCTCGAGCTCATGCTCCCGTCGTCGCCTGGTCAGCCACGCAGGAGCTCGTCAGCGAGCAAAAGGAGGGGAGTTCCACGACGGAGACGAGCCCGGTAAACAGACTTGGGGTCGTCCTCGCGTCCTGGGGATGAGGACCTCGTCCACGGGGGAGAGATGGTGGGAGATGGTCAGAGCTCAGATCCGGGGAAGGTGATTCCTGATGCAGCAGAGAGGAAGCTAGGGCATCGACGCAGGAGCTCGTCGGGGGCAGCTCACCGTAGCCTGTTGCGCCGGAGACCACAAGAAAGGAGCAACGGAAGGGTACTGCGGCTTGCCCTCGCCCTCATCCTGTGGTCAAGCTTGCTGTCAATGGGGATTGGGGGGCGTCGCATAGAGGATGCTGGTGACGCGTGGGAGGTCGAGGGAGAGAGGGACGGACGTGCGCAACATCCCCACCTTATGGTTGTTTGTGCTGCGGATCTGGCCGCTACATCCTGGATCTCGGGGTCAGTGGAGAAGGAACGGCATGATGGGGGCGGAGGCGCGGGGTAGCGCAACCAGTGGAGGAGGAACGCAGTGGCGGGTGGAGGAGGGGCCGATGCAGCCGGTGGTTGTCGGACTGGTGGTAGGGCGGCCGGGGTGGAGGCATGGGGGAGGAAGAAGGCTGTCGGGGATGGGGTGGGTCAATGTTTGACTAAATTGCCTGTCCTACGTGGCAAGTAAAGAGACAAAACGGCTTTCACGTGACGTGTTTTCTCCTCGGATCTGGTTTGGTACGAAATTTAACCGATTTTGAGACTTAAGGGGTGAAATATCACCGAAAAAAATCTTTAAGGACTAGATGTATACTTTCGGTAAATTTGAGGGACCAAAAACATACTTTTCTCTTAATCTTATAGGATTTAAGTGGTGCCACTCCAACCCTATATTTTTCTTATTCCTGCGTTTTTAAAATCCTACGAATCAAAGAGGCCAAAAGTGTTGGTGATGAGCACGGGCACGGCGGCGCAATTCGGCTTCGAGTTGGAGCAAGGGAGAGAGACTTTGCGCACGTGGGGGAGACACGCGAAAGCAAGACAATAACTTGGGGTACTGGCACGGGGACCTGTAACTGTTGTAGTAGCGCCGACAAGAGATCACGGCGGCGGAGGGCAGTGGCAATGTTAGGGCATGACCAATACATAGCCCCAGGGTGATGCCTCACATGCCATGTAGGATCGGATGTCAGGAAAAGTAGGTTCGGATAGGGAAGCGGGATCCTCTGCAGGAGGCGGGTGCTTGGAGAGAAAAAGTGTGGTCCGATGCATAAATTTGGAAAAGTTAAAGTGAAGAGTAGGGATGCATGTTTAGTGAGAGTCTACTTTATATTCTTGATGATGTCCACTAATAGTAGCTTTCATTGGGGAGAAAAAATCAATATAGATGCCTGAAGCTACTTTTTGTCATGAGGCATCTATATCCATATGCCATCATTGTACATGCCCTTATAGAGAGGGAGGGACTTCGGAAGAGTGGGGAAAAAGGATCACCGGATCACGTGAATGACGCCATGTTGCTTTTGGAAGCTAGGGGCGAGCGTTAGGGACGACTCTGAAAGGTGGAGCGACTGCTCGCTGTGCGGTGGGCTCAGGGATGAGCAGATGCACTGAAATATCATATGAGGCTGAATGGCCATCACGATACAATAAGAGCATCTATAGCTGGGCGTCTCAACACTAGTGCAGAATTAGGCTTTAGTGTCGGTTCGTAAGGGCCTTTAGTGCCGGTTCAGCAACCGGCACTAAAGGGTGTGGACTAAAGGCTCGCCCCCTTTAGTCCCGGTTCAACACGGCCCGGAGCAAAGGCCCACCACGTGGCACGAGCCGGCGCCAGGGGCTGGGGGACCTTTAGTCCCGGTTGGTAACACCAATCGGGACTAAAAGGATTAGGGGTTTATGAATTATGATTTATTTTTTCTTTTAATTTTGTGTTTTCCATTTAATTCTTTTTCATTTCAAACATATTTTACGCTACTACATACTGTACACGTTATGCATATATATATAAATAGAATTTCTCGTAGAACCGATCATATATATATATCATCAAATTTCTCGTACGACCATTCCATACACATATATATATACAATTTGGTATATACAATTTCATCTACAATTTGCAGATCATTACATGCAGGCATTAGGTGTAATGGTATTCTCCTTTGGGATCTATGACCTGGTCGAGCAAAAATCCCGCTATTTCCTCTTGAATTGCTCGTACACGATCCGTTGGTAGGAGCTTATCCCGCATCTCCATCATCTTTAAAGAAGGAGATCAATATGAATATATTAGTTGTGTGTATATATATTAGATCATGATAAAAAGAATTGTGAATTGTGTTCTGGCAAACGTACCCAAAGTTGTCTTGCAGATGTGCTCCTTTCGGACGCCATCATGCGAATGTTCTCGCAAACATAGTATGCACATAAATTATTCCC
The DNA here is from genome assembly GCA_011799875.1 of Thinopyrum elongatum. Lineage (NCBI taxonomy): Eukaryota > Viridiplantae > Streptophyta > Magnoliopsida > Poales > Poaceae > Thinopyrum > Thinopyrum elongatum. The sequence continues at coordinate 67,250,508 of CM022302.1, read as the reverse complement.
CGACACCTGCGTCATGCACTTTACGAGAATAGAATTCAATCAGATAATAATTAATCAAGCATGATAATGGTATTGATCAAAGCATGATAATGGTAAGAAAATTATATAAGTAACTATCTAAATCACACAAACATGGTTTTTTTTATAAAAAGGATAAGAACAAGAGGCTCACCAAGGTGGTGCCGGCGACGGGACGGTGCGGGCGATCGACGATGGTTAGGACGGGGACGGGAAGGCACTAAGTAAACCACACCTACATATGCAAACTAAGAAGTTAATTTGAGCTCAAATTGCATATAAATCAAATAAACTACCACATATAATTACTCCCAAACTAAAACCCCCAAATCACTATACTTATAGAGCATTTGCAAGAGCTAATCTAGCAATGAGAGATGAAAGGACAAAGCTGCTAACCTTTATGAACACTTGGATGGATGGGGGGCCTACAAATCTTGACAAATTTTGGCAAAAATAAAGGATGAGTTCGAGCAAAGGGGAAGAACAGAGGAGCGGAATGAAATGGGAAAACAGAGAGAATGGGTTTGGGCTCGACGAAGGGTTTATATAGAGGCACGTTTAGTCCCGGTTGATTATACAAACCGGGACTAAAGGCACACCTCTAGAACCGGTTCGTGACACGAACCAGGACTAAATGTGCTCGTGGGGCCCCAGCCTGACAACAGCCTGCCACCACTCCTTTAGTCCCGTGCCCTACTCTACCTTGCCAGCAACCGGACCAACACTGCAGTGCAATGCATTTTTTGAGACGCAAAATCACAAACTCCACGGCCGATGGCCTCGCCGCGGAGCACGCGGGCACAGCGCCGTGGCCAGGCCCGCTCGCCCGCCCCACCGCTGTTGTCCGTGCCGCGGGGAGCCAGTCCAAGGCCGAGGGGCTCCCCAGGACAGACAGGACGGGGCGTCCGTGCACCTCCCATGAATGGCCGAAAGAAGCTACGCTACAGCCCCGCTGGGCGCTGGCTGTCGTGTACGCCAGCGCAACGCGCACTCGTCCCGCAACGCAAGCGTAGGAGTACATGCATGGTCCTGGAGGCACTCACTGCTGCTTCGTGCGCGCCCCGCCCTGTTGCTCGGGGCGACCGACCGACGCTCGTCCCCGCGTGCCGATGCGCCGTCGCCGTTGCATCCGGTGGAAGCGCGACACGAGAGCCGCTCACTAGTCCGCTGCCCCCCGCATTCGCATCTCACCAACCCCCCCTTTCTTTTCTCGACTCTCATGCACCTCCCAGATATTCATTGCAACACGAGCGCGCGCGCATCCATCGCCGTCACCTTTACCTTTCCCGATCCCTCTTCTCCGACGCGGTGCGTGACATGACATGCATCGCATCGACCCATCTCATCCTCCTCCCCTCTCCCAAGGACAAGGAAGCGACTGTGCGCCCCACCTCCACCTCCACGGACCCGTGAACCGCCTACTACATATACACGGCCGGACGGGTACACAGCCACGCACACACTTCTCCAGCCAGAGCAAGGAGCCGTCGGCAGCCACTTGAGACTTGAGAGGCAGAGCAAGAAGGCGGGGAGATGAACGGCGGAGGGGGCGTGGGCGCCGGCAAGATCAGCCTGAGGCTGCAGTACTACGTGCTGCTGGCGGGGGTGGGCGCGGTGCTGCTCGTCGCCTGCCTCAAGTACATGCCGGCGGCGGCGGTCGTGGCGGCCGGGTACGGGTCCTGGGGGAGCGGCCTGGCCGTCGCCACCCGCGCCGCGGAGCCGGGGGCGGAGGCCGCCGGCGGAAGCAAGAGGTCCCCGGTGGTGATCTTCAACTTCGGGGACTCCAACTCCGACACGGGCGGCATGGCGGCGGCCAGCGGCCTCAACATTGCGCTCCCGGAGGGCCGCACCTACTTCCGCCGCCCCACCGGACGGCTCTCCGACGGCCGCCTCGTCATCGACTTCATCTGTGAGACTCTCTCATCCCTCTTCCTCCCCCGCTTCACTTCTTGCTCTCCGCTCCCATTTTCATGTCTGCTACCGTACTGTATTTCCCAATCTATCTATTGGCTGAAAAAGAAAATCAAACTGAAATTCACGAATTCCAAAATGAAACTGCTCTGAATTTTGTCGAATTTCAGTCACGTCTGCTCTACTAGTGCTTCCCTCCCTGCTACTTCTCTCTCTGCTGCGACATGGGACTTCGCTGGGAACAGAGCGACCATGCATATGGGCGGTTGTTGAATCGAGATCCAACAACGACTGTGCAAGAGTTGACCGACAATTTTAACAAAATTCGACGAACCTACACACGAATCAACCAATCTAGGAAAGATATTAGGCACTGGTGGGGGCACAGTTCTAAACACAAAAGCATTAGTGCAAGAAAAGCAATTAACCAAATCAGCGAGTTTATCTAGAACCAAAAGATAAGATGATGATTACACTAGCTAGTGTCGGTGTGCACTGCACTGAACCAAACAAATCTTGAAAGTTTACAAATGGGAACTACTTTTCTGAAGCTTTGAAGAAAGATCAGCTTTAGAGTAGCATAACACCCTAAGAAAAGTAAAGGGGTATCTTAAACCTCATTCAAAAGCAATTAAATGAAATTAAGGGAAGGGGATGGGCATTGGGGAAAAGGCCAAGAGGACACGTATGCCGACAAGCAAATGGGACATCGCTGTAATGGGATCATAAAGGCGATTTATGCGACTACTCCACATGTACGCTTGCGCAAAGGGAATCCATTGCGTCAAAGCATATGCACTCACTCCACTGATGGGCAATCTCTTTCTTTTTCTTGTTGATGCCAAGAACAAGAAACTTTTCTGAGTTATTTGCTGATGCCGTGATGCAGGTGAGAGCCTGAACACGCCTCATCTGAGCCCGTATCTCAAGGCGCTGGGCTCCGACTTCAGCAACGGCGCCAACTTCGCCATCGGCGGGTCGACGGCGACGCCGGGGGGATCCCCGTTCTCGCTCGACGTGCAGCTGCATCAGTTCCTCTACTTCAGAACCAGATCTTTCGAGCTGCTCAACAAAGGTTTGTTGCGGATGACGCCCGTCTTTATCATTTTATCAACAACTTGTTTGCGCAAATGTATGAACTGATAAAACTAATACAACAACAGAAACCGCATTTGTCGTCTAGGGGGAAATTTATGGGGGAAAAAGTATTTTAACCTTACTTTGTGTATGTTAGCTTCGGCTTATATGTCGCTTTTGGAAGAAAGAATATTTTAGCTTACTTATTGTGTACGCTTATTGTGCTGAGGCTTGACTTGAGCAGAAGCCACTCCAATGGTCCCGAACTATCCGAAGATGCCTATTGCCCAACATATGCTGCGTATGTTAGCTTCGGCTCATGTGTCGCTTTCGGAAGAAGAACATTTTAGCTAGCTTATTACGTAAGCTTATATTATGCTGAGCCTTGACTTAAGCAGAAGCTACACTGATGGTCCCAAATTATCCCAACATGTTGTGTGCATCTGCATCTAGCAGAAGCTGCACCAATGGTCCCAAACTACCCCAAGATGCCGAACATACGTTCTGTATGTTAGATTCGGCTTATGTGTCGCTTCTGGAAGAGGAACATGTTAGGTTACTTATTATGTAAGCTTATTAATGTCCTGAGCCTTGACTTGAGCACAAACTGCACTGATGGTCCCAACTCCCAAACTATGCCAGCATATGCAGTGTACATCTACATCATGATTATTTTATTTTTTTTGCTGAGGAACACCTAATCAACAGCTAGTCTCTAGAGAAATAATGATTGATGCAGACATGACACCCGCACTGCACGCGAAATTTGTCCTGTGAATAGTTCGTGCCTTGTGTCAAGACAAAATCCAAGTCCTAAAGAATAGTTCAGTCTACTGTCCAAGCAGAAAAAGTGGAAGGACAATAATCCCTCCGACGAAGAAGAGAAAAACCATTGCAGTACCTTGATGGCTGTTTGTTGTGAGATGTGATGCAGGCGAGAGGACGCCGATCGACCGCGAGGGGTTCCGGAACGCCATCTACGCCATCGACATCGGGCACAACGATCTGTCCGCCTATCTTCACCTCCCCTACGATCAAGTGCTGGCCAAGATCCCCTCCATAGTTGGTCACATCAAATTCGGCATGGAGGTAAAAACATGGTTGACCCCCTCTGTGTCCGAGTAAAATTTTCATTCATACGTGGTGCAAATAATGGAAGCAACGTGCAGACCCTGTACGCGCACGGGGCGAGGAAGTTTTGGATCCACGGGACGGGGGCGCTGGGCTGCCTGCCGCAGAAGCTGTCCATCCCCAGGGACGACGACAGCGACCTCGACGGCAACGGATGCCTCAACAAGTACAACAACGTCGCCAAGGCCTTCAACGCCAAGCTCGCCGAGACCTGCAACCAGCTCCGGCAGCGCATGGCCGACGCCGCCATCGTCTTCACCGACTTGTACCCCATCAAGTACGACCTCGTGGCCAACCACACCAAGTACGGCATCGAGAGGCCCCTCATGGCGTGCTGCGGCAACGGCGGCCCGCCCCACAACTACAACCACTTCAAGATGTGCATGTCGGGGGAGATGCAGCTGTGCGACATGGACTCAAAGTTCATCAGCTGGGACGGCGTCCACTTCACGGAGTTCGCCAACGCCATCGTCGCGTCCAAGCTGCTCACCGGCGACTACTCCAAGCCCAGGGTCAGGATCGCCAGCCTCGTCAACTCCACCGCGCCTCACGATGGCTAGCCCTCCGTCGATCGTCGTCTATCTGGATCTGCCGGTGACATTGATTTGATTTGGTTGATCTACCGCTGCCAGAGATGATGAGAATGTGTGCATGATGCAGCAGATGAGTGAGTGAGCTGAGAGCAATCATCTACAGTGTCTCTTTTCTCATCAAGGCTCGAATGAGTAAAGGAGAGAAAGTAGTGAGTTGAGAGACCAAGAGGGAAAATTCATGGCCGACGACTTAAGCACGGCACATTTGACTGACGTGTGTGTAAATGAAATTCACTTTGAAATTTGATCAAGGAATTGATGGAGTGCATAGTTTTCTTCTTGTATATATTTGGTCGGTAGACAACCATCTTACACATTGTTGTTGCTTTTTTTTAGGAGAGGTTTTATTGGGATACTGTTTGTCATATCTTACAAATTTGATCAATTGATGTGTCTACTCATTCAGATGAAATCATAAACTAAAATCTGGAATGAAATTACCTAAAAGTAAGTAAGAAAACATAAGAGATAAGACAGGTCACACGCGTCAACCTAGTACAATATTAACAGCCAAGTGGCTTATTTGTACCTCAAAAACCAGAACTGCCAAATGTGCTGACAAATATAGGGATGAATAAATTATTTCGAGCATATTATAGGAACGACATGTGTTGGTTTATGTACGCGAGTAGACAAATCTCAGCTACGTACCACCAGTTCGCCACCACCATTCAAAACCAAAAACTGAAACGACTGTGTTTTTCAATAAATTATAGTACATCTTAGACCATATAGAGTTTGAGACAAAACATCCTTTCACAATTTAACAAATCTTCATTTTGGAACTGATGCCGCTTGCTGGAAGAATGACACATACCAGTAGGCTGAACAATGCCCCTCCACGTGCTTTTCCTTCCCTCGGCAGTGCAAACGATCACCTCCTATACTATGTTCGCTTCACCAGCCTGATCCTTCCAGCACCACCTCTGACTGGCGACCTATCCAGTGCTATAACTTTTTTCTTATTTAGAAATTTATCACACTGAAATCACTTAAAATTGATTAGTTATCAGAACAAAATAATTCCGAATAGTAGGCAGGCAGGCCAAATTGTCCCTATCAACAACTCCTTGTTTGAAAGTAATTCCTCACAAGAAAGCAAAGTAATATCATCGTAGGTCAGACAAACCTGATGAAACATATAAACACTCAAGTGTATGATCAATCATATAGATTGACCGCATGGACTGCGAAAGAAATATCCTTTATCATTGCCAACAAGGTGACAAAATCTTAATGAAACCTAGGAGGAAAAATCATTGTAAGACTTCAACAGGGTTGTGTCTTACTGAAAACAACAAATAATTGGCAGTTGAACATGGGCGCACCTTTAAAGTCCATCTCCAACAAAACCAATTCTTCACCCCGGGAGCCTTTCCATAACCCTGCATTGACAAGTAAAATAAGTAGAGCATTAACAACACGTATCAAACATTGATGTATGATAGCTTAAAGTAAGGCCAGCACTGAAAGTCTGAAATGTTTGTTACAAAAAACAGACCATGACAACTACAGCCTATCTGCCTTAGAAGTTAAACTAATTCTAGCACTCTTTGGCAGTTACTTTGGAGGTTAAAGAAAGTACTGGAGTTCTTTGTGTTTTCAGATCAAACATGGTTCAAATCCTTTAGTTTCCCTTGCAAAAATCAAAAAGACACAGGTATCAAATTTTACTATCCGTCAATGAACTTCAATGATATCTTTCTCTAGATGAACACCCAAGATGTCAGAAACTAATTCAAGTACAGATTATATGATCAGTTAGAAGTAATGTGCCCCAAAAAAGCTAGCAGATTATGTGCAGCATTTAGAACAAACAAGAATACTAGGGGGGAGTAATTAAGAACCTGCAGTCTCTGCAGATATTCAGACCATGTATTCGGAGTATGGATGTACATGATACCAACTGTTTGGTGCCTATATTCAGTCACACCAACCAAAGAAATAAATTAAGCACTCAGTTTTAGCCAAACTAAAGAAGAGCTAGCTCAGACATAGAAGGAAGAAACCCTAACTAGCTGCTAGTGAACCTTCTGGTGGTGCTTGGCACAAAGAATTACCCATATGACCAAAACACAATAATGAACTAAAAATCTTAAGCTGCCATCCACAATAAACGCATAATTTATGGCCATCGTGCAGAGCAGGAAAATACACGGTACACACAACACAAAATTAGTGCTTCTTTGTCTCGATAACATCACTAGCAGCAAATGCTTCTCCATTGTCTCAATAACATTACTAGCATAAAAATGAAAAGAGACACCTAAGTTTACTTACTTAAACTTAAACAATGCCAACTCTCCTCCATGTGAGAGTTCGATGTTTAGTAAACTGAGCATCTCCCTTTAGCAGATAACCTGTACAGATATGAGCCCTGCACATTTCATCCTGCGGCCCAGAAGGTATTTCCAATATGACCACTTGCTCCAAAATTGTTACCTCTGATCCAACTAAAGGAGAATCCACTTCCAGACACTTCTCATAGTTGAATGCATACATCTATATTAGTTAGTTAAAGCAAAAAAAATGGATCACTGTGAACCCCTTTTTTTCTTTTTGCAGGGGATCACTATGAATCTGCAGATGAGCAAACCATAATTGAAAAATAGATTAAACTAAAGACAGGTGAATTGACCCTGGAGCCTACATAGGAAGCGCTAACACCAGGAGGCAACATCCCCTACACTGATTTCAAAAAGACTATTTACCAAAATTTGTGACCGGCATCTGACCGATGCTCCAATTATCCACATGAAGTACATTACCAACATGCTTACTGTGGCTCATTGTCTCAATGCACCAGCAACTAACTTGAAAACTGAAACTTTAATGCATTGCAGAATGGCCTGATCTGACACTTACTTAGTTCCAACAGGTGTGATTATAACATGAATGAGGACGAAAAAGTTCATAACCAATCCATGGTTTCTTCTCTGCTGAGTGATGACATTACATACCAGTATTCAGAGATCAAATTATCAGTTTCATCACATGTTAGCAACGACCAACCAGCATCTAACAGACATACAGCAGCGGACAACCAGCACAGTTACATCATATCCCGTTCTTGGCTTATGTGAATCTGAAATTAGTCGGCACTTCCCCCTTACAAGCGACATCATAGTCTTCTGCGAGGTGCGGTGCAGCTTCCTCATGAGGGCATATGAACTGCTTCCTGAATGCCTTCTCGGTCAACTTGATAATTGTGTCATATCTCGGGCCATGCCTGAGCAATCCATTTTCCATGAGAAACTCTACAGCATAGTACCTGGGCATGAGCCGGCCTTCTAGGCTGAGACCGAGCATTACGGGTCGATGAGCAATGTACGACGGTTCCAAGCCCACCTCGGAGATGAGGAACTCAGACCTGCGCTGCAACGATTCCTTGGACCTATTCAGCACCCATGGGGCCCTAGAAACAGCAATCCTCACCTCAGCATCCGTCCACGTGAACGTTTTCTTCAAGTGCTCCACCCTGGCCGCGATCTCCTCCTTGCTGAAAGATGCAACAGCATTCAGCGCGTGCCTGAACATCCCAGAGTAACGGGGTACACCTATGTTTTCAGCGCATCCCACCATCTCCTGGACACGCTCCGGGTTGGTGCTGATTATCCTCGGTCTTTGGAGGCACAATTTGGCAATATCGCAATCTCGTAACCCACACTCTCTCAGGTATGCGACATTGGGCTTGACCACCCTCTCGAGGCTGTATGAGAGGACATTGCAGCACTTCATCACCCGGAAGAAGGTGTCCGTGGATCCGAAGACGCCCATGTAGTACTGCAGCTTGGAGACAATGGCTTTTTTGCGGAATGCATCGCCGGCGAGCAAGGCGAGCCGCGTGATTTCAGAACGCGACAGGCCAAGGCCGGTGAGCCCGACGACGACGGGCGCCAGCGTTTTTTCCACTCTGGCGCAGAGGAGCTTGGGGTCCCTGACGACGAGGGCGGCGGCGTCGGCGCTGGAGAGGCCGAGGCCGGCGAGGAAGGCGAGCACGGCGTCGGGATTAGCGGGGGGCTTGAGGTGGGGGAGCTTGGCGGAGGCCTTGACGGCCTGTGGTCGGGTGAGGCCGCAGGTGGCGACGAGGTAGTCCACGATTGCGAAGCTAGGGTTTGGAGAAATGCGGGGGGCAGCGGGCGCTGTGGCGGAGAGGAGGCGGTGTAGAGGAGAGACGGAGGTGGGAGACAGGAGGTGGGTGAGGACGCAGCTGCGGAGGCGGAGCATGGCGGCGCGGCGGCGTGGTGGCACCGGCGGCGAGAGAAAGGGGAACGACAGTGAGAGTGGCGAGTATTTGGTCTGTTTTTTCTTTTTTGAGAAAGTATTTTCTTTTGTTTGAGGAGGCTCAACCCCACGTCTGAGAATGGGCTGGGCTGGGCTCGTTTTTCATTATCTTGTTGACATACTACAGTAAAATGCTATATGAACTTTTGTTTATTTCATTTCATTTCCTTTGTGATTTCCCTTACAAAAAATTCTTCGTGATTTTATTAATGACTAGCACGTATGCCACTGCGTTGCAACGGGAGAAATAATTGACGTGTGCACGAAAACATCATGTAAACTAAAATTTTGATGACAACATCCAAACGGTGTCACCCAATGGCAGTCGAAAGGTGTCCATCGAAACATCCGCCAGCGCGACACGACAACATCCAGACGGTGTCATTCGTCTGCAGCAAAGGAGGCACACGCAGGGTCTAGCAAAAATGTATATTGGTCGCATATTACTTTTGGTAAGATTTTTGTACAGTTTTGATCACCACGTATGAAAGTGCAACAAAAAGTTTTACTACACAAATCCCATTCTATAGTTTGAGCAATTTTCGAAATTCGGTTTTCACCAACGGATACGCATACATTTTTTTAGTTATATGCAAACTCAGCTCCCACTAGTAGAAAAACAGGGCTTTGGTCCAGGCCAGGTAAGGGCATTCATCCCTGTTCTCTTACGAACCGGGACCAAAGGGTGCATCAGTCCCGGTTCGTGAGGCCAGGGCGCCGGCCGGGCCTCGGGGGCCATTGGTCCCGGTTCGTCTAACCCCTTTGGTCCTGGTTCAAGACACGAACCGGGACCAATGTGCCTCGCTCCTGGCGCAGCACCTTTAGTCTCGGTTGGTGGCTGGAACCGGGACTAAAGGTCAGTTTTCTGTCCCGGTTATGGCCACCAACCGGGACTAAAGAGATGTCTATATATACTCGCCCCCGCCCACCCTCTCCTCTATTTTTTGGCCGTGTGGGAGGTGTGCATGCGCTGCTCTGTTCTCCCTTCTATGCATGCACATGAGGTGTTCGATGAAATGCCCGAGCCACACTTAAGCTTTCTCCTCTCCAAGCTCGACCTCCAAGCTCCAATTTCCTCAAGATTTGTCTAGGTTTGGTGGTCGGTCCCGTCCCGTCCCCGTCCTCACCGCCGTCGATCGCCCGCACCGATCTCATCGCCGGCACCACCGTGGAGAGCCTCTTGTTCTTATCTTCTTTCTAAAAAAAAATTCTTACTTGTATGATTTAGATAGATACTTATATAATTTTCTTACTTTTATTATTGTTTGTTATTATATAGTACCATGGTTTTGGTATCCGCCCCCGTCGGCCCTCGTCCTGTCTATGATTCGGATGTGGTATATTATCGTTTATAACTATTTGTTTCATTTAGTGTTTATGACAATTATGCCGACAACGTGACATAGATGATTTTATCTAGGAGGTATGTGAACCGGAAATTCCAACCGACACTCTTGTCGAGAGGTTAAATTTAGTTGAAAAAGAAAACAATTACTTGAATTTTTTTTGAAAAGAATTGAGGAGGAGAAGATGGAATTGGAGTTGCATGGTGCGGATGTCGTCGATGATTACAAGATCAAGATGGATGCAATGCGCTTGAAGATTAGAAAGATTAGAAAATATGCCATTGATACTGAGGCTTGGTATCATTATGCCGTTGGATCAATTGTTACCTTAGTTGCGATTATGATCGCATTTGTTGTATCATTGAAATGTTTTACATAGTTTCAATGTATGTTTTAATTAGATGTTCTAGAGAGCTATATGTTGTTCTATGAGAACTATGTATGAACTTTATGTATTTATTTTTCTCAGTAATAACATTTGATCACTACTGTACTTTCGGTTTAATGTGATGATGAAGTTGTATTAATTTGGTCACTTCTTTATTCATGATGTTCTGTAATGGTTTTTGATACACTTAATAATTATATAATGCACGCAGATGAACCGGCAATGGATGTACGGTGACAGACGCACCTCCGAGTACATTGAGGGCCTGCATAATTTTCTCGAAGTGGCTGAGGCACACAAGCAGAATGGTTTATGTACTGTCCATGCCCTGTCTGTGAGAATACGAAGGATTACTCTAACTTGAAAACCCTTCACGTCCACCTGCTTGAGAAGGGTTTCATGCCACACTATAATGTTTGGACCAAGCACGGAGAAAGAGGGGTTATGATGGAAGACAACGAAGAAGAAGAGGATGATGACAACTATCCCCCTGAATACGGTGATACTGCAACGGGGGGAAGCTGAAGATCAAGAGGAACCAGACGATGTGCCCGATGATGATCTTCGCCGGGTCATTGTTAATGCAAAGAGACAATGCCAAAGTGAAAGGGAGAAGTTGAAGTTCGATCACATGTTAGAGGATCACAAAAAAGGGTTGTACCCAAATTGCGAAGATGACAACACAAAGCTCGGTACCACACTGGAATTGCTGCAATGGAAGGAAGACAATGGTGTATCTGACAACGGATTTGGGAAGCTACTGAAAATAATGAAGAAGAAGCTTCCAAAGGATAACGAATTGCCCGACAGTACGTACGAAGCAAAGAAGGTTCTATGCCCTCTAGTATTGGAGGTGCAGAAGATACATGCATGCCCTAATGACTGCATCCTCTACCGCGGTGAGTACGAGGATTTGAACGCATGCCCGGTATGCTGTGCATTGCAGTATAAGATCAGACGAGATGACCCTAGTGATGTTGAGGGCGAGCGCCCCAGGAAGAGGGTTCCTGCTAAGGTGATGTGGTATGCTCCTCTAATACCACGGTTGAAACGTCTGTTCAGAAACAAAGAGCATGCCAAGTTGATGCGATGGAACAAAGAGGACCGTAAGGAAGACGAGAAGTTGAGATCACCCACTGACGGGTCGCAGTGGAGAAAAATCGAGAGAAGGTGGGGGGACTTTGCAGGTGACGCAAGGAACGTATGGTTTGGTTTAAGCGCAGATGGCATTAATCCTTTTGGGGAGCAGAGCAGCAATCATAGCACCTGGCCCGTGACTCTATGTATCTATAACCTTCCTCCTTGGTTGTGCATGAAACGGAAGTTCATTATGATGCCAATGCTCATCCAAGGCCCTAAGCAACCGGCAACGACATTGATGTGTACCTAAGACCATTAGTTGAAGAACTTTTACAACTGTGGGATGGAAAAGGTGTCCGTGTGTGGGATGAGCACAATCAGGAGGAATTTGACCTACATGCGTTGCAGTTTGTAACCATCAATGATTGGCCTGCTCTCAGTAACCTTTTAGGACAGACAAACAAGGGATACCACGCATGCACGCACTGTTTAGATGACACCGAAAATATATATTTGGACAAATGCAGGAAGAATGTGTACCTGGGACATCGTCGATTTCTTCCGACCAACCATCAATGTCGAAAGAAAGGCACGCATTTCAAAGGTGAGGCAGATCAACGGAAGAAGCCCGCCCTCCGTACTGGTGATCATGTACTTGATATGATCAATGATTTACATGTAATCTTTGGAAAGGGTCCTGGCGGACTATCTATTCCAAATGACGCTGAGGGACGCGCACCCATGTGGAAGAAGAAATCTATATTTTGGGACCTACTCTATTGAAATTTGGAAAGACCTAGAGGTCCGCTCTGCAATCGACGTGATGCACGTGACGAAGAATCTTTGCGTGAACCTGCTAGGCTTCTTGGGCGTGTATGGGAAAACAAAAGATACACCGGAGGCACGGGAGGACCAGCAACGTGTGCACGAAAAAGACGGCATGCATCCAAAGCAGTATGAAGGTCCTGCCAGCTACGCCCTTAGCAAAGAAGAGAAGGAAATTTTATTTGAATGCCTGCTTAGTATGAAGGTCCCGTCTGGCTTCTCGTCCAATATAAAGGGAATAATAAACATGGCAGGGAAAAAGTTTCAGAATGTAAAGTCTCATGACTGCCACGTGATTATGATGCAACTGCTTCCGGTTGCATTGAGGGGGCTTCTACCGGAAAACGTTCGATTAGCCATTGTGAAGCTATGTTCATTCCTCAATGCAATCTCTCAGAAGGTAATCGATCCAGAAATCATACCAAGGTTAAAGAATGATTTGGTGCAATGTCTTGTCAGTTTCGAGCTAGTGTTCCCACCATCTTTCTTCGATATCATGACGCACGTCCTAGTTCATCTAGTCGACGAGATTGACATTCTGGGCCCTGTATTTCTTCACAATATGTTCCCCTTTGAGAGGTTCATGCGAGTCTTAAAGAAATATGTTCGTAACCATTGAAAGAACATGCGGTGCCCCCATGTTTGGTTTTGGTAATTGATGACAATCTCTATGGACTAATGGTTGCCTTGAGTTATATTTGAAGGATTTGTCCATAGGCTTTTCTTGGAGTCCATTTGTTGGTTTCAAGGAGAGTTTGTGATGACCAAGATGCTATTCAAGGAATTACCTAAAGATTGGTCATATGAGAGGTTGATCAAGACTAAGTCAAAGAGTGAATCAAGTTGATCAACACACAAAGCGTAGAAGATGTACCGAGGGGGACCAAGCGATCCCATGGTATGGTAAGCATTGTCAATTACGCTTTGTGTACTAACCCATGGTCTTCGTGAGAGTTCTTTGTGGGGTTAGGTTGCGGTGTGCAAGTTCAAGTGGATCATCATGAAGAGATCACATGCTTGAAGCTTGCCGTCCATTGTGGTGACAATGGACTTGTGAAAATGTGCCAAAGAGTGGCTCACCCATAGTGGAATATGGGGGAGCAATCAACTAGTCTTCATCGAGCGAACGCAATCAAGAAGGGTGGTCCAACTTGAGGGAGTCAAGATCGTCATCATCTAGCTCAAGTGAACTTCGTGCAAGGCAAAGGTTTGCCCTTTATAGGTTTTATATTTTACCGGTCTCATGGTGATAGTTTGGAGACCGGGTTATAGGATCGATAGCCGTACTATCAAGGGGGGCACTCAAGTGAGTAGCTTGATCGTATCGTTCGTCGAGAGCTCAAACCATTGCATCCTTGCATCATCTTTCTTGATTCTTATTTGTATTTTATTTTGAGGTTTTAGATCTTGTGGTTATCTTCGTGACAAGCTCTAGTACATCGAAAATGGATTTAATATGCTTCTTCTATTGCGTTTTCAGTGTTGGAGGTTTTACCGGTCTTTTTCGAGGAAGGGTTCTCACCATTTTCTCATGGGACTTTTCTAATTTGCTTCTTATTGATATTTCTACCAAGATTGTGTTAGCCCATGTCGTTAGCTTTCCATCAAACTTGGTTTCGTTGAATTCGGAGTCCGTTTGCAGAAGTTGTGGCAGTTTTGGTGTTCTGAAAAGGCTGCAGCGGTACTACCGCGGATTGGAGCGGATGTAATTTTTTCCAGAGTGGTACTACCGCGGCTACTACAACGGTAGTACCGCTCCGGACCAAAATCTCGTATTAGGTCCAGCGGTGGTAGGCACGGATGTATTTTTTTTAGTACCGCTCGCTAGCAGCAGTACCGCTACCCTTTGCAGTAGTACCGCTATCCCTAGCGGTAGTACCGTGAGGACTAGCGGTAGTACCGCTCCGGCGGTTCTACTGGCCTTTTGCCTCCTCGCTGTTGTTTTTCAAAGGGCTACTACCGCCCTAGCGGTAGTACCGCTCCTTGGAGCGGTAGTACCGCTCTGTGCGGGCTGTGAGGATAACGGTTGGATTTTTCCCCACCTATAAAAGGGGGTCTTCTTCCCCAATGGACCTTATCTCTTTAGCTCGTGTTCTTCCCCCATTGTTGACCTTCTTCGAGCTTGCTAACTCTCAATCCCTCCAATGATTCTTGCTAGTTTTTGAGGGAAAAGAGAGAGGAGATCTAGATCCACGTTTCCACCAATCACTTTCTCCTCTAAGTGAGGGGAACCCCTTGGATCTAGATCTTGGAGTTCTTCGTGTTCTTCTTTCGTTCTTCCTCTCATTTTCCTCCCTAGCATTAGTTGCTTTGGTGGGATTTGGGAGAGAAGGACTTGGGCACTCCGTGTGCCCTTGCCATTGCATTTGGTGCATTGGTTTGAGTTCTCCACGGTGATACCTGGAAGTGAAGTTTGAGAAGCTTATTACTCTTGGGTGTTTGGGCACCCTAGAGCTTGTTCCTCTTGGGTGCCTTGGCGCCCTAGATGGTTGGTGGTGTTCGGAGCTCAATCATTGTGGTGTAAAGCTCCGGGCAAGCGCCGGGGTCTCTAATTAGGTTGTTGAGATCGCCCCGAGCAATTTGACGGGTACCGGTGACCGCCCCCAAGGGTTGCCAAAGTGTACGGGTTCGGTGACCGCCCCCAAGGGTTGCCATTTGTACGGGTTCGGTGACCGCCCTCAAGGGTCCCTTAGTGGAATCATGGCATCTTGCATTGTGCGAGGGCGTGAGGAGATTACGGTGGCCCTAGTGGCTTCTTGGGGAGCATTGTGCCTCCACACCGCTCCAAACGGAGATTAGCATCCGCAAGGGTGTGAACTTCGGGATATATCGTCGTCTCCGCGTGCTTCGGTTATCTCTTACCCGAGCCCTTTACTTATGCACTTTACTTTGTGATAGCCATATTATTTCTTGTCATATATCTTGCTATCACTTAGTTGTCTATCTTGCTTAGCATAAGTTGTTGGTGCACATAGGTGATCCTAGTTGTTGTAGGTTTTGTGCTTGTCAAATTAACCGCTAGGTTTATTCCGCATTTGTTCAAGCCTTAACCGTAATTATTTTAAAGCGCCTATTCACCCCCCCTCTAGGCGACATCCTCGATCTTTCAACCATGCTAGGCCAAAAGGAAGCATCTCCACGGGCCGTCAAATAGAGGAGGTCATTGGGTTTTGTGTTGACTTCATTCCTGACATTAAGCCGATTGGTCTCCCTCAATCGCGGTATGAGGGGAGACTGACTGGAAAAGGCACGCTACGAGCGGACTCAATAATATGTAGGGACGGGTATTAATGGCTCAAGCAGACTACACAGTTATACAAAATTCTACCTTGGTGACCCCGTATGTCAATGAACACAAGAATATTCTGCGCTCCAAACAACTGGAGCAGTGTGACGACTGGATTACATGTGAACACATCAGGACTTTCGGCAGTTGGTTGCAAACACATCTCACGGGTAACACCACTATTGGCCAGGACACCATCTTCGACTGTATTGACTTACAAAGGGTATGAGATAAATGGGAATACATTTTACACGATCGCCCAAGATCAAAAGAGCACCAACCAAAACAGTGGTGTCCGCTTTGATGCAGCAACCAAGAGGGGAAAGGACACATATTATGGTTACATAGTAGACATATGGGAACTTGACTATGGACATGATTTTAAGGTCCCTTTTTGTTTCGGTGCAAATGAGTCAATCTATCAGGAGGCGGGGTACAGGTAGACCCACAGTACGGAATGACAACAGTGGATCTGAACAATCTTGGGTATACAGACGAACCATTCGTCCTAGCCAATGATGTGACGCAGGTTTTCTATGTGAATGACATGTCTACCAAACCGAGAAAAAGAAAAGATAAGGAAGCGAATACATCATACGATGAGCCAAAGCGCCACATAGTTCTTTCAGGGAAAAGAGACATCGTGGGAGTGGAGGGCAAGACAGACATGTCTGAAGATTATGAAAAGTTTCATGAAATTCCTCCCTTTAAAGTGAAGGCTGACCCAATCACCCTGTTAAACGATGAAGATTATCCATGGTTACGACGCAATAAGCATGGGACACACGCGAAGAAAAAGTGAAGGAGGATACGATGATGGCTCTGATTACGCAAAGAACAAAATGAAATGCCTTTTGTAACAGATGAGTTTTCGTCCGAAACCCTGATACTTCGAAAGAGATTGTCCATTTTGTACACGAAGTGCATCCAGATTTTGCCGTAACCCTCTCAATTTTTTAGCACATGCTATGTGGGTGAAATGATGATACCATGACAACTTTCAACCTTTTCAGAGTTCATTTGTAGTGCTTTTCAATTTCAGGGTCATTTAGCTAAAAAAAAAATCAGTAAATGCATGAAAAATACCAAATGAAGTCAGAAAGGGTTCAAAATTGATGATGTGGCTTTGAATGATGCATGTTGAACGCACAAAAAGTCTGGAGTTGAAATAAGTTAAAAAATTAAATGCCTTTGTAACATATGAGTTTTCGTCCGAAACCCTGATACTTCAAAAGAGATTGTCCATTTTGTACACGAAGTGCATCCAGTTTTTGTTGTAACCCTCTCAACTTTTTAGCATATGCTATGTGGGTGAAATGATGATACCATGCCAACTTTCAACCTTTTCAGAGTTCATTTGTACTGCTTTTCAATTTCAGGTTCATTTAGCTCAAAGAATGAATTAATAGCAAAAAGAATGAATTAAAAAGCTTTAAAAAAAACTCTAATAGCAAAAATAATAAACTAAAAAGCTTTCATAAAACTCTAATAGCAAAAAGAATGAACTAAAAAGAATCAATTAAATATAATATTTTTCAATAGCAAAAAGAATCAACTAAAAAGAATCAAAATAATATTAACTAAATTATCAAAGTATTTATTTGTTAAAAAACTTTAATAGTAAAAAGAATTTTCATAAAGTATTTTTTGTTACAAACTTGAATAGAAAACTAAAAAGCTTTTAAAAAACTCTAATAACAAAAGGAATCAACTAAAAAGAATCAATAAAAAATAAAACTTATGCAACTAAAATTATATAAGAATTTTGCAACTAAAATTATATAACTAAAAATAACATATGCAAAAAATAACATTAAAAATTTAAAAACATAACATATGCAAAAAAATAAAAAAAGCCCCACCTACTAGCCACCACGGCTTGCATACGACTAGAAACCCTACAAATAGGCCAGGATGCAGGCCCAGTGCAAGCAGGCCCAACAGGGCGTCAGATAGGCATTTACTGCCTGCAGTAGAGAGGAGCTCAAGAGAGAAGCGGCAGTAGCGCTTATAAACAACACTGAGCCCCTCTCAACTAGCGAGGTGGGACTAAAGTTTTGGATCCGACAACACAGACCATTGGTCCCGGTTGGTGGCACGAACCGGGACGAAAGGCCCCGTTTTGTCCCGGTTCGTGCCACTAACCGGGAACAATGGTCTGGGCTTCCCGCCCTTTCGCCTGGCGAAATACACATTTGGTCCCGGTTGGTGGCATGAACCGGGACGAAGACTTTCGTCCCGGTTCGTGCCACCAGCCGGGACCAAAGGTGATGCTATATAAGCAGCACTTAGCAGTTTTCTCCCCATTCTCTGCCCCGACGCCGAAACGCACGACGCCACCAGGCTGCTCCGCCGCTCCCCGTCATTGTCCCTGCCCTGACGCCGCCAGGTTGCTCCGCCGCTCCCGACGCCGGCCGCCACTCCCTGCCCCGACGACTGCGGCCGCTCCCTGCCCCGACGCCAACCCCCAGTGAGCTCCCCGGGCCCTTCCCCTGCGCTGCCGCCGCCGCCCCTGCGCTCTGGTAGCAGCCGCCGCCACTACTCTTCTTAGCCGCCGCCGCCGCTGCTCTGCTAGCCGCCACCACCCCTACTCTGCTTTGCTTAGCCGCCGCCGCCTTGTTCATACAATTTTTTTTTGTTCATATAGCATTTTTTTTGTCCATCTATGTATGTATGTATGGATGGATGGATGTATGTATGTATGGATGGATGGATGTATATAGACACTGTTCATATGATGATTTTTTTTGTCATAGAATATTTTTTTGTTCATAGCAGTTTTTGGTCCATGTATGTATGTGTATGGATGGATGGATGTATATATATAGAAAATGTTCATATGATGTTTTTTTGTTCATAGAATATATTTTTTGTTCATAGAAATTAGTTAAAATTTACCAAGTTACTAAGTTAAAATGTTCATATATTCAAAATGAGTTAAAAGACTCACTAAGTTAAAATTTACTCCCGGTCCGCTCGCCCGACCAACTCTCGAGGCCACCCAAACCCTAGAAGAAAGAGTGTTGTCGATCTACCCCCTCCCGCCCCTACCCGTAATTGTTATGTATAATACTATATATTGGCGTCTAATTCACCGGTCTTACCTCAGTGAACCGAAGAGACTTTATTTATTCGGTAGGCGGCCGACATAGGTCAATGGGGTAGAATGGAAGTTGTGCTCAAAATATACTTCTTTTTTGCTTTATGTGATAGCTAGTTTGAAGTGTCAATGCTTTATATGTGACCTAGTTTGATGTTCATTGTGATGTATTAAAACTTGGTCAATATTTTGTCTTTATAGTTGATTTAGAGTTCATTTTGATGTTCATTGTGATGTATGAAAACTTGGTCAATATTTTGTCTTTAGAGTTTATTTAGAGTTCATTTTGATGTATGAAAACTTGGTCAATATTTTATATTTAGAGTTTATTTAGAGTTCATTTTGATGTATGAAAACTTGGTCAATATTTTGTATTGTGGATGCCATGCCATGCTATTTTTCTCTAAGTTTGAAACTTGCTTTCAAATTGGTATCTAGCTAGCTACAATTTTTTTATCAGGTTGTGGTGTTACATTCATGTCATGCCATTTGTTGCCATGCTAATTTTCACTCTCGGTGGAATTACAGG
Organism: Thinopyrum elongatum; assembly: GCA_011799875.1. Classification (NCBI taxonomy): domain Eukaryota; kingdom Viridiplantae; phylum Streptophyta; class Magnoliopsida; order Poales; family Poaceae; genus Thinopyrum; species Thinopyrum elongatum. The sequence continues at coordinate 67,230,937 of CM022302.1, read as the reverse complement.
TTGTGGTGTTGCATCTCCATGGAGTTGGTTACTTATCGTCCCTCCGCTGTTCAACAAAAGGTGTCCATTCATTGTATATATGTTGAGTTTTGTTCATAGGATGATGGTTGGTTCATTTGTTGAGTTGTGTATTCATCTTGTGTATAAATCTTGTATTCATCTTGTCGTTAAAACATGAGAGAGGGGGTCGTTAAAACATTACCCCGATAACTTTGATTTTGAGGCATATGAAAACATGAGAGAGAGGGGGTCGTTAAAACATAACCCCGATAACTTTGATTTCGAGGCATATGAAAACATGAGAGATAGGGGGTCGTTAAAACATAACCCCGATAACTTCGACATGAGGGGGCCGGGGGGGGGGGGGGGGGGGGGGGTGGTTCATGTCAAGTGTTGTATTTTCTCTCGAATGTGAAGCAAGTCTTTTTTTGCCATGTCAAGTGTTGTATTTTCTCTCGAAACATATCCCCGATAATTTCGACATGAGGGGGCGGGTGGGGGGGACGTCGGACATGCATGAGACATGAGGGGGGAGTAGTCCTCGACGATCGTCTGAAACTGACTATTATAAAACTTGTCAACTTTGCATGATGTTTGCCACTAATCCATTGCTCATATGCATATGATTCCTTGTTGTGATATTAAGTCCATGTTTGCCACTAATCCATCTCTCATGTTTGTATATTGCCATGTTGTAATATTTGCAGAAACTATGGACAGAGACTTAGAAAAAGAAGAGTTGTTTGGGGATATAATCCGCGACGGAGGTGATCCCTTGTCGTTTCTCAATGACACCGATGGTCAGGAAGGAGAGGATGACGGCTCCGGTGATCCAACAATGGAGGAGGAAGGACATCATGACGGCTCCGGTGACCGAACGAAGGAGGGAGCCTTAACTGTTGCAAAGTCCGGCGAGGTGTATATATATATATATATATTAAGACTGTGCTGACTTGATGCATTAATTGTTTTGTATGCACATATATTAATGCTTCTTTCTTCTTTTAGCCCTCCGGATCGAGCCAAACTTCCGTAAGGAGACGAGGCCCGAAGAAAAGGTTGCGCCAGGATGAAAGGTTCATGATCACAGAAGTCGTGAAAGATGGCCAACCGATTGCTCCCAAGCGGACCAAGGACGCATTTGTACATCAGTGCGGAGTTGTTGTTAGGGACAGTGTCCCGATCAGCATCCAAGAATGGAATAAGAAGAAGGACCCTGAAGTTTCTTATGTCCAGGATAGACTGAAAGATGATCTTTGGACCTCGCTGTTGACAAATTTCAGCCTACCGCCAGAGGAGGATCCGAATAACCCTGTTATAGAGCGAAAGGTCAAGGCGTTTGCTCTTAAGAAGATGGTAGAACTATTCAAGAACTGGAAGAAAGAGTTAAACAAAAAGTTTGTCGAGAAAGACGAGACTCTAGAATTCATCGGTCGACATGAGAAGATAAGAGATCACTGGCCCGCATTTGTGGCCTACAAGAAATCGAACAAGGGTAAGCAAAGGTCACTGACAAACAAGCAAAATGCTGCAAAGAAGAAGTATCACCATACCACGGGGTTAGGTGGCTACATCAAAGCCCGGCCGTTGTGGGACAAAGCTGAGCAAGACCTGCTTGCTAAAGGGGTCCAACCAGCAACATTGCACTGGCCAGATCGGGCAAGGACTTGGTTCTTCGGGGTTGGGGGAACTTTGGACCCAGAATCAGGGAAGTGTGTTTGGACGAACGATCAACTTGTAATACCCGTCACGAAGCTTGAGAAAGCAATCAAGGCAGCGCAGGAAGGGACGTTCATTCCCGACAGAGAGAAGGACGAGCTAACAGAGGCCCTCGGGAATCCTCAACACCCTGGACGAACACGAGGCACATCAGGCTCCGTTCCGTGGGTGCATGGGTTTCCTGACAACGGCGGTTATAGAAGCCGAGAAAGAAAGAAGAAAGAGGAAGCAGGCGAATTGCAGAAGCTCAGTGCAAGATTAGCAAAACTAGAGGAACTTGAGAGCCAGCGAGCTACCGGCCAACCATCTCAGTGGCACGAAGATCCTTCCTTCAACACTGCCCCAGAAGCTACCCCACCATCTCAGCGGAGAAGCAGCGTGGCTTCCACGAAGCTCATTCAGCCTGATTTCACGGCTCCTCGCTACCCCGTGGATAGTATCACGGGGGCTGAACATTGTTTGCTAATGGTGAAATGGCAGAACCTGACCTTGAAGGCGGCGGTCGGCTCTGTTGTACCTCCTCGAGCTGAGGGAACTTTCCATTGTCGTCCGATTCCACATGGCTATGCTATTGTCACGGTGGATGAAATAATGGAGGCATTTGAGGGGCTGGAGCTTGACTACCCTACAGGTGAAGGGGATATTCTTCAGAAAATGCTTTAAGGAGTACATGTCTTTGGAGAAAGGAGAACATCAAGCTTTCAAACTGGACACCGACTCAGCAGACTCAGCCGGATGAGGCCCCTCAGCAGACTCAGCCGGATGAGGCCCCTCAGCTGTCTCCGGCGCGTCAGCGGACTCCGCCTCCTCCGGCGCGTCAGCGGATCCGCCACCTCAGCAATGGCGGAAGAGAACCGCCGGCGCTCCGGCGGCTAGCAGTACAAAAGGCTGGAAGAAATTTAGAGCTCGTCCAAGCCTCAGGGTTCCTCCAAAGTTACCATATGAGAGGACTGAGGAGGAAGCCAATGACATCGTGGAAGCCGAAGTGCATGCCCATTTTGAACGGAAACGTCCACCTTCGAAGGAAACAATAGATCCGGTGAAAGCGAAGCGCACTATGGATGCCCTTAAGCGACCACCACCGCCTCCGCCGCAATCCAACTATGACCGCTGTATTGAAAGGACATATGATGAAGCGCGGCGGTCGGGAAGTACTGCCAGTGCTGCAAGACGAAGAAGTGGGAAAACAATTCTCCAGCTCGGCGAACAGGAGAAGCAAACGTGCCACCCGCTCAAGATGTCTAGCGATATCGCTAATCGTCCGGGGCTACTGCCCGGTACCACTCTTGGTGATTACGTGGGCGATGATGTACAGTTTGAAATGGCTGAGGTAGTAGAGATATTTAGATACGAGCACGGGAAGCCTCTCGTCAAACCTGGCCAGCGCCCTCATCTAACAACGATGATGCGAAGATTGCATGAGTGGTACTTGGAAAGCTGCAGGAAGAATGGGACCGATAGTTTGATGGTGAGAATTAAAGAGGAGCACGACCTCATTGGAGTCGACCTGATGCCTGTTGAATTTGTGGAATTATTTCAGTTATTCAATCAAGAGGCCCTCGACAAACAACTCATGACTTGCTACTGTCTGTAAGTATTACTTCTGTAATTAAGTCTCTAGCTCAGCTCGTTCATTGCATGTATATATAATTATCCTCACTATATTATGCAGATTGAAGATCGTCGAATGCAAGAAAGGACAAATCTATGACATTGTGTTCATTAGCCCAAATACCGTAAATGAATGGACGGTTCAAAAGAGAGTTGAAGATACCGAGGAAAACTTGCTACAAGCGTTCCTTCGACATCAAAACAAAAGGGAAATACTCTTTCCTTACAACTTCAAGTGAGTGTTATTGTCTCGTGCATATTCGGTTTCGCTTACTCGAGGTTAAGTACTGTAATTGATGAGTTATGCGTGCGCAGGTTCCACTTTATTCTGCTATCTATTAAGCTTGACGGGGGAGTAGTAACTGTCTTAGACTCGAGACGTAAAGATCCTAACGAGTGGTCGGACATGAGGGAAATGCTCCAGAAGTAAGTTCAATCATTATCGCACCATATCGGCAACTTTCGTTCATTTCCTGATATCAAGTAATCATTTTCTTTGCCTGGCAGGGTTTGGAAAAAGTTCACCGGAATGGTTCCGGGTATGAAGAAAGAGCTGCGATTTACACACCCCAAAATAAGTAGTACTAGCTAGTTCCCCGCATCTCTTATTGATTCTAGTTTCATCAGTACCATTATCATGCTTGATTAACAGTTTGATTGAACTCTATTCTCATAAAGTGCTTGTGACAGGAAGGCGAGAATAATTTATGTGGATACTATGTTTGCGAGTTCATTCATCACTCGACCTCTGAGCGGGGCTACTCTGACAAACAATATGAAGTACGTAAATAATATTCAAAATTTTATTTTATTACCATCAATTGTGTTGAGTTTCATTCATATATATGTATTGACCCACTTCTTTAAATTAGATCTAGCAGATGCGGGATAAACTCCTACCACATGATCGCATACGAGCAATTCAAGAGGAATTGACGGGATTCTTTCTTGACCACGTCATAAATGAAAAGGGAGAATACCATACGCAAATTCAATGGGAGTTTGGCGCTTGATGATGTCAGGGATGTTATATTGTATATATGTAGTAGCTTTGGATAGATATACGAAAACTTGTTGTTCGACCAAGCACGGAGAAAGAGAGGTCAACTCTCTCTATATATGTTCATGACGATCTTGTGTAATTAATGGTTTGCTTCATTTGCTTACTAGCTAGCGCCGAGTTCTCTCTATATGTACAGTAGCTAGCGTCGACCAAGCAAGGAGAAAGAGAGGTCACTTCTCTCTATTAGTTAGCTAACACAATATGAAACCCCTAAACCCCCCCTTAAAAAAAAAACCCAGCGCCTGCGAACTGCTGACGCGTGGCTGCCTTTTAGTCCCGGTTGGTGTTACCGCAGCGGCCACGTGGAGCTCCTTTAGTCCCGGTTCGTAAGCCAACCGAGACTAAAAGGTTGTAGGCATTAGTCCCGATCGTTTTGTCCCGGTTGCAGAACCGGAACTAAAGGCCCTCTGGAACCGGGACTAGTGCCCTGTTTTCTACTAGTGTCCTGGCTTTAATTATGTTGCCCACTGGATAAGGCAAAGGAAGAAGAACAAATTTTACCCCTCAAAGTGGACTGCCCAAGTGAGCTAACTACTGTACACACAAGTCCAATGAAAAAACAAAGAAAAAACAAAATATTTACATATGAGACCTATGAGAAAATAAAAAACAGCAAAGAAAAATTTGAAAGGACTGCAAGGCACAGCCCACGGCCCAGATACGAAAGCTAAGCCTGTAGAAGGCACGCTCTGTCAGGGATAAAGGCCAGTACATTTTGTGCTTTCCGGATACCTCAGCGACAAAGGAAATATAAGTCACATCGTACAATAAATCTGGTCGATTGAGAATTAGCACAACCGATATGTATTTGCTAATCAATCATTTCCGTCTTCTCTAAATTTCCGTTTGTAGTTTACTCTGAAATCTGAAATCAGTGTGTGGCCATGTACACCCAGCCAAAAACATGAAGTCCCCTTGACATCGCTCTTCCACACATCCATCAGACAACACATATGCAGGCTATCAATTTTATTCAGAGACCATGTACCTAGATTGCTTGGAAGGTCCAAAGGTACAAATCGGTTAAGTGATGCTTGGTCTCTAAATTCCTTTGCCATTCTTCTCAAGGTTGATAGTCTCCTAACCTCCTTCGCCCCATACTCCCTGGTGCTAGGTCTCCTAGGGCATCGTCATGGCGCACAAGGTGGAGTTCTATGGAGAAAACTACAGCGTGAGAGAGTGTCCCCTGGTTTTCCTCCTCTTTCCGGAAAGCTACAGCGTGAGAGAGCTGCCTCACCATCTGTTGCACAAGGAGGAAGTTGTCGTGGATACACCTTCTGGCGATGAACGTGCTCTGGTTGGAGGAGACAAGCGTGGAGAACCTCAGAGCCAACCAAAGCGAGAGCACCCTCGCGACAAGCTCCACAAAGAGATGGATAAGACAAATGGGCTGGTAGTCGAAGAGGGATGACGCCTCTGGTTTTTCTGGATAGCAAGGTGATCAAAGCTTGGTTGAGCCCTTGGAATCCTCTTCCATTCATATCGTATGACTTCTGGAAGGCCTCATAGACGTCTTTTTTGATGATATTCCATCAGTTAACAAGGAATTCCAAGGTCAATTGCCGGTGATTTGTCCATAGGCTGTAGGTTGATGGCTCCCCAGATCGCCTTCTCGCCGAAGGGGCGCTCAAGATCAACTAGGCCAAAGGCCCTATTTTTGATATCTTGATAATGGTGTACTCCGCGCACATCCGGAGTCCTGATGAGGTTGTGAAGTGGTTGAAAGCCGCCTCGGCCATGCCAACATCATCGACCACGATGTTTTGGCCGCGAGCTAACAGATGAGGTTGTCCTGATTGCTATGGGGCGCATGGAGGCAAAAAACATAATGTGTCTCGCCATCATTGAGCGATCCGCTGCGGGCTCCGTGTCGCGCCATTGTTCGCTCCAAGGACGTGAGGCCAAGATAGGCACCCTTTAGGTGATGGTGGGGCCAAGCCTCAGAGGTCGAGAGTTACCGATCATCTTGCCCCGCATCGAGCCGAGCAATAATTCCCGTGAGAGCATGAGTTGGAGGAGACGCTGCTAATGGTCTTGGCGCTCCAAATTTGCAGGCGATGATCTTGATCCGGGAGGCAATACGCCGGAAGGGGTGAGGGCTATGTAATTCTGCCAATATACCTGGTGGAATCCTTCAACTTTTGGCCAGTGTCGCTCGAAGTGGAAACGGTGCTGGTAGAAAGCAGGGTGCAGTCAATGACCAAGGGGTAGTGGCTGGAGACTGTACTCGCAAAGGGGTGATTTTTTCCAACCAAACATGTAGCGCCCGAGCATTCGATTTTCGACCTCACAGGATAAGGTATAGTGGCGGCCATGCATTTAGATGTCTTTTACCTCCTAGAAATGGATCCTAAGGTGGCAATGGAGGCTATCATTATTATTGTCCATTTTCAAGCAACGTTGTACTGAAATATGTGTGTTTCATACCTTCTAGCACACAGTATGGACATAATAGAAGGCAGTGTGTAAAAACAAAATGTAGCCATCGAAATGATTATAAAATAAGGGATAGAATTACTTGAAAAGGATGTCTTGCACTTCCAAATTCCAAAATACATCATCGGACATCAAGGTTCAATAACCTATACAAGATAAAAATAGAACTGAACTTTCTAGTAGAATGTAATAAAATGCCCAAATGAAAGTATATAAATGGCGAAAGCTGAAAAATTACCTCTAGATGCCACTGAGCTAGCATTGGTGATCTTTTCCATTTCTTCTTTCCCCACATAACAAATAACATCACTCAAACTGTCAATCATTGAGGCAATTGCGCAAGTAAGTTTTGACAAGCTTCATAGCTGAAAAGCACCTCTCAGCTATAGCAATAGCAATAGGCAACACAATTCCTAATTTCAATAGCCGAGGAAACAAAGGATACAAGCTATGCCTCCTTGTCTGAACCATTTTTCTTGAAAGCTTGATGATTGTTGCTATGTTAGAAAAACTGTAATCTGTGCGCACATCAGCAATATAGAGGCGTAGATCCTTATCAAGTGCACTCAGTTCCCCAGAATCAAAATATTGAGGGTATAGTTTAGCCAAACCCATAAAATTCTCCAAATTGAAACCACGAAATGAGTCTCTCGGACTCAAAGCCGCTGACCAAACAAGCAAATTAGAGGATATCTCACTGAACTGATTGTCAAGCTCTTGAACTAGCCAATCACAAACATCATCAAAACAATCAACTTGATAGTGTTGTTTGTTCGTAATCCTGGTTACCTGTTTTCTCTTTTTTGGATTAACATATGCTTCCTCCATGTCCAACTCTACAATATCATGTTTCTCACAAGCACATGAACTTCACCGAGCATAGATTCCCATCCATCTACTCTAAGTTCATTCAGAACAATTCTAGTTGACTTCACACATTTCATGACATCGTCATTAGCATTGCAACGAAAGGATCAAGACATTGGTGTACAAGTAGCAAAAAATGTAAACAGTCAGAAATTACATCTTGCAGGTTACCGAACCTTGATGTCCGATGATGTATTTTGGAAGTTGGAAATTCAAGACATCTTTTTCAAGTAATTTGTCTCTGGTATTATCATTATAATAAGCATTTTGACGGCTACATTTGTTTTTACACACCGCCTTCTGTTATGTCCGATAATGTGTGCTAGAAGCTATGAAATACACCTTTATTCATTACAACGTTGCCTATACTCCTTATTGAAGTGGTGCATCTGGTAATGTTTGTTCCAGCTCCGCCCCTAAAGTGATTGTTGAGGGGTTATGTGAGCAATAAAAGACCATGTACGCCACCCACAGAAAGAACCAATGAAAATCTCTGCAACAAAGGAAACAGAAAGGCAAACAAATGGCAAAACAAAAAAGACCGAAAAAAATAGCAATGCACACTCGCCATGGTTTACGCCTTTACGGACAGAGCTACAGCGGTGGCGGCCACGCCATCCACAACCAGAAGCAACGAAAAAAGGAGGTAGAAGGAGAGAGCAGAACAAGGATGCAGGGTGGGTTGCTACGGTGTCTACCATAGGCACAATGGTCAGCATCGCGATTGCTGCCACAAGGCCTTCCACGGAGATGACGGTAAACTGTCGTGCCACCCACATTTGGAAATGTCAGCGAACATCAAGGGGACCGGGGAGGGGAGGGGAGTGGAGGGATGAATGGACAATGACACATCATGGACCAGTATAAGTAGACGTGGGGCTAGCGGCACCCACCACTCTACATTGCCCAATGACACGTAACTCTCCACAGACGGATTGGCAGTCGGCAAACAGAGAGAACTTATTGAGCAGGGTCTATGGTTGCTCCATGCCATGGCTAGGGTGTCGGAGTTGAGAACGACGAGCTAGCAACGAACCGAGGTGGAAGACGAGGTTTTGCCTGCGCAAACTTGCCGCAGTTTTCTGATTTCTTTCTCTCTGTATATATTGAGTACAACGAAGGAAATGGGGCTCGTGGCCTCCTGACTATGCGCCACTACGATCCACAATGTTCGTGCCATCCCACGAACGAATCAGTAGGGCGCAGGACTCGGGCTAAGCTGTTGAAACCTCGAGCTAATCTCGCTACTGACGAAACTGACGAAACCGAGGAAAAAAGCAACTATAGCTAACTGAACTAACTGAACTTGCAAGGTTTATTCTAACAATCTCCTCCTAAGCCTTGCAGTTCCTACTTTATTTTGGTGATCCCGATCTTGTTCCTCAGCTCCTGAAACTTGACTCTGCCCAAAGGCTTCGTCAGAATATCCGCGAGCTGAAGATCAGTGCTGATTTAGTCCACCGTGATCTTCTTTTCCTCCACACAGTCCCTGATGAAATGGAACCGCAGGACTATGTGCTTGCTGCGATCATGGTGGACAGGTTTCTTGGCGAGAGCTATTGCAGATTTGTTGTCCATCTTCAGTACAGGCGCATCAGCATCTCTTCCCGTCAGATCCTTGAGTAGACAGGTCAGCCACACGCCATAGCATGCCGCCGCCGTGGCGGCCATGTACTCAGCTTCGCAAGATGAGAGCGCCACCACCTTCTGCTTCTGCGACTGCCAAAATACTAGGCTGTCGCCAAGGTACCAGAGGAGGCCGGTGGTGCTCTTGCGGGTGTCCGGGTCGCCGCCCATGTCGCTGTCGCTGAACCCGGACAGAACTGCGCCGCCGCTCCTCCGGTAGCTGCAGCCGTAGTCGATCGTGCCCGCGACGTAGCGTAGGATGTGCTTGACCGCCACGAGATGCTCCGTCGTTGGCGCCTCCATGAACCTGCTCACATACCCGACGGCAAAGGAAATGTCCGGTCGAGTGTGAACCAGGTACCTGAGGCTGCCGACGAGACTTCTGTAGTCGCTGGCGTCCGTTGGAGGAGCCTGGCTGTCCTTGCTCAGTTTGAGCCTGGGCTCCTTCGGTGCGTGGCAGGGGTTGCAGTCCACCATGTCGGCCTTCTCCAGTATCTTGCGTGCGTACGCAGCCTGGCCGAGCGTGATCCCGTGCGGTCTCTGGTGAACCTCGATGCCGAGGTAGTAGGTAAGCAGGCCGAGATCGCTCATGCGGAATTTGGCCATCATCTCCCCCTTGAAGCTACGGATGTCGTCGTCGCTCGGCCCGGTGATGAGGAGGTCGTCCAGGTACACGCCCACCAGAAGCCCCCGACGGACGTAGACAGCATGCTCCGACCTGCTTCTAGTGAAGCCCAGAGCGGCGAGCGTGGTGTCGAGCTTGGCGTTCCAGGCACGTGGAGCTTGACGTAGACCGTACAGCGCCTTCTTGAGGTGCAGTACCTTGTGTTCTTCTGTCGCGACGACGAAACCCGTCGGCTGCCGGACGTACACCTCCTCTGTGAGTTCACCGTTGAGGAACGCGGACTTCACGTCCATATGGTGGACACCCCAGCCCTCCAGTGCAGCGAGGGCGAGCATCAGGCGCACGGAGTCCATGCAGGCAACAGGCGTGAACGCCTCGTCGAAGTCGATGCCCTGCTGCTGGACGAAGCCCTTCGCGACCAGCCACGCCTTGTGCTTGGTCACCGCGCCGCTCTCGTCGCGCTTGACCTTGAACACGCACTTCAAGCCGATAGGCTTATGGCCTGGGGGTAGATCAGTGAGCTCCCAGGTTTGATTCTCTTCGATCGAGGCGATCTCCTCGAGCATTGCCTTCCTCCAGCAGGGCTCGTGTTCAGCTTCAGAGAACGTGGACGGCTCTTCTGCAGAGGTGAGCAACAGTTGCTCCTTCTGATCATGGGTCGTGTCCGGGCGTGGACCGAGCAGGTCTGTCACGCGCCGGAAGCGGAGAGGGCCGTGGGCGTCGACGGCGGCGTCAAGCATCTCTGAACACGGCGTTGGAGGTGTAGCGAAGGTGATCGGCAGGCTGCTCGACGAAGATGCAGGACTCGCTGCCGTGCCGGGCGTTGCGGGCTCGACGCGAGTTGGGGTTGCCGCCGCAGCTGGTGTTTCCGCGCCGTGATCCACTGCCACGGCTGGGCTCTCTGGTTCAGACGACAGTCCGGCTCCGCCATGAGGTTGGCGCGGCGGAGTGTTGGGAATGATCCTCCCTGCCATGGCAGGAACCCGGCGCACCTCATAGTCGACGGTGAAGGCATTGGTGCCCGCGGCGCGGTCCTCGGCGTCCCAGTTCCAGTGCGCCGCCTCGTCGAAAACGGCGTCGCGCGTCACGTGGACGCGCCCACCAACTGGGTCGAAGATGCGGCACGCCTTGCCGCCTTCTTCGTAGCCGATGAAGACCATCGGTGTCGATCTGTCGTCGAGCTTCTTCAGATGTGGTCCCACATTCTTGACGTGCGCCACGCACCCAAAGGTGCGGAAGAAGTGCACCGCTGGTCGCCCGCCGTGCCACGCCTCGTACAGGGTCATGCCACGCACGCTCTTGGTCGGTGCGCGGTTGAGGATGAACACGGCCGTGGTCACCGCCTCGCCCCAGAACCTGCCGGGCATCGCCGTCGCCTTCATCATGCTCCGCGCCATGGCCACCACCGTCTGGTTGCGGCGCTCAACCACCCCGTTCTGCTGGGGTGAGTATGGCGCCGTGAGCTGACGCTGAACGCCGCGGTCGGCGCAGTACTCGCCGAACTCGACGGAGGTGAATTCGCCGCCGCGGTCGGTGCGGAGAGCACGCAGCTTGCGCCCAGTCTCCACCTCGACGCGATCTTGGAAGAGGCGGATCGTGTCCGGCGCCTCATCCTTGCTGCTTAACAGTGTCAGCCACATGTACATGGAGAGGTCGTCTACCGGGAGCAGAAAGTAGCGCCGGCCTGAAGGAGTTGCCGGAGTTATGGACCCGCAGAGATCGCCGTGGACCAGCTCCAGGACGTGCTCTGCCCGGTAGTTCGCCGTGTCCGGGAACGGCGCTCTTCGCGGCTTGCCTGCCAGGCAACTGTCGCAGAGTTCCTTGACGTGATCGATCGCAGGCAAACCGCGCACCATGTCCTGCCGAGCCAGCATCTGGAGAGAACTGAAGTTCATATGCCCGTACCTCGCGTGCCAACGCCACGCCTCGTCGGTGGTGGTGCGCACGGCTAGGCACACGGGCCGGGCCAGCTGCATCTCGTAGGGGTAGAGGCGGTTGCGTGCTCTCTTGGCGCTCGCGAACACCTGTCCGCGGCGATCGCTGAGAGTGAACACACCGCCCGCGATCACGGACTTGCAGCCGCTCTCGTCGAGTTGCCCGACGCTGACGATGCTGCTCCGCAGGCGAGGGATGAAGTAGACCCCGGTGAGCACGCGATGCCCACCGTTGCAGTCCGTGAAGAGCACGGACCCGCGTCCGCAGATCGTCACGACCGAGCCGTCCCCAAACTTCAGGGTGCCGCCGACGTGACGGTCGAGCTCGTTGAAGCACACCGCGCTACCCGAGTTTTGCCGACGCGACGGGACGCGAGTTTTGCCTCGCGGACGCGCGCCACTCCGAGGCGCATTGTCTTGACGGTCTCCGACGCCTCCTTCGCCGTGGCCTTGTCGGCGAGGGTGGGTGCCATCTCCGGCGGCACCCCGCGCAAGATCGCTTCGAGCGCGAGCCGATCGTCGCTCCGCTCTGCCGTGCCAGTTTGCACATCGTCCCACAGGTGCCGCCCCTTCATCATGACTTGCATGAGGACGGCCCAGTCGGTGTAGTTAGTCCTCGTCAGCTGCGGCCACGCCGTGCCGCCAGTGTCGCGCACCACCCGCGCCATGGATCTCTCTGCCATGGCGAGCTCTGTGCCGTCAGAGATTTTTGCGCGCGGCGTCGGTGGCGACTTGCTCCCTCCGGTGTCGTCCCCGGCCATGCCTTGGACCGAAAGCGGCTCTGATGCCAATTGTCGGAGTTGAGAACGACGAGCTAGCAACGAACCGAGGTGGAAGACGAGGTTTTGCCTGCGCAAACTTGCCGCAGTTTTCTGATTTCTTTCTCTCTGTATTTATTGAGTACAACGAAGGAAATGGGGCTCGTGGCCTCCTGACTATGCGCCACTACGATCCACAATGTTCGTGCCATCCCACGAACGAATCAGTAGGGCGCAGGACTCAGGCTAAGCTGTTGAAACCTCGAGCTAATCTCGCTACTGACAAACTAACGAAACTGAAGAAAAAAGCAACTATAGCTAACTGAACTAACTGAACTTGCAAGGTTTATTCTAACATAGGGCCAGTCCAAACGTACTGGTTGTCTCGTGGCAAGACACGATAAGAGGTCTGGTTTACACAACACCATAATAATAATGAAAAAAAATATATTTGCTCTAGCTAAATGAATAAGCTTGTCAAAACTAATTGGATTCTTAGCTTAGTTCTCGCAGTTGCTTTTTTGGCCTTCTAAAATAAGCTGCCCCATATTCTAGAAGCCCAACTAAAGATATATTTTTAGGAGCCTACTAGTCAAGTCTTAATTAATACAATTTTAAATAAATAAATTTAGGTGAGCTTCTAGAATAAATTGATAGCTTATCCTATATATCTAAGAGATTCATCCCCACTATCCTATTTATCTAAACATGCAAGCTATCCACATCACCAGCCAAGCCACGTCAGCATTTGATACAGGCTTACAGAAGGGACCCACTACTGCCACATTAGCGTTCAGTTACAAGTAGGAGGTCCCACCACAGGCTAACCATAGACCTTTTCTTTTTACCCCGCAAAAAAAAAAACCATAGACTTTTTTTTTAGACAAACCACGCGCGTAATCATCCAGCCCACACTTTGCCCATTTGCTTGCCTGTTTACCTTCCCGCGTGGCCCATGTGGAGTAAAAATGGGAAAGGCAGAGAACTCGCTGGTTTCACCGGTGATTCCGTCCTCTCCTCATTTTTTTTCTCTCTCATGTGTCCAATTCATACCCATTCCCAAACCTTTGGAATTCTTGCGTTTCCTCTCTCTCCTGCTACACGCTTAGAGTATGCCCTCGCATGGTCACTGGAGCGAGCGCCGCTTCCTATTATATCGTCTGCGTAACTGAAGAGTCCATCGTCTAGCGATTTCCTCTTCCATAAATTATTACTCCCCCGACTCTCTCTACTGAAGCTACATCTCTCTCTACGTCACGCACACTGCCGGCTGCCTCGCGGCGCACCTGGCCTCCGCTCTCACCTCCTTTTGCCGCCCCGTGCGTGTTGCCGCAGGTCATTGATTCCCGTGGATCTACAGTTTCGTCCTTGATCTACCACTCAAAATTTGCATGTGGCCGACTGCCCTTTTCTTCTCCCTCTCCTTCCTCTTCCCGCAGTCTCTACCTTCGGCATGTTGGCCATGCCGCAATCACCGAGCTATCATGAACCCACTGTTGTCGTGCCCTTCACCCAAATTATAATAGCACATACCAGTTATGAACTTATGATGCATGGACAGAGGCAGCGTATCTAGGTGTGGTCAACCTGAGTGGGTGTTCTGTGACTCACTGAATTGATCTCCAGCATACAATTGATAGGGTAAGCGACGTGGAGGTGTTCCTCACAACGACGAGGTCTTCTGGGGGCGGGCTGCCGGCTTCCCAGGGGCAGGCGCCACCGCCCTAGAAGCGCAAAGCGCCTCATGGAGGATGCCACTGTGCCGACGTCGGCCCTGGGCCCCTGGCCACTCTCGGTGATTACCTTCCAGTCGCGCAAAATTTGATTGACTGCAATTTTTCCCTAGGTGTTATCTTTTCAGTTTTGATGTGGACCAAGATTTAACCAAACTTAGATTACTGATGTATTACACTCGTTACATCACGTGTTCGGTTTAACTGTTTTTTTTTGCGGCCTCAAAAGCAAGACCTGCGATTGGGGTTTTCTTCCTCTGAGGCGATCTGATCGCCCCAGAGTCTTCCCCCTCGGAGTCCGGCCGGAGCGACGGCCCTCGTCGGCCCTGGCTGTGCCCCTGACCGAGACCTGATGGCTTCCCCTTCGGACGCCAACTCTGCTACGAGCGGCGGCGCTACGGCGACCGTGAATCCCGATCTGGAGAATTTCTTCGATCAACTGTATCTCAACGATGAGGAGTTCAATGATGTGGAGATTGACGAAGAGGACCCAGGAATCAAGGAATGTGTGAGGTGGTTAGCCCTAGCTAGGGTTCACACCGATAAGAACTTCTCTCAGTCGGCTTTCTACAAGGACATGAGGGCGGCATGGAACCCAGCGCAAAGGGTGAGATTCCGGCCTGTTGGCCCCAACCTATTTGTTGTCCAGGCTTTGTGCCTTGGTGATTGGGAACACATAACGATGCAGGGGCCATGGCTGTTCCGTAACCTGGCAGTATTGCTGTGTCCGTATGATGGTTTCACTAGTGCAGATGAGGTCGTGTTCGATCATTTGCCTATTTGGCTCCAGATACACAAGCTACCGGACCATTATTGTAAGAAGGAAATTGTTGAGAAACTCTTAAAGGGTGCTGGTGATATTATGGAGATGCGTCTAAACGGCAACATCCGTGGTGATTATGTCAGGGTGAGGGTGAATCATGACATCCAACAGCCCCACACAAAGTCTGTGAGTATTGTTCGTGCTGGAGAACGATAGGTTTATCTGGTTCGTTACGAAAAGCTCGCCCGTTTCTGTAAGTTTTGTGGCCTAATTGGCCATGAGCATAAGGAGTGTGGATTGGGAGTTCATGATGAGAAGAAGCTGAAGTTTGGGGACTGGCTGTATGCTGACGGCCCTAACAGATCATGGACTGAACAAAACCCTACCAGGGCACCTGGGCCTCGCCGGACAGGAAAGAATGGGAGTTCCGCTGCGCCGTTGAATCCAGGGCATAGTAATACTGACCCTGAGACTTTAGATACGGCCACAAGTCTGTCGAAGAATCTGGGTGTTAGGATGGAGGTGGACAGAGACGCAAGAAAGAGGCTGAACATGGATGGGGTTGGGAATGCATCTTTGGACACTTCTAGAAACCCGAAAGTGTTACTCGCCATCACCGATGGCAGTGGAAAGGATCTGAGAGAGACTACCTGCAACTCAAGCAGCAAGCGAGTAAACCTCTCAAAGGGAAGTGACAATAATGAGATATCGGCGGCCTCCCTCGAGGAGGGCCGCCGAACACAATGAATATCCACTAGTAGAAAACAGGGCTTTGGTTGCGGCCTGGACAAGGGCATCAATCCCGGTTCACTCACGAACCGGGACCAAAGGGGGCATCAGTCCCAGTTCGTGAGGCCAGGGCGCCGGCCAGGCCTCGTGGGCCATTGGTCCCGGTCCGTCTGACCCCTTTGGTCCCGGTTCCAATGGGCCTTGCTCCTGGCCCACAACCTTTAGTCCCGGTTGGTGGCTGGAACTGGGACCAAATGTGGTCCTTTAGTCCCGGTTTTAGCCACCAACCGGGACTAAAGAGTGGCCTATATATACCCCCGCCCCTGCCCGCGAGTAGAGCCACTGCTCTGTTTTTTGGCCGGCCATGGGAGAGCTTTGTGGTGCTCTAGCTCACCTCCTATGCACATGAGGTGTTCGTTGAAATGCCCGAGCCACACTTAAGCTTTCTCCTCTCGAAGCTCCTTGTCCAAACTCCATTTTCCTCAAGATTTGTCTAGGTTTGGCGGTCCGTCCTGTCCCGTCCCCGTCCTCACCACTGTCGATCGCCCGCGCCGATCTCGTCGTCGGCACCACCATGGTGAGCCTCTTATTCTTATCTTCTTTCTAAAAGAAAAAAAGTTCTTACTTGTATGATTTAGATAGATACTTGTATAATTTTCATAGTTTTATTATTGTTTGTTATTATATAGTGTGATGGTTTTGGTATCCGCCTCCGTCGGCCCTCGTCCTGTCTATGATTCAGATGTGGTATATATTATCTTTTATAACTATTTGGTTCATTTAGTGTTTATGACAATTATGCCGACAAACATGACATAGATGTTTTTATCTAGGAGGTATGTGAACCGAAAATTCCAACCGACCCTATTGTCGAGAGGTTAAATTTAGTTGAAGAAGAAAACAATTACTTGAAGAAAAAATTAAAAAGAATTGAGGAGTAGAAGATGAGATTGGAGTTGCATGTTGCGGATGTCGTCGATGATCACAAGATCAAGATGGATGCAATGCGTTTGAAGATTAGAAAGATTAGAAAATATGCCATTCATACTGAGACTTTGTATCATTATACCATTGGATCAATTGTTACCTTAGTTGCGATTATGATCGCATTTGTTGTTGCATTGAAATGTTTTACATAGTTTCAATGTATGGTTTAATTAGATGCTCTGGAGAGCCATATATGTTGTTCAATGAGAACTATATATGTATGAACTTTATTTATTTATTTTTTCAGTAATAACATTTGATCACTACTGTACTTTGGTTTTAATGTGATGATGAACTTATATTAATTTGGTCACTTCTCTGTTCATGATGTTCTGTAATGGTTTTTGACACACTTAATTATATATAATGCACGCAGATGAACCGGCAATGGATGTACGGTGATAGACGCACCTCCGAGTACATTAAGGGCGTGCATAATTTTCTCGAAGTGGTTGAGGCAAACAAGCAGAATGGTTTTATGTGTTGTTCATGCCCTAGATGTGGGAATACGAAGTCTTACTCTAACCGGAAAACCCTTCACACCCACCTGCTTGAGAAGGGTTTCATGCCACACTATAATATTTGGACCAACCACGGAGAAAGAGGGGTTATGATGGAAGACAACGAAGAAGAAGAGGATGATGACAACTATGTGCCCCCTGAATACGGTGTTGCTGCAACCGGGGATGCTGATGAAGATCAAGAGGAACCAGACAATGTGCCCGATGATGATCTTCGCCAGGTCATTGTTGATGCAAAGAGACAATGCGAAAGTGAAAAGGAGAAGTTGAAGTTCGATCGCATGTTAGAGGATCACAAAAAAGGGTTGTATCCAAATTGCGAAGATGGCAACACAAAGCTCAGTACCACACTGGAATTGCTGCAGTGGAAGGCAGACAATGGTGTATCTGACTATGGATTTGAGAAGCTACTGAAAATATTGAAGAAGAAGCTTCCAAAGGATAACGAATTGCCCGACAGTACGTACGGAGCAAAGAAGGTTCTATGCCCTCTAGGATTGGAGGTGCAGAAGATACATGCATGCCCTAATGACTGCATCCTCTACCGCGGTGCGTACGAGGATTTGAACACATGCCCGGTATGCGGTGCATTGCGGTATAAGATCAGACGAGATGACCCTGGTGATGTTGAGGGCGAGCGGCCCAGGAAGAGGGTTCCTGCCAAGGTGATGTGGTATGCTCCTATAATACCACGGTTGAAACGTCTGTTCAGAAACAAAGAGCATGCCAAGTTGATGCGATGGAACAAAGAGGACCGTAAGAAAGACGGGAAGTTGAGAGCACCAGCTGACGGGTCGCAGTGGAGAAAAATCGAGAGAAAGTGGGGGGACTTTGCAGGTGACGCAAGGAACGTATGGTTTGATTTAAGCGCGGACGACATTAATCCTTTTGGGGAGCAGAGCAGCAATCATAGCACCTGGCCCATGACTCTATGTATCTATAACCTTCCTCCTTGGCTGTGCATGAAGCGGAAGTTCATTATGATTCCATTTCTCATCCAAGGCCCTAAGCAACCCGGCAACGACATTGATGTGTACCTAAGGCCATTAGTTGAAGAACTTTTACAGCTGTGGAATGGAAACGGTGTACGTGTGTGGGATAAGCACAAACAACAAGAATTTGACCTGCATGTGTTGCTGTTTGTAACCATCAATGATTGGCCTGCTCTCAGTAACCTTTCAGGACAGACAAACAAGGGATACCACGCATGCCCGCACTATTTAGCTGACACCGAAAGTATATACCTGGACAAATGCAGGAAGAATGTGTACCTGGGGCATCGTTGATTTCTTCTGACCAACCATCAATGTCGAAAGAAAGGCAAGCATTTCAAAGGCGAGGCAGATCACCGGAAGAAGCCCGCCATGCGTACCGGTGATCACGTACTTGCTATGGTCAATGATTTACACGTAATCTTTGGAAAGGGTCCCGGCGGACTATCTGTTCCGAATGACGCTGAGGGACGCGCTCCCATGTGGAAGAAGAAATCTATATTTTGGGACCTACCCTACTGGAAAGACCTAGAGGTCCGCTCTTCAATCGACGTGATGCACGTGACAAAGAACCTTTGCGTGAACCTGCTAGGCTTCTTGGGCGTGTATGGAAAGACAAAAGATACACCGGAGGCATGGGAGGACCTGCAACGTTGGCACGAAAAAGACGGCATGCCTCCAAAGCAGTATGAAGGTCCTGCCAGCTACGCTCTTACCAAAGAAGAGAAGGAAATCTTCTTTGAATGCCTGCTCAGTATGAAGGTCCCGTCTGGCTTCTCGTCGAATATAAAGGGAATAATAAATATGGCAGAGAAAAAGTTCCAGAACCTAAAGTCTCATGACTGCCACGTGATTATGACGCAACTGCTTCCGGTTGCATTGAGGGGGCTTCTACCGGAAAACGTTCGATTAGCCATTGTGAAGCTATGTGCATTCCTCAATGCAATCTCTCAGAAGGTGATCGATCTAGAAATCATACCAAGGCTAAGGAGTGATGTGGCGCAATGTCTTGTCAGTTTCGAGCTGGTGTTCCCACCATCCTTCTTCAATATCATGACGCACGTCCTAGTTCATCTAGTCGACGAGATTGCCATTCTGGGCCCTGTATTTCTACATAATATGTTCCCCTTTGAGAGGTTCATCGGAGTCTTAAAGAAATATGTTCGTAACCGCGCTAGGCCAGAAGGAAGCATCTCCACGGGCCATCAAACAGAGGAGGTCATTGGGTTTTGTGTTGACTTCATTCCAAACACCCAGAGCAGTGTGACGAATGGATTACATGTGAACACATCAGGACTTTCGGCAGTTGGTTGCAAACACGTCTCATGGGTGACAACACTGTTTCTGATGAGCTGTACTCGTTGGCCAGGGGACCATCTTTGACTGTATTGACTTACAAAGCGTACGAGATAAATGGGAATACATTTTACACGATCGTCCAAGATCAAAAGAGCACCAACCAAAACAGTGGTGTCCGCTTTGATGCAGCAACCAAGAGGGGAAAGGACACATATTATGGTTACATAGTGGACATATGTGAACTTGACTATGGACATGATTTTAAGGTCCCTTTGTTTCTGTGCAAATGGGTCAATCTGTTAGGAGGCGGGGTACAAGTAAACCCACAGTACGGAATGACAACAGTGGATCTGAACAATCTTGGGTACACAGACGAACCATTCGTCCTAGCCAATGATGTGGCGCAGGTTTTCTATGTGAAGGACATGTCTACCAAACCGAGAAAAAGAAAAGATAAGGAAGCGAATACATCATACGATGAGGCAAAACGCCACATAGTTCTTTCAGGAAAAAGAGACATCGTGGGAGTGGAGGCCAAGACAGACATGTCTGAAGAATATGAAAAGTTTCACGAAATTCCTCCCTTCAAAGTCAAGGCTGACCCAAGCACCCTGTTAAACGATGAAGATTATCCATGGTTACAGCGCAATAAGCAAAGGACACAAGCGAAGAAAAAGTGAAGACTTTCTCTCCACAACTATTATGATGATGCCTTTGATCTAGAATATCACTGCAGTTACATGTGAATAAATGAAATGCCTTTTGTAACAGATGAGTTTTCGTATGAAACCCTGATACTTCGAAAGAGATTGTCCATTTTGTACAAGAAGTGCATCCAGTTTTTGCCGTAACCCTCTCAACTTTTTAGCACATGCTATGTGGGTGAAATGATGATACCATGCCAACTTGCAACCTTTTTAGACTTCATTTGTAGAGTTTTTCAATTCCAGGGTCATTTAGCTTAAAAAAATCAGTAAATGCATGAAAAATACCAAATGAAGTTAGAAAGGGTTGAAAATTGATGATGTGGCTTTGAATGGTGCATTTTGAACACACAAAAAGTCTGGAGTTCAAATAAGTTCAAAAAAATGAAATCCCTTTGTAACAGATGAGTTTTCGTCCGAAACCCTGATATTTCGAAAGAGATTGTCCATTTTGTACACGAAGTGCATCCAGCTTTTGCCGCAACCCTCTGAACTTTTTAGAACATGCTATGTCGGTGAAATGATGATACCATGCCAACTTTCAACATTTTCAGAGTTCATTTGTAGTGCTTTTCAATTTCAGGGTCATTTAGCTTTAAAAAACCAGTAAATGCATGAAAAATACCAAATGAAGTTGGAAAGGGTTGAAAATTGATGATGTGGCTTTGAATGGTGCATTTTGAACACACAAAAAGTCTGGAGTTCAAATAAGTTAAAAAAATGAAATCCCTTTGTAACAGATGAGTTTTCGTCCGAAACCCTGATACTTCGAAAGAGATTGTCCATTGTGTATACGAAGTGCATCCAGCTTTTGCCGTAACCCTCTCAAGGTTTTAGCACATTCTATGTGGGTGAAATGATGATACCATGCCAACTTTCAACCTTTTCAGAATTCATTTGTAGTGCTTTTCAATTTCAGGGTCATTTACCTCAAAAAATCAGTAAATGCATGAAAAATACCAAATGAAGTCAGAAAGGGTTGAAAATTGATGATGTGGCTTTGAATGGTGCATTCTGAACACACAAAAAGTCTGGAGTTCAAATAAGTTAAAAAAATGAAATCCCTTTGTAACAGATTAGTTTTCGTCCGAAACCCTGATACTTCGAAAGATATTGTCCATTTTGTACACGAAGTGCATCTAGCTTTTGCCGTAACCCTCTCAACTTTTTAGAACATGCTATGTGGGTGAAATGATGATATATGCCAATTTTTAACCTTTTCAGAGTTCATTTGAAGTGCTTTTCAATTTCAGGGGCGGTCGTACTAAAAAGATTTTATAAACCTCTAGTATTTTTGAAACTAAAATTATAAAAAATTTATGCAACTAAAATTATCAAAGTATTTTTTGTTCAAAACATTAATAGCAAAAAGAATTTTCATAAAGAATTTTTTTGTTAGAAACTTTAATAGCAAACTAAAATAACAAAATATGTTTTTGATTAAAACAGACATTTAAAATAAACTAAAAATTAACAAATTGAATATAATGATAAAACACAGTAATATTAAATAGCAGGAAAAAGAATCACTCAAAAATCTATTTTTATAGTAAAGTTATTCACAAACTAGTGATTCAAACAAATTTAAAAGAATTCAAATTCAAGTTATTCAAATTTGAAAACTAATGGCACTAACAGAAAGGTTTTAATTTTTGTGACCTAAAAGCAAAAAGAATCACTGAAAAACTATAAGTATTTAGCTATAAGTAGAAACAAAAGAAAATAAATAAAGCAAAAAAGAAAACAAAAAAACAAAAAAGTAAAAAAAATGCCACCTATTGAGCCACCACGGCCTGAATACGACTAGAAACCCAGCTAGTTGGGCCAAGATTCAGGCCCGCAGCAGGCCCAGTAGGCCCACTGGCAGAGTAGTGCGAGATTAGGCCCGTAAGTCTGCAGTTGAGAGGAGCTCGAGAGGGTTGGCGCAGCAGCGCTTATAAACCACTCTCGAGCCCTCTCAGCTAGCGAGGTGGGACTAAATATCCCACCGCACCGCGCCAGTTACAGCACAAGGCCATTGGTTCCGGTTGGTGGCACGAACCGGGACCAATGGCACCAACCGGGACCAATGCCCGCTTTTGGTCCCGGTTCATGCCACCAACCGGGACTAAAGGGTGGCATTGGTCTCGGTTGGTGCCACGAACCGGGACCAATGCTTCATGTATATAAAAAAACACTTAGCAGTTTCTCCAAAAATCAGTTCTTCTCTGCCCCGATGCCCTCAGCTGCTCCTCGTCGCCGTCGCCGCCGAGCCCTGCCCCAACGCCGTCAGGCTGCTCCACCTTGCCGTCGCCGCCGCCGCCGACACCGTCAGGCTGCTCCACGTCGCCGCCGCCGCCCTCGACGCCCTCTGCCCCGACGCCGGCGCCGCTCCCCGCGCCCCTGCCCGCCCTGCCGCCGCCCGCCGTGCCCCGATGCCGCCCCCTGTGAGCACCTGCCCTGCTCCCGCGCCCCTGCCCTGCCCCGCGCCGCTGCTCCCCTGCCTTGCCCTGCCGGCGCCGTCCTTTATTTTTTTGTTATATATGCTATTTTTTTAGATGTAATGGAGATTATTGGAGATTATGTAATGCTCTATATATGCTCTGTATATGCTTTTTTTTGCATTTTTAGAAAAATATTAGAGATTATTTAATGCTCACAAAAAAGTCTATTTTTTGTTCATAATTTTTTTATATATGTATGTTCATATGTAAAATATTGGAGATTATGTAATGCTCACAAAAAAGTCTATTTTTTGTTCATATTTTTTTTTTGTAGTAGATGATGATGATGATGATGATGATATGATGATATGATGACATATGAAAACTTGGTCAATTTTTTTTATTTATGATGATGATGATATGATGATATATGAAAACTAGGAGTGTGTAATATGTCAAAATGTTCTGCTCTTTATGCTCTACATGATGGTTGCATTTGCATTCATGTTAGGATTCATGTTGATGCCATTATCATCGTTGTAAAAGTGCTAAGTGATATTAAGTGCAAAAAACTGCTGTAACATGTCATTTTGTTATTTTCATAGCATTTTGTGTGATTTTCTTTTGAGCAACATGCCTACATGTTTTAGGAGCATAATCATGTCATCTTCGCTATGATGTGATCCATTTCTTATGATACACCCTGTGGTGACTAGCACATGCTTGCAAAGTGGTCTACTCACTGTTTGCTGTTTTCAGAGAAAATTCTGCTAAGCCTGAATTTATTATATTATGATGCCATGTTTACTTGATGCTACCATCAAATCTATGCATATTTTGGAGATGTTCAGTAATCATGTTTTGAAGACCATGTTATGCTCTATCCATCCATGCCCTTGTTTGCAATTTTGGCCTATTGTAGCTTGTTCTTTTCATGCTCTCAAATTTCTTAAAAATATATCTGTCAGCCTGTTAGCAGTAAGTTCAATTTTGCAAAGTGCATAGTTAGTGTTTTGTGCATCCTATGACCATATTCTTGACATGTACTTCAATGACATGCCCTTGGTTTTCATTTACCTTATCATCGTCGTAACTTTCTTATCTATTTGTGTATGCTATTAGAAAGGGAAATTCGATACAACCAACGCACAAAACCTTCCGTCTTTCCTATGAAAACAACTTTCGCCTGGATAGAATAGTTAGCCAACATGAATTCGTGCTTATTGTCCTTCCTACCCATAAGTGAGAGCAAGGCCGAAGTAGAGCATAGAGCGTCGATCAACCCCCTCTCGCCCGACCAACTCTCGAGTCCACCCAAACCGGGACTGAAAAAGCGTTGTCGAGGCCACACCAAACCGGAACAAGTCTAGATATATTGAGGCCACCCAAACCCTGAAAGTATAACCCCGGCCCGATAACTTCGACATGAGGGGGGACGTCGGACATGCATGAGAGAGGCGGTCCGCAACTAATCCATTGCTCATATATGCATATGATTCCTTGTTGTGATATTTGCTAGGTCTATGTTTGCCACTAATATATCCATCTCTCATGTTGGTATATTGCCATGTTGTAATATTTGTAGAAACTATGGAAAGAGACTTGGAACAAGAACAGTTGTTGGGGGATATAATCCTCGGCGAAGGTGATCCCTTTTCGTTTCTCAATGACACCGATGCACTAGTAGAAAACCGGCCTTTAGTCCCGGTTCCAGAGGGCCTTTAGTCTTGGTTCTGGAACCGGGACTAAAGGGTCGAGACTAAAAGCCCCCCCCCCTTTAGTCCCGGTTCTGTTACGAACCGGGACTAAAGGCCCTCCACGTGGCCGCTATCTGGAGCTCGACCTTTAGTCCCGGTTGGTAACACCAACCGGGACTAAAGGAAATTTTACCAAATTTTTTTTTGAATTTTTGTTTTGATTTTTTTTCCTGATTTTCAAAATTTTGAATTATTTTATAATTTAATCTCTAATCACGCCTCATCACTGCTCAATTTAATCTATAATCTCTATTCTCTAATCACCCCTTATCATTCCAAATCGTCTAACTTCCCGGCCGGTCACCCATCCTGTGACTACTCCAGCCTGAGCACGCTTAACTTCCGAGTTATATTCCCCCTAGTTTCCAAGTCTGCACTTGTTGTTTTCCTGACAATAGTAAGCGTGTCGAGTTCTCTCTATATGTATAGTAGCTAGCGTCGACCAAGCACGGAGAAAGAAATGACACTTCTCTCTATTAGCTAGCTAACACAATATGAAACCCCTAAATTAACCCTCCAAAATCCCCTAAACACCCCCCCCTTTAAAAAAAATAAAAACCCCAGCTCCTGCCAGCTGCTGATGCATGGATGCCTTTTGGTTCTCCTGCCTGGGCGCCCCGCAGCGGCCACGTGGAGCCCCTTCTGTCCCGGTTCGTAAGCAAACCGGGATTAAAGGTTTTGGGCTTTAGTCCCGGTTCCAGAACCAGGGCGAAAGGGCCTCTGGAACCGGGATAAATGGGCCGTTTTCTACTAGTGATCATATCTTGGAACTTGGGGGGGGGGGGGGGGGACCGCCGGACAGTTCGTGAGGTTTTGGCCCTCTCAAAAGCCAATAACCCCAAATTAGTCTTCCTATGTGAGACTAGGCAAGAATCTGCAAAAATTGAGAAGATGCGTTGAAGACTTGGTTTGAAAGGCTTTCATGGGGTAAGTAGTGATGGGAGAAGCGGCGGCTTAGCTCTCTTTTGGGACGAGTCGTTGTCTGTGACAGTTCTTGAATCTTGCAATCGGTTTATCGATGTTCAAGTGGTAGATCGTGGCTCCGGTACGGCTTGGAGGGGCACCTGTGTCTATGGGGAGCCCCGGGTGGAGAACAGATATCGCATGTGTGAGCACCTCTGTAGGCTACGAGCAACATCACGTGAGCCATGGCTGCTTTGCGGCGATTACAACGAGGCTTTGTGGCAGCATGAGCACCTGTCACGGACATTGCGTTCTGAAGTTTAGATGTCTGCATTTAGGGACTGCTTGGAAGTATGCGAGCTAGCGGACCTCGGCTCTTCGGGCATCCCATTCACATACAATAATGGACAAGCAGCAGACCGTAACATTCAGGTTCGTTTGGACCGAGCATGTGCGGATGAAGCATGGCATAACGTGTTTCCATTGGCAAGGGTTGGTCACCTGGCCACCTGATGCTCGGACCACTGTTCCCTCCTGATTAACATGGAGGGCGTGCATGACCAGCGGCGCCGGGCCTCTAGCCCTCGCTACGAAATAATGTGGGAACGGGACCTTACCCTCCCTGACGTGATCGCCGGTGCCTGGAATAAACATAGGCCGGCAGGCAGCTTGGGTTCGGTGGCCCCTTCCTTAAAGGAGTTGATGAAGGAACTCAGACAGTGGAGTGCTACAAATTTTGGCAATGTGTTGAAAGAGATTGAGCAGCTTCGAGCGCAACTGACAGAGCTACAATTGGCGGGCTCAGATCGTACTGTTATCAGGTCCAAGATGAATCAGCTTGACGAGCTACTATATAGAGAGGAGATGCTCTGGCTATAGCGCTCACGGATTACTTGGTTAAAAGAGGGTGAACGCAATACCAAATATCTTCATAGGAGAGCTGTTTGGCGTGCGCAGAGGAATTATATACAGCGTCTACAGAAAAATGATGGCACTTGGTGCAATGCTCCTACGGATATGGAAAGGATGGCTCTCTCCTATTTTAAGGAGATTTTTACGAAGGACCCAACCCTCTCCCCTGATGCGGTCCTCGAATGTATCATGCCTAAGGTCACTGCGGAGATGAATGAGTCATTATGTAAACCTTACACTGAGGAGGATATTTCAAATGCCCTCTTCCAGATCGGACCAATGAAGGCTCCGGGCCGTGATGGGTTTCCAGCTAGGTTTTATCAACGGAATTGGGCGCTGCTAAAAGTTGAAGTTATTGCGGCAGTGCAGTAATTCTTTTCTTCGGGTGTTATGCCAGATGGGGTCAATAACACAACGATTGTATTAATCCCTAAAGTCCCTCATCCCAAGGAGCTTAAGGATTTCCGTCCAATCAGCTTGTGTAATGCCATATACAAAGTTGTTTCAAAGTGCTTGGTGAATAGACTTCGGCACCTCCTCACCGAGCTCATTTCTGAGAATCAAAGTGCCTTCATTCCAGGGAGGCTTATTTCTGATAATTCAATCATTTCTTTTGAATGTATTCACCATATACAGTCAGTCAAGAATAACTCTCCAGCCTTATGTGCTTACAAGCTTGATTTATCTAAGGCTTATGATCGTGTGGACTGGGAGTTTTAGAGAAGGCTCTAGCTAAGTGGGGCTTCTCTCAGCATTGGATCTCACGTGTGATGGCGTGTGTCTCTTCGGTGAAATATTCAGTGAAATTTAACGAGAAGTTATTGGAGCCCTTCTCCCCGTCTAGGGGACTACGTCAAGGTGATCCTTTGTCCCCTTTCCTCTTCCTATTTGTGGCTGATGCACTCTCTTCGCTGATTAATAAGGCTACGCGGGAAGATGGACTCAAAGGGATCAGAATAAGCAGGGGTGCTCCGGAGATTTCTCACTTCCTGTTTGCGGATGACTCGCTCCTGTTTTTCCATGCGACAGAACAGCAGACAATCTCGGTGAAAGGTTTGTTGAACACGTTTGCGACGGCGACGGGGCAACTGATTAATCCGTCCAAGTGTTCCATCCTTTTTTCAGATCACTGCCTACCTAATGTGGTGCAGGAAGTTAAGAGTGTTTTGGAGATTACTCAGGAGGTGTTTGAACCCAAATATTTGGGCTTGCCGGTCCCTGAGGGATGGATGCATAAAGGGAAGTTTGAAACTATTCAGGAACGTTTGAGGAAGATACTCGTTGACTGGAGTGAGCAGTATATGTCCTCTGGGAATAAAGATATTCTTATTATGTCGGTTGCTCAGGCCATCCCGGCCTATGTTATGAGTGTCTTCAAGCTCCCGGCCTCGATTTGTGATGAGCTAACACGCGTGATACGTCAGTACTGGTGGGGAGTTGAGGATGGGAAGAAGAAAATGGCCTGGATGAGTTGGGACAAGTTGAGGCTCCAGGGACATGAGGGCGTTCAACCAGTCCTTGTTAGCCAAACAAGCCTGGAGGCTTCTGGACATGCCGGAGAGCTTGTGTGCACGCCTCCTGAAAGCAGAATACTACCCCTCTGGCCAGCTGCTCAATACGGTCTTTCCAAGTAACGGCTCTGAGGTCTGGAAGGGTATTTTGTTAGCACTAATCTTGATTCATGCATGTTTGTTTTCAGTTTACATGTAGCTTAGCTAGACTAGTGAGTTGTTGTCCGGTGAGAATTCAGCAGAGACGCGAGCAAAGCGAGATGTTAGGCGGCTGCGCGAAGCGGCCGGCAAGACATGATGCTGTGGTGCTGCGCGAGGCGGCACGGTCGTGAGAAACGGCAAGGCACGTGATGGCTGCAGTAAGATCGGCTGGATAAGTTAGTTGTAGTCAAGAGATAAGATAGGTTAGTTATTGCATGCATGCATGAGTTGTTAGCCGATGGTGCAAGTCCTGGAGAGATTCTAGGAAAGATGGGTTCGTCCGTGCACTAGTGGCCGTAGGAAAAGGTCATGCATGGGTTAGTGTGCTGTTAGTGGCCAGTTAAGGTGGCTGGTAGTGCGTGCGTGAGTCCAGCGCCTGATGTATATATACATGTTGCATATTGAGTAATGAAAGACGAGGCCGTGAGGGCTGGGAGAAAGAATGTAGTGCATGTGTGTCTCACCGGGAATGAAAAGCAAAGCTGGTTTCTCCACGGTGAGGTGTGTGTCTGTGTGTTCCTCCCCTGGTGTGTGTGTTCTTGTGTGAGACAAAAGAGAGAGAGAGAGAGAGAGTTGAGCAAGAGGCAGCAAGAGGTAGAAGAAGAAGTGGCGCTGCGAGAGGCGGCGCCAACATATTTTGCATGGTCTTGAACTGGTTAAGAAAGGTGTCATATGGCGAGTTGGAAATGGTACAGGGATCCGCACTTGGCGTGACCCTTGGATCCCGCGGCCTCTCTCTTGCCGGCCAATTACTCCAAAAGGAAATTGTCGTTTTCACCGGGTAGCCGATTTCCTAGATGATAATGGTGCATGGAGATATGACCGTCTAAGTGAGTTTTTTTTGGCCAATGGATGTTGAACAGATTCTGAAGATTAGAACCTCGCCGCGCCAGAGGTGTGATTTCCTAGCTTGGGCTCTGGAAAAGAGTGGCTTGTTTACAGTGAAAAGCGCCTGTAAGTTGGCTACTTATGATCATAATGCTACCTTCGCCAATGGTACTTCTAGTACCAGCCCGGACGGGAATCGAGCCCTATGGAATCTTGTTTGGAAATCTGCGGTGCCTCAAAAGATGAAGATTACTTCCTGGAGGTGTGCTACGGGGACGCTAGCAACACAACAAGGCAAGAGATACAGACACCTATCGACAATATCGACCTGTCCGCTATGTGGTGTTGAGGAGGAGGATTCGTTTCATGCCTTGGTTGCATGTACACAGGCAAGAATTTTGTGGGTAAATATGCGGAGAAGATGGCCAATTCCAGGAGATGACCTACTCGTGATGGATGGAAAAAAATGGTTCATTACTTTGCTCTCTAAGTGCTCTGCTGATATGCGTGATATGCTTATCATGTTAATTTGGCGGATTTGGCAAATACGTAATGATCTGTCCCATGGGAAGGATGCTCCCCCAGTTCCTGCCACCATTGATTACTTGGATAGCTACTATAAATCTATTAAGCTCGCTGGGCGTTTCTCAACGGAAGAAATTCTAAATGGAAAGATGCCTTCTTCGGACAGTGCTGCTACAACCCAGGTGAACAAGGTCCCTGCAGATCCTTGGCCGGCCCCGTCGTCGGGTAAGCTGGCCCTATCGGTCGACGGCTCCTGTCAGGAGGATGGCTCTGCCTCCGCTGGTATGGTTATCAGGAACGACAAGGGGGAGATCTTGTTGGCAGCATACCGGTTCATCTTCCATTGCAATGATCCACTGGAGGCAGAATTACATGCGATTATGCAAGGTATGGCATTGTCGATACAGCACTTTGACCTTCCGGTGGTGGTGCAATCGGATTCTTCTGAAGCTATGTCCAGTTTAACAAATGGCGCGCTTCTCCGCTCGGCGTATGGACAGATAGTCTTGGAGATCAAGGCTTTACTAGGTACTAGGGAGTTTTTTCCTCAAAAAGTTAGTCGCTTTCAAAATAGAGTTGCCGATCGGTTGGCAAAATATAGCCGATCTGAGCGTGCTACTGCTGTGTGGCTAGGCTCGATCCCACCGTGTATTGAGGACTTGTGGCCTCTCGACTGTAACTCTATGTCTATGCAATAAAACTCCCTTTACCCCCGCAAAAAAAAACTATATCAAATCAATATTCCTGGGATCTTTTATAGAAGTCTCAACTTTACATGTGTTTGTTGTTTTCCTTTTATTTGATTATTATGGAAAATTTAGTGGTATAAAAATTACAATTTTGTTATTCTAAATTCTGAAAAATATGGTCCTATAGTAATGAGATCTCCTTGCCATTGTTAATTTGAATCTAGCTTGCAGCGTTCTAATCTGACATATGTATAATTAAATCTTGCTATCCTCCATCGGTTCATTCTTTTCATATTCAGTCATATTTCAAATTTTCAATAGCTGCCTTTTTCTGTTGCAGATTAAGCAGGAAGAACCCATTGTCGCAAAGAATACTGTGTACTCCGGATTGTCTGGTAATAATCCATTGTAATGGATCTTTGTGCACATATTGTACTATTGTGCAATGGAATGGCGCAACTAAGTTGCTCCCAAGGGTATGATTTTGTTCTTCATGGTTTTTCACTAACAAAAATTCAAGAGCAATATGATCTTCAAATTTCTTCAATTAATTTAGAAGTAAGGCATATCTTGTCAGCAAGCACTTCAATTATCACATGATATTTCAATTCACTTTGCATCAATTGAGAAGCATAAGTCCCGCTGCAACGTGCGGGGTATCATCTAATTCCATCTTATTCTAAAAGCCAACAAAAGAACTGTCCCTAAGAAGCTGAGGTGAAGAACCTGATTTTGGTTTATTATACAGCCGGACAAACACTTTTGAGAAGACAAACTGGACACACAAATGGTACTGTAACAGAAATAACATGGGTGTGCTCGATATGAATGTTGGTGGTTGGATCCACACGTTTGACATGAAGGCCTCGCCAGATATCTGAATGAACCCCCTTCCCTTGAGCATCATCTTGGAAGTTGGATCGAATAGGAAAATTAAGAAATTAGCTCGGACGTTCTTCTTTTTTTTTGAAAAGGAGGAAGACCCCCGGCCTCTGCAGCTCGGACGTTCCTTCTGCCTATGAAAGAAATACCTCGGACGGAACATGAATTTGGAAACGGTAAAGACGAACACGTACCATCTCGATTTGATGGGGAACAAACCAGTACGAGTAGAACCGTCACGTACTCAAGGAAAACTGCTTGGAGGAAGGATTACTGGATCGCGCCTTCGGCCTCCGTTGACGGCTGGACTTGGATGTGAACGTGACCTAGGAAAGGCGGCGCTTTCATGGACAATTGCGACGAGAGGAATCCAGCCATCCAGGAAAACGATGTTTGATTTCTACTAGGCGCCAGCGCGCCGGCCGAAAATTTGGGCTGGTCCCGCGGAACCGCTCGATGACGTTCGTAGCAAATGGCTCGATGTGGACTCGGTCGTTGTCTTCCTCGTCCACCGCGCATCATTGACTCTGGCCGCCGTCGCTGTCTGCCACAGCCCGCGTTGCCCGTGGCTCGCCGCGCATTGGTGGCTCGCCATCTCTGCCGCTCGCTGTCTCTGCAGCAAAAAAAGGGTTCCAGATGCAACAAAAAGATGGCGGCCGCTGGTTCCAACAATGTTGGGCCCACCGGTTCCAGCATCCGTTGCAGCACCATTGGTGCATAGAAAACCGTCATGTGCATCAACGGCTCGCCGCTGCAGCTTTTTCGTTGCCGGTCTCTGGTTGAAGCTTTTGTGTTAACGATTGTTGCTTTTTGCGTTTCGCTGTCGCCGGTTGAAGCTTTCTATATCGCTGGTTGAAGCTTTTTTATTCTAGCTGGTTGAAGCTTTTTTCATCGCCTGTTGCAGCTTCGACGGTTGCGCAGTGGCCGACCCTCGGTTCACGTCGTCGTCGGTTGAAGCTTTCGACAATGCCGGTTGTAACATTATCGATCATCGGTTGTAGCTTTTAGTGTTGCGCAGCGGCCGACCACTTTCATCGTCTCTGGGCGAAGCTTTTCTCGTCGCCGGTTGTAGCAAAACAATGATACAGTTGTAGCAAAAAGTAGTTGTGGTTCTAACTCGCTTATCGACCCACCTGACCCCTCCCTTCCCGACCCCGTGTGGCCGCCGCCGGGCTGCACCGGGTGGCCACCACCCAACCTCCCCTCCCTTCGCCGCTGCCGGCAACGTCGCCAGGCGAAGGCCAGCGCGGCGGTGGCGGACCTCTGGCATCCAGAGATCTAAGGCGGCGGCGGTCTGACCTGGGCCTCCTTGCGACGAGGATGGCGAGCAGCGGCGGCCAGGGTGCATCGGGGGGGGGGGGGGGGGGGGGGGGGGAGGGGATCTGCTGCAGCCGGGATTGGTAGGAGATGACGGCAGCGGTGGTCGGGGCGCATCCCGGGCTCGATCTGGGACCTTCGGGTCTAGGCAGGCGGCGACTGTTTCGTCTTTGATCTGCTGCATCCCGTCGGCTTCGGCGATGGTTCGCGGTGACACTCCGAGTCTGCATCGCATCACGAGGATTATGGCTGTGGTGGTCATCTCCTACGTCGGAGGTGGCCAGCCTGAGGCTGGGTGACCAGATCTTCAGATCTGTCATCTAGTTCCGGCTGCGAGTCGGGGAGACATAGTTGCCGGTGAAAACCAAGCCGAAGGCGGACGATAGCGGCGTTCTGCGCCGTTACCTTGATGAAGGCATCGTCCTGTAACTATTGTCGGCCCACTCGTGCTGCTCCAGGGAAACCCTAGTATCTGATTTTCTAGATCGGACGATGGCGGCACTGCGGTGTCGTTCTCTCTTGGGAGCATCGTTTGTGGAGCAGCGCTGGAAGACAGGGGCAGGAGGTGGAGCGTCTTCATCTTGCACGGAGCTTCGGTGGTGGCGTCAAGTCATGCCTGGCCGACAGGTGCTACGTTTTGTCATGCCTGTTCAGCAGGTGTTACGCACGACAGATCTTCCAGAGTCTTCGCGTTTGGATGGACGAGCGTATGGAGAAGGTGTCGTTGGGCACCATGGTGGTGTCGACGGATGGCCGGACTAGCAAGGATGATGGAGATCTCTCTCCTGAAGATGGGTTAGCAGTTCGATGATGATGGTGGCTTCTAAAACATGTGCATGTGGTGTACCTTTAGGTCTGCTGCACCGGCTGTTGGTTCCGATACGTTATGGTTGTAACTATGCACGGACATATGGACCGGCCAATGGATCCTGGTTTTGCGGAGATTCTACCCGGCCTTTCCTTTCTCTTTCTTTCCTATCGGTTTTACTTGTTTCCTTTCAGTTTTTAGTTTGTGTGTTTTATTTTTCCTGTTTTTCACATCCTTTCTTATTTTAAACAAATACATGAATATTTTTAAAATTTTACAAGCAGTTTTCTAAATACGTGAATATTTTTAGATACATTATTTTTAAAAAAAAATTAAGCACTTTGTAATATTCATGATTTTTTACAAATGCGTGCACATTTTGTAAAAAATTATACTCACGGGCACTTTTTAGAATATTAGTGATTGTTTTAGTTTCGTGAACAATTGAACATTTCACTTATAAGTAATTTAAATCATGAATTTTTTAAACCCGCGAACACCTTTTATGGAAAACTACCAAAATAAATACACTGGTTGATGTGAAAACCCAGTAGAGCGCTCCCCTAGGGTTCCTCCTCCCTCCTCGCCGACCTCCCCTGCCACCGCCGCCGGCCGCCGGCCGAGCGCGTCCCGCCCCACCTCCCTCTTCCCCCTCCCCCTCATCCGCCTCCCCGTCCGCTCGCTCGCCCCCCTCCCCGCGGGCGACGGGCGGACCCTGCTTCCTCCTCTCCTCCGGCCCCCCTCCCCGCGGGCGACGGGCGGACCCTGCTTCCTCCTCTCCTCCGGCCCCCCTCCCCGTCCTTCTCCCCCCGCTACCGCCGGCGTGGTCCGCCCGGCCCTACCCGTGCGCACATGAGGAGGTGCGGGGGCCTCCCGATGGCGGCGATGCAGCTCGGCCAGCGGCGGTGTGGCTCGGCGGCGGGTTTCCCGCGGGCTTCGGGGTCCTCGGTGCGGCGGCGCGGCCGTTAGCCGTGGGGCGGTGCTGGTGGCCGGCGGCGCCCGCGCGGCCCAGATCTGGGCCCTTTCGGGCTCCATCTGGGCTAGGGCGGGCCGGCGGCTCGGTGCGTAGCGACGCTGCTCCCTGGTGTTGGGAAGGCGGTGGTCTGTGGGCGGTGGCGGCTTCGTCGGCCGGCGAGCTGCAGCGCGACGGCAGGGGCTGTCTGGACCCTTTTGGGTCCGGCCGGGCCTCGGCGCCTGGTAGGCCCCTTGTCCGTGCGTCCGGTTCGCTCCGCGGTGGCGGTGGTGGATGTCCCCTCACGTCGGCTGTGTTGCGGATGCCCCCGAGCCCACTATCTCTTCACCCATCCTCCAGGTCTCGTGTCGGTGGCCTCTGGGAGACGACGAAGTTGGTTCGGCGACCGTGGTGGCACATGTTGGTGGGCGGCGTGCTGGGCGGTGCACTATGGATCGTCCGGGGTGGTGGTGCAGGTTTGGGTCGGGAGAAATCCCTGGCGGCTTGTCCGCCCCGATGCGGCGACGCCTGCGGGTGCCGCCGAACCTTCTGAAGGGCGGCGGGTACACCCCTCCCCACTGCCACACCCCCCCCCCCCCGCGTACCGGGGGAAACCCTAGGACTAGTCTGGGCAACAGCGACGTCGTCGTCGCCTCCTTCTACGGTGTGATTGGTACGCGGCGCTTCGGAGTGCTGGGTGCAGCGGTTGCCGGCCATCTTTGTTTCGTTGATCTGCCATTGTTAGCATTTGTTTCTCTTTCTTTTTCTCTCTTTTTTCCTTTGGGCTTGTTTGTGCTGTGGCCCCAACGAGCTGGTTGTATCGGATGATGCTTTATCTATAAAGCGGAGGGAAACCCTTTATCGGAAAACCCAGTAGAGAAAATCATTCTCGTGCCAAATGGGAGGAGCGCAGAGCCCATTCTGGGGACAAATTTTCACGCCAAAAGTGTGTAATAGGAGCTCTATAAGTCTATACTATTATCTCATCTCTACTTATACACTACCTTCCCCTAAAAACAACTTATACACTAAAAAAGTTGTAAGAGCATCTCTAGCATACCCTTTTTATCGCCCCGACCCGCAAAATAACCGTCGGTTTACGGTTTTGGGCGAAAACAGTGACCCGAACAGAAACCTTAAAAGCATCCGACCCGTAAAAAAATTGAGGGGCGCAGTAAATTCCCCCCTCCGACCCACGAAAACCGAGGATACCCCCAGCCCACCCCATCGGTGCCCTGTATCCTGCGAAAGCGGTTGGCGGGAGGGACATTTCAACACATGCGCTCCCCATATCCCCTCCCGCAGCCGCCCGCCACAGTCGCCGCCGGCCCGCTGCCTGCCATTCCGGTCATTTCCGCCAACGGAATCGCGCCGCCCGCCCCTGATCTGCCGAGCCAAGCCGTTCGCCGTCGCCGCCTTCCCGGATCGACCGCCGCGAGCAATTTTTG
This sequence comes from Thinopyrum elongatum, assembly GCA_011799875.1. NCBI lineage: Eukaryota > Viridiplantae > Streptophyta > Magnoliopsida > Poales > Poaceae > Thinopyrum > Thinopyrum elongatum. Next base: position 67,195,414 of record CM022302.1, on the reverse strand, counting down.
CTTGAGGATTCGTCCTCATCTGACGACTCGGATGTGGAATCGATGCTCGAGCGCCATCGGCAGCAGATGGTGGTGGCGGTCCTAGCCATGAGGGAGTTCGAGGATCGAAACCGCAAGAGACGGAGAGGTTCGACCATCGGCCATCTTTACATCCCTTGCAACCACCATCTCGGGAACATGATGTTGATGCAAGACTACTTCGCAGACAATCCTACATATCTGCCGCACCTCTTCCGGAGAAGGTATCGAATGCGCCAATCACTCTTCCTAAAAATTGTGCAAGCTTGCGAGGCCAATTGTTGGTTTTTACTCAAAGGAGAAACGTCGCGGGCTTGTTGGGTTTTAGCGCATATCAAAAAATCTCCGCGACTATGCGGATGATTGCATATGATATTCTGGCTAACTATGCCGAGGAGTATCTTCGCATTGGCGAAGATACTACAATTGAGTAGTGAGTAGGTTCGCCAAAGTGATCATCCATGTTTTTGTCCTGTCTATCTTCGTGCAGCCAACAAGGAAGACACAAAAAAAAGTTGATGGCATCAAATTAGAAGCGAGGCTGGCCTGGCATGCTAGGAAGTGTTGATTGCATGCACTGGACTTGGAAAAACTGCCTGAAGGCATGGCTTAGGCAGTATTGTGGTAAGTCTTCTGATGCAACAATTGTGCTAGAGGCCGTAGCATTCGAGGATTTATGGATTTGGCATTGCTTTTTTGGTATGTCGGGTACTCTCAATGATATCAATGTGTTGCAGCGGTCTCATTTGTTTGCTAGACTTGCTAGTGGTGATGCTCCGGCTTGCAACTTCACGGTGAATGGGCATGAGTACACAAAGGGGTACTATCTTGCAGATGGTATTTACCCTCCTTGATGTACATTTGTCAAGAGCATAAAAAAACCCAAAACTAGAAAGCATATTGAATTTGCAAAGGTACAAGAGGCAGCCCGAGAAGATATTGAAAGAGCCTTCGGGGTATTGCAATCTAGATTTGCCATTGTTCGTGGTCCTGCTTATTTTTGGGACAAGAAAACCCTGAGCAACATCATGACATTTTGTGTGATTCTTCACAACATGATCATCAAAGATGAGAGGGACATGAACTTAGAGTTCTTCTACAACAATGTCAGTAGCCATGTGAAGCCAGCTAGAGACCCTGACCGCATACAAGCATTCCTGCAGACATACCGGCAGATTGAAGATGAAAACACCCACCATCAGTTTCAGGAGGATCTCATTGAGCACCATTGGCAGAGGCATGGCCAAAGGCATTGTGCACCATTGGCAAAGGCAGCGTCCAATTTTACATTCATTTCATTTAATTCATATGTGATCGCGGTATCATTGTTGTATTTGGGACAATTGTTGTATTGAATTACTAGTTGTATTCGGTGATTTGAATAATTATTGTAATTTGAATTCATAATATTCACATTTTATGTTATTTGAATTCATAAATATGTAAGATATGTGTCAAACTCAGAAAAAAAAAACATGCGTTTTGCGGGCTCGCGCGGGCTACGGCCGAACAACCCACATAACGCATTTTCCGCGAATTGTAAACTAGCGAAAAGGGTTGGCGATATAAGAGGTCTACCAGAGATGCTCTAAGGGCATCTCCAACGCCGACCCTCAAATTGATAGTATTTGTCCAGACACAGCCGTCTAGACCCGAAAAGCGATTCAACGCCGACCCCCATCCGTCTGCAGAGCAGTCCGAACCACGATTTACCCGCAAACCCTCATTCATCCTACATAAGTACCAGCCTAGTCTCTATCTCTATACCTTCTCTATCTCTATCTGTACTATATAGTACTTGAAAAGAATGTAAGGTTTCATGTTTCACTTTTCTTCTCACCACCCCTTGTCCAACCTTCTCCGTGTGATAATCAATTATCTTAATTTACTTACCTTCTGAACCAATTCTACTTTAATTTACTTGTCAAATTTCTCATTAAAAAATAAGATAAATCACGGACAGTATTTGATAACATCTATTTACACAATCACATAAATATGGGCAGGTAAACCACAAGGCAACGTACTAGAATATTTATATCCCATTGCACCGCATGGACATTGTCCTAGTCCTATTAAAAATGTTTCTATATACATTGGATTCAGAACAAACACACAAAAACGTGTCTATATACATCTAATCTAGAAAAATGGTTAGAACATCTTATATTCACGAACGGAGGAATACATCTTGAACTCTTCATTCATAATCAGGATCGGGGCCTACTCTTCTTATATTAAAAATCTCAAAACCTTCCTATTAAAAATCTATTTGAGAAACTAGGTGGGGTAGTGTTCCCTCCTTGTTTCTCTGAATAAGGAGAACCACTCTGAACTGAACCTGTAGGCATGGAAGGTACAAGGAAACAAAGAGTCACATCTAACGCCAAATCTCTTACCATTTTAATCTGGATATCTATAAATATCTTGTGCATCATTCGCTAGCATCGTACATTGTCTACTACTCGTACTCACTTTGGCGCTCACAATTTTCTCAATGTATACCTCATCAACACTTGTGTACACCAGACAACTTACGGCTCCCGATTGGTGTGTATTTCTAAATCGGTCGTTTATATGTGTTCAACTCTACACAAGTGTCCTACATTTTCATACTTTGTTTGGTGGCTCAACCGTACATCCAAAAAAAAAAAATCTGCTTTTCAGCAAAGAAGAGGCTCATGTTAATAGTGCTGATAGACGCTAATTTGAAGGAATTGAACGAAATATCACACACCATGCATAACTAATAAACACAACTTGCCTGATCCAATGCAAGTTATGTCACCCTCTTCTAATTCGTTGCACTCCCAATTGGATTGGTAATCCTCCTCTTATCCTATGACATTAGTTGGGCCTATGCGCATTCTCATTGGTTGGCTAGGTATTTTTTACTAGTAGATTGTATATGATATGCATGGAAAATCTATAAAGTGTAGAAACAAACTCCGCCCGGCCTCATAACAGCCAGTTAGCTACCTAGCTTTCAAAAGCTTCTTAAAAAACTTACAATAGGAAAAATGGTGAAAGAAGGTAGTTGTTTAACGAGGGAGGGACATAATGGGTGTCAATCGAGCACAACGTTGTCAACATGAGTGATTAGCACCATCTTCGCTAGCTATATCAACAAAGAGAACAACTTGAAGCAGCGTGGGAAGCAAGGGATCGGCGGCTCACATATACATATAAACTATGAAATACTCCCTCCATATCAAAATATAAGACGGTTTTTTACACTATGATACTGTCAAAAATGTCTTTTATTTTGACACAGAGGGGGTAGATTGCAAGAGTTCTCACAAACATGGAGAGTGGCAGCACGTGCTCCCTCCAGTTGCATAACTTATTGTGTAGCCCAATATGAAACACAGCCAGTCCTGCTTCAACTATTGCCAATCATCAAATCGAATTGTAATGTTTATAACATTAAGTCTCTCAAGTGATTCTTAACTAGTATTTCTAAAATGGCCCAAAGAGTTAATAACATGACCACTCTCCTGTACTATTAGAATTGGAATTTCCTGCCCTGTCCAGGTTCACACAAAAATGATTATATAAGAATTATATTCTAAGTTTGTAGAATCTAAAGCGATGCGAAACAGAACAATGGTTCTTGAGCCATTAACCAAAGTAATGAAGCACCACTAGTCTAGCAATGCAGGAGGAGTAATATTGTTGTCCAACACAACAAAGGAGAACAAAAGAGGTAGTTGCATCCACCAAGATTGATTGACGCTGGTTGGGGATCAAAGTGGGGCCAGTCTAGATGGAGTTGTATTGTACCATGTCCGCGTGCAAAAAGCGAGTATTTATGCATACCCATGTGAGATGCATCGTTGCAACACTTCACTCCATTGACCCGCTCATCCCGCCTAGCAGATATCACTCACACCTTCCTAATGTCTACACTTTACCTTGCCTTCTTATTCTCATTTTTTTTCTAGTTTTATCACATGCTACTTCTAGTTGAGGCCTCCTCGCCTAAGATACACATTACCCCTTCACCGGTAGATTTCTCCCACTCACCTTCATATTAAATCGGAAACCCAGTAGAGAAAATCATTCTCGTGCCAAATGGGAGGAGCGCAGAGCCCATTCTGGGGACAAATTTTCACGCCAAAGTGTGTAAAGGAGCTCTATAAGTCTATACTATTATCTCATCCTACTTATACACTACCTTCCCCTAAAAACACTTATACACACTAAAAAAGTTGTAAGAGCATCTCTAGCATACCCTTTTTATCGCCCCGACCCCCAAAAAACCGTCGTTTACGGTTTTGGGCGAAACAGTGACCGAACAGAAACCTTAAAAGCATCCGACCCGTAAAAAAATTGAGGGGCGCAGTAAATTCCCCCCTCCACCAACGAAAACCGAGGATACCCCCAGCCCACCCCCATCGGTGCCCTGTATCCTGCGAAAGCGGTTGGCGGGAGGGACATTTCACACATGCGCTCCCCATATCCTCCCGCAGCCCGCAGCCGCCCCCACAGTCGCCGCCCGGCCGCCGCTCTGCCATTCCGGTCATTTCCGCAACGGAATGGCGCCGCCCGCCCCTGATCTCGCGAGCCAAGCCGTTCGCCGTCGCCGCCTTCCCGGATCGACCCCCGCGAGCAATTTTTGCTTGAGGATTCGTCCTCATCTGACGACTCGGATGTGAAATCGATGCTCGAGCGCCATCGGCAGCAGATGGTGGTGGCGGTCCAGCCATGAGGGAGTTCGAGGATCGAAACCGCAAGAAACGGAGAGGTTCGACCATCGGCCATCTTTACATCCCTTGCAACCACCATCTCGGGAACATGATGTTGATCAAGACTACTTCCAGCAACTCCTACATATCTGCCGCACCTCTTCCGGAGAAGGTATCGAATGCGCCAATCACTCTTCCTAAAAATTGGGCAAGCTTGCGAGGCCAATTGTTGGTTTTTACTCAAGGGAAACGTCGCGGGCTTGTTGGGTTTTAGCGCATATCAAAAAAATCTCCGGACTATGCGGATGATTGCATATGATATTCTGGCTAACTATGCCGAGGAGTATCTTCGCATTGGCGAGATACTACAATTGAGTAGTGAGTAGGTTCGCCAAAGTGATCATCCATGTTTTTGTCCTGTCTATCTTCGTGCAGCCAACGGGACACAAAAAAAAGTTGATGGCATCAAATTAGAAGCGAGGCTGGCCTGGCATGCTAGGAAGTGTTGATTGCATGCACTGGCTTGGAAAAACTGCCTGAAGGCATGGCTTAGGCATTTGTGGTAAGTCTTCTGATGCAACAATTGTGCTAGAGGCCGTAGCATTCGAGGATTTATGGATTTGGCATTGCTTTTTTGGTATGTCGGGTACTCTCAATGATATCAATGTGTTGCAGCGGTCTCATTTGTTTGCTAGACTTGCTAGTGGTGATGCTCCGGCTTGCACTTCACGGTGAATGGGCATGAGTACACAAAGGGGTACTATCTTGCAGATGGTATTTACCCTCCTTGATGTACATTTGTCAAGAGCATAAAAAAACCCAAAACTAGAAAGCATATTGAATTTGCAAAGGTACAAGAGGCGCCCGAGAAGATATTGAAAGAGCTCGGGGTATTGCAATCTAGATTTGCTTGTTCTGTCTCTGCTTATTTTTGGGACAAGAAAACCCTGAGCAACATCATGACATTTTGTGTGATTCTTCACAACATGATCATCAAATGAGAGGGGACATGAACTTAGAGTTCTTCACAACAATGTCATAGCCATGTGAAGCCAGCTAGAGACCCTGACCGCATACAAGCATTCCTGCAGACATACCGGCAGATTGAAGATGAAAACACCACCATCAGTTTCAGGAATCTCATGAGCACCATTGGCAAGGCATGGCCAAAGGCTTTTGCACCATTGGCAAAGGCAGCGTCCAATTTTACATTCATTTCATTAATTCAATGTGATCGCGTATCATTGTTGTATTTGGGACATGTTTGTATTGAATTACTAGTTGTATTCGGTGATTTGAATAATTATTGTAATTTGAATTCATAATATCACATTTTATGTTATTTGAATTCATAATTGTAGATAGTGTCAAACTCAGAAAAAAAAAATGCGTTTTGCGGCTCGCGCGGCTAACGGGCGGCCCCCCCCCCCCCCCCCCCCCCCCCCCCCCCCCCCCCCAAAAAAACCCCTGCCCCCCCCCCCCCCCCCCCCCCCCCCCCCCCCCCCCCGCCGCCCCCCCCCCCCCCCCCCCCCCCCCCCCCCCCCCCCCCCCCCCCCCCCCCCCCCCCCCCCCCCCCCCCCCCCCCCCCCCCCCCCCCCCCCCCCCCCCACCCCCCCCCCCCCCCCCCCCCCCCCCCCAAAAACCCCCCCCCCCCCCCCCCCCCAAAACCACACCCCCCCCGCCCCGCCCCCCCCCCCCCCCCCGCCCCCCCCCACCCCCCCCCCCCCCCCCCCCCCCCCCCCCCCCCCCCACCCCACCCCCCCCCTCCCCCCCCCCCCCCCCCCTCCCCCCCCCCCCCCCCCCCCCCCCTCCCCCCCCCCCCCCCCCCCCCCCCCCCTCCCCCCCCCCCCCCGCCCGCCCCCCCCCCCCCCCCTCCCCCCCCCCCCCCACCCGCTCCCTCCCCCCCCCCCCCCCCCCCCCCCCCGCCCCCCCCCCCCCCCCCCCCCCCCCCCCCCCCCCCCCCCCCCCCCCCCCTCCCCCCCCCCCGCCCCCCCCCCCCCCCCCCCCCCCCCCCCCCCCGCCCCCCCCCCCCCCCCCCCCCCCCCCCCCCCCCCGCCCCCCCCCCCCCCTCCCCCCCCCCCCCCCCCCCCTTCCCCCCCCCCCCCCCCCCCCCCCCCCCCCCCCCCCCAAAAAAACCCCCCCCCCCCCCCCCCCCCCCCCCCCACCCCCCCCCCCCCCCCCCCCCCCCCCCCCCCCCCACCCCCCCCCCCCCCCCCCCCCCCCCCCCCCCCCCCCCCCCCTCCCCCGCCCCCCCCCCCACCCTCCCCCCCGCACCCCCGCCCCCCCCCCTCCCCCCCGCCCCCCCCCCCCCCCCCCCCCCCCCCCCCCCCCCCCCCCCCCCCCCCCCCCCCCGCCCCCCCCCCCCCCCCCCCCCCCCCCCCCCCCCCCCCCCCCCCCCCCCACACCCTCCCCCCTCCCCCCCCCCCCCCCCTCCCCCCCCCCCCTGCCCCCCCCCCCCCCCCCCCCCCCCTCCCCCCCCCCCCCCCCCCCCCCCCCCCCCCCCCCCGCCCCCCCCCCCTCCCCCCCCCCCCAAAACCCCCCCCCCCCCTCCACCCCCCCTCCCCCCCCCCCCCCCCCCCCCCCGCCCCCCCCCAACCCCCCCCCCCCCCCCCCCCCCCCCCCCCCCCCCCCCCCCCCCCCCCCCCCCCCGAACAACCCACATAACGCATTTCCCTTCCCGCGAATTGTAAAACTAGCAAACCTTCAGATCTGTCATCTAGTTCCGGCTGCGAGTCGGGGAGACATAGTTGCCGGTGAAAACCAAGCCGAAGGCGGACGATAGCGGCGTTCTGCGCCGTTACCTTGATGAAGGCATCGTCCTGTAACTATTGTCGGCCCACTCGTGCTGCTCCAGGGAAACCCTAGTATCTGATTTTCTAGATCGGACGATGGCGGCACTGCGGTGTCGTTCTCTCTTGGGAGCATCGTTTGTGGAGCAGCGCTGGAAGACAGGGGCAGGAGGTGGAGCGTCTTCATCTTGCACGGAGCTTCGGTGGTGGCGTCAAGTCATGCCTGGCCGACAGGTGCTACGTTTTGTCATGCCTGTTCAGCAGGTGTTACGCACGACAGATCTTCCAGAGTCTTCGCGTTTGGATGGACGAGCGTATGGAGAAGGTGTCGTTGGGCACCATGGTGGTGTCGACGGATGGCCGGACTAGCAAGGATGATGGAGATCTCTCTCCTGAAGATGGGTTAGCAGTTCGATGATGATGGTGGCTTCTAAAACATGTGCATGTGGTGTACCTTTAGGTCTGCTGCACCGGCTGTTGGTTCCGATACGTTATGGTTGTAACTATGCACGGACATATGGACCGGCCAATGGATCCTGGTTTTGCGGAGATTCTACCCGGCCTTTCCTTTCTCTTTCTTTCCTATCGGTTTTACTTGTTTCCTTTCAGTTTTTAGTTTGTGTGTTTTATTTTTCCTGTTTTTCACATCCTTTCTTATTTTAAACAAATACATGAATATTTTTAAAATTTTACAAGCAGTTTTCTAAATACGTGAATATTTTTAGATACATTATTTTTAAAAAAAAATTAAGCACTTTGTAATATTCATGATTTTTTACAAATGCGTGCACATTTTGTAAAAAATTATACTCACGGGCACTTTTTAGAATATTAGTGATTGTTTTAGTTTCGTGAACAATTGAACATTTCACTTATAAGTAATTTAAATCATGAATTTTTTAAACCCGCGAACACCTTTTATAGAAAACTACCAAAATAAATACACTGGTTGATGTGAAAACCCAGTAGAGCGCTCCCCTAGGGTTCCTCCTCCCTCCTCGCCGCCCTCCCCTGCCACCGCCGCCGGCCGCCGGCCGAGCGCGTCCCGCCCCACCTCCCTCTTCCCCCTCCCCCTCATCCGCCTCCCCGTCCGCTCGCTCGCCCCCCTCCCCGCGGGCGACGGGCGGACCCTGCTTCCTCCTCTCCTCCGGCCCCCCTCCCCGCGGGCGACGGGCGGACCCTGCTTCCTCCTCTCCTCCGGCCCCCCTCCCCGTCCTTCTCCCCCCGCTACCGCCGGCGTGGTCCGCCCGGCCCTACCCGTGTGCGCATGAGGAGGTGCGGGGGCCTCCCGATGGCGGCGATGCAGCTCGGCCAGCGGCGGTGTGGCTCGGCGGCGGGTTTCCCGCGGGCTTCGGGGTCCTCGGTGCGGCGGCGCGGCCGTTAGCCGTGGGGCGGTGCTGGTGGCCGGCGGCGCCCGTGCGGCCCAGATCTGGGCCCTTTCGGGCTCCATCTGGGCTAGGGCGGGCCGGCGGCTCGGTGCGTAGCGACGCTGCTCCCTGGTGTTGGGAAGGCGGTGGTCTGTGGGCGGTGGCGGCTTCGTCGGCCGGCGAGCTGCAGCGCGACGGCAGGGGCTGTCTGGACCCTTTTGGGTCCGGCCGGGCCTCGGCGCCTGGTAGGCCCCTTGTCCGTGCGTCCGGTTCGCTCCGCGGTGGCGGTGGTGGATGTCCCCTCACGTCGGCTGTGTTGCGGATGCCCCCGAGCCCACTATCTCTTCTCCCATCCTCCAGGTCTCGTGTCGGTGGCCTCTGGGAGACGACGAAGTTGGTTCGGCGACCGTGGTGGCACATGTTGGTGGGCGGCGTGCTGGGCTGTGCACTATGGATCGTCCGGGGTGGTGGTGCAGGTTTGGGTTGGGAGAAATCCCTGGCGGCTTGTCCGGCCCCGACGCGGCGACGCCTGCGGGTGCCGCCGAACCTTCCTGAAGGGCGTCGGGTACACCCTCCCCCACTGCCCCCCCCCCCCCCCCCGCGTACCGGGGGAAACCCTAGGACTAGTCTGGGCAACAGCGACGTCGTCGTCGCCTCCTTCTTGAAGGTGTTGATTGGTACGCGGCGCTTCGGAGTGCTGGGTGCAGCGGTTGCCGGCCATCTTTGTTTCGTTGATCTGCCATTGTTAGCATTTGTTTCTCTTTCTTTTTCTCTCTTTTTTCCTTTGGGCTTGTTTGTGCTGTGGCCCCAACGAGCTGGTTGTATCGGATGATGCTTTATCTATAAAGCGGAGGGAAACCCTTTATCGGAAAACCCAGTAGAGAAAATCATTCTCGTGCCAAATGGGAGGAGCGCAGAGCCCATTCTGGGGACAAATTTTCACGCCAAAAGTGTGTAATAGGAGCTCTATAAGTCTATACTATTATCTCATCTCTACTTATACACTACCTTCCCCTAAAAACAACTTATACACTAAAAAAGTTGTAAGAGCATCTCTAGCATACCCTTTTTATCGCCCCGACCCGCAAAATAACCGTCGGTTTACGGTTTTGGGCGAAAACAGTGACCCGAACAGAAACCTTAAAAGCATCCGACCCGTAAAAAAATTGAGGGGCGCAGTAAATTCCCCCCTCCGACCCACGAAAACCGAGGATACCCCCAGCCCACCCCATCGGTGCCCTGTATCCTGCGAAAGCGGTTGGCGGGAGGGACATTTCAACACATGCGCTCCCCATATCCCCTCCCGCAGCCGCCCGCCACAGTCGCCGCCGGCCCGCCGCCTGCCATTCCGGTCATTTCCGCCAACGGAATCGCGCCGCCCGCCCCTGATCTGCCGAGCCAAGCCGTTCGCCGTCGCCGCCTTCCCGGATCGACCGCCGCGAGCAATTTTTGCTTGAGGATTCGTCCTCATCTGACGACTCGGATGTGGAATCGATGCTCGAGCGCCATCGGCAGCAGATGGTGGTGGCGGTCCTAGCCATGAGGGAGTTCGAGGATCGAAACCGCAAGAGACGGAGAGGTTCGACCATCGGCCATCTTTACATCCCTTGCAACCACCATCTCGGGAACATGATGTTGATGCAAGACTACTTCGCAGACAATCCTACATATCTGCCGCACCTCTTCCGGAGAAGGTATCGAATGCGCCAATCACTCTTCCTAAAAATTGTGCAAGCTTGCGAGGCCAATTGTTGGTTTTTTACTCAAAGGAGAAACGTCGCGGGCTTGTTGGGTTTTAGCGCATATCAAAAAATCTCCGCGACTATGCGGGTGATTACATATGATATTCTGGCTAACTATGCCGAGGAGTATCTTCGCATTGGCGAAGATACTACAATTGAGTAGTGAGTAGGTTCGCCAAAGTGATCATCCATGTTTTTGTCCTGTCTATATTCGTGCAGCCAACGAGGAAGACACAAAAAAAAGTTGATGGCATCAAATTAGAAGCGAGGCTGGCCTGGCATGCTAGGAAGTGTTGATTGCATGCACTGGACTTGGAAAAACTGCCTGAAGGCATGGCTTAGGCAGTATTGTGGTAAGTCTTCTGATGCAACAATTGTGCTAGAGGCCGTAGCATTCGAGGATTTATGGATTTGGCATTGCTTTTTTGGTATGTCGGGTGCTCTCAATGATATCAATGTGTTGCAGCGGTCTCATTTGTTTGCTAGACTTGCTAGTGGTGATGCTCCGGCTTGCAACTTCACGGTGAATGGGCATGAGTACACAAAGGGGTACTATCTTGCAGATGGTATTTACCCTCCTTGATGTACATTTGTCAAGAGCATAAAAAAACCCAAAACTAGAAAGCATATTGAATTTGCAAAGGTACAAGAGGCAGCCCGAGAAGATATTGAAAGAGCCTTCGGGGTATTGCAATCTAGATTTGCCATTGTTCGTGGTCCTGCTTATTTTTGGGACAAGAAAACCCTGAGCAACATCATGACATTTTGTGTGATTCTTCACAACATGATCATCAAAGATGAGAGGGACATGAACTTAGAGTTCTTCTACAACAATGTCAGTAGCCATGTGAAGCCAGCTAGAGACCCTGACCGCATACAAGCATTCCTGCAGACATACCGGCAGATTGAAGATGAAAACACCCACCATCAGTTTCAGGAGGATCTCATTGAGCACCATTGGCAGAGGCATGGCCAAAGGCATTGTGCACCATTGGCAAAGGCAGCGTCCAATTTTACATTCATTTCATTTAATTCATATGTGATCGCGGTATCATTGTTGTATTTGGGACAATTGTTGTATTGAATTACTAGTTGTATTCGGTGATTTGAATAATTATTGTAATTTGAATTCATAATATTCACATTTTATGTTATTTGAATTCATAAATATGTAAGATATGTGTCAAACTCAGAAAAAAAAAACATGCGTTTTGCGGGCTCGCGCGGGCTACGGCCGAACAACCCACATAACGCATTTTCCGTGAATTGTAAACTAGCGAAAAGGGTCGGCGATATAAGAGGTCTACCAGAGATGCTCTAAGGGCATCTCCAACGCCGACCCTCAAATTGATAGTATTTGTCCAGACACAGCCGTCTAGACCCGAAAAGCGATTCAACGCCGACCCCCATCCGTCTGCAGAGCAGTCCGAACCACGATTTACCCGCAAACCCTCATTCATCCTACATAAGTACCAGCCTAGTCTCTATCTCTATACCTTCTCTATCTCTATCTGTACTATATAGTACTTGAAAAGAATGTAAGGTTTCATGTTTCACTTTTCTTCTCACCACCCCTTGTCCAACCTTCTCCGTGTGATAATCAATTATCTTAATTTACTTACCTTCTGAACCAATTCTACTTTAATTTACTTGTCAAATTTCTCATTAAAAAATAAGATAAATCACGGACAGTATTTGATAACATCTATTTACACAATCACATAAATATGGGCAGGTAAACCACAAGGCAACGTACTAGAATATTTATATCCCATTGCAACGCATGGAAATTGTCCTAGTCCTATTAAAAATGTTTCTATATACATTGGATTCAGAACAAACACACAAAAACGTGTCTATATACATCTAATCTAGAAAAATGGTTAGAACATCTTATATTCACGAACGGAGGAATACATCTTGAACTCTTCATTCATAATCAGGATCGGGGCCTACTCTTCTTATATTAAAAATCTCAAAACCTTCCTATTAAAAATCTATTTGAGAAACTAGGTGGGGTAGTGTTCCCTCCTTGTTTCTCTGAATAAGGAGAACCACTCTGAACTGAACCTGTAGGCACGGAAGGTACAAGGAAACAAAGAGTCACATCTAACGCCAAATCTCTTACCATTTTAATCTGGATATCTATAAATATCTTGTGCATCATTCGCTAGCATCGTACATTGTCTACTACTCGTACTCACTTTGGCGCTCACAATTTTCTCAATGTATACCTCATCAACACTTGTGTACACCAGACAACTTACGGCTCCCGATTGGTGTGTATTTCTAAATCGGTCGTTTATATGTGTTCAACTCTACACAAGTGTCCTACATTTTCATACTTTGTTTGGTGGCTCAACCGTACATCCAAAAAAAAAAATCTGCTTTTCAGCAAAGAAGAGGCTCATGTTAATAGTGCTGATAGACGCTAATTTGAAGGAATTGAACGAAATATCACACACCATGCATAACTAATAAACACAACTTGCCTGATCCAATGCAAGTTATGTCACCCTCTTCTAATTCGTTGCACTCCCAATTGGATTGGTAATCCTCCTCTTATCCTATGACATTAGTTGGGCCTATGCGCATTCTCATTGGTTGGCTAGGTATTTTTTACTAGTAGATTGTATATGATATGCATGGAAAATCTATAAAGTGTAGAAACAAACTCCGCCCGGCCTCATAACAGCCAGTTAGCTACCTAGCTTTCAAAAGCTTCTTAAAAAACTTACAATAGGAAAAATGGTGAAAGAAGGTAGTTGTTTAACGAGGGAGGGACATAATGGGTGTCAATCGAGCACAACGTTGTCAACATGAGTGATTAGCACCATCTTCGCTAGCTATATCAACAAAGAGAACAACTTGAAGCAGCGTGGGAAGCAAGGGATCGGCGGCTCACATATACATATAAACTATGAAATACTCCCTCCATATCAAAATATAAGACGGTTTTTTACACTATGATACTGTCAAAAATGTCTTCTATTTTGACACAGAGGGGGTAGATTGCAAGAGTTCTCACAAACATGGAGAGTGGCAGCACGTGCTCCCTCCAGTTGCATAACTTATTGTGTAGCCCAATATGAAACACAGCCAGTCCTGCTTCAACTATTGCCAATCATCAAATCGAATTGTAATGTTTATAACATTAAGTCTCTCAAGTGATTCTTAACTAGTATTTCTAAAATGGCCCAAAGAGTTAATAACATGACCACTCTCCTGTACTATTAGAATTGGAATTTCCTGCCCTGTCCAGGTTCACACAAAAATGATTATATAAGAATTATATTCTAAGTTTGTAGAATCTAAAGCGATGCGAAACAGAACAATGGTTCTTGAGCCATTAACCAAAGTAATGAAGCACCACTAGTCTAGCAATGCAGGAGGAGTAATATTGTTGTCCAACACAACAAAGGAGAACAAAAGAGGTAGTTGCATCCACCAAGATTGATTGACGCTGGTTGGGGATCAAAGTGGGGCCAGTCTAGATGGAGTTGTATTGTACCATGTCCACGTGCAAAAAGCGAGTATTTATGCATACCCATGTGAGATGCATCGTTGCAACACTTCACTCCATTGACCCGCTCATCCCGCCTAGCAGATATCACTCACACCTTCCTAATGTCTACACTTTACCTTGCCTTCTTATTCTCATTTTTTTTCTAGTTTTATCACATGCTACTTCTAGTTGAGGCCTCCTCGCCTAAGATACACATTACCCCTTCACCGGTAGATTTCTCCCACTCACCTTCATATCCATCTTCATGTCCGCTACTTCCCTCATCTAATCCTTTTCTTGCATCATGAAATAAGTGGGAGAGAAAAAAGAAAACAAACCCGCGGGCGCGGGAGGGGGGGGGGGGGTGCGTAAGGGAGAATAGCATGGAGTTGGCCATGAGACATCAGACACCCTCCTACCCAAGATGGGGGAATTGCTCCTGGAGTTGTAACAGAAAGACAAGTGTGAGTCTCAAGGGATCGGGGGCCTCAAGGATGAGGTCTTGTTTTGCTCCAAGGGACACCAATTTTTAATCTTTAGGCATGTGAGGCATCAGGGAAGGAAGAGTCACAAGCATGTTCCAAGCTTCTGCAAGTTGCCATGATATTTCTTGATGTCTTAAATGTTCACGTGGAACTCATGAATCGCCAAGGAAATTTGTTTTTTCTTTCGGATGCAAAAAATATAAGTTGCACCGGGCAACATTTCTAGTTAAATTTGTTGTTGCGGAAATAGAAGTGAAGTCTGGAATAGTTGGAGGTCGTGCTCAAAAAATGTTCACAACAAACTAAACGAACTTTCTTGATTGTTAGCACTATCTCTTGCATTATTCGAAACTCTACTTCTGCAAAATATGTTGTCGGGAAATCAAACAAAATGTTTGAAATAGATAGTAAAAGCGAAAACACACTAAAATGGAGTCCTTCATAGTGTTCTAGACATTTATATACAACCAAAAATATATTTTTGGGCATATAATTAGCAGAATAGTTCTCTACCATATAGATTTAAGTTCAATAATATGGAGGCAATATCCATAACAATATCTTGTCATTAGCTTGATTGCCTCCAGTTTGGTTTCTCTGAAGCGTTCATTTGCTTGAATGTACACTCCTGAGGTACATTGAGTTGCCAAGAATGATCCACGGAAATGAGCAACTAAATATACCTTTTATTTTATATTAGTAGAATGTTATACTAGACTAGTTGTATTTTACAAATAGTTGAACTTCTAAAGCAACAAAAAGGACATTACAAATCAATGGCCATGTTGTTTCAACCAACATGGCTCTGAAAAGAAAAGAAAAACACAATATCTCATAGAGTAGCCAATCATATAAACTAAAATAAAGTAAGAGTAAAATCATGACATCTATAAAAGTGTTTTCATTGTTCATCCACCTCCAAAGGTATCGCTAATTAGAAAACCAACAACATGTTCATTAGTTCAAAATAAGCTAAACTCATACAGATACACATCCATGTATCACTATCGTAGGAAAATGTTTATTTATGAAAGAATCTCCTGCATTAATATGACTAATAATAATCTATCCAATCCATCATTCAACTGCGGAGAAATGCAAGGTAAGAAAAATCACATTAGTCCAAGGTATTCCTACAAAATGCATGTGGGACTAGTCATATTTAACAACTCATTATTGTAAGTCAGTTAAGGTCATAACACTCTTGCTTCTTCCTATTTTCTTTCAATGCAACTAGGGAGGCAGTTTCATGGGGTAGATTTGGTTGGTGTTGGTTAAGGATCATCGACGGTACCGGGCTAGATAGAGTTGCCTACCACGTGCATTTGTGAGAACTGTGCATATATGCATACCCGTGTGTGCTCGACTCCATCAAGTCCTCATGATCCCTTCCTCCTCAGTATTTTTTCTCGCACCTTCCTAACCTCTACATTCTAGCTAACTTTGGTCTTTCAATTTCCTTGCATCACATGCTAGCTCCAGTTTAAGCGCTTAACTCCAAGTGATCTTCCTAGATACATTACCTTGCTCCTTTCCCTGTTAATCTTTCTCCACTAGCTTTCATATTCATATAGGGAAGACAATGAATCAAGGGATTGGTGACCTTTGGGATGAGATTTTGTTACTATGCAAGAAAGGAGCTCATTTTCAACCCTTTAAGCATGGGAGACACGAAGACAAGGCAAGTATATTAGAAATGAATTTCACATATCTACTATTTTATTTATTGAGGTTGCTAGGAAAACAGTGCACGGCCACTTCGGGTGCATTTTGTTGTGTGCACCAATTCCACACCCATGGCAGTGTAGTGAGAGAGAGAAAAAGAAAACCCATTGTCGAGTTGTTGGCTTAAGATGGCCACCTAGAGTTCATGTTTGGTCGCCGATACGACCATCAACCGCTAAAAATATATTTTGTATAGCAACTTGTAAATTCAAAATTTAGAAGACTGAATGGAGCTACAAAGTCAACACTTCAAATGATCAAATCTGTTATGAGGATGGATTTTGAATCCTCTGGCGACGCCTCTGGTGACTTGGCTGTGGAGCCGCCGGCAGCCCTCGCCTCGCCGCCCTCGTCGTCCCCGCCGCCGCGCCGCCCCCCCCCCCCCCCCCCCCCCCCCCCCCCAGTAACATCCCCAGCCTCACACCACAGTGATCACCTCTTAATCATGCCAAGTCATCATCATTTGCAATGCTTGATCACAGTGGTGAAACATCTTATTTCAAAATCCTTCTCTGAATTCAATTCAAATTCAAAGTGGAATTTGAAGTTGCTCAAAAGTTGCTGCAAAAATGTTCATCATTTAGCCAAAATTCCATAACATTTAATTGTTAAGGAAAACAACATCACCATTGACCTAATATGGACAGTAGCAATTATTTCATTGCAATTTCAACAATTTTGAATGCCATTTTATTTGAGAAAATTGTAAATGACATCCCCTAGCCTCCAAACTTTTTGTGGCACTGACTAAAAATGCCTTAGATTTTATGGTCCCAGCTCCATAATTTTTCTAAGATATTTGGGTGCCCAATTAACTTCCTTTCTCTCTCTGTTTATTAAACAAAAGAAAAACAGAAAAGAAATAAAAGAAAAAGGCCAGAAGGCCACTTACCTGGCACTGGGCCGCGAGGCCCAGCCCAACCCACCTGCTCCCCTCCCCGTGTCGTCGCCCCGTGGACGAGCGCGCACTCGCCGGCCGCTGGCCGACACCGCGACGCTACAGCGACCACCGAGAGGATAAGGGCGACGCCCTCGGCCTCCCCTCCATCCTCATCCACTTCTTCCCCCTCTCCCTCGCTCTCTCTTGCACACGCGCTCGCGCTCACTCCCCTCTCTCTGACCCGAACGCGCCCGTCGCCATCGCCGCTGTCGATCCCGCGCCCTCTGTCGACCCCGAGCCTCGCCAAGATGTCGTGAGGCTCCGCCTCCGTCCGCTACGTCGTCTGCACCCACCGGAGTGAGACGGGAGCCACCATAGCGAGGGGATCGAGCTCCTCCCTGTCTTCGGTCGCCGGCGCTCCTCCGCCAAATGCCGCCGCCCTGCTGCTACTAATCCACCGCCGGGCCTCCGTGTGCCTTCCCGGTGAGCAGCCCCTCCTTTCCCCTCTCTCTGCGCTGCCGTTAGATGCCCGTAGCCACCATCACCATTGCCGCCCGAGCGATGCTCCACCGCGGAGCTCGTCACCGTCGCTCACAGCGATGACATGCTTAACCGAGCGTGTAGGCGAGCTCCTGCTGCACCGTAGACCCCGCCTAGCAGCTTAAATCGCTCAAAAACGAGCCGTAGCAAAGCACTCGACCGAGCCCGATTCCGGCCGTCCGCCGCGATCGTTGCCGCCGTCGTTTCCGGCCACCTCCGGCCCGGAGACCGCCACCGTTGGATGCGCGCTGCAACACCCGTTCGAACGCAAGAAAAACGACGCGAAATGATGCACCGTAGCGTGATTCCGACCCTCGCCGTAGTTCGCCGCCGCGTCTGGAGCTCGCCGGAGCAGCTCCGGCGCCGGCGCTGACCTGGCATGGCCTGGGTCCCACCCAGTGTCACTGCCAGCGGGCCCCGCCACACGTTTGACCGCGTTGACTCGGGTCAACGCGGGCGCACTGTTCCCGGGTAAACGCGGGCGCACTGTTCCCGGGTCAACACGGGCGCACTGTTCCCCCTTGCCACTGACGAGTGGGGCCCCTCAGTTATCTGACTAATTAAACCGATTTAATTAAAACCTAATCTAATCAGTTAATTAGTGACACTGACATAGGGCCCCTCCTAGCCTAACTACTCTGTTAATTAGTTAGTTAACCCACTGTCTATGACAGGTGGGTCCCACTGGTCAGGTTTGGCTCTGGTCAGCGGGCTGTTGACTGCTGACGTCACCATTACATCATGCTGACGTCATAATTGATTTCTGTTAATTAGAATAATTCCAGATAATGTTTAAATCTTTTAAAATTCATAGAAAATAAACCGTAGCTCGGATCGAAAAACTTTATACATGAAAGTTGCTCAGAAAAATCCCACGAATCCAACCGTGCCATCTGTTTCCATGTAGGAACCCTCTATGGAGGTGAACCCTCAACTTTTAGCCTGTTTTCAGTAGATGAATAGTGCATATACATCGGTTAATAAACCCAACTTAAATCCTAAAATAACTAAAATGACTTAGACATGCTTTAGTCAACCCTGCACTGCACGTTAGCATAGCATGCCCTGTGTTGCATATGTTTGCTGTGTATTTATCTGTTTCCTCCCCCTCTTCTCTCTCGGTAGACCCCGACATCGACGTAGTCCCTAAGGCCGACGCAGATCCGGAGGTCGACTACGCCCCTGATGACCAGATCTTTGCCGCAGAGCTTCCAGGCAAGCACCCCCCTTTTGAACATGCCGATATCGCCTATTCTTTCTCTCTTATGCTTGCATTAGAATTGATGTTGCTACTGTTATCCTATTTCTGATGCATAGCCAGATTTTCTAACCTGCTATTGTTACCTACCTACTTATCCTAAACTGTTTAGTATAGGCTGGGTAGTGATTCACCAGAGACCCCCACTTTGTCCCAGATGCCCCGCTAGATTATCAGAAGACCCGATCAGCATGGTCGACAACCAGGTCCCGGCACCGCACATCACCCCTCCTTAGTTGTACGACAGTGCA
The DNA here is from genome assembly GCA_011799875.1 of Thinopyrum elongatum. Taxonomy (NCBI): domain Eukaryota; kingdom Viridiplantae; phylum Streptophyta; class Magnoliopsida; order Poales; family Poaceae; genus Thinopyrum; species Thinopyrum elongatum. The sequence goes on along the minus strand of CM022302.1, from coordinate 67,176,166 downwards.
GCGTTACTATCGAGTGCCGAGGGTGATATCTCGTTTAGCACTTCTGATGTTAACTCTGTAGAGAAGCTATTCGGTTGTGGTCCTCGAGGGTGATGCCTCCTTCACCACTCCCGATAACGACGCGTCGTGCAACACCTCAAGAGTGAACCTCGAGGGTGATTCCTCCTAAGTTCACCTTGATGACTACATCAGGTGGAATCCGTCGAGGGTGATTCCTCAGTTTTCCCCCCTGGTGTTTGGACACACAGGTACTATGACTTTAACCATGAACCTTGATAAAGTCGGGTTGGCCCTGAGGGGTACCCGCGCGAGCATGTGATGCGAGTGATGTGGAGACGGGTTGACCTGGAGGGTGCCCGCGAGATAATTACGAGGCGCGGCCGGGCATTCCTAGCCCTTACAGCAAGTCCTCGAGACGGGGTGATGGGGTCACATCGATTGTGAGTCTCTGCTCGTTACCGCGCGCTCCTAATTCACTAACGGTTTGGATATTTGATCCGAGTGGGCCTCTTGCCCGATAGCAATAACCATCACGTGGGAACAGTTATGGGCACTCTGCGTCGTATGCATCAGTTGAAGCTTAATGGACGTCAGCGACTGAGCGGCGTGTGCTGGGTTGGACCGTGTTAAGCACCCTCCGTTGTACTGGAGGCTGCTAGGTCTGCTCACCGGCCGCGTACGCAACGTGCAGGAGTTCCCGGGGTGATGGCCCAAGACCCCTGGGCGCATAGGTTTAGTCTGGCGTGCTGACCTCTCTATTAAGCCTAGGTCGGGTTGCGGCGTATCGTTTGGCCGAGGCCGGGCATGTCCCAGAAAAGTGTGTCCGGCCGGAGTTAATCGAGCGTGGTGGGTAAGTTGATGCACCCCTACAGGGAAGAACTAATCTATGCATAGCCGGATCCTCGGTAACGGACGCTCGGAGTTGTATCCCGATCGATACAACGAGAACTGGATACTTGAGATGAGATATGGATAGTATGGCTCTGGGATTGCTTTCTCGCAGGGAGTCGAGGAAGGATCTCTGGATGAGGTTGATAACACTACTACTACTTTATATTATGCTAATCTGCACTCTTCTAATGCTGCAAGACCGCTGAAGATGATGAAGATGCTAGTCTTCTATAGGACTAGGCCTTCTCTCTATTCTGGCATTTTTGCAGCCCTGTCCATATATACTGCCTCCCTTTGATAATGTTGCATATGTAGTGTAGATCCTTGCTTGCTGAATACTTCGGATGAGTACTCACGGTTGCTTTGCTTTCTTTTTCTCCCCATATCCTTTTGGTGTAACCAGATGACGGAGCCCCTGAGACCGCTGCCCCCCGCCGCCGACTACCACTACTACCCCGAGGGTGGTTACTACTACGAGCTGGCCGACGACCAGGAGTAGGATCGGAGGTCCCATGCAGGAGGCCTGCGCCTTTTCGATCGTAGTGTTTTCTTTTGCCACCTTTTAAAGGCCTATCTGTCTTTCTTTTATATCTGTACTCAGATATCTGATGCTTCCGCTGACGCTTGTATGCGAGCTTATGTATTCGAGCCTTCGAGGCCCCTGGCTTGTAATATAAAGCTTGTATGACCTTATTTATGTTTTAGAGTTGTGTTGTGATATCTTCAAGTGAGTCCTTAGGCTTGATCGTGTGCATTTGCGTGTATGGTTAGTGCACGACTGAGCCGGGGCGTCACATGTTGGTATTAGAGCCAACTGCCTGTAGGATTCCCCTTTCCAACTCCTTGGCCGAAGTTGAGTCTAGTCGTCCAAAACTGTTTTACTAACTTGGCTGTGTGGCTTACAGGCCCACGTCGCCAATTGTTTGGTATTAGGATCTTTTATTCCTCGTCTATACTCTGGGACTCTGATATCTCCTCTACTCGGGTTAAAGATTTTACTAACTCTGACAATAGGTTCTCGTAAACACTTCATCCCGGAAAGCCCCTTCACTACAGTTGATCGCTTGCTTCGCCAGAAGATTCTGCAGATACTCCTCGATGTTTCTCGAGACCCTATGCCCACTGCTTCGCAGTTCCTGACCACCGATAATCCCCGTGAATAACATCCTTGTCGTTTGTACCTTCATCCCCAGTTGCTCTTGTTGTTACAAGTTACCCCTAATACTCTCCGTTGTTCCGAGAATCCTTTGTGCCTTCTGCTTTGCAACTTCTTTTCGCACTGCAGAAACTTCACTTACTCGGGATCCGTTCATCCCCAGTTGTTCATGTGCTTTCCAAAATACTTTGAAATGCTATCTGATCTCCTGAAAATCCTCTGCAGCCTACTGCTCTTGATTTTTCTGGCCTACTTGCATTATGGTTAATCCACATGTCTAGCAATATTTATTAAAATCCTTTGTAATTGTCATTCTATTCCTATGGATTCAACGTGTGTGCGAATACTCGCAATCATCAATTAATCCTTAGAAATTTTCTTTCCGGCTCAGACATCGCTCCGGATATGAGCTGGTTCTTGCCCAATCAAGATTTGATCGGGTGTGCCTCTAAGTCTGTTCAACCTATCCACCTTCGATCAGAGGATCTGATTCTGATACACCGATCTAGAAATCAAAATTTCTTGGTATTTAAGCATCGGATTATTCTGATGTTTCTATAAGCCGATGCCTTTCCCTCCCTTCTTCCTCTGCTTGATTACCGATATTCACGTCAATTCCATCGTGAATCGCTAGATCCAATGTTGGGTTGTTATCCGACAGTGTCCTTAACAACCAAAATCTTGTGAGTTCTTCCCTGATACATAATGCCTTTGGTTAATTGTATCCTCTCCTTTTGTCAACCCTGCTCTGCTGTCGAGCTTGTGTTAATTACTCCTGAAGTTCGTGGTATACGGTCCTAAGACGCCCTGATGGGCTGAACCTATGCTTTTCCTAATCAGTGTGAATCCGATAATTTTCGCGGGTCATACTCCTCTGGTATTTCACCAGGTAGTTCTTCATGTTCATATAATTTTTAACAGAGCAGTGAATGAAAGGTTATGCATTGAAGAAGTGGGAGTCGACCTTGAACCTTTGTAGAAGTTGGCAAAAAAATCTACCATGTATACAACGGAGAAACAAAGCAAAAGGCCAGGATAACGTCTTGTACAACATAAAGCTTAAGTAAACCTTAGTCGTATATGAATTTACATCACCTGATATGATCTTACATAGTAGAATTAATGGAGTAATGAGCCCAAGCCCATCTATCTCAAATATGCATTCACAAAAATTATTATGCTCTTACACCACGAGAGATTTTTTTTTTGAAATAAAACTTCAAACTTTATTAATTACAAATAATTGTTACATCGTCCATAAGAAGAGGTACAATATCCTTCATAGGCTCCTCAAACCAATCCCTAGTGGCTGAAAATTTTGCTAACCTAGCTATTTCATGGGCCACATAAGCTGGTAACATAGAGCACTCCAAGAAAATTTTGCTTATGTGGCATGTAATTAATGAGAAGTGGTAACATAATATGTTATTGTAACATAGCGCTTCCCAAGATAAAATGAGTCTACAAGCTAATAAATGAAGTCCTCTATGACACTACTACTATGTTACTTTGCACTATGAATATAGTAACTTAGACTAGTGTTATATGCATGACACTAGTATAAGTTACTCCCCACTATGACCAGCCTAACATAACGCGATGACAACGGGACCTGAATACGTTAATTTTTGCTTGGTTCGAGTTAAGCATAATGAGGTCCCGACAAATGTTGGAGGTAATTAGTTGAATTAGAAAAACCCTTCGCAAGGCCCCGTGTCGGCCCCCCCCCCACCCCCCCCCCCCCCCGCCCCCCGCGCGGGCGGCCCGGGCGCTCGAACCCTAGCCGCCGCCCCCAACCGCCACCCTCCTCTCTCCCTGCCGCCGCCAGCGAGCGCCGCCGGGCAAAGCCCGCACGGTGTCGGTGGCAGCGGGATCTCCTCTGCCCTCTCCTGGAGCAGGGCCGCGGGGGGCTTCTTCCTCGACCGAGGGCAGAGCTAGGAGGCCGGCGCTTCGGGTGGGGCGCGCAGGCAGGTGGCGGTGTGTGGCTGTGTAGTGGCGGCGCGGTGCTCCCTTCATGACGGGGCTGGGTCGGCCAGATCTGCGCGCGCCGGAGGAGGGGCTGGCGGCCGGAGCTCGGCAGGAGGCCTAATGGAGAGGCGGGCCAGGCAGGAGCAGGCAGCGGTGTGTTGGCGAGTGCGGGTGCCTGTGGCGCAGTCCGGAGGCGGTGCGAGTCCATGGCCAGACAGGTGGCGGCGGCGCTGCGATGGCTCGGTCAAGATGGTGTCTTGGCGAGCAGTGAGCGGCCGGCCACATCTGTGCGGTGTGGCGAGCGGCGAGGTTCTCTCGGTGGTGTGGCTGGTTCTTCGTCGAGATGCGGATCCGACCATTGCAAGGCTGTCCCTTGGAGTGTGTGACGGCTGTTGCGGGTGGTTCTGGACCTTGCAGGAGGTGCGGGGTGGATGCGGTTCCTGTCCAGGCCGGGTGTCGATGGTGTGGCCAGTGTTCTCCTTGCCATGTGTCCGGTTGTAGACCCTCGGCTTGCAGCTGCGTTGGCGAAGTGATGCGGTGGCGGCGTTGTGAAGCTTTTGGGACGGTGTTGCCCAATTCCAGGTGGTGTGGAGAGGTGCGACGCGTGGATAAAAATCTTGCCTGGCTTCCGTCGGGCCGGCGGCGATAGCACCCATGGATGTCATCCCCCTCATTGGAGGCGTCGTCGAGGTGTGTTCGTCATGTCCCTCGCTCACTCGGAGTTGTGGCTGTTTCCGAGCAAAAGCCTCGATTCGGTGTTGGATCGGCACAATGGTGACGTCCTCGATGTCGTTCCTCTGCTGGGAGCATTGTGTTTGGAGACATGGCTAGTTCCTTGACGCTCTCCTCCGGTGTTCGTCGCTGTCCTCTTTGTTCCATGACGGCGCTATGTACGCCCGTCGCCGGTGTGTCCAAGACGGCGTCTTTCTCGGATCGGATCAAGGCCTGCCACCCACTTGTCACTTCCTCTTAGGCGATAAGAGTGGATGGTGCATCGACAAGTAAAGTTCTGCGGAAGTTGGTGGTCTTTGGAGGTGCACGGCGTCGGTCGAGACGAGTTTGGATCGGCTCTTTTGCGTTGTAGTAGTAGTTTGCTTGCGGTGTTGTTCGTCTTTGATGTGGTGTTTGTGCTACTCTCATTGTTCGCAGCGAGTATAGTTTCTTGTAACCGAAAGTCTATCTTCTATAAAGCTACGGTACTGCTTAAGTGTTCCCTCAAAAGGAAAAGTCCAGTCTAATGTGATGCCCACACCTCCTCGGTATCTGGTGCCTCTCATGCGGTTTTGTACCTGTTATTCTCTCCGGCTCCAAGAGCGGCCCAAAAGGTGTACGGGCTTGCGTGCGGCGCGTGAAATCAGAGCAGCCGGTGGCGCTTGTGACCGAGGATGGCCGGCGGCACTTGAGATCGGGGGCGGCCAGTGGTGCACAAGTTCCGAGCGATCGACGACGCTTGAGATCCGGGGCGGACAAAGCAAGAGTCGGCCGATGGCAGGGAGGATGGTGGTCGGTGAGCAGAGCAAGAGAAAAGCGATGGTAATCAATTTCTTTACCTAAACGAACCAAACAAATCTGGAAAGAACTCATTATACCTGTTACGTGATCTGATTGCATTAACTTTACCATTACCATTTTTGTAGCCGAACGCCTCCTGTGTATCCATGTATAACCGACAGACTCTTTTGCGATCCAAATGAACAAGAATCACCCACTTATGTACAAACTCTCTCGTTTGGTCACGACAACAAAATACCTATGTTGCACCTACCACAAGCACTTGTCGTGGAACTACTATGCATGAGGAACCTTACTCCTAGGTGCCTCCGCCATAAGAGTCAAATCCATAAAACCACCCCAATACGAGAAATTCACTTTGGCTCATAGGTGCTCTCTCACAATACCAGCGTCATTAGCAAATAGCCACCACTTTACGTTCTGATAACAATGGTCCACCACTTTTTGGTTAACAGCGGCAAAAACACAGAAGAACATAACTAATTTCTCTGTTGACGTTTCTCATTGCTCGGGCCCATCGTTGGGCTGAGTTGGCAAAAGAAAAATGGCCACGTCAGGATGAGTCGCACTCACCCCAAAGAAAAATGGACGTTTCTCATTGCTCGGCCACCCCGAGTGCACCACCGCCGCCATTGCAGGCGGCGCAGGAGAGGATGTCGTCCAAGCGCCATGGGGAAGGAGTCCGGGGATGGGCGCTAGCGGCTGCCCGACACGACAATCCGAAGGCGCACGGGCCGCTCCGTTTCGGTGGCGGCGTCCAGGGTGGTGGCTACAGGCCGGGATCCATGAGATCTGCGTCCAGGCGCATGGGGAAGGAGGTCAGAGATGAGCACCAACGGCTGCCCAATGCAGCGCTGCGGAGGCGCACGAGCCGCATCGTTTCAGCGGCGGCATCTAGAACTCACGAGCGTCATCATCTCGTGCCCACCAAAGAAGGTCTCGTGCCCTTCATCAAGTGGACCTCGCTCTGGCTGCAGCTGCGGCCTCCATGACCAGGTGTCTTGCCAAGTGGGAGCGCGCACAGGAGGGTGCCTGACGGATGTAGCCATGAGGTTGTGTTCCCCTAGCTGCGCGGCGTTGGCCGGCATCGAGTGTGTGTGGCCATCGGCTTCGTCGTGTCCAAGGAAGGAAGCTCTTGTCTTATGCATACAAAGTGTTTGATGTAATGTGTGTGAGAGAGGGAGAGAGGGAGGAGGAAAAGGCCACTGATAGGCGCCGGTCGACCGGCCCAATTTCGGTCGGTCACCGCGCGGCCGTTAGATTTGGTCCACCGCAACCGTACGATTGTACACGTCATCTTCTTCCCCACCTTATCTTCACGCAATCATGGAAGAAAACCAGAAAATCCCTCCCGTAGACAGCATCCATGTCCCAATGTCCGCCGGGATGTGTCCCTCGCTACGCAGCTCGCAGCACCCCGCCACTGCCCCATGCCTGTAGCACCTCGCCGCCGAAGAGCACGCCGCACTTGTGCCCCCGTTGCTCGCAGCACCTTACCACCGGCAAGCTCGCGGCCGCTGCATCACTGGTTCGCAGAAAACACCACAAAAAGTCGTCGTACCTCCTCGTCGTAGCAGGGCGCATCACCGGCCCACTCTGGTTGCAGCATACTCGCCACACTTCTGCTCCATCGCAGCACCACCGCAGGACCTCATAGCTTCCATCAATGGTGGTAGCAAATTGCGCCGCCGCTTGAAGCTTTTTTGCCGCGGGATGAAGCTTTTTTTGCTGCTGCTCGCTCCAGCGTGTCACTGGCCCCAGGAAATCATGATGCCGCTTGAAGCATTTCTTCTGCCGGATGAAGCTTTTCTGCCACCGCTCGCCCCAGCAAGTCACTGGTCGTAGCAAATCATGATGCCGCTTGAAGCATTTCTTCTGCCGGATGAAGCTTTTCTGATGCCTCTCGCCCCAGCAAGTCACTGGTCGTAGCAAACCGCGCTGCCGCTTGAAGCTTTTTTGTCGTCGGATGAAGCTTTTCTGCCACCGCTCGACCCAGCAAGTCAAATGGTTGCAGCAAATTGCGCTGTCGTATGAAGCTTTTTTGCGGCAAGTTCCAGCATCCACCGAGGGGTCCAGCCTCAGCAGCAAAAATGGTGCTCGGAGCAGCTGCCCAGCACATGGTGAGCGCGTCCCGGCCTTGCCGTTGCAGGCTTGCAGCTCTCCTATCGAGCTTTGTAGCAGCTCGGAGCAGGCCATGTAGGGGACGCGAGGTAAACACCAAATGCTCCCAACGCACCATGAGCAAAGGGGAGAAAAAAGCTGAAGCTATGGAGAAGAGAGCTAGGTGATGAAGCGGTGGGAGAGACGAAGTGAGTCAGCGGCGTGACCAAGAAAAAGATGGATTGCGGACTTGCTTGCGGTTGTGGGAGTGAAACGAGCCCCTGAAAGATTTGGAGATAAGAGGATAAGAACACCGTGTGAGCCTCATAAAAAAACGAGTGCGCGCGCGTGGCCACCGGCCGAAACCCGGCCGGTCGACCGGAGGGAAACGTTTCCCGGAGGAAAAAGACCACCAAGTCAACATCCGCGTGTCGGTGTTTTCTTTACCAACTTAGCCTAACGGGAGTAGGAAAAAGACCAGCGAGTCAACTTAGCCTAACATCCGTGGGATCAGGGTTATGACGCCGAAATTTATTCGGGACATGCTAAAAGTCTCAATATAAAATTCATGGAACATTGGCATGATAACAGGTTTTAGGACATTTCAGAATTTCTGGAAGAAGGACACCGGCAAGCCGTTAGGCCCCGGTGCTGACCTCGCCTTCATAGAGGTGATAGCCCTACCCACCTCTTCCGGCAAGAACGAAAGTGTTAATTCCGCATTCTTCATATCAGAGACCCTGTCCACAATCGGCCAGAAGTTCTCCAACAGAGACACCCCACCACGGGGTTCTGCCATAAATAGCCCCTTAAAAAGGAGTAAACGTGGGTCCTAATCTCATTCGGGTGTTCCAGGAGTTGATCGCCCTCCCAGAGACACTGGATAGAACACTTTGAGCGTCGTCCATTGGCAATCGCCTGAAAGTAGGCGGTATTGGCATCGCCTTGAAGGATCTACTTCTGGCCGCCCCTACACTGCTAGAACAACTCTTCTCCCTTGAAGATCTCCATCAACGAGGACTCAAGGGAGTACCGCCTAAGCCAGTCATCGTGTCAGCAATCATATCCAACGCCTTGATCTGGTCTAGCAGGGCTCCTTTACGCGCCCTGAGATCCGCACCCAGGTTGGCGCCCCATCCCCGCATAAACTGGCAGGCGATTTGGGAGCAATGGTGCCAGGTATCAGTATCACAAAATACCCGTGGCGGGTTGGCTCCAGCTTGTACCCACCGGTCTCGTACCATCTCGAAGAACCTTGGCTGAAGTAGTCATGATGGTTCAAAGTGAAAGTGCCTCGACCACGGTGGAGGACCTTCCCTGGACGAGAACAGTAACGGGACATGGTCAGAGCCAATCCGAGTGACCGCCCTAAGCGAGTACAACGGGAACATAATCTCCCACTGGACAGATACGAGGACCCAATCCGGTACACTCCGGATAGGGTCCACCTGTTTATTAGTCCACGTGAACCTAGCCCCTACACGGGCTATCTCACGTAGGGCCATATCAGCGATGTGATACGTCCATTTTGCATCATGTTTTCCTACTGTTATTTATAGTGTTTTTATTCATTATAACACTTTATGGAGTAATTCTAATCCTTTTCTCTCATAATATGCAAGGTTTACACAAAGAGCAAGAATGCCGGCAGCTGAAATTCTAGACCTGAAAAAGCTATGTCAGAAATACCTATTCTGCACATCTTCAAATGAGCTGAAATTTCACGGAGGATTATTTTTGAATAAAAAAATATTGGAATAAAGAACTACCGGAGGGGGTCACCCAGGTGCCCACAAGGCACCAGGGCGCGCCTCCCCCCCTGGCGCGCCCTGGGTACACTACTAGGAGAGGCGCGCCCTGGGTACACTACTAGGAGAAAGCTTATAGATAGAATATTAGCAGTAGCGCGGGATAATCTAGCAGCGCTATTGCTAAGTAGTAGTAGCGTGGGGCAACAACCGACGCTACAGGTTGCCAAGTAGTAGTATCGCGGGCAGTTTACCTAGCACTACTGCTAAGTGGTCCCATCTCCACCGACCGGGGCTACCTGTAGTAGTAGCGGTGGGCGAAAACCAACGCTGCTACTAATTCCATAGCAGTATCTTGTGTTGGCGGCCCACCGCTACCGCTATGTGTGCACGGTGCCAGCAGGTGGGCCCCGATTAGCAGCAGCGCTGGGCCACCGACACGCGCTACTGCTATGTCACTTAGCAGTAGCGCTCTTTGGCTTCCAGCGCTACTGCTACGCGTAGCTGCCACCTTTTCCTTCCCATCCCCCTCCCCCTCCCCCTCCCGTTTCCCCTCTCCCTCCTCTACCTCACTCACTTAGTTCTTCCTTCTCCTACCTCTCTTCTCTCCCCATTAATGCCCCCATCGACCATCTCCTCCATTAATGAGCTCCTTTAATGGCTTCTTCTTCCTCACTTGAATTTATTTGTCTCTCCTCCTTCTCTCTTCCCCACTCATGCCTTTGTCTCACTAGCTAGCTTTCCCTCCCTCTCCACTAGTTAGGTAGATCATCTCCTTCCAACTAGATCTACCATGCATCTTTGTCCTACTACTTTTGATCCCTAGCTAGCTAGATAGCGGCATCGGCCATCTACCGTACGTGTGTGCTCGATCCCTCTCTCGGGATGATAGGTGAGTAAAAAGTTGTGCTTTGCAACAATGGAAATATTTGTGTTTGCTCTATGATGGTGAGAATGTGCTTGTGGCATGAGTTGCCACCTATGTGCATTTGTCGGATCATGCGTGACATGAGTTGCTTATGTTTTGCCAAAATGTCGATTTATTTCCGTTTCGGCGAATTTTGGGAAAACTCTATATGTCCTATTTTTAGGGAAGGTCATGCTGAATTTTTGTATGACTTTGATATATGCATGCATGGTTGAAATTCTTTTGCTTATTATACCGCGCAGGCAATCATGAAGGTCAGTGAAAGGGTGGTGGAAAGATGGTTGCGATCCGCGGTGCACGACATGTATTTAAATAACCGGACTGGGGTTATATGTCCGTGTAGAAGATGCAAACTAATCGTCATCTTGGACCCCTTTGACCGTGGCAGTTTGAAGGTGCACCTGCTCATGCATGGTTTCATGGATGGCTATACTAGATGGATAATTGAAGATGATGATGAGGATGTCCACATGGCAGACAATAACGACAAGGGGGTAGATGAAGAGATGCCCGACGATGATGGACACGAAGAAGAGTTTGAGGGCGCAGGACATGGTGGAGGAGAAGAGGTCGTACACGGCGGAGAAGAGGCCGGACACGGCGGAGAAGAGGCTGGACACGTCGGAGAAGAGGCGGATACACCGCAGTCTTCGACGCGACTAAGTTCAGTCGTGCAGGACCCTCATGTTCGAGACCTGCTTCGCAAGAGTACGACTAGCGACAGAGCCACTTCAAGAGAGGAGGCCAAGCTGTCACAACTGGAGGTAGACTCGAATACTCCATTGTATGACGGTTGTGATCCCGAGGTGACCCACTTGAGTTTCATGCTTGAACTTCTAAAGACGAAGGCCAAAAACAAATGGACATACACAAGCCTTGATGAGCATTTGAAGTATCTACATAATAAAGTTCTTCCCTCGGGGAACCTGTGTCCTACTAGTGTCGATGAGGCCAAGAAAATCATGTGCCATCTTGATCTGCCCCACATTAGATACCATGCATGCATCAACGATTGCATCATTTATCGGAAGGAGCACGCGGAAAAAACCAGTTGTCCGGTGTGCAAGGCTTCTCGATACAAGAAGGCAGGGAAGAAATCTCCTCAGAAAGTTGTATGGTACTTACCGATCACTCCCCGTCTGCAGCGTTATTTCGTAGATCCTAAGGAAGCAAAGCTCGTGCACTGGCACGCGGAGATGGTGAAGCCTGGCGACGGATATGATCCGAAGCTGAGACACCTCGCGGATGCTAGCCAGTGGCAAGCATTCAACGCGGAATATAGATATCTCGCAGATGATGCAAGGAACATCGTGCTAGGCACGAGTATCGATGGCATGAATCTGTTTGGCAACTAGAGCACCAACCATATATAGCACATGGCCCGTGTTTGTATGGATGTTAGACACATTATGGAAACCGCCGGCCAAGACATGGGACGCCAGCAAAACATGGGACAACTGAAAGAGGAGTTAGACACGTTATGGAAAACGCCGGCCAAGACATGGGACGCCAGCAAAGGCGAGTATTTCTATATGAGAGCCGCACTGATAATGATGGTGTAACACCCCCTTGTAATAAGCTCTGTGACACTCTGTTAAAACTGCCAAGTCATGATCATTTGCAGTGCCAAGTCATATGGGTTAATGATCCAATTCAAATTCACATCTGAAAATCAGCTCAAATTCAAAAGTGAATTATAAAGTTGATCAAACACTGTTGGGAAAATGTTCATTAAATAGCAAATAATCCAGGAACATTTGTAAATTCATCATCAATAAAGTTGGAGTTAGATAAGTGACTCAAACAAGATGAAACAGCACCTAAACAGGATATTCAAATCCATTTAAAATCATTTCAAACACAAGTGAACTCCAAATCTGCCCAAACCACTTTTTGGTGAGAGCTAATATTGCATTGCAATATTTGGGCCAACTCCCACATTTTTCAAAAGAGCACAAGTGGCCTAATCTTTTTGAAACAGAAAAAGGAATAAAAGAAAAGGGAGAAGAGAAATAAGAAAAAGGAAGACGCTACTATTGGCTGGGCCTAAGTGCACAGTGTGCAGCCCAGTCCAACAGCAGCCCACCCCTTCTCCCTCCTCGTGCGTGTCGGCGCGCCCCTGGCCAAGCGCGCGCGCGCGCCGGCGAGCGCGCGACACCGGGGCAGCCACCGACGGAACAGGGCGCGGAGGGGATAAGGTCGACGCCCTCCACTTCGCCCCGGCCTCTCCGTCATTCTTCCCCCTCCTCTCCTCGCTCGCCTCGCCTTCTCTTCCCCTCAGATCCACGCGAGGCCGAACGGATCCGCCGCCGTTCGTCGCCGTTCTCGTGGCCAGCGACGCCGCCTCGCCTCGCCATCGTGTCGAGGAGACGCGCCGTGATCGACCACGTCGCCTGCTCCGTCGAATCGTGGCGTGGAGGCCCTACAGCTGCTGCTCGCCGTCGCCCCCTTTCTTCCTCGACTCCGGAGCTCGCCGGCGGCTGCGACCCTCTCTGCTGCTACTAAGCTCCCGCAGGTCTTTCGTGACCACTCGGTGAGCTCCTCCTCCTCCTGTCTCCCCTCGTTGCCCTCCTCGCATGCCGTAGTTAGCTGTCACCGCGCCCGAGCTCTGTCCGTCGTCGACGAGCTCGTGCCCGTGGCCATGGCCACTGTCACCTACACCTGAGCACAGCTGCGTGCTCCTGGTGCTCCCAGCAACCGAACGCGCCCGCATGCGAGCTATTCCACGCCCTCTAGCTACGTTCCCGACGAGCGCCAGATTGCGCCGCCGCTCGCGCTCGTCGCCGGCGCCGTTCCGATGACCAAATGGTCACGGGGACGGGCCTGTTGCACTCGTCGCGTCGCGCAGGTCCTTCCCAGCCTTTCCTTTTGCCCCGTAGCATGCTGCTACTCCGCTTCCAACTACGGCCGAACTCCGGCGGCCGCCGCGTAGCTCGCCGCCATCAATTTACGCCGATTCAGGCCGAGCAAATGCCACCACTCGACGCGGCTCAGAGCGCCCGTTCGAACACCGCAAACCCCGCGCGATTTGGTGCCTCCTAGAGGAAATCCGACGCCCTCCGGCGAGTTCGCCGCCGCGGGAGGCTCGCCGGAGCTACTCCGGCGACTCCGCTGACCTGGCAAGGCGTAGGGCCCGCCCAGTGACGCTGACCAGCGGGCCCCCTGGCCAATTTGACCAGGTTGACCATGGTCAACCCTGGTTACTGTTCATCTCTGCGAATGACATGTGGGCCCCTTCCGTTAATTAGCTAATTAAACATTTTATAAATAAAACAAATTAGTTTAGCCTAATCACTCACTGACATATGGGGCCCACCCCTCTAATTAACCCTGTTAGTTAGTTTAATCCGTAGTTAAGCTAACAGAGGCTGACATGTGGGTCCCACTGGACCCACAGGTCAGTTTGACCCAGTCAGCGCCACTGTGACCGCTGATGCAGTGCTGACGTCAGCATGATGTCATAATCCATTTCTGTGATTTAAAATAATTCCAGAAAATCAAATAAACTTTAAAAATTAATAACTTTATAACCGTAGCTCGGATCGAAAAAGTTAAAACATGAAACTTGCTCAGAACGACGAGCCGAGTCTGATCGTGCCGTCTGTTTCTCCATCGGAACCCCCTACGTAGAAGAACTTGTAACTCCGGACCCGTATCCGGCAGATGAATAGTGCACACACGTCGGATGTTAAATCCTAGAATAATTCTAAAAATAACTAAAATGACTTAGATGCATATTTACGCAACCCTGCACTGCATCATAACATCACACGCACCGTATTGCATTTGTTTGCATTATGTTTACCTGTTTCTTCCCCCTCTTCTCTCTCGGTAGACCCCGACATTGACATAGCTCCCGAGGCAGACGCAGCTCAGGAGTACGACTACGTCCCCGACGATACCACTGAAGACCTTGCCCTTGCCCCAGAGCAAACAGGCAAGCACCCCCATTTTGAGCATGCCTATATCGCCTATTCTCTTCTCTCTTATGCTTGCATTAGAACTGCTACTGCTACTGTTTTCCTATATCTGCTGCATAGCCTGATTATTGTAACCTGCCTTGCTTCCTTACTGGTTATCCTAGACTGCTTAGTATAGGCTGGGTAGAGGCACGACAGAGACCCCCACTTGATCCCGACTGCCCTGCTGGATATCAGAAGACCCGATCATCGGGATTGAAGACTAGACCCTGGCACCGCACATCACTTCCCCTTAGTTGCCGACACTGCTGCGTTACCGTCGAGTGCCGAGGGTGATACCTCGTCAGCACTTCTGATGTTAACCTTGTAGGTTAGTTACTCGGTCGTGGTAAGCGAGGGTGATTCCTCCTACACCAACCCCGATAACGACATCGTCGCGCAACTCTTCAAGTGTGGACCTCGAGGGTGATTCCTCCTTCGTTCACCTTGACTTTAACATCAGGTGGGGTTCCATCGAGGGTGATTCCTCAGGGCTCCCCTGGTGTCAGACACACAGTTACCGTTGTTGAGTTGATTTGCACTAAACCACGATACTAAAGACGGGTCGGCCCTGAGGGGTACCCGCGCGAGCTTAATGCGAAGTGATGTGGAGTCGGGTTGACCTGGATGGTGCCCGCGAGATAACTACGAGGCGTGGCCGGGCATTCTTAGCCCTTGCCGCAAGTCCTCGAGACGGGGCGACGGGGTCACATCGATCATGAGTCTCTGCTCGTTTCCGCGCGCTCCTAATCCACTACGGTTTGGATATTTGATCGGAGGGGCCTCTGGCCCGATAGCACTAACCATCACATGGGCATAGTATGGGCGTCCTGCGTCGTATACATCAGCCAAAGCTCTATTGACGTCAGCGAGGAGCGGCCCGTTTTGGATTGGACTGGGAACGCAACTGCGCTTGTATAAGGGGTTGCTAGGTCTGCTTCCAAAACGTCCTCGCAACGTGCAGGGTTCCCGGGGCGAAGGCCCAAGACCCCCAGGGGCATAGGTTAGTCCGGCGTGCTGACCTCTCTTTAGAGCCTAGGTCGGGTTGCGGCGTGTTGCTTGGCCGAGGCCGGGCATGACTCAGAAAAGTGTGTCCGGCCGGAGTTAAGCGAGCGTGGTGGGTAAGTTGGTGCACCCCTGCAGGGAAGAAACTTCTATCGATAGCCTGTCCTATGGTAACGGACACTCGGAGTTGTATCCCGATCGGTACAACTAGAACATGTGATGAGAACTGGATAGTACGGCTCTGGGATTGCTTTCTCGCAGGGAGTCGAGAAAGGATCTCAGGTCGAGGTTGATGATACTACTACTACTACTTTACATTATGATCATCTGTTCTCTTCTATTGCTGCAAGATTTTCAAAGATTATTGAAGATGCTAGTCTTCGATAGGACTAGGCTTTCCCCTCTATTCTGGCATTTCTGCAGCCCTGTCCACATAAACAGCCCCCTTTGAAAATGATGCATATGTAGTGTAGATCCTTGCTTGCTGAGTACTTCGGATGAGTACTCACGTTTGCTTTATTTTCTTTTTCTCCCATATTCCATTTGATGCCACCAGACGACGGAGCCCCTGAGTCAGACGCCCCAGCCGACGACGAGTACTACTACCCGCCGGGCGAGTACTACTACTACGAGGAGCCGTTTGACGACCAGGAGTAGGATCGGAGGGTCCAGGGCAGGAGGCCTACGCCTATCGATCGTAGTATTTTATTTTTACCCCGCCTCTGTGAAGGCTTATCTCTCTCTCTCTCTTTGTAATATATCTGTACTCAGATATCTGATGCTTCCACTGACGCTTGTATGCCATCGAGCTATGTATTCGAGCCCTCGAGGCCCTGGCTTGTAATATAAAGCTTGTATGACTTTATTTATGTTTTAGAGTTGTGTTGTGATATCTTCAAGTGAGTCCTTAGGCTTGATCGTGCGCATTTACGTGTATGATTAGTGCACGATTAAGCCGGGGTCGTCACAGGTTGGTATCAGAGCCGACTGCCTCTAGGTATCCCCCTTCCCAATTCCTTGGCCGAAGTTGAGTCTAGTGGTCAAAAACTGTTTTACTAACTTGGCTGTGTGGCTTACGGGCCCACGTCGCCAACTGGGTGGTATTAGGATCTTTTATTCCTCATCTTTACTCTGGGATTCTAATCTCTCATCTATTCGGGTTTAATAAAATTTACTAACACCAACATTTAGGTTCTCGTTAATTCTATCCACCCGGAGAGCTGGATTAAGTGCGATTTCCCTGACGTTGATCTGATTAGTCTGATAATCATTTTCCTTTCCATTGTTTTGTTTAACCTTTCCTTCCGAGAACAGTTATAATTCTCATTGTCTTATGACAACCCTGAATCTCTCTGTTTCAGATGGATCGACTGTTTCCACCGCGGCCTACGACCCAGCTTGTGCGTCGCACTTGGGCTCGTGATGCCCCTGGATTTCCAGCTGTTCTGATCGCCCTCCTGAGTAGACTGGGTTACCGCTGGTATCCCGAGTACATGGTCTATGAGGTTTACCGCGAGTTCAACCAGGAACAGTACTATGCTGAAGTTCGGATTTATGATCAGCAGAACAACTCAGACACTGAGCTACATCTTTTTCACGGAATAGGCGTGACGATTGAGATGGCAGTACATGATGCCGCCTACTCTGCTGTCGCACGTCTCCGAGGAGAGCACAATGCTAACTTGGATGATACTGTGTTTCGGCACATTCCGTATGCACCTGTTGGAGATGCTACTGGATTTTACACAGCTATCTGTGCCCCATACGAGTCTCGACGCAACGACCCGCAGGTTCTGATTCAGTGCACTCAGGCTCTGGATCGCATTGTTCGGGCTCTGGCCGTCGAGTTGTTCGCCACTCGAGCACGCTACTACGAGGCAATGACACAGTTGCTACCAGCTGTTCGTGCAGGGATACATCCGGAGGATATTCTTTACCCACGCAGGACCGAGATGCCGCCAGGTATTGATTGGCCTGCAGTGGGAGGTCACACGCCTGCACGTGGACCTCTTCTTACAGTTCGAGACCGGGTTCTGCATCAGAGTGCACATGGAGCACAGGATCCTGCTGCGACGAACATTCGTCGCCCGCACTTGCAGCTACCCCATTTCAGTGGTTTTCTCCGACGCTGATGTAGCCTTTGCTATGTCACGTTGTGTACTTCCTTACCGCGTGCCTGCGTGCCGCCTAGTGTGTCTCTAGTTTTTTTCAATTTGCGCCGTTATGCTGCCCGATTTTAACCGACTGTGTATGGATATGTATGTCTTAATGACTACTTTAAGCATCTATTTCACTCTTTCAATAATGTCGAGTTACCTCATGTTTATTGTTAAACACTTGCATAAGCTATCGCTGAAATACCCCTGTTGGAATAGCAGGATGGCTGACAACAACCCGCCACCGCCGCCACCACCTGATTACATGGCAGCGATGATGCAACAATTTGAACTCAACCGCCAGTTTATGACGGGGATTATGCAGCAATTCCCTCATCCTGAGGCTAATCAGCAGCAACCATCCATCACCTTGCCAGAGTTCATGAGGCTCAGTCCATCGTTTTCCGCAACACAGTCAACCCACTAGATGCAGATGACTGGCTGCGTGATATCTCTCATGAGATGGAGTCCGCTGGTGTCGCCGAAGTTAACTATGTCACTTTTGCGACTTATCTTCTGAAGGGTCCCGCAGCCCAATGGTGGGCCACTCACCGACAGACTCTGCCGCCTGGTACTGTCGTCACTTGGGCAGAGTTCAAGATTGCTTTCCGTGCTCGCTACATTCCTCTAGCTGTCATAGCTAAGAAGAAGGCTGAGTTCCGTAGCCTTGTTCAAGGAAACAAGACCGTAGAAGTCTATCAGCGCGAGTTTCTGGACTTATCTCGCTACGCTGAAGAGGACATTCCTACTGATGAACGTAGACAAGAGAAGTTCCGCGAAGGACTGCATCATGATATACAGTTAGCCCTTCTTGTTCAAGATTACCCTGATTTCGCCACCTTGGTGAATAAGGCCATCATGGTTGAAACTGGACTTAAGAAGCATAAGGAAGCGTCCAGACGCACCCGTGAGTCGGGCTCATCTTCGGGCTCGTCTTCTCAGAAGCGATGCATCTGGTTTCCCCAAGGCATGTTCCGTTCAGCAACCCCTGCAAGCAGGCCCTCTTATGCTGCACCACGCCTGCCACCTCCACCACCGAGACAGCCTCTGCCAACTCCAGCACCTCGAGCTCCAGCACCTCGTCCTGACAGCGGACTATGCTTCAAATGTGGCAAGCCAGGTCACCGTGCTAGAGATTGTTCTCAAAATCAGAATCAACTGGCTCTCCCTTCTGCTGGCCGTGGAATTGGCCGTGGTATTCCTCAACAGCGCAACTATAATGTCAGACCTCCTTATGGTCGTGGGCAGAGCTACCACGTCAACATGTCTGAAGCTCCAGTTCAACCAGATACTGTGATGGGTACACTTCTCGTAAATTCAGTACCAGCATCTGTTTTATTTGATTCAGGAGCATCGCATTCATTCATGTCGGAAGACTTTGCATTCATGCATGGCGTTAAGTGCGACAACCTGCATCATCCATTAGGAGTTGATACTCCCGCGGGTAGATGCCGAGCCTCCCTGTTCAGCCCCAAAGTTACTATTGAAATTGAGGGGTTGAAGTTTCAGGCACTCCCAATTATCTTGAGCTCTTCAAAAATTGACCTTATACTGGGAATGGATTGGTTGAAGGCTCACTACGCCTCAATCAATTGTGCCACTAAAGTTGTACACCTCTTGCACCCATCAAATGAGATGGTGAACTATCAAGCTCATCTCACCCAGAACGCTGAGACTCAAATTTATGCCTTGAATGCGTTGAATGCTTCTCCGCTTGATGGGATCGAGAATATCCCAGTTGTCTGTGACTTCCCGGATGTTTTTCCAGAAGAACTTCCAGGAATACCCCCTGCTAGAGCTGTCGAGTTCGTCATCGACTTGAAGCCTGGCACCACTCCTATTGCGAAGCGTCCCTACAAGATGCCTCCGCACCATCTTATTGAGCTTAAGGAGGAAATTGATAAATCCTTAAGGAAGGGTTTCATTCGCCCTAGTTCCTCTGCTTGGGGAGCACCGTCTCTTTTCGTCAAGAAGAAAGATGGAACGAATAGGTTGGTCCAAGATTATCGTCCAATCAACCAGGCAACCATTCAGAATAAATATCCACTTCCCCGGATCAACGATTTATATGACCAACTCACAGGATCTTCGGTGTTTTCTAAACTCGACTTGAGGTTGGGTTATCACCAGATCCGTGTCCGCGAAGAGGATATTCCAAAGACTGCATTCGTTACTCGTTATGGCTCTTACGAGTACACAGTCATGTTGTTTGGCTTAACAAACGCTCCAGCTACATTCTCCCGCCTAATGAATTACATATTCATGGATTACCTCAACAAATTCGTCGTGGTATATCTGGATGATATTCTGGTTTATTCGAAGAACAAAGAAGAACATGCTGAGCACCTTCGCCTTGTTCTCGAGAGACTTCGAGAGCACCAATTATATGCCAAGTACTCTAAGTGCGAATTCTGGCTTTCTGAGGTAACCTACCTTGGACATGTCATCTCCAAGGATGGTATCGCAGTTAACCCGGAGCGAGTTCAGGCTAATCTTGACTGGACCCCTCCGAAGAATGTTAAGCAAGTCAGAAGTTTCCTCGGGCTTGCAAGTTATTGTCGCCGTTTCATCGAAAATTTCTCCAAGATTGCCAAGCCCCTGACTAATCTGCTTCACAAAGGCGTTAAGTTTGAGTGGACAGACAAATGTCAGGAAAGCTTCCAGACCC
The DNA here is from genome assembly GCA_011799875.1 of Thinopyrum elongatum. Taxonomy (NCBI): domain Eukaryota; kingdom Viridiplantae; phylum Streptophyta; class Magnoliopsida; order Poales; family Poaceae; genus Thinopyrum; species Thinopyrum elongatum. The sequence goes on along the minus strand of CM022302.1, from coordinate 67,156,075 downwards.
TCAAGGACAAGCTGACTTCTGCTCCAGTCCTTGCTCCTCCAGACTCTCGCAAAGATTTTGTGATCTTCTGCGACGCCTCTCGCCAAGGACTAGGTTGCGTCCTAATGCAAGAGCGCAGAGTAATTGCATATGCTTCGCGACAACTGCGACCACATGAAGAGAATTACCCAGTGCATGACCTCGAACTTGCTGCTGTGATTTATGCTTTGAAGCAGTGGCGTCATTACCTCCTTGGTAATCGGTGTGAGATTTACACCGATCATCAGAGCTTGAAGTACTTATTCACTCAACCGGAACTTAATCTTCGTCAGCAGTGTTGGTTGGAAACAATCACCGATTATGACTGTGGTATTTCCTACACTCCTGGCAAAGCTAATGTGATGGCTGATGCTTTGAGCCGCAAGTCATACTGTAGCAACCTCATGGTAAAGCAAGCTCAACCCCAGCTGTATGAAGAATTGCGCAAGCTGAATCTCTGCATCATCCCGCAAGGTTCTCTTAATAACCTTGTGATACAGCCAGATCTTGAGAAAGCTGTCAAAATTGCGCAAGCTAAAGATGCCGAAATTGGCCTAATGAAGAAAGAGCTTCACCTCCAAAAGTACAGGGATTTCTCGATTGCTGAAGATGGAACCTTGTACTTCCGAGACCGCATTGTAGTACCTCGCTTCGAGCTGATGACTGACAAAGTCATGAAGGAGGCCCATGATACACCGTTATCTATCCATCCGGGTAGTACCAAGATGTATCGAGATCTTCGTCAAAGGTACTGGTGGTCTAGAATGAAGCAAGATATTGCTCGTTATGTTGCTGAGTGTGACGTTTGTCGTCGCGTGAAGGCAGAACATCAGAAACCTGCTGGAATTCTGCAACCGCTCCCTATTCCTCTATGGAAGTGGGATAAAGTGCAAATGGACTTCATTATTGGTCTTCCCAAGTCTCAGAAGGGTCACGATGCTATTCTTGTCGTCGTCGACCAACTCTCCAAGGTTGCACATTTCCTGCCAGTTAAGGAGACTATTACTGCTAGTCAGTTAGCAGAGCTATATATCTCCAGAATTGTTTCACTCCATGGTATTCCCAAGGAAATCAGTTCAGACCGTGGCAGCAATTTCACTGGCCATTTCTGGGAAAGTTTCCAGAAAGCAATGGGAACTCATATTACCTGGAGTTCAGCTTATCATCCCCAATCCCAAGGTCAAGTTGAGCGCGTTAATCAAGTGCTTGAAGACATGCTTCGAGCCTGTGTTATATCCTTCGGTAAGAAATGGGAGGAATCTCTTCCATATGTCGAGTTCTCTTATAACAACAGCTATCAAGCCAGCTTGAAAATGGCCCCCTTTGATGTTCTTTATGGTCGTAAATGTCGAACCCCTCTGAATTGGTCAGAAACTGGGGAACGACCTCTTGTTGGACCGGACATAATTCAGCATGTCGAAGAACAAGTCCGAATTGTCCGGGAGAATCTCAAAGCAGCTCAAGACCGTCAGAAGAGTAATTATGATCGTAAGCGATGGGGTGTGATCTATCAACCTGGTGATCAAGCCTATCTTCGTGTCACTCCAAGGAAGGGCACCCGTTGTTTCGGAATCAAGGGCAAGCTAGCTCCTCGCTATATTGGTCCTTTCTGCATCGTGGCTAGACGTGGACAGGTGGCATATCAATTGGAGTTGCCGCCGCAATTCTCCCATATTCATGATGTCACAACTCCGTAAGTGCTTCAAGGAATCCCCGCACCGTGCAGTGGATCACGAGATGCTTGAGCTACAAGATGATCTTTCCTATAAGGAGCATCCGACCCACATCCTCTACGAAGCTGAACGTCGAACTCGTCAGAAGACGACTAAGTTCCTAAAAGTGCAATGGTCGAATCACACTGAAGATGAAGCCACTTGGGAACGCGAGGATCATCTTCGGGAAGAATATCCCGGACTTTTTCCTTCTACCTCCTGAATTCTCGGGACGAGAATTTCTTTTAGAGGAGGAGAACTTGTAACACCCCCTTGTAATAAGCTCTGTGACACTCTGTTAAAACTTCCAAGTCATGATCATTTGCAGTGCCAAGTCATATGGGTTAATGATCCAATTCAAATTCACATCTGAAAATCAACTCAAATTCAAAAGTGAATTATAAAGTTGATCAAACACTGTTGGGAAAATGTTCATTAAATAGCAAATAATCCAGGAACATTTGTAAATTCATCATCAATAAAGTTCGAGTTCGATAAGTGACTCAAACAAGATGAAACAACACCTAAACAGAATATTCAAATCCATTTAAAATCATTTCAAACACAAGTGAACTCCAAATCTGCCCAAACCACTTTTTGGTGAGAGCTAATATTGCATTGCAATATTTGGGCCAACTCCCACATTTTTCAAAAGAGCACAAAGTGGCCTAATCTTTTTGAAACAGAAAAAGGAATAAAAGAAAAGGGAGAAGAGAAATAAGAAAAAGGAAGACGCTACTGTTGGCTGGGCCTAAGTGCATAGTGTGCAGCCCAGTCCAACAGCAGCCCACCCCTTCTCCCTCATCGTGCGTGTCGGCGCGCCCCTGGCCAAGCGCGCGCGCGCCGGCGAGCGCGCGACACCGGGGCAGCCACCGACAGAACAGGGCGCGGAGGGGATAAGGTCGACGCCCTCCACTTCGCCCCGCCTCTCCGTCATTCTTCCCCCTCCTCTCCTCGCTCGCCTCGCCTTCTCTTCCCCTCAGATCCACGCGAGGCCGAACGGATCCGCCGCCGTTCGTCGCCGTTCTCGTGGCCAGCGACGCCGCCTCACCTCGCCATCGTGTCCAGGAGACGCGCCGTGATCGACCACGTCGCCTGCTCCGTCGAATCGTGGCGTGGAGGCCCTGCTGCTGCTGCTCGCCGTCGCCCCCTTTCTTCGTCGACTCCGGAGCTCGCCGGCGGCTGCGACCCTCTCTGCTGCTACTAAGCTCCCGCAGGTCTTTCGTGACCACTCGGTGAGCTCCTCCTCCTCCTGTCTCCCCTCGTTGCCCTCCTCGCATGCCGTAGTTAGCTGTCGCCGCGCCCGAGCTCTGTCCGTCGTCGACGAGCTCGTGCCCGTGGCCATGGCCACTGTCACCTACACCTGAGCACAGCTGCGTGCTCCTGGTGCTCCCAGCAACCGAACGCGCCCGCATGCGAGCTATTCCACGCCCTCTAGCTGCGTTCCCGACGAGCGCCAGATTGCGCCGCCGCTCGCGCTCGTCGCCGGCGCCGTTCCGATGACCAAATGGTCACGGGGACGGGCCTGTTGCACTCGTCGCGTCGCGCAGCTCCTTCCCAGCCTTTCGTTTTGCCCCGTAGCGCGCTGCTACTCCGTTTCCAACTACGGCCGAACTCCGGCAGCCGCCGCGTAGCTCGCCGCCGTCAATTTACGCCGATTCAGGCCGAGCAAATGCCACCACTCGACGCGGCTCAGAGCGCCCGTTCGAACACCGCAAACCCCGCGCGATTTGGTGCCTCCTAGAGGAAATCCGACGCCCTCCGGCGAGTTCGCCGCCGCGGGAGGCTCGCCGGAGCTACTCCGGCGACTCCGCTGACCTGGCAAGGCGTGGGGCCCGCCCAGTGACGCTGACCAGTGGGCCCCCAGGCCAATTTGACCAGGTTGACCATGGTCAACCCTGGTTACTGTTCATCTCTGCGAATGACATGTGGGCCCCTTCCGTTAATTAGCTAATTAAACATTTTATAAATAAAACAAATTAGTTTAGCCTAATCACTCACTGACATATGGGGCCCACCCCTCTAATTAACCCTGTTAGTTAATTTAATCCGTAGTTAAGCTAACAGAGGCTGACATGTGGGTCCCACTGGACCCACAGGTCAGTTTGACCCAGTCAGCGCCACTGTGACCGCTGATGCAGTGCTGACGTCAGCATGACGTCATAATCCATTTCTGTGATTTAAAATAATTCCAGAAAATCAAATAAACTTTAAAAATTAATAACTTTTGAACCGTAGCTCGGATCGAAAAAGTTAAAACATGAAACTTGCTCAGAACGACGAGCCGAGTTTGATCGTTTCGTCTGTTTCTCCATCGGAACCCCCTACGTAGAAGAACTCGTAACTCCGGACCCGTATCCGGTAGATGAATAGTGCACACACGTCGGATGTTAAATCCCAGAATAATTCTAAAAATAACTAAAATGACTTAGATGCATATTTAGGCAACCCTGCACTGCATCAAAACATCACACGCACCGTATTGCATTTGTTTGCATTATGTTTACCTGTTTCTTCCCCCTCTTCTCTCTCGGTAGACCCCGACGTTGACGTAGCTCCCGAGGCAGACGCAGCTCAGGAGTACGACTACGTCCCCGATGATACCACTGAAGACCTTGCCCTTGCCCCAGAGCAAACAGGCAAGCACCCCCATTTTGAGCATGCCTATATCGCCTATTCTCTTCTCTCTTATGCTTGCATTAGAACTGCTACTGCTACTGTTTTCCTATATCTGCTGCATAGCCTGATTATTGTAACCTGCCTTGCTTCCTTACTGGTTATCCTAGACTGCTTAGTATAGGCTGGGTAGAGGCACGACAGAGACCCCCACTTGATCCCGACTGCCCTGCTGGATATCAGAAGACCCGATCATCGGGATTGAAGACTAGACCCTGGCACCGCACATCACTTCCCCTTAGTTGCCGACACTGCTGGGTTACCGTCGAGTGCCGAGGGTGATACCTCATCAGCACTTCTGATGTTAACCTTGTAGGTTAGTTACTCGGTCGTGGTAAGCGAGGGTGATTCCTCCTACACCACCCCCGATAACGACATCGTTGCGCAACTCCTCAAGTGTGGACCTCGAGGGTGATTCCTCCTTCGTTCACCTTGACTTTAACATCAGGTGGGGTTCCATCGAGGGTGATTCCTCAGGGCTCCCCTGGTGTCAGACACACAGTTACCGTTGTTGAGTTGATTTGCACTAAACCACGATACTAAAGACGGGTCGGCCCTGAGGGGTACCCGCGCGAGCTTAATGCGAAGTGATGTGGAGTCGGGTTGACCTGGATGGTGCCCGCGAGATAACTACGAGGCGTGGCCGGGCATTCTTAGCCCTTGCCACAAGTCCTCGAGACGGGGCGACGGGGTCACATCGATCGTGAGTCTCTGCTCGTTTCCGCGCGCTCCTAATCCACTACGGTTTGGATATTTGATCCGAGGGGCCTCTGGCCCGATAGCACTAACCATCACGTGGGCATAGTATGGGCGTTCTGCGTCGTATACATCAGCCAAAGCTCTATTGACGTCAGCGAGGAGCGGCCCATTTTGGATTGGACTGGGAACGCAACTGCGCTTGTATAAGGGGTTGCTAGGTCTGCTTCCAAAACGTCCTCGCAACGTGCAGGGTTCCCGGGGCGAAGGCCTAAGACCCCCGGGGGCATAGGTTAGTCCGGCGTGCTAACCTCTCTTTAGAGCCTAGGTCGGGTTGTGGCGTGTTGCTTGGCCGAGGCCGGGCATGACCCAGAAAAGTGTGTCCGGCCGGAGTTAAGCGAGCGTGGTGGGTAAGTTGGTGCACCCCTGCAGGGAAGAAACTTCTATCGATAGCCTGTCCTACGGTAACGGACACTCGGAGTTGTATCCCGATCGGTACAACTAGAACATGTGATGAGAACTGGATAGTACGGCTCTGGGATTGCTTTCTCGCAGGGAGTCGAGAAAGGATCTCAGGTCGAGGTTGATGATACTACTACTACTACTACTACTACTTTACATTATGATCATCTGTTCTCTTCTATTGCTGCAAGATTGTCAAAGATTATTGAAGATGCTAGTCTTCGATAGGACTAGGCTTTCCCCCTCTATTCTAGCATTTCTGCAGCCCAGTCCACATATACAGCCCCCTTTGAAAATGATGCATATGTAGTGTAGATCCTTGCTTGCTGAGTACTTCGGATGAGTACTCACGTTTGCTTTATTTTCTTTTTCTCCCATATTCCATTTGATGCCACCAGACAACGGAGCCCCTGAGTGAGACGCCCCAGCCGACGACCAGTACTACTACCCGCCGGGCGAGTACTACTACTACGAGGAGCCGTTTGACGACCAGGAGTAGGATCGGAGGGTCCAGGGCAGGAGGCCTACGCCTTTCGATCATAGTATTTTATTTTTACCCCGCCTCTGTGAAGGCTTATCTCTCTCTCTCTCTCTCTTTGTAATATATCTGTACTCAGATATCTGATGCTTCCGCTGACGCTTGTATGCCATCGAGCTATGTATTCGAGCCCTCGAGGCCCTGGCTTGTAATATAAAGCTTGTATGACTTTATTTATGTTTTAGAGTTGTGTTGTGATATCTTCAAGTGAGTCCTTAGGCTTGATCGTGCGCATTTGCGTGTATGATTAGTGCACAATTAAGCCGGGGTCGTCACAGATGGTGCATGACTATCTCGGTTACGGATATGTCGCAGGCCAGGTGTGCCGCGGATATTGCGGATGCACTCGGTGCATGGATGATACAACGTCTCATCAGCTATCGAAAGATGGAGGGTCTGGGAAAATCGTGTACATGGGGCATCGATGATGGCTCGAGAAGGATAACCCGTGGAGAAACCATGGAGATCTATTCAATGGTGAGGCTGAGCATCGAGGACCTCCATGTAAGAGGAGCGGCGCCGAAATTGATGAGCAATTGAAAAACTGGGAACAATGCCCCACGCCGGGAAAGATTAAAAAGGCGCCGGAGCCGCTGCTGAAGGTATGGAAGACGAGGTCTGTTTTCTGGGACTTGGAGTACTGGCCCAACCTCGACATGCCTCATTGCCTTGATCAAATGCATATCACGAAGAATGTCCTAGAGAGCTTGCTTGCAACAGTGATGAACATGCCGGATAAGACCAATGATGGGCTGAAGGTGTCGTGGACTTAACACGGCAGATGTCCTAGCAAAAGGACTTAGGTGTGGAGCCATCGCAACTAGGTTAGCTTGAAGGGGTTGAACGGGACAAAGGACACAAAGATTTTACCTAGGTTCGGCCCCTCTCAATGAGGTAAAAGCCTACTCCTGCTTTCAGTTGTATTGCTTGGGTTTCGATTACCAGGGAGCGAACACGCTTGACCTAGTTCCCGATTGATTGTTTCTTGAGTTAACCCCCTGCCGGGTCACCCCTTTATATACAGGTTGATGCTCGGCGGCTTACAGAGTCCTAGCCGGCTCACACAAACGTGACCGGCTCGGTTTCTAACTAAGCTTGCCTTACAAAACAAGTTAACATATGGCGGCTCACCCCTTTGGGCCTCAAGTTGCCTCCGGGTCTTGGGCCTTCAATAGGCTTGCTCTATGAACCGCCATCTTCATGTCTTCTTGGACCTTATCGGGCCTCTTCGTCTTTAAGTCGCCAATGGCATGACCTAGTAGTTATATCTAGTAGTTATATCTAGTAGTTATATCCCCAACATTAGGCCCCAGGTTGATTTGAGCTTGTTCACATCAATCTTCACCACTTGACTTAGCAGAATCTTCCATTATCAATTCCTTATCCATTCGCTGTAACCCGCCATGTCGTCACATCACGGAACCGCGGTAACCCGCCATGACATCATGCGCATTAATTTTGCACAAAGCCCAGGATATCTTCAACAGATTTTTATCTTAATAGACCTCCCGAAAATCGAGGCGTCCATATAGCCACATAATCATTTTCGGCCTCCTCGATTCCCGCGCATGCCGTCTAGTCACTTCCTTATAAATAGGGACAGGGGGTCCCTCTTTTCGCGTTTTACCCATGTCCTCACATCTTCTTCTTCCTCTTCGCGACTCCGCTGCAACTGAGCTCCGCCGCCGTCGTCCGTCGTCATCAGCACCAACCCCAGCCGCTCCATCGACCTGAATAGACCAGAAAATTGCAGCGCACCTCCACTGTACATCAGCGTCAGTAAGTATTCACCTTTCCTCCTAGCAGATCTGCATTAGGGTTTCCGCCGTTCGTCGGTGTTCTTCACCGTTCTTCATTTTTCTCTTTAGATCGCGTAGTTTGATCCGAACACGACACTGAAGCTGTACGGTAGTAGTTTTAGCATCCTTTTCCAATCGCAGAAAATAACCTTTCTATACAAGATCCCATCTGAACACATGAGTTCTTCCACTGCCGCAACCTTAGGCTTAAGATTTATTTTATTTTCTGAGCTGTGGTAGATCCAAAATCATAGAACTAATCTGTGGAACCTGTTTGTTCAGTACGTAACAAAATTTCACTCATAGGTCTACAGATATTTGTGAACTGCAGCCGTGCAGGCGGCTTATATGATAGGCCGTAACCCGCCAAGCACCATTAGTCCTGCTTAAGCAGTCAGTATGTGTTCAGAATCTGTATAATCTCGGCATCGTCTTCCGGTTTAATCATGTCAACCTTTATAGCACATATTCTCTACATGCAAATTGACCTTGCATAATGCACTTACTTTTTGATCACTGGACGGCTTAACAGCATAACCTTAATTTGGCAATATTCTCCTTTCTAGGCTTTTCCTCAACAAAATGACCAAAACCGTCACTTCATTCAACTGGATCGCCTCCCGGGTTACAGAGCAAACGCTGAGTGAGCATGTTCAAGTGGGCATTTTAGCTGCAAAAAACGTTATCCACTGGAGAGTCCCCGGAACAGAAACCACCACTGATCCAAAAGAGGGTGAAGTTGTAGTTTTCACTGATCACATGCTCCGGGGGTTCAGTCCACCCGGCGCAAAATTCTTTCGCGATGTGCTGCATTTCTTCCAACTTCATCCTCAAGATATTGGGCCCAACTCTGTTTCAAACATCTGCAATTTTCATGTTTTTTGCGAAGTGTACCTTCAACAAGAGCCCACTGTAGAATTGTTCAGGGAATTCTATTACTTGAACCGCCAGACCGAGTTCACAGACGGGTCCAGCCTAGAACTAGGTGGCATTTCAATTCAGAGGTGGAAAGAAGCCACTTTTCCTGCCGCCGTACTTCCCTGTCATCCTAAGGACTGGAACCAGACTTGGTTTTATTGCAAAGATACATCTCCAGAGGGTGAAAATCCTCTGTCGGGTTACCGTGAAAGCCGGCTTAGCAACAGACAGCCTCTCCCAGAACGGATCAGCACAGAAGAACAGGCCAAATATATGCCCATTTTTTCAAAGATTAGAGCCTTAATGGCCAACGGTTTGACTGGAGTCAATCTGGTTCGATGCTGGGTCGCATGGAGAATCTTACCCTTAAGCTGTCGATCCGGCTTAATGTGTGAGTATACCAGCGATGTTAAATATCCGCTGCGTTACTCTCCAATCCGTCTGAAAGATAAACAGATCAATGATATGACTAAGACTCTGCTCAACGAGAGTTTAGAGACTTGCAGCAAAGTGGGGCTGAACCCCTTCTGTACTCTTAACAAGCCTCCAGCTGTAAGTATTTTTTAGCACTTTTTAGTAACTCATTATCTCTCACTTTACTTTATCATCATTACTTGATTTCCACAAGCTGACTCCCCCTTTTGGAGCAAGAAACTCTAGGACAAGCCGGCCAAGAAGGTCAGGACAAAGTCCAAGGTTTCCAAGAAGCCTGCCAAGAAGGCAGATGCAACTGATCTGTTTACTCTGGACGATGAGTCGGAGGTAGAACTTGATTCCCTTGACTCTTTCTTTGTTCATCTTATTGACATTGATTACTATCAGGATGATGCGGAGGCCAGCCATGCAGATGGTGAAGAGGTAACTAACCTTTCCTCCGACTCAGAACCTCTGCCAAGACAGAAAGTTCATCAAGCAAGCTGGAAAGTAAGGTTTTCTCACCCTTTAGCCTACTTAGACCCCAACTTTATTTTGAAGAAGCAGCAGCATGAAGTTCGCCGCATGACCCAGAACAGCGGCGGTGGGAACCTCTCCTCCGGCTTACCCAACACGTAGGCTCCTCGCAAGCGCCGAGCAGAGGTTTCACAGATTTCCGACTTAGCTTTTCCAAAGGCGGGTCTTATTCGACAACCCCTTAACCCTTCTGATTCAAACTATCAGGGAACTTCTCACTCCTCACCTGGTGACTCCACTGGGACTCAGATCCCCTTCTTCAAACTCGCTCCTGGGTGAGAACATTAAATTTCTTTGCCTTTAAACTCTTTATAAAATTTTATGCTAATATCTTTATATGTCTTATATCCAGTGGCAAAGCCAAGCCAAGAAAAAAGGTGAAGATGAGTAAGCCGGGCGAGGACACCAACACCACTGAGCCGGAAAAGCAAATGATGTCAGAAGCTTCTCATCAGACTCTTGAAGCTGCTGATGATCTGCCGCCAGAAGAGCACAATGTCACCATGGATTCCATGGATGTTAACCCGGCCAATGCTAAACCGCCAAGTCCCATCAAGCCTGCTGAAGAAGAGGCTGAAGATGTTATTGTTACCGGGGTTAGTTATAACGAGCCGGGCAACCCCACTGTCTTATCAAAACATAGCGCCAAGGAAGAATTTTCAGCTGCCGACAAGGGCAAGTGAAAGCTGGACTTGGAGAGTTATGCCCAGTTTAACGCTCATGAGATTCATGCGGGTTATCTAAAACGCCTTCATGCCAGCCGTGACTTTGAAGCCGGCCTAGTCAATCTGATGAAAGAACGCTTTGAGGTAAACATCGACACCCTTCTCATATAAATATCAGCCGCCAAGTCTATAGGATACGAAAGAATTTAAGAGCGTTGTAGACTTAAATGTCACCCATCTTGCAATCCTTTGAAAGTACTCAAGATCCAAATAAGATAGCCCCCAAGGGCCGGTTTAAGCTGAATAGCTAAGGCGGGACTTATCATTATCATGTTGTGAATAAATCCGAATATGTAGCCCCCAAGGGCCGGCTTAAGCTGCATAGCTAAGCCGGGACTTATTACCATGCTTATGAATAAATCCAAATATATAGCCCCCATGAGCTGGTTTCCATTGAAGAAACTAACCGGGTCATTAAAGATTTGCCTTAAAAAAAGAGCAATACGCATTAGCCCCCAAGTGCCAAGTAAAATACTTGTATTATGCTTGGGACTTCAAATAAGATGACTATAATGCTGCCTGTCTTTGTATATTGCAGGCTGAATTAAATATGAAAGAATACCAAGTCACCGATCTGCGGCAAAACATCAAGTCCCAACAAGCAGAGACCGCGAAGGCCAAGTCAGAGCTGAAAACTGCCTTAGAGGAGACTGAAAAACTGAAAAGGGATTTCAGCGCTGAGAGAACCAACTGGGAAACTGAGAAGGCAGCTCTGTTGAAAAGAGCTTAAGATGCTGAGGCTGCGCTTAAGCCGGTGACTGAAGAGTTATCCGACTTGAAGCATCAGATTAATAGCATGACAGCTGCCATCTTTGGTAAGTAATTTTGTACTTTAATCTTTCAGCGCCAACGTATAACAACCATCAACCGATTTATCAATATCTTTGCTGGTGCAGGCCCCAGAAGTTCCAACCTGGGTCAAGACTTGCGCGGGAAGCTTAAAGCTGCATACACCCTTGTGGAGCAGTTGCACACTGGCGCTCAACGGACCATTGCCGCTATCTCAGTGAAAAAACAACCACCTATACTTATCAGGGAAGTTTTGGACAAGTTATCCATCCTGCCTCAAAGAATTGAAGAAATCAAGCGATCATCCGCGAGAGCTGGTGCTATTACCGCTCTAAGCCGGGCAAAAGCATGGCAAGCATAATTAGACCCGGAAGAGCTAGCCACCGGTTGTCCCAGCTTGAAAGAAGATGGGTCTCCCTTTCTTGCAGAGGATTTTGCCAAATGCGTAAGGGAAATACACCCCTTGGCAAGTAAATTGGCGGAAGAAACAGACTTGTCGAAATACCAGGCGGCTTACACCAAGGAAAATTCAAAAGTAACATCACCGGCTTATGACGTCGTAGACCTCATCCCTCCAATACGTAAGCACACTTTTGCTCCTGACATTGATCCTTCCACCCTCATAGATGATGAGGCTGTATTCAAAGCCGTAACTGGCATCAATTGGACATCACCTGATTTCCAGCCAATGGATGACGAAGAAGAAGAAGAGCCGGCGCAAGATGACCCGGAATCTTCAACCCGCCAGGACCAAGATAACTGACCAAAGGGCCGGCTTGTAAACTGCCGCGTAGAATTTGTGCGCAGAAAAAACACTTATTCTTTTGGGCCGCACGACGCCTTGTAATAGGCTAGCTGAAAACAATGATCTGCCATGCCATCGTGCATGTTTATTGGCATAATACTTTAAACCGCCGATCTGATGTTTGAAGATCTGCGGCTTATGCTCATAATCATGCAGGTCATAGTATTATATTTCCTGCACACAAGTAAATAACATGTGCCCTGGCGGTTTACGCCAGGGCGGGTCATGATGTCCCATAAAATATTTTCTGGCGACTGTAAAATCCATAACCAGGGCGGGTTATCAGACCTCACATATTCATATAACAAGTAAAAACATACCTGTGAAATTGGTTCATACTGCCTGCTTACATCGCCATATCTAGTGAGGGTATCAGCCCAAAGACTTATAGCGCATATCTCCACTGCGCAATCAAAATATACTGGCGACTTAATGTCCAAAGCCAGGACGGGTTATCAAAAACCCAAATATGCTCAAATATGAGTCATAAAGATTAAGGCTACGTGTCCTGAAGTGTTTTAAATCATATATTAATATGGAACAAGGGTATGAACCCAAACAATGTTCAGAAAATAACAAATCAGAAAAAACAAGGCTTTCATAGGCCGCCAAGCCGAAATTTCAAGTGCTTTCATGGGCAGCACAGCCACTAAGTTAATCCTTCATTCAAACCTGTAAGCCGGCCCTCACATGACCAACCGCCATTTTAACCTCAACAAGTTCAGGGTCTTTTACAAGATTGACTATTGAGAGTACGGCGGGCCATTCCAGGATTACCTGGGCGGAGTGACAAGGACATATAGGCAGGATAACCCGGCATTTGGTGTTTACACCTGGCATACAAGCCAATCAAGAGGGTAAGTAAAGCTATGTTCATTGAACAGGAAGCCCCCAAGTGACGTATAATGAGCCCTCAAGGCAGGATACCTATGTTTGAACTGCGCCCTGCAGCAAGTTCTCTTTGGTAACCTTTAACTTGGGTAGGAAACCCCCAAGTAATTTGCAACAAGGCGTATAAGCCGGATCAAAAAGGATAGTCACAGCTATGCTCAATGAGCAGGAAGCCCCCAAGAAATTTGTAACAAGGCATGTAAGCCTGATCAAGAGGGTAGTCACAGCTATGCTCAGTGAGCAGGAAGCCCCCAAGTGATCTTATGAACTTGACAATAAAGACTCAGATACTCAGAAATGAAACGACAGAGGCCCCGAATTATCAGGGATGCCGGCTTTATTATACTGATCATAATATATACATTGATGAAAGTATGTACAACACAAGAGCCGGTGGCTCAAGTGTAATAAGGCCGAAGATGAGCAATGTTCCAAGGCCGGCAGGTCTCCTCCTCCGATGTGCGTGAGTCCTTGTGGTCTCGAATATCAATGAGGTAGTATGACCCGTTGTTCAGGTTTTTGCAGACCACAAAAGGCCCTTCCCAAGGTGGGGATAATTTATGCATATCTGTTTGATCCTGGATGAGCCGGAGCACCAAGTCACCTTCTTGAAAGGTCCGGGTTTTAACCCAACGACTATGTTAACGACGCAGATCTTGCTGATAAATCGCCAAACGAGCTGCCGCAAGGTCACGCTCCTCATCCAGGAGGTCAAGATCATCCTAACGTGTTGTTTCATTATTAGCTTTAACATAAGCCGCCACCCGGGGCGAGTCATGACGGATGTCACTGCGAAGAACCGCCTCTGCTCTGTAAACCATGAAGAAAGGTGTGTAACCCGTGGATCTGTTGGGGGTAGTATTGATACTCCAAAGCACTGAGGGTAACTCCTCAACCCAACAACCCGGCGTCCTCTGCAAAGGGACCATAAGCCGGGGCTTTATGCCTCTCAAGATTTCTTGATTGGCCTTTCAGCTTGACCATTGGACTGAGGGTGAGCCACTGATGAAACGTCAAGACGAATATGCTCTTGTTGACAGAATTCTTTCATAGCACCCTTGGACAGATTAGTACCATTATCAGTTATGATGCTATGAGGATAGCCAAAATGGAAAATCACCTTTTTAGTGAATTGAACCGCCGTTGCCGCATCACACTTGCTGACCGGCTCTGCCTCAACCCACTTTGTAAACTTGTCAACTGCCACGAAAAGGTGGGTTTTTTGTCCTTGGATCTCTTGAAAGGTCCAACCATATCCAGCCCCCAGACTACAAATGGCCAAGTGATTGGAATCATCCTCAATTCTTGAGCCGGCACATGAGCTCGTCTGGAAAATTTCTGACAGCCATCGCACTTGCTAACCAGATCTTCTGCATCAGCATGAGCCGTCAGCCAATAAAACCCATGACGAAAAGCCTTAGCCACAAGAGACTTAGAGCCGGCATGATGGCCACAATCTCCTTCATGAATTTCTCTTAGAATCTCACTGCTTTGGTGTAACTCGCCATTGACAATGGTCATTGACTTGTCCGCCGGGTTATTTGCCTGGCCAAACTTTCATCCTCAGGTAACTCACCCCGGGTCATATAAACCAAATACGGAACTGTCCAATCAGGAATAGCATGAAGAGCCGCCACCAACTGTGCCTCCGGGTCAGGGATAGCAAGATCCTCCTCCATAGGCAATTTAACTGAAGGATTATTTAGGATATCAAGAAAGATATTAGGTGGTACCGGCTTACGCTGAGACCCTAGCCGGCTTAAAGCATCAGCCGCCTCATTTTTCCTACGATCAACATGTTCCACTTGATAACCCTTGAAATGACCAGCAATAGCATCAACCGTCCGGCGATAAGCCGCCATGAGTGGGTCTTTGTAATCCCAAGTTCCTGAGACTTGCTGAGCCACTAAATCTGAATCGCCAAAACACCTCACCCAGCTTAAATTCATCTCTTTGGCCATCCGAAGACCATGGAGTAAGGCCTCATATTCAGCTGCATTGTTAGTGCAAGGAAACATCAGCCTTAAGACATAACAAAACTTATCACCTCGTGGGGAAGTCAAAATAACTCCAGCCCCCGAGCCTTCCAACTGTCTGGATCCATCAAAATGAATAGTCCAATATGATCAGGCTTCTCCTCAGGCATCTGCAACTCTATCCAGTCATTGATGAAATCCACAAGTGCCTGAGACTTGATGGTTGTCCGAGGCATATACTTCAAACCATGAGGTCCCAGCTCAATGGCCCACTTGGCCACCCGGCTTGCAGCTTCTCTGTTTTGAATAATATCCCCTAAAGGAGCAGAATTGACCACAGTAATAGGGTGCCCTTGGAAATAATGCTTCAACTTGCGACTGGCCATGAACACCCCATAAACTAACTTCTGCCAGTGTGGATACCGCTGTTTGGACTCGATTAATACTTCACTGACATAGTAAGCCGGCCTTTGAACCGGATATTCCTTGCCTGCTTCCTTCCTCTCCACAACAACCGCTACGCTGATGGCTCTGCTGTTAGCAGCCACATACAAGAGCAAGGGCTCCTTCTCAACAGGAGCTGCAAGAATTGGCGGCTCAGCCAACTGTGTTTTAAGCGCGCCTCAAACGCCTGATTGGCAACATCACTCCAGACAAAATGATCTGTTTTTTCATCATCTGATACAGAGGAATAGCTTTCTCCCCCAGGCGGCTTATGAACCGGCTTAAAGCCGCGATACGACCCGCCAAACGCTGGACATCGTTAATATTTGCCGGCTTAGCCAAAGAAGTGATAGCCTTGGTTTTCTCTGGGTTAGCTTCAATACCTTTCTCAGAGACCAGAAAACCCAACAGCTTGCCTGCTGGCACACCAAAAATACATTTGGCCGGGTTAAGCATCATCTTGTAAACCCGGAGGTTATCAAAGGTCTCCTTCAAATCGTCTAACAAGGTCTCCTTTTTCCTTGATTTCACAACGATATCGTCCACATAAGCATGAACGTTGCGTCCAATCTGGCTGTGGAGGCAGTTCTGAACACAGCGCTGATAAGTCGCCTGGGCACTCTTGAGCCCAAAAGGCATAGACACGTAGCAGAAAGCTCCAAAGGGAGTGATGAAAGATGTCTTCTCCTGGTCCTTAACAGCCATCTTGATTTGATGATAACTAGAATAAGCATCCAAAAAACTCAAATGCTCACAACCCGCCGTAGCATCAATGATCTGATCAATACAAGGGAGAGCAAAAGGATCAGCCGGATAGGCCTTGTTAAGGTCTGTGTAATCCACACACATACGCCAAGTGCCGTTTTTCTTAAGCACCAGGACCGGGTTAGCCAACCATTCAGGATGAAAAACTTCAATGATAAATCCGGCAGCCAAGAGCCGGGCCACCTCTTCACCAATGGCCTTGCGCCTTTCTTCATTAAAATGACGAAGGACTTGCTTGACCGGTTTAAACTTTGGATCAATATTGAGAGTGTGCTCAGCAAGTTCCCTCGGTACACCCGGCATGTCTGAAGGCTTCCATGCAAAGATGTCCCTGTTCTCACGGATGAACTCGATGAGCGCGCTTTCCTATTTCGGATCCATGTTGGCACTGATAACGAACTGCTGGGATGAGTCGCCAGGGATAAAATCAACCTGCTTTGTGTCATCTGCTGATTTAAACTTCAACAAAGGGTCATGCTATGTAGTCGGCTTCTTCAACGGGGTCATATCAGCCGGGTCAACATTATCTTTGTAGAACTTCAACTCCTCTGTTGCACAAGCAGACTCAGCATAGGCAGCATCGCCCTCTTCGCACTCCAAAGCTATCTTCCTATCACCATGCACCGTGATGGTACCCTTACGACCCAGCATTTTAAGCTGCAGATAAACATAACAAGGTCGTGCCATAAATTTGGCATAAGCCGGTCATCCAAATAAGGCGTGATAAGGGCTCTTGATCTTGACCACCTCAAAAGTCAATGTTTCGGCCCTGTAGTCATGCTCATTGCCAAAAGCCACTTCCAAGGCTATCTTACCCACCGGATATGCCGATTTACCAGGCACCACCCCATGAAAAATAGTAGAAGATGGCTTAAGATCTTTGTCAGTCAAATTCATACGGCGAAAAGTATCATAATAAAGGATATTGATACTGTTGCCCCCGTCCATAAGCACCTTTGTGAACTTGTATCCTCCAACCTAAGGAGCGACCACCGGAGCCAGCTGACCCGGGTTGTCAACCTGGGGCGGGTGATCCTCACGGCTCCATAAAATGGGCTGCTCTGACCATCGCAAGTATCGAGGGACTGCCGGTTCAACCGCGCTCACCGCCCGTTTATGAATCTTCTGGTCTTGTTTGCATAAACTTGTGGTAAAAACATGATACTGGCCACTATTCATCTACTTTGGATTACTCTGATAACTGGACTGCTACTGCTGATTACCCTGATTGGGCTGCTGATTAAAACCGCCTTGATTGCCTTGGCCTTGAAAGCCAGAGTTTGAGCCGCCACTTCCAAAGCCGGGCCCGTGAGAGCCGGATCCGGACCCGCCATGCGGGCCATGATTGTCCTGATAAAAACCGGAATTTCTATACTCCTTCATGATGAAGCAATCTTTTCATAGATGAGTGGCCGGCTTGTCTTGAGAACCGTGCTTCGGGCAAGGCTGATTCATTATTGCTTCAAGGTTGAACTTTGGCCCGCCAAACCGGGGCATTGATGATTTCCCCTTACGACGCTGATTATTATTCTGCATGTTGGTATTAGCCACAAAGTCTGAACTGCCGTCCGTTTGCTTGCGCTTGCCGTTATTACTTTGACCCGCCGTATTGTGCTGCTGTCCCTTTGCATTGCCGTTCTTCTTCCCCTTGCCAGCATTCTCCTCATCAGACTCAGGGTCTTTAGTGCTATCAGAGTCGGCGTATTTGATGAGAGCCGCCATGAGCTCTCCCATATCATTGCAGTGGCGCTTAAGTCGCCCCAGCTTCTGTTTGAGGGGAAGGAAACAGCAATTTTTCTCCAAAATCAGGATGGCTGAGCCAGCATTAATGCTTTCCGATGAGTGGATAATAGCCGAGATCTGGCGTACCCAATGGGCGGTTGACTCACCCTCGCTCTGGATACAAGTGTCTAAATCAAGAATCGACAGAGTCTGCTTACATGTGTTCTTGAAATTCTGAATAAAGTGTGTCTTCAATTCAGTCCATGATCTGATGTAGTTAGGGGGCAGTCCCTTTAACCAGGTACGAGCCGGCCCATCCAACATCATGGTGAAATACTTAGCGCACACAGCATCATTGACGTCCAACATCTCCATGGCCAGCTCATAGCTCTCGATCCAAGCCTCTGGGGGTTGATCCGCCGTGTAATTGGGCACTTTGCGGGGGCCCTTAAAATCCTTGGGCAAACGCTCATTACGCAAAGCCGGTACTAAACACGGCACACCCATGGTCCTCAAAATCGTCCCAGCTTCTACAGACACCGACGGGTTACGCTGAGGTTGCTGATGAGCCGCTAACTGAGCCGCCAGCTCAGCCTCCCGACGTACCCTGGCCTGATCCACCAAAGCTAGAGCATCATTATCAGCACGTGGCGGGTCATGCCCTCGGGGCTGGTTACGGTGCCGCTCACTGCTCGAAACCGCCGGCGACTCAATGCGCCGGCTATAACTTCGGCTATGACGTGGGGTTGAATGAATCCACTCACGGCTATATGAGTACGCCGCTTGTTGAGCTACAGCGGTTTGAAGAAGTTCCACGGACTTCCGTGCCTCAACCGCCGCAGGAGACTCACCTTGCACCGGGAGAGCCGCCAGCCACGATGCCGCAGCAATCATGTTATCCAGAGGGTTAGAATAATGACCCGGCGGCGTCGGCACCTGCTGAGGCGGGGTCAAGTTCAAACGAGGCGGGTCTGCAACGCGTGGTTGAGCCGTCGCCCCGGTCACGGGCACCTCAACAGCCCAGGTTACCTCAGGCGGATTACTTGGTCAGGCCCCGGGCGTGTTGAAAAGATTCCTCGCATCGTACTCCAGAGGTAGACGACTCTGGTGCCTCCTTCACAGAACGGTGTTGGATGCATTCTGATCCAGGCTTAACCGGAAACTTTCTGCTAGAATCCGTTGTGTCTCAGCGTCCAAGGCAGCTCGTTCTGTAGCCATCCTAGCATTCTCAGCGTTAAGCTCCTCCTTGGCCTGAGCTATCTCATCTCGCAGCTTCGCGACATCCACCTTATGCTGTGCTTGAGTCTCCGGGGTTACTTCTGCGGCTAATAAGGTTGCCAAAGCATCCAAGAGCTCAGACAAGACTTGAGCCGGCGGGCGCATGGAGCCGCTTGCCGCGGCTGTCGCCGCGGCTGTCGAGCTAGAAGTCATAGCCGCAGCAGTTGATGAATTGAGCACCGGTTGCGTGCCGGCCATGAAGATCGCAACTCTGTTTGGCGGCTCGTAAGGGTCCGGAATACTGTTGCCATCGGAATAGCCCCCAAGCCCACCGTCTTGCAGTTGATACATTGAATCGGTCTTACTGGTTGAGGACTCATCATCAGAATAGATGGCTGTCTCTCCCCCGGACACAGATCCTTCCTCAAGATCCGCCCCGTGAATGAAACAAACAAAGGCGTGTTTCACGGCGGTTTGAACCTCGGCGGGTCATGCGTGCTGAGCCGTCTCGACGATGTCAGTGCAGGTGTCCGGCTCAGGCTCCGACTCACCGATCTTGCCGATGAAGACGTGGATTCCGTCGAAGGGGACCCGGTACCCGTATTCGATTGAATCGGCCTCGGGACCCCAGCCTGCGTCGTCGATGTAGATTTTGCCGCGGCGACTCTTGGTCATCCGGCCCATAGCGTATCCCTTGATCCCTGAGAAGCTGCCCTTCAAGAACTCAAAACAACCGTGCGCTGGCAACACGGTGGGCGCCAACTGTCGTGGACTTAACACGGCAGATGTCCTAGCAAAAGGACTTAGGTGTGGAGCCATCGCAACTAGGTTAGCTTGAAGGGGTTGAACGGGACAAAGGACACAAAGATTTTACCCAGGTTCGGCCCCTCTCAATGAGGTAAAAGCCTACTCCTGCTTTCAGTTGTATTGCTTGGGTTTCGATTACCAGGGAGCGAACACGCTTGACCTAGTTCTCGATTGATTGTTTCTTGAATTAACCCGCCGCCGGGTCACCCCTTTATATACAGGTTGATGCCCGGCGGCTTACAGAGTCCCGGCCGGCTCACACAAACGTGACCGGCTCGGTTTCTAACTAAGCTTGCCTTACAAAACAAGTTAACATATGGTGGCTCACCCCTTTGGGCCTCAAGTCGCCTTCGGGTCTTGGGCCTTCAATAGGCTTGCTCTATGAACCGCCATCTTCATGTCTTCTTGGACCTTATCGGGCCTCTTCGTCTTTAAGTCGCCAATGGCATGACCCAGCCCCTCCTGGGCGGGTCATACCTAGTAGTTATATCCCCAACAGAAGGCAAGAAGAGACTTGGAAGATTTGAACATCAGGGTAGATCTCCAGATGCCGTCCCGTAAAAAGTCCGAGGAGACAGAGACGGAGGCGGGGGACAGGGGCAGAAAAGTCAACAAGAAGGAAGAGAGTTATTGCCCCCCTTCTTGCTTCACCTTAAGTCCGAAGGAGATCATTCAATTCTTCAAGTGCCTTACTGGAATCAAAGTTAGTTCCGGTTACTGTGGGAAGATAAGAAGATTTCTAGACGCCAAGAAGAAAAGGTTCAGCGGGATGAAGTCTCATGACTGTCACGTGATGATGACGCAGATCCTTCTGGTTGCCTTTAGAGGTATAATGGACGAGCACGTCCATGAAACGCTTACCGATCTATGCAACTTTTTGACGTTATCTCTCGAAAGTCGATCAGTGTGAAGCAGCTCCGAAGGCTACAGGAAGAGATCGTTGTCATACTAAATGAGCTTGAGATTTACTTCCCGCTCGCGTTCTTTGACGTCATGGTGCATCTGTGTGTCCACATTGTGGACGACATCATCGACGTTGGTCCGTCATTCCTTCACAGCATGATGCCGTTCTAGAGGATGAATGTGGTCATCAAAGGATTCGTTCGTAACATGTCTCGTCCAGATGGAAGAATCGTGCAGAGCTATCTGACCCAAGAGTGCATCTCCTTCTGTGAGAATTATCTAAGCGACGAAAACCCTGTTGTTGGTTTGCCCGTCAACAAGCACCTTGGGAGGCTCGGAGGAGAAGGTTACACGAACGGCTGCAGTGAATTGCATGTGGACCACTCGGGTCGACGCAACGGCTTGGACATAGCAAACTTAGTAGTGCTACAACACCTAGACGTGGTAGATCCTTTCATGGAACTGCACAAAGAAACCATCGTAAAGAAGTATCGTGACCAGGGGCTACACAAGACGGACGCCGAAGTTACTAGAGAGCATAACTCCACTTTCTTACGTTGGTTCAAAGAGCGTGTTCTTGCTAATCCCCCGGAAGAGGGCAGTGCGGACGGTTTGCTCATACACGCCTTAGCAAGTGGCCCCGCGGCCAACCTCATGACCTATCAGGCATATGATATCAACGGATACACGTTTTACACGGAGGCTAAAGAAATAAATAGTGATTACCAGAACTCAGGGGTGACGATGGAATGCCTGACCGGCGACAACGGCGCAACTGAAAGATTCTACAGAAGGGTCGAAGAGATCTGGGAGCTTGACTATGCTGGACTGCACAGTGTGACGATGTTCCGTGTCAGATGGGCTAAGGTAGTCTAAAGAGAGAACCGGTACTTCACTACCATGTCTATACCCGACGTGAAGAGCGTAGCTACCGTGAAAGTCAACGCCAAAACTGAGCCATGGGTACACGGTAAGCACGTGACACAATGCTTCTTCATAACCGACCCAAGCAATCCGAGCCGTGTTGTCGTGAGGAGAGGCAAAAGGAGCATCGTCGAAATGGATGGAGTCTCTAACGAGGAAGACTACGACCAGAACGGCGACCCGATGAGGGAAGATGACGATGACGATGCAGTATATGTCAAAAGAATAAGCAAGACTACATTACATAAGAAAAATCATACTCCATGGAAAAGGAAAAGTCACAACGAGGGGCTCAATTATTCGGCGGCGAACAAGAAAGGAAAGAAGCTCACTAAGAAACATAAACGTTGACGCTGAGAAACCATCATTTATATATATGTTCCTATTTTGTATACGCACTTAACCATTGTCAGTCAAATGATATAATATATATCGCCTTAGTTACATACTAATGGAGCTCACTCAGAAAAAGAAAAAGAAAAAGAAAAAGAGAAGGAAAAGAATAGAAAAGGAAAAGCAAAGGAAAATAAAATAAAAGAAAAAGAAAAGAAAAAATGAAAGAAATAGCAGTAGCGCTGGTCGCAAACACGCGCTATAGCCACTTACTATAGCGCTAGCGTGGGTTCCCAACCCGCACTATAGCTAACTTAGCTATAGCGTGGGTTCGGAACCCGCGCTACCGGTATTTTGACTTAATCCCCCAGCGCGGGCTTCCCTCCTTTCTCCCCCAATTCTTCACCCCAAATCCCGACTCCTCCGTGCAGTCGCCGTCGCCGCCATCGCCCGAGCCCCGACCCCGACCCCAATGCAGCACGACCCCTCCCTCGCCTTCGTGCCCCCTCCCTCGCCATCGCCCAACCCCGACCCTGACACCGCGCGCCCGAACCCCGAACTCGACCTCAACGTCGCACGCCCCCTCCCATCGCGCCCCCTCCCTCGGTGGCTCTGCCTCCTCCTCCTCCCTACCTCCGCCGGCGCCCGAGGTGACCACGCCTACAACTCCTCCTCCTCCTCCTCCCCTACCTCTGCCTAGCTAGGGTTCCTAGGGTTCATCAAATTTTAGGGTTCATTAAATTAGCTAGGGTTCATCAAATTAGCTAGTGCTTGTAGATGCTTAAGTAGTTGTATAGTTGTTGTGCATGCAATGTAGTTAACTAAATATAATTTTTAGGACAAATTTGTATATGCTTAAGTAATTAACTAAATATAATTTTTAGGACAAATTTGTATATGCTTAAGTAGTTAACTAAACATATTTTAGGGTTGTATAGTTGCTTAAGTACTTGTATAGTTGTTGTGCACCCAATGTATGCTTAAGTAGTTGTATAATTCCTAGGGTTCATCAAATTTTAGGGTTCATCTAATGTTTATAAAAAATCAGTTTAGAGAAAAAAATCCATGAATGTGCCCAAGTGGCCTATGAGTTGTTCGATTGTGCCCAAGTGGACTATGAATGTGCCCAGGTGGCCTATGAATTGTTTGATTGTGCCCAAGTGGCCTATGAATGTGCCCAAGTGGCCTTTTGTTCTTTGCAGGGATATTATGCGAGTGGCCTATGTTTTGCCGAAATGTTGATTCATTTCCGTTTCGGCAAATTTCAGGCGCTCGATTTGTCCAGTTTTTAGCAAAGGTCATGCCGAAATTTTCCGTGAATTTCGGCACGACTTATGCTAGAAACTAGGACATATCGAGTGCTCGGGATTTGCCGCAATGGGAATGAATCAATATTCTGGCAAAACATAGGCATTTTTTATATGTCATTAGTCATTTTATTAGGTCTAGAATTAATTTACTAGACTTAATCGTAGGAAACATGGCTAACAACGATGAAGGAGGGGGTTCTGGTAATTGCAACATCTACGAGGCGGCAGAAAACTATTTGAACTATCTGGAGGAGCAACAGTTGTTGCAGTACCCCCCTGTCACATCCAAGGGTTGCACTGAGACCGGCACCGATGCTAGCGAATTAGCCGGTAAAGAACCAAAACCGAAGAGGATACGGCGCCCAAACCAGCTCGGCACTACTAGACTGGTGGTCACGACGGTGGAGCCCGGAAATTTTGAGCCAACAGAGCCTGAGGAAGCACGCATGTGCTACGGCAATCAAGTACGCTGCATCCTATGGGAAACCGCCACCATCAACGACGAAAAATTAAGGAAGATACCAAATATGGAGCACTTCCTCCTAACGAAGCTGCACCAGAGATTCTTGTTCCCGGGCCAGATGAAATCAAATATACTAAACCATGGCTAGACCCGGCAATGAAGAAGATAAACAACAAAGCCATGGGCAAGTTTAGCCGTGCGTTGTCTGCTTGGAAAGTAAGGGTGAAAAGTTGGATCGCCAAAAGGAACCCTAATCCAAGATTGTAAATGATAATCCAACAATTACGGAAGAGCAGTTCGAAATATTCAAGGCGGCTTGCCTTGCCGAAGCTGCCAAAGAAAAGTCGAAGTACATGAAGGGGCTTCAAGAAAGGAACATGGGGTACCACCACCTCGGAATCCATGGTTACTCGGGGAAGAGGCGCATATGGGCCAAGGAGGACACGGAACGTGAAAGTCTGGGGCTCCCAGACCCCTTAGCGGAGTTCACCGTCCCGCGTGAGCGTGACATCATCAGGGCCCGGTACCATTGGGACCCGATCAACAAGGTTTTCGAAACAGCCGCGGTCACGAGGGAGTTCATGAGACTGCTGGTAATTATTAATTTACCCCCTAATTTTAGCTTCTGATCAATTCGACTGCATGTTTAGTCACATTTGTAAACGATCCATGTTCCTTTTGCAGAAAGAGCAGCACAGGATTGTGGCTAAAAGCGACTCGCCATCTGTGGCGTTGGCGAGGCCCAAGTGGGACACCCCTTTCAACCGGGCCTTGAACATATTGAAAAGACTCCCGGTGGACACTCGGTCGTCGTATGGATGCGTGCACGGCATCAGAGACAACGCCACGTGGAAGCACTACTACCGTGAGGACGCCGAGGAGAGAAAGCAAAGATGGAGGTTAAATGAAATAAACATAGACAAGAAGGTTGAGATTGCGGCCAATAAGAAATCAGCTGAGACCAAAGAAGCGATACGACCTGAGATGCTGAGCGAGGCAGTCAAAGCAGCAGTAGCTACCGCAAGAGAGGAAATGGTATCTTCGTTTGGTGCCTTGATTCCAGCTGTCATCAATTGGACCAAGCAAAATCCAGATAAAGAGGCAGCGAACTTTCCCCTTCCCAGCTTCGTCGGGAGCAGCTCGTTTAGCGTTGCACCAGCACCTGCTCACGCAACCGCACCTGCTCATAGCAGCCCGTCCTCCGTCTCTGGCGTGCTCGAAGGGGCTTCCTCTTTGGCTGAGCTCGACGCCCTCACGGTAACAACCTATCACACCGGCCCTCTTCAATATATGTATAATCTCCCATTTCCGTTGCCCTTCGGATGTCTCACATAACATACATGTCTTCGCAGGCCGACAAAACACCGTGCACCATAGTGTACAGCATCAGCGGCCAGAAGGTGGACGTGGGAAATGCTACGATAGTGAAGCCGAAGGAACAATTATTCCACAGCCGGCCGATGCCCCCTGGCGTCTTCAAGGTTTCCGTGGCTAGTGTCAAAGCGGCCTACGAGAATTTGGCTCCTCCGATACCACAAGGGTGAGATGACGACGAGACCCTGCCATGGCTTGGCAATTGCAAGAGTTGGGTCCTATTGTGGTCGAAGAGTCTCCTTCGTCTGGAGGCAGCCGGGAGCACACCAACGACCAAGCAGCCTCAGAAAGGTATGAAGACCACCACCCCACCTACCCAATTAGCGGCGCCTATCGTGCCGGGTGATAGCGGACGGCGTGAGGAAGAGGCTCCATTAGTGGCTGGTGATGCCGCCACCGTCGAAGAAGCAATGGATGATTCCATGGACGAGGATGATGACCCTCTACAGTATCTCAATACCGACGGCTATGACGACGGAGGATTGATGGCTCAGCAGTATGACTCAGGGTTTGAGCGTGACGAGTTGATGCCTGAATTGCCGAAGCAGGATCGTCTTAAGGCTGATTGCAAGAAGTCTCTCTTCCTGCAATCCTCACAGGACACGCCTTCAGCAACAACAACGTGAGGCTCGTGCATTAATGCTAAGCCCGACAACACTGGGGGCGGTGGTCAGGGACGGTACATAGGCTCACTTCCGGTACCAAAGAAGCATAGGAAGAGACCGAAGAAAGGCCCTAATGGCGCCAAAGCTGCTTCTATGAGCCAGCAGCCTCCGCAGCCTCGGGTTGTAGACCGTATACCTATCAAAGATGCGGCGAAATACCATATCCCTGGTGATCCGATGCTACCTAAGGCAGTGGTAGAGGCCATAGACGGTGATCTAAGGAGACTTCATGACGATGTGCTGTTGAGAGAGAAAAGCCTTATCGCCTTGAAAATTCCAGGATACCCGCTTTACGTGGTTAACGTGCCGCAGCAAAGGTTGTACGTCCAGACATTCCCTGCGGATAAGTTCTACCTAAGGCAGCTGAATTTTATGTTCGTCTGCCTTTATGCCTTGTACATGAACTACATCATCAGGCATGAGCAAATATCTTATATCTGTGTCACTGGCCCGTACTTTATGCACGAGGGCTTCTTGGCAGTCTGCTCAAAGCACCATGAATATGCGAGGAACTACATCGTCGATTTCATGGTCGCCAATAAGGACAAGGAGATGATTCTCCTGCCTTATCATCCCATGTAAGTCATCCACGGATATCCTTCCTTGGATTTCAATCATTTATTTGCACGCGTGGAGGCTAATTTGAGGTGTACTTATTTTGCGCAGCAAGGGGCGCCGTCCTCATCATTCTTTACCCCTGATTCTCCCACGCTCTTTACTTGGACTCGTCGAAGAACATAAAGAAAAAGGATTACACCCACATCAAGGCTGTTCTTGACAGTGCTATCTTAACCTACGGCCACAGGGGTGGAGAGATCACGGTAAAGAAGACAAAGAACCGCGCGCCCTGCTTCGGCCATAAGACCGACTTCTGCTGCATCCAGCAACCGAGAGGTACCCTCAGTGATGGATTCTATATCATTCACCACATGCTGGAGTACAGACGGGATTGCTAGAACCTTCGCATGTCACCTAAATCCGGCGATGTTGATATTTTGCAATGGGCTAAGAAACTAGGAAATGTACCAGATCATCAACTCTGAGCTGAGTTCTATCACATCCAGCGTGAACTTGCCCAAGTCATCATGAAGGAGGTCCTCGAAAAAACAGGGATGTTGTACGAAGAAGGGCAAATGTCACGGGACGACGTCCGAACAAGCGTAGCCGCTCAGTGTCTCGACCTGAAGCCTTTCACTTCGCTCGGGTCCTTCCTCCCTGATTTGGATGGATGGCACGACATGTTGGAGTGATTGACGATATATGACAATGTGTCCGTTTAGTCACTACTTCCTCTATGACGAAACTTTGAATTTATGCACGACGAAACTTTGCGATGTAATTAAACCGTCCTCCTCAACTAGCGAAGATCACTCTAGTTAGGGCAGTTTGGGTATGATGAACTTTGTTATTTATGCTTATGATATGTTGCTTCTATTTTTGCTAACTCTGTCTCTTTCTGTTGCTTAACTATATATTATGTTGCATATCATCGACTCATGTGACGATGCAGGTACATAGATCATTGATGGCGAAGAAGTGCTACGCTGTGTACGTAGGGAAGGTTCCAGGAGTGTATGACGAGTGGCCTGAGTGTCAGGCCTAGGTGCACTGGTTTTCGGGCGGCAGCCAGAGAGTGTTCGATAGCAGAGTCGAAGCGGAAGATAGTTACTTGAGGCTCACGCTAGCGCGAGAGAGGGATCGGAACCGGCGTCCCAAGAACTACTACATTATCGCGCTCTTGCTCATATTGATCGCTCTTCTCTTCTATATCTTTGTTTAGATATAGATGATGAAACATGTGTATGTGATGACCATGCAGTTACTTGTATTCGAGACATGTCACTTAACTTGTATCGCTATATCGTGATTATGATGAGACGACATGATTTGTGTTGGATGATGTGATGATATAATGAGGCTATTATGTGTATGATATGATGAGCATATTGCCTGTTTAAGATATGATTAGAATACCATATAAAACATGTACAAATAAATCGCAAATACGTAGCAGAAAAACAAATTTGCGCTGTATTTGTACAGGTTTTATACAGTATTCTAATCATATCATAAACATGCAATATGCTCATCATATCATACACATAATATTCTCAGCATATCATCACATCATTCAACACAAATCATGTCGTCTCATCATAATCACGATATAGTGATACAAGTTAAGTGACATGTCTCGAATATAAGCAACTGCATGGTCATCACATACACATGTTTCATCATCTATATCTAAACAAAGATATAGAAGAGAAGAGCGATCACTATGAGTAAGAACGCGATAATGTAGTAGTTCTTGAGGTGCCGGTTCCGATCTCTCTCTCGCGCTAGCGTGAACCTCAAGTAACTATCTTCCGCTTCGACTCTGCTATCGAACCCTCTCTGGCTGCCGTCCGAAAACCGGTGCACCTTGGCCTAACACTCAGGCCACTCATCGTACACTCCTAGAACCTTCCCTACGTACACGCCGTAGCACTTCTTCGCCATCGATGATCTATGTACCTGCATCGTCACATGAGTCGATGATACGCAACATAATATATAGTTGAGCCACAGAAAGAGACAGAGTTAGCAAAAATAGAAGCAACATATCATAAGCATAAATAACAAAGTTCATCGTACCCAAACTGCCCTAACTAAGTGATCTTCGCTAGTTGAGGAGGACGGTTTAATTACATCACAATGTTTCGTCGTGCATAAATTCAAAGTTTCGTCATAGAGGAAGCAGTGACTAAATGGACACATTGTCGTATATCGTCAATCACTCCAACATGTCGTGCCATCCATCCAAATCAGGGAGGAAGGACCTGAGCGAAGTGAAAGGCTTCAGGTCAAGACGCTGAGCGGCTACGCGTGTTCGGACGTCTTCCCGCGACATTTGCCTTTCTTCGTACAACATCCCTGTTTTTTCGAGGACCTCCTTCATGATGACTTGGGCAAGTTCACCCTGGATGTGATAGAACTTAGCTTGGAGTCGATGATCCGGTACATTTCCTAGTTTCTTGGCCCATTGTAGAATATCAGCATCGCTGGATTTAGGTGACATGCGAAGGTTCTAGCAATCCCATCTGTACTCCAGCATGTGGTGGATGACATAGAATTCATCATTGAGAGTACCTCTCGGTTGCTGGATGCAGCAGAAGTCGTCTTATGGCCGAAGCAGGGCGCGCGGTTCTTTGTCTTCTTTACCGTGATCTCTCCACCTCGGTGGTCGTAGGTTAAGATAGCACTATCGAGAACAGCCTTGATGTGGGTGTAATCCTTTTTCTTTATGTTCTCCGATGAGTCCATGTAAAGTGCGTGGGAGAATCAGGGGTAAAGAATGATGAGGACGGCACGCCCCTCGCTGCGCAAAATAAGTACACCTCAAATTAGCCTCCACGCGTGCAAATGAATGATTGAAATCGAAGGAAGGATATCCGCGGATGACTTACATGGGATGATAAGGCAGGAGAATCGTCTCCTTGTCCTTATTGGCGACAATGAAATCGGTGATGTAGTTCCTCGCATATTCACGATGCTTTGAGCAGACTGCCAAGAAGCCCTCGTGCATAAAGTACGGGTCATCGACACAGATATAAGATATTTGCTCGCGCCTGATGATGTAGTTCATGTACAAGGCATAAAGACGGATGAACGTAAAATCCAGCTTTGTCATGTGAAACATGTCGAAGATGTAATCAAAACGAAGGAAGAACTTATCCGCGGGGAATGTCTGGACGTACAACCTTTGCTGCGGCACGTTAACTACGTAGAGCGGGTATCCTAGATTTTTCGAGGCGATAAGGTTTTTCCCTCTCAACAGCACATCGTCATGAAGTCTCCTTAGATCGCCGTCTGTGCCCTCTACCACTGCCTTAGGTAGCATCGGATCACCAGGGATATGGTATTTCGCCGCACCTTTGATAGGTATATGGTCTACAACCCGACGCTGCGGAGGCGGCTGGCTCATAGAAGCAGCTTTGGCGCCATTAGCGCCTTTCTTCGGTCTCTTCTTATGCTTCTTTGGTACCGGAAGTGAGCCTATCATACCGTCCCTGACCACCGCCCCCATTGTTGTCCGGCTCAGCATTAATGCACGAGCCTCATGTTGTTGTTGCTGGGTTAAGGCGGCATCTGAAGGCGTGTCCTGCGAGGATTGCAGGAAGAGAGACTTCTTGCAATCAGCCTTAAGACGATCCTGCTCCGGCAATTCAGACATCAACTCGTCACGCTCAAACCCTGAGTCATACTGCTGAGCCATCAATCCTCCGTCATCATAGCCGCCGGTATTGAGATACTGTAGAGGGTCATCATCCTCGTCCATGGAATCATCCATTGCTTCTTCGACGGCAGCGACGTCATCAGCCACTAATGGAGCCTCTTCCTCACGCCGTCCACTATCACCCGGCATGACAGGCGCCGCTAATTGGGTAGGTGGGGTGGTGGTGTTCATACCTTCCTGAGGCTGCTTGGTCGTTGGTGTGCTCCCGGCCGCCTTCAGACGAAGGAGACTCTTCGGCCACAATAGGACCCAACTCTTGCAATGGCCAAGCCATGGCGGGGTCTCATCATCATCTCCCCCTTGTGGTAACGGAGGAGCCAAATTCACGTAGCCCGCTTTGACACTGGCCACGGAAACCTTGAAGACACCAGGGGCATCGGCCGGCTGTGGAACAATTGTTCCTTCGGCTTCACTACCATCGCGTTTCCCACGTCCACCTTCTGGCCACTGATGCTGTACAGTATGGTGCACGGGGTTTCGTCGGCCTGCGAAGACATGTCTGCGATGCGAGACATTCGAAAGGCAATGGAAACGGGAGATTATACATATATTGAAGAGGGCCGGTGTGACAGGTAGTTCCCGTGAGGGCGTCGAGCTCAGCCAAAGACGAAGCCCCGCTGAGCACGCTAGAGACGGAGGAAGGGCTGCTATGAGCAGGTGCAAGAGCAGGTGCAGTTGCGTGAGCAGGTGCTGGTGCAATGCTAAACGAGCTGCTCCCGATGAAGCTGGGAAGGGGAAAGTCTGCTGGCTCTTTATCTGGATTTTGCTTGGTCCAATTGATGATAGCCGGAATCAAGGCACCAAACTAAGATACCATTTCCTCTCCTGCGGCAACTACCGCTACTTTGACTGCCTCGCTCAGCAACTCGGGTCGTATCACTTCTTTGGTCTCAGCTGATTTCTTATTGACCGCAATCTCAACCTTCTTGTCGATGTTTATTTCGTTTAACCTCCATCTTTGCTTTCTCTCCTCGGCGTCCTCACGGTAGTAGTGCTTCCACGTGGCGCCGTCTCCGATGCCGTGCATGCGACCATACGACTTCTGGAAGGACACCGGCAAGCCGTCGAGCCCTGGTGCCGACCCCGCTTTCATAGAGGCGATAGCCCTACCCACCTCTTCTGGTGAGAACGGAAGTGTTAATTCTGCATTCTCCATATCAGAGACCTTGTCCGCAATCGGCCAAAAGTTCTCCACCAGAGACACCCCACCACGGGGTTCCGCTATAAATAGCCCCTTAAAATAGGAGTAAATTTGGGTCCTAATCTCATTCAGGTGCTCTAGGGAGTTGATCGCCCTCCCAGAGACACTGGATAGAACACTTCCGGCGTCGTCCATTGGCAATCGCCTGAAAGTAGGCGGTATTGGCATCGCCTTGAAGGAGCCACTTTTGGCCACCCCTATGCTGCTAGAACAGCTCTTCTCCCTTGAAGATCTCCATCAACGAGGACTCAAGGGAGTACCACCTAAGCAAGCCATCGTCTCAACAATCACATCCAACGCCTTGATCTGGTCTAGCAGGGCTCCTTTACGCGCCCTGAGATCCGCACCCAGGTTGGCGCCCCATCCCCGCATAAACTGATGGGCGATTTTGGAGCAATGGTGCCAGGTATCAGTATCACAAAATACTCGTGGCGGGTTGGCTGCAGCTTACCCACCGGTCTCGTACCATCTCGAAGAACCCTGGCTGAAGTAGTCACGATGGTTCAAAGTGAAAGCACCTCGACTACGGTGGAGGGCCTTCCCCAGACGAGAACAGTAACGGGACATAGTCAGAGCCAATGCGAGTGGCCGCCCTAAGCGAGCACAGTGGGAACATAATCTCCCACTTGACAGATACGAGGACCTAATCTGGTACACTCCGGATAGGGTCCACCTGTTTATTAGTCTGCATGAACCTAGCCCCTACACGGGCTATCTCACATAGGGCCATATCAGCGATGCAGTCATTGAACATATGCATGCGCATCCAGTCGACATTAGGTGAGCTCTTGTCAGCCTCCTGTCTAATAAGGTTGAAATCGCCGGCCACTACAACCGGAGTAGTGCATCGCTCAACCTTAACCCGTAGATTAGCCAAGAAGTCCGCCGACCGCCCGTGGTCAGCTGAGCCATAGACGATGATCACCTCCCAACTGAGGTTCACATGTCGGTCAAAGATGGACATACCAAGAAAGAATTCCCCTCGGTCCATATCCGCAACCGAGAAGAAGTCTTCCCTAACCACAGCAGGATGCCCCCAGAAAGACCAACCGTCGGCAGCCATTGCCAGGCGAATGGGTGCCGGGAGAGCCCCTGGAGTTCCTGAATGTAGAAGTCCTGACGAATCGTCTCTTGCAAACCCACTATCTAAATATCTTCCTGCCGAATGTAATCAATCAGCTGCTGCCGCCGGCCCAAGTTGTCAAAGCCCCTAATCCCATTGTTACATTGTAGGCATGTATGGAGCCTTCTCAGGGCACTTGCCCTCTGGACCATCGGATTGTGTGTCCAAACGTATCCCAGCCGGAGGATTTTTTGATGGATCAATCCTGGCCGTTGGATCGAACTGATGTAACTAGCAACGAATAGTGTCTGAAATTTTGCCCCTGTTTTACCACCCTCAATCTCTATGACAGGTGGGCCTGGCCGGGGTGGGCCACTTATGTCATTGACATGTAATGGGGGTGTGCCCGGTGCAATCTTTCTGCGGTCAAAACGCCATGCCACCGCCTGAAATTTCCTTATCCCGCCGAGGGCATTTGTGGTAATTCATGTGCGTGTCCGTGCGTGCTGTCCTGTGGGTGGTTGCGTTTCACAGGCAAATTTGACAATTTTGACTAGTGGACAAAATCAATTCACAAAATGAACTGTCCCTAAAACAATTTCACTCCGCTGACCTTTTTGAGTGGCGCCTGACACGCAGGCGCCACACCCTATGGTGCAGCGCCTAACTCTGGAGCGTTGCACATCTGTCCAGCGTGGCAGCCCCGGGGCCCGCACCCAGCCGTGCAGCGCCTCAGAGCTAGGCGGCACACATGTAATGTGCAGCGCCTAGCCCTTAGGCGTTGCACATTGACTGAGATGCAACCGCCGCGCGCTAGCCCTCCCCCACCCACCCCCCATTCTTCAGCGCCTTGCCCTTAGGCGTTACACAAGCATCGTTGCGGCGGCGGCGGCTGGCTCCTCTCCCCCTCTCAATCCCCTCTCCCAAATCCTTCACCAATCCATCCTAGAAGGTACTCTCCTCCGATCCCCTTCTTTCTATCCATAAAATGTATGTTATTTTCAGGATTTGGGGAACCCTTGTTTGATTAGAATAGAATCTTGCATGTATATAGATTTGTGGGACTTTAAAATTTGTAGATGATCTTTATTATTTTGCAACCCTAGTTTAGTTTAGTTTATTATTTTGCAACCCTAGTTTAGTTTATTTCTATTTGAAAGACATGTTATTTCTATGGAAAAGATATTTGTATTGAATCTTGCATGAAGTAGGCCTAGTTTAGTTTATTTGTATTGAAATTATATTCTTATTGACAAGAGTGCTTTGGATACATATGCTTTGAATCTTGCATATAGTAGGCCTACTTTAGTTTATTTGTATTGAAAAGATATTCGTATTGACAAGAATGCTTTGTTTGAAATTGTTTGGATGGTTTGGCTTCTCGATGATCCTTGGGACCATCAACACCGGTCGTACGCTATGTCGGTGCAGCAGCGGGTAATAATGAAAGTGGCCGGTATTATGAATTTCATGTTTATTTCAAACACAAATGCCCATATGTAATTTTCTGATTTGCTTGTTTGTAGGAGCTTCAACCTCTGAAGATTCGGTCTCACGGGGTCAACCTTGGGGGGATGCGCTATGATGAGCGATACACACCGTATGTAAGGGAGACAGGACTCCTCCCTTTCATTCAGTTTGTCAGCCGGTCGACGCCACCCCTCAATGCTGCAGCAATCACCGCGCTTACTGATCGTTGGAGGCCAGAGACACACAGTTTCCATCTTCGGACCGGGGAGATGACCGTGACGCTCCAGGATATTGCTATGATCGCCGGTCTTCCTATCGAGGGGAATCCTCTATGTATGAGCACTGATTCTGATGGGTGGCGCGAGCAGATTCATGCCCTTATCGGTATGGTTCCTCCGGAGCCTCAGGAACCAGAAGCAGAAGACAAGAAGAAGGAAAGAGTCGCAGCCGGTGCTCCTTTCACCTGGATTGCATTCAACTTTGGTACTTGCCCCGAGGATGCTAATGAGGATGAGGTCAAGACATATGCTCGTGTCTACATGTGGTACGTTATATCCAGGACTATGTTTGCTGATGGCACAGGCAAGAATGCTCCATGGATGTGACTGAAGGCATTGACCGTCTTCGATAGCAAATGGAGTTGGGGTTCGGCGACACTGGCTTACTTGTATAGACAGGTAGAAAGTTGTTTCTTTTTCACTTCATTGCTACATTATCAATGCGATCTTCCTGTTAATTCAACCATGTTCTTTTTTATGTGCAGTTGGATGAAGCATGTTGTAGGAAATCTGGAGGTATTGGTGGTTGTATGCTCGCACTTTCTACATGGAGCTGGGAGCGATTGCCGGTTGGACGACCGAAGACCGTGAAGTACGAGGATTGGGACGACAAAGACGACCCACTACGGTTCCCCACTTGGGCTTACAAGTGGGATGTGGTAAATGAGACGACGGATGACCCGTCGGTCCTGTACAAGTTGTACACGAGCGAGCTGGACACGATTACGGCTGAGCAGGTGACTCGACATTGCATAAGTGATTCTCATGCTTCTATCGTAACTTGAAATCAATTTTGCATTCTATGCTATGTTGCAGGTGGAATGGGAGCCGTATGGAAGAGGGGATAGTTTTGGTAACCCTAGAGAGTTCGTGCTGAATCCGATGTGCACTAGGGATAGGGATCTTTGGCATATGCGGTGCCCACTCATATGCAACTGGGCGGTTGAGCTTCACCTGCCACATCGGGTGTACCGCCAGTTTGGTTTGTTCCAGCCACACCCACCGGAGTGGGAGGACACGGACAAGTTGCTACACGCGTAAGATATAATTAACCTTGAGCACTTAGCAGCTTCTTGGCGGTTTCGATGGTGCTAATATTATGTTTCTAACTTGCAGGTTGGATAGGAGAAAGCAGCGGAAGATCAAGGATTGGGACAGGCATCACAGGAAGTATATCATACAGTTCGCGCTTAGTGTGGAGCAAGCTAAGGCTGGAAAACGAGCCCAGCTTCATGAGCACTGCCCGATCGCGTTCAACAACTATCTCACATGGTTTCTTGCAAGTACCCGTGTGGAGGTATGCAAGCCGGTGTATGATGAGGAGATTTTGGAAGATCCCACC
Source organism: Thinopyrum elongatum (assembly GCA_011799875.1). Lineage (NCBI taxonomy): Eukaryota > Viridiplantae > Streptophyta > Magnoliopsida > Poales > Poaceae > Thinopyrum > Thinopyrum elongatum. The sequence continues at coordinate 67,120,558 of CM022302.1, read as the reverse complement.
GTCTTCGATGAGCTAACCCAGCACGAGTACAACAAATTAGTTAGGGAAGGCACCTCAGTCCCTTTAGCTCCAATGATGAACTTTGTGGTATTTCCCCTTTTTGCTTTCCCATTCGCACTATTCACATCTTCGCTTGCCTAACACGTTAATGTCGTTTCTGTTCATAGCGTACCCAGATCAAAAAAGCAGCTGATGAGACCGAGACTATTCTGGAGACAACCCCGGTTGGGAAAAGCGACGGGGAAGGTGCACTTCGAGCATTCATTAAGGTTCACATCTCCTTCAATTGTCCATGTAACATGTGTTGCTACGTTCGATGTCTCATTCACTTGTACATGTTGCAGCGCCAGGGCCAAAGGTTAAGGTGGCTATCGAACCTTGTCGGTTGTCGTGACCCCGAGTATGTATCACCTCAGCGGTCTAGGTCGGCGACACCATCAGATCCCACTTCTGGCCATGGTGCTCCTTTGGAGGATGAGGATGTGGGTGTGGTCACCCAAGAGGTATGCCAATAGCATATATTCAATTATTGATGCATTGCTAACTTTATCGTCACACACGGTCTTTTCCATATATTTTATTTTTGTAATAGGTTGCTGATGACATGACCTTGCAGACCTATCAAGTTTGGTCAGCATACATTTTAAAGCCTAGGAGGGGAATCAAAAAGTACACACCCGAAGACTTCACCGAAAGAGGCAAGAGGACGGTCGGCACCTCGCGGATGGCGGCTTTGGATGACTATGTGGATGAGGTGGAGGAACCGGAGCCGGAGCCGGAGCGGGTTGCTCGTCCTAGGAAGGCGAAGAAGATAGCCAGCAGGAGGGGGGAGGAGCCAATAAGCGCGGAAGGAACTAGTCGTCCTCCTCTATTTGCTATGTAACTCGCCTAGTGGGCGTTTTTCTTATGTCGAACTTGTTATTTCGTTGAACTTGAGGTGGTGGTAACTCTTAGCAATGTTGAACTTGAAGTGATTGTATCACTTAGTAATGTTGAACTTGAAGTGATGGTCACTCTTAGAAATGTTGTCTTTGTTGAAGTTGAAGAGGTGTTGAAAATGTCATAATGATGATCATTACTATTTATTCTGTGATGCAAGTATATGTGCCTGAAAATGTGCCTTAAAATGTTCTAAAATGACCCAGTTTGAGGGACAAAAAAACATTAGGTGTTGGTGCAGCGCCTAGCTCAGAGGCGCCGCACTATATTGTGCAACGCCTCGGATCTAGGCGTTGCACTGTATAGTGTGGCGCCTCCTAGCTGGGCGCTGCACCAACACTTAGTATTTTTTTGGCCCCAAACTGAGTGCAAACTTTATGTTGCTCCCTGGATAGGTCTTCCCAGGCGTGCAACGCCTCCGAGCTAGGCGCCACACCGTGCAATGCGACGCCTAGATCTGAGGCGTTGCACGCCTGGGAAGAGCTATCCAGAGAGCAACAGAAAATACAGTCAGATACAGCCTGGTGTGGCACCTAGAACGGAGGCGCCACACACTATTGTGCAACGCCCAGATCCTAGGCATTGCATTATAGAGTGTGGCGCCTCAGTGCTAGGTGCCACACCAACACTTGGCGATTTTTGGGCCATCAAACTGGGTGCAAAGTTTCTGTTGCTCTCTGGACAGCTCTGCCCAGACGTGCAACGCCTCAGAGCTAGGCGTTGCACTGCATGGTGCGGCGCCTAGCTCTGAGGCGTTGCACTTCTGGGCAGAGCTGTCCAGAGAGCAATAGAAACTTTGCACACAGTTTGAGGGCCCAAAAATTTCTAAGTGTAGCTGTGGCGCCTACCTCCGAGGCGCCGCACTGTATCGTGCAACGCCTCGGAGCTAGGCGCCACACTGCGCTGTATCTGGCTGTAGCTTTGTGTTCCTCTCTGGACATTTTTGTCCAGACATGCAACGCCTCGGTGCTAGGCGCCACACAGTGCAGTGCAACGCCTATATCTGAGGTGTTGCACGCCTGGACAAATGTCCAGAGAGCAACACAAAGCTACAGCCAAATGTAGCTCAGTGTGGCGCCTAGCACAGAGGCGTTGCACTATACAGTGTGGCGCCTCTGAGGTAGGCGCCACACCTACACTTATTAAATTTTGGCAGAGAACTGCTTGGCATTTAGGCGTTGCACATGTGGACAAATATTACTGCAAATAGATTAGTTCCTAACACATATTGCTTCAAATAGAGGAGTAGTTCATAGAACCAAATCGAGGAGGAATACAAAATACATAGAAGTTCATGACACATAGTACTTCAAATAGAGGAGTGGTTGATACAACCAAATCGAGGACGAGTCCAAAATACATAGTAGTTCACGACACATAGTAGTTCACAACCAAATGGAGGAGGAGTCCAAAATACATAGTAGTTCATGACACGTAGTAGTTCACAACCAAATCGAAGAGCATAGTTTAGAGGATAACACGGTCATAGTCCACAAGCAACTTGAAGATGACATAGCTCTATTGCGTAGAGCAAGGCCCCTTTCCCTTCTTCTTCTTCCTCTCTTCTTATTCTTCCTCCTCCCTTTTCCTTATGCGGTGAGCCTCCTTAACCACCCTCTCCATGAATATCTTGTTCTCCCTCTCTTTCTTTTCAGCTTCGAATACCCAAAGTTTCAAGGTTCTTTCTTGAAAATCCTTGAGACGCTTCTTCTGTGCCTCCTCGCATTTCCTCTTCAACGCTCGCTCCCTAGCGCGACACTCAAAAGATGCTCTCTCTCTTTCCTTCCTCTTCTCTTCGAGCTCCTCTTGCTTCTTCTTCTCTAGTGCGGTTGCATCCTCCTCTCTTAGCTTCTTCGCAGCCTTCTCCCACCATCCCGCTATGTCACCTTCGCCATCCTTCTCCTCCACTCCCTTCATTGTTGGTTTGTTGGGTTGAGAAGCCGCCATACCTACAATGAGTGAAACATAATAATTAGTAATGACAATAAGAACAAATTGAAGAACATGTACATTGCAACATATAAGGACAACAAGAACATATGAAAAAAAAGAAAATTGAAACATTATAGTTAGTGAGTAACATACGGAGATGGTCCATCGAGGTATCCAAACATTCCTCTATAATGACCTTCCCCAAGACCACCACCTCGGCCAAGTCCACCACCAAGGCCAAGACCATCACCGAGGCCAAGAGCGCCACCACGGCCAAGTCCACCACCAAGGCCAAAACCATCACCAAGGCCAAGACCACCACCACGACCAAGACCACCACCACGGCCTTGACCACCACCACGAGCTCTACCACCACCACGGCCTCTTGTAAGTCCTAGTTGCCTCCCTCTTTGTTGCCTAGATCCTCTTTGGCTACCACTTGGTTGGCTACCACTTGGTTGCCTTGGCACTTGTTGGCTACCACTTGGATCCCTTGGCACTTGTTGGCTACCACTTGGTTGCCTTGGCACTTGTTGGCTACCACTTGGTTGGCTACCTTGTGTAGCTCCTTGTTAGCTTGTGCTTGCATCATTTTTCTTTGACCTCTTTCTTGGTTTCGTACATTTTCTTTTGTTGTGGCCATGACCTTTGCATTCCCCACAACGGGAGCTCTCACGAGGCTCTTGGAATTGGTCGTTGCCAAATTCGCGGCGGCCACCATGGCCCCATCCGTCCATGTCGCCTCTAAGACACTTTGTCTGCCGTCTACCCCGTTTAACAACCTTTAACTCCGAATCCGGCCATAGTTGAAGTCCATGGTACTCCGGCCATTGTGATTGGTAAAAGTATGGGTGAAAGCGGGGAGCCCATGTTTTCTTGACCGTCAAGATTGAGAACTCCGACTCCCTCACGGTGAGGGGGTGATTGACGTCCACATTCCTAATGCGACCAGCGGTATACAAGTGTGAGCATGGGAGATGAAGCAACAATGGCCTCCCGCAAGAGCAATCACACCGTGTTAACGAGACCTTAAAAGCCCGACCTCCATGTTGGCGGCCATCGTTTGTGGTTCCTCCTGGCTCTTTCACTTCGTACTTCCACTCTTCGTTGTCATATAGTATAGCTTCTTGTGAGTCCGCCTTCCGTGATTGAAATTCCAACCATTCATCAACCTTGGGTGGGAACTTGTACTTGTACTTGCGCTTGTTCTCACCCGCTATCTGTGCATCCGTTTCCATCGAGTACTTTAGAAAGTACGCATTCATCTTGTCAAATGTGTATTGAACTATTGCAGTCACGGGTAATCCACGTGCACCTTTGAGCACCCTATTGAAGCATTCGGCCATATTGCTTGTCATTTGACTGTATCTCTGGCCATCTTCATCAAAAGCACGTGCCCACTTGTTCTGGTATTGAATGTGCCTATTGAGAAAGTCTTGACCCCCGGGATCAAGTTTTTTGTGTGCTAGCAATTTGTTCAACAAAGTGGAGAACCGCTTGTCGGAGAAAGCGAGACAACAATCTTGAAGATCATCGGCCAACTCCTTAAGGCCACATGCCCTATAGAAGTTCGAACAAAAGTGCCTCATGCACCATCCATGGTGCAACGGAGCATGCCCGGGAATGTCAATCTCCATCGCGTTAAGAATTCCTTGATGCCGATCCGATATGACACAAATTTCCCTCTGAGCGGGTAACACCTTCGTCCTCAAAAGACGCAAAAACCACTCCCAGTTGTCATTGTTCTCCACCTCAACCAAAGCAAATGCCAATGGCAACACCCGGTTATTGGCATCACTTGCTATCGCAACCAACAAGGTGCCCTTGTATTGTCCGGTCAAGAACGTGCCATCAATGGCGATGACCGACCTACAGTGTTCGAAAGCCCTCACGCATTGCTCGAACGCCCAAAATGCACGGCCAAATACTCAGACTTTCCTTTCGTCATGAACCGTTGTTTTTTCCCCATGAGGCTCGACCACATGAACCATGCCCGGGTTTGTGGCGGCCATGGCTAACAACAACCTAGGGATTCGGTTGTATGCTTCCTCCAAAGTACCATACAACATCTTAAATGCGGCTTGCTTCGCCTTCCATGCCTTGCCGTATTTCAGCTTGTAATGAAAGATGGCTTTGCGCTCTTCCTCCTGTAGGAGATATGCCCTAGAGGCAATAATAAATGTTATTGATTATCTCCCTGTTCATAATTAGGTTTATGTTCCATGCTATAACTGCAATGATTCTCGAGTCTACAAATAAAACGAGGCTTGGAGGGAAACTCAAGTGCATGTGTGGGATAATAAACGGTAAAATGTATTCCTAGTCAAGCCTCTATGACTGGCTCAAGTATTGCATGATGATCCTGTTTTCCTGATCATGGGCATGACTATGCCGGCAATTTTGAGGGCACAATTGTTAGCAGAACATTTGTGTTGAATCGACCCAATTTGGTGTTATGCTATGAGATTCATTCGTCACAAGTTAATGGTTAATAACACAGAGATGGTTAATGTTTGCATGATTCCTCAGACCATGAGAGTATCGAGTTTCTTCGTGCTTGATTCATGAACTTTGGGGTTTGTTAAACGTCATCCGTAACTGGATGGCTATTACGGCGGCTTACGGGTTCATGGGAAAGTATGTCAAGTAACTTGATAGCTCAAGATTGGGATTTGCTCCTCCGACGATGGAGAGATATCTCTGGGCCCTCTCGGTGTTACGGTATCCATCATCGTCTGGCCAGACACTTTGTGATTTGATCACAGGGATGCCGGAACACGGTAACGAGAAAAGAGAACAATACCGGTAATGAGGTAACTAGCATAGTGGACAAGTTGTTGATCCACGGGAATGCCAACATGTCTCACCTCGGGTATTTGTAACATATCGCGAAGCAACAGGAATAGCACATGGCAACTGGAGGTTCACTCGAATATTCATTCGTGTGGGTATAGGGGTCAATATGGGTGTCCACGGCTCCGATGTTGATCATTGATCGGAAGGGGTTCCGTGTCATGTCTATACTTCACCGAACCTATAGGGTCACACGCTTAAGGGTCATCTATCTGCTGAATACTAGACAGGGAGTCTGAGAGAAAATCACCGAAAAAGTTTCGGACACCGAAAAAGTTTCGGACAGCGGAAAAGTTCCGCAGAGAGAACACCGGATGAGTTTCGGTGAAACTGAAAAGTTGTTTCAGAGGATACCATAAAGTCAAATTGGTTTCGGCACATGCCCGATAATTCTTAGAGGGTGCCAGAATCATTCTGGAAACTTTTGGGAATTTTCTGGAAGAAAAACCGGAAATGTTCCGGAGCTGCCGGAACCACTTCAGATGCTTTTCGCAGATGAAAATCACTAATCTGGAATTGTTCCAGAACGCATTGAAAATTATTTTAGTGGGTACTGGAAATGTTCTAAGCCCACATAAATATTTTCAGTTCGAACGGACGCTGAAAAATGTCGTCATGAATAGTGAAAGTGCTTTTTGGGTGGCTTCTTGGAGAAGCCACCTTGAGGGTCCTTTGGTATTTTTCCCCTTGGCTTCTTGGAGAAGCCACCCTTGGGCTTGGCCTATAAATAGGGGTGGAGGGGGCTGCCTAAAGACTCACTCCTTCTCACATACAAGTGCCATTGCAATGATCTGGCTTCTCTCTCCCTCCCAGCGAAATAGTTTCGTAGAGCCGAAAGGCTGTCTGGGTTCCGGTGGGAACTAGTTCTGGACGGCGAAGCCCTGCCGGATAGATGACACCGTATGTGTGCAACTCTGTAGAGAGGTCGTAGTTTCGATCTTAGTGCCCGAGGGGCTGTTCGTGAGTGCCTCCCGAAGGGCTGTCCAAGTGACGGTCCAAGTTCTGTGAGTCCTCCCGAAGGGCTGTCCGAGTGACCGTTCGAGTTTCGAAGGTCCTCCCGAAGGGCTGTCCGCGACACCGTCCGGGGGACTGTTCGACCACCTCCCGGAGGGCTGTCCGAAGGGAAGACGAGGGTATACATCCTCGCGGTTGGGAGGTTGTAAATCCTAGCTGCGGGGATCTGCACCACCGATCGTCATCGACTCTAATTCCGCTGCGCTACGAGTCGGTAACGAAAATGATCAAACCTTGTATGCAGTCTCCATAGTGGTCCTGGGCTGGTGCGTAGGTCGAAAATTTTTTGTTTTCTGCTGCGTTACCCTACAGTGGCATCATGAGCCGTGCTATGCGTAGATGCAGGTTGCGATCTAGAATACATGGAGATGTATGGGTGTTGCACAATATAATTAGGTAGTAGATGAGTTCTATTACTGAAAATTATTTGTGCAGGTAGCAGATGAAATCTGTTACCCGATGTTCTTGTTGCTTCCCTAGAATTTGCATATTTCTGATCTTGATAATAGTATGGTGGAGTTTCAATGTTCTGGCAATCCGCGATCCTGATTGATCAAAGAAGTGCTAACAGTTCATTGAATTCCACCGTAGTTAAAAAGAAAGATGAAATTTCGCAGACGAAAGGGTAATGCAGATATGATCTGCACGGGGGTCATGCGTATGATGAAGTTTAGTATGGGGCTCGAGATTTTATTATCTCGGTTTTCATACACCCTGGAAAGTTAATCTAGCGACTTGAATTATCATACTTGATGATGGACGTTGGTAGCTTCGGTTTGTTTCGAAACCTTAGAAGCCACGAAAAACAAGTTTTTGCTGAACCGATTAAAGGCGTCTAACTTGGTTTTGCAGGAGGGTTTGCATGTGCATGTGATGTGGTATAGAAGTGCTCATAATAATTTGATTATGTATGAGATGACTATATAATGTAAATTGATTAACATGACCTGCGTGTCATGATTCGGCATGATGGCTGGAGCCATATGATTGTCACTTTATTGACCTGCGTGTCAACCTTAAGTAATGCATTATTTTATTAGCTATAGAGATAGCAATATTATCTGGTGCATCGACAAGGTGGTGGCAATCTTCGCGAAGGTGAACACCGATGCGAATGCCGAAGACGAAGAAATACAAGACTTCTCCGTCAGAAAGGGCTATACCATATCATGCTATTATGAATTGCCTGAGATGTTTATCCCTTATGATGCACCCTTCTTGATTGCGCGGTAGTCGCTTTTATTAGGGTGATCTCTCACAAAAATATCAAGTAGTTAGTGTTCTCCCAAGTGTAGCACCGTCACGGCACCTAACTTTTCGGGGTATCACAGGATCTCCCTGGGTACGAACGATTAGGGATGTGTGAGGCGGGTGAGTTGAGACCTCGTAGCAAGATCACTTGGTTGTCTTGACGTTCTGGAAGGATCTCCCTGAGCTCGAAACACGCCCATCGAAAGATGAACAAGAGCCACATAGAGATGTGATCGGCAAGTTTGCCTACCGATTGAAGTTCGCGCCATCAGTGTTCATCTCGTTCAATGGCGTTGAATGGAAATGCGGATCTTGTATCACTCACAATCTATTATGAGAGATATTGATTTGAGTGGGAGCGCACTGTTGAATTAACTTGTTTAATTCTCAGTGCAATTAATTATGAACTCTGTCTAAGTGTGATTTGCATAATAGTTGTAGAATTATGGCTCGCGTTTCCACCTTCCCTATTAAAATTGAATAGCTGTTAAATATCTGGTTAAAACTTTACGGTTGGTAACGTAATGTGAGGATTGTCCTCAAGAGTGCCGAGAAGGACTTTGTCCTATCGCATACTTTCGGTATTCTCTCGCTTATGCTATGGATCATGTGACTGTCGTCCTTCGATCCAAAAGCTAGAATTCTGTTTCAGTCAAGTGCAATATGTTTGCTTCCATGAGACCCGAACTTCGAAAGTTTGGATAGTTATGTGATATTCATGGAATCTGAAAATCATTTTCAGAGACAGACAAAGGCTAAAAGATATGAGATATCCGAAGCAATGTTTGTTTGCAAACTATTAGTAAAGGAGTTTTACTATGCATTAGACTGATAAGAGAGGGATCCAGGAGAACGCCTTTCATATGATGAAAGGTGAATAAAAACTTAAAGAGAAAGGAAGTGTCCGAAGGGTGTTAGTGAAACTTTCACGCCTAGGAAGTCCAGGGCTAACGCCACTCTTAAGTTGGATGCTTCTTCTGGAAGTAGGAGAAATACTAAAAGTTAAACTGTTAGAAGTATAATGGAAATAAGAAAGAAGACTGGAATATCCAGCTCATATATGAATGTCATACAGGTTTTTGATGTATAGAAGGCTGGTCAAAGATATAGTTCTTGGGAATTATGATTAAATTGTTAATCACTGATTCTTGGGTATTGTGAGTTAATCACAAAGATACCCGCTCGATTGCTTTCTGTTGCAACTCGATGTAAGAACTACTATGGCCTGAAAGACTAGCCAGGAATGAGGTTTAGGTATACACAGGGAACATAGTAAATGTTACTATACCTTCCATCCGTGTATTACCATCTGTATTTATTTTCATAATTCATTTTAGAGTTTCACACTCTAGCCCTTTGCACAAGGTATCTTGCAAGAAGGTTGTTCATAAGAGAACTTTTTATGTTCGGTGTTATGAATAACATAAGGGCCATACTTTCATTATGAATAAGATGTATGTTATGAATAATAATAATAATATATTACCTCTGGATTTACATTCATAATTCATTTTAGAGTTTCATACACTCTAGCCCATTGCACAATGTTTGTTGCAAAAGAGTTGTTCATAAGAACAACAATTGTTGTTTAGTATTATGAATGAACATGAAGGGCCATACTTCCATCCAAGATGGGATGTATGTTATGAATATTGATAGTAATATGATACATCCATAACACTGACGCTAAATGTCGTAAGACTAAGAAAATACCACACAAGTGTGGCACTGCATTTGGTCACATTGGAGAAACCCGCATGGATAAATTCCATTATGATGGATTTTAAAGTCGTTTGATTTTGAATCATCTGACACTTGCAACTTTTCTCCGAAAAGTAAAGTGACTGAAATACCGTTCACAGGCCATAAGGAACGAGCAAAGAACTTATTGGTGATCATACATTTTGATGTATGTAGTCTGATAAATGTTATTGCAAACAGTGGATTTATCTATCTTCAGAAATGACTCAAGTAGATATATGTATATTTACTTGATGAGACGTAAGTCTAGATCTTTTGAATTCATTCAAAAGGTTTTCAAGAATGAAGTAGAAGTTATTGTAACAAGAAAATTCTGTTTCTACAATTCGATTGCAGAAAGGAATATTTGAGTTACAAGTTTATCGAATGTCTGATGAGTTTTGAAAAGAGTTTCATAACTTACACCTCCCGGAACACCACTGTGAGTGAAAAGTCCATGAAGATGTAATCGAACCATTTATGACATGGTAAGATCAAAGATGACATAAATAAATTTGCCATTATCCCTTTTAAAAGGTGATGCTTTAGAGACTGCGGCTTTTACACTGAAAAGAGCTCCATCGGGTCTGTTGAAATGACACCATGGTATGGTACGCCCAACCATGTTATATATTTTCTTAACATTTGGAATATGGGGCTTGTGTAAAAGGTTACAAACCTATTCCAAATCAGACAAGTGCTACTTTGTAGGTTATCCCAAGCAATTGGGTATTCCTCCCTCACTATACCGAGGCAAATAGGTTTGCCACAAAGAACGGTATGCTTTTTGAAGAAAATGGTTCTTTCAAAAAGGTGAGTGGGAGAATAATGCAACTCGACGAGATAACCAGTATCTCCGTCATCAGGTCAAAGGAAAGAGACCTTGGAAGTAATTCCAGTGTTTCCTACTGCGACTGATACGGAAGTCTCTACAATAAAATGTATGGACTTCGGTCAAACTTGCAGCTAAACCACGTAGGCAAGGCTCGTGCAAACCTCTCAGGTGCGCAGACGAGATATTGTTGTCAGACAACAGTATACCTATGATACACAAGGAAGCGTTGATGGGCCCTGACTCCGGAATTGGCTGAATGCCAATACAACCCGAGTTAGTTTCCATATAAGTGATTCAAGATTAAAACCTTGATACACCTTTCGGAAGACTTAGAGTCTAACGAATATTTATGGAACTTAAAACTGATACGGATAAAAATGTTTTATCCATAAAGCTCGACTTGTTGAAATAACAAGTTCAAGGAGTTGACTGCGATGAGGTTGTTTCACCATAGCGATGCTTAAAGTCGGTTCGGGTTAAACTAGCAATTAATACATATTTCAGTCATGAGATATGAAACATGGATGACAATAGGAGTTCCATATGATGGAAATGAAACCAAGGACTTGCATGTGTTACAGTCCAAGGTATTTTGTCATTCCAGAGGATGCTAGTGAGTGTGCAAACTTCAGAGTTCCAGCAATGGACAGAAGAGAGCATAATGGAGTTGGAATCTTCGTGTTTTGATGAAATGGTCAAAAGGGTTTGACTTCATCAATGGGTAACGAAGATGCTTGTGATTCAAGAAAGTAAGTGGGAGCATAATAAATTTCTAAAAAACGTTGTGTGCTTGACACATTGTTAATTGGAAATAAATTTCTTGACACGAATTAGGACTTCATTTGAAAATAGTTTTTCGATGAAGTGCTTGGGCTAAATAGCCTTTATATTAGGCATGATGATCTATGGAGATAGATTTACCTAATGGGGCTGAGCAAAGATACATATTGACAAGATGCTAAAACCTTTTAGCATTAAAAACATCAAGGAGTGATTCTTGCCGAAGTCACATGGAAAGAGTTTTTGCAAGACTCGGTGTCCCAAAACACTGATGAGCAAAATACATGATGAAGATTCCACACACTCTTGTGTTTGGATTAATCATGTATTCCATGGTATGTAAAAACAACCAGATATGTCCAATACTCCCAAAGTTGTTGCGAGTATAGATACCAAAGTGATCAAAAGTTCTGATCATGGGACAACAGTGAAAAAGGGTCTTTGAGTACTATAGTAGCACCGATGACATGTTTTCTCGCAAGTGGAGATCATGAAGAGTTCGTTGTAAAAGGTTACATCGATACAGTCTTCATCCATGCTCCAAGCGATTTTCGATTTAAATTGAGGGTTTTGTGTAACACACAATCTGGTGGCACAGTTAGTTGGAATTTGTTCAAACAAGTTACTGTGGCGAATTCTATAACAGAGGCGAAGTATGTTGCCGCTTTTAAAGCGACAAAGAAGATGTTGAATCATATAGTTCATTCATGAACTTAGTATGGTTCCAAGATGGCTTTTGTCAATGGGACACTACTGCGGGTAGTTGCTCCATAACTCAGTCTGAGGAATCCAGGTTCGACCTGTGATTCACATACATACAAAGTCAAGTCCACACAAAATATGAATTTTGTGAAAGCATGAAAATGCGAAGGATATGCAAAGAGACACACGGAGCTGAAGTCGTCAGATCCGTTGGACATCAGTCTATACCACATGCGAAGCATATTTACACAGGTGTGCCACAGGTGTAAAGTGCATTAGCATTAACTAGATTTTTGACTCTAGTGCAAGTGGGAGTCTGTAGGAGATATGCCCTAGAGGCAATAATAAATGTTATTGATTATCTCCCTGTTCATAATTAGGTTTATGTTCCATGCTATAACTGCAATGATTCTCGAGTCTACAAATAAAACGAGGCTTGGAGGGAAACTCAAGTGCATGTGTGGGATAATAAACGGTAAAAATGTATTCCTAGTCAAGCCTCTATGACTGGCTCAAGTATTGCATGATGATCCTGTTTTCCTGATCATGGGCATGACTATGCCGGCAATTTTGAGGGCACAATTGTTAGCAGAACATTTGTGTTGAATCGACCCAATTTGGTGTTATGCTATGAGATTCATTCGTCACAAGTTAATGGTTAATAACACAGAGATGGTTAATGTTTGCATGATTCCTCAGACCATGAGAGTATCGAGTTTCTTCGTGCTTGATTCATGAACTTTGGGGTTTGTTAAACGTCATCCGTAACTGGATGGCTATTACGGCGGCTTACGGGTTCATGGGAAAGTATGTCAAGTAACTTGATAGCTCAAGATTGGGATTTGCTCCTCCGACGATGGAGAGATATCTCTGGGCCCTCTCGGTGTTACGGTATCCATCATCGTCTGGCCAGACACTTTGTGATTTGATCACGGGGATGCCGGAACACGGTAACGAGAAAAGAGAACAATACCGGTAACGAGGTAACTAGCATAGTGGACAAGTTGTTGATCCACGGGAATGCCAACGTGTCTCACCTCGGGTATTTGTAACATATCGCGAAGCAACAGGAATAGCACATGGCAACTGGAGGTTCACTCGAATATTCATTCGTGTGGGTATAGGGGTCAATATGGGTGTCCACGGCTCCGATGTTGATCATTGATCGGAAGGGGTTCCGTGTCATGTCTATACTTCACCGAACCTATAGGGTCACACGCTTAAGGGTCATCTATCTGCTAAATACTAGACAGGGAGTCTGAGAGAAAATCACCGAAAAAGTTTCGGACACCGAAAAAGTTTCGGACAGCGGAAAAGTTCCGCAGAGAGAACACCGGATGAGTTTCGGTGAAACTGAAAAGTTGTTTCAGAGGATACCATAAAGTCAAATTGGTTTCGGCACATGCCCGATAATTCTTGGAGGGTGCCAGAATCATTCTGGAAACTTTTGGGAATTTTCTGGAAGAAAAACCGGAAATGTTCCGGAGCTGCCGGAACCACTTCAGATGCTTTTCGCAGATGAAAATCACTAATCTGGAATTGTTCCAGAACGCGTTGAAAATTATTTTAGTGGGTACTGGAAATGTTCTAAGCCCACATAAATATTTTCAGTTCGAACGGACGCTGAAAAATGTCGTCGTGAATAGTGAAAGTGCTTTTTGGGTGGCTTCTTGGAGAAGCCACCTTGAGGGTCCTTTGGTATTTTTCCCCTTGGCTTCTTGGAGAAGCCACCCTTGGGCTTGGCCTATAAATAGGGGTGGAGGGGGCTGCCTAAAGACTCACTCCTTCTCACATACAAGTGCCATTGCAATGATCTGGCTTCTCTCTCCCTCCCAGCGAAATAGTTTCGTAGAGCCGAAAGGCTGTCTGGGTTCCGGTGGGAACTAGTTCTGGACGGCGAAGCCCTGCCGGATAGATGACACCGTATGTGTGCAACTCTGTAGAGAGGTCGTAGTTTCGATCTTAGTGCCCGAGGGGCTGTTCGTGAGTGCCTCCCGAAGGGCTGTCCAAGTGACGGTCCAAGTTCTGTGAGTCCTCCCGAAGGGCTGTCCGAGTGACCGTTCGAGTTTCGAAGGTCCTCCCGAAGGGCTGTCCACGACACCGTCCGGGGGACTGTTCGACCACCTCCCGGAGGGCTGTCCGAAGGGAAGACGAGGGTATACATCCTCGCGGTTGGGAGGTTGTAAATCCTAGCTGCGGGGATCTGCACCGCCGATCGTCATCGACTCTACTTCCGCTGCGCTACGAGTCGGTAACGAAAATGATCAAACCTTGTATGCAGTCTCCATAGTGGTCATGGGCTGGTGCGTAGGTCGGAAATTTTTTGTTTTCTGCTGCGTTACCCTACACCTCCTTCCCCAGCCACCAGTCAACAGAAGTACAAGATGAGCAGAACCAAGTCGTACACACGGTTGAGTCGAGTCAAGGAGTCCCTCGCGGTAGTTTCCTCCTCCTGCCTTGAGATCAGATCTTGCTTCTGCGCCTCCCCCTATCGAATTGTTCAGACTTGAGACGGTACACCCTTGTTTCAAAGAAATCGACTTGGCGTGCGTGTGTTACTTATGTGCGCTTCTAGCCGACAAGAATCCATTGAGGTCTTCATGTACGTGTGCATGTTGCCACCATAGAAATCAATCAAGGGAGATGCATGTTGTATACGTGCATGCCTTGCAAACATCCAATCGATCAGCTCCTCGATTCAGCTTTGCACTACCTCGTTCATGCCCTAAACCACTCGACGAGTGGACGGCTGCATCGCCCCTGTGCCAATAACTCTATTCCTTCTCATATACTCCCTCGTGGACACTTATTTTGGATCTGAAGGAGTACTAGATAGGTATATACTTTGATGCAATTATGATTTTATAGAAGGAGAGGAAGAATAATTCAGTGTGCAATCCTAGGTGTAGGTGTCATCCAAGTTTTGTGATTATTTATAGTTGAACATCATATGCAGCTTCTGCTATTCAAACCATCTTTGACCACTCCTCCTATTTGTGTTTCATATTGGTTGTTATTCAACATGTGGCTGACGCATGAATGATGTTTGTATATTTTGCTTCTTCCGTATTACGAGAATGTAAGCACACGCCACATAAATCAGCATGTTTAAGAAAACAAATTCAGGCAAGCTACATGGGTCTGATATCTATTGTCAAGGTAATCGGTACCCTTCTTTATTTTATTTTATTGTTATTACCTGATTTTTTATTGCTTTGCACTGATATGAATATATACTTAGGACCATACAAAAATACGTACTGGTTGAGCAAAAAAGGTGTATTCTACTTATGAGTAGGCTTTTTTCAAGTCATTGTTTATTTGAAGGGTACATATGCTTTTGTGGTGTATTTTCATTGCGCTTTCATGAAATTCTATTTCCAATTTTAGTATATATAAAGTTAAGTTTGGATACTCATGCCGACCTCCCGCATTTTATGACTGGAAAAGAGATAAATAGTATAATATATACTTCTTCGTGTGGACTACAGAATATATTTTGATATCATAAATCTCACATTGTCTTTTCACTTTCAGCTTAAAGAGATTTAGAAGATGAGTCCTAGAAAAGCAGCAGCCTGGTGAATGATTATATTGACTTACGAGACAAAACAGGGCAAGCTGCTTGTTTTCTTACGGTAGCATGGATGGCGGGAAAATAGTTGGACATTGCCTTCATACTTATGTAGCCATTTGTATATGGGATGTGCATTCAACTGATGTATCTTTAATTCACAAAAAATTTATCATGTTTGTATGAATTTATTTTAGAAAACATGACACTTTTCTTCTTGCTAGGCGGGGGTGGTTAAGGAGACACGACGAATGGAGGAGGGTACGTGCACGAACGACAAATCGAGAGAAACAACATCTTCAAGTGCACAAGTAGCAGCCAGCAAGTTTCTATGGTATTTTCTAGATAGTGAAATACCATTCACGAGTGGGATTCATAAATCATTGATATGTCTGAGTTAGCGGTGTAATGTGTGCCCTGACATACAAAGCGTGCAATTTCAGAGGTTTCAAGAAATGCATTTCAAATTTTATATGGCTCTTTATTTCATTTCTGTAGCAAGCCCCAAACGGTGTATATTATGCAAGCAAATAGTCTATGCCTTCCTTTGGACATCCTGTAGTATCTTGCACTGTCAAGTTCTCGTGTGTAGTGGAGGTAGGCATGAAGGCCTTGCAGGGGGGCAGAAGGAGCTAGACACGAAGACGGACTTGTTGCTATCGTTTGGTGTTTACATTTGTCAAATGTCGGGTTTCTATTTGCTGTTGAGGGATGGTTTATGGAAGGGGAGGTATGGAGAGAAAGATATGACTGACCATTTGCCACCATGCTAGTAGAATACATGCTCAATGTGAACATAAGATATTTTGCATGATGAGGTAGCGAAGATGGAATGATGCAAACAACGACTGATAGTTACGGAGCAAAAAAATGCATTTAGATTTTATAGATATATGTGTTGAATAACTAAACATATGTTGTAGTCGACACATTTTATAAAATAGTATAATTTTTGAACTCATATTTGTTTACTGACCCGTGCCAACGCACGGGTGTTTAGCTAGTAAAGGAATGGAATAGCTGTCAAACTAGTCAGAAATCCATATGCTCTAGTTATAAGGAACCTCTAAATTATTCATGTTTACCTACTGTTAACATCCAAATATTTTAGTTACATAAGTTATCAACTTGTTTATGCACAGGTTATATTTCTTGACATGCTGAAGGATGTCAACATACCTGGAGGTTTTCCACGGGTAAAGTATATAAAAGATAAACATCTCGAATGGCTGAACTCTCATAAACATGACTGGCCCAATCTAGAGGTGACTAAACATAGTCTAGCAAATATTTTACAGAACATTAGTCATGTTAAAATGGCATCTTTTAGCCTTCATACATGCATATGCATGTGAAATGCTAGCTTTCTGCAGCTCAAGGACTTAAAATATATTGTTTATTACAACGGCAGTGGAGATCAAGACGATGAAGAAGAAGATGATAAACATCATCATGAAACCGACCAAGAACAATCACATATAACTTTTTTCCGTAGTGATCACTCAGATGTTTCTATGCCTTCGCACATCGTATAATTTAATATCTCCTATTTGTTCAGTCGGTGTCTAGGGACTTGGTTACAAAAATAAAAAACATAAAAGCTGAATTAGCTGCTCGGGAGCGATTAATTCAGGAAGGATTCAAGTCAAAACCTGATGCACTAGATGCAGATTACACCACCAAGTTGATGGCTGCCATGGGCATGTTTACTATTAAGGATGATCTGCATACTATGCTACATGACTGGGTTTCTACCACACATGAAAACTACATATCAAATGCTCTGCTCCGGAAAAAAGAGTATACATCAAACATCATAGCTCTTGAGACAATGATGACTAAATGTATGACCCTTGCCTCATCAACCAGTGATGCGACCTTAAGTTTCATTTCTCGATGGAAGGCGGAAAACGCAGACGCCGTGTGCGAAAAAGTAACCTAAGCTAGCCTTTTCTTCTTAGCAACTGCTATTGGGTTCTTTTCCCAGAAGTTTGATCTTATTATTTGCATCATGCTTCAGGTGGTTGAGGTGGAACAGCTAACAATGCATTATCTGCCGTTGTCACAGAGTATGCACCTGTCCCTGTTTCCTGTGAACACCTTAAGTCCATTGAACCTAGAAAGTGGCCAATTGATCCTATCATGGTTGTGTACACTCTGTAAGTATTGCTCTTTTAAAATGCATTGTTTCTTGAACGAGTGTGTTTCGGTTCTTCAGGTCGACCAAACATGAGAATAGGTCTTGGGGACGGAACCGCCCCGTACCGTTCCACTTCGTGACAAGAACCAAACACACCCTTAAGGATGCCATAAGTTGGACCCCTATCCATCATCCTATAACCTTGCTAAATTTCCCCAATTCTTAAGACCAATGGGCTAGGTTCTTTTATTCGCTTTCCCTTCATCTTGTTCATCTGCGATGTAGCATGAGGGAAGAAAGATATTGTTCTTTATTCATTATATGGCCTAGTCTTTGGAAATTTTACTTAATACCACTTACCAAGATGTTCTAGGATGCTCATAGGTATCCCCCCCCAACACTCCCCCCCCCCCCCCCCCCCCCGGCCCATAAAACCCATGATTTAATGAGCTAATTTATCACTGAAGGATTCTTGTGTTACGACAAGATATATAAAGTTAACGCCTGAACTTAATTTGGGCATTCGCCTATTTTCGAGATTTTACCAGCACATGGACCTTTTTATTTCGTCCCTAAGAACCTGATTTTGTTGTCAAACCGGATAAACTCTTGCGAGAAGACATCACCACACAAGCTGCATAAGAATAAAAGTCAAGAGAAGGAACAGGAGCACCTGGATATGGCTCGGTATGAATGTCGGTGGTTGGATCCACACGGACGACAAGAAGACCTCGCCAGATACTGAATGGATGAATTCCCGCCTTCCTCTTGAGCACTCTCTTAGATCTAACGAAGAATAAAATCAAGGAATTAACTCTATGGAAACCTCGGGCCGGACGTGGACAGTGAAGAGGAACACGTACGTACCATCTCGATTTGATGGGGAACGAGTACGAGTAGAACCGTCGCGAACTGAAGGAAATCTGATCGGGGAAAGGATTGGATTGCGCCTTCGGCCTCCGTTCATGGCTGGGGTTGCGCCTCTGACCTAGGAGGGCGGCGGATGTAATTGGGACGAGAGGAGCCGAGCCGTCAAGGAAGGCGATCAGAGGAGCCCTGGGATGGGAGCATCGTCGTCGATTCGTCGTCTATGATGGGTTTATAGCAATGGTTTATAGGGGCGAATTGGGCCTGCGCCTGTTTTTAGATGAATTGGGCCAGTGCCTGAGTCCTGGGAATTTACTACAGTAGGAGTGTTCTCAAAAAAAAAAACTACAGTAGGAGTTTCTAAAAAAAAAAAATACTACAGCAGGAGGATGAGCATAAGTAAAGAGGTTTGCATGTATTGTATCAGGATCAATTATGATCAGGATCTAAGCCTCAGTCAGGGCGCGCCGCTAGAAATAATTATTGGAAAATTTTGTGAAGAACATGCATGAAGAGGTCAGCTAAACTAAGTTCTTGAAGATAGATTCCTCACCTCACCTGTGTTAGACGGCTTGGAATACACTGCCACATGAACCCTTCCCTGGCTGGCTGCTGCAATCTCTCTCTCTCTCTCTCTCTCTCTAGAGTGAAGACTGACTAGTAGTGGAGACAGGGGAGGAAGAAGACTTACAATGAACCCTGTGTGAGCAGGTAAATACATACATCGATCCATTTATGAGTTGACTTGACTGGAAACAGTGAGTCATGCATCTGCTCGCAGATCCAACTACAATTTACTGGACAACCAATATACTCCGTTTTAGGTCACTAATTCTTGATGTTAGTGCTAAATGCCAACTTATCCCTTCCCCCTTTTGCAATTTAGATGTAGAGACTGAGCAAGAATTATTTGCTTGGGAAGACTGGCCAAGTGGCAAGAAATGACGATTTAAGGTTGTTTCCATGCCACTAGCCATTCCACGCCCGCCCCCCCCCCCCCCCCCCCCCCCCAAAAGAATGCTGATTAACTTCAGAAGAAAGTTAGAAACTGGAAATTTAAGGTTTGTGCTTATTTCGGAAATTTCTTCCTTGCTTCTTCAGGTACCGATGTTCATGTCTTCGTATTTACGTTGAATTATGTTATTTTTCCTATTAGATACTAGCACCGTTGCATGTCTAAATCGGGGTGATCGCCCGCTGACATGCTTGGCGATTGCCAGTCTCCACCGTAAGCGGCGCTCTACTATTGCGGCGGTTCAACGACATTGGTTTCTTTATAAGCATTTGCATGTACTTAAGTGATTGTATTTCTCGATGTTGTCCATTATTAGGGTGAGCTACGGTGGTGCAATGATGACAAGTTTAGTTGCGGCTTTGACAAGAATTTAGAGGCATATAGTCGTAGTCATGTCATAGTCTTCCCTTTGTTTAGGGTAGTTTTCGTGTCATAGGTTCAGTTACCCTATATCTAATTGTATCCGATGTTCTACTGATAAATCAGGTATAATTTCAAAAACAAGTTTGTAACATTGGTCATAATTTTTTTAGGGGTATAACCAAGCTTTATTCATCAGAAACCACAGTATGTGGTATACAAATTGGGTCCTGTGGTTGGCCAGATCAGATGTGGCGTCCCAGATCTAACGAAAGAGGAAACTTCGCTAATCTATATGCTTCCACGTTCGCCTCGCGAATTTCGGAAGTAAAATTACATTGGAACAAACAAGAGTATGAATTGATCTCACTAATGATGGAGCCATAGCTACCTTTGGATCTGTTGTTGATGACCAAAACAACTTGCTTAGAGTCAGAGGCAATGACAAGCTGATGCAGTTGGAGGTCTTCGGCTAGTGCAAGTGCCTCCCTGCATGCAATGCCTCCAAAGTCGTCGGGTCATCTACACCACCAAGGACCAATGAAGAACTGCCGAGATAGTTGACATCCTTGTCCCGACAGACTGCAACCACGACTCCTCCTCTTCCCCTTTGAACTCAGGCATCAACATATATTTTTGTGTAACCATCAGGTGGCGCTTTAGGTCGGTGTACACTCGCCCCCCGAGTGCCAGGGCCATGAACCATCGCTGGCTGGTTTTCATTGAACATCTTCCAACTCCTCGATGAATATTGTAACAAATTTGCAACGTTGTGTCATGATCTTACTCACAGTACCATCAGAGGAATTTGGGATCACTACTAGAGAAAAGCTTATAGGCAGACGCTTACTAGTAGCGTGGGTTTATACCCCTCGCTACTGCTACTTACTAGTAGCGCGGATTTATAGCCCCCGCTACTACTAAGTTGATAGTAGTAGCGCGGGTTTATACCCCTCGCTACTACTAAGTGATTTCCACCGTGCCCCCCGGGACTAGCCGTAGTAGTAGCGCGGGTTATAAACCCACGCTACTACTAAGTTGATAGTAGTAGCGCGGGTTATAAACCCCACGCTACTACTAAGTGGTCTCCACCATGCACCCCGGGACATGCCATAGTAGTAGCGTGGGGTATAAACCCAGCGCTACTATTATCAACCCACCGACACATGTATAAACATAGCGCACGGAGGCCCAATCCCAGACCCACACTCTCTCGATTTCACTTCTCCCTCCCACCTGCGATGCCCTTCCTTGCCCAGCGCAACTGCCGGCCTCGCACCTCAACGTCTCCCTCAAATCCGGCGACCTCCTCTTCCACCGCAGCCCCCTCCCCTGCCCCTCCTTCCTCCTCCTCCTCCGCTGTTGGAAGGAGAGGGAGATCCAGCAGAGCGCCGCCCATGACGATGGCCAGATCTCTGATGGACGCAACCCATGGCGTCGTCTAGGGTTTCGGCTCCAACTCCGGCGGCCACCGGTGAGTTGCTGCACCTCACTAGTAGAAAAAGGCCTATTTGTCCCGGTTCATAAGGCCCATTTGTCCCGGTTCCCAAACCGGGACTAAAGGGTCGGGACTAAAGGCCCCCCCCTTTAGTCCCGGTTGTGTTACGAACCGGGACTAAAGGCCCTCCACGTGGCCGCTCCCAACCGGGACTAAAGGAATTTTTTTGAAATTTTGTTTTTCTGAATTTTTTTGAAAAATAAAATTTTAATTTTTTTTTGAATATTTTCTTATTTTCAAATTTCTGAATTATTTGACAATTCAATCTCTAATCACCCCTCATCACTGCTTAATTATGAACCACTCATTCCAAATCGTCTAACTTCCCGGCCGGTCACCCATCCTCTCACTACTCCAGCCTGAGCACGTTTAACTTTCGAGTTCTATTCGCCCTAGTTTCCAAGTCTGCACTTATTGTTTTCCTAACAATACTAAGCTGTCAATCCTATTAACCCTTAGTAGTTGAACTTGAGCATTAAGCACCGTTTGAGTTTGAAATTATTATTCTAAAAAACAATAATTATTTATTAACACTAATATTTCTTGAATAAGTAGATTGACCATAGTTTGACCACAATTTGACCAGATTTGACCATAGTTTGACCACAGTTTGACCAGATTTGACAATAGTTTGACCACAGTTTTTGTTTAATTCTTTTTGCTGTTAGGTCACAAAAATTATAAACTTTCTGTTAGTGCCATTAGTTTTCAAATTTGAATAGTTTAAATTTAAATTCTTTGAAATTTGTGTGAATCACTAGTTTGTGAATAACTTTACTATAAAAATAGATTTTTGAGTGATTCTTTTTCCTGCTATTTAATATTACTGTGTTTTAACATTATATTCAAAAACAGATTTTGTTATTTTAGTTTCTAACAAAAAATTCTTTATGATAATTCTTTTTGCTATTAAAGTTTCTAACAAAAAAATTCTTTATGAAAATTCATTTTGCCATTAATGTTTTGAACAGAAAATACTTTGATAATTTTTAGTTGCATAAATTTTATATAATTTTAGTTTCAAAAATACTAGAGGTTTATAAAAGCTTTTTAGTTGATTCCTTTTGCTATTAGAGTTTTATAAAAGCTTTTTAGTTGATTCTTTTTGCTATTGAAGAATATTATAGTTTTGTTTTAGTTGATCGTAACAAAATATTTTAATTGATTATTTTAAGTTCATTCTTTTTGCTATTAGTTCATTCTTTTTGCGCTAAATGACCCTGAAATTAAAAAGCACTGCAAATGAACTCTGAAAAGGTTGAAAGTTGGCATGGTATCATCATTTCACCCACATAGCATGTGCTAAAAAGTTGAGAGGGTTACGGCAAAAACTGGATGCACTTTGTGTACAAAACAGGCAATCTCTTTCGAAGTATCAGGGTTTCATACGGAAACTCGTCTGTTACAAAGGGATTTCATTTTTTTGAACTTATTTGAACTCCAAACTTTTTATGTGTTCAAAATGCACCATTCAAAGCCACATCATCAATTTTCAACCCTTTCTGACTTTATTTGTTATTTTTCATGCATTTACTGATTTTTTTTAGTTATATGACCCTGAAATTGAAAAGCACTTCAAATGAACTCTGAAAAGGTTGAAAGTTGGCATGGTATCATCATTTCACCCACATAGTTTGTGCTAAAAAGTTGAGAGGGTTACAGCAAAAACTGGATGCACTTCGTGTACAAAACGGGCAATCTCTTTTGAAGTATCAAGGTTTCATACGGAAACTCGTCTGTTACAAAGGGATTTCATTTTTTTTGAACTTATTTGAACTCCAGACTTTTTGTGTGTTCAAAATGCACCATTCAAAGCCAATAATCATCATAGTCATTACCACCAACACTATTTAATCATCATAGTCATAGTGTAGCTATCTAATCACCACCAACACTAGCTAATAATCATCATCATAGTCATTACCACCAACACTAGCTATTTAATCATCATAGTCATAGTGTAGCACATCATCATCTTCAAACTCATTCTAGCTAGCTAATCACTCCTGCTGCTCTCTCTCAGGTAAAATAGCATAGAACATGTGTAGCACTCCTGCTTCATCATATTGGAGCATGCAGATGAACCTGTCTCCTAATTGTGGGCTGCGCTTCTGATTGCTGCCCCCTAGTATTTCTCTGCGATCCTTCACAATTTTGCTTCAGTCTTTGACTATTAAGACTTGCTCGCTTTTAGAAATTCTGAATGCACTCATGTACAATGTAGGATGTCTTGGCCGTAAGCTAACCATTGCCATGCGACCTTTAGGCTCGACCCAATGAGGCACAACTTTCATTGGGAGTCCCTGTTGAAGAACATCGTAGTAACATACTTAGCAATGAAGTTTAGCTTAAAAAATAATGTATGCAAAAGATGCACTGAGGACAAATAGTAAAAATCTTACCATCTTTCCTAAATAGATATGACCGTAGTTCAATACGCATGCTAGTGGTTGCACGTTTTGAGTACTAAGATTTTCAAGTCCAGGAAAATAATTTGTCTTGACAGTATCAAGATCCTCAAGCCATGAAACATAATGACTTATCTCCTCGCAGTTTAGTTCAGCCCCGGGACAGTAGTAGGTCATGTCTACCAAGCACTGGACATGTTTGCTTGAATGGAAATAAGCTGTCAATAGAAATTAGTTGTCAACTATTTTTGAATAAACAATATCCAAGACATAAATATGGTTGAGAAACTCACATAATGGTAGAACTGGAGGCGTCTGCACATCGACCCAGATGTCGATATTAACTTCAATATCATCTTCCGGACGAATATCAAAGGTGATAAGCATATCAGGCTCAAATGCATAAGCCTTGCATAGTGATCTCCAATTTTTGCATTCAAAATAGGTGTAGGTGTCTGCATTGTATAATTTTGCGGCAAAAGTATAACCATGCTCGGTCCTCAAGTGAACTATCTTTACCTCCATAGTTTCCATATGACTGAAACCAATCTTATCCAAGACATAAATTCTTGCATGGCAGGGGATACGCTAGTAGAATAGTAAAAAATTAAAATTATAAGTTGAAGCAAAAGAAGCAGAAGTCATGCTTAATTACGAAAAAAGACTTATCGTTGTGACTTACTGTATCCACTTCGAAGGTCTCATCCAACTTGATGCTGAAGCGCCTACCACCAAATAAGAAATTTCTGTCGCACAGGCCGCGCTCGTCTTCGCAGTATTCGCACATACCGAAATCATTTTCGTCGTCAGACATTTCCTATGTTCATAGTTGATCAAAAATTGATTGAAGGCAACTACCAGGAAACTCAACAAACAGATCACTATTACTCAATATGCAACGGGTTGACTTTAGGTCTGTCGAGTCTTCCTTCCTGAACTCTCATCTCATGTATATGGTGGGCACTCCCTCTCTGATATTGCGACCGTCGGTGATGGTCGCTACTCCTCCTTTCCCTAGTGCATTACAAATATCTAGCACAAGGAAAAGAAGGAGAAGCGACCCCCACGACAACAGTCGGCATTCTTCTTCTCTCATATATGGTGGACACTCCCTCACCGTTTCGACCGTCGATGATGGTCGCTACTCCTTCTTCCCCTAGTGCGTAACAAAGGTCTAGCACAAAAGAGAAGAGGAGAAGCGACCCCCACGACAACAGTTGGCATTCTTCCTCTCTCAAATATATATAATAACAAACAATAATAAAAGTAAGAAAATTACACAAGTATCTATCTTAATCATACAAGTAAGAACTTTTTTCTTTTACAAAGAAGATAAGACCAAGAGGCTCACCACTGTGGTGCCGGCGACGAGATCGGCGCGGGCGATCGACGGCGGTGAGGACGGGGACGGGACAGGACGGACCGCCAAACCTAGACAAATCTCGAGGAAAATGGAGCTTGGACAAGGAGCTTCGAGAGGAGAAAACTTAAGTGTGGCTCGGGCATTTCATCAAACACCTCATGTGCATACGAGGTGAGCTAGAGCACCACAAAGCTCTCCCACGGCCGACCCAAAAAACAGAGCACTCCACTGCTCTGCTCGCGGGCGAGGGGGTATATATAGGCATCTCATTGGTCCTTTGGTCCCGGTTCCAGCCACGAACCGGGACCAATGGTTATGGGCCAGGAGCGAGGCCCATTGGTCCCGGTTCATGGCTGGAACCGGGACCAAAGGGGCCAGACGAACCAGGACCAATGCCCCAAGAGGCCCGGCCGCCCCCCTGGCCTCACGAACCGGGACCGATGCCCCCTTTGGTCCCGGTTCGTGAGTGAACCGGGATTAATGGGCTGGCCCTGCCTGGACCAAAGCCCTGTTTTCTACTAGTGCCTACTCCTCTCTATCTCTCTCTTCCTCTTCTAATCCTTGTCTCTTTTTTGTAGAAGCAGCAAAGGAGAGGTGTGGAGAAGAGTTGGATGGGGAAGCACCATCACCATGGACGACTTCATCCCCTCCAGGGTCAGCATCGGCCATGGATGAAGAGGACGATGACGCCTAGCAGCAGCAGCCATGGCTGAAATTTATTTTTTTAATTCCTAATTAGTTAGTAGTAGCGCGGGTGGTACCCGCGCTACTACTAACGGACGTAGTAGTAGCGCGAGTGGCACCCGCGCTACTACTACCAGTTAGCTGTAGCGCCGTAGTAGTAGCGCGGGCACCCGCGCTACTACTAGTCTTTTACCCCCGCGCTACTACTAGGCTTTTTCCTAGTAGTGGATACATGACTAGCAGTTTTCAGAGAGGGGAATCAAGAGGATGATAGAACACAGGTAGGGGAGGAAGCTGAGAGTGAGGGCTTTTGGAGGCCGAGCTCCACGGAGCTCGTTTTCAAAATACGAATTTTTTTGAAACTTTGAAATATGAATTTTGATTTTTTCAAAATACCGAGCTCCCTGGAGCTCGGCCTCCATTGGCATTTTCCGAGGAAGCTGACCCTCTCTCTCGGTTACATAAGTATCAGCCCTGGCCTAGACATAGCCTGCTCACACTTGTCAGCATGGGCCGGCTCATGGGCGTGACAGGTTGGGCCTCAGTTACGTGTGAAAACAAAAAATGGGCCTTATATGGGCTCATTCCACTTGGGGCCTACGCGTTTTTTTATGATCTATTCTCCGCTTGTGAGCTATCATCCATCGGCTGCTAGCTTAAATAAGAAAAATCCATTGACTGTTGCTGCTTCTGCTGAGACGACTCCATAAATGGGCACAACGTCGATAAAGAGCACAATGTCGCCTGCAGTACTGCATAAATGGCCCAGCCCACCGCGCAGGAGGATCACTGGCTCCCTAGCACATTTTTTTATTAATTTTATTTATATTTCTAAAATGGGAACAAACTTTGTTTAAATTTTACAAATGCTCAGCACACGTTTAAAAAATGTTAAGCAGTGCTAAAAACATGTTTGCACAATTTTTAAAATATGTTGATAGCATAAAAAAAAAGTTCATGACAACTAAAAAATGTGCTCGCGTTTCAAAAATGTAACTGAATTTTTAAATGTGTATAAAATGTAAAATCAATGTTTTCATAATGAGAAAAAAATTGTTTCACAGGACTAAAAAGTTGTACGTGACATTTAAAAAACTGTACACATCTTTCCAAAATATGTATGGTGGTATTTTTAGAAAATCTTTATACAATATATAAAAAATGTTTGAATAGTATAGAAATGTATTGTAACATTAAAAAAATATGTACATGACATTTTAAGGAAATATTCTCGCACTTCAGATTTGTTTTTGACATTTTTGGAATATTGAATGTAAGAAAATATATAACATATATATATAGTGTTGCTAAAGTGAGCCTGAGCGTATTTTCTTTATCCTACGCTCCGACCCGTCTTTGAACCAACGCGCCAGTTAGTTAACCCATCCAGGCGAGGACGTCCCAGGAATCAACCGTAATGAGCCTCTGTCAACGTAACCGAAGCAGATTTCTTTTACGAGGGATTGACCCATGGTACAATAGTAAATCGTACTAATTAGTAGTAAAACTGGTTCAACCCATTACTTTGTGTGTGACTAATTGGTGCGTGACACTTTTTGGTGATAGCCAGTAAAGATTACTATACTCAATACACGTGTAACAAAGAATTATTTTGTGTGTGGCAGCGTGGTAACTGGATTACCATGCCGATTAAAGGGAGGAGTAGTACAATAGAAGGCAGTAACAAGATTACTATTTCCAATAGGCAACTTTACCAGAATGATTAAGGGGTGGAGAAATGGTTCGTTGGAGCCGGTAACAAGATTACCATCAGTATTAGTTACTTTACGATCACGCATGGGCGAGGCGGAGGGGTGGTTTGTCCTATCCAGTAACCGTTTAATTTCTTTACGATGTCTGATAGGATTTTTATTGAGATTAGCGGAGCGGCACGCACACAGCAGCCGGAGAAGACACTGGAGGCAAGTCAATCATTCACCGGGAGACAACGCCCACGTGAAGAAAGGCGAAGATTCCTAAAGATTGAAGTCTGTCGGGCACTTTCTCTCGCACTTATCCATATTTTAGAAGGACACGCATGTACCCTAGTAGGACACGCGTGCATGCTACCGTATGTAAAATAAATAAGTGAGGGCCTCACTGACAGTCGAGCGAAGGCTCCCGAAGGCTCTCTTGTAGCATCTCTCGCCTATAAAAGAAGAGGTTGGCCAAGACGCAGGAAGGCACCAAAGACACGAAGGAACGAGGCACCAGACACCGAGCACCTGAGAGAGAGCACTCAGCCCTCAAGCAAGAGCCAGCTCTCCTCTCCCTTAGTAGATTAGCCACTTCACTAAGTAGTATAGCCAAGAAGGCGCTGAGATCGCTAGGAATATTAAGGTAATTTCTTAAGTTTGTGTGTAATCCCTTCGGGGTTTCCCGAAAGGGAAAACCATATGTAAATTATGTTGTTGAAATGATGTAGTTTCTTTGGTTTCACTTGGTGTTTTTATTTCTGAATTTATGGGAAGAGTTCTTATGCTAGGGATCCTATAGGAGAAACCTCTGCGTGTTTGTTCTCCGTGTAGCCCAGAGTTGGCGTTGAGTGAGAACCCGTTGCCGTAGAGAAGTGTTCCCTTCGGGTGGAACTGCCTGGGAAGACGATAAGAATTCTGCCTAATAAATTTGCAATTAAAACCGTCAAGTGAACGTAACTAGCTACATCTGATGCAACGTAATGATAAATATGATGAGTACCGAGTAGGAATTTCACAACCTGCGAAGAACGAACAGGTCGAATATTTGATCCCGGCGGCCAGCTAATAGATCCCGCATATTGGTTTAAGTTAAGCAAAAATTAGCCGTGTTAATTATCAGACACGCGCATATCATTGAAATAGTGGCAAAGAATTGAATATTGCTGCAAATAGTATTACAAATAGTAACGCACCAATTATTTGCATAGTATCAAATATTAAGCAAATAGTAAGCTGAATATTAACCACAGACACTGATCAGCTTCAAATAGCACCGCTTAGATAATATTAATTGTAATAATAATGTTACCATCGAAAATAATGATAAAAATAAGAATATTGCTCAGAGCAACAAAGATGAAGTTGTAGATGAAGAAGAGCAATGGGATATAAATATAAAAAAATGTGTGATGCATCGGATGCCAGAATATTTGCATCGGAGAAGAAGGTGGAGTTTAAGATCAAGCCAACGGTGTGAGCAATCTCTGTGCATTGCTCATATGTTAGAAGACACTGGAGGCAAGCCAATCATCCACCGAGAGACAACGCCCACGTGAAGAAAGGCGAAGATTCCTGAAGATTGAAGTCTGTCGGGCACTTTCTCTCGCACTTATCCATATTTTAGAAGGACACATATGTACCCTAGTAGTACACGCGTGCATGCTACCGTATGTAAAATAAATAAGTGAGGGCCTCGCTGACAGTCGAGCGAAGGCTCCCGAAGGCTCTCTTGTAGCCATCTCTCGCCTATAAAAGAAGAGGTTGGCCAAGACGCAGGAAGGCACCAAAGACACGAAGGAACGAGGCACCAGACACCGAGCACCTGAGAGAGAGCACTCAGCCCTCAAGCAAGAGCCAGCTCTCCTCTTCCTTAGTAGATTAGCCACTCCACTAAGTAGTATAGCCAAGAAGACGCTGAGATCGCCAAGAATATTAAGGTAATTTCTTAAGTTTGTGTGTTATCCCTTCGGGGTTTCCCGAAAGGGAAAACCATATGTAAATTATGTTGTTGAAATGATGTAGTTTCTTTGGTTTCACTTGGTGTTTTTATTTCTGAATTTATGGGAAGAGTTCTTATGCTAGGGATCATATAGGAGAAACCTCTGCGTGTTTGTTCTCCGTGTAGCCCAGAGTTGGCGTTGAGTGAGAACCCGTTGCCGTAGAGAAGTGTTCCTTTCGGGTGAAACTGCCTAGGAAGACGATAAGAATTCTGCCTAATAAATTTGCAATTAAAACCGTCAAGTAAACGTAACTAGATACATCTAATGCAACGTAATGATAAACAGGACGAATATTTGATCCCGGCGGCCAGCTAATAGATCCTGCATATTGGTTTAAGTTAAGCAAGAATTAGCCGTGTTAATTATCAGACACACGCATATCATTGAAATAGTGGCAAAGAATTGAATATTGCTGCAAATACTATTCCAAATAGTAACGCACCAATTATTTGCATAGTACCAAATAGTAAGCTGAATATTAACCGCAGACACTGATCAGCTTCAAATAGCACCGCATATATATTGTCCGCGCACACTGATATAAACCGCAGAATATTGGTAAAATATATTGATGAATAATATTGTGTGAATTTAAGATATATAAATATTATATCTAAATATATATATATTCCCGTGTATAATAATAATATAATATTTAAAAAATTCCCGTATAGTAATAAAATATTCCGCATATTTATGGAAAATACACAATGTGGTTTGAAAAATTGGACATGTGTTAAAAAAAGAATACACGAAGAAAACCGGTGAATAAACGCCAAATAAAAACGAAGATACCCGAAGGAACTGATGAAGAAAAGCAGGAAAAAAATAGTAACCCAAAAAACTAAAGAAACCCGAGGAAGAAATGTAAATAACCAGTCAAAAACGAACCAAAAGAAGAGAGCAACTAATTAACGAGCGCTCCTTCGGGAGCCTCGCAACGATCAGCGCCACTTCGCGCGCTCTCAGCCGCACGCCACATGTCGCACGCTGGGCGCTCCCTCTGGATTTTGTTTTTTTTTCGGACGCGTTTTCGTCTTTTTAAACCGTTTTTTCCGGATTTTTTCGACGTTACGGTTTTCCATCGGTCTTCCTTAACTTTTAAAAAAAAATTAGGAAAAAAATTTTTTGCGCGAAAAACGCGTTTTTTTTCCTTTCGCGAGAGTCACGGTTTTGCTTCCGTGACAGGCACGTTTTTGCTTTCGCAAGAGTCACGGCCGTGACTCTCGGAAACGGAAAAAAATATGTTTTCTGTTTTTTTCCTTTCGCGAGAGGCACGGTTGAAAGATCGAGGATGTCGCCTAGAGGGGGGGTGAATAGGCGCTTTACAATAATTACGATTAAGGCTTGAACAAATGCGGAACAAACCTAACGGTTAATTTTTCAAGCACAAAACCTACAACAACTAGGCTCACCTATGTGCACCAACAACTTATGCTAAACAAGGTAAACAACTAAGTGATAGCAAGATATATGACCTGAAACAATATGGCTATCACAAAGTAAAGTGCATAAGTAAAGGGCTCGGGTAAGAGATAACCGAGGCACACGAAGACGACAATGTATCCCGAAGTTCACACCTTACGGATGCTAATCTCCGTTTGGAGCGGTGTGGAGGCACAATGCTCCCAAGAAGCCACTAGGGCCACCGTAATCTCCTCACGCCCTCGCACAATGCAAGATGCTGTGATTCCACTAAGGGACCCTTGAGGGCGGTCACCGAACCCGTACAAATGGCAACCCTTGGGGGCGGTCACCGAACCCGTACACTTTGGCAACCCTTGGGGGCGGTCACCGGAACCCATCAAATTGCTCGGGGTGATCTCCACAACCTAATTGGAGACCCCGACGCTTGCCCGGAGTTTTACACCACAATGATTGAGCTCCGAACACCACCAACCATCTAGGGCGCCCAAGCACCCAAGAGGAACAAGCTCAAGGGTACTAAGCACCCAAGAGTAATAAGCTTCTCAACTTGTAATTTCCACGTATCACCATGGAGAACTCAAACCGATGCACCAAATGCAATGGCAAGAGCACACGGAGTGCCCAAGTCCTTCTCTCCCAAATCCCACCAAAGCAACTAATACTAGGGAGGAAAATGAGAGGAAGAACAAGAAGGAGAACACCAAGAACTCCAAGATCTAGATCCAAGGGGTTCCCCTCACATAGAGGAGAAAGTGATCGGTGGAAATGTGGATCTAGATCTTCTCTCTCTTTTCCCCCAAAAATTAGCAAGAATCCATGGAGGGATTGAGAGATAGCAAGCTTGAAGAAGGTCAACAATGGGGGAAGAACATGAGCTCAAAGGACAAGGTTCAATGGGGAAGAAGACCCCCTTTTATAGGTGGAGAAAAATCCAACCGTTATCCCCTCTCTCAGCCCACGCGACGTGGTACTTGACGAAGACATGTACCTAGGGTAGGGTAATAGGCCCGACCTAGACACCCTTACCGAGGACACTGCCCTAAGGCCAAGGACATTCAAAGGATGGCACCATCTACCGACTGAAATCGCCACAGGGTGCATCCCACTCGACCAACAGTTCATTCGGACAACCCAATTCCATTCGACCGGGGTGTACTCACTCAACCACACCGGAAACCACTCGGAAGACAGAAGATCTAAGGTCACTCAGGATGGCAAGGGTCAGGCGTTCACTCCGTAGTCTTAATGATCATTTATTTGCCTTTATTGCTGGCGTTATCAGTAACGTCCTGTCTTTATAGACATTGAAACCCTTGTAACGTGGGACGGTTGGGGTCCTGGCGCACTCTATATAAGCCACCCCCCTCCTCAGGCACAAGGGTTCGCACCCCCTGTAACTTCACGCATAAGTCAATCGACCGAGCCTCCAGGCACCGAGACATAGGGCTGTTACTTCCTCCGAGAAGGGCCTGAACTCGTAAATCTTGCGTGCACAACCTCACCGTAGCTAGGATCTTGCCTCCTCATACCTACCCCCCATTCTACTGTCAGACTTAGAACCACGACAGTTGGCGCCCACCGTGGGGCAGGTGTCTTAGCGACTTTCCGGTGAGGTTGCGATTTTTTCCGATTCCCATCATCATGGTTTCGGGTGGAGGTTTCGCTGAGGAACACGAGGTCCGTCTCGGTGCGCTCGTCTTCATCGCCGACGACTCCGCCTGGCTCCAGGAGGCCCCCCTCGACGTCGAGACGTTCCCCGTCCGCGGGTCGACGCACTTTCGCGCATGTGTCCCCGGCGTCCTTCTGCGGCAGCCGTCGACCCAATATCAGTCGTTTCCTACGTCGTCTTCGTCCCCTGCTGTTCGCCGCCGCAAGCGATCCGATCGATCGCGGCTTCAGCGGTGGGTAAAGCATGCAGTGGCACGTCAATCGGCCACCCCTCAAGTCGCGGCAATCGAGCCCGATGAATCTCTCTACGGCCTGTTCGATCTGTCGACTGGCTCCGTTGAGACTCTGTCCGAGTGCGACAGCAGCGATCCTGCGGAGGAGGTCCTGATGGTCGACACGCCGCGTAGCCCGCCTGGCATGCATCGCAACGGAGGCGGCGACGGCAGTGGCGATCCGTCGCGTGTTCACGAGGAATACCACCCCGAAACCCTCTCTTCACAACGGAGGGAGGAACTTCACCGCCGTAACGAGGAAGCACTCCACACGCCCATCGTCGGAGAGACCTCTGAGGCCCGGGCCTTGGAGGCAGCGCGCTTGGCCACTTTGGCTGAACGCACTCGACTGGAAAATCTTCAACATGCACTCGACGAACGTGCTCGGCAGCGGATTCCTGAATCCAGTCGACGGCGGCAATTATTCCCTCCTGAACCTCAGGTATACCGCACTCCGATTCAGAATCTTGCAGCCGCAGCTCGTATAGCAGAATCCATCCAGCCATCCCAGTCAGAAGCTGGACGAGGTTTGATGCAGATCCGGGCTCTGCTCCGGGCGGCAGGAGACCAAAACACTGCAGTATCACAGTCGCGTGACAGAATCCATAGCAGATCTATGGTGGCTGACACAGTTCAGTCGGCTCACAGCCCAAGATCGCCTCCGCGGCGTGAAGGGTGGGTGCATCGCCAGGATCAGCATTTGGGTCAGATCCACGAGCAGTACGATCATCGACTCGGCCGTGATGCCCGCCGTCGAGCGCCTACACCCCTCCGAGAAGCGGATCATATGTGCCCCGGCACTATGATGACAGGCGCCAGTACAGCGGAGGGCGGAGGACGCCGGTCGACCCAAGGGAGCCAGGGTTTGATGCGAGGTCAATTTTAGTGCAAGGTTTGGTCGACAGGAACCGAGCACACAGAGAGGGGCAAGGCAGGGATCGCCCGAGTGGAAGCAGGATTCATGTTTCGGGTCCCGAGTGTTTTAGCAGAGCTATCAGAGCCGCTGAGATCCCCCAACTTCAGGTTGGCAACTGGGGTTAGTAAGTTCACCGGTGAGTCGAAGCCTGATACTTGGCTGGAAGATTACCGAGTGGCTGTCCAGATCGGTGGTGGAAATGATGAGGTAGCTATGAAACACCTTCCTCTCATGCTGGGAGGGTCGGCCAGAGCATGGCTGAATCAGTTGGCTCCAGGCAGTATATTCAGCTGGGAGGAGTTAGCCCGAGTGTTTATCAGGACATTTGAGGGCACATGCAAACGACCTGCGGGGTTGACAGAATTGCAGCATTGTGTACAGAAGCCGAATGAAACTCTGAGGGATTACATCCAAAGATGGACCACATTACACCACACGGTAGAGAATGTATCCCAACACCAAGCAGTTTGTGCCTTCAAGGAAGGCATTCGGTATCGGGAGCTTAACTTGAAATTCGGTCGGACAGGAGATATGTCTCTGACCTGAATGATGGAAATAGCCACCCGGTACGCTAATGGTGAAGAAGAGGACCGACTCTGCAGTGGGAAGGGCAAGCCAGTCGCCCAAGACACCGGAGTGGGTCGGAAGCAGAAACGCAAAGCCGAGCCAGCAGGTCCGGGTGAAGCTGCAGTTGTAACTCAAGGGAAAGCCCAAGGGACCCTGGATCCCCAAGAAGGTGAAAGATCAGGCTGGGAACGATGTGTTGGACTTGCCATGTCACATTCACACCAAGAAGGATGAAGAGGGAAATCTGATTTATCCCAAACACACCACTCGACAATGTCGGCTCCTGATCCAGCAGTTCCGAGAGAAACAGCCCAATGAAAAGGAAAAAGAGTCTGACAAGGATGGTGATCAGGAAGAAGATGATGATGGTTTCCCTAACGTCAATTCCACTTTGATGATTTTTGCTGACATTGAGAGTAAAAGTCGACTGAAAGTCATTAACAGAGAGGTAAACATGGTTGCTCCGGCAACGACGACATACTTGAAATGGTCAAAGACTCCCATCACATTCGATCAATCTGACCACCCACCGCACGTCGCCACCCCCGGGAGGCAAGCGTTGGTGGTCGACCCGGTCGTTGGGGGCACCCGACTGACCAAAGTCTTGATGGATGGTGGCAGCGGCCTGAACATTTCGTATGCAGAGACTCTTCGTGGGATGGGCATTCCGATGTCCAGGCTCAGTGAGAGCAACATGCGGTTCCATGGTGTCATTCCAGGGAAGAAAGCTGATTCACTCGGACAGATCACTCTTGACGTGGTTTTCGGTGACTCAAGGAATTACCGCAAGGAGAAGCTGACATTTGAAGTTGTGGATTTTCACAGTGCCTATCATGCTATTCTGGGCAGAACTGCATATGCCCGTTTCATGGCTCGACCGTGTTACGTGTACCTCAAGCTGAAGATGCCTGGCCCCAAGGGCGTGATAACGGTCACTGGCAATCGGCAACGAGCAGAAGAGTGCCTCCAGAAGGGCTCTAAGATTGCCGATGAACAGATGGCAGCGATTGAAATGGAAGAGTATAAGAAGACTTCAGACCCGAGTGATTTGTTGCGCACTAAGAAGCCTGCTTCCGAGTCTGCATTTCAGTCGTCCGGTGAAACAAAGCCTGTTCACATTCACCCGACCGATCCCAGTGCTGCACCGACTCATATCTCAACAACACTCGACAGCAAATAGGAAGAAGCGCTCATCCAGTTCCTCCGTGAGAACTGGGACATCTTCGCATGGAAGCCATCTGACATGCTGGGTGTACCCAGGGGGCTGGCTGAGCACCGTTTGCGAGTCGATCCAAAGGCAAAACCCGTGAAAGAACACCTTCGTCGGTCCGCTGCGGAGAAGAGAAAGGCAATCGGCGAGGAGGTGGCTCGGCTTCTGGCAGCTGAGTTCATCCGCGAGATTTACCACTCCGAGTGGCTCGCCAATGTTGTCATGGTTCCCAAGAAGGACGATTCACTCCGTATGTGCATTGATTTCAAGCATATCAATCGGGCCTGCCCGAAAGATCATTTTCCTCTCCCTCGCATCGATCAGATAGTCGACTCGACTGCGGGATGTGAGCGATTGTCCTTCTTGGATGCATATTCCGGGTACCATCAGATCCGACTGTATGGACCTGATGAAATAAAAACAGCTTTTATCACCCCATTCGGGTGCTTTTGCTATGTCACCATGCCCTTTGGTCTCAAGAATGCTGGTGCCACATTCATGCGCATGATACAGAAGTGCCTGCGAACTCAAATCAGTCGGAATGTGGAAGCATACATGGATGACATCGTGGTTAAGTCGTGCAAAGGTTCCGACCTGCTGACTGACCTTGCTGAAACCTTTGCCAATTTGAGAAGATATGATATCAAGCTTAATCCGTCGAAGTGTACATTTGGAGTTCCAGGTGGAAAGTTACTCGGTTTCCTCGTTTCCGAACGTGGGATCGATGCAAACCCAGAGAAAGTTGGTGCGATCCTCCGAATGAAACGCCTTGTGCATGTACACGACGTTCAGAAGCTTACTGGTTGTTTGGCCGCTTTGAGTCGATTCATCTCTCGCCTCGGTGAAAAGGCACTGCCTCTTTACCGACTGATGAAGAAATCTAATAAGTTCGAGTGGACTCCTGAAGCTGACGCAGCGTTTGCAGAGCTCAAAGCCCTGCTTTCCACCCAGTCGGTGCTTGCTGCTCCAATCAGCAAAGAGCCTTTACTGCTTTATATAGCAGCCACTGGACAGGTTGTCAGTACAGTACTCACAGTCGAGTGGGAAGAAGAAGGCAAAACTTACAAGGTTCAACGCCCAGTGTATTATATTTCTGAAGTCTTAACTCCATCCAAGCAGAGATATCCACATTATTAGAAGCTTGTCTATGGAATTTACTTGACCACGATGAAGGTTGCACATTACTTCTCAGATCATTCAATTACAGTCATCAGTGACGCTCCGTTGTCAGAAATTCTAAACAACAGAGATGCAACTGGTCGATTGGCAAAGTGGGCGATTGAACTCCTTCCGCTGGATATCAAGTTCGAGGCAAAGAAAGCGATAAAGTCTCAAGCGATAGCAGATTTCCTCGTCGAGTGGATTGAACAACAGTTACCGACCCAGATACAGTCGGAACATTGGACTATGTTCTTCGACGGGTCCAAGATGTTGAATGGTTCAGGCGCTGGAGTGGTCCTGGTATCTCCACGAGGCGACAACCTCAGATATGTTCTCCAGATTCACTTTGATTCCTCCAACAATGAAGCTGAATATGAAGCACTCTTGTATGGGTTGCGAATGGCCATTTCACTCGGTGTCCGTCGCCTAATGGTTTACGGTGACTCAGATTTAGTGGTTAATCAAGTGATGAAGGAGTGGGACGTCAGGAGCCAAGCTATGACTGGTTATTGCAATGCGGTGAGAAAGTTAGAAAAGAAGTTTGAAGGGCTAGAGCTCCACCATATACCCCGATTGAAGAATCAAGCAGCTGATGACTTGGCGAAGATAGGATCCAAGCGAGAGCCTATTCCAAGCAATGTGTATTTGGAACATATTCACGCACCGTCAGTTCAAGAAGATCCCTTCACAGAAGAGCCCCCACAGCCTAAAAGTTCCACTGATCCGACTGAAGTTGAAATCCCAACTATGGTCGACTTGATCATGGAAGTTTTGATTGTTATTCCAGATTGGACAGTGCCGCACATTGCATATATTCTCAGGAAAGAGCTTCCAGAGGATGAAGAAGAGGCTCGCCAGATTGTCCGTCGATCCAAAGCCTTCACAGTAATGGGGGAGCAACTCTATAGAGAAAGTGTCACTGGGGTCGTTCAGAAATGCATCACTCCGGAAGAAGGCCGAATGATCCTCGATGATATTCACTCGGGAACCTGCGGTCACCATGCGTCTTCTCGGGCCATCGTGGCCAAGGCGTATCGAGCAGGGTTTTATTGGCCACGGGCAAATGAGATGGCAAAGGAGATAATTGACAAATGTGAAGGCTGTCAGTTCTACTCCAACATGTCCCACAAACCCGCTTCAGCCCTGAAGACCATTCCACTCGTCTGGCCATTCGCTGTTTGGGGTTTGGATATGGTGGGACCTCTGAAGACTGGCAGGAGTGGTTTCACCCATGTGCTTGTAGCAGTCGACAAGTTCACCAAATGGATCGAAGCTAAACCTGTCAAAAACCTGGATGCAAGTACTGCGGTCAGCTTCATTAGAGGGTTAACATTTAGATATGGAGTCCCACACAGCATCATCACGGATAATGGGTCGAACTTTGATTCTGATGAGTTTTGAGCTTTCTGTGCATCCCAAGGTACTCGGGTCGACTATGCTTCAGTCGCCCACCCTCAGTCGAATGGACAGGCAGAAAGAGCGAACGGCTTGATTCTCAAAGGTCTGAAACCTCGATTGATGCGCGACCTCAAACATGCGGCCGGCGCTTGGGTAGATGAGCTACCGTCAGTCCTTTGGGGATTAAGAACAACACCAAATCGGTCGACTGGTCGAACCCCCTTCTTCATGGTCTATGGGGCTGAGGCTGTGCTGCCGAGTGACTTGCTTCACAATGCGCCCCGAGTAGAACTTTTTTCAGAAGCTGAAGCAGAACGAGCTCGAGAAGATGCTGTTGACCTTCTGCAAGAAGAAAGAGAGATGGCCTTGATCCGATCGACCATTTATCAGCAAGACCTTCGTCGATTATATGCCAGAAATGTGAAGGGTCGAGCATTTCAAGAAGGAGACCTTGTGCTCCGAGTGGACCAGCAACGGCCGCACAAACTCGCCCCCGCTTGGGAAGGTCCCTTCATCGTCACCAAGGTGCTCCACAACGGAGCGTATCACCTCTACAATGTGGAGCATAATAAAGATGAGCCGCGCGCTTGGAATGCGGAGCTACTCCGCCGTTTTTATATACTTAAGTGTTCAGACTGATGAGATGTAATAAAGAGTACCTTTCAGTTCGTGTATCAAAGACATGGTTTTACAGTCTCCTAAATGATTTTGTTACTAATACATGTGTCCAAAATCCCCCAGTGGGTGGCTTAGCCGCGAATCCGATTCGCCTAATTTGTAAAATCCTACCGAGTGGTGAGCAACCCTATCACTCGGGGGCTTAGCTGCAGTCCTGTACTCGCCTAAGTTTAAGAAAAATCCTACCGAGTGATGAGCAACCCTCTCACTCGGGGGCTTAGTTGCAGTCCTGTACTCGCCTAAGTATAAAGAAAATCCTACCGAGTGACGAGCAACCCTCTCACTCGGAGGCTTAGCTGCAGTCCTGTACTCGCCTAAGTGTAAAACATGCTCCATCCTGGTCTGCAAGGACGATGAGGTGCAGGTCGTCCGGGATCCTATCCTCAGAACTGCGTCTGTTCCGAGTGAAGATACAAGTTCCACTCGGAAATAAAAACAAGCATATTTAAGGGCAAACAAAGTTCGGACGAAGGAGTTTTACGGTTACAAAATCACTCGGCATACCGAGGCAAATTGAACCGGATCATAAAAGTTCGGACGAATGAGCTCAAAGTACTCGGGCATCAGGCCCGAAGGAGTTTTACGGTTACAGGATCACTCGGCATACCGAGGCAAATTGAATCAGATCATAAAAGTTTCATTCACTCCGCAGAGGGGCTGGCAGGCTCGACAAACTCGTCCAGGTCAATTCCATCTACGATTCGAGTAGCAGCAGCAATGAAGGTCTCCATGAAAGACTGGAAGTCGAGTTTCTTGGTGTTGGCGACCTTGATTGCCGCTAGCTTCTCTTCTCTGGCTTCCCTGCAGTGGACGCGAACCAGGGATAAAGCTACGTCAGCACCGCATCGAGCAGCGGACTTCTTCCACTCCTGCACTCGACCAAGAATCTCGTTAAGTCGAGTCATCAGAGACTCGAGGTCGTTTCGGAGCGTGTCCCCTGGCCAGAGCGCTGTGTCGATCCGCGAAACTGCGACCTTGAGTCGAGCAAGATATTCCAAGGCACTGGCGAGGCGAGACTCCAGTCGGAGCACATTCATGGCTGCTTCATCTTTGACAGGGGAGTTGATAGGGTCCAAGTTCGTCTCGACTCGCCCAGTTTCTTCCTCGAAGTCTTGACAGAATTCTGCACTCTCAGAGAAATAATGAGTCGACAGCGGTATGATGAGTCGACGAAAGCAAACCAATCGCACAGAGAAAAGTACCTTCAAGCATGAGGAATAATTTTTTGGCGAGTCCTCCCAGGTAGTTCTCCAGCTCGTCCCTCCTGCGGGTGATGTCTTCTACTTTGTCGGTCAGGGTTCGCTTGTCCTTCTTCAGACGAGTCACTTCTTTGTTGGCTTCGTCAAGAGCAGCCTTCAGCTTGGCATTCTCTCCCTCCAGCTGTCCGACTGAAGCCATCTTTTGGTCGGCAAGCGCCAGTTTGTCTTCGGCGGTTTTCTTCGCAACCGCAAGGTCAAGGTCCTTCTTCTCCAAAGCTTGTCTCATTGTTTCTAGAAAGAATAACATCCGAATCAGAAAAAGGAGGAGAAAAGGTGGCAAGAGAACCGGTCGACAAACTTTCCTTACCAGCAGCGTCATCCTTAGCCTTCTGCAAGTTGTTTCGAGCCAATTCCAGGTCAAGATTGAGCTGAGTTTGCTTCTTCTCCAAGTCGGCAAACCGGGCTCCAAGATCACAAGATTTCTGTGTTCAGAAGATAGTCAGTCGGCAGACACAAAGACTACTGCCGAATCAAACATTCGCCAATAGTCTCGGGGACTACACCCAGTGGGTGCACTCAGCGTGCCCCCACTGGTCCGACTCTTTCAATCGACTTGGTCCGTCCAGTCAAAAAAAAAACTCAGACCATAGCCGACTGCCCGCAGTCGACTACAGTCTCGGGGACTACACCCAGTGGGTGCACTCAGCGTGCCCCCACTGGTAAAGGTTCCACTCGGCATGATCTGCCCAGCCCGAGTGGAAAAGATCTGTTAAAAGACCCCCACCGAATCAAACATTCGACGGCGGTCTCGGGGACTACACCCAGTGGGTGCACTCAGCGTGCCCCCACTGGTTCAGAGATTCGATCAGCACAACCTAGTCGACTCAAGTGGAAAAACTACTCAACAGAAATTAAAACACCCAGTGGGTGTACAGACTGACAATGGGTGTGCAATTAAGGTTCCAAAACGCTCATCCACGGACGTCTTGCGGATAAAACAGCAGTTCCTAAATATCATATCCCAACAGAACAAGCTTCAAGATGGAGTTCAGTCGGAAGTAAGCTAACCTGGACATTGGCCTGAAGTGCTGAGCTGGCATCATAGGCAGCTTGACTGGCCTCGCGCACCACCTTCATTTGCTCCATCATAACGCCAGCCTGGCGTATAGCCTCCTTGGCAGCACTCACTTGGTCTTCTGGGACTTGATGGGCGGTGGGAGGTGCAGTCGGTGTATCAGTTGTAGTAGCTTGAGAGCTTGAGGCATGCAGTTGGACAGACGGAGGAAGGGCCCGCACAGTCGACGACGAAGGATGAGCACTCGACAAGGGAATCGCAAAAGTAACGGAGGCACGGTTGAAGTCCCCGGATTGCTGGATAGCTGGTTCCGTCGCCGGCGTCGACTGGGGCGTCTTGCTAGCTGGCACCTTCTTGACTGAGGCCCTGCTCCTCCTACCCACGAGTTCTTGTGGCTCATTTTCATCATCGTCTTGAAGTTCAATAACATCTCGCGGAGCTGCAAAAGAATCGACCACAAGAGTTCAGTCGACTGTAGAATTGGCTAGCAAAGAAAAGATGAAGATAACAGAGGTCATACTCGCTTTGGAGGTGACCGCGTCCTCCATCTCCTCGTCACCATCATCTTGGTAAGCAGAAGTCCCGGAGGTAGCAGCATTGCAAATCTCAAGGTTCACTCGGTCAAGCAAGTGGATGGGTCGGCAACTGATATAAGATTCTTCAAACAAAGGGTGAAAACGAAACACTTACGCAGAGGCGACGGGAACGTCAACCTTGATCTTGGGCAAAGCCTTCCGTGGCTTGGACGGCGCGGTCTTGAGCTGCTTCGGAGCCTTCTCAGTCGGCACCGGAGAAGATGTCCGAGTGCGCTTCGAAGTCTGTCCAGTCGGTGCTACCACCTTGCCCCGGATACTTGCTGGGTCGTGCTTGTGCTTGGAACGCTTTTCCGTGCGAGGTGGAGAATCGACCTCCTCCTCACTGCTCGAATTTTCCTGCTCTTCATCACTCTCCCCATCGGAGTTCCAGTCGCCGCTGTCGCCTCCGCTCTCTTCTCCTTCCTGGATCTGCTCCCCGTTGGGCATCGAGTACATCTCAGTATATATCTGCGAAGCAAAGAATCGAACAAGCATCAGTCGGTTCCAAAGACAGTTTACAAATTAGAGTAAAAGTCACTCGACTTCGAAGGTCTGACCTTGTCTGGTTCGTTATCAGCGCCGAGTGGCAGAATTCTCCTAGACCCCCTGGGGTTGTCTCTGTTTCCGGTAATGCTCTGCAGCCACCGCGCCACCGTCTCCTCGGCAACTTCCTCCGGGTGGATCCAAGCAGAATCATCGGCGCCCGAATACATCCACATAGGATGATCGCGGGCCTGGAGCGGCTGGATGCGGCGAGTGAGGAACACCTCTAGCAAATCCATGCTGGTCACGCCATCGCGGACAAGTTGGATTACGCGGTCGACCAACATGTTCACCTCCACCTTTTCTTTTGGAGTCACTTTCAAGGAAGAGGGCTTTTCAATTCGCCCCATGGTAAAGGGAGGAAGGCCAGTCGACTGACCAGGAGTTGGTTTGTCCTTACAATAAAACC
Organism: Thinopyrum elongatum; assembly: GCA_011799875.1. Classification (NCBI taxonomy): domain Eukaryota; kingdom Viridiplantae; phylum Streptophyta; class Magnoliopsida; order Poales; family Poaceae; genus Thinopyrum; species Thinopyrum elongatum. The sequence continues at coordinate 67,077,807 of CM022302.1, read as the reverse complement.
AGGTCGACTGCCACCCTCTGACCGAATCGGGAAGAGTCATAGGTGGAAATGTGCTTTTGCCTCTCATCTGGATCCCTAGACCTCCGCACATCTGAATCACGTGCGTCCTCTCATCACTCGGGTTGGCCTTTTTCACAGACTGTGAGCGACAGGTGAAGATGTGTTTGAAGAGACCCCAATGCGGTCGACAACCCAAGAAATTCTCACACATGGAGACAAACGCAGCTAGGTATGTGATGGTGTTCGGAGAAAAGTGATGAAGTTGGGCCCCGAAAAAGTTCAGAAAACCTCGGAAAAAAGGATGAGGGGGCAGAGAAAAACCACGGTCGACGTGAGTCGCGAGGAGGACGCACTCACCCTCCTGCGGTTGCGGCTCGGTCTCGTCACCTGGCAGCCTCCAAGACCCATGGTCGATCAAGCCTCCCTCGACCAGATCCTCCATGTCTTCTTGCTAAATCGTGGAGCAAATCCAATCGCCCTGGATCCAGCCGGGCGGCAGGCCGGATCTCGACAACGAGCCTCCCCGACTCGTCTTCTTGCCCTTCGCTGCCGCTGTCGCTTTCTTCGCATGCTCCAAGGCCGCCGTCTTCTCCTTCCCCATCGCGGCAGGTTGCGCTCGGGCGGGGCAGCGGCGTCGAAGGTGGCGGCGAATGCGGTGGTGAAACAGGAGAGGAGGAAGGAGATGGGGAGCACAGTACCGGGCTCATCGACCCCGACGCCTTATATGGGTCCGCTCTCGAGTGGCTGACTAGTGGGCCCAGGCAATCCAGTCAAATCCCGCAACAGTCACACGCTGGATACGTGGCGAAAAAGGTGGCACAAGAATCGAGGCGTCCCTGCCTAATCCGCTCCGTCTACTGCGGCCCTCTCCGTCCCGCGCGCTTCTCCAAATTTCGAATCCCGTGAGATCCGGAAAGCGGCGGCGTGACCAATCGCGCCAAGGATCTTATACCATATCAACATTCGGAGCTTATCAGAAAAAATCACTCGACGACCTCTGAATGGACCCAGGCGACTGAAAATGAAGTTGAAGTTTTTACAAAGATCACCGGCCGATTAGGATGCCTCTGAAGCATATAAATCGGGTCAGAACCATCTTCAACCCCTTCTCCACTCGAACCCAGATCCATTCGGGGGCTAATGACGAAGACATGTACCTAGGGTAGGGTAATAGGCCCGACCTAGACACCCTTACCGAGGACACTGCCCTAAGGCCAAGGACATTCAAAGGATGGCACCATCTACCGACTGAAATCGCCACAGGGTGCATCCCACTCGACCAACAGTTCATTCGGACAACCCAATTCCATTCGACCGGGGTGTACTCACTCGACCACACCGGAAACCACTCGGAAGACAGAAGATCTAAGGTCACTCAGGATGGCAAGGGTCAGGCGTTCACTCCGTAGTCTTAATGATCATTTATTTGCCTTTATTGCTGGCGTTATCAGTAACGTCCTGTCTTTATAGACATTGAAACCCTTGTAACGTGGGACGGTTGGGGTCCTGGCGCACTCTATATAAGACACCCCCCTCCTCAGGCACAAGGGTTCGCACCCCCTGTAACTTCACGCATAAGTCAATCGACTGAGCCTCCGGGCACCGAGACGTAGGGCTGTTACTTCCTCCGAGAAGGGCCTGAACTCGTAAATCTTGCGTGCACAACCTCACCGTAGCTAGGATCTTGCCTCCTCATACCTACCCCCCATTCTACTGTCAGACTTAGAACCACGACAGTGCTACCGCACACGGCCGCGGTACTACCGCTGCAGGGTGCGGTACTACCGCTTGCGCGGTAGTGACCAGATGAGGGCCTGTTGCACAGGGCAACGAGCGGTAGAACCACCGGAGCGGTACTACCGCGCGCCCCTACGGTACTACCGTAAGGCAGGCATCAACTAGCACAGAAAATGCACGGAAGTAATAAATTACTTCTGTGACAACTTCCGCTGAGGTTGGAGCTGTGCAAAAGTCCGGCACGGTAGTACCGGACAGGAGTCGCGGTACTACCGCGTAAGGGCGGACGTAAAAAATTACATCCGCGCCTACTACCGCATGTGTCAGCGTCAGGGCTGGAGGCAGCAGTAGTACCGCCACTAGGAGCGGTACTACCGCTGGCCCCTGCGGTACTACCGCTCCCTTGAGCAGTACTACCGCACGCCACAGAGGCTTTAGCACTTGGTTGCCTTCATATCGCAGCTAAAGACAATAAAATGATACAATAAAACCAGAACTGCCATAACTTCCGCATATGAGCTCCGAATTGAGCAAACTCAAGCTTGTTGGATAGAGGAAGACGAGTAGCATCAAAACAGTGACTGGTTATAGTAAGAAGAGGCAGGGGAGGTATGCCTAAGATATAGAGGAGAGAACCCTCCATGAGAGAAGAACCGGCATAACCTCCAACATCGAAAACATCATAGAAGATGCAAGTGAACTCCGTTTTCGATGAACTCGAGCTTGTCAACAAGATGACCATAAGCTCAAAAACTCACCAAGAGAAATACCAAACAAGAACCAAGAAAGATAATGCAAGGATGCAATGGTTTGACCTCTCTATGAACGATACGATCAAGCTACTCATCGAGAGCCCTCTTTGATAGTACGGCAACTGATCCTATAACCCGGTCTCTCAACTACCACCATGAGACTAGTAAAACATAAACCTATCAAGGGCAAACATTTGTCTTGCGCATAATCCACTTGAGCTAGAAGATGACGATCTTGTCTTCCTCAAGATGGACCACCTTTCTTGATTGCGTTGGGTCGATGAAGACCAGTTGATTGCTCCCCCATAAACCACTATGAATGAGCCACTCTTTCGCACATCTTCACAAGTCCATTGTCACCACAATGGATGGCAAGCTTCAAGCACTTGATCTCTTTGAGATGCTCCACTTGAACTTGCACAACGGCAATCTTGATGACGATCACCACTTGATGTCATCCTCTCCATGGGTTGTATGATATCTTCCGATTGACGCAAACCCATGGATATATACCTAACCCCACATAGACTCTCACATGGACCATGGGTTAGTACACAAAGCTTAATGGACAATGCATACCATACCATGGGATCACTTGATCCCTCTCGGTACATCTTCTATGCTTTGTGAGTTGATCAACTTGATTCACTCTTGACTTAGTCTTGATCAACCTTTAATCTTTCCAACTCTCTTCATTTGGATGATGCCTTGAAGGTAAACATGAATGATCACACAATCTTCTTCTTCAAGACATGCTTGCAATAAGCTCAACTCTCACATGACCAATCTTTAGATAATTCCTTGAATAGCACCTTGGCCAACCCATAAACTCCTTGAAACCAACACATGGACTTCAAGACAAGCATATGGACAAATCCTTCAAATATAACTCAAGTCAACCATTAGTCCATAGAGATTGTCATCAATTAACAAAACCAAACATGGGGGCACCGCATGTTCTTTCAACGGTTTTGTTTCCGAGAAAGGCACGGTTGTACTCTCGCGGAAGCAAAACCGTGCCTCTCGGAAATGAAAAAAAAACGCGTTTTCTGTTTTTTTTTTCTTTCGAGAGAGGCACGATTTTGCTTCCGCGAGAGGCATGGTTGTGCTTTCACGGGAGGCACGGCCGTGCCTCCTCGGAAACAAAAAAAACGCGTTTTCTCTTTTTCTTCCGCGAGAGGCATGGTTGTGCTTTCGTGGGACGCACGGCCGTGCCTCCTCGGAAACGAAAAAAACACGTTTTCTCTTCTTTTTTTCGCGAGAGGCACGGTTTTGCTTCCGTGAGAGGTACGGTTATGATTTCGCGAGAGTCACGGGCGTGCCTCTTTCGGAAAGGGAAAAATCCCGTGCTCCGGTTCGGTTTTTTCGTCTGTTTTTTTGTGAAAAAAAAGTTAGTCAAAACCTATTAACATGAGATCTAGTTTTGAAGACATAGACGCGATGAATCCAACAGTGAAAACGGTTTGAGATTTAGACGCACGGTTTAAGAGATGAAACATTTTGAATAAACGAATTTACGAAAAAAGAGAAAACTTTCAGATTGCGACAAGTGACATATGCAGCGTACCACTTATCACAACCTGAGAAGGTGGAAGTGATCTTTGCAACAAGTACTCCTCAACTCTCAGGTGGAAGTGATCTTTGCAACAAGTACTCCTCAGCTAGTGATTTGGCCAAAAGAAACAAACGGAGAATCGAAGGTGCACATCCCGTTACTGGGACTGGGCTGCTTGCTGTAGGCGAGCCAGAGCTACATCTCGCGCAATAGGCGAGATATTAAAAATAATCCATCGGCTGCCTGCTGCTTCTGCCGAGACGACTCGAAGCGAGAAAAAATCAATCCCCAAATCCTCTCACGGCAGCGCGGCCTCCCGCTCCCACAAGCGGCGGCCGGCGGGACGGACGTGGGGTTCGCGGCGGCGCCGAGCACGCACTTGCAGTGCGCTGCGGCCGTGCGCGCTCGCCAGGTCGAGCTGACAAGGCCGGCGGAGCCAGCTGGAGGGGCTGAGGGAGGCCGATCCCCCCGTCTGCACTCAAGGTGTTCGTCGGATTGCCGCGCCGGCTCAAGCGGCCGACCGCGCGGTGCTTCCTCCGTGCCACGTGCCTGTAGCACGGGCGGTCGCAGCGACCAGCAAGGGGCGAAAGGAAGAGGCGAGGAGAGAGTTCTTCGCCGGTCATGTCATCTCTGGCGAGCTGGCCGCCGCTCTCCGCACTGCCTGACGGCGTTTCCCTGGCACCGGCATTGGTGAAGAACGTCGGCGCCAAGTTCCTTCACAGCAGCAGCTTTGGTCGTCGGCCTATTGCTCGGGTCTCTTGCGCTGGGTCATCCAGCGGAAGTGTCGCCAAGGAATCGGCGTACGGGAAGCAGCAGGCTTACGAAGACGACACCGCTGTGGATAAGGAAGGGGGTGGTTCAGAATGGAGCAAGGATGATACTGAAGCCATCTCGGCGCTGTTTGCCCGGCCGATGCGCCGGAAGCCAGTGAAGCCGCCGAACCCGGCGACACAGCGGCCTCTCCCGCTGCCGCTGCCCCACAAGACGAGGCCACCCGTCACTCCGACACCGACGCAGCACATCCGGCTGGCTTCGCGCTCCATGTTCAGCGACAAGGTGCGCAAGAACCCAGAGGTCCTCGTCGGGATTGCCAAGGAGATCGCCGCGCTCCCGCCGGAGTCCGATGTGTGCAAAGTGCTGGACCGTTGGGTCCACTTCCTCCGGAAAGGCTCCCTGTCCATGACCATCCGGGAGCTCGGGCACATGGGGCTTCCTGAGAGAGCGCTTCAGACACTGTGTTGGGCACAGGGGCAGAAGGCAGTGCCTCTGTTCCCTGATGACCGGATCCTCGCTTCGACCATCGAGGTTTTGGCGCGCTTCGACGAGCTGAAGTTGGAGTCTGCGCTTGAGGAGTGCGTCCCCTCGGCGAGCCGTGCTGTCCTCGAAGCCATGGCGAGGGGGTTCATCGGGGCAGGCAAAGTAGGCCTGGCACGCAAGCTCCTTGAACTTGCTAGGATGAACAAGAGAACACTGCATCCGAGCATCTATGCGAAGCTGATTCTGGAGGTTGCCCGGACACCTGAAGGCTATGGGCTCGCTGCTGCACTGCTCGATGAGCTCGGTGAGAGGCCAGACTTTGACCTGCGACAGCAGGACTGCACAGCTGTCATGAAGGTCTGCATAAAGCTCAGGCGGTACGCAGCCGTGGAGAGCCTATTCAGCTGGTTCAGAGGGTCTGGCGGGAACCCAACTGTTGTGATGTACACTACAGTAATCCACAGCCGCTCCCGTGATGGGAGGCACCGAGAGGCGTTGGCCCTTGTTTGGGAAATGGAACAGGCAAACTGTCTTCTTGACCTGCCGGTGTACCGGGTCATCGTGAAGCTGTGTGTGGCATTGCGTGATCCAGAAAGGGCTTTTCGGTACCTGTCGAGGTTGAAGGAGGCTGGATTCGTTCCGACCAGTGACATATACTGTAATTTGATTGAAGGCTATGCCGCAGCGGGGAGGATGGCCAGGTGCCGGCAGCTGATCAGGGAGGCTGAGTCAATCGGCGTGTTGCTGGACAAGAGGCTGATTTCAAGCTTGTCTGAGATGGGTGATAGACGTCCTTGAACCACTGGAAAGTAAGTCTGTGCTTGTGTAATTATCTAGAGGAGGTAAGACGAGTGGGTTTCTTTTATGTGTTCTTTTCTTAGCGGTTCCATGCTAGATGGGTGTATTTGTGATGCTTCATACTGAAATCTGTTTGCCTGAATCTCTTTAACCTGTAAGATTGTGGATTGTTTAAATTGCTAGCAGTTCCAAATATTTCTTTCTTTCTTTCTCCGAACAGTTTGTTAACAAATCCATGTACATTGTGTTTGTAGATATCAGGACTAATCTGAACAGATAACTTGGCGTATTCTGAGTTCAGTGAGGTCCATATTAAGGGGCTTCTTGGAAATTGACAAGGAGTCAATGTTTGATCATATTTTATCCTTCTTAAGATGAGCTAAATTGTTCTCTGCATACAAGGGCACACTTATTTAATAGGCTTAATTCGCATTACTGGCTAACCATATTTTACAAATTTTGTAACAGTGCAGAATCTATGTGAAGCTTGTTAGTGTTCATCGTGAAATTTTTATGCGTGGATCCATGCAGAGCAAAGGATATGCTCCTCCCTGTATATATTTTCTGTTGCAATGACTCTCAGTTTTGTTTTAGATTTGATGGTAATGGTGCTAGCTAGCTGTTAAGATATTGTTACATCGTTGTTACAACTAACAAGCTTGATTGTGATCCAGTTGATGATCACCACGATGCTTCATCAGCTACTCAGTCGTTGACGCCTCCACCTCGGTACTATTTTTGAACTGTCTAAGTTTTCTCCTCAGAATTTTCAGATAATGTCAGCTTTTTTCTCAGGAAAGGTCCATGATATTAGTAAATAGGGTTTACAAAACTTATGTAGTTAATATTTTGTTGCTCTTTTTAAATCTGATGGTAATCTGGAGGAGCTGCTTAAGGTAAGAGGTCAACCCATTCCAGTTGTCTAGTCCAGCCATGGAAGAAGTGGTAAAGTTAATGAATTTGTCTTGGAGTTTGGTCACATCTCTCCACCGCAAAAGTACCACACTTAGCGCATTCTTCCCGTCTTTGCGGCGGTATATCTCCTACAAACATGGGGGAGAATTTTTGAGTAAGGATTTGCATCCATTCTTCTCAGATTTCATGCTTGACTGCTTGAGTATATAGATGTACACGCCACACATACAGATTTCAGATTTTGATGTTACCACAAAAAGGGATATATTAGTGGAGGATATTAGTGTCATGTTCCTAAACGGGCGTGGAGAAAAAGTTAGAGCTTAGTAATCAGATAATAATGATGGTCAGAGAAGAGGAAGACGATTAGTTAGCATTTACATGTATAGCTGTACATGTTGAACATAGCAGATAAGAATCTATGTACAATATAAGTCAGGTTCAGGACTTTGTATAATAGCTAAAAAACAAAGGAAACCCTTTATATATATATATATATATATATATATATATATATAATTCAGTGCAAATTTCTTTGGAAAATACATGTTAGCTACACCAGCGTATCTTTGTAAAAGATCATTGTACCGAAGAAAAACAAATGAAACCCTTTATATATATAATTCAGTGTAAATTTCTTTGGAAAATACTGTACATGTTAGCTACACCAGCATCTCTGAAATTTTTCAGAGATTTGTTCAGGAATTGTTTGTTGTCTGAACAAGACACATATCTGAAGATTCAATATTGACTTACACCTTGGAGTTTACATCTGTTGTGGTGTTCCTCTGCTCTAAACACCATGTTTGCATGTTTATTTGATTTAGGTAGGTGTATAGGTAAGTTCTAATTTGACCAGGTTTGGACATACACATAGCCAAAAGTTTGAGTGATAGTTATGTTCCAGTTGCATTTATATTCAGATTTGATAGAAGGAACAAAGTTCCAGGAAAAACAACCTGTTAGTGTGTTCCTTGACATTATACACCTGAGCACCCCTACTGTTAGCACCAAAATTAGCATTATTCTTGGCATGTATATGAATGCTTTGTTTGCATGCTTATTTGATTTAAGGAGGGCAGAATAAGAGTAAACTGAACCATGAAATTTTAGAATCAGAAAGTAGGCATAGCAAAAATTCGATTCTGAACCCGTGCTCAGATGATCTCGATATCTCTCTCATTCACTCGCATGTGGATCCGTGCCGTTCCGTGTATTCAACGTGGTATTCGGGCTGTATCGATCCAGAAAAATGCGGTAAAGCTGGCGAATTTAATGTGACGGCAGTCCCATTTCCCTGTGCCAGACTGACCCGTCACGGGTGCACAGACGTCTTAACGGCCACCCCGCACGGCCCGTCATATATATTTCGGGTGCATCTGATCTCGAGCACCGAATATACATAGTCATTATGAAATGAATTAGCTTAGCTTGCTTCAGTAGAGCACGCTCAAGCTTCAGAGAAAGTGTGTTTGTACTTCTTTCCACCAAGTAAACTATTACAGAGGGTAACATATGCATTACTTGTTCTGACCAGGGTTCAAAAATAACTTTCTAAAAGAAAAAAAAGGCAAACATTTGCCAACAGGCAGACCCGATTGGTTTCGTATTATTATATCGTCTATAAAATAGCAGCATGGGACCTCACTATTGTTCCTGGAGGGATATTTAGGCCTGCATCCTGATAGGTCTCTTTACAAATTACACCCTCCGGCCCATGATATAAGATCATTTTTGACTATACTCTAGTGTAAAAAAAACACTTATATATTATGGAATGGAGGGAGTAATTGACTTGTTTTTCTTTCTTCCAAGGTTATTGATCTGTTTATAAGCTGCGACAGAGCTGGCGGGCTCGTGTGACCATTTTGGTGTGCCTTGTCCAACTGGACCAACTCACAATGCGTTGTCCAACTCACATGTGCGATTATATATTAACCTACCGTAAAACATACTCCCTTTGTAACCTTTTATACTCCTTCCATCCATATATACTAGATCGGGAACGCGCCTTGGCGCGAGGGTGCCAGTCCCAACGTTGTGATCAAGCAGGTAATGCTCAAGTTAGTAGGAATTCAGGTTTAGTGTACACATTCAAACAGGATAACAAAATAAAGGAAAGAAGAAACATTCACATGCGATAGAAGCAAGACATTATAGAGTTCAACATCAGCATGAGGTAGGAAGTATGGCATGATAGAGGTTCCAAGCAGTACAATACATAAAGCACCATCTATGAACTGACCTAGGAAAATTTAGAAAATACGATGCCTCTCAATTCCAATGGGACCTCAACAAAAGAGGTATATGAGTCCATATGAAAAATGTAGCAGCACATTCAAATTAGAAAACAGTAAGCAACAATACATTAAGCATTTATATGAGAATGAAAACAAACCAAAGCAAGGCACACAATAATTTCCGGTCATATCCAACCCAGTAGGACACGCTAATACTCGATTGACAGACCCCCACCTGCCCCAGCCATATCCAGCCCTAGCCATGGTTTATACTCCAAATGTAAAAAAACAAAAAGGTCCCACCTGCCCCAGCCCAGTAAGCCATGGTTTATACTCCAAATGTTAAAAAAACAAAAAGGTTGGGAGCATCAAAGTCTATTACATACCAGTGGGGCATTTTCTTAGGAAATGCAGCATGATATACCAAAAGGAAGCTTAAGTACCTTATACCAAAAGAAAGGCATGATTGACCATTCATCAACTAATATCTCCGGATGATGAATGATAAGAATAAACAACAGTATGGACAATACATCAAAGTTTATATGTGCACACGAAGTCATGACAATTATACATGAAGCGACTTTACATCACGGATACAACTCATTCATCTGAATACCGACTAATGTATACTATTTTTACATAGCATATTGGGATTAAATTGTACACACTGCAAATTGGACAGGAGTATTACATGGTTTTGTCATTCCTTGAATAGGCCTTTCTGCACCAAATCAATTGGTGCCCGTCAGTTATACCAGCATAAACATAAGATTTCTTTGTTTACAGACACAAGCAATAAATGCAGATCCTTTTGTAAGATCGCATCAATTAAAGAGTCTAAATATTCAGTAGAATTTATACTGAAAATTTAGAGTACAATGCATCTTTGCAAACACTAACACCAACAAATCGACATCTCCTCCCAAAGTCAATACATGAGAGGTAAGCCACATATATTATTGAAGAGAAAAATCAATCAAGGCTCAATCCAGTCATACCTTGCAATCAGTTGAAGCTTTCTTTCCCTTCTATGCATCGATTTGAGCCTAAGAACCCAATAAATCATCTAGTGGGAAAATAACCAGCATCCACATATTCTCTGTCAGGTTCCCATTGTGAATGCTAAATGCAGTCACATCAACCCCTGTTTCTGCTGGACGAACAAATCATATATCAGCATCACATTAATGTACAGATGAATGGTTGAAAAGAAGACCCGCAAGAACATGACATCTATGCAGGGGCATTTACACGAATAGAGTAGAGATGAGAGATGGGTAACCATTGACATTTTCCAAACCTATCACTTCCTCTCATTCTAGTATTTCTCCACATTAGTAATATATCACCAAGAAAATAAATAAGCAAACCATCATTTGCTCTCCTAATTTTGTAGAAAAGGATATATAGAGGTTCAGTTCAGGAACCAGAAATGGGAATAAGAAAGGAACACTTATATATAGGGAATTTAACTATTTGTCAAATGGTGAGTTATGCACAAGCAACGCCATCTCTTTGAGGTTGCCACTATCAAATCTTGAGTTTCGGATGAATGAAACACTGCTTAGCTAAGTATACAAAAGGAAAGAACAAAAAAAATCGTTAAGTGGAGAAAATCAAAGTACCGATCTATTTTCAGATGAATGGAACACTGCTTGGCTAAGCATCAGACACACAAGATTAGCAATGCTAGCTAGCTGCACAAATCCATCATCTACCTAATCATGTATACACACTCTTCTTCCTATTATTCCTGACGGCTTTCACCGGGGCAGCACACCACACCAAAATCATGTTCTTGTGCCACACCTCCACCATTCTTCCCAATGATCAATGAGCACACTATCAAACATTGCAGGTACATCGTAGAAACATAATCTCGACTAAATAAGACTAACAACTGAATAGAAAAAAAAAGTTCGAAGTAGCTGCCAACTTAATAAATGGATATACACATAGAAATGACCAACCAGTGATATCCCCTGTAGGTATCAAGAAATTGCTCGTTTATATTCTGGACCTACTAAACAATATAGAAATTTAGTACTATATCCAACAATTGGCTTGCTTCAGCTCATCCGTGTGACGAATAGTATGACGTAGGATTGTCCCTGTAGTATCTCAGAAGGTGCATTGTTATAGCTAGCTGCATTTCAACTATCCTGGTCGACCATGAATAAATTAGCAGAACACTAAGATATATGTACAGGAGCATCAGGTTCGTTTGATACATGTGGACACAATCAGCAAGATTTTTTATCTTCAACAACAACTAAATTAGTGTCTAGACAATGGAAAAAGGACATGATACCAACTTTATTGCAGCGTCCATTACTAATTTTTCATCAAGCAACAACATAATTCAAATGCATGATCTCGACTAAGGCACAAATAAACCAGATGAGAAATCAATAAACCTTTCAATCGATAAAGAGAAGGAATCAACCTTGAGTTTCAACCACACGAAGACACAAATCTGCTCCATTGGCTTGGCAATAAATTATCTTTGAACTGGACGAAAGCACTAACAATGAGGATAAATAATGATACTGTAATTATATATTAGTAAACACGTGTGAAATGAAGGAGCAGTAAGCCCCTTTTTAAAAGATTTTAGGCGCAGGAAGATGACATGTTATCTGCAACACTCTTCCCGGAACAAATAATCTACTCTCGTTTTCCTCGTTCAGCATCTAAGCAAAAGAACAAAAGATACACCATGTGTATTTTAGTATCCACCGTAATGCCACTTAAAAGTGCAGATTTTGACTACTTGAGGCTCTCTAGTAAGTTCACACAAATTTAGATGTGAAATATACTAAGAGCAACACAACTTGTATGTATGATTGCCAACCTTCTTAATAAACAGTATGTTTGCACGTTCTCTAATTTTTTTTATCATGGGCAATGTAATAGTGAAGGAAATGGTCAGTAGTCCCGGCAATCATACCTGTGAGTCATTTGCTTCTGAACCACTGTTTGTGAAGAATGTTTTTCCCATTTTGCTTGCAGCAAACATGCTAAGAAGGTCATCTGCAAGATCCTGAAAGTACCAGCCCGTTTCTATCATCAGTATTTGCAAAGTTGGAAAGTGATTTTAACAGACTGATAGTCAATAAGAGATGCAGAAACTAACCAATGTTGGTTTGGTTGTACAGTTCCAGAAGGAGTGATAGAAGGGTAACTTGTTTAATTTCACAAACTACACTGACAGAGGCAAGAATGGTAGTATATGATGTTTGTTTCGGGCGCTGCTGAACTTACTCTTGTTGTTCTTGGATAGTGCACCTCCAATGTGCTTGCTTTTCAGCTTCAGCATGACCTGTTATCATTTGGCTATGCCATCAGTAATTGGACATACATTTTATTTTATTTTTAGTAGGACAAATGGACAATCAATTGATATTGTGCAGTCCGAGTTTTTTTCTACCTGAGACCTCTTGTTGATGTAGACAGATACTCTTGTCCTGTGTAACTAAATCCCCTGCATCAGGAAAAATAAAATCAGATTGTGCACCTTAATTGTATTGTTTGGTGTTAATTTTACACATTACTACATTATGATTTTGATTCATCTCTTCCAAATTATGTATATATAAAATGTTGGTACATGACTGAATGTTCTGAATATTACACGGATGTGTTGTCTGTACCTTTTCTTGTGCGTTTCAGCAGCCCACCTTCCTTGCACCAGACATCAGGGCTCCACGAATGGCCCTTCTCGTCAGGAAGAAGGTTTACGTTGCTTCTCGCCACCTCCCGTTGCACCCTCTGTTTCATCGTTGCAGCTCCTCGCAGCGCTGATACGAATTCCAGACGTACTCAGCTTTGATTCTTGCACAACGTATCATACGGAAATGGGAGTGCACATTGTGATGGTAATGGCGGCACGGCCGTCACCGCATCGACCCCTTACCGGTTGCCGCTGCCGCTGTGAGCGTCGTCAGATCGCCGGCCCTCCTGACGCTGACCGCGGACTGGACGGCTGAGGCCACCTGCTCATGGCTCGCCCTGGCAAGCCGAGTCGCCTCCAACGCAGTGCGAAGCCAGCAGCTCCGTGATGACATCTGGAAACCAAACCAAACTAACACCACGTAATTGGCATTGGCGCCCAGCCCAAACTAAACCACATGACAAAATCACCAAAACCAAACTAATCCATTGTAGGAACTACAGTTTTAGCCTATGGTTCTAGATCAGTTCCCCACCCGTACATGTACAGCTCTGTACAACTCAATACACGATCCTGCACTTGACAGGTAAAAACCTAAACCAGTTTAATAAGAGGTACGCTTACATATTCTTACTACCAACACTTAAATAGATGAACACTTGACTGCTTCATAACATTTAGTACAAAACACAGATTCTGAAGTACAGATATTGCACTTGACAGCTTATATATTCTGCACTACCAACACTTAAAGTACAGAGGTAATAACAAACTGAGCTGAATTAAGGGTGATAATTGATTCCAAGCCGGGATTGCGTTACGCCATCTGCCGACGATGGATGTCACCGAGTTCTCATGGCGGTAGCAGGCAGCCGGTACCTTGATCTGAAAAGACACAATTTTTAGAACTTGTAACCATGATATATACATTGGCACTTCTGAAATTTCACTCATTCACACATGGCAAGTCATCTCTAGCCAATTTAAAAAATCAACAGACCAAAGAAAGGACACCAAAAATTAACAGACCAAAGAAAGGACATCTTCTAGCATATCAGAACTAACTACCTGAGAGAGAGAGAGACACTGAATGTCATGTTGTTTCAGGCTTTTAGTACATGCATGTGCAACAAAAAGAAAAAATAACAAGATGGTGCGATGCAACGACAACAAAAAGATGTGCAGGAACAAGAGATTGATCGTTGGTCGTTCACAAGATGAAGGTTGCACAAGCAAACAGACAAGATTGTACACCGGTTACTATTCTGAAGCACACAAGCTAGTCGGTTGTTGGCCGCATGGTTATTCAGAGTTTCTAGCCAGATGATGTATCAATCAATCGTATTGTGGATTTAAGGTTGTTGGCCACACTTCCATTCTCTACAGGCATTCGGTTCATCAGGGAGCTTCCGTTTGCTACAACCACTCGCTTATGCCTTTGTCATGTCGCATATACATTTGTGTCTTGTGTCCTACACTGTCCAATGAAAAATAGTCTCGTTCCCAGCGCCGGCGTGGGGGCAGTGGCTCGTAGACGACGACGGCGGAGTCGGCGAGCTTGCGCCTGATTCGGTAGCTCCGGTAGACCTTCTGCACCTTGGTCGCCGCGTCATTCGCGCCGCCTCCAGCCGCCGGCGATGGCGAGGAGGCCTCCGTGTGATTCGGCTCCCGCACGGCAGAGTACACGCTGTCCAACCCAGCCGCCGGAGGGAGCAGTCAGGTGGAGGGGTATGTAGCTCGGCGGCGGCTGCAGGGCGCGACAGACAGAGGCGGCTAGGGTTTCCATGGGACGGGGCGGGGAAGAGAGGGGAGTGGGCGGGGAGGGGAACGGCAGTGGGGCTGGCGGCTTGGACAAGCAGAGCCGCATGGGCACGCGAAATGTCCAAAATGCCCTCGGTGGCCGACCAATTTTACAGGCGGTGGCATCCCAGAGGCAGCACTATTCATTGCAATAGTAACCGAATCTGATCCGGCGGCCGAAATTGACCAGGAGCGAGATCCGACGTCCCAGATCGCATCAAGCAACCAGATCCGACGGTCAGGGATCCAAACGGCTGAGGAGCCGGGAGGATCCCTGTCGATCTTATTTCTCGATAGTGCCTAATGCGTTTTCTAAGACCACCTTTGACTATTGATAGGATTAATAGTATATGAGATATATAATGTGAAAATTATATCACTAGAAGCTCCTTTCATGTATGAATATAACTGTATGCTTTGTGTAAGTTGCATGTCATATATTATTGCTCTAACATGTGATCAAAGTTAGGCTTGAAAAACGTATTATGCCTTATATATATGGATAGAGGGAGTAAGACGTTTTAGATTCAACAGTAGAGATAATAACAGATAATAAATGTCCTAGTGTGCAGTATTAACGATTCAATAGTAGGAATATTTTATTTTGATTTAAAAGGTTATTGAGAAAAATCTTCTCTCCGTATTTTAATGCTAGTAACCACAGTGTGTATACACCCTGAATCATCGTTGCTCTTTCTTCTGCATTTGCCTCACCTAGCCATGCTAATGCTAGTAACCGCGTGGCAAATGTGGTGAGCACCCTTAAAAAAAACCAACTAGCAAGTGCACTTTGGGAGCAAGCTTGCACCGGCGGGATCGCCACTGGAGCTCCCTTTTCCGACTGCATAATTTTCCGCAAAGCCGAGTGTGGGCACGACCAAAATCTGTGATAGTTTGTCTCTTCCCGTCCACACGCAACACAGAAAAAACCGGGTTTGATCCTTCTTCTATGTAGTTCATCACCCACTGCAAGCCCATTCGTAATCAATCTCCATGAATCGACTTTAGCGTTGTTCGGTAGGTTAGAATCCCACAAAGCTAGCCAACCCTTGTGATTTATGGCCGTTGAGGAGGGTTCCGGCCATCAGACCCTCACTCGATTCATAACAGTCTTTTTTTGAAATGAAAAGGTAGATCTTGCTCTACCTTATATATTTCAAAACAGGCCGAAGCCCGAAGACCAACAGGTCAATTAAATGAACCTTGTGCAATGCACCGCGGTGCAAAAGGCAACAGGAGCCTGCGAGATGAGAGAAGAGTTGGAAGAGCAGATACATGATGACAACAACCAGGAAACGCCGCTGCTAATGCCCTAACATATGCACCCACTGTAGCATAGCATTTTTATCCTCCTGACGTCGTGCTCTATATATCCACAGTTTGGCCGCATAACAGTTTCGGCAAATTTTAACATGCTCCCTCTTACCCCTCTTTTTACATGTGAGGTAAGCAGGTAAGAGTCAATCATACCACTAATTAATAAGATCAACGGCTCAGATCTATTATATATTCTTACCTCATGTGAAAAGAGGGGGTAAGAGGGAGCATGTTAAAACTGCTCTTCAAATATATGTTCTGCAAATTACATCGTTTTATAATTTATTTAGGCAAAAATATGAGTTTCAAGAAGAAGAAGATTGTTGTATCTGAACCATTATAAATTCAGTAACAAGTTGGCAGAATTCGGTAGATGCGAAGTCGGCGCGTCGATGACCCTGACAGTTGTTGGACCCGTGGCGACCGCAGAGAAGGTGGGGAACATGCGGGAGGGGAGGTTGAACGAGGAGGGGAGGTGGGATTTATTTGGAAAGATTCGGTGGGGAGGCCACAACGCACGTGGGAGGGGAGGTTGAACGGAACGAACAAAACAAGAAAAAAAAAACCATTTCGGTGAAAACGGAGACATGCGGGTGGGACGGAAGAAAAATTCTAAAGGAAAAGTTGAGATTATGATTCAATAGTAGAGATGATCATAGATAATAAATGACATAGTGCGTGGGATTAGCGAATTGTTATTTAGAAATATCTAATTTTGTTTTGAAAGAAGAAAAAATTATCAGTGTGTACCGGCCTACGAACTTCTCTTTTAGGAGTAGAGATTCAATAATAGAGATAATAACAGATAATAAATGTCGTAGTGCACGGTATTAGCGATTTGTTATTAATAAATATTTTATTTTGATTTGAAAGGTTATTGAGAAAATCTTCTCTCTTTCTTTTAAGAAGGTGATCTCATATGTATATGTATAGTGTGATTTTTGAATAATTAATTACCTAATATTTAGGTTATTGAATTGAACCGGCGTCTGCCAAAGCAAGCATAAAAAACGTGGCATAAAAAACGAAAGAGGGATCGAGCAAATCGATTTGGTTTTCAGTGTGAGGGAGCAAAAAAAATAGCGTGGTGAGACGAAAATAAACCGTGGATCTCAGCCTACCAAATCCCGTTTTAGGAGTAGAGAGATGGTGATCGGTGGCTTGCAAACATACTTTTATTTCCTTTTCCTTTATTTTTCGTCACTAGAAGTAGAAGATTTCCACAAAGCTGTGACCTTGGCTAGTGTAAGATTTGAAGAACCATCCATGGTTAGCGCACGTGTGGCTCTGTCTCTGAGCTCACCAACACGCCTCCTCATCATCGTTGCTTCCTCCCCATCCATCACACGTCGGAGCACGCTCACAATCTCTTCCTTACAGACAAAGCCGTCGCCAGCAGGCCCGGCGGCGTTAACCCGGGCCGCCACCCCTGCGTGCGCCTCCAACATGGCGGCGTTCATCTTCTGCTCCGCGTAGAGCGGCCATGCCACCATGGGCACTCCATTGAGGATACTCTCCAGGCTCGAGTTCCATCCGCAGTGCGTGACGAAGCACCCGACTGCGGCGTGCGCGAGGATCGCCGTCTGCGGTGCCCACGACAGGAGGACGAGCCCCACCCCCGCCGTCCTCTCGACGAAGCCCCCCGGCAGGAAGCCGAGCGGGCCGTCGTCGTCGTCTCCTCCTCGGCCGGTTCCGAAGAAGGCGCCGTCCGCCGTGTCCTCGTGTGGCCGCTTTGCCGCCCAGATGAACGGACGCCCGGTCGCCTCCAGCGCGAGCGCTAGCTCGGTCGTCTGCCGCCGGGTGAGCGTGCCACCGCTCCCGAACGACAGGAACACCACGGAACCACGTGCCTGCTGGTCCAGCCGTGTGACGAGACGTGCGTGCTCCGGCTCCTGGTTCACGCCGACCGGCCTGGTCCAGACCAACGGCCCGACCGCGTGCACCGGCATGTCCTTCACGCAGTCCGTGCCGCCGTGGCCCACGGCGGGCTCCACCTCACGGAACGTGTTCACGAGAATCCCGTCGACCCTCGCGGCGTCCTTGGCCAAGGACAGGAACCCGGCGTACGTCTCGCTGCTCCGGTCGGCAAGCATGGATCCGGGAAGCTCGCGCGCGTGGATGGGCACGCAGCCCGGCAGCCGGATCGGGTCCGTCGCGTCCCGGTACTCCCCGACGAGCCCCGCGTCGAGCTCCGGCAGATGCAAGAACAGGGAAAGGAGCATCCACGGCGAGGTGAAGAACATGTAGCACGGGACGCCCAGCTCCGCCGCGACGTCGCGCGCCGGCACGCTGGCCATGTCCACCACGAGCGCGGCGAGCGGCGCGGTCGACGCCAGCGACCGGGCGATGTCCCGGACGTGCGGGACAGCCGAGAGGGCGGCGTGCACGACGCGTTCGCGGACGGGGGTTGAGGTCGGCAGGGCGTCCGCCGGTGGCGCGGGCAGCGCGACGAGGTCGACCCCATCGGGCATGGACGAGGCCAGGGTGGCGTACTGCTCCGAGGGAGCCTCCGTGGCCGCCGCGAAGAGGAGCGTGGCGGCAAGGCCGTGGTAGGCGACGAGCTGGCGCGCCAGCTCAGCGAATGGGATGAGGTGCCCCATGCACGGGCTGCACAGCAGCAGCACGTGCGGCCGCGCGCTCGCCGGCGACGGTTCGTGGTGACCTGACTCGCCTCCCATGGCGCCGTACGTGCGCGACGTCGTGCCGAACAGCTGGTGTTTTGGTGGGGGTCGGGAGCAGAGTGTGGCGTGTTTTGGTTTCCGAGTTTGGGCTTGGAGTTGGAGTTAACGCTGCCTCATCATTTCTGGTGGTTGGCTCACTTGGTTGCACGGCCGAACAAATTAGAGCCGCTATCCCATATGTGGCGTCATGGTTGACATCACTTTAGGCACGGTAGGTAATAGAGCTACAAGTCAAATTTGGCATCTCGAGGGGTTAACCGTTACTGTAGTTTGCTAGTCAGGTTTATCCGGACAGGATAGAATAAAATCTCGAAAAAATGGAGCTGGGGGGCCATTGAGTGGAAGATTGCCAAATGGAGCACCGGGAGGCGTTGAAAGAGCTGTTCGGTGTGTGTCGAGAGTGGGCTGTGACTTGATTGAAGGCTATGCCGTAGTGGGGAGGATGGCCAAGTGCTAGCGACTGATCAGAGAGACGGAATCAATTAGCGTGATGCTGGACAGGAGGTTGCTTTTGTTAGAATTAATGGGCCTGGCCCATTAACAAAATCTGAAATCTCAAATGAGCCCATGTGTAAAATGACAAGTGGTGGTGCTAAAGTTTAGTCCCACCCCGGAAGTTGAAGAAGAGTCGGACCTATTTATATAGTGGGTTCTCTTCACCATTCTAAGGGTGTGTTTGGTTCTGATCACCGGGTGGAACGTAATGGGTCCGTCCCGTGCCTTGGACAGATCGTTTGACATCTATATGGATGGATGCCCTGTATTTTGACATGAATATGAACGCATGACTTATATTTTCATAGATTTTTCAAATGTATAATTAGTATTTTGTTCGGCATTATTTTATTTTATGTTAACAATACAAAGACTAGTGACAGTTATGCATATATATGACTGATACGTCTTCAACGTATCTATAATTTTTAATTGTTTCATGCTGTTATATTATCATTCTTGGATGTTTTATATTCATTTTATAGCAACTTTATATCATTTTCTGGGACTAACCTATTGACATAGTGCCCAGTGCCAGTTGCTGTTTTTTGCTTGTTTTTTGTTTCACAGAATATCCATATCAAACGGAGTCCAAACGCAGTGAAACTTTTTGGAGATTTTTTTCTGCCCAGAAGACAACTTGGGAGCGAAGGAAGTGCTAGAGGGGAGGCCCGTGGGGCCCACTACCCACCTGAGCGCGCTAGAGGCCCCTGGCGCGCCCTGATGGGTAGTGGGGCCCATGGAGGTCCTTTCCACCGTCTCTCAGCTCTATAAATACCCAAATATTCCAGAAACCCTGTGAGAGTCGACGAAACACAATTTCAGCCGCCGTAAGTTCCAGAACCACGAGATCCAATTTAGATCCCTATTCCGGCACCTTGCCGGAGGGGAACACGATCACTGAGGGGTTCATCATCCTCATTGGCGCTCCTCCGATGATGCGTGAGTAGTTTACCACAGACCTACGGGTCCGTAGGCAGTAGCTAGATGGTTTCTTCTTTCTTTTTGATTCTCAATACAATGTTCTCCTCGATGTTCTTGGAGATCTATTTGATGTAATGACTTTTTTGCGGTGTGTTTGTTGAGATCCGATGAATTGTGAGTTTATAATCAGATCTATCTATGAATATTATTTGAGTCTTCTTTGATCTCTTATATGCATGATTATTATAGTCTCGTATTTCTTCTCCGAAACTTTGGTTTGGTTTGGCCAACTAGATTGATTTTTCTTGCAATGGGAAGATGTGCTTTGTGATGTGTTTGATCTTACGGTGTCCTCATCCAGTGACAGAAGGGGTAGCGAGGCACGCACGTATCATTGCTATTAAGGAT
The DNA here is from genome assembly GCA_011799875.1 of Thinopyrum elongatum. Classification (NCBI taxonomy): domain Eukaryota; kingdom Viridiplantae; phylum Streptophyta; class Magnoliopsida; order Poales; family Poaceae; genus Thinopyrum; species Thinopyrum elongatum. The sequence goes on along the minus strand of CM022302.1, from coordinate 67,057,252 downwards.
AAAAAGATGGGGTCTATTCCTACATGAATAGATCTTGTCGACATCATGTCATCATTCTTATTGTATTACACCGTTTCTTCATGAACTTAATACACTAGATGCATGTTGGATAGTGGTCGATGTGTGGAGTAATAGTAGTAGATGCAGGAAGGAGTCGGTCTACTAATCTTGGACGTTATGCCTATATACATGATCATTGCCTTGAATATCGTCATAATTATTTGCTCTTCTATCAATTGCCCAACAGTAATTTGTTTACTCACCGTATGCTATTTTTTCGAGAGAAGCCACTAGTGAAATCTGATGGAAATATGCCCTAGAGGCAATAATAAAATGGTTATTATTATATTTCCTTATTCATGATAAAGGTTTATTATTCATGCTAGAATTGTACTGATCGGAAACTTAAATACATGTGTGAATACATAAACAAATACCGTGTCCCTAGTAAGCCTCTATTAGACTAGCTCGTTGATCAAAGATGGTTAATGTTTCCTAACGATAGACATCTGTTGTCATTTGATAACGGGATCACATCATTAGGAGAATGATGTGATGGACAAGACCCATCCATTAGCTTAGCATAATGATCGTTCAGTTTATTGCTATTGCTTTCTTCATGTCAAATACATATTCCTTCGACTATGAGATTATGCAACTCCCGGATACCGGAGGAATACCTTGTGTGCTATCAAACGTCACAACGTAACTGGGTGATCATAAAGATGCTCTACAGGTATCTCCAAAGGTGTTTGTTGAGTTGGCATAGATCGAGATTAGGATTTGTCACTCCGAGTATCGGAGAGGTATCTCTGGGCCCTCTCGGTAATACACATCATAAGAAGCCTTACAAGCAAAGTGACTAATGAGTTAGTTACAGGATGATGTATTACGGAACGAGTAAAGAGACTTGCCAGTAACGAGATTGAACTAGGTATGAAGATAACGACGATCGAATCTCGGGCAAGTAACATACCGATGGACAAAGGGAATTACGTATGTTGTCATAACGGTTCGACCGATAAAGATCTCCGTAGAATATGTAGGAGCCAATATGGGCATCTAGGTTCCGCTATTGGTTATTGACCGGAGAGGTGTCTCGGTCATGTCTACATAGTTCTCGAACCCGTAGGGTCCGCACGCTTAACGTTCGTTGACGATATAGTGTTATATGAGTTATATGTTTTGGTGATCGAATGTTGTTTGGAGTCCCGGATGAGATCACGGACATGATGAGGAGTATCGAAATGGTCGAGAGGTAAAGATTGATATATAGGACGATGGTATTCGGACACCGGAATAGTTTCAGAGTGCACCGGGTACTCATCGGGTCACCGGAAGGGGTACTGGGCACCCCCGACAAGTGTATGGGCCTTATGGGCCAAGGGGGGGGGGGACCGACCAGCCCACTGTGACGCCCCCGGCTTAATCGTGCACTAATCATACACGCAAATGCACACGATCAAGCCCAAGGACTCACTTGAAGTTATCACAACACAACTCTAAAAACATAAATAAAGTCATACAAGCTTTATATTACAAGCCAGGGCCTCGAGGGCTCGAATACATAGCTCGATGGCATAAAAGTGTCAGCGGAAGCATCAGATATCTGGGTACAGATATAAAAGATGAAACAGGGAGGCCTTAAAAAGGCGGGGCAAAACAAAACACTACGATCGAAAGGCGCAGGCCTCCTGCCTGGGACCCTCCGATCCTACTCCTGGTCATCGGCCAGCTCATAGAAGTAACCACTCTCGAGGTGGTAGTAGTAGTCGACGGAGGTGCAGCTGTCTCAGGGCTCTGTCATCTGGTCATGACAAACTGATATGGGGAGAAAAAGAAAACAAAGCAACCGTGAGTACTCCGAAGTACTCAGCAAGCAAGGATCTAAACTACATATGCAACATTATCAAAGGAAGGCTGTATATGTGGACTAGGCTGCAGAAATGCCAGAATAGAGAGAAGTCCTAGTCCTATCGAAGACTAGCATCTTCAGCATCTTCAAGTATCTTCAACGATCTTGCAGCATTAGAAGAGTACAGTATAGCATAATGTAAAGTAGTAGTAGTGTCAAGTAATAGTCTTGCCCAGAGATCCTTCCTTGACTCTCTGCGAGAAAGCGATCCCGGAGCCACATATCCAGGTACCATCTCAAGTTCTAATTGTATCGATCGGGATACAATTCTGAGTGTCCTTTACCGTAGGACCGGCTATCGATAGATGTGCTCTTCCCTGCAGGGGTGCACCAACTTACCCACCACGCTCGCTTAACTCCGGCCGGACACACTTTCCTGGGTCATGCCCGGCCTCGGCCAAACGATACACCGCAACCCTACCTATAGCTCAGCAGAGAGGTCCCCGTTGGTCTACCTACTAAGCGCAAGGGGGTCTTGGGCCATCGCCCCTCGCCCTCCGGGTCGTTGCGCACACGCGGATCCAGGTACCACCCCTCAGGATGGCGCCGGCCCAGCCGTGCCGCGATGCTGAACTGGACGTCTGACAGAGCTTTCGGCTGATGCTACAATGCAGAGTGCCCATAACTCTTCCCACGTGATGGTTAGTGCTATCCGACCATACGCCAGCTCGGATTAAATATCCAAATCGTTAGTGGACTAGGGGCTTGCGGTAACGAGCAGAGACTCACGATCGATGTGACCCCGTCGCCCCGTCTCGAGGACTTGCTGCAAGGGCTAAGAATGCCCGGCCGCGCCTCGTAAAATAACTCACGAGTAACTATCCATCATTCGCGAGGGTCGACCCGCCTTTCCAAGTAACAGTATCATTAGTTATGTAAGGCATCTGTGTGGCTACCATATCAAGGGGAATCCAAGGCATCACCCTCGTTGGACCCCACCTGATGTAACATCAAGGTGAACGTAGGAGGCATCACCCTCGAGGTCCACACTTGAGGTGTTGCACGACTTCGTCGTTATCGGGGGTGGTGTAGGAGGAATCACCCTCGCTGACCACGACCGACTAACTAACCTACAAGGTTATCATCAGAAGTGCTGACGAGGTATCACCCTCGGCACTCGATAGTAACCCAGTAGTGTCGAGCAACTAAGGGGGAAGTGAGGTGCGGTGCCGGGGCCTGGTCTTTGATCCCGTTGATCGGGTCTTTAGATAATCCAGCGGGGCAGTCGGGATAAGGGGGTCACTCATGGGTCTCTAACCAGCCTATACTAAACAGTTTAGGATGAACAGAAAGGTATCAACAGCAGGTTACAATAAACAGGCTATGTAGCAGAATAGGAGCAATCATTTACAATAGCAAAATCTAATGCAAGCATGAGAAAATAGAATGGCGATATTGGGATGATCAAAGGGGGGGCTTGCCTGGTTGCTCGGTGGCAAAGGCAGGGTCGCCAGTGGGGTCGTCGATCTTCAGGGCATCGTCAGCGGTCTCGGGGTCTAGCGAATAGGAAGAGGGGGAAGAAACAGTAAATACAAGCAAACAGATGCATGACATGACTTCAGACAGAGCTAGGGGTGTTCTAACGCAGTACTACGTGATACCGGCGAAGGGAAAAACATCCGGGAATGTTTTCCCAAAGTTTGGCATTTTCCGGACAAATGAAAGAGAGGGAAAAGTTCCACGTTCGCTATGCTAGGGGTGTGTGGCAGATGAACGGACTGCGTATTCGGATTCGTCTCGTCGTTCTGAGCAAATTTCATGTATAAAACTTTTTCATCCGAGCTACGATTATTTTCCTATGAATTTCCAAAGTTTAAGTTATTTTCAGAATTTACTGGAATTTGGCAAGTCTGAGAATTGCATCAGTTTTTAAACATCACTTAGCTATTTTCAAAAGGCTACAACTATTGTTCTGTACATTCTATGATTTTGTGCCTTATATCAATTTTGAGTAATCTTTGTGGTCTACATGTTAGTATAACTTTCATCCATATTAGAGTTCATTTGCTTGATCATCAACAGCTCTAAAGTAGCTATGAAAATAAAGTTGTTTCTCGGTTTTTCTGTTGACAGAACATGGAACTTTGTGATTTTCGTAGGATTTAATCCGTGCCTCAAATGGATTTGGTCCAGTGGGATAAAATGAAGTTTGTCAAGTGTACTCTTAGCCAATATTATTTTTATCCACATAAGAATTTGTTTTGTGGATGTTTATTGGCTGTCAAAGGGGCTACTCAATGTGAATTTGCCAAAGCTAGCTGCAGCTACGGTAACTGAACGTTACTGTAGCTAGCAGCAGCAGAATGCAGCAGCAGCGGCGCAGCGGCAACTAAGCAGCCGCGGCATGAGCAGCAGCCAGCGGGGCAGCAGAGCAAGCAGCACGGCGGCAGCGCAGCAGCAGTTCGCGGGCGCGCGCACACGCAGCAGGAGCAAAGCAGCGGCCGCAGCGCTAGCAGCAAGCGGGAGCAGCTACTGCACGTACGCGTACGCGTACGTGGGAACTCAGACGAGCTCGGGGATGATGGCTACGGCAACGGATTGAGTGTACAAGGATGGGGGAATGGAGGAGGAGCTCACCACGGTGCGGATGACGAGCTCGAGGAGGTCGGAGATGGACCGAAACGGTGGGAATCGACGATGGACGCTGACGATGTACGAGATGAAGAAGACGGCGATGGCGAGCGTACGAGCTGTCCCAGCTCGATTCAGAGCATGTAGGCGAAGGAGTCGTCGATGCTGATTCTCGTGGACATCCTCCCGGGCGCCGGGGAGGCCAGTGGCCGTGACGACGATGGTGGCGCGGCAAAGGTGGTTCGGCCATGGGTTCAGGAGACGAGTGTGGCACGAGGGAGAGAGGGAAAGAACCTAGGGTTCGTCTAGAGGGTCGGGGGTGGCCTCCTTATCCCCTCCCCAGCGTTCTGTAGCGCCAGGCGTCGATCATCGGCGGCCATGGTGCCGTGGATGGCTGCCACGCCATGGCTCTGCCTCCTCTGTACAAGAAGTTGGGGAAGGCCGTAGATGGGCTGGTTCATGCTACTGTAGCGATGGGCCTAAGTGCATAGTGGCATTTTCCCTTTATCCTTTCTGGGATTAAACTAGCTACTGTTTTGTGTTTAGCTGAGTGAGCAATCAATTTTTGTTAAAGGCGAAACTTGGCACATAAATCTAGCACAAAATTACTAGGTGGCACAAAAAGTTTGGGAGTTATTTGAAGTCGTTTGAATTTTCCGAAATGAAAATGGATTTAATATTTTTGTTTTGGGTACTGTTTTAAATAGGTTAGAGACATTTTAATAACTCAAAAAATGTTGGTTTCAATTTCATAACTGCCTTGGGATTATTTGCAACATGATGAACTATTTAGTTTTGTAGTTTGAAGAAATATTTATTTGACTTTATTTTAAGTTTGAATTTGAGATAGAAATATTTCTTAACTGTTTTTCTTATGGCATGATGATGATGACTTGGCATGATTAAGAGGTGATCACTGTAGTTGATACATGGGGGTGTTACAATTCTCCTCCACTACAAGAAATCTCGTCCCGAGATTTAAGTGGGGAAGTAAAAGTAACTTCGGGAGAACTAACCCTTATCAGGTTAATTATCTGGTGAACAATTCCGGGAATGTGGCAGAAGTATCTCTCGAGTTGAAACTTAAGAAAACATCGAGAGTAAAGTGTGAAGGTACAATAAGAAGTTTCAAGCGAATGAAATCCGATCGATACCTGAACAGGGTGTGGAAAAGGGTTCAGAACATCGGGAATAGATCATCTCTCGGAGGGTGGCTCGTGACATGATACGGAGCCAAATGCAAGAATATTTCGGAATCAAGGTTGTTCAGGAGAGTCAGGTTCCGATCCTGTGGAACTGTGATGAGGGTCGATCGAGATTAGGGATCGGTGACATCTTTCCGGTCTCGACAACAAAGTATGTCAGAGGATAGTCTGTCAGCTATGTCGGTAACAACTTCGACACCAAGGGCGAGGGACGAAGAGAACCATTTTCCTGCTCGTTGAATGAGGCAGACCAATAGGCAAAGTTCTCGTCCATCGGTGGTTACCGTAATGTCATCAACAATAGTAACAGGGTCTCAGTGACAGAGTTGTAGACCGAGATGTTTTCATAGGCAGAGAATTATTTCTGCTTAGATAAGCTAGATTACTGGAAAGGTTAAACAAAACAATGGAAAGGAAATTATGATTAATTGATTATTCAAATTAACCAATGGGAAGGAAGATGTGTTTACACACCAAAAATTGGTAGTATATCCTTCCCAGGGAAAAAGCCGAACAGGATATACATGATATGACAGCAAGTCCAAAGGCATTTAGATAAGGGGGCGAGGGAAGAATCATGTTATTACCCATACAATGTTGTTTGGATAATTGATCAAGAAACATTTGGCAATGTGCTTCCAATGTTCATGTTGGTGTTCGGAATACCACAGTCATGCTTCGAGGTAGCAATAACATGGTGTTTCGGGTAAGAGTTGGATCTGAAGATCACAAGATATACAATGGAACACTTCCAAGATTATCTCGGAATGTAAGGATTAACCAAACACGACCAGGTCTGTGTTGGCAGGAAGTCAAGGATGTCATTGATGATATCACAAATCATCGAGGGGCAGAGATGGTATTTCTAGCCATGAATTCAATGGACATCTCCGAGAAAGCCAAAATACTGTCGGTGATCATGACACATTTGTCGAAAGTTTTCAGGAAGATGTAGTCGGTCAGCGATGACATCAAGCAAAAGGAATGTCGAAGCAAAAGGTTATTGGAACCACGGATACGACACAAGCTCGAAATCAAGCTTGTTGTTCGAGGTGAAATGATAAGATGAGGAAGATCGACGTAAGCTTAGCTCGTCGTCGGGAGTTGGTCCGGGCATAAGGACCAGGTAGCACAGTTAAAAGTTGGCACGATAAAAATATAATCGACCAGGCTAGGAATGATGGGATGGAGTATCACTCCAATAAGAATTTACTAGAGGTAGTGCAATGACACAATATCCTTGAGATATCATGGGGCAATACTTGAAGGTACACCTGAATAGAGGTTGGATAGGTGAAATGATCTGCAGAAGACAAGTATTTTAACTTGTCCGAGAAATGGAATCAAGGAGATAATATGGTCGGATCCATGATTGCAAAGGATCAATTCACAGGTACAAATGAACCTTTAAGAGAGGCTTCCATGATAAGTTCTGGATCGGGTCCATGGGCATGAACGCAAAGGTTCAAGGTCGACTCCCACTTCTTCAATGCATAACCTCTCATTCACTTCTCGCTTTTAATGAAGTTGAAATGTTGAAAATTTATCTGGCGTAACACCAGTAGTGAGTGACCCGTAGAAGTTTCTGGGGTCTCGTAGATGGCAGAAGCATAGATACAACCCATCGGGACAATTTTACGAATCCATACAACCATCAACCAAAGCAAGGGATGCGAGTTCGAAAGCAGAGTATCGAAGTCAAAGCAGATGATACAATTTACTGGAGGTACCAAATACCAAGGGAAGAGCTCATAAGATGTTTGAATATGAAGGATACTGTCGGATATTAATCCAACAAAAGATCAGGTAGACGACAAAGGATATGATGTGAGTAGCGGTACTCAACCAGAAGAAGAAGAAATGCAAGGGCATCGGTTTATGGAAACATCTAAATAAGCCAAAGCTTAAATGCGAAGGGTTTTCGGTTCTAAAATTCGTGGAATTAGAGGCAGAGGCTCTGATAAAAAGATGAGTATGTTGAATAGAATTAGATGGACAACTTTAGTGTTCCATCTTGCAGAGATCTCCAACCATGGTTACGTGACATGTCCTGGTCAGTAGTCAGTCCCAAGTCAATAAGGAGAAGGAACGCACTACCTCTCCGTGCCATGCAAGCTGGGAGGATATACAGTCGGCAAGAAGTAGAGAATGCTTCAGTGCCAAAGGCAATGTCAACGGGGAAGGAACCGGTAAGGTTCTTAGAATAGAAAGGAATCGGTCGGATAACTGTCCACAAAAGGAATCAAGTGATCCGTGAGAACTAACGGGGTAAGGTTTTAACAACTGGTTCCACCTGAGAGTCCTCCGAGAAAGGATGGGGGCAAGTACATCGAATTAAGGAAGCACTTGAACATCCCAAGTATAAGATTCAGAGGGTTCACGATTTCCAAAGCCAGGAGTGGCAATTAGTTCACCTAGGCAGAGGGACGAGTGATTTGCACATGCTTAGTTGGATAATCAATCAATGCTTGATTGGCCGAGAACCAGCTCATGTCCGGAATGGTGACTGAGCTGGTAGGAAAATTTCTAAGAATCGACGGATGATAGGGACTATTCTCATTCATATTGAATCAATTGATTCGGAACGACAATGACAAGGAATGCTAATGAATATTGCGAGACATATGGATTTGACCATAATGCAGACAGTCAAGACTTTCAGGAGCACTAGATTGCAGAGGATCTTCGGGAGATCGAATTGCACTTCAAAGAATTTTGTGAGACATATGAACAACTGGGGATGAACGAATCCCCGATAAGTGTGAGGAATTATCCGCAGTGCGAAAGAAGCTGCACGGCAGTAGGCTGAAAGAATTCCCGGATTAACGAGGAGTATTACGAGGTATCTTGCACATAACAGAGTAACTAGGTAAGAAGGTACAAAGAACAAGGATGGTTAGTTATTCACAAGAAGTTTGTCGGGGATCAGGAACTGCAAAGTAGTGGCACAGGGTCTCGGTTAACGTCGAGGAGTATTTTCAGATTCTTCTGATGAAGCAGACAATCATCTGTAGTGAAAGGGCTCTCCGGGAGGACGGAATTTACGAGATCTTAAGTGTCAGCGTTAGTAGATTTATTAAACCCGAATAGAGGAGAGATCAGAGTCCCGGAGTAAAGACAAGGAATAAAAGATCCTAATACCACCCAATTGGCAACGTGGGCCTGTAAGCCACACAACCAAGTTAGTAAAACAGTTTTTGGACCACTAGACTCAACTTCGGCCAAGGAGTTGGAAAGGGGGATTCCTACAAGCAGTCGGGTCTGATACCAACCTGTGACGCCCCCGGCTTAATCGTGCACTAATCATACATGCAAATGCACACGATCAAGCCCAAGGACTCACTTGAAGTTATCACAACACAACTCTAAAAACATAAATAAAGTCATACAAGCTTTATATTACAAGCCAGGGCCTCGAGGGCTCGAATAAATAGCTCGATGGCATACAAGTGTCAGCAGAAGCATCAGATATCTGGGTACAGATATAAAAGATAAAACAGAGAGGCCTTAAAAAGGCAGGGCAAAACAAAACACTACGATCGAAAGGCGCAGGCCTCCTGCCTGGGACCCTCTAATCCTACTCCTGGTCGTCAGCCAGCTCGTAGAAGTAACCACTCTCGAGGTGGTAGTAGTAGTCGTCGGAGGTGCAGCTGTCTCAGGGCTCTGTCATCTGGTCACGACAAACTGATATGGGGAGAAAAAGAAAGCAAACCAACCGTGAGTACTCCGAAGTACTCAGCAAGCAAGGATCTAAACTACATATGCAACATTATCAAAGGAAGGCTGTATATGTGGACTGGGCTGCAGAAATGCCAGAATAGAGAGAAGGCCTAGTCCTATCAAAGACTAGCATCTTCAGCATCTTCAAGTATCTTCAACGATCTTGCAGCATTAGAAGAGTACAATATAGCATAATGTAAAGTAGTAGTAGTGTCAAGTAACAGTCTCGCCCAGAGATCCTTCCTCGACTCCCTGCGAGAAAGCGATCCCGGAGCCACATATCCAGGTACCATCTCAAGTTCTAATTGTATCGATCGGGATACAATTCCGAGTGTCCTTTACCGTAGGTCCGGCTATCGATAGATGTGCTCTTCCCTGCAGGGGTGCACCAACTTACCCACCACGCTCGCTTAACTCCGGCCGGACACACTTTCCTGGGTCATGCCCGGCCTCGGCCAAACGATAGACCGCAACCCTACCTACAGCTCAGCAGAGAGGTCCCCGTCGATCTATCTCCTAAGCGCAAGGGGTTCTTGGGCCATCGCCCCTCGCCCTCCGGGTCATTGCGCACACGCGGATCCAGGTACCACCCCTCAGGATGGCGCCGGCCCAGCCGTGCCACGATGCTGAACTGGACGTCTGACAGAGCTTTCGGCTGATGCTACGATGCAGAGTGGCCATAACTCTTCCCACGTGATGGTTAGTGCTATCTGACCATAGGCCGGCTCGGATCAAATATCCAAATTGTTAGCGGACTAGGGGCTTGCGGTAACGAGCAGAGACTCACGATCGATGTGACCCCGTCGCCCCGTCTCGAGGACTTGCTGCAAGGGCTAAGAATGCCCAGCCGCGCCTCGTAAAATAACTCACGGGTAACTATCCATCTTTCACGAGGGTCGACCCGCCTTTCCAAGTAACAGTATCATCAGTTATGTAAGGCATCCGTGTGGCTACCATATCAAGGGGAATCCGAGGCATCACCCTCGTTGGACCCCACCTGATGTAACATCAAGGTGAACGTAGGAGGCATCACCCTCAAGGTCCACACTTGAGGTGTTGCACGACTTCGTCGTTATCAGGGGTGGTGTAGGAGGAATCACCCTCACTGACTACGACCGACTAACTAACCTACAAGGTTATCATCAGAAGTGCTGACGAGGTATCACCCTCGGCACTCGATAGTAACCCAGTAGTGTCGAGCAACTAAGAGGGAAGTGAGGTGCGGTGCCGGGGCCTGGTCTTCGATCCCGTTGATCGGGTCTTCAGATAATCCAGCGGGGCAGTCGGGATAAGAGGGTCACTCATGGGTCTCTAACCAGCCTATACTAAACAGTTTAGGATGAACAGGAAGGTATCAACAGCAGGTTACTATAAACAGGCTATGTAGCAGAATAGGAGCAATCGTTTACAATAGCAAAATCTAATGCAAGCATGAGAAAATAAAATGGGCGATATCGGGATGATCAAAGGGGGGGCTTGCCTGCTTGCCCGGCGGCAAAGGCAGGGTCGCTAGTGGGGTCGTCGATCTTCAGGGCATCGTCAGCGGTCTCGGGGTCTAGCAAATAGGAAGAGCGGGAAGAAACAGTAAATACAAGCAAACAGATGCATGACATGACTTCAGACAGAGCTAGGGGTGTTCTAACGCAGTACTACGTGATACCGGCGAAGGAAAAAACATCCGGGAATGCTTTCCCGAAGTTTGGCATTTTCCGGACAAATGAAAGAGAGGGAAAAGTTCCACGTTCACTATGCTAGGGGCGTGTGGCAGACGAACGCACTGCCTATTCGGATTCGTCTCGTCATTCTGAGCAACTTTCATGTATAAAACTTTTTCATCCGAGCTACAATTATTTGCCTATGAATTTCCAAAGTTTAAGTTATTTTCAGAATTTACTGGAATTTGACTGTCTGAGAATTGCATCAGTTTTTTAAACATCACTTAGCTGTTTTCAAAAGGCTATAACTATTGTTCTGTACATCCTATGATTTTGTGCCTTATATCAATTTTGAGTAATCTCTGTGATCTATATGTTAGTATAACTTTCATCCATATTAGAGTTCATTTGCTTGATCATCAACAGCTCTAAAGTAGCTATGAAAATAAAGTTGTTTCTCGGTTTTTCTGTTAACAGAACATGGAACTTTGTGATTTTCGTAGGATTTAATCCGTGCCTCAAATGGATTTGGTCCAGTGGGATAAAATGAAGTTTGTCAAGTGTAATCTTAGCCAATATTATTTTTATCCACATAAGAATTTGTTTTGTGGATGTTTATTGGCTGTCAAAGAGGCTAATCAATGTGAATTTGCCGAAGCTAGCTGCAGCTATAGTAACTGGACGTTACTGTAGCTAGCTAGCAGCAAAATTCAGCAGCAGTGGCGCAGCGGCAACTAAGCAGCCGCGGCATGAGCAGCAGCCAGCGGGGCAGCAGAGCAAGCAGCACGGCGGCAGCACAGCAGCAGTTCGCGGGAGCGCTAGCAGCAAGCGGGAGCAGCTACTGCACGTACGCGTACGCGGGAACTCGGACGAGCTCGGGGATGATGGCTACGGCAACGGATTGAGTGTACAAGGATGGGGGAATGGAGGAGGAGCTCACCGCGGTGTGGATGACGAGCTCGGGGAGGCCGGAGGTGGACCGGAACGGTGGGAATCGACGATGGACGCCGGCGATGTACGAGATTAAGAAGACGGCGATGGCGAGCGTACGAGCTGTCCCAGCCCGATTCAGAGCACGTAGGCGAAGGAGTCGTCGATGCTGATTCTCGTGGACATCCTCCCGGGCGCCGGGGAGGCTAGTGGCCGTGACGATGATGGTGGCGCGGCAAAGGTGGTTCGGCCATGGGTTCAGGAGACGAGTTTGGCGCGAGGGAGAGAGGGAAAGAACCTAGGGTTCGTCTAGAGGGTCGGGGGTGGCCTCCTTATCCCCTCCCCAGCGTTCTGTTGCGCCAGGCGTCGATCATCGGCGGCCATGGCGCCGTGGTGGCTGCCACGCCATGGCTCTGCCTCCTCTGTACAAGAAGTTGGGGAAGGCCGTAGATGGGCTGGTTCATGCTACTGTAGCGATGGGCTGAGTGCATAGTGTCATTTTCCCTTTATCCTTTCTGGGATTAAACTAGCTACTGTTTTGTGTTTAGCTGAGGGAGCAATCAACTTTTGTTAAAGGCAAAACTTGGCACATAAATCTAGCACAAAATTACTAGGTGGCACAAAAAGTTTGGGAGTTATTTGAAGTCATTTGAATTTTCCAAAATGAAAATGGATTTAATATTTTTGTTTTGGGTACTGTTTTAAATAGGTTAGAGACATTTTAATAACTCAAAAAATGTAGGTTTCAATTTCATAACTGCCTTGGGATTATTTGCAACATGATGAACTATTTAGTTTTGTAGTTTGAAGAAGTATTTATTTGACTTTATTTTAAGTTTGAATTTGAGATAGAAATATTTCTTAACCGTTTTTCTTATGGCATGATGATGATGACTTGGCATGATTAAGAGGTGATCACTGTAGTTGATACATGGGGGTGTTACACCCACAAGGGGGCTGGTGGGCCCCTTCCCTTGGCTGGCCGGCCCTAGGGGAAGGAATGGGAAGGGGTGGTCCCTCCTGCCTTTCCCTCCTCAGGAGAGAATGGAAGGTGGGGGGGGGGGGGGCGCCACCTCCTCCTTCCTTCCTCCCACACTTCAAATAAGGAAGGGGGAGGGGCGCTGATGTGTACTACGCAACTTTATTCTTGTAGACTCGTGTTGGGCCTCCAAGCGTAGAGTTTTGTAGGACAGTAGCAATTTTTCCTCAAGTGGATGACCAAAGGTTTATCAATCCGTGGGAGGCGTCGGATGAAGATGGTCTCTCTCAAACAACCCTGCAACCAAATACAAGAAATCTCTTGTGTCCCCAACACACCCAATACAATGCCAAATTGTATAGGTGCACTAGTTCGGCGAAGAGATGATGATAAAAGTGTAATATGGATGGTAGAAATATATTTTTATAATCTGAATAAATAAAAACAGCAAGGTAGCAAGTGAAAAAAGTGAGCACAAACGGTATTGCAATGCTTGAAAACAAGGCCTATGGTCCATACTTTCGCTAGTGCAATCTCTCAACAATGCTAATCTAATTGGATCATATAACCTTCCCTCAACTTGCGATGAAGAATCACTCCAAAGTTCTTATCTAGTGGAGAACATAAGAAGAAATTGTTTGTAGGGTACGAAACCACCTCAAAGCTATTCTTTCTGATCAATCTATCCTAGAGTTTGTACTAAAATAACACCAAGCTATTCTTTCCGATCGAACTAACCAAGAGTTCATACTAAAATAACACCATATGATACACATCAACCAACTGTAATGTCACCTAGATACTCCAATGTCACCACGAGTATCCGTGAGTTGATTATGCGATATGCATCAAACAATTTCAGATTCATAATACTCGATCCAACACAAAGAACCTCAAAGAGTGCCCAAAGATTTCTACCGGAGAAACAAAGAGAAGAACGTGCATCAACCCCTATGCATAGATTACCCCAATGTCACCTCGGGAATCCGCGAGTTGAGTGCCAAGACATAGATCAAGTGCTCTCAAATCCATAAAAGTATTCAATCCGATAAAACGAAATCTCAAAGGTAAAACTCAATTCATCACAACAAGATAGAGAGGGAAAAACACCATATGATCCAACTATATTAACAAAGCCCGCGATACATCAAGATCGTGCCATCTCAAGAACACGAGAGAGAGAGATTAAACACATAGCTACTGATACAAACCCTCAGCTCCGAGGGTGGACTACTCCTTCCTTATCATGGTGGCCGCCGGGATGACGAAGATGGCCACCGGTGATGATTTCCCCCTCCGGCAGGGTGCCGGAACGGGGTCTAGATTGGTTTTTCGTGGCTACAGAGGCTTGCGGCGGCGGAACTTCTGATCTAGCTTTAACCCGAGGGTTTTTGGAATATTTGGGAATTTATAAGGCAAAGAGGCGGTGTGGGAGGCCACCGAGGTGGGCACAACCCATCGGGGCGCGCCTGGGGGCCCAGGCGTGCCCTGGTGGGTTATGCCCCCTCGGGGCACCCCCCGGGTGCTGCTCTGGCCCATTGGGCGTCTTCTGGTCCATAAAAAATCCACAAAAAGTTCCGCAGTGTTTGGACTCCGTTTGATATTGATTTCCTGCGATGTAAAAAACAAGCAAAAAACAGCAACTGGCACTGGGTCAATAGGTTAGTCCCAAAAAATGATATAAAGTTTCTATAAAATGACTGTAAAACATCCAAGAATGATAATATAACAGCATGAATACTTCATAAATTATAGATACGTTGGAGACGTAACAGCATCCCCAAGCTTAATTCCTACTCGTCCTCGAGTAGGTAAATGATAAAAGAAATAATTTATGAAGTGTGAATGCTAGCAAAGTGCATAAGTTTGATCAATGATAATTTCAATCACTTTTCCTAGCATCATAACAACAATTCTTTCTTATAAAACTTCTCATGTTAAAGTAGCAACCAATTCACATGTTAAGGTTCAAACAATGAATTCTCTTGAAACTCAACAACCTATGTTCTCAGTCACCAAACAATTGCAAGTCAACTTATTCAACAGAGTCTAAGTAAGAGCTCCACATACTCAACCATCATATAGTCTTCTATGATTGCTAAAACTCACCGCATACACTTGAGCAAAACGTTTCAACCGGACACATAGAAAGATAGGGGCTTATAATTTCGCCTCCCAACGTATTCACCTCAAGGGTGATGTCAACAATAATAACTCATGCCACCCATATCCAACTGGACATATGTGCCTAGATCTTTCCTCACCACATGATGCTTGCCAAAGGAGAAAAATAAAAAGGAATAGAGAGAAAAACTTTGACTCTTGCATAAAAGTAAATACATAAAAGTAAAAGATAGGCCCTTCGCAGAGGGAAGCAGAGGTTGCCATGCGCTTATTTGTTTGTATGCTCAACCCCTTAGTGCAAAAGAACGTCACGTTATATTGCCCCTTGTGATGGCAACCTTTATTATGCAGTCTGTCGCTTTTATTTCTTTACCATCACAAGTTCGTACAACGCTCAATTTTCTCTTACACTAAATGATCTTACATTTTTAGAAGCAATTTTTATTGCCTTATTGCACCGATGACAACTTACTTGAAGGATCTTACTCAATCCATAGGTAGGTATGGTGGACTCTTGAAAATAAGATTTGGATTTAAGGGTTTTTGGATGCACAAGTAGTATCTCTACTTAGTGCGGAATTTTTGGCTAGCAAAGATGGGGGGCAAGCACCACATGTTGAAGGATCTATGACAATATAACTTCTATGTGAATATGAACAAACATAAATCATTACGTTGTCTTCCTTGTCCAACGTCAACAATTTTGGCATATAATATTTTGATGGGGGCTCACAATCACAAAAAATTTCCAAGATAGTATATTTGCATGTGAAAGTTCTCTTCCTTCTACTAATCATTCATGAATTGCTTGTATGACCAATATTGTGATTGTGAAGCCTCAAAAGATTTCACTTTCTAAACCCAATGTGAAGCTACCACTAGGCATGATATGAACATATAATTTCAACTTCATGATATTCAATTCATTCAACAATTTACTCATAGGATATAAGTGAAGCACAAGAGTAAATGACAAGCTACTCCAAAAAGATATAAGTGAAGATCAAGTGAGTAGTTAAGTAAATATGTAGCTAATTGTGGACTCTCTCTTATTTAAAAACTTTCAGATCTAAGTATTTTATTAAAACAGCAAGCAAAACAAAACAAAATGACATTCCAAGAATAGCACAACTCATGTGAAGAAGCAAAAACTTAGGCTCAACCGATACTAACCGATAATTGTTGATGAAGAAAGGTGGGATGCCTACCGGGGCATCCCCAAGCTTAGATGCTTGAGACTTCTTGAAATATTATCTTGGGGTGCCTTGGGCATCCCCAAGCTTGAGCTTTTGCGTCTCCTTAATTCCTTTTATATCACGGTTTCCCTAAATCTTAAAAACTTCATACACACAAAACTCAACATGAACTCGTGAGATAAGTTAGTATAAACCAATGCAAAAACCTTATCATTCTCTACTGTAGAAAATCACAAAAATTATTATTCAACATTTCATACTAAATGCCTCTGCATATTTAATACTCCTATCCTCAAATAGAATCATTAAACAAGCAAACATATGCAAACAATGCAATCATAACAGCAATCTGCCAAAACAGTACAGTCTGTAAAGAATGCAAGAGTAACAATACTTATTTAACTCCAAAAATTATGAAAATTTCCCACACTGTATAAAATTTATCATAGCTTACTTTGCAAAAAGTTTCAACATTTTATCACATTCTGACTTTTCTCGGGAATGTTTGCAACATCGATAAACTTTCTGTTTTGAAACAGCAACTCATATACTTGCAAAATGAGCATGGTAAAGGCTATCCTTGACATTTTTATTGGAAATAAAGATTAAAAACATTATTCTAAATAAAATCAAGCAAATCCTAACAAGAAAATGATGCTCCAAGCAAAACACATATCATGTGATGAATAAAAATACAGCTCCAAGTGAGGTTACCGATAATGTCGGAGACGAAAGAGGGGATGCCTTCCGGGGCATCCCCTAGCTTAGTTGCTTGGATCTTCCTTGAATATTACCTTGGGGTGCCTTGGGAATCCCCAATATTAGGGTCTTGTCACTCCTTATTCTCCTCATATCGACATGTCACCCAAAACTTGAAAACTTCAATCACACAAAACTTAACGGAACTTCGTGAGATGGGTTAGTATGATAAAGGCAAATCATTCACTTTGGTACTGTCAAAGACAAGATTCATAATTGTTTCCACACAATTACTATTGTATAATATCATTTCAACAATTTATATTGAGCAATATAAGACATAGAAACTAGGAAACAAGCAAACTATGCATTGAAAACAGAATCTGTCAAAAACAGAATAGTACGTAAAGATCTGAATATTAGTCATACTTATGCACCTCCAAAAATTCTTAAAAATTAGTAAATGTAGAGAATTTGTATATCTATAATCTGTAAAAAATGCAGATCAAAATAACGTTCCAGTGAATTTTAAAAATTCCTGGACTGAGCGCAAAAGTTTCTGTTTTTCACAGATTCAAGTCAACTATCATCCATACTATCCCAAAGGCTTTACTTGGCACTTTATTGAAACAAAAGCAATAAAACATGATTACTACAGTATAATAATCATGTGAACACATAAAAAAAGTAGGGTTAAATGTTGGGTTGTCTCCCAACAAGCGCTTTTCTTTAATGCCTTTTAGCTAGGCATGATGATTTCAATGATGCTCGCATAAAAGATAAGGATTGAAACATAACAAGAGCATCATGAATCACATGGCAAGCACATTTAAACCTAACCCACTTCCTATGCATAGGGATTTTGTGAATAAAAAATTTATTGGAGCAAGAATCAACTATCATAGGAAGGCAAAATAAGCATAGCTTCAAAACTTTCAACATAAAGAGAGGAAACTTGACATTATTGAAATAACCTACAAGCATATGTCCCTCTCTCATAATAATTTTTAGTAGCATCATGAATGAATTCAACAATATAACCATCACATAAATCACTCTTTTAATGATGCATAAGCATAGAAATTTTGCTACTCTCCACATACGCAAATTTATTCTCATGAATAGAAGTGGGAGCAAACACAACAAAATAACTATCATGAGACACTTGATTGACATAATCAAATTGAACATTAAAATTATGATGACAAGTTTCATGGTTATCATTATTCTTTATAGCACACATGTCATCACCATAATCATCATAGATAGCAACTTTGTTGTCATGATCAATTGAAACCTCTTCCAAAATAGTGGATTCATCACTAAATAAAGTCATGACCTCTCCAAATCCACTTTCATAATTATCACAATAAGATTCAACACCCTCCAAAATAGTGGGATCATTAGTACCTAGAGTTTACACTCTTACAAACCCACTTTCATCAATATAATCATCATAAATAGGAGGCATGCTACCATTATAACAAATTTGCACATCAAAACTTGGGGGACTAAAAATATCATCTTCATCAAACATAGCATCCCCAAGCTTGTAGCTTTGCATATCATTAGCATCATGGATATTCAAAGAATTCATACCAACAACATTGCAATCATGCTCATCATTCAAAGATTTTTTGTCAAACATTTTATAAAATTCTTCTTCTATCAATTGAGCACAATTTTCCTTTCCATCATTTTCAAGAAAGACATGATAAAGACGAATAATATGATGCAACCTCAATTCCATTTTTTTTGTAGTTTTCTTTTATAAACCAAACTAGTAATAAAACAAGAAACTAAAAGATTCGATTGGAAGAAAAGAGCTTCGTTGATGGGGTGTGAGTGCCGCTTACCTAATCTCCCCGAAAACGGCGCCAGAAAAGAGCTTGATGTCTACTACGCAACTTTATTCTTGTAGACTCGTGTTGGGCCTCCAAGCGCAGAGTTTTGTAGGACAGTACCAATTTTCCCTCAAGTGGATGACCTAAGGTTTATCAATCCGTGGGAGGCATAGGATGAAGATGGTCTCTCTCAAACAACCCTGCAACCAAATACAAGAAATCTCTTGTGTCCCCAACACACCCAATACAATGCCAAATTGTATAGGTGCACTAGTTCGGCGAAGAGATGGTGATAAAAGTGTAATATGGATGGTAGAAATATATTTTTATAATCTGAATAAATAAAAACAGCAAGGTAGCAAGTGACAAAAGTGAGCACAAACGGTATTGCAATGGTTGAAAACAAGGCCTAGGGTCCGTACTTTCGCTAGTGTAATCTCTCAACAATGCTAATCTAATTGGATCATATAACCTTCCCTCAACGTGCGATGAAGAATCACTCCAAAGTTCTTATCTAGCGGAGAACATAAGAAGAAATTGTTTGTAGGGTACGAAACCACCTCAAAGCTATTCTTTCCGATCAATCTATCCTAGAGTTCGTACTAAAATAACACCAAGCTATTCTTTCCGATCGATCTAACCAAGAGTTCGTACAAAAATAACACCATATGATACACATCAACCAACTCTAATGTCACCTAGATACTCCAATGTCACCATGAGTATCCGTGAGTTGATTATGCGATATGCATCAAACAGTTTCAGATTCATAATACTCGATCCAACACAAAGAACCTCAAAGAGTGCCCAAAGATTTCTACCAGAGAAACAAAGACAAGAACGTGCATCAACCCCTATGCATAGATTACCCCAATGTCACCTCGGGAATCCGCGAGTTGAGTGCCAAGACATAGATCAAGTGCTCTCAAATCCATAAAAGTATTCAATCCGATAAAACGAAATCTCAAAGGGAAAACTCAATTCATCACAACAAGATAGAGAGGGAAAAACACCATATGATCCAACTATATTAACAAAGCCCGCGATACATCAAGATCGTGCCATCTCAAGAACACGAGAGAGAGAGATTAAACACATAGCTACTGGTACAAACCCTTAGCCCTGAGGGTGGACTACTCCCTCCTCATCATGGTGGCCGCCGGGATGATGAAGATGGCCACCGATGATGATTTCTCCCTCCGGCAGGGTTCCGGAATGGGGTCTAGATTGGTTTTTCGTGGCTACAGAGGCTTGTGGCGGTGGATCTTCTGATCTAGGGTTAGCCCGAGGGTTTTTGGAATATTTGGGAATTTATAGGGCGAAGAGGCGGTGCGGGAGGCCACCGAGGTGGGCACAACCCACTAGGGCGTGCCTGGGGGCCCAGGCGCGCCCTGGTGGGTTGTGCCCCCCTCAGGGCACCCCCCAGGTGCTGCTCTGACCCATTGGATGTCTTCTGGTCCATAAAAAATCAACAAAAAGTTTCGCGGTGTTTGGACTCCGTTTGATATTGATTTCCTGCGATGTAAAAAACAAGCAAAAAACAACAACTGGCACTGGGCACTGGGTCAATAGGTTAGTTCCAAAAAATGATATAAAGTTGCTATAAAATGATTGTAAAACATCCAAGAATAATAATATAACAGCATGAATACTTCATAAATTATAGATACGTTGGAGACATATCAGGCGTCACTTGGGGGAAGACCCCAAGTAAGATTCGGCCTACTTGGGGGTGCCTCCTGACTGCTCCCTCCACCCCCACCTATATATATGTGGGAGGGGGCGCCTAGAACAACACACAACATTGTCTTAGCCGTGTGTGGCGCCCCCCTCCATCGTTTGCACCCCCGGTCATATTTTCGTAGTGCTTAGGCGAAGCCCTGCGGATATAACTTCACCATCACCGTCACCACGCCGTCGTGCTGCCGGAACTCATCCACTACCTCGCCGTCTTGCTGGATCAAGAAGGCGTGGACGTCACCGAGCTGAACGTGTGCTAAACGCGGAGGTGCCGTACGTTCGGTACTCGATCGGTTGGATCGCGAAGAAAGTTCGACTACATCAACCGTGTTGTCAAACGCTTCCGCTTATGGTCTTCGAGGGTACGTAGACACACTCTCCCTTCTCATTGCTATGCATCTCCTTGATAGATCTTGCGTGTGCATAGAATTTTTTTATTTTCCATGCAACGTTTCCCAACAGCGGCATCAGAGCTAGGTCTATGCGTAGATGATGTGCATGAGTAGAACACAAAGAGTTGTGGGCGGTGATAGTCATACTGCTTACCACCAACGTCTTATTTTGATTCGGCGGTATTGTGGGATGAAGCGGCCCGGACCAACCTTACATGTCCATGCGCATGAGACCGGTTCCACCGACAGACATGCAACTAGTTTTGCATAAAGGTGGCTGGCGGGTGTCTGTTTCTCCTACTTTAGTTGAATCAAATTTGACTACGGCCGGTCCTTGAAGAAGGTTAAAACAACAAACTTGATGAAACACCGTTGTGGTTTTTGCCGTAGGTAAGAACGGTTCTTGCTAGAAGCCCGTAGCAGCCACGTAAAACTTGCAACAACAAAGTAGAGGACGTCTAACTTGTTTTTGCAGGGCATGTTGTGATGTGATATGGTCAAGATATGATGTTATATATGTTGATGTATGAGATGATCATGTTTTGTAATATCAACAACCGACAGGAGCCTTAGGGTTGTCTCTTTATTGTATGAAGTGCAAGCGCCATGTAATTGCTTTACTTTATCACTATGCATTAGCGATAGTTGTAGAAGCAATAGTTGGTGAGACGACCCCAACGCAACGATGGAGATCAAGGTGTCGAGCCGGTGACGATGGAGATCATGACGATGCTTTGGAGATGGAGATCAAAAGCACAAGATGATGATGACCATATCATGTCACATATTTTGATTGCATGTGATGTTTATCCTTTATGCATCTTATTTTGCTTAGAACGGCGGTAGCATTATAAGATGATTCCTTCACTAAATTTCAAGATAAAAGTGTTCTCCCCGAGTATGCACCGTTGCCAAAGTTCATCGTTTCGAAGCACCACGTGATAATCGGGTGTGATAGACTCTACGTTCACATACAACGGGTGTAAGACAGTTTTCCAAATGCAGAATACTTGGGTTAAACTTGACGAGCCTAGCATGTACAGACATGGTCTCGGAACACTGGAGACCGAAAGGTCGAATGTGAGTCATATAGTAGATATGATCAACATAGAGATGTTCACCATTGATGACTACCCCATCTCACGTGATGATCAGACATGGGTTAGTTGATTTCACTAGTAGAAAACAGGGCTTTGGTCCAGGCCAGATAAGAGCACTAATCCCGATTCTCTTACGAACCGGGACCAATGGGTGCATCAGTCCCGGTTCGTGAGGCCAGGGCGACGGTCGGGCCTCGGGGGCCATAGGTTCCGGTTCGTCTGACCCTTTTGGTCCCGGTTCCAGACACGAACTGGGACCAAAGGGCCTCGCTCCTGGCGCAGCCCCTTTAGTCCCGGTTGGTGGCTGGAACCGGGACTAAAGAGCAGGCTTCTGTCCCGGTTCTAGCCACCAACCGGAACTAAAGAGATGCCTATATATATGCTCGCCCCTGCCCACTCACTCCTCTGTTTTTTGGCCGGCCGGCGTGTGGGAGGTGTGTGCTACTCTGCTCTCACCAACTATGCACATGAGGTGTTCGATGAAATGCCCGAGCCACACTTAAGCTTTCTCCTCTCCAAGCTCGACCTCCAAGCTCCATTTTCCTCAAGATTTGTCTAGGTTTGGCGGTCCGTCCCGTCCTGTCCCCGTCCTCACCGCCGTCGATCGGCCGCGCCGATCTCGTCGCCGCCACAATCGTGGTGAGCCTCTTGTTCTTATCTTCTTTCTAAAAGAAACAAATTCTTACTTGTATGATTTAGATAGATACTTGTATAATTTTCTTACTTTTATTATTGTTTGTTATTATATAGTGCCATGGTTTTGGTATCCGCCCCCGTCGGCCCTCATCTCGTCTATGATTCAGATGTGGTATATTATCTTTTATAACTATTTGTTTCATTTAGTGTTGATGACAATTATGCCGACCAACGTGACATAGATGTTTTTATCTAGGAGGTATGTGAACCGGAAATTCCAACCGACCGTCTTGTCGAGAGGTTAAATTTAGTTGAAAAAAAAAACAATTACTTGAAGAAAAAATTGAAAAGAATTGAGGAGGAGAAGATGGAATTGGAGTTGCATGTTGCCGATGTCGTCGATGATCACAAGATCAAGATGGATGCAATGTGCTTGAAGATTAGAAAGATTAGAAAAATATGCCATTGATACTGAGGCTTGGTATCATTATGTTGTTGGATCAATTTTTACCTTAGTTGCGATTATGATCGCATTTGTTGTTGCATTTAAATGTTTTAGATAGTTTCAATGTATGTTTTAATTAGATGCTCTAGAGAGCTATATGTTGTTCTATGAGAACTATGTATGAACTTTATGTATTTATTTTTTCAGTAATAACATTTGATTACTACTGTACTTTGGTTTTAATGTGATGATGAACTTGTATTAATTTGGTCACTTCTCTATTCATGATGTTCTGTAATTGTTTTTGATACATGATGTCTACTACGCAACCTTCTTCTTGTAGACTCTAGTTGGGCCTCCAAGCGCAGAGTTTTGTAGGACATTAGCAAATTTCCCTCAAGTGGATGACCTAAGGTTTATCAATCTGTGGGAGGCATAGGATGAAGATGGTCTCTCTCAAACAACCCTGCAACCAAATAACAAAGAGTCTCTTGTGTCCCCAACACACCCAATACAATGGCAAATTGTATAGGTGCACTAGTTTGGCGAAGAGATGGTGATACAAGTGTAATATGGATAGTAGATATAGGTTTTTGTAATCTGAAAATATAAAAACAGCAAGGTAACTAGTAACAAAAGTGAGCAAAAATGGTATTGCAATGCTTAGAAACAAGGCCTAGGGTTCATACTTTCACTAGTGCAAATTCTCTCAACAATGATAACATAATTGGATCACATAACAATCCCTCAACGTGCAACAAAGAATCACTACAAAGTTTCTATCGGAGAATGTAGGACGAAAATGTGCATCAACCCCTATGCATAGATTACCCCAATGTCACCTTGGGAATCCACGAGTTGAGTGCCAAAACATACATCAAGTGAATCAATAGAACATCCCATTGTCACCACAGATATCCCATCGCAAGACATACATCAAGTGTTCTCAAATCCAATACTCAATCCAACATAACGAAACCTCAAAGAGCAAGACTCAATTCATCACAAGAAGGTAGAGGGGGAGAAACACCATATGATCCAACTATAATAACAAAGCTCGCGATACATCAAGATCGTGCCAAATCAAGAACACGAGAGAGAGAGATCAAACACATAGCTACTGGTACATACCCTTAGCCCCGAGGGTGAACTACTCCCTCCTCGTCATGGAGACCGCCGGGATGATGAAGATGGTCTCCGGTGATGGTTTCCCCCTCTGGCAGGGTGCCGGAACGGGCTCCCGATTGGTTTTTCGTGGCTACAGAGGCTTGCGGCGGCGAAACTTCCGATCTATGTTTCTTTTTGGGAGTTTCTATATTTATAGGAATTTTTGGCGTCGGAAACAAGTCAGGGGGGTTCCTGAGGAGTCCACAAGCCAGGGGGCACGCCCTCGGGGGGGGGGGGGGGGGTGCGCCCCCCACCCTTTTGGTTGCCTCGGGACTCTTCTGGCCCAACTCCGATGCTCCATGGGCTTCTTATGGTCCATAAAAAATCATCGTAAAGTTTCAGCTCGTTGGACTCCGTTTGATATTCCTTTTCTGTAAAACTCAAAAACAAGGAAAAAACATAAACTGGCACTGGGCTCTAGGTTAATAGGTTAGTCCCAAAAATAATGTAAAATAGCATATAAATGCATATAAAACATCCAAGATGGATAATATAATAGCATGGAACAATAAAAAATATAGATATGTTGGAGACGTATCAAGCATCGCCAAGCTTAATTCCTGCTTGTCCTCGAGTAGGTAAATGATAAAAACAGAATTTTGATGTGGAATGCTACCTAACATATTTATCCATGTAATCTTCTTTATTGTGGCATGAATATTTAGATCCATGAGATTCAAAACAAAGGTTTAATATTGACATAAAAACAATAATACTTCAAGCATACTAATAAAGCAATCATGTCTTCTCAAAATATCATGGCCAAAGAAAGTTGTCCCTACAAAATCATATAGTCTGGCTATGCTCCATCTTCATCACACAAAATATTCCATCATGCACAACCCCGATGACAAGCCAAGCAATTGTTTCATACTTTTGATGTTCTCAAACTTTTTCAACTTTCACGCAATACATGAGCGTGAGCCATGGATATAGCACTATAGGTGGAATAAAATATGGTGGTTGTGGAGAAGACAAAAAAGGAGATAGTCTCAGATCAACTAGGCGTATCAACGGGCTATGGAGATGCCCATCAATAGATATCAATGTGAGTGAGTAGGGATTGCCATGCAACGGATGCACTAGAGCTATAAGTGTATGAAAGCTCAAAAGAAACTAAGTGGGTGTGCATCCAACTCGCTTGCTCACGAAGACCTAGGGCAATTTGAGGAAGCCCATCATTGGAATATACAAGCCAAGTTCTATAATGAAAAATTCCCACTAGTATATGAAAGTGACAAAATAGGAGACTCTCTATCATGAAGATCATGGTGCTACTTTGAAGCACAAGTGTGGAAAAAGGATAGTAGCATTGCCCCTTCTCTCTTTTCTCTCATTTTTTTTATTTTGGGCTCTTTGGCCTCTTTTTTTTCTCTTTTTTTCCTTTTTTTTGTCCAGAGTCTCATCCCGACTTGTGGGGGAATCATAGTCTCCATCATCCTTTCCTCACATGGGACAATGCTCTAATAATGATGATCATCACACTTTTATCTACTTTACAACTCAAGAATTACAACTCAAAATATGACTCTATATGAATGCCTTCGGCGGTGAACCGAGATGTGCAATGACTCAAGAGTGACATGTATAAAAAATATGAACGGTGGCTTTGCCACAAATACTATGCCAACTACATGATCATGCAAAGCAATATGACAATGATGGTATGTGTCATAATAAACGGAGCGATGGAAGTTGCACGGCAATATATCTCGGAATGGCTATGGAAATGCCACAATAGGTAGGTTTGGTGGCTGTTTTGAGGAAGGATATATGGTGGGTTTAACGCCCGATGAAAGTTGCGCGGTACTAGAGAGGCTAGCAATGGTGGAAGGGTGAGAGTGCGTATAATCCATGGACTCAACATTAGTCATAAAGAACTCACATACTTATAGCAAAAGTCTATTAGCTATCGAAATGAAGTACTTGATGTTTGCTTGAACTACGTCAGTATTTCCCCAAAGAGGAAGGGATGATGCAGCACAGCAATGGTAGGTATTTCCCTCAGTGATGAGACCAAGGTTATCGAACTAGTAGGAGAACCACGCAACACCACTTAAACAGCTCCTGCACACAAAGAACAAATTCTTGCAACCCGACGTAAGAGAGGGGCTGTCAATCCCTCACGGGTAAAAGGATTGGTAAAATTGTAGTAGATTGGATAAATAGATCTCGCGGGAACGCGAGATAAAATAAATAAGTAAAAATTGCAGCAAGATATTTTTGTATTTTTGGATTAATAGATCTGAAAATAAAAGCAAATAAAAATAGATCACGAAGGCAAATATATTAAAGAAGAGACCCGGGGGCCGTAGGTTTCACTAGTGGCTTCTCTCGAGAAAAATAGCAAACGGTGGGTAAACAAATTACTGTTGGGCAATTGATAGAACTTCAAATAATCATGACAATATCCAGGCAATGATCAATATATAGGCATCACATCCAAGATTAGTAGACCGACTCCTGCCTGCATCTACTACTATTACTCCACACATCGACCGCTATCCATCATGCATCTAGTGTATTAAGTTCATGGAGAAACGGAGTAATGCAATAAGAACGATGACATGATGTAGACAAGATCTATTTATGTAGAAATAGGCCCCATCTTGTTATCCTTAATAGCAACGATACATACGTGTCGTTTCCCCTTCTGTCACTGGGATCAAGCACCGTAAGATCGAACCCATCACAAAGCACCTCTTCCCATTGCAAGATAAATAGATCAAGTTGGCCAAACAAAACCAAAATATCAGAGAAGAAATACGAGGCTATAAGTAATCATGCATATAAGAGATCAAAAGACTCAAATAACTTTCATGGATAAAAACATAGATCTGATCATAAACTCAAAGTTCATTGGATCCCAACAAACACACCACAAAAAGAGTTACATCAAATAGATCTCCGAGAGACCGTTGTATTGAGAATCAAAAGAGAGAGAGGAAGCCATCTAGCTACTAACTACGGACCCATAGGTCTACAATGAACTACTCACGCATCATCGGAGAGGCACCAATGAGGATGATGAACCCCTCCGTGATGGTGTCTAGATTGGATCTGTGGTTTCTGGAACTTGCGGCGGCTGGAATTGATTTTCGTCGACTCCCCTAGGGTTTCTGGAATATTGGGGTATTTATAGAGCAAAGAGGCGGTGCGGGAGGTCACCGAGGTGGGCACAACCCATCAGGGAGCGCCTGGGGGCCCAGGAGCGCCCTGGTGTCTTGTGCTCACCTCGGGCCCCCTCTTCGGTACTTCTTTGGCCCATTGGATGTCTTCCGGTCCAAAAAAAATCTCCAAAAAGTTTCGCTGCGTGTGGACTCCATTTGGTATTGATTTCCTGCGAACTAAAAAACAAGCAGAAAACAGCACCTGGCACTGGGCACTATGTCAATAGGTTAGTCCCAAAAAATGATATAAAGTTGCTATAAAATGATTGTAAAACATCCAAGAATGATAATATAACAGCATGGAACAATAAAAAATTATAGATACGCTGGAGACGTATCAGCATCCCCAAGCTTAATTCCTGCTCGTCCTCGAGTAGGTAAATGATAAAAAATAGAATTTTTGATGTGGAATGCTGCCTAACATGTTCATCACAAATTCTTTTCTTTGTAGCATGGACATTTGGACTTTTATATGATTCAAAGCAATAATCTAGTTTTGACATGAGGACTTTAATACTCAAGCATATCAACAAGCAACCATGTCTTTCAAAATATCAACGCTAAAGGAAGCTATCCCTAGCGCATTATGCTTAATCATTGATCCATTCATGAAACACACTCGCATATTAGCTATACCCAATGCTCAAGTACGATCATAGTGCCCCTTAGTTAGTGCTTTATAAGAGAAGATGGAGACTCAAATAAAAATTGCATAAAGTAAATAGAAAGGCCCTTCGCGGAGGGAAGTAGGGATTTGTAGAGGTGCCAGAGCTCAAAGCGAAAAAAATAGAGATAAAAACATTTTGGGAGGCATGCTTTTCCTGCCAACAAGAACGATCGAGAAGTTCCCAATACTTTCCATGCTAGATATATGATAGGTGGTTCCCAAACAGAAAATAAAGTTTATTCCTTTTTCCACCATACTTTCACTTTCCATGGCTAACCGTATCCATGGGTGACCTCCATACCAACACTTTCCAAGGAATTTATTATTTGACAACATAAAGTAAATTCATTTTTCATTTTGGGACTGGGCATCCCTAATACCTTTGCCGTACTCTCGTGCAATGACAAGTGAATAAACACTCATCGTGAGAATAACACATCTAGCATGGAAATATATTAGCCACCCCCTACCGTTTCGCGAGCGGTACGAGCACACAAAAGAGAAGTTTATTTTGAAAATTAGAGATGGCACATACAAATTTGCTTAGAACGGCAAGGAAATACCGCATATAGGTAGGTATAGTGGACTCATATGGCAAAAACTGGTTTAAAGGATTTGGATGCACAAGTAGTGATCATACTTAGTGCAAAATGAAGGCTAGCAAAAGATTGAGAAGCATCCAACCAAGAAACAAAAAATCTGATACGCGAGCATTAAGCATAACTAACACCGAATAATGCACCACAAGTAGGATGTAATTTCATTGCATAACTATTGACTTTCGTGCTTGCATAGGGAATCACGAACCTTAACACCAATATTCTTACTAAAGCATAATTACTCATCAACATGTCTCACATATCACTATCATCATATCTCAAAACTATTACAAAGTATCAAGTTTATTTTGTCCAATGATCTTCATGAAAGTTTTTATTATATCCTCCTTGGATATCTATCACTTTGGGACTAATTTCATATGTTGCTTTTAATAAGCTCAAACAAATATAAGTGAAGAACATGAGCATCATATTTATTTCTCTCAAATTAATTTAAGTGAAGCAAGAGAGAATTTCTTCAAAATTTTACTAACTCCCAAATAAATATAAGTGAAGCATGAGAGCATTTCTTCAAAAATAATAAAGCACACCGTGCTCAAAAAGATATAAGTGAAGCACTAGAGCAATTCCAAGGCTCTAAAGATTTAAGTGAAGCATAGGAGCAAAAATAGCATTATTTTTGGCTCTCTCAAAAAGGTGTGTCCAGCAAGGATTCAAGAATCAAAATAAAAAGCAAAACAAGCAAAGAATTATATCATACAAGACGCTCCAAGCAAAACTCATAATATGTGACGAATAAAAATATAGTTCCAAGTAAAATACCGATGGTCGTTAGAAGAAAGAGGGGATGCCACTCGGGGGCATCCCCAAGATTAGTTGCTTGATACTTCTTGAATATTAACTTGGAGTGCCTTGGGCATCCCCAAGCTTAGCCTTTTGCTAATCCTTATTCCTTCATCCATCGTGATCTCACCCAAAACTTGAAAACTTCAATCACACAAAACTCAACAAAACCTTCGTGAGATCCGTTAGTATAAGATAGCCAATCACTACTATAAGTACTATTGCAAACCCATTCATATTTTATTTTTGCATTATATCTACTGTATTCCAACTTTTCTATGGCAAAAACTCTTCAAAGGAAACCATAGAATCATCAAAACAAGCACACAACGCAAAGAAAACAGAATCTGTCAAAAACAGAACAGTCTGTAGCAATCTGAAAACTTCGAATACTTATGTAACTCCAGAAATTCTGAAAAATTAGGACAACGTGAGAATTTTTTTTATTAATCTTCTTCAAAAAGAATCAAATCAAAAGCACTCTTCTTTTAAAAATAAGAATTGTTTTCCTGAGTGCAAAAGTTTCTGTTTTTCAGCAAGATCAAATCAACTATCACCCAAATCATCCCAAAGGCTTTGCTTGGCACAAACACTAATTTAAACCACAAAAACACATCTAACCAGAGGCATAATTGGGTATTTTATTGAAAACAGCAAGAAAAGCAAAAAGCAAAAAGATACAAGTTGGGTTGCCTCCCAACGAGCGCTATCGTTTTACGCCCCTAGCTAGGCATAAGATTTTATTGATGCTCACATGAAAGATAATAATGAAAACACAAAGAGAGCATCATAAAACATGTGACAAACATATTTAAGTCTAACATATTTCTGATGCATAGGAATTTTATAGGAAAACAAATTAGCAAGACAAGCAAGATCTAGCATATGCATGGAAGAAAACAATAGCAATCTCAACATGAAGAGAGGTAATTTAGTAACATGAAAATTTCTATAACCATATTTCCCTCTCTCATAATAATTACATGTGGGATCATATTCAAATTCAACAATATAACTATCACCTCTCCAAGCCCACTTTCATCAAAAAAAATTGTAAGATTGAACACTCTCCAAATATGTGGGCTTATTTTTACCTAAAGTTGACGCTCTTCCAACCCCACTTTCAATATTATTGGGAACATTATTATCAATATCATATTCATCATGAGGCTTAAATAAATTTTCAAGATCATAAGAAGAATCACCCTAACCATGATCATTGCAATAAGTAGTGGACATATCAAAATTAGCATCCCCAAGCTTGGGGTTTTGCATATTACTAGCACAATTGACATTAATAGAATTTATAATAACATCATTGCAATCATGCTTTTCATTCAAGGAGCTATCATGAACCACTTTATAAATTCCTTCGTTTAACACTTCATCACAATTTTCAGATTCATAAATCTCAAGCAAAACTTCATAAAAATAATCTAGTGAACTCAATTCACTAGCAATTGGTTCATCATAATTGGATCTTTTGAAAAGATTAGCAAGTGGATGAGATCCATAACAATAGCTTTTTAGCAAGCGAAGATGCAAGCAAATAGAAGGCACTTGGCAACACAAGCAAACATGAGATCTGACGAGAAAACGGCGAACGAAAAAGAGGGCGAATAAAATGGCAAATTTTTGTGAAGTGGGGGAGAGGAAAACGAGAGGCAAATGGCAAATAATGTAAATTGCAAGGAGATGAGATATGTGATTAGGAACCTGGTAGATGTTGATGATGTTTCCCCGGCAACGGCGCTAGAAATTCCTTTTGATGTTTGCTTGAACTACATCGGTATTTCCCCAAAGAGGAAGGGATGATGCAGCACAGCAACGGTAGGTATTTCGCTCAGTGATGAGACCAAGGTTATTGAACCAGTAGGAGAACCACGCAACACCATGTAAATAGCTCCTGCACACAAAGAACAAATTCTTGCAACCCGACGTAAGAGAGGGGTTGTCAATCCCTCACGGGTAAAAGGATAGGTAAAATTGTAGTAGATTGGATAAATAGATCTCGCGGGAACGCGAGATAAAATAGATAAGTAAAAATTGCAGCAAGATATTTTTGTATTTTTGGATTAATAGATCTGAAAATAAAAGCAAATAAAAATAGAACCCGAAGGCAAATATATTAAAGAAGAGACCCGGGGGCCGTAGGTTTCACTAGTGGCTTCTCTCGAGAAAAATAGCAAACGGTGGGTAAACAAATTACTGTTGGGCAATTGATAGAACTTCAAATAATCATGATGATATCCAGGCAATGATCATTATATAGGCATCATGTCCAAGATTAGTAGACCGACTCCTGCCTACATCTACTACTATAACACCACACATCGACCGCTATCCAGCATGCATCTAGTGTATTAAGTTCATGGAGAAACGGAGTAATGCAATAAGAACGATGACATGATGTAGACAAGATCCATTTATGTAGAAATAGACCCCATCTTGTTATCCTTAATAGCAATGATACATACGTGTTGTTTCCCCTTCTGTCACTGGGATCAAGCACCATAAGATCGAACCCATCACAAAGCACCTCTTCCCATTGAAAGATAAATAGATCAAGTTGGCCAAACAAAACCCAAATATCGGAGAATAAATACGAGGCTATAAGTAATCATGCATATAAGAGATCAAAAGACTCAAATAAATTTCATGGATAAAAACATAGATCTGATCATAAACTCAAAGTTCATGGGATCCCAACAAACACACCGCAAAAAAGAGTTACATCAAATAGATCTCCGAGAGACCGTTGTATTGAGAATCAAAAGAGATAGAGGAAGCCATCTAGCTACTAACTACGGACCCGTAGGTCTACAATGAACTACTCACGCATCATCAGAGAGGCACCAATGAGGATGATGAACCCCTCCGTGATGGTGTCTAGATTGGATGTGTGGTTTCTGGAACTTGCGGCGGCTGGAATTGATTTTCGTCGACTTCCCTAGGGTTTCTGGAATATTGGGGTATTTATAGAGCAAAGAGGCGGTGCGGGAGGTCACCGAGGTGGGCACAACCCACCAGGGCACGCCTGGGGGCCCAGGCGCGCCCTGGTTTCTTGTGCTCACTTCGGGCCCCCTCTTCGGTACTTCTTTGGCCCACTGGATGTCTTCTGGTCCAAAAAAAATCTCCAAAAAGTTTCACTACATTTGGACTCTGTTTGGTATTGATTTCCTGCGATGTAAAAAACAAGCAGAAAACAACAACTGGCACTAGGCACTATGTCAATAGGTTAGTCCCAAAAAATGATATAAAGTTGCTATAAAATGATTGTAAAACATCCAAGAATGATAATATAACAGCATGGAACAATCAAAAATTATAGATACGTTGGAGACATATCAGCATCCCCAAGCTTAATTCCTGCTCGTCCTCGAGTAGGTAAATGATAAAAAACTGAATTTTTGATGTGGAATGCTGCCTAACATGTTCATCAGAAATTCTTTTCTTTGTAGCGTGGACATTTGGACTTTTATATGATTCAAAGAAATAATCTAGTTTTGACATGAGGACTTTAATACTCAAGCATATCAACAAGCAACCATGTCTTTCAAAATATCAACGCTAAAGCAAGCTATCCCTAGCCCATTATGCTTAATCATTGATCCATTCATGAAACACACTCGCATATTAGCTACACCCAATGCTCAAGTACGATCATAGTGCCCCTTAGTTGGCGCTTTATAAGAGAAGATGTAGACTCAAATAAAAATTGCATAAAGTAAATAGAAAGGCCCTTCGCGGAGGGAAGTAGGCATTTGTAGAGGTGCGAGAGCTCAAAGCAAAAAAAATAGAGATAACATTTTGGGAGGCATGCTTTTTCTGCCAACAAGAACGATCGAGAAGTTCCCAATACTTTCCATGCTAGATATATCATAGGGAGTTCCCAAAAAGAAAATAAAGTTTATTTCTTTTTCCACCATACTTTCACTTTCCATGGCTAACCGCATCCACGGGTGCCCTGAATACCAACACTTTCCAAGGAATTTATTATTTGACAACATAAAGTAAATTCATTTTTCATTTCGGGACTGGGCATCCCTAATACCTTTGCCGTACTCTCGTGCAATGACAAGTGAATAAACACTCATCGTGAGAATAACACATCTAGCATGGAAATATATTAGCCACCCCCTACCGTTTCGCGAGCGGTACGAGCACACAAAAGAGAAGTTTATTTTGAAAATTAGAGATGGCACATACAAATTTGCTTAGAACAGCACGAAAATACCGCATATAGGTAGGTATAGTGGTCTCATATGGCAAAAATTGGTTTAAAGGATTTGGATGCACAAGTAGTGATCATACTTAGTGCAAAATGAAGGCTAGCAAAAGATTGAGAAGCATCCAACCAAGAAACGAAAAATCTCATACGCGAGCATTAAGCATAACTAACACCGAATAATGCACCACAAGTAGGATGTAATTTCATTGCATAACTATTGACTTTCGTGCTTGCATAGGGAATCACGAACCTTAACACCAATATTCTTACTAAAGCATAATTACTCATCAACTTGTCTCACATATCACTATCATCATATCTCAAAACTATTACAAAGAATCAAGTTTATTTTGTCCAATGATCTTCATGAAAGTTTTTATTATATCCTCCTTGGATATCTATCACTTTGGGACTAATTTCATATGTTGCTTTTAATAAGCTCAAACAAATATAAGTGAAGAACATGAGCATCATATTTCTTTCTCTGAAATTAATTTAAGTGAAGCAAGAGAGAATTTCTTCAAAATTTTACTAACTCCCAAATAAATATAAGTGAAGCATGAGAGCATTTCTTCAAAAATAATAAAGCACACCGTGCTCAAAAAGATATAAGTGAAGCACTAGAGCAATTCCAAGGCTCTAAAGATTTAAGTGAAGCATAGGAGCAAAAATAGCATTATTTTTGGCTCTCTCAGAAAGGTGTGTCCAGCAAGGATTCAAGACTCAAAATAAAAATCAAAACAAGAAAAGAGTCATATCATACAAGACGCTCCAAGCAAAACTCATAATATGTGACGAATAAAAATATAGTTCCAAGTAAAATACCGATGGTCGTTAGAAGAAAGAGGGGATGCCACTCGGGGGCATCCCCAAGCTTAGTTGCTTGATACTTCTTGAATATTACCTTGGGGTGCCTCGGGCATCCCCAAGCTTAGCCTTTTGCTAATCCTTATTCCTTCATCCATCGTGATCTCACCCAAAACTTGAAAACTTCAATCACAAAAAACTCACAAAAACCTTCGTGAGATCCGTTAGTATAAGAAAGCAAATCACTACTATAAGTACTGTTGCAAACCCATTCGTATTTTATTTTTGCATTATATCTACTGTATTCCAACTTTTCTATGGCAAAAACTCTTCAAAGGAAACCATAGAATCATCAAAACAAGCACACAACGCAAAGAAAACAGAATCTGTCAAAAACAGAACAGTCTGTAGCAATCTGAAAACTTCGAATACTTATGTAACTCCAAAAATTCTGAAAAATTAGGACAACGTGAGAATTTTTTTAATTAATCTTCTTAAAAAAGAATCAAATCAAAATAACTCTTTGTTTAAAAATAAGAATTGTTTTCCTGAGCGCAAAAGTTTCTGTTTTTCAGCAAGATCAAATCAACTATCACCCAAATCATCCCAAAGGCTTTGCTTGGCACAAACACTAATTTAAACCACAAAAACACATCTAACCAGAGGCATAATTGGGTATTTTATTGAAAACAGCAAGAAAAGCAAAAAGCAAAAAGATACAAGTTGGGTTGCCTCCCAACGAGCGCTATCGTTTTACGCCCCTAGCTAGGCATAAGATTTTATTGATGCTCACATGAAAGATAATAATGAAAACACAAAGAGTGCATCATAAAACATGTGACAAACATATTTAAGTCTAACATATTTCCGATGCATAGGAATTTTATAGGAAAACAAATTAGCAAGACAAGCAAGATCTAGCATATGCATGGAAGAAAACAATAGCAATCTCAACATGAAGAGAGGTAATTTAGTAACATGAAAATTTCTACAACCATATTTCCCTTTCTCATAATATCTACATGTGGGATCATATTCAAATTCAACAATATAACTATCACATAAAATATTCTCTTCATGATCCACATGCATGCAAAGTTGACACTCTTCCAAAATAGTGGGATTATCATCAAATAAAGTCATGACCTCTCCAAGCCCACTTTCATCAAAAAAATTGTAAGATTGAACACTCTCCAAATATGTGGGATTATTTTTATCTAAAGTTGACGCTCTTCCAAACCCACTTTCAATATTATTGCGAACATTATTATCAATATCATATTCATCATGAGGCTTAAATAAATTTTCAAGATCATAAGAAGAATCACCCCAACCATGATCATTGCAATAAGTAGTGGACATGTCAAAATTAGCATCCCCAAGCTTGGGGTTTTGCATATTACTAGCACAATTGACGTTAATAGAATTTATAATAACATCATTGCAATCATGCAGTTCATTCAAGGAGCTATCATGAACCACTTTATAAATTCCTTCGTTTAACACTTCATCACAATTTTCAGATTCATAAATCTCAAGCAAAACTTCATAAAGATAATCTAGTGAACTCAATTCACTAGCAATTGGTTCATCATAATTGGATCTTTTGAAAATATTAGCAAGTGGATGAGATCCATAACAATAGCTTTTTAGCAAGCGAAGATGCAAGCAAATAGAAGGCACATGGCAACACAAGCAAACATGAGATCTGACGAGAAAACGGCGAACGAAAAAGAAGGCGAATAAAATGGCAAATTTTTGTGAAGTGGGGGAGAGGAAAATGAGAGGCAAATGGCAAATAATGTAAATTGCAAGGAGATGAGATTTGTGATTATGAACCTGGTAGATGTTGATGATGTCTCCCCGGCAACGGCGCCAGAAATTCCTTTTGAGGTTTGCTTGAACTACGTCGGTATTTCCCCAAAGAGGAAGGGATGATGCAGCACAACAACGGTAGGTATTTTCCTCAGTGATGAGACCAAGGTTTTCGAACCTGTAGGAGAACCACGCAACACCACGTAAACAGCTCCTGCACACAAAGAACAAATTCGAGCAACCCGACGTAAGAGAGGGGTTGTCAATCCCTCACGGGTAAAAGGATAGGTAAAATTGTAGTAGACTGGATAAATAGATCTCGCGGGAACGCGAGATAAAATAGATAAATAAAAATTGCAGCAAGATATTTTTGTATTTTTGAATTAATAGATCTGAAAATAAAAGCAAATAAAAATAGATCGCAAAGGCAAATATATTAAAGAAGAGACCCGGGGGCCGTAGGTTTCACTAGTGGCTTCTCTCGAGAAAAATAGCAAACGGTGGGTAAACAAATTACTGTTGGGCAATTGGTAGAACTTCAAATAATCATGACGATATCCAGGCAATGATAATTATATAGGCATCACGTCCAAGATTAGTAGACCGACTCCTGCCTGCATCTACTACTATAACTCCACACATCGACTGCTATCCAGCATGCATCTAGTGTATTAAGTTCATGGAGAAACGGAGTAATGCAATAAGAACGATGGCATGATGTAGACAAGATCCATTTATGTAGAAATAGACCCCATCTTGTTATCCTTAATAGCAACGATACATACGTGTCGTTTCCCCTTCTGTCACTGGGATCAAGCACCGTAAGATTGAACCCATCACAAAGCACCTCTTCCCATTGCATGATAAATAGATCAAGTTGGCCAAACAATACCCAGATATCGGAGAAGAAATACGAGGCTATAAGTAATCATGCATATAAGAGATCAAAAGACTCAAATAACTTTCTTTGATAAAAACATAGATCTGATCATAAACTCAAAGTTCATCGGATCCCAACAAACACACCGCAAAAAAGAGTTACATCAAATAGATCTCCGAGAGACCGTTGTATTGAGAATCAAAAGAGAGAGAGGAAGCCATCTAGCTACTAACTACGGACCCGTAGGTCTACAATGAACTACTCATGCATCATCGGAGAGGCACCAATGAGGATGATGAACCCCTCCGTGATGGTGTTTAGATTGGATGTGTGGTTTCTAGAACTTGCGGCGGCTGGAATTGATTTTCGTCGACTTCCCTAGGGTTTCTAGAATATTGGGGTATTTATAAAGCAAAGAGGCGGTGCAGGAGGTCACCGAGGTGGGCACAACCCATCAGGGCGCGCCTGGGGGCCCAGGCACGCCCTGGTGTCTTGTGCTCACCTCGGGCCCCCTCTTCGGTACTTCTTTGGCCCACTGGATGTCTTCTGGTCCAAAAAAAATCTCCAAAAAGTTTCGCTGCGTTTGGACTCTGTTTGGTATTGATTTCCTGTGAAGTAAAAAACAAGCAGAAAACAACAACTGGCACTCGGCACTATGTCAATAGGTTAGTCCCAAAAAATGATATAAAGTTGCTATAAAATGATTGTAAAACATCCAAGAATGATAATATAACAGCATGGAACAATAAAAAATTATAGATACGTTGGAGACGTATCAGTACTACATGCATGCTCCTAGGGGGATAGATTGGTAGGAAAAGACCATCGCTCGTCCCCGACCGCCACTCATAAGGAAGACAATCAATAAATAAATCATGCTCCGACTTCATCACATAACGATTCACCATACGTGCATGCTACGGGAATCAAAAAATTTAACACAAGTATTTCTACCAATCCACAATTACTCACTAGCATGACTCTAATATCACCATCTTTATATCTCAAAACAAATGCAAGGAATCAAACTTCTCATAGTATTCAATGCTCCTTATATGGAAGTTTTTATTATATCCCTCTTGGATGCCCATCATATTAGGACTAAATTCATAACCTAAGAAAATTACTATGCTGTTTAGGGACTCTCAAAATAATATAAGTGAATCATGAGAATTCATCAATTTCTTCAAAATAAAACCACCGCCGTGCTCTAAAAAGATATAAGTGACGCACTAGAGCAACTACCTAGCTCAAAAGATATAAATGAAGCACATAGGGTATTCTAATAAATTCACGATTAATGTGTGTCCCTCTCAAAATGTGTGTCCAGCAAGGATGATTTTGGCAAACTAAAAAGCAAATACTCATAACATACAAGACGCTCCAAGCAAAACACATATCATGTGGTGAATAAAAATATAGCCTCAAGTAAATTTACCGATGGATTGAAGACGAAAGAGGGGTTGCCATCCGGGGCATCCCCCAAGCTTAGATGCTTGGTTGTCCTTGAATATTACCTTGGGGTGCCTTGGGCATCCCCAAGCTTAGGCTCTTGCCACTCCTTATTCCATAGTCCATCAAATCTTTACCCAAAACTTGAAAACTTCACAACACAAAACTCAACAGAAAACTCATAAGCTCCGTTAGTATAATAAAATAAATCATTCACTTTGGTACTGTCAAGACAAGATTCATAATTTTTATCACATGATTCCTACTGTACCCTATCATTTCTACAATTTATATTAAGCATTATAAGCCATAGAAACTAGAAAACAAGCAAACTATGCATAAAAACAGAATCTGTCAAAAACAGAACAGTCTGTAAAGATCTGAATTTTAGTCATAATTATGTAAAACCAAAAATTCTAGAAAATTACTAAAACGTATAAAATTTGTATATCAATCCTCTGTAAAAAATTCAGAGTTTTTTCGCATTCCAGTGAATTTTAATAATTCTGTTACTGGACGTAAAAGTTTCTGTTTTTGCATAGAATCAAATCAACTATCAACCACACTATCCCAAAGGCTTTACTTGGCACTTTATTGAAACAAAAGCTATAAAACATGATTACTACAGTATATTAATCATGTAAACACACAAAAATAGTAGGGGTAAATATTGGGTTGTTTCCCAACAAGCGCTTTTCTTTAATTCCTTTTTAGCTAGGCATGATGATTTCAATGATGCTCACATAAAAGATAAGAATTGAAACATAACGGGAGCATCATGAAGCATATGACTAGCACATTTAAGTCTAACTCACTTCCTATGCATAGGTATTTTGTGAGCAAACAATTTATGGGAGCAAGAATCAACTAGCATAGGAAGGCAAAACAAGCATAACTTCAAGATTTTCAACACATAGAGAGGAAACTTGATATTATTGCAATATGTAGAAGCATATGTTCCTCCCTCATAATAATTTTCAGTAGCATCATGAATGAATTCAACAATATAACCATCACATAAAGCATTCTTTTCATGATTCATAAGCATATAATTTTTATTACTCTCCACATAGGCAAATTTATTCTCATGAATAGTAGTGAGAGCAAACTCAACAAAATAACTATCATGTGAGGCATAATCCAATTGAAAATTAAAATCATGATGATAAGTTTCATGGTTATCATTGTTCTTTATAGCATACATGTCATCACAATAATCATCATAGATATCAACTTTGTTTTCATAATCAATTGAAACCTCTTCCAAAATAGTGGATTCATCACTAAATAAAGTCATGACCTCTCCATATCCACTTTTATCAATATTGTGAAAAGATTCAACACCCTCCAAAATAGTGGGATCAATACTACCTAGAGTTGACACTCTTCCAAACCCACTTTCATCAATATAATCATCATAAATAGGAGGCATGTTATCATCATAATAAATTTGCTCATCAAAACTTGGGGAACTAAAAATATCATCTTCATCAAACATAGCATTCCCAAGCTTGTGGCTTTGCATATCATTAGCATCATGGATATTCATACTAACAACATTGCAATCATGCTCATCATTCAAAAATTTAGTGCCAAACATTTTATAGACTTCTTCTTCTAACACTTGAGCACAATTTTCGTTTTCATCATTTTCACGAAAGACATTAAAAAGATGAAGCATATATGAGGCAACCTCAATTCCATTTTTTTGTAGTTTTCTTTTATAGACTAAACTAGTGATAAAACAAGAAACTAAAAGATTCAATTGCAAGATCTAAAGATATACCTTCAAGTACTAACCTCCCCGGCAATGGCGCCAGAAAAGAGCTTGATGTCTACTACGCAACCTTCTTCTTGTAGACTCTAGTTGGGCCTCCAAGCGCAGAGTTTTGTAGGAGAGTAGCAAATTTCCCTCAAGTGGATGACCTAAGGTTTATCAATCTATGGGAGGCGTAGGATGAAGATGGTCTCTCTCAAATAACCCTGCAACCAAATAACAAAGAGTCTCTTGTGTCCCCAACACACCCAATACAATGGCAAATTGTATAGGTGCACTAGTTTGGCAAAGAGATGGTGATACAAGTGTAATATGGATAGTAGATATAGGTTTTTGTAATCTGAAAATATAAAAACAGCAAGGTTACTAGTAACAAAAGTGAGCAAAAATGGTATTGCAATGCTTAGAAACAAGGCCTAGGGTTCATACTTTCACTAGTCCAAATTCTCTCAACAATGATAACATAATTGGATCACATAACAATCCCTCAACGTGCAACAAAGAATCTCTCCAAAGTTTCTATCGGGGAACGTAGGACGAAAACGTGCATCAACCCCTATGCATAGATTACCCCAATGTCACCTCGGGAATCCACGAGTTGAGTGCCAAAACATACATCAAGTGAATCAATAGAACATCCCATTGTCACCACAGATATCCCATCGCAAGACATACATCAAGTGTTCTCAAATCCAATACTCAATCCAACATAATGAAACCTCAAAGAGCAAGACTCAATTCATCACAAGAAGGTAGAAGGGGAGAAACATCATATGATCCAACTATATTAACAAAGCTCGCGATACATCAAGATCATGCCAAATCAAGAACACGAGAGAGAGAGAGAGAGATCAAACACATAGCTACTGGTACATACCCTCAGCCCCAAGGGTGAACTACTCCCTCCTCATCATGGAGACCGCCGGGATGATGAAGATGGCCTCTGGTGATGGTTTCCCCCTCTGGCAGGGTGTCGGAACGGGCTCCCGATTGGTTTTTCATGGCTACAGAGGCTTGCGGCGGCGGAACTTCAGATCTAGGTTTCTTTTCGGGGGTTTCTATATTTATAGGAATTTTTGGCGTCGGAAACAAGTCAGGGGGTTCCCAAGGAGTCCACAAGCCAGGGGGCACGCCCTGGGGGGGGGGGGGGGGACGCCCCCACCCTTGTCGTTGCCTCGGAACTCCGATGCTCCGTGGGCTTCTTCTGGTCCATAAAAAATTATCGTAAAGTTTCAGCTCGTTTGGACTCCGTTTGATATTCCTTTTCTATAAAACTCAAAAACAAGGAAAAAACAGAAACTGGCATTGGGCTCTAGGTTAATAGGTTAGTCCCAAAAATAATATAAAATAGCATATAAATGCATATAAAACATCCAAGATGGATAATATAATAGCATGGAACAATCAAAAATTATAGATACGTTGGAGACGTATCAATACACTTAATTATATAATGCACACAGATGAACCGACAATGGATGTACGATGACCGACGCACCTCCGAGTAGATTGATGGCATGCATAATTTTCTCGAAGTGGCTGAGGAAACAAGTAGAATGGTTTTATGTATTGTCCATGTACTGTCTGTGAGAATACGAAGGATTACTCTAACTTGAAAATCCTGCACTTGCACATGCTTGAGAAGGGTTTCATGCCACACTATAATGTTTGGACCAAGCACGGAGAAAGAGGGGTTATGATGGAAGACAACAAAGAAGAAGATGATGATGACAACTATCCCCCTGAATACAGTGATACTGCAATGAGGGAAGCTGAAGATCAAGAGGAACAAGACGATGTGCCCGATGATGATCTTCACCGGGTCATTGTTGATGCAAAGAGACAATGACAAAGTGAAAGGGAGAAGTTGAAGTTCGATCGCATGTTAGAGGATCACAAAAAAGGGTTGTACCCAAATTGCGAAGATGACAACACAAAGCTCGGTACCACACTGGAATTGCTGCAATGGAAGGCAGGTAATGGTGTATCTGACAACGGATTTGGGAAGCTACTGAAAACAATGAAGAAGAAGCTTCCAAAGGATAACGAATTGCCCGACAGTACGTATGAAGCAAAGAAGGTTCTATGCCCTCTAGGATTGGAGGTGCAGAAGATACATGCATGCCCTAATGACTGCATCCTCTACCATGGTGAGTACGAGGATTTGAATGCATGCCCGGTATGCGGTGCATTGCGGTATAAGATCGGATGAGATGACCCTGGTGATGTTGAGGGCGAGCGCCCCAGGAAGAGGGTTCCTGCCAAGGTGATGTGGTATGCTCGTATAATACCACGGTTGAAATGTCTGTTCAGAAACAAAGAGCATGCCAAGTTGATGTGATGGCACAAAGAAGACCGTAAGAAAGACGGGAAGTTGAGAGCACCCGCTGAGGGGTCACAGTGGAAAAAAATCGAGAGAAGGTGGGGGGACTTTGCAGGTGATGCAAGGAACGTATGGTTTGGTTTAAGTGCAGATGGCATTAATCCTTTTGGGGAGCAGAGCAGCAATCATAGCACCTGGCCCATGACTCTATGTATCTATAACCTTCCTCCTTGGTTGTGCATGAAGCGGAAGTTCATTATGATGACAATGCTCATCCAAGGCCCTAAGCAACCCGGCAACGACATTGATGTGTACCTAAGGCCATCAGTTGAAGAACTTTTACAGCTATGGAATGGAAAAGGTGTACGTGTGTGGGATGAGCACAAACAAGAGGAATTTGACCTACATGCATTGCTGTTTGTAACCATCAATGATTGGCCTGCTCTCAGTAACCTTTCAAGACAGACAAACAAGGGATACCACGCATGCATGCACTGTTTAGATGATACCGAAAGTATATATTTGGACAAATGCAGGAAGAATGTGTACCTGGGACATCGTCGATTTCTTCCGACCAACCACCAACGTCGAAAAAAGGCAAGCATTTCAAAGGTGAGGCGGATCACCGGAAGAAGCCTGCCCTCCGTACTGGTGATCACATACTTGATATGGTCCACGATTTACATGTAATCTTTGGAAAGGGTCCTGGCAGACAATTTGTTCCGAATGACGCTGAGGGACGTGCACCCATGTGGAAGAAGAAATCTATATTTTGGGACCTACCCTATTGGAAAGACCTAGAGATCCGCTCTGCAATCGACGTGATGCACGTGACAAAGAATCATTGTGTGAACCTGCTAGGCTTCTTGGGCGTGTATGGGAAGACAAAAGATACACCGGAGGCACGGGAGGACCAGCAACATGTGCACGAAAAAGACGGCATGCATCCAAAGCAGTATCAAGGTCCTGCCAGCTATGCTCTTACCAAAGAAGAGAAGGAAATCTTCTTTGAATGCCTGCTCAGTATCAAGGTCCCGCCTGGATTCTCGTCCAATATAAAGGGAATAATAAATATGGCAGAGAAAAAGTTCCAGAACCTAAAGTCTCATGACTGCCACATGATTATGACGCAACTGCTTCTGGTTGCATTGAGGGGGCCTCTACCGGAAAACGTTCGATTAGCCATTGTGAAGCTATGTGCATTCCTCTATGCAATCTCTCAGAAGGTAATCGATCCAGAAATCCTACCATGGTTAAAGAA
The DNA here is from genome assembly GCA_011799875.1 of Thinopyrum elongatum. Taxonomy (NCBI): domain Eukaryota; kingdom Viridiplantae; phylum Streptophyta; class Magnoliopsida; order Poales; family Poaceae; genus Thinopyrum; species Thinopyrum elongatum. Next base: position 67,013,148 of record CM022302.1, on the reverse strand, counting down.
TGATTTGGTGCAATGTCTTCTCAGTTTCGAGCTGGTGTTCCCACCATCCTTCTTCAATATCATGACGCACGTCCTAGTTCATCTAGTCGACGAGATTGCCATTCTGGGTCCTGTACTTCTACACATTATGTTCCCCTTTGAGAGGTTCATGGGAGTCTTAAAGAAATATGTTCGTAACCGTGCTAGGCCAGAAGGAAGCATCTCCATGGGCCGGCAAACAGAGGAGGTCATTGGGTTTTGTGTTGACTTCATTCCTGACCTTAGGCCGATTGGTGTCCCTCAATCGCGGTATGAGGGGAGACTGACTGGAAAAGGCACGCTAGGAGCGGATTCAATAATATGTAGGGACGGGCATTCTTGGGCTCAAGCACACTACACAGTTCTATAGAATTCTACCTTGGTGACCCCGTATGTCAATGAACACAAGAATATTCTGTGCTCCAAACACCCGGAGTAGTGTGACGACTGGATTACATGTGAACACATCAAGACTTTCGGCAGTTGGTTGCAAACACATCTCATGGGTGACAACAATGTTGGAGATGAGCTATACTCGTTGGCCAGGACACCATCTTCGACTGTATTGACTTATAAAGGGTACGAGATAAATGGGAATACATTTTACACGATCGCCCAAGATCAAAAGAGCACCAACCAAAACAGTGGTGTCCGCTTTAATGCAGCAACCAACAGGGGAAAGGACACATATTATGGTTACATAGTGGACATATGGGAACTTGACTATGGACATGATTTTAAGGTCCCTTTGTTTCGGTGCAAATGGGTCAATCTGTCAGGAGGCGGGGTATAGATAGACCCACAGTACGGAATGACAACAGTGGATCTGAACAATCTTGGGTACACAGACGAACCATTCATCCTAGCCAATGATTTACCGCAGGTTTTCTATGTGAAGGACATGCCTACCAAACCAAGAAAAAGAAAAGATAAGGAAGCGAATACATCATACGATGAGCCAAAGTGCCACATAGTTCTTTCAGGGAAAAGAGACATTGTGGGAGTGGAGGGCAAGACAGACATGTTTGAAGATTATGAAAAGTTTCATGAAATTCCTCCCTTCAAAGTGAAGGCTAACCCAAGCACCCTCTTAAACGATGAAGATTATCCATGGTTACGACGCAATAAGCAAGGGACACACGCGAAGAAAAAGTGAAGACTTTCTCTCCACAACTATTCTGATGATGGCTTTGATCTAGAATATCACTGCAGTTACATGTCAAGAAATGAAACGCCTTTTGTAATAGATGAGTTTTCGTCTGAAACCGTGATACTTCGAAAGAGATTGTCCATTTTGTACACGAAGTGCATCCAGTTTTTGCCGTAACCCTATCAACTTTTTAGCACATGCTATGTGGGTGAAATGATGATACCATGCCAACTTTCAACCTTTTTAGAGTTCATTTGTAGTGCTTTTCAATTTCAGGGTCATTTAGCTAAAAAAATCAGTAAATGCATGAAAAATAGCAAATGAAGTCAGAAAGGGTTGAAAATTGATGACGTGGCTTTGAGTGGTGCATGTTGAACGCACAAAAAGTCTGGAGTTGAAATACGTTTAAAAAAATGAAATGCCTTTGTAGCAGATGAGTTTTCATCTGAAACCGTGATACTTCGAAAGAGATTGTCCATTTTGTACACGAAGTGCATCTAGTTTTTGCCGTAATCCTCTCAACTTTTTAGCACATGCTATGTGGATGAAATGATGATACCATGCCAACTTTCAACCTTTTCAGAGTTCATTTGTAGTGCTTTTCAATTTCAGGGTCATTTAGCTCAAAGAATGAACTAATAGCAAAAAGAATGAACTAAAAAGCTTTTATAAAACTCTAATAGCAAAAAGAATGAACTAAAAAGAATCAATTAAAATATTTTGTTATGATCAACTAAAACAAAACTATAATATTCTTCAATTGCAAAAAGAATCAACTAAAAAGCTTTTATATACCTCTAGTTATTATCAAAATAATATTAACTTAAAATTATATAAAAGTTATGCAACTAAAATTATTAAAGTATTTTTTGTTAAAAACTTTAATAGCAAAAAGAATTTTCATAAAGTATTTTTTGTTAAAAACTTTAATAGCAAACTAAAATAACAGAAAAAATAAAAAAAATGCCCGCCTACTAGGCCACAACGGCCTGCATACGACTATAAACCCAACTACTAGTTGGGCCAGGACGCAGGCCCGCTGGACAAGTAGGCCCCACAGGGCAGATGGAGGTTCGTTAGGCCACGCAGGCCTGCTTTAGAGAGGAGCTCGACGTTGCAGCCGCGGCAGGGCTTATAAACAGGTTCGGGCGCCCTTCGCTTGGCGAGGTGGGACTAAACATCCACCGCACCGCGGCTGTGCCAGGTACAGGCCTTTGTTCCCGGTTGGTGGCTCGAGCCGGGATGAAAGGCCCCCCTTTCGTCCAGGTTCGAGCCACCAACCGAGACCAATGGCCTAGGCTTCCCGCCCTTTCGCCTGGCGAAATACACCTTTGGTCCCGGTTGGTGGCTCAAACCGGGATGAAAGGGGGGCCTTTCGTCCCAGTTCGAGCCACCAACCGGGACCAAAGGTGTGACTATATAAGTGCGGACTTAGAAAATTTTCCAAACACCACTGCAGTTTCTCTCCTCCTCTCCTCGACGACGCCGCCAGGCTGCCCCAACGCCGTCCCCGGCCCGCTCCCCTCGCCGCGCCTTGCCCCGACGCCGTTGCCATGCCCCTGCCCCACCATCGCCGCCCCTGCCCCGACGCCACCCACAGCAGTGAGCTCCGGCCCCCTTCCCCTGCGCTGCCGCCGCCGTCGCCCCTGCCCTACTGCTTAGCCGCCGCCCCTACCCTGCATTTTTTTCTTAAAATTTTTGTATGTTCATATGTTCATATGGATGGATGGATTGATGTATAATTTCATATGTTCATATGTTGAAAATGTTCATATGTTCATTTTTTTCTTAATTTTTTTATTAAATTGTTGCGGGAATATGTTCATATGGATGGATTGATATGGATGGATTGATGTATAATTTCATATGTTCATATGTTGAAATTGTTCATATGTTCATTTTTTTCTTAGAATTTCATATGTTCATATGCACATTGTTGCGGGAATATTTTGCAACATATTTCAATGTGTTTCGTTATATAATGTTTGATTACCATATAGTTGTAAAATTTATTATGTTTGATTACCATATAGTTGTAAAATATTTTGCATGTTGAGATGGGTCTTTTTCCTATTCATGATGAAGTGGCATGCTTGGATGTTGAGAGACATGTGGTAGTGGGGGTGGGCCTTTTCTCATGCATGTTATGCGATGATGTGGCATGCTTGCATGTTGAGAGAAATAGTTAGTGGGAGCTAGCTATTTAGATATAGAAGATGCTCATATGTTCATATGTTTGTAACAAAGTTAGAATTTTTTTGTTCATGTAAAACACTTATATTGGTAAAACTTTAGAAATTCATAGAAAATTAACCGTAACTCCGATGAAAATCATTTATATATGAAAATCGATCAGAAATATATCATGAATTCCAATATGTCCTCCGTTCATCCATCACAAGCAGCTAGCATAGCGAACCTGGAACCGTCCCCCTCCGTTTCATCTGTCCGAAAATGCAGACTTCAGGAAAACATTCCCGGATGTTATCCCCCATCACCTATATCGTGTAGTGCCGGGTTAGAACACCCCCTAACTCTCTCGGGAATTCAACATATCCCTGATAACTTCAACATGAGGGGGGGAGGGGTCCGCAAGTATCCTCGACGACCATGAGAGAGGCGGTCCGCAAGTATCCTCTCTCGAAAGGTAGGACAACTCATCAGACATGAGGGGGGAGGAGTCCTTGACGATCATCTGAAACTGACTGTTATAAAACCTGTGAATTTGCATGATGTTTCCCACTAATACATTGCTCACATGTATGCATATGATTCCTTGTTGTGATTAAGTCTATGTTTGCCACTAATCCATCTCTCATGGTTGTGTATTGCCATGTTGTAATGTTTGCAGAAACTATGGACAGAGACTTAGAAAAAGAAGAGTTCTTGGGGGATATAATCCGCGACGGAGGTGATATCACCTTGTCGTTTCTCAATGACACCGATGGTGAGGAAGGAGATCATGACTGCTCCGGTGATCCAACAATGGAGGAGGAAGGAGATAATGACGACTCCGGTGATCCAATGGAGGAGGAAGGAGATCATGACGGCTCCGGTGATCCAACGGAGAATGGAGCCTTAACTATTGCAAAGTCTGGCGAGGTATATATATATAATATATATATATATATATATATATATATATATATATATATATATATATATATATATATATATATATTAATTAAGCCTCTGCTGACTAGATGCATTAATTGTTTTGTATGTACATATATTGACGCTTCTTTATTCTTTTAGCCCTCCGGATCGAGCCAAACTTCGGTAAGGAGACGAGGCCCGAAGAACAGGTTGGGCTAGGATGAAAGGTTCACGATCGAAGAAGTCGCTCGAGATGACCAACCGATTGCTCCCAAGCGGACCAAGACCAAATTTATACATCAGTGCGGAGTTATTGTTAGGGATAGCGTCCCAATCAGCATCCAAGAATGGAATAAGAAAAAGGACCCTGAAGTTTCTTATGTCCAAGATAGACTGAAAGATGATCTGTGGAACTCCCTGATGACAAATTTCAGCCAACCGCCAGAGGAGGATTCGAATAACCCAGTTATACAGCGAAAGGTCAAGGCGTTTGCTCTTAAGAAGATGGCAGCACTATTCAAGAACTAGAAGAAAGATTTGAATAAAAAGTTTGTCGAGAAAGACGAGAGTCCAGAAATCATCAGTCAATATGAGAAGATAAGAGATCACTGGCCGGCATTTGTGGCCTACAAGAAATCGGAGAAGGCTAAGCAAAGGTCACTAACAAACAAGCAAAATGCTGCAAAGAAGCAGTATCACCATGTTATGGTTTCAGGTGGCTACAGCAAAGCCCGACCTACGTGGGACAAAGCTGAGCAAGACCTGCTTGCTAAAGGGGTCCAATCAGCGACATTGCACTGGCCAGATCGGCCAAGGACTTGGTTCTTCGGGGTTGGGGGAACTTTGGACCCAGAATCAGGAAAGTTTGTTTGGACGAACGCTCAACTTGCAATACCCGTTAAGAAGCTTGAGGAAGCAATCAAGGCAGCGCAGGAAGGGAGGTTTATTCCCGACAGAGAGAAGGACGGGCTGAAAGAGGCCCTCGGGAATCCTGAACACCCTGGACGAACACGAGGCACATCAGGCTCCGTTCCGTGGGTGCATGGGTTTCCCGACAGCGGTGGTTATAGAAGCCGAGAGAGAAAGAAGAAAGAGGAAGCTAGCGAAATGCAGAAGATCAATGCAAGATTAGCAAAACTAGAGGAACTTGAGAGCCAGCGAGCTACCGGCCAACCATCTCAGCGGCACGAAGATCCTTCATTCGACACTGCTCCCGAAGCTACCCCACCATCTCAGCGGAGAACCAGCGTGGCTTCCACGGAGCACGTTCAGCCTGATATCACGACTCCTCACTACCCCGTGGATAGTATCACAAAGAATGAACATTGTGTGTTAATGGCGAAATGCCAGAACCTGACCTTGAAGGCGGCGGTCCGCTCTGTCTTACATCCTCGAGCTGAGGGAACTTTCCATTTCCGTCCGATTCTGCATGGCTTTGCTATTGTCGGGGTGGATGAAATAATAGAGGGATTTGAGGGGCGGGAGATTGAGTACCCTACAGGTGAAGGGGAGATGCTTCTGGAAAATGCCTTAAGGAGTACATGTCTATCGAGAAAGGAGCACATCAAGCTTCCAAACTGGACGCCGCCTCAGCAGACTCAGCCGGATCCTTAGCGGACTCCTCCTCATAGTCCAGCTCTACTATCTCCGCAGCCTGAGTCGTCTCTGGCGCGTCAGCCGTCTTTGCCGCCTCAGCGGACTCTAACGGAGGAGGCCCCTCAGCAGAATCCTCCTCTGCCTCAGCTGTCTTCGGCGTGTCAGCCGTCTCTGCCGCCGCAGCCGTCTTCGGCGTGTCAGCAGGCTTCGCCGCCTCAGCGGGCTCCAGCGTGTCAGCGGACTCCGCCGCCACAGCAACAGCGAAAGAGAGGCGCCGTCACTCTGGCGGCTAGCAGCACAACATGCAAGAAATTCAGAGCTGGTCCAAGCTGCAGGGCTCCTCCAAAGTTACCATATGAGAGGACTGATGGGGAACACAACGACATCGTGGATGCCGAAGTGCGGGCCCATTTTGAACGGAAATGTCCACCTCTGAAGGAAATAATAGATCCGGTGAAAACGAAGCGCACTCTGGATGCCCTTAAGCGACCACCACTGCCTCCGCCACGATCCAACTATGACTGCTGTATTGCAAAGACATATGATGAAGCGTGGCGACCGAGGAGTACTACCAGTGCTACAAGACGAAGTGGGAAAACAATTCCCCAGCTCAGCGAACAGGAGAAGCAATCGTGCCCCCCACTCAAGGTGTCTAGTGATATCGCTAATCATCCAGGGCTAGCGCCCGGTACCACGCTTGGTGATTACGTGGGAGATGATGTACAGTTTGAAATGGCTGAGGTAGTAGAGGTCTTTAGATACGAGCACAGGAAGCCTCTCGTCAAACCTGATCAGCTCCCGCATCTACCAATGATGATGCGAAGATTGCATGACTGGTACTTGGAAACCTGCAGCAAGAATGAGACCGACAGTATATTGCTGGGAATTAAAGATGAGCACGACTTCATTGGAGTTGAGGTGATGCCTATTGAATTTGTGGAATTATTTCAGTAATTCAATCAAGACGCCCTCGACAAACAACTCATGAGTTGCTACTATCTGTAAGTATTATTTCTGTAATTAAGTCTCTAGCTCAGCTTGTTCATTGCATGTATATATAATTATCCTCACTATATTATGCAGATTGAAAATCTTTGAATGCAAAAGAGGACAAATCTATGACACTGTGTTCATTAGCCCAAATACCGTAAATGAATGGACGGTACAAAACAGAGTTGCAGATACCGAGGAAAACTTGCTAAAAGCATTCCTTCGACATCAAAACAAAAGGGAAATACTCTTTCCTGACAACTTCAAGTGAGTGTTACTATCTTGTGCATATTCGGTTTCGCTTACTCGAGGATAAGTACTGTAATTGATGAGTTATGCGTGCACAGGTTCCACTTTATTCTGCTATCCATTAAGCGTGATGGGGGAGTAGTAACTGTCTTAGACTCGAGACGTAAAGATCCTCAGGATTATGCGGACATGAGTGAAATGCTCCAAAAGTAAGTGCAATCATTATCGCATCATATCGGGAACTTTCGTTCATTTCCTGATATGAAGTAATCATTTTCTTTGCCGGGCAGGGTTTGGAAAAAGTTCACTGGAATGGTTCCGGGTCTGAAGAAGGAGCTGCGATTTACACACCGCAAAGTAAGTAGTACTAGCTAGTTCCGCGCATCTCTCATTGATTCTAGTTTCATCAATACCATTATCATGCTTGATTATCAGTTTGATTGAAATCTATTGTCGTAAAGTGCTTGTGGCAGGCAGACGGGAATAATTTATGTGGATACTACGTTTGCAAGTTCATGCACCACTCGACCTCTGAGCGGGGCTACTCTGACAAACAATTTGAAGTACGTAAACAATATTCACAATTTTATTTTATTACCATCAATTGTGTTGAGTTTCATTCATATATATGTATTGACCCCCTTCTTTAAATTAGATGTGGGAGATGCAGGAAGAACTCCTACCAAGTGATCGCATACGAGCAATTCAAGAGGAATTGGCGGGATTCTTTCTTGACCACGTCATACATGAAAAGGGAGAATACCATACGGAAATTCAAATGGATTTTTGGTAGATGATGTCAGGGATCGTAAGAGATGTTATATTGTATATATGAGTAGCTTCGGATAGATATACGAAAACTTGTTGTTCGACCAAGCACGGAGAAAGAGAGGTCACTTCTCTCTATATATGTTCATGACGATCTTGTGTAATTAATGGTTCCTTCATTTGCTTACTAGCTAGCGTCGAGTTCTCTCTATGTAGTAGGTAGCGTCGACCAAGCACGGAGAAAGAGAGGACACTTCTCTCTATATGTAGTAGCTAGCTAACACAATATGAAACCCCTAAACCCTCCAAAACCCCCAACCCCCCCGCCCCCTTTAAAAAAAACCCAGTGCCTGGGAGCTACTGACGCGTGGCAGCCTTTTAGTCCCGGTCGGTGTTACCAACTGGGACTAAAGGTCCTCCTGCCTGGGTGCCCCACAGAGGCCATGTGGAGCTCCTTTAGTCCCGGTTCGTAGGCCAATTGGGACTAAAAGTGAGGGGCTTTAGTCCCGATCGTTTTGTCCCGGTTGCAGAACCGGGACTAAAGGCCCTCTGGAACCGGGACAACTGCCCTATTTTCTACTAGTGTTTGGATCATGTATCACTTAGATGACTTGAGGGATGTTAATTTAAGTGGGAGTTCATTAGTAATTTGATTAATTGAACTTAAATTTATCATGAACTTAGTCTTAATAGTTTTGCATATCTATGTTGTAGATCAATAGCTCGCGATATAGCTCCCCTATATTTTTTGATATGTTCCTAGAGAAAACTAAGTTGAAAGATGATAGTAGCAATGATGCGGACTGGGTCCGTGATCTGAGGATTATCTTCATTGCTGCACAGAATTATGTCCTTCATGCACCGCTAGGTGACAGACCTGTTGCAGGAGTAGATGCAGACGTTATGATTGTTTGGTAAGCTCAATATGATGACTACTTGATAGTTTAGTGCGCCATGCTTTAAGGCTTAGAACCTGGACTTCAAAGAAACAATATACCTGATCAAGATTAGTGATCCCCCTTATAGTGTCACCACCAGTAACAACAATTCCTTTATCACCAATTGGCTGCAATATTAGAGCCTATAGAGAAGAGAAGATGCTAAACGCTGTGCATTCTTATTTTAAGATAAAAAATGATTTACATTTTGAGAAGAGTTGTATATGATGCAACCTGAAGGCTTTGTCAATCCTAAAGGTGCTAACAAAGTTTGCAAACTCCAGTGATCCATCTATGGACTGGTGCAAGTATCTCAGAGATGGAATATACGCTTTGATGAGGTGATCAAAGCATATGATTTTATACGGACTTACGGTGAAGCCTGTATTTATAAGAAAGTGAGTGGGAGCTCTGTAGCATTCCTGATATTATATGTGGATGACATATGGTTGATTGGAAATGATATAGAATTTCTGGATAGCATAAAAGGATACTTGAATAAGAATTTTTCAATGAAAGACCTCGGTGAAGCTGCTTATATATTGGGCATCAAGATCTATAGGGATAGATCGAGACGCTTACACTAGTGCAGGATGCTGCTAACGCGACACTACGATCAGAGACCCTTTGACGAAACTGTGTGCGATGCATTAATCGCAAACGATGGTGTAAAAAACCATAAAAAAGGTGCAAAATGTTTGCGGTGACGGATGCATCAAACATGGTTCAGATTTTAATTCCGTCTGTGATGCAGGGCATACGGTTCAGTGCAATTAACTGTTTGCGATGAGGAGCAACAAAAGAAACGGGCAGCCAGATGAAGGTGTGTGCGATATACAGCATACGGTTCACTAGGATGAACTGTTTGTGATTACGCAACACAAAAGAAATGGTCAGCCAGATCAAGGTGTGTGCGATATACGGCATGCGGTTCACACGGATGAACTGTTTGCGTTGAGACAAGAGAACATAAACGGTTCAATATAACAAGATGTGTGTGATACGCGGCAAACATGTCTGTAATCAGAAATGTGTACGAAGACCGATAATAACACAGACGATTGCAGCTAATAAGACGTGTGTGTTGTGTGATGGAATTGCATACAGAACAACAACATATATATATATACACACTTATAAGTACATGGTTGCATAACCAAATTAAACATCCACTTACATAGGTGGCTACTACAACCATGGCATTTGCACACACCAAAGTAAACTATTACATGCATAATTACATAGGTGGCTACTACACACATGACATTTCCACACACCAAAGTAAACTATATATTACATGCATGATTAACTAGCATAAACAATCATCTGATCATCATCTACTTCTTGTGACGCTTGCTCTACTTGTGGCTCGATCCGGGCTCGTCGATTTGGGTAACGAGGCACTTCCTAATGTCAACGATCCGCCTGTGCATCTCGTAGCATGTGTACACGCTCTTGGCCGCAAACCTGAGGTGAGGTTCATCCAGTTGCCGCATCTAGGCCCTGTGCCAGGATACGGGACTTGTTCTCTGGGCATCCTGCTTCATCTTTTTGTAGTAGGGGTCGATGATGGCTGAGGCGAGTTCAACCAGCGAGTCCTTCTTCGTGCTGCCCCAGACCCTGTAGTGCTCACGGATTTCGACAAGGTTCTTGCAGGCCAAGCCCGTAACCCTGAGCGCTTTTACATCGTCGGTGGTTTCCACCGTAGCGAACTTGTAGTCGGTGCTGTTGACAAACCTGGCGAAAAGGACGCAAGGCTCTGTGGCCATGCAGTAGTGGTAGATGAGGACATGATGGTGCACGCACAACTAGGCGACGGCAACCTTCTGATCTTTGCCGAGAAGACCGGCGATGTACTGGAGGTCGATGCCGACCACCTTGTACTTGTCCCCAGCAAGCAACTGCTCAACGGTGTTGATGTAGTCATCCACCATGGCCGGGTCGATGGTGTACACCACCGAGAGATCCGTCTCCCTCGCGTGGGTCTCCGCTAGACATCCCCTCTCTATGTGTCATCGTGGGTGTGCTTGTTGTGTTGTGGGGCGCGATCGAAAGGTTGAAGAGACTAAGGTTATAATGGCCGCGGGAATTAAAGGGGAAGCCGGACGGCCTGGAATATCGGCACGCCCTGATGGCAGGTCTAATTCGCAGTGCGTAACTCCATCGTGCCGCACCTAACTGCATCACGTGGCAACGCGCACGGCGCAACCGCATGCATATGGGGCCCCCGACGTGATCGTGCGCAGGCCCAACCGCTGGCAGAGCACGCGTAGAGGGACGCGAGCAGAGCGCTCCGCGGTTGCCTCAATGGCGAGCAACCATATATATGCATATAGCAGTTGAACACGCAAGGAAAAGCTGTCCACAAGCTGAGCGCGCCGACGGACGCGAGCAGAGCGCGCTGCGGTGCCTAACGGTGAGCAGAGCTTGCCGAGGGATGCGAGTAGAGGCCGGCGCAGTGATACGTGGCAAATAAGACGAACTGTGCGAGCGATGTCGGAGACATCAAGCACGAATCAGATTAGAGTTGCATGTGCGATACGTGGCATACAGTTGATCCATCCTAGCTGTTTGGGATGGGATAAGCTGTGTGTGTGTTGTGGGCAAACGCTTGCTGGTATATAACCTCAAATTTAACCAACAAAATGGTAATGCATGTTACAAAAATTATATAACTGGAAACTATGTTCAAATACGAATCCAATGATATAATCTTTGGCGACATGCATTCGTATTTTATTAATTAAATCCTATTTATAAACCAGGATGGGGGTACAGTAGGTAACTAAATAGCAAACATTTTTTTATTAAACATATGTGTACGTGTCCATTCGTCCTCCTCTCGCACGTCTTGTCACCCCGCTGCCGCAGACGGTTCGAGCGCAAGCTTGAGCTGCACGCGGGGGTGTTATTTTGGCCAAACGGTGGTGAGCCCGTTCCCGCGCAAGCTTCCCGCCCGACTCGGTGAAATCCTCCGAAATCCCAATGCTTACCAGCCTACTATATAAACCCTCATGGCCGGCGAGTCCTGCGTCGCATTTTCCCCTGCCTCCCTGTAGCTTATCTCGTCTGCTTCTCCCATAATCGGCAATCGCAGTGTTACAAGGATTGACAAATGGTAATGTTACTAGATCAACAAATGTCAATCTTTCCAGTTTGACAAATGGCAATATACCCAATATGACAGATGCAAATCTTACCAAATTGTCTGTACGTGGTTGCACACGGGTCATCCAAAAAAACCGTTTGCGTTGAAGGGAGGTACAAATCCTGCTTGCCAAATTTTCTCTTGGCTTAGCGCCGAAGTCTCGCTTTGCATACATTATTCAATCTGAACCGTTTGCGTTGAAGAGATGCACAAATCTTGTGCAGCGAATTTTCCCTTGGCTTACTGCGGAAGACCATAGCTCTCACTTTACATACATGTGTTGTATCTAAAACGTTTGCGATGAAGAGCTGCACAAATCCTGCTTGGCACATTTTCCCTTGGCTTACTGGGGAAGCTGTCAGTTTACATACGGGTGTTCTATCAAAAACGTTTGCGATGTTAGAGTGGCAGCTATTTGTTTCAAAATGCCTTTGTTGACTGTTACTCGAGTGCGCCTTCTCTCAAAATGGACACGAAAATTACCACAGCATGTCGGGAGCCATTCCATGATAGCATGCCAAGTTTCATGAATTTCAGACGAGTTTTGGATTTACTAGAATTTAAAAACAAAGTATCTCAATGTTTTGCCGGCAATCAACAGTGCCCTGGTGTTTGAAATTCATACCCATTTCTTGTATGGGACCTAAGCATGCACCCAAGGACACAAATTTGATTTTTCAACCAATTTATATGCACTGGAGCATGTGCATGTAGTTCGAATTTGAATTATGCACATAAAATGCCTAGAAAACCCAGTTAATGTATAAAAATGTCCAAACGAACCCCGAAAAATTCCAAAATTTAACACAACACTCCTGTTGTTCTATGTTGACACTAGAAATTTTTTGAAAGCAATAACAGGCAACGGGTATCGTTTCGTCCCCAAAGGTGGCACGTTCCCCACTGAAACCATCAAGCTTGCTGTGAGAAGCTTTGGTTTGTGAGAAGCTTATACCCAAACCTGCCCCAAATTGGACAAAAAATTTACCACGGCATGTTGATGCCGCTCCATGATAGCATGCCAGGTTTCATGAATTTCAGATGAGTTTTGGATTTACTAGAATTTAAAAACCAGGTATCTCAATGTTTGTGGCCGAGTGACGGTGGCAGGGTGTTTGACATTCATTCCCATTTCTTGCATGGGACCTAAGCATGCAATCAAGGACACAAATTTGAATTTTCAACCAATTTATATGCATTAGAGCATGTGCATGTAGTTCAAATTTGAATTATGCACATAAATGCATTGAAAACTCAATTAATGCATAAAAATGTCCAAATGAACCCCCCAAAATTTCAAAATTTAACACAACACTCCTGTTGTTCTATGTTGACACTAGAGAAAAAATTGAAATCAAGAAGAGGCAACGGATATCATTTCGTCCAGAAAGGTGAAACGTTCCCTACCGTAACCATGAGGCTTGTTGCGAGAAGCTCTGGTTTGTGAGAAGCTTATACCCCAACCTGCCCCAAATGGGACAATATTTTTTACCACTGCATGTTGATGCCGTTCCATGATAGCATGTGAAGTTTCATGAATTTCAGACGAGTTTTCGATTTACTAGAATTTTAAAACCATGTATCTCAATGTTAGCGGCCGAGCGACGGTGGCAAAGGTGTTTGACATTCATTCCCATTTCTTGCATGGGACCTAAGGTTGCAACCAAGGACACACATTTGATTTTTCAACCCGTTTATATGCACTGGAGCATGTGCATGTAGTTCAAATTTGAATTATGCACATGAATGCATAGAAAACTCAGTTAATGTATAAAAATGTCCACGCGAACCCCGGAAAATCCCAAAAAATTGCACAACACTCCTGTTGTTCTATGTTGACACGAGAAATTTTTTGAAAGTAAGAAGAGGTAACAGATATTGTTTCGTCCCCCAAGGTGGCACGTTCCCTACCGAAACCATCATGCTTGTTATGAGAGAAGCTCTGGTTTGTGAGAAGTTTATACCATAACCTGCCCCAAATGGGACAATATTTTTTACCCCAGCATGTTGATGCCGTTCCATGATAGCATGCCAAGGTTCATGAATTTCAGACGAGTTTTGTATTTACTAGAATTACAAAAGCAAGCACCTCATCGTTTGCCGGAGAGCCACGGTGCCGTGGTGTTTGAAATTCATCCCCATTTCTTGAATGGGACGTAAGCATCAACCCATGGACACATATATCATTTTACAACCCATTTTGGTGAACCGGAGCATGTGCATGTAGTTTAATTTTGAATTGTGCACCTGAAATGCCTAGAAAACCAAGTTACTGTATAAAAATGTCCAAACGAACCCTGAATAATTCCAATTTTTTTGACGACACACCTATAGTTGCATGTTCACTGCAGATAGAAGTTCTAGCAATTCAAACACTATCCTTTGCAGCTGTGACCCCATTATGTAATTCAAATCAAGACGAAAAATCAAGTAGATCGCACACAGTTTATTATCACCAACTGTGTGAGATGCATTACAAAATATCCTGGAGCACCGTCGGTGTATAGTACGCATACGGCTTAAGCGAGAAGGTGCGTCGGCTACAGTGTGGGTGTGCTGTAGTCTCCTTTGTGTACTCAAATTATGCAATGACGTGGATGAGCACTGTAACCAGGGAAATTGGAACCAAAATTTTTGACGTTCAAACTCATCACACATGGGTTAAGCTATCTGAATTGTTTGTGATGTTCACATATCGTACACAGTTCTGAATAAGGGACCGTGTCTGATGATACTTTGCGTGCCAGTTTTTTCGCTGAACCGATTCAAAATTTTCGGCTTCCGCGGAAATATCTACCTCCCGGCCCCCTCCCCCTTACCAAAAGCCACATTTCCCCTATTTCCACCTTCCTTGCCAAGTTGAAACCTTCACTCCTTGCTTGCAGCGCCGCCCCCTCGCCGGCGACCCTCCTTCACGCTGCTCGGCCTCGTCTATCCAGGCAGGTAATCCACACCAGACCCCCATCTTCCTCCTCCTTCCACATCCCACATGCCCCGACCGCCGGCGCGACACCTTCCACCCAAATCACCGACCCCTCCACCAAATAAGCGCCGCCCTAAGCCATGGTGCACGCAGTATAGCCAGGAGCTCAAGGATCATTTTGCAGCGGAGAAGCAAATCGCGGCCGCACGCGCGGATGAGGTCGCGATGGCTGCCATTCGTGCCGACCCCCAGATCTTGGAGGAGCACCTCGCCGTCGAGGCCACCGTCGACGCCTCGCGCGCCGACGCCGCGACGCGGTTGGCTGCTTTAAACGACAGTTCGTGGCGTTTTCTCGAGGCCACCCTCGGTGCCTTCGACGAAGACTACAAGGTGTTTTCTCAGCGTGCACGTGCTTACCTCAACTCGAGAGCCAGCAGGTTGGTGCCCGGAGTGGCTCAGGCAACTCACCACTATGACGAGGGCACCCACGATGCGGAGGCCTCGCCCTCTTCCATGTCCAAGGAGCCAATCGTCATCGATATCTCCGACAATGAGGAGTAGCTTGTCTTATTAGCTCACTGTAAGGACCCATGTTCAGTTTGCTAGCTACTGCCTTTCCTTAACAAATTCTAGTGAATTGCACTATCTACTTTTACCATGCAATCTGTTGCTCTAGTGTATATGTTCTATATGTCGTGCAATGTGGTGCTCACTTATTAACTGTTTGGTTAATTAGTTGTCGTGTTCAGTTAACTGTTTGGTTCAATTCTGCAAATGTGATGTTCAATTCTTCAGGGTGCAATTTTGTATTGTCTTCCATGTGAGAAATAAATCGAATTTTTCTTTACAAAATACATGAGAAACAAATACAATTGCTATATTTTCAAGTTGTCAAGCATGCTTGGTTCGGTTAACTGTTTGATCTTCTAGTATGTTATACATTGTGCAATGTGGTGCTTAGTTAACGTTTGGTTCATTTGTTGTGGTGTTTAGTTAACTGTTTGGCTCCATTCTGCAATGCGATGTTCAATTGTTGTGGGTGCATTCTGTTATTGTATACCATGTGAGAAATAAATCGAAGTTGGCTGTACTAAATACATGAGAAACAAATACAATTGTTATATTTCCAAGTTGTTAAGCATGCTTGGTTTGGTTAACTGTCTGATCTTCTATTAGGAGTATGTTATATTGTGCAATGTGGTGCTCAGTTAATGTTTGGTTCATTTGTTGTGGTGTTTAGTTAACTGCTTGGTTCAATTCTGCAATGCAATTTCCAATTGTCGTGGGTAGAATTTTGGATTGTTGTGCATGTGAGGAATAATCGAATTTGGCTGCACTTAATACACGGGAAACATAT
The DNA here is from genome assembly GCA_011799875.1 of Thinopyrum elongatum. NCBI lineage: Eukaryota > Viridiplantae > Streptophyta > Magnoliopsida > Poales > Poaceae > Thinopyrum > Thinopyrum elongatum. Next base: position 66,996,915 of record CM022302.1, on the reverse strand, counting down.
ACAATTGCTATATTTCCTAGTTCTTAATCATGCTTGGTTTGGATAAATGGGTTTTCCATGTGGCTTGAATTAATCTGATGAATCTGCAATGTGCTTATTTTTCATCAACATATTTTACTAATAGCATGCGAACCCTCACTTAACCTGACCACTAACTACCTTATATGTGTTGTAGGGAAACAATGGGAAGCACTGAGGTTTACAATCGAGGTTTGCACATGCATGGTCCTTTGTCTAATAGCACATTATTGTGCAATTGCAGGAACCATTCTAATACTTAGGTTTTAAAAAATTTGGTCTTGCACATGTAGGTCCTGCTGTCAGAGGTTTTGACCCACTGTTCGACCCTTTTTGCATATGGGGAAATGAGTTGTCCATGAATATCAGTCAAGTCAAGAAACTCAGAAAGATTGTTAGGATAAAGAAATTAGCGACAAAAAACAACAAGATCTTTGTCTGCACAATGAAGAAGACATCAGTTCACTACAGGTTGGTACTAACTATTATACCTTGCCTTTTTTATTCCTTTGCCCCATTTCCAATATAGAGAAGATATTTATGCACATCCTTGTTTTCAGGCCTTTCCAAAGCAGTTCACTGATGATTACCTCTCAAACCACCTGTATGGTTAGGAGGCGAGGAAGGTATTCATACAACACCCACGGTTCAATATTGAAGTGTTCCTGAAGAGGACGAAGGATAGACGGTCAATCATCCACAGGCACTGGCCTAAAGTTGCAAAGACCTTCAACATCAATGAAGGCTCAATATTCGCCTTCTGCTTCAGCAGTTTTCCAGATGAGATACATCTGTCTATGTATCGTCTATGATGCTAATTTCAAAAGGTTATAGATGTTGCATGTGAAACTTGGTGCTGGTGTAGTTGTGTAATGGGGTAGCTGAGTGCTGAAGCTATATGATGCTGTACTCTGATGTATTTCAATTATAAAAATGAAATATATTGTGTGCTTAATATGAAATGTCAATTAGATCAATAAATGAATTATTAATAGGATAATTAGCCTGCTATTTGGGTTTTTCTATTGCAAACGGTTATTGAGAAAATACCGTGGGCGATGACCTCAGGCAACGTACACAGTTTCTAGGAATAAACCTTGTTGGATCAATGAACAATCACACACGACCTTCTCTTGAAAATTGTTTGCGTTAGGCCACCTTGCGCAAATGTTTACCACATAAAAGTTGTATGTGATGGACAGCCTTTGCCACACAGTTTCTTCTACGCACCGTGTGTGATGCATTCAATAACGCAAACGATAAAATTGTTAATATCGTGTGTGATGTACCTGCGAACGGAAACGTTTTCCTTCGAGCGACTGTGTGGGATGTATATACGAACGGAAACGTTTTGTGGGGACTGACTATGTGGGATGTACTTACGACCGGAAACGATTTCGCCTGTATAATTGTATTTTTTTAGCACTACTGTACGTATAACCGTATTTGATCGCTCGCCGGTTGCACACGACCTCATTTTGCCGAGCATGTGTACCAGGAGGGCATATCCCCAACGGTGTCTGGGTCGTGTGGGAAGGACCCCCCTATCGCCCACACTCACTTGGCGACGGTTCCAAATGCCATCGCAGAAAGGGGTTAAAAACCGTTTGTATAGCACCTCGCTGTACCAGTGTTAATAGGACTTTTACAAAGCACATACCTTGACAAAGTTTTTGAAGAAGTTCAAAATGGATCAGTCAAAGAAAGGGTTCTTACCTGTGTTACAAGGTGTGAAGTTGAGTAAGACTCAAAACCCGACCACGGCAGAAGATAGAGAGAGAATGAAATTCATTCCTTATGCATCAGCCATAGGTTCTATAAAGTATGCCATGCTGTGTACCAGACCTGTTGTGTACCTTGCCATGAGTTTGGCAAGGGGGTACAATAGTGATCCAGGAGTAGATCACTGGACAACAGTAAAAATTATCCTTAGTTACCTAAGAGGACTAAGGAGATATTTCTCGGTTATGGAGGTGATAAAGAGTTCATCGTAAAGGGTTACGTCGATGCAAGCTTTGACACCGATTTAGATGACTCTGAGTCTCGATCAGGATACATATTGAAAGTGGGAGAAATTGGCTAGAGTAGCTCCATGCAAAGCATTGTAGACATAGAAATTTGCAAAATACATACGGATCTAAATGTGACAGACCCGTTGACTAAACTTCTCTCACAAGCAAAACATGATCACACCTTAGTACTCTTTGGGTGTTAATCACATGGCAATGTGAACTAGATTATTGACTCTAGTAAACTCTTTGGGTGTTGGTCACATGGCGATGTGAACTATGGGTGTTAATCACATGGCGATGTGAACTAGATTATTGACTCTAGTGCAAGTGGGAGACTGATGGAAATATGCTCTAGAGGCAACAATAAAATGGTTATTATTATATTTCCTTATTCACGATAAAGGTTTATTATTCATGCTAGAATTGTATTGATCGGAAACTTAAATACATGTGGGAATACATAAACAAATATCGTGTCCCTAGTAAGCCTCTACTAGACATGTGTTGTCATTTGATAACGGGATCACATCATTAGGAGAATTATGTGATGGACAAGACCCATCCGTTAGCTTAGCATAATGATCGTTCAGTTTATTGCTATTGCTTTCTTCATGTCAAATACATATTCCTTCGACTATGAGATTATGCAACTCCCGGATACCGGAGGAATACCTTGTGTGCTATCAAATGTCACAACGTAACTGGGTGATCATAAAGATGCTCTACAGGTATCTCCAAAGGTGTTTGTTGAGTTGGCATAGATCGATTAGGATTTATCACTCCGAGTATCGGAGAGGTATCTCTGGGCCCTCTCGGTAGTACACATCATAAGAAGCCTTGCAAGCAAAGTGACTAATGAGTTAGTTACACGATGATGTATTACGGAACGAGTAAAGAGACTTGCCAGTAACGAGATTGAACAAGGTATGAATATACCGACGATCGAATCTCGGGAAAGTAACATACCGATGGACAAAGGGAATTACGTATGTTGTCATAACGGTTTGACCGATAAAGATCTTCGTAGAATATGTAGGAGCCAATTTGGGCATCTAGGTTTTGCTATTGGTTATTGACCGGAGAGGTGTCTCGTGTTGGAGATATGCCCTAGAGGCAATAAGAAATGTTATTGATTATCTCCCTGTTCATAATTAGGTTTATGTTCCATGCTATAACTGCTATGGTTCTCGAGTCTACAATAACCACGAGGCTCGGAGGAAGACTCATATGCACGTGTGGAATAATAAACGGTAAAATGTATTCCTAGTCTAGCCTCTAAGACTAGCTCAAGTGTTGCATGATGGTCCTGTTTTCCTGATAATGGGCATGTCTATGCCAGTAACTTTGAGGGCACAATGTTAGAAGAACATTTGTGTTGAATCGACCCGAATTGATGTTATGCTATGAGATACTTTCATCACAAGTTAATGGTTAATAACACAGAGATGGTTAACGTTTGCATGATTCCTTAGACCATGAGAGTGTCGAGTTTCTTCATGCTTGCTTCATGAACTTTGGGGTTTGTTAAACGTCATCCGTAAATGGGTGGCTATTACGGTGGCTTACGGGTTCATGGAAAGTGTGTCAAGTCACTTGATAGCTCGAGATTGGGATTTGCTCCTCCGACGATGGAGAGATATCTCTGGGCCCTCTCGGTGTTACAGTATCCATGATCGTCTGGCCAGACAGAGGGTGATTTGATCACAGCGATGCTGGAGCATGGTAGCGAGAAAAGAGAACAATACCGGTAACGAGGTAACTGGCATAGTGGAAAAGTTGTTGATCCATGGGGATGCCAACAGGTCTCACCTCGGGTATTTGTAACACATCGCGAAGCAACAGGAATAGCACATGGCAACTGGAGATTCACTCGAATATTCATTCGTGTGGGTATAGGGGTCAATATGGGTGTCCACGGCTCCGATGTTAATCATTGATCGGAAAGAGTTCCGGTCATGTCTATACTTCACCGAACCTATAGGGTCACACACTTAAGGGTCATCTATGTGCTGAATACTAGACAGGGAGTCTGAGAGAATATCACCGGAAAAGTTTCGGACGCAACAGAAACGTTCCGGAGAAGACACCGGAATCGTTTCGGTAAAACTGGAAAGTTGTTTCAGGGTATACCACTAAGTCAAATTGGTTTCGGCACATGTCTGGAAATTCTTGGAGGGTGCCAGAATCATTCTGGAAACTTCTGGGATTTTTCCGGAAGAAAAACCAGAAATGTTTCAGGGCTGTCGTAACCGCTTTGTCTGCTTTTCGCAGATGAAAATCACTAATCCGGAATTGTTTCGGAACGTGTTGAAAATTATTTTAGTGGGTACTAGAAATGTTCTAAGCCCACATAAATATTTTTAGTTCGAACGGACGCTGAAAAATGTCATCATGAATAGTGAAAGTGCTTTTTGGTTTACTTTTTTGGAAAGCCACCTTTTAGGGCTTTTGTGAAAAGCCTTCTTGAAGGACTTGGGAGCCAAGGAAGCCCCTCATGGGGGGGCCCCCTAGGGGTGGCCGGCCACACATGTGGAGCTCCATGGAGCTCCACTTCCCTTCCCTTTATGCCCTTGTGGGAAATCCATGTGATGGGTTTTTTGGGTATTTTTCCATATGGGATTTCCTATAAATAGAGGTAGAGGGGGTGCTCTCCACACTGATCCCTTGCTCTCATACACATGCCATGACTTGTCTGGCTTCTCTCTCCTTCCCAGCGAAAAAGTTTCGTAGAGCCGAAAGGCTGTCTGGGTTCCGGTGGGAACAAGTTCTGGACGGCGAAGCCCTGCCGGATAGATGACACCGTATGTGTGCAACCCCATAGAGAGGTCGTAGTTTCGATCTTTCTGCCCGAGGGGCTGTTTTGAGAGTGCCTCCCGAAGAGCTGTACAAGTGACGGTCCGAGTTCTGTGAGTCCTCCCGAAGGGCTGCCCGAGTGACCGTCCGAGTTTTGGGGGTCCTCCCGAAGGGCTGCCCGAGTAACCGTCCGAGGGACTGTCCGACCGCCTCCCGGAGGGCTGTCCGACGGGCAGACGAGGGAATACATCCTCATGGTTGGGAGGTTGTAAATCCTAGCTGCGGGGATCTGCACCACCGATCGTCATCGACTCTACTTCCGCTGCGCTACGAGTCGGTAACGAAAATGATCAAACCTTGTATGTAGTCTCCACAGTGGTCCTAGGCTGGTCCGTAGGTCAATTTTTTTTTTGTTTTCTACTGCGTTCCCCAACAGTGGTATCATGAGCCGTGCTATGTGTAGATGCAGGTTGCGATCTAGAATACATAGAGATGTATTGTTGTTGCACAATATAATTATGTAGTAGATGAGTTCTATTACTGAAAATTATTTGTGCGGGTAGCAGATGAAATCTGTTACCTGATGTTCCTGTTGCCTCCCTTGAATTTGCATAATCCTTATCTTGACGGCATGGTGGAATCTCACAAAGTTCTGGCAATCCGCGATCCTTTCATGCTGCTCCTGAGTATGCTGATTGATTGATCAACGAAGTGCTAACAGTTCATTGAATTCCACCGTAGTTAAAAAGAAAGATGAAATTTCGCAGATGAAAGGGCAATGCAGATATGACCTGCACGGGGGTCATGCGTATGACGAAGTTCAGTATGGGGCTCAAGATTTTATTATCTCGTGTTTAATACACCCCGCGAAGTTAATCAAGCGACTTGAATTATCATACTTGATGATGGACATTGGTAGCTTCGGTTTGTTTCAAAACCTTAGAAGCCACGTAAAACTAGTTTTTGCATGAACTGATTAGAGACGTCTAACTTGTTTTTGCAGGAGGGTTCGCATGTGCATATGATGTGGTATAGCAGTGCTCATAATAATTTGATTATGTATGAGATGACTATATGATGTAAATTGATTAACATGACCTGCGTGTCATGATTCGGCATGATGGCTGGAGCCGTATGATTGTCACTTTAAAAGACATGCGTGTCAACATTTTGTAATGCACTTATTTTATTAGCTATAGAGATAGCAATATTATCTGGTGCATTGACAAGGTGGTGGTAATCTTCGCGAAGGTGAACACCGACGCGAATGCCGAAGACGAAGAAATACAAGACTTCTCTGTCAGAAAGGGCTATACCATATCATGCTATTATGAATTGCCTGAGATGTTTATCCCTTATGATGCACCCTTCTTGATTGCGCGGTAGTCGTTTTTTATTAGGGTGATCTCTCACAAAAATATCAAGTAGTTAGTGTTCTCCCAAGTGTAGCACCGTCACGGCACCTAACTTTTCGGGGTGCGCCATGTCCACATTGGTACGAACGATTAGAGAAGTGTGAAGCGGGTGTGGTCAGACCGCGCAGCGAGATCACTTGGTTGTCTTGACGTTCTGGCTTGATCGTCCTAAGCTCGGAACACGCCCATCAAAAGATGAACAGGAGTCACATAGAGATGTGATCGGCATGTTTGCCCACCAATTGAAATTCTCGTCATTAGTGATGTCCACATCAATGGCGTGGAATTGAAATGCGGATCTTGAATCACTCAAAATCAATTATGAGAGATATTCATTTGAGTGGGAGCGCACTATTGAATTAACTTGTTTAATTCTCAGTGCAATTAATTTTGAACACTGTCTAAGTGTGATTTGCTAATAGTTGTAGAATAATGGCTCGCGTTTCCACCTTCTCTATTAAAATTGAATAGCTGTTAAATATCTGGTTAAAACTTTACAGTTGGTAACGTAATGTGAGGATTGTCCTCAAGAGTGCCGAGAAGGACTTTGTCCTATCGCATACTTTCGGTATTCTCTCGCTTATGCTATGGATCATGTGACTCTCGTCCTTTGATCCAAAAGCTAGAATTCGGTTTCAGTCAAGTGCAATATGTTTGCTTCCATGAGACCCGAACTTCGAAAGTTTGGATAGTTATGTGATATTCATGGAATCTGAAAATCATTTTCAGAGACAGACAAAGGCTAAAAGATATGAGATATCCAAAGCAATGTTTGTTTGCAAACTATTAGTAAAGGAGTTTACTATGCATTAGAATGATAAGAGAGGGATCCAGAAGAACGCCTGTCATATGATGAAAGGTGAATAAAACAACAACTTAAAGAGAAAGGAAGTGTCTGAAGGGTGTTAGTGGAACTTTCATGCCTAGGAAGTCCGGGGCTAACGCCACTCTTAAGTTGGGTGCTTCTTCTGAGAGTAGGAGAAATACTGAAAGTTAAAACTATTAGAAGTATAAAGGCAAAAAGGAAAGAAGACTGGAATATCCAGCTCATGTATGAATGTCATACAAGTTTTTGATGTATAGAAGGCTGGTTAAAGATATAGTTCTTGGGAATTATGGTTAAACATGTTAATCACTAATTCTTTGGTATTGTGAGTTGATCACAAAGATACCCGCTCGATTGCATTCTGTTGCAACTCGATGTAAGAACTACTATGGCCTGAAAGACTAGCCAGGAATGAGGTTTAGATACACACAGGGAACATAGTAAATGTTACTATACCTTCCATCGGTGTATTACCTATGTATTTACTTTCATAATTCATTTTAGAGTTTTACACACTCTAGCCTTTAGCATAAGGTATCTTGCAAGAAGGTTGTTCATAAGAGAACTTTTGATGTTCGGTGTTATGAATAACATAAGGGCAATACTTTCATTATGAATGAGGTGTATGTTATGAATATTGATAATAATACATTACCTCTGTATTTACTTTCATAATTCATTTTAAGAGTTTTATACACTCTAGCCCATTGCATAATGTTTGTTGCAAAAGGGTTGTTCATAAAAGAACAATTGTTGTTCAGTATTATGAATAACATAAGGGCCATACTTCCATCAGAATGGGATGTATGTTATGAATATTGATGGTAATATGATGCATCCATAACACTGACGCTAAATGTCGCAAGACTAAAAGAATACCACACAAGTGTGGCACTGCATTTGGTCACATTGGAGAAACCCGCAAGGAAAAATTCCATTATGATGGATTTTGAAGTCGTTTGATTTTGAATCATGTGACACTTGCAACTTTCCTCCGAAAAGTGAAGTGACTGAAATACCGTTCACAGGCCATAAGGAACGAGCAACAAACTTATTGGTGATCATACATTTTGATGTGTGTAGTTCAATAAATGTTGTTGCAAGTAGTGGATTTATCTATCTTCAGAAATGACTCAAGTAGATATATGGATATTTACTTGATGAGACATAAGTCTGGATCTTTTGAATTCATTTGAAAGGTTTTCAAAAATGAAATAGAAGTTATTGTAACAAGAAAATTATGTTTCTACAATTCGATTGCAGAAAGGAATATTTGAGTTACAAGTTTAGCGAATGTCTGATGAGTTGTGAAAGAGGTTTCATAACTTGCACCTCCCGGAACACCACTGCAAGTGGAAAGTCCGTGAAGATGTAATCGAACCATTTATGACATGGTAAGATCAAAGATGACATAAATAAATTTGCCATTATCCCTTTTAAAGTGATGCTTTAGAGACTGCAGTGTTTACACTGAAAAGAGCTCCATCGGGTCTGTTGAAATGACGCCATGGTATGGTATGCCCAACCATGTTATATCTTTTCTTAAACATTTGGAATATGGGGCTTGTGTAAAAGGTTACAAACCTATTCCAAATCAGACAAGTGCTACTTTGTAGATTATCCCAAGTCATTGGGTATTCCCCCACCACTATACCGAGGCAAAGGATTTTGCCACAAAACGGTATACTTTTGAAGAGAATAGTTCTTGCAAAAAGGTGAGTGGGAGGACAGTGCAACTCGACGAGATAACAAGTATGTTCGTCATCAGATCAAAGGAAAGAGACTTTGGAAGTGATTCCAGGGTTTCCTACTACGACTGATACGGAAGCCTCTACATGAGATGTATGGACTTCGGTCGAACTTGCAGCTGAACCACATAGGCAAAGCTCGTGCAAACCTCTCAGGTGCGCAAAACGAGATATTGTTGTTAGACAACAGTATACCTACGATACACAAGGAAGCGTTGATGGGCCCTGACTCCAGAATTGGCTAAATGCCAATATAATCCGAGATAGTTTCCATAAATGATTCAAGATTTAAATCTTGATAAACCCTCCGAAAGACTTAGAGTCTAATGGATTGTAATGGGACTATAAACTGATAAGGATAAAAAAATTATCCATTAAGCTCGACTTGTTGCAATAACAAGTTCAAGGAGTTGACTACAATGAGATTGTCTCACCATAGCAATGCTTAAAGTCGGTTCGGGTTAAACTAGCAATTAATACATATTTCAAACATGAGATATGAAACATGGGTGTCAAAAGGATTTCCATGAGATGGAAATACAACCTAGGACTTGTATGTGATACAATGCAAAGTATTTTGTCGGTCCAGAAGATGCTAGTAAGTATGCAAACTTCAGAGTTCCAGAAATGGACAGAAGAGAGCGAAATGGAGTTGGAATCTTCGTTTTTGATGGCATGGTCAAAGGGGTTTGACTTCATCAATGGGTAACGAAGATGCTTGTGGTTTCAAGAAAGTAAGTGGGAGCATAATAATATTTCTGAAAACCTTGTGTGCTTGACACATTGTTGATTGGAAATAAATTTCTTGACACGAATTAGGACTTCATTTGAAAATAGTTTTTTGATGAAGTACTTGGGCTATATAGCCTTGCTATTAGGCATAATGATCAATGGAGATAGATTGGCCTAATGGGGCTAAGCAAATAAAATACATATTGACAAGATGCTAAAACACTTTAGCACTAAAAACGTCAAGGAGTGATTCTTGCCGAAGTCACACGGAAAGAGTTTTTGCAAGACTCGGTGTCCCAAAACACTGATGAGCAAAATACATGATGGAGATTCCACACACTCTTGTGTTTGGATTAATCATGTATTCCATGGTATGTAAAACAACCAGATATGTCCAATACTCCCAAAGTTGTTGCGGGTATAGATAATAAAGTGATCAAAAGTACTGATCATGGGACAACAGTGAAAAAGGGTCATTGAGTACTATAGTAGCACTGATGACATGTTTTCTCGCAAGCGGAGATCATGAAGAGTTTGTTGTAAAAGGTTACATCGATACAGTCTTCATCCATGCTCCAAGCGATTTTTGTTTTAAGTTAAGGGTTTTGTGCAATACACAATATATGGTGGCACGATAGTTGGAAATTGTTCCAAACAGGTTACTGTGGCGAATTCTATGACAAATGGCTAAGTATGTTAGCGCTTTAGAAGCGACAAAGAAGTTGTTGAATCATATAGTTCATTCATGAACTTAGTGTGGTTCCAAGATGGCTTTGGTCAATGGGACACTATTGCAGATAGTTGCTCCATAGCTCAGTGTGAGGAATCAGGTTTCGACCAATGATTCACACATATGCAAAGCCAAGTCCACACAAAATATGAATTTTGTGAAAGCGTAAAAACGCGAGGATATGCAAAGATACACACGGATCTGAAGTTGTCAGATCCGTTGGACATCAGGCTATACCACAAGCGAAGCATATTTACACCGGTGTGCCACAGGTGTAAAGTGCATTAGCATTAACTAGATTATTGAATCTAGTGCAAGTGGGAGTCTGTAGGAGATAAGCCCTAGAGGCAATAATAAATGTTATTAAGTATCTCCCTGTTCATAATTAGATTTATGTTCCATGCTATAACTGCTATGGTTCTCGAGTCTACAATAACCACGAGGCTCGGAGGAAGACTCATATGCACGTGTGGAATAATAAATGGTAAAATGTATTCCTAGTCTAGCCTCTAAGACTAGCTCAAGTGTTGCATGATGGTCCTGTTTTCCTGATCATGGGCATGTCTATGCCAGGAACTTTGAGGGCACAATGTTAGAAGAACATTTGTGTTGAATCGACCCGAATTGATGTTATGTGTGACGCCCCCGGCCCGACCGTGCACTAATCATACACGCAAATGCACACGATCAAGCCTAAGGACTCACGGGAAGATATCACAACACAACTCTACAACATAAATAAAGTCATACAAGCTTTATATTACAAACCAGGGGCCTCGAGGGCTCGAATACATAAGCTTGTGAACAAGCGTCAGCGGAAGCATCAGATATCTGAGTACAGATATGAAACAGAAGCAGAAAGGCCTTTAGAAAGGCGGGGCAACATAGAACACTACGATCGAAAGGCGAAGGCCTCCTGCCTGGGACCCTCCGATCCTACTCCTGGTCGTCAGTCAACTCGTAGTAGCATCCATCCTCGGGGTAGTAGTAGTAGTCGATCGACGGGGCATCTGTCTCAGGGGGATCCGTCCTCTGGTCGCGACAAACTGATATGGGGAGAAAAGGAAAACAAAGCAACCGTGAGTACTCAGAAGTACTCAGCAAGCAAGGATCTACAATACATATGCAACATTTTCAAAGGGAGGCTGAATATGTGGACTGGGCTGCAGAAATGCCAGAATAGAGAGGAGGCCTAGTCCTATCGAAGACTATCATCTTCAGAGGTCTTGCAGCATTAGAAGAGTGTAGACAGTACCATATAATATAGCAGTATCATTAAGTCTCGACCTCACCCAGAGATCCTTTCTCGACTCCCTGCGAGAAAGCAATCCCAGAGCCATACAGTCATCAACCTCGTCCGGAGATCCCTTCTCGACTCCCTGCGAGAAGCAATCCCAGAGCCATAGTATCCAAGTATCCAGTTCTAAAATTGTATCACTCAGGATACAACTCCGAGTGTCCTTTACTGTAGGAGAGGCTATTGATTGAAATTTTCTTCCCTGCAGGGGTGCACCAACTTACCCAACACGCTCGATTAACTCCGGCCGGACACACTTTCCTGGGTCATGCCCGGCCTCGGCCAAACGACACACCGCAGCCCTACCTAGAGCTCAGCAGAGAGGTCCCCGCCGGTCTACATTCTAGGCGCTCAGGGGTCTTGGGCCGTCGCCCTGTGCACTCCGGGTCATTGTGAGCAGGGTGGATAACAGCGCCAACGGCACGATCCGACCCGGCCACAATGCTGAACTGGACGTCTGACAAAGCTTTCGGCTGATGCTACGATGCAGAACGCCCATACTATGCCCACGTGATGGTTAGTGCTATCAGGCCAGAGACCTGCTCGGATCAAATATCCAAATCGTTAGGACTAGGGGCTGGCGGTAACGAGCAGAGACTCACGAAGATGTGACCCCGTCGCCCCGTCTCGAGGACTTGCTGCAAGGGTTAAGAATGCCCGGCCGCGCCTCGTATTCATCACTCGGGCACCATACAGGCACCCATCTTCACAACACTCGCCTCTCAGGCGCACGCGGGTACCCCTCAGGGTCGACCCGCCTATCCAAGTAACAGTGTAAAGTCCAAGTATCCGTGTGTCCATAACATCAGGGGAATCCGAGGTATCACCCTCGTTGGATTCCTACTCGATGTCTCCGTCAAGGTGAACTCGGAGGAATCACCCTCACTGGGTTCACACTTGATGTGTTGCACGACAGCGTCGTTACTGGAAGTGGTGAAGGAGGAATCACCCTCGATGACCATGACCAAATAGCTTCTCTACAAAGTTAACATCAGAAGTGCTACAAGGGGTTTCACCCTCGGCACTTGATAGTAACGCTGAAGTGTCGTTACCACTAAGGGGGGGTGATGTGCGGTGCCGGGGCCTGGTCTTCAATCCCATTGATCGGGTCTTCTGATAATCCAGCGCGGCAGTCGGGATAAGTGGGGTCACTGATAGGTCTCTACCCAGCCTATACTAAGCAGTTTAGGATATGCAGGTAATTATCAACAGCAGGTTACAATAAACAGGCTATGCATCAGAATAGGTAAAGCAGTAGCAGCAGCAATTCTAATGCAAGCATGAGAAAATAGAATAGGCGATATCGGGATGATCAAAGGGGGGGCTTGCCTGGTTGCTCGGCGGCAAGGGCAAGGTTGTCAATGGTGTCTTCGGGCTCCGGAGCGGCGTCGGTCTCGGGGAACTGCGTCGGGGTCTAATGAGAGAGAAGAGGGGGAGGAAACAGTATAAATATAGAGCAAACATGAGCACCGCAAAGTACGGCATGACAATATGCAGTGCCGGGTGTGTCCTAACGTATGGTTGCACGTCACCGAGGAAGGGGGAATCCATTCGGGAATGTTTTCCCGGTTCCGGACATTTGTCAGACAGATGACCGGAGAGGAACGGTTGCATGTTCGGATAGTTAGGGACGTGTGGCGGACGAACAGACCCCGTGTTCGGATTCGTCTCGTCGTTCTGAGCAACTTTCATGTAAAAAGTTTCTCGATCTGAGTTACGGATTATTTTATATGATTTTCTAAAGTTTTTATTAATTTCTGGAATTTATTTAATTATTTAAATTAAACATTATCCGAAACAGTGTGTTGCTGACATCATCATGATGTCAGCATGATGTCAGGACCAGTGGGTCCCACCTGTCATAGGCTGTTGGCTAATTAGTGGTTAACTAATTAATTAATACTTAATTAAACTAATTATCTAATTTAGATTATCCTAATCAGGATTAATTAATTAATTAATTAATTAATAATTTTAATAATTTTTTTTTTCATTTTTTTAACGTTCTCTGGGCTGGGCCCATACGTCATAGGCCCGGGGGGCCTAGCGGGCGCGGCCCGAACGGGTACCAGCCGCGCGGGTGCGGGCGCCTGTTAGGGCGGACCCGGGCGACGGCGTGGCCACTGCGGGGCTAGCCGGCCGGCCGTTTCCGGCGACGGAAGCCGGCGCGGCAGGGCACGATGGGCAGCGGGCGGGGAGGCGGCCGCGCGGCGAGCAGTAGCAGCGGCGGGTGGTGGCAGCAGGAGGCGCGGCTGTGGGCGCACGGCAGGGGCTGCCGGCGACGACTGCAGGCGAACATGGGGCCAGCGCGGGGCGGCCGGGCGCGGCCGGCAGCAGCGCTAGAGATGAGCTGCTGCGCGCGCGAGGCAGAGGCGCGACAGGGGCGCACCGCGGGCATAGGGGAAGGCGACGGGTGGAGCGGGCGCACATGGCGGGCGCCGGGGCGCGGAGCAGAAAGCGGGGTGTGACGGACGGCGAGCAGCGGCGCGGTTGCGGTCTCGCACGGGCGTGGTGCAGGGGAAGGGGAAGGAGAGGGGGAGCTCACGGGAGGGGCCGTAGGGGACTGGGCAGCGGGGCGCGGGGAGGAGGACGGGGACGACGGCGTCGGAGACGGGGAGGCAGTCCGGCGGGGAGGCGTGGTCGAGGCGGCGTTCCGGGCGACGGCGACGTGGTCCAGCGGCGCTGGTGACAGGGGCGAGCGGCGGGCGCGGTGGATCGAGCCCCGGCGTCAGGAAGCCGGCCGACGATGGCGCTCGGGGCGACGATGCCCATATCAGGGCGGAGGGAGGAGTGGATCGGATTGGGGGGGGGAGAGTGGGGAACGTGGGGGTAGGTTAGGGTTACGGTGGGAGGGGGTGGGCCGGCCTGGGGTTGGCCTGGTGGCCCAGTTGGGCCGAGAGAATTCTTTTGCTCTCCTCTACTTTTCTGTTGATTTTATTTTTATTTATTTCTTCACATATCTCTGTTTTGTAAATTGTTAGGCCTCATATTGAATTTTGTAAAACATGGCAAATGTTCCAACAAATACTAGGCATTACCTACCACTACCAAAAACTGGTTTGGAGACAATAGGAGTTCCCACAATTTTTATAATAAATGAAATGCATTAAACCTTGCTGTTTTATTAATGTTAGTGCCACCTAATTAATTTATTAATTGTTGGTTTCAATTTTAGAATGGTCTCTGTATTATTTGTTATTGATTGAACATTTTAGTTTCTATGTTGGATAACTTTTATTTTCACTTTTATTTAAATTTGGATTTTGACTTAGGAGTTGAAATGCAATATGATGCTAATGATGATCATGCACTGTTAAACATGATGACATGGCATAATCAAAAGGGTGATTACTGTAGTTAACCACCGGGGGTGTTACAAATCTCCTCCACTAACAAGAATTCTCATCCCGAGAATTAAGAAGTAGAAGGAAAAAGTTCGGGGTATTCCGCACGAAGATTATCCTCGCGTTCCCAAGTGGCCTCTTCTTCAGTATGATTTGACCACTGCACTTTGAGGAACTTGGTAACCTTCTGACGGGTCCGGCGTTCAGCTTCATCGAGAATGCGGATCGGATGCTCCTTATAAGAAAGATCATCATGCAATTCGAGCATTTCATGATCCACAGCTCGGTGCGGAGATTCCTTGAAGTATTGACGAAGTTGCGACACATGGAAGACGTCGTGGATATGAGAGAATTGCGGCGGCAACTCCAATTTATATGGGATCGAAGGCATAATAGTATCTCTCGAGTTGAACAAATGAAAAACATCGAGAGCAAAGTAGGAAGGGACAATAAGAAGTTTCAAACAGATAGATAATCGTTCGATGTCTGAACAAAGTGTGAAAGGGGTCCAGAGCAACGAGAATAAGTATTGTGTCTGGTACCAGAATAGATCACTAGGATGGTGGCCCGTGAATTACATACGAGGCCACGTGCAAAGGACACATTAGAATCAGGGTTGAACAGGAGAGTCAGGTTTCGATCCTGTGGAACTGTGGGTTATGGCCCACCATGTGGGTTGAAAGTAGGAAGGGCGGTGACGTCTCGCACGATCAAGTAAGCAAGGCATGTCAGAGGATAGTCTGTCGGTTATGTTGGCAACAACATCGGTACCAAGGGCGAGGGACGAAGAGAACCATTTTCCTGCTCGTTGATCGAGGCGGACCAATAGGCAAAGTTCTCGTCCATCGGTGGTTTCCGGAATGTCATCAACATTAGTAATAGAGTCTCACTGAGAAGGTTGTACATCGGGGTGTTATGTAAGCAGGGAATTATTTCTGCTTAGATCATTTAAATCACGATAAGGTTAAACAAACCAATGGAAAGGAAAATGTGTTTACACACAAGAATTGGGAGTACATCATGCTCAAGGAAAAGTGGAGCAGGATATACATGATAGGACAACAAGTTCAAAAGTATGTAGAAAAAGGGGCGAGGAAAGTTTCATGATATTACCCATACAACGGTGTTTGGACAATTGATCATGAAGCATTTAGCATTGCGCTTTCAATGTTCTCGATGATATTCGGAATACCATAGTCATGCTTCGACGTAGCAGTAACATGGTGTTTCAAGCAAAGATTGCTTTTGAAGATCACAAGAAATATTCAAGAAACAGTTCCAGGGATAACAAGGGACTCAAGGTATGACCAACACATGATCAAGTCTGTGTTGAGAGGAAGTCAAGGATGTTGTAGATGGTATCGCAATTCAACGAGGGCAAGGATGGTATTTTTAGCCATGAGTTTAATTGACATCTCTGAAGAAGCCAAAGTGTTGACGGTGATCACGACAAATTTTATCGAGAGACTCTATGAAGATGCCATCGAGCAGCGACGACATCAAGTAAAAGGAAGGATGAAGTGAAAGGCTATGAGAACCGCGGATTCGTCACAAGCTCGAAGTCAAGCTTGTTCGAGGTGAAATGATAAGATGAGAAGAACGACGTAAGCTTCGCTCATCGTCGAGAAGTTGCTCCGGGCACAAGGACCAGGTAGCATAATTAAAAATCGACACGATAATGATATAGCCGATCGGGCTAGTAATGATGTGATGGAGTATCATTCCAATAAGAATTCACGAGAGGTAGTGCAATGACACGATAATCATGAGATAACATGGGGCAATACTTGAAGGTAGATCAGAATTAGAGGTTGGACAGGTGAAATGCTCTACAAAAGACAAGTAATTTTAACTTGGCCGAGAAATGGGATCAAAGAAGAACAATCATGGTTGGAACCATGATTGCAAGGGGTCAATTCACAGATACAAGATGAATTTATAACAAGGGAATAATTATTATTACAAGAAGCTTCCACGATAGGATCTACATCATTTCCATGGGCATGAACACAAAGGTTCAAGGTCGACTCCCAGTTCTTCAATGCATAACCTTCCATTCACTCCTTGCTTTCGAAGAAATTGTAGGGTTAAAAATTTATCTGACGAAACACCAGTAGAGTATAACCCGCATAACTTTTGGGTTCACATGTTCTGGGGGAAAAGCATAGGTTCAACCCATTGGGGCATCTTAGGAACGTATACCACGAACTTCAGGAGTAAATAACTCAAGCTCGAGAGCGGAGCAAGGTTGGCAAAGCAGAGAATACAATTTACCAAAGGCAATATGTATCATGGGAAAACTCACAAGACTTTGGATGTTAAGGACAATTTCGGATGATAACTCATCAAAGGATCTGAGGGTCCATAACGGAGCTGACGTGAGCATAGGCACACAACCAGAAGAAGAATCAATGCAAAGGCATTAATTCAAAGCTCAAATGCAAAGGAGTTATGATTTCCAAAGCAAGGGATCAGAAGCAATCGCTCTGATTAAGGATGGTTAATTGAATAGACTTAGGGGTACAAGCGACGGCAAATAGATTGGTCAAGAATCCAGCTCATGTTCGGGACTATGTTTGAGCCGGAAAGAAAATTTCTAAGGATTAAGTGATGATTGCGATTATTCGTACACACATTGAATCCATAGGAACAGAATGACAGTCACAAAGGATTTTAGTAAATATTGCTAGACATGTGGAATTAACCATAGTGCAAGCAGGCAAGGAAAATCAAGAGCAATAGGCTGCACAGGATTTTCGGGAGATCAGATAGCAATTCAATGTGTTCTGAAAAGCACTTGAATAACAGGGGATGAACGGATCCCCAGTAATGTGAGGAATTATTCGTAAGTGTATTCAGGCGGAAAGGAACCGCAAGGCAGTAGGTTCAGAGAATTCTCAAAATGTCGAATAGTATTTCGATATGTCGAATAGAACCCGAGAGTAACTGGAACGAACATATGAACGACAGTTGTAAGTAGTTATCCATTGGAGTTTATCGGTGGTCAGGAACTGCAAAGCAGTGGGCACAGGGTTTCGAGGAACATCGAGGAGTATTTGTAGAATCTTCTGGCGAAGCAAGCGACCATCGGTAATGTCGGGGCTCTCCGGGAGGAAGTATTTACGAGAACCTAGAGTTAGAGTTAGTAAAATCATTTAACCCGAATAGAAGAGAGATTAGAGTCCCAGATTAAAGACAAGGAATAAAAGATACTAATACCACCCAATTGGTGACGTGGGCCCGTAAGCCACATAGCCATGTTAGTAAAATAGTTTTGGACCACTAGACTCAACTTCGGCCAAGGAGTTGGAAAGGGGGGTTCCTACAGTCAGTCGGCTCTGATACCAACTTGTGACGCCCCCGGCCCGACCGTGCACTATTCATACACGCAAATGCACACGATCAAGCCTAAGGACTCACGGGAAGATATCACAACACAACTCTAAAACATAAATAAAGTCATACAAGCTTTATATTACAAGCCAGGGGCCTCGAGGGCTCGAATACATAAGCTTGCGAACAAGCGTCAGCGGAAGCATCAGATATCTGAGTACAGATATGAAACAGAAACAGAAAGGCCTTTAGAAAGGCGGGGCAAAATAAAACACTACGATCGAAAGGCGAAGGCCTCCTTCCTGGGACCCTCCGATCCTACTCCTGGTCGTCAGTCAACTCGTAGTAGCATCCATCCTCGGGGTAGTAGTAGTAGTCGATCGACGGGGCATCTGTCTCAGGGGGATCCGTCCTCTGGTCGCGACAAACTGATATGGGGAGAAAAGGAAAACAAAGCAACCGTGAGTACTCAGAAGTACTCAGCAAGCAAGGATCTACAATACATATGCAACATTTTCAAAGGGAGGCTGAATATGTGGACTGGGCTGCAGAAATGCCAGAATAGAGAGGAGGCCTAGTCCTATCGAAGACTAGCATCTTCAGAGGTCTTGCAACATTAGAAGAGTGTAGACAGTACCATATAATATAGCAGTATCATTAAGTCTCAACCTCACCCAGAGATCCTTTCTCGACTCCCTGCGAGAAAGCAATCCCAGAGCCATACAGTCATTAACCTCGTCCGGAGATCCCTTCTCGACTCCCTGCGAGAAGCAATCCCAGAGCCATAGTATCCAAGTATCCAGTTCTAAAATTGTATCAATTAGGATACAACTCCGAGTGTCCTTTACTGTAGGACAGGCTATCGATAGAAATTTTCTTCCCTGCAGGGGTGCACCAACTTACCCAACACGCTCGATTAACTCCGGCCGGACACACTTTCCTGGGTCATGCCCGGCCTCGGCCAAACGACACACCGCAGCCCTACCTAGAGCTCAGCAGAGAGGTCCCCGCTGGTCTACATCCTAAGCGCTCAGGGGTCTTGGGCCGTCGCCCTGTGCACTCCGGGTCATTGTGAGCAGGGTGGATACCAGCGGCAACGGCACGATCCGACCCGGCCACAATGCTGAACTGGACGTCTGACAAAGCTTTCGGCTGATGCTACGATGCAGAACGCCCATACTATGCCCACGTGATGGTTAGTGCTATCAGGCCAGAGACCTGCTCAGATCAAATATCCAAATCGTTAGGACTAGGGGCTTGCGGTAACGAGCAGAGACTCACGAAAGATGTGACCCCGTCGCCCCGTCTCGAGGACTTGCTGCAAGGGTTAAGAATGCCCGGCCGCGCCTCGTATTCATCACTCGGGCGCCATACAGGCACCCGTCTTCACAACACTCGCCTCTCAGGCGCACGCGGGTACCCCTCAGGGTCGACCCGCGTATCCAGGTAACAGTGTAAAGTCCAAGTATCCATGTGTCCATAACATCAGGGGAATCCGAGGTATCACCCTCGTAGGATTCCTACTCGATGTCTCCGTCAAGATGAACTCGGAGGAATCACCCTCACTGGGTTCACACTTGATGTGTTGCACGACAGCGTCGTTACCGGAAGTGGTGAAGGAGGAATCACCCTTGATGACCATGACCAAATAGCTTCTCTACAGAGTTAACATCAGAAGTGCTACAAGAGGTTTCACCCTCGGCACTTGATAGTAACGCTGCAGTGTCGTTACAACTAAGGGGGGGGGGTGATGTGCGGTGCCGGGGCCTGGTCTTCAATCCCGTTGATCGGGTCTTCTGATAATCTAGCGCGGCAGTCGGGATAAGTGGGGTCACTGATAGGTCTCTGCCCAGCCTATACTAAGCAGTTTAGGATATGCAGGTAATTATGAACAGCAGGTTACAATAAACAGGCTATGCATCAGAATAGGTAAAGCAGTAGCAGCAGCAATTCTAATGCAAGCATGAGAAAATAGAATAGGCGATATCGGGATGATCAAAGGGGGGGCTTGCCTGGTTGCTCGGCGGCAAGGGCAAGGTTGTCAATGGTGTCTTCGGGCTCCGGAGCGGCGTCGGTCTCGGGGAACTGCGTCGGGGTCTAATGAGAGAGAAGAGGGGGAGGAAACAGTATAGATATAGAGCAAACATGAGCAACGCAAAGTACGGCATGACAATATGCAGTGCCGGGTGTGTCCTAACGTATGGTTGCACGTCATCGAGGAAGGGGGAATCCATCCGGGAATGTTTTCCCGGTTCCGGACATTTGTCAGACAGATGACCGAAGAGGAACGGTTGCATGTTCGGATAGTTAGGGACGTGTGGCGGACGAACGGACCGCGTATTCGGATTCGTCTCGTCATTCTGAGCAACTTTCATGTACAAAGTTTTTCGATCTGAGTTACGGATTATTTTATATGATTTTCTAAAGTTTTTATTAATTTCTGGAATTTATTTAATTATTTAAATTAAACATTATCCGAAACAGTGTGTTGTTGACGTCATCATGATGTCAGCATGACGTCAGGACCAGCGGGTCCCACCTGTCATAGGCTGTTGGCTAATTAGTGGTTAACTAATTAATTAATACTTAATTAAACTAATTAACTAATTTAGATTATCCTAATCAGGATTAATTAACTTAATTATTTACTAATTAATAATTTTAATAATTTTATTTTTTTTTTCATTTTTTTTAACGTTCTCTGGGCGGGGCCCATACGTCATAGGCCCGGGTGGCCTAGCGGACGCGGCTCGAACGGCTACCAGCCGCGCGGGTGCGGGCGCCCGTCAGGGCGGACCCGGGCGACGGCGTGGCCACTGCGGGGCTAGCCGGCCGGCCGTTTCCAGCGACGGAAGCCGGCGCGGCAGGGCACGATGGGCAGCGGGCGGGGAGGCGGCCGCGCGGCGAGCAGTAGCAGCGGCGGGTGGTGGCAGCAGGAGGCACGGCCGTGGGCGCACGGCAGGGGCTGCCGGCGACGACGGCAGGCGAATAGGGGGCCAGCGCGGGGCGGCCGGGCGCGGCCGGCAGCGGCGCTGGGGATGAGCTGCTGCGCGCGCGAGGCAGAGGCGCGACGGGGGCGCACCGCGGGCGCAGGGGAAGGCGACGGGTGGAACGGGCGCACATGGCGGGCGCTTGGGCGCGGAGCAGAGGGCGGGGTGTGACGGACGGCGAGCAGAGGTGCGGTTGCGGTCTCGCACGGGCGTGGTGCAGGGGAAGGGGAAGGAGAGGGGGAGCTCACGGGAGGGGCCGTAGGGGACTAGGCAGCGGGGCGCGGGGAGGAGGACGGGGACGATGGCGTCGGAGACGGGGAGCCAGTCCGGCAGGGAGGCGTGGTCGAGGCGGCGTTCCGGGCGACGGCGACGTGGTCCAGCGGTGCTGGTGACAGGGGCGAGCGGCGGGCGCGGTGGATCGAGCCCCGGCATCAGGAAGCTGGCCAACGACGGCGCTCAGGGCGACGATGCCCAGATCGGGGCGGAGGGAGGAGTGTTTCGGATCGGGGGGGGGGGGGGAGTGGGGAACGTGGGTGGTAGGTTAGGGTTACGGTGGGAGGGGGGAGTGGGTTAGTAGGCAGGGGGTGGGCCGGCCTGGGGTTGGCCTGGTGGCCCAGTTGGGCCGGGAGAATTCTTTTGCTCTCCTCTACTTTTCTGTTGATTTTATTTTTATTTATTTCTTCACATATCTCTGTTTAGTAAATTGTTAGGCCTCATATTGAATTTTGTAAAACATGGCAAATGTTCCAACAAATACTAGGCATTACCTACCACTACCAAAAACTGGTTTGGAGACAATAGGAGTTCCCGCAATTTTTATAATAAATGAAATGCATTAAACCTTGATGTTTTATTAATGTTAGTGCCACCTAATTAATTTATTAATTGTTGGTTTCAATTTTAGAATGGTCTCTGTATTATTTGTTATTGATTGAACATTTTAGTTTCTATGTTGGATAACTTTTATTTTCACTTTAATTTAAATTTGGATTTTGACTTAGGAGTTGAAATGCAATATGATGCTAATGATGATCATGCACTGTTAAACATGATGACATGGCATAATCAAAAGGGTGATTACTGTAGTTAACCACCGGGGGTATTACATTATGCTATGAGATACTTTTGTCACAAGTTAATGGTTAATAAAACAGAGATGGTTAACATTTGCATGATTCCTTAGACCATGAGAGTGTCGAGTTTCTTCATGCTTGCTTCATGAACTTTGGGGTTTGTTAAACGTCATCCGTAAATGGGTGGATATTACGGCGGCTTACGGGTTTATGGAAAAGTGTGTCAAGTAACTTGATAGCTCAAGATTGAGATTTGCTTCTCCGACGATGGAGAGATATCTCTGGGCCCTCTCGGTGTTACGGTATCCATCATCGTCTGGCCAGACACAGCGTGATTTGATCACAGCGATGCCGGAGCACGGTAACGAGAAAAGAGAACAATATCAGTAACGAGGTAATTGGCATAGTGGACAAGTTGTTGATCCACGGGGATGCCAACAAGTCTCACCTCGGGAATTTGTAACACATCGCAAAGCAACAGGAATAGCACACGGCAACTGGACGTTCACTCGAATATTCATTCGTGTGGGTATAGGGGTCAATATGGGTGTCCACGGCTCCGATGTTGATCATTGATCGGAAAGAGTTCCAGTCATGTCTATACTTCACCGAACCTATAGGGTCACACGCCTAAGGGTCATCTATCTGCTGAATACTAGACAGGGAGTGTGAGAGAATATCACCGAAAAAGTTTCGGACGCAACGGAAACGTTCCGGAGAGGACACCGGAATCGTTTCGGTAAAACTGGAAAGTTGTTTCAGGGTATACCATTAAGTCATATTGGTTTCGGCACATGTCTGGAAGTTCTTGGAGGGTGCCAGCATCATTCTGGAAACTTCTGGGATTTTTCCAGAAGAGAAACCGGAAATGTTCCGGGGCTGCCGGAACCGCTTTGTCTGCTTTTCGCAGATGAAAATCACTAATTCGGAATTGTTTCAGAACACGTTGAAAATTATTTTAGTGGGTACTGGAAATGTTCTAAGCCCACATAAATATTTTCAGTTCAAACGGACGCTGAAAAATGTCGTCATGAATAGTGAAAGTGCTTTTTGGTTTACTTTTTTGGAAAGCCACCTTTTAGGGCTTTTGTGAAAAGCCTTCTAGATGGACTAGGGAGCCAAGGAAGCCCCTCATGGGGGGCCCCCTAGGGGTGGCCGGCCACACATGTGGAGCTCCATGGAGCTCCACTTCCCTTCCCTTTATGCCCTTGTGGGAAATCCATGTGATGGGTTTTTTGGGTATTTTTCCATATGGGATTTCCTATAAATAGAGGTAGTGGGGTGCTCTCCACACTGATCCCTTGCTCTCATACACATGCCATGACTTGTCTGGCTTCTCACTCCCTCCCAGCGAAAAAGTTTCGTAGAGCCGAAAGGTTGTCTGGGTTCTGGTGGGAACTAGTTCTGGACGGCGAAGACCTGCCGGATAGGTGACACCGTATGTGTGCAACCCTGTAGAGAGGTCGTAGTTTTGATCTTTGTGCCTGAGGGGCTGTTTTGAGAGTGCCTCCCGAAGGGCTGTCCAAGTGACGGTCCGAGTTCTGTGAGTCCTCTCGAAGGGCTGTCCGAGTGACCGTCCGAGTTTTGGGGGTCCTCCCGAAGGGCTGCCCGAGTAACCTTCCGAGGGACTATCCGACCGCCTCCCAGAGGGCTGTCCGAGGGGCAGACGAGGGAATACATTCTCGCGGTTGGGAGGTTGTAAATCCTAGCTGCGGGGATCTGCACCGCCAAACGTCATCGACTCTACTTCTGCTGCGCTACGAGTCGGTAACGAAAATGATCAAACCTTGTATGCAGTCTCCATAGTGGTGCTGGGCTGGTGCGTAGGTCGGAAATTTTTTGTTTTCTTCTGCATTCCCCTACATCTCCGTCATGTCTACATAGTTCTCGAACCCATAGGGTCCGCACGCTTAACGTTCGTTGACGATATAGTGTTATATGAGTTATATGTTTTGGTGACGGAATGTTGTTCGGAATCCCGGATGAGATCACGAACATGACGAGGAGTCTCAAAATGGTCGAGAGGTAAAGATTGATATATAGGACGATGGTATTCGGACACCGGAATAGTTTCGGAGTGCACTGAGTACTCATCGGGTCATCGAAAGGGGTTCCGGGCACCCCCGGCAAGTGTATGGGCCTTATGGGCCAAAAGGGGGGAGAGACCAGCCCACAAGGGTGCTGGTGCGCCCCTTCCCTTGGCTGGCCGGCCCTAGGGGAAGGAAAGGGGAGGGGTGGTCGCTCCTGCCTTTCCCTCAACAGGAGAGAAAGGAAAGGGGGGGGGGGCACCTCCTCCTTCCTTCCTCCCGCACTCCAAATAAGGAAGTGGGGGCGCAACTTGAGGGAAGACCCCAAGTAGGATTCAGCCTACTTGGGGGCGCCTCCTGACTGCTCGCTCCACCCCCACCTATATATATGTGGGAGGGGGCGCCTAGCACAACACACAACATTGTCTTAGCCGTGTGAGGCGCCCCCTCCACCGTTTACACCCCCGGTCATATTTTCATAGTGCTTAGGCGAAGCCCTGAGGAGATAACTTCACCATCACCGTCACCACGCCGTCGTGCCGGAACTCATCCACTACCTCGCCGTCTTGCTGGATCAAGAAGGCGTGGACGTCACCGATCTGAACGTGTGCTGAACGCGGAGGTGCCGTACGTTCGGTACTCGATCGGTTGGATCGCGAAGAAAGTTCGACTACATCAAACGCATTGTGAAACGCTTCCGCTTACGGTCTACGAGGGTACGTAGACACACTCTCCCCTCTCGTTGCTATGCATATCTCCTTGATAGATCTTGCGTGTGCGTAGATTTTTTTTATTTTCCATGCAACGTTTCCCAACAAAATCTACGGCCCCCGTGTCTATTTCCTATCATATTGTTTTCAGATCTATTATTCCAAAAAACCCAAAAATACCTTGCTGCACTTTTTCTTTATTTATTTTATTTGGTGTTTTCGCTAGATCTATTTATCCAATCTCATATAATTTAATCTATCTTAATACCGAGGAGGGATTGACAACCCCTCTTATGCGTTGGGTTGCAAGTATTTGTTATTTGTATGCAGATACTATTTACATAGTGTTGCTTGTTTCTCCTACTAGATTGATAACCTTAGTTTCATAACTGAGGAAAATACTTACTGTTGCTGTGCTGCATCATCCTCTCCTCTTCGGTGAAATACCAACGTAGATAAAAGCAATCAATGACATTACTTTTATGATATTATGTGAAATAAATCAAATGATTTCAATCACGAATCTCCAACCAAACACTAAAACGGAACCGTTCCATTATACTTATTGGCCTCAACCAAACATAGGTACGGAATCAACCCATTCCAGTGGAATGGAATGTCACAGAACCATGACATTCCATTCCACTTCATTCCCCAACCGAACACACCCTAAGTGGTGTGTTGAGAAGAGAAAGGGAAGACCACACGCGCGCGCTCGCTCGCCTCGCCTCGCGCGAGGCATACGTGCGACATGTGCGTGAATGCTCCACCGAAATCCGGTCCATTGCCTTGCAGGGGTGCGGCTTCCTCCAAGTCGGTTTGGGATTGTGATCGTGACACAATACCGCCTCGGGTCCTAATATATACTGCTACCGCCGCGGCCATAGACACACCGAAAACATCTAGAGTTTTGCCTCGTCTCACAACTTGTGCCGCCACCGTAGTCTACCCTATTCCGAACGCCGACGTGCATTGGCGTGCAGGAGAGCAGGTCTCCGGAACCGTTCGTCTTTGCGATCGTGCACCGGGAGAAGATGAATTAGGTTTTTGGGAAGCGCTCTGCACGACTACTCAAGTTCATCATCACGGGTCGTCTTCCGTCCAAGTCGGGCAGTGCTACTCATCGTCGTCTTCATCGTCGCCAATATTATCATCAACACCGTCGCTCCTGCTGCAATTACCGAACAATATGTTAATCGTGATATGTTCATGTCTCTCTCTGAAGTTGCTATTTTGTGGGCGATGCTGCTGTACATGATTTGTTGCTCTTATAGTTTGCTAGATTGTTACATGCTAGTTTCTGTCTTAGTCATGAATAATTTACTGGAATTGATCATGAACTTGCCTAATATTCCAACAGCTTTTAAGAATACAGTGAGGTTCATACTAGTGGCTGCATGAAAATTGGCAATTTGATCAAGGTTCATTCTTAAGAGCTGAATTGTTCATGCTTATATAGTAGGCTCACATAGCGTTACCAGCTAACCATATTTTTACAAATTTTGTGACAATGCAGACACGCTGGCTTGTGCCGTGGAGGCGGCACGCTTTGGTGACACGGTTGGTGCTGTGGCAACATCTTCAGAGAGTAAATTCTAGTGATACGATGAAATTAATTAGGAGAGTCAACTTTTGACAGCAATTCCTTGTTTGCATTACTGGGTGGCAGGCCTATTAAGACTAGCCATAGCCATAGTGGAGAGTAACTTGCACTAATAAGAGCATGGTTCATGGTTAATAGTATAGCCAGCTGCATGGCTATATGAATGTGCCATGTCATATATAGCCATCATTTATATTCACTTATACAATAGTGTGAGCTATAAGGTTGACTATTAAATTAATACTTTTTTCTATTTCTCTCTTTCTCTTTCTTCACATTAAATTGTCAATGTCATTTCATATTTTGAGGAAGTCTCATTCTTTGAGGGAGAACCTGATTGATGGTGAACCTGGGGACTTGAAGGTTTGCTTTGCCCATTGGTTGAGATTTAACGTATGAATAAGACTAACTTATTTTACAACAGCACATGACCACTTCACAAGAGAAGGGCACAACAATTATAATCTCCCTGGTATGGCTGTCTCTTTTATTTAATTTAAATAATTTGCATTACTAGCATATTTACCAATTTGTAAAACAGAATAGTCATTTCTTTAATTGTTAATATTTTTATTAACTGTTTTTTATCTTTTTATTAACTGTTAGTATATATGTAATGCTCACTCTGCTTTTGCAGGCCCCTTGAGTTATTTCAGTCCTACAATGTTTAAAATATATGTGTAAACAAATTGTTGGCTTAAATAGACCTTTAGTTCAAGGAAGCTATCCTGAAATGTTTAGTGTTCCATCTATGTATAAATCAGAATAACTATGTATTGGACCATCTACGCTATTCATAATCCGTGTCCTAAGACAACAAGCTATACCATGATTATCTAAGCTTGCATTGTGTTGCCAGTCTTATTTTCCTTTTTCTTTCTTTTTTTGAGAACCTTGCCAGCCTTATTTTCAAATGGATTTTCCTACGAATCTGCCCCTTGTTATACAAGCACCACACATAAACTATTTATTTATTATTTGACATGTTCACTTCTTAAAAGTACGTGAAATTTGGCTATCTATGTGACTAAATCTTTACTACTATTTGTGCATGATTATATCATGTCTGTTCTTCTAATAGCTTAATGTCATTCCCTTTGATACACCACTGCCAGTCTGCCACCATGGCCAATCCACCAAAAGGAGGTGGAATAGGAAAATAACATCACAAATTAAATATATGTAGATAGACTAATGGAGTAGTCGATTTATAGTAAAATACACTAATGTCGAATCATAGAGGAAGAGGATATATTATTATTGTAGTTTTGTGAGAGCACGACAAGGAGTTTAGAACTCTCCTTTACTCCAGCATAATAACGTATTTTCCAAATTATAATAATCACTTCAACGAGGGAAAGTGGAGCAGAATTTCGCCATTGTCCAAGGGATGGGATCAATGCAGACCGTGATGGACGACGTCCATTATTTAATGACTATAAAACTAGCAATGATGCATTAACAAGAAAATCACTTTAATAAACAAAATAGATGGATTAACAACAAATGTATATTCCACTAAAAGTCAATTTATAGCTTAAAAATAAATTTATTCACATACTAAGTTCAATCTATAATATTTGACAACCAAATAGACTGGCGCGGCAACGCGCGCCATCAATGATCTAGTTTGATTAAAGGGCAGATGCCGTAGCGGGGAGGATGGCCAAGTGCGAGCAGCTGATCTTGGAGGCGGAATCAACCGGCGTCATGTTGGACAGGAGGTTGCTTTCCAGCTTGTCTGAGATGGTGGTAGACGTCCTTGAGCGTTAAAGGTTGCGGTATCAAGATGACTGTTGTACATCTGCACAGTGGTTTGATTTTTGAATCCGGCCGTGTTCTCATCGTATCAAATGTCCATAAGAACCTGGGCAATTGCAGAGATATCCAAGCAGCTAGCTAGGTTGTCCTTAGTCAAGACCGCCCCCCAGCGAAGATCATACATACCAAGACTCCCTGATCTTCTTGTCGGCAGGCCACGATCCATTTGGACAATCGATACTTCTTCTGTTCACTCTTACTTTGCATGGAAAATCCGGATCTGAAGTAATCCATTCTTTGCAGAACGCCCTTTGCAAGCGGAACAATGAGATCATATAAAGAATTATGTTTGTGAGTACAGAGTTGATAGAACAAGTCTTCCTCCTACAGTGAGCAACTTGTCTTTCCAACTACTCAGGCACGTCACTGAATGATCCCTGGTATATTTTTGATCCTCGTTGGAGAGGCGCCGATAATGTATCAGAATGCCCAAATAAATAAATTGGAATTGGCCCTGTGCACAACCAAACAAGTCGCCTTCTTACACGGCCACCACATTGGCTTTTCCAAAATAGAACAATTCAGTTTTATTGGTGTTGTGCATACAGAATAATGAAAGACATGTGCACAACCAAACAAGTCGCCTTATTGCACAGCCACCACATTGGCTTTTCCAAAAGAGAACAATTCACTTTTATTGGTGTTGAGCATATAGAATAATGAAAGCCATGTTTCGTTTGTATAGTGTTAACATTTATTGTCTAAAACATTAGATGGATAAGAAGAGATTTGAGA
This sequence comes from Thinopyrum elongatum, assembly GCA_011799875.1. Lineage (NCBI taxonomy): Eukaryota > Viridiplantae > Streptophyta > Magnoliopsida > Poales > Poaceae > Thinopyrum > Thinopyrum elongatum. Next base: position 66,967,708 of record CM022302.1, on the reverse strand, counting down.
ATGGAGAATGATAGTTTATAATAGAAGTTTTGTTCCAGTAAAGCAGGTCCGAAATTTAAGTTGAGGAAGTTTCAATTATTTTTCAAAAATCCACACCATAAGATACATACTGATCGGTTAGTAGAGTACATATTTTCAAATATCTCAAGGCTAATGTTCAAAAAGAATTTATCTCAAGGCTAACTCCAGTTTGCAGTTTGAACAGGGCAATATGTGTTAGAATTATTTCAAAGTTTTTAGTTACATATCTGTGTTTATCTCGGGTAATAATGTTGCATTTATGTATGCCAGTTATGCAGTAGCAAGTTTATGTGCATCTGCATTTTCATGTGACATGTTGACATCATCCATAGGTAGAAATATTCATGATTTTTTTCTTGAATGTGTAAGGCTGTTATCACTACAGGAAAAACACACATCGCCTTGTATTATTTAGTAAGCCGAGTGCTAAAACACGGGTTCACAGCTTATGTCCACCTAAGCCGAATATGCCCTTAAGGACACATGACGAATCGACAGTACTCGGCTTACATCGACGTACGCCGTGAAGCCAGCGCGCTGGCACTCGGCTTAAATAAAGGACATGGCGTACCTCAATGTAAGCTGAAGTTGCAGCGGAGATGCATTCGGCTTACAGCACAACTCAAGGCAAAACGTACCTGCCACGTGGCCCGCGCGTCACCCACTAATGGCTCCTTGACGGTGCTGTATGTAAGCCGAGTACCAGATAACTGACACTCGGCTTATGTCCCCTAAGCCGAAACACTCTAAGCCGTGTGCACTATGCCGAGTGTAACACTCGGCGTACTGTTCGCTGTGGTTAAAATGGCCCTTGCCTTGTATGAAACATACACGGCTTTGAATATTTTTCCTATAGTGTATGCTTCACCTGGTATACTTCTTAGATGGCTTAACTTATCGTAGAAACTACAACAAATTTTGCTGATCATGTTTATGTAGTCTAGATCATGCCCTGAGTTTTAGTGTCATTTTTCTTACTTTGTTCGCTCTAGACAGTCCGACCAAATTTGCTCCCTTGTAATGCAATATATACACCTGTAATTTTCTTAAAACCAACCAGCAGGTTGGCATACATATTTGGTGCAGGTTGGTAGCATGTAAATGGTGAGTGATGCAGTGCAAGTTCTTGCTAGAGATACAAAACCATGTAGTAGTCCATACGGAAGGCCAACTGACTAACATTGCATAAGTCATCAATCTCGACGCCCTCGACATCTAGTAGACCACATATGTGCTCGCTGAGTCCCTAATGCAATACATACAAAACATGTGATATCAATGCAACACATACATGAGTTAGGTTATTATAATTATTGAGGGAGGCCTGAACCTTCTATCGACTCCAATCTCTTGGAAAGTACACTTTGTTTTTCCTATAGTGTGCAAGCAAACATACCTCGACACAAAAACAACATTCTAAGATTTGAATGGAATAGCATTTTCCCTATCCGTACGGTGTGAACGCACGGGCTAAACCTCACAATAATGTAAAAAAAAAAAACATGTATGCGTGGTTGTTCCTGGAGTAAATCAGAATCCAACATTCTGGAACAACATTTCAAATACAAAAATGACATACAAATTCTAGTTCCCTTCGGTTTCGCAGTCCTAGAGTTATTATGCTCTATACAATTGTACTGGATGTCTCGACCTGCCGCCATTGCGCTAGTGTCATCCCCTTGGAGATTTCCATTAAGACCTTAGTTAGGTGTGCTTCGTCTTCCCGCCGACTCTTCATTTCTATTGATTTCAGGTTTTTGCACCAAGAAACATGTGATGCTAAGCTACGACGTTTAGCAGATGGCTTCGACTTCGGGGACAGAGGATCTAGAAACTGTGGTTGTACATGTGAAAATAATTAGCGAAAATAAAAGACTAGTTGAAGGTGGCAATTGAAGTATCATGCATATATGTTAGTTAATAACTGGAGTATAATGTACCGTGCATTGGCGCAATCCAAGCTTCTCCAAGTTCGGTGTACTGCAGAGAATGCCAGTCAAGAGTTGGAACTTCTCTCCAACATCACATTCTTCTAGGAGCAAGGTCTTCAGGTTATGGAGCAATGGAAATTCTTGAGCTTCTTCCTTTAGCAATGCCTGAAATTGATATACAGTGGTGAGAGAATTTTTTTTTTCCTAAGATGCGCTGCAATATGTTACTCCTAGAAGATTTTGCTAAACCTAAGTATCTTTTTTTTTTTGGTTCTTGCATAGTTTTGTTTACACTAAGTCGGTGCGGAGTGACACAGGCGCTATTATGCAATGCAACCCCATACGGCTTTGGTCCATTTGAGAATGCATGGTTTCGTACCGTGGTAGTGAATCCTGAGAGATGTAGGCATACGACGTTGAGGAGGAGATCAAGGAGCCCGAGCGTCCATGGTCGCCGGCCGTACCGGTATGTGCCTATGAGCCGGATGGACGCTTGAGTGAGCAATGGCAGTGGCTCCAAGTTGGGCACTCCGGTGTCTCCGTAGTACCTTCCGTAGTAGCTGGTCTCAAGGTGCATGGACGCGAGGCGCGGAGCTGTGAGCCTGAGCGGGCCGTCACTGACGACATGGCAGCTCGGGCCGACAGTGACGAGGCGCCGAAGCGTGGGCGAGGAGACGGAGAACATGCGCATGTCGCACCTCTCGACGTGGAGCTCCTCGAGGGCCGGGCAGTGCCGGCCGAGGTTCTCCACGAAGTCGTTCATAATGGCGACCCCGACAAGCCGCAACGTCGTCAAGCGCCGGGTGAAGCCGGCGGCACATAGGCCCGTTGCCGGCACGTGCGGCTTCCAGTGTACGCAGATATCGTCACGGACAGCGTGGATTTCTACGGTGGCCGGGAAGTGCCGGAGGCCGCGCCGGATCCACCGGTCGGCGGGAGCATCGCCCCTTCCCCGGCTGACAAGGTGCAGGCGGAAGGCGTCGAGCCGCGTCCCCGGCGGGATCGTCGTCAGCGTGCGGTCTGCGAAGTCCTCGAAACGCTCCCAGCACTTGTCGCCGCCGCCGGGGAACTCCCGCTCGTCAATGTCGACGCACGGCACGTCCCGCCACAGGTGCCTCCACCGTCGCGACAGCACGCTCGTCTGCATGGCCAGCCGGGACCCGAGCGAGGCGAGTATCACGTGCAGGAGACAGTCCGGCAAGTCGCCCAACCGGTCGGCCCCCATGTCGATGAATCGCGTACGTGGTCGCATCACAGCGGCGTGGCTATTTATATATTGGAAAGGCTGAAACGGATCCGTCGCCGTAAAGGAACCGTACTTGTATTTTTGGGGTATTATTAAAAATCAACTCCCCTGACTTTTTTTCCCTAAACAAACAAACATCTTCTCTTTCACGTAATCCACGATTGAGTATTAGAGCATCTCCAACAGCCGCGCGATATAAGCGCCGCGCTGGAAAAATTGTGTTTTTTTTTTGCACGCGCAGCCGCTCCGGGCGCTCCAGCGGCGGCGCAAAAAACGCGCACGCGGCATAAGTAGTTCAGCGCGCGGGGCGAAACGGCATCGCGTCACAGCGGCGTTGCTATTTATATTCGAAAGTCTGAAACGGATCCGTCGCCGTACAGGAAGCGTACTTGTATTTTTGGGGTATTAAAAGTTAACTCCTGACTTTTTTTTTTCTAAACAAACAAACATCTTCTCTTTCACGTAATCCACGATTGAGTATTAGCGTGGTTGATGAATTTCCCAGTGATTTCGATTTGCATTTTCGCCCTTTCATTCCCTTGATTTTTCCGAAACTTTTGAAATCATATGTGTACCACTGAAATTTCTGAAATATTTTGATCAAAAGGTACATATTTCAGTGTCTCCTAAAATTCAGAATTTTATCGACATCTCAACCTATTAAAATAGAGTAAATTGCTCTTACTGATGAAAGAGTAAGTTCTAAACTTCTAATATCTATCACTGATTTGTATCAAAAGGTGCAAACATTTCCTGGCTCCCTAAATCCCAAGGGAGCCATGATCTGAAGTTTTACTTTTTGAATCAATGCCATGAAGCATGTACAACACATTAGCTTTGAAGACTGCTTGCAATCGAAGGAGAAACATGTCATATTTGACTTAGATGACCAGCAGCGGCGGTGGCCGCAACATCACACAAAGGCCACTGCACTAGTCTGATCTCCTGGGCACAGTCTACACCAGGATCGTCGCCTCGCTCGACTGCGTCTGCTTTGTAGTTGCGTATCGGTCATGGTGAGCCATCGTAATTTGTGGTGGCACGCAATGCCACATGACCTCATGTGCCTCATCTATGGTGATGACAAGATGTGGTGGCCCGCAACGCCACATGACCTCATGTGGCCCCATAGAGGACGGTTTTGTCTTGAGCATCCCGATTATGCATAAGGCGGTTGGCAGAAGGTTTGTGGGATCTCATGATGGTGATTGGATCACCATACTCAGGCACAATTCACATCTTGAAGCATGAACCTCTTCTCTCGCATAGAGTTGGCGCTCTCCGCGGAACAAAGGAGAGGAGTGGTATGAGGAATCCATTGTGGCCCATGCGCCACTAGGAAGATCATATTTTCAAAGACCTCCACCTCGGGCGGCTACATCCATGACACCTTCATCGACTTGTGTGACCTTGTGCTGGATTGGCTGCCCAAATGAAGGCGGGTGGCAAAAGAGCACATGTGGTCACCAGTGACACCCACGCGCCGCAAGTTCAAGGTTACTGTGTTCCCTCGTGTGCCCATCCTCCATTGTTGAGTTGCATGACAAGATGGCCATAGTGATGAGGACGACCACGAGGCTTTCCTTAAGGTGTTTGAGCTTGCCGACGAAACAATGACTATGCTATCTTCTTGGGACAAAGATGGTCCCAAGGCGGTGTAAGTGCTAGCGGATGGTCGTGGTGTGGTATGGTGTGATGTCGTTGAACTGTATTGTGACGATGTGGTTTACTTGACGATCTTGGATTGACCCAGAGGCGGAGACAGGCCTATGGCAAGTGGGGCTATAGCGCTAGGCCTAGTAACGGTGGCCCTTGTAATTTCTCCTTAGAAAGTACAAAAAAGAAAATGATCAAAGTGCATCATTCAAGGTACTTAGCCCTAGGCGTGATCCGATACTAGCTCCGCCTCTGGATTGGCCGGGAGGCTATTAACCACGGACGATCAGTCGACAGGATGCTAGTAGCGGCTGGCCCTCAAGGTGGCATGTGGCTTCTCACTCCAGAACCATGAGTAGTCTATCATAAATATCTTTTTTAAGTTTATGCCATACTTATTGTAGCACGTAACATACACTGCCAGAAGGTACATCGTTTGTCTTGTTTAGATCGACCATCCGACCATATGGATAACAAAGTAGGTACACAGGAGATTAATCAGGATCGAACCAGGGATGGGCATGCATGCAAGGTCTGCTGGGCATGCTAGCTATGGAAGTACGGCGGATCACTCGCTGCAGACTATGGAAGTACCATCGTTTGTCTTGCTCCGGGCTCCGGCGTGGGATTTGGCCGGGACAGAGAGAGTGAAGTCGACGAGGCCTCGCAGCAGCCTATCTCCTCTACAAAATAGTCGCGGTGGCGGGCCCAGTAAAAAATACTGGCCCAAAGCTTCTCAAACCAGCCGAGCTGACACACCGATTCGGGGGAGCTCAGTTTAAAACTTTAAATCCCAGACGAACGTGTTAAACCTAGCTAGCTCTGTAACCGGATCTCAGTCAAATAGCGATCGACGACCGGCGGCTTGCGCCGTACACAGATCACACGGGGCGCATCATCGATGAGGTCATCACAATGGGCCGATCTCCCCGACGAGCTTCTCCGCGAGGTCTACCCCAAGATCACTGGCCTGCTCCACCGTGTCCGCTTCGCCGCCGCGTGCAGGTCGTGGCGAGCAGCCGCAATCGCCATGAGGACGGCGGAGTCCGAGCAGCCACCCACTCTACCATGGCTTGTCTTGTCAAATTGTAAAGACGACCGCGACAACAGCAATATGAAGAGCGTGTACTGCCCGGAGGATGGCGGGGTCGTGCCCATCCGACTGCCGAGTGAGGCAATCGGCAAGCACTTGGTGGGATCTTATGACAATGGCTGGGTCGCCATGCAAGGGCCCAACCTAGAACTTGCAACCGTGAACCTATTTTCTGGTATCGAGGTGCCCTTCCCCGCAAACAACATGCGCCAACGTGTCTCAGTCTGGAAGGCTGTCTTCTCAAAACCTCCCACCTCAAGACGCTGCATTATGGCTGCCATGGTCTCCCACGTCAACGATATTGCTCTGTACGATATGGCTATCGCTATTTGCGGGATTGGTTATCCAGACAATGGGTGGAGGGTAAAACAAATTGATGGACTACGGCCCGTCGACATAATATTCTACAATGGTCAACTCTATGGCATCACCATAGGAGAGCTACTCAAGTTCAAAATAGGTGTGAACAAAGTTAATGGGCCGGTGATCATCGGCGAACCCCGCCGGTTGCAAATCGGAATGTGTAACGCCCCATTTCTGTATCCGAACTACATCGTTGAGTTGCATGGAAAGCTGGCATTGGTAGCGACAGGACCTGGCATGGCATCAGCCGTGTACCTTCTTTCAGGGTGTTTAAGCTTGTTGACGACTCAACGACGTGGAATGCTGGCATGTGGGAGGAAGTAATGAGCTTGGGTGATTGCGCTTTGTTTTTGGGGGGCAAATGGTCCAAAGCAGTGTACATCCCAACGACCGGACGCGGCGAGGTGCGGAGAAGCTGCGTCTATGCTGATGATGCGACGTACTTGACGAGTTTTGACAGCCATGGTGACATTGCATATCCTTTGCAAGAGAGTAATAGTGTCACGCCGAGGATAAATCAGTGGGATCTTATGTAGTTGTTCGCTCACCTGGCATGTGGATTCTTCCTCCAAATTTCTTGCCTATTGAGACTACTCAAGTGTAGGTCCTTTAAATTTATTCCTAGTGTATAAGATATTAGGGTGAACCTTTACCACAAATTGGACTATATAGATTATGGAAATAGCTACACTATACAAAGTCGTATTTCACTATGAGGTATATATGCCTTGTTAAAATGGCCGCTGGCAGTCTACAGGATGCTTGATTGGAATACTGCATCGTGCCATAGAAAAATTACAAATCGCCATTATCATTTAGCTCCAAACTCCATTATGTTTAGTACTTTATTAATTTTCCATTGAAAAGAAAATCACAAGTATTTGTTAGCTAGTGTGTTTAGGAGGCCCAGTACAGCACTACCAAGAAGTTAACCCAACAAAAATAAAATTGATTCGTCCTTTTGCATCTTAGTTGCACGTGGTAACCTAACAAGATGTAATAAGAGCAAGGCTACCAAAGTCAGCATTTTGGCCCGATCACCGTAATAACTGTCGTTATAGTGAATTTGGTCAAAAGACCGCTTTAGTAGAGTCGCATCCCGCCCTTGATAGCCATTATTTTTGGAGCACGCTCCAAACCAGGCCCGCGAGCCTCCATATTGGGTGGTTGTTGGAAGATATTTGTAGCGCACTCCGTCCGGAAAATGGTTAGGCGTGAACGACATTTCTCCTTCCCGTTGTTCTTCCCGCCCACGCCGCTACCTCCCCTCCCTCGCCATAGCGCAACATTTAACCGCTTCTGGTCGTCTCCAGACCCTGTCGTTAATGACATGGACGATGCCTCGACCCCCGCGTCAGATTCCAAGATTCCACCGAATTGGAGTCGAATACGGTGACTTCAGCAGTTGTTACGCCTCCCGCGGCACTGACGGCCGTCCTCCGTCCTGTCGGCAAAGAGTCCGGCGTACAAGTGGCAAACCCAGTGACAAAGCGTGGAGGCCGTGGCCTCCTCCGCCAATGCCGCAATGGTCCTCGGCGAAGAGACCAAAGAACATGACTAGGAAAGGCCGCACCGCTACCTTTGTCCATCCTTGCTTTCTCCCTGTGGCATGCGAAACTAGGGAGGCTTCCTAGTCGTAGGCATGACTAGAAACAGTGAAGAGGTAAAAAAACAATCCTTTGCCTTTGTATTAGGGTTTTTTGGATTAAATGTGAGGTGACTGTGAAAAATTGTTGGGAGATGTGTAATATTCGTGATTTATCTATGATTTTCTGAATTTAGGGGGATCTGCCCTCAACAACGAATTATTTCCCAATAATATGGTTGGTGATTCCGAGACAAATGATGTCGATCTTGAGGGCGCATCATTGTCGCTTTTTGATCATGCATCGTGCCAAGATATGGAATTTGATCAACTCGAGGCCTCCTACCCATAGAGCAAGAAAGTAGTTCGCCGAACAAACTTTAAGCCCAATGAGGATATTGTGCTTTTGATGGCATGAGAAGATATCTCTCATGGTGTGGTTGTCAGGAAAGGTCAATCGAGCACAAAGTATTCGAAGCACATTTCGAATATCATCTTGTGCAGAGAACATAGCATACCCTAAATTCTCTCACAAACTATGGGGTATGATTCGAGATGTGCAACCGCTGGGTGATTTCTTTGGAACAGGTGAAACACGCTCCTCCTAGTGGTGTCACAATTAACTAATATGTAATCAACCTTGTTGTTTTTTGCATGTCACATTTACTGGGCATTCTCATCAATGTGAGCATTTCTTTGTTTTGGATAACCTAGCCCAAGAGAGGTATTGACAAATGAACATGTCTAAGGGCAAATCATTTTCCCTCCAACATTGTTGGAAATTGTTGGAAGGCCAAGAGAAGAGGAAGTTGAGGAATGATGACGACGGTCCAAAAACTGGGAAGGGCATGAATTCTGTCCGGAGATGAACCATGATGAAGATGATAATGGTGATCAAGAGGGAAGGGAAAAGGTGCCGATAGGGCAATGTACTACGCAACGAAAAATATACCGTACGATCACACCCAGGAGCACTATGAAGATGACAGGATAAATCCAATCACACAAACAAGAGTGCAACAGAGAGGAAGAAGATGTTGGTGATGATCACAACCCAGTCACGAGAATTACTCAACCGATTGAGAGTCAGAGTGGACGACTCCTCTACGGTGTCCATGCGTACCAAAGTACTAGTTTAGCAGCACTTCGTCGTCCAAGACAAAGATAGTTGAGAGAAACTAGAGGGAGAGGAGACCTAGCGGTGGAACTAGACGTGAGAGAGAGAGGCGTGGCGCAATGGAGGGGTCTTTTCCCAAACTTGTGTGTTCTAGGGGGGTGGGGGGGGGAGCCCCTCCCCAAATATTAGAGATGGCTCGCGGGGCAGCCAACCTAGGAAGGGGGCTTCCCCATATTTCGGCCGAACTAGCACTACTAGGAAAATGCTTATACACAAGAGGTCAGTAGTAGCGCTTTTTATAAGAAAGCGCTGCTGCTAAATAACGGTAGCGCTTGTCACTGAAGAGCGCTGCTACTCTTCATGTAGCAGTAGCGCTTTTGTTATAAAAAACGCTACTACTATAGTTGCCAACGGTTGCATGGCAGTGTAGGTATACTAATAGCGCTCGTTATTAAAAAGCGCTACTGCTATTGTGCATAGCAATAGCGCTGTCCACTGACGAGCGCTACTGCTAATTAGCAGTAGCGGTTGTTTCTAAAAAGCGCTACTACTACGCTTACCTTATCCACGCCCGGCGCCCCGCGCGCGTCCCTCACTCTCCCTCACACACCGCACGTCGTCGCCTGCGCCGTCGCCGTCGCCGCCGACGCCCCCAAGGTATCTGCCTCCCTCCCTCCCTCCTCCTCTCGCCGCCCTCCCCTCCCTTCCTCCCTCCTCCCTCCTCTCGCCGCCCTCATCTCTCCCTCCTCCCACGGCCTCCTCTCTCCTCCCTCTCGCCGGCGGCCCCCTACATACTACTCCTCCCTCTCCGGACGGCCCCCTCCTCCTCCTCCCCCCTCCTCCCTCTCCTGCTCTCTCCTCCTCCTCCCTCCTCCTCCCACATAAATGTAGGTCTTTTGAATAGAATAGTGATGTTATATGTACGATAATATTCGACGATTTACGGACGAAAGAGATGATTTAGTTTTGCTTATTGGATGAATGCCAATTTGAATACTAATTTATTTTACGATTTGGTTTTGCTTATTGAATGCTCAAACTGGAAAACTACTCCATCAAGTTTGAATGCTCATATGATGTAGATATAAACATGTATATCTTGTGTTGCTCAAATAGGATATGTGCTTGCCCAAGTGGCCGGCCATGTTTGTAGGTTACACCTCCTATAGTGGCCTATGTTTTGCCGGAGTGTTGATTAATTTCCGTTCCGGCAAATTTCAGGCGCTCGATATGTCCTTTTTTAGCAAAGGTCATGCCGGATTTAATTGTACAAGTTTAATCTTTGAATTATGAACATAGGAAATGTCGTACTCGGACGACGAAAGTCTCCCGGGGGAGTGCGACTGGTGCAACGACGACTGAGGTCTGTGCGACAGGCCTCACCTGGACGAAGATCGGCGCTTCAGCATTAAGCTCCAGGAGACCTTAGATGTTGAAACGGTACGCAACGACGACAAGTGTTTTTTTTGTAATTAAGCACGACTTCAACTATTTCAACGTGTAATTTTCATCTTTTACAATTCGACTAGCTTATCCCATGCCATGCAAGATGCTATGCCTTGGAGAGGATGGGTTTTGAAGATCCTGACATCGAGCAAGACAATATGGACATTTGGGTCCTTGTTGATACGCTTCCAATTCTACCGCTATGTGAGTTTCTCAAACATAGTTATTAACTAATTTATATTGTTTATTTCAAAATAGTTGACAGCTTATTTCCATTGACAGCTTATTTTCATTCTTCAAAGAATGTGCGGAAGATGTAGGAGATATACCCTAGAGGCAATAATAAATGTTATTATTTATCTCCTTGCTCATAATTATGTTTATGTTCCATGCTATAACTGCTGTGGTTCCCGAGCCCGTATATCCATAAAGGCTCTGGGGAAAACCCATGTGCACGTGTGGAATAATAAACGGTAAAAAGTATTCCTAGTCATGCCTCTAAGACTAGCTCAAGTGTTGCATGATGATTATGTTTTCCCAATCATGGGCATGTCTATGCCAGCAGCTTTGAGGGCACAATGTTAGAAGAATATTTGTGTTGAATCGACCCGATTGATGTTATGCTATGAGATTCATTCGTCACAAGTTAATGGTTGATAACACAGAGATGGTTAACGTTTGCATGATTCCTCAGACCATGAGAGTATCGAGTTTCTTCATGCTTGATTCATGAACTTTGGGGTTTGTTAAACGTCATCCGTAACTGGATGGCTATTACGGCGGCTTACGGGTTCATGGGAAAGTATGTTAAGTAACTTGATAGCTCAAGATTGGGATTTGCTCCTCCGACGATGGAGAGATATCTCTGGGCCCTCTCGGTGTTAAGGTATCCATCATCGTCTGGCCAGACACTTTGTGATTTGATCACGGGGATGCCGGAACACAGTAACGAGAAAAGAGAACAATACCGGTAACGAGGTAACTAGCATAGTGGACAAGTTGTTGATCCACGGGAATGCCAACATGTCTCACCTCGGGTATTTGTAACATATCGCGAAGCAACAGGAATAGCACACGGCAACTGGAGGTTCACTCGAATATTCATTCGTGTGGGTATAGGGGTCAATATGGGTGTCCACGGCTCCGATGTTGATCATTGATCGAAAGGGGTTCCGTGTCATGTCTATACTTCACCGAACCTATAGGGTCACACGCTTAAGGGTCATCTATCTGCTGAATACTAGACAGGGAGTCTGAGAGAAAATCACCGAAAAAGTTTCGGACACCGAAAAGTTTCGGACAGCGGAAAAGTTCCGCAGAGAGAGGTCACCGGATGAGTTCCGGTGAAACTGAAAAGTTGTTTCAGGGGATACCATTAAGTCAAAATGGTTTCGGAACATGCCTGATAATTCTTGGAGGATGCCAGAATCATTCTGGAAACTTCTGGGAATTTTCTGGAAGAAAAACCGGAAATGTTCCGGGGCTGCCGGAACCGCTTCAGATGCTTTTCGCAGATGAAATCACTAAACTGGAATTGTTCCAGAACGCATTGAAAATTATTTTAGTGGGTACTGGAAATGTACTAAGCCCACATAAATATTTTCAGTTTGAACGGACGCTGAAAAATGTCGTCGTGAATAGTGAAAGTGCTTTTTGGATGGCTTCTTGGAGAAGCCACCTTGAGGGTCCTTTGGTATTTTTCCCCTTGGCTTCTTGGAGAAGCCACCCTTGGGCTTGGCCTATAAATAGGGGTGGAGGGGGCTGCCTAAAGACTCACTCCTTCTCACATACAAGTGCCATGCAATGATCTGGCTTCTCTCTCCCTCCCACGAAAAGAGTTTCGTAGAGCCGAAAGGCTGTCTGGGTTCCGGTGGGAACTAGTTCTGGACGGCGAAGCCCTGCCGGATAGTTGACACCGTATGTGTGCAACTCTGTAGAGAGTTCGTAGTTTCGATCTTAGTGCCCGAGGGGCTGTTCGTGAGTGCCTCCCGAAGGGCTGTCCAAGTGACGGTCCGAGTTCTGTGAGTCCTCCCGAAGGGCTGTCCGAGTGACCGTTCGAGTTTCGAAGGTCCTCCCGAAGGGCTGTCCGCGACACCGTCCGGGGGACTGTTCGACTGCCTCCCGGAGGGCTGTCCGAAGGGAAGACGAGGGTATACATCCTCGCGGTTGGGAGGTTGTAAATCCTAGCTGCGGGGATCTGCACCACCGATCGTCATCGACTCTACTTTCGCTGCGCTACGGGTCGGTAACGAAAATGATCAAACCTTGTATGCAGTCTCCATAGTGGTCCTGGGCTGGTGCGTAGGTCGGAAAATTTTTGTTTTCTGCTGCGTTACCCTACATGCCCTAGAGGCAATAATAAATGTTATTGATTATCTCCCTGTTCATAATTAGGTTTATGTTCCATGCTATAACTGCAATGATTCTCGAGTCTACAAATAAAACGAGGCTTGGAGGGAAACTCATGTGCACGTGTGGGATAATAAACGGTAAAATGTATTCCTAGTCAAGCCTCTATGACTGGCTCAAGTATTGCATGATGATCCTGTTTTCCTGATCATGGGCATGACTATGCCGGCAATTTTGAGGGCACAATTGTTAGCAGAACATTTGTGTTGAATCGACCCAAATTGATGTTATGCTATGAGATTCTTTCGTCACAAGTTAATGGTTAATAACACAGAGATGGTTAACGTTTGCATAATTCCTCAGACCATGAGAGTATCGAGTTTCTTCATGCTTGATTCATGAACTTTGGGGTTTGTTAAACGTCATCCGTAACTGGATGGCTATTACGGCGGCTTACGGGTTCATGGGAAAGTATGTCAAGTAACTTGATAGCTCAAGATTGGGATTTGCTCCTCCGACGATGGAGAGATATCTCTGGGCCCTCTCGGTGTTAAGGTATCCATCGTCGTCTGGCCAGACACTTTGTGATTTGATCACGGGGATGCCGGAACACGGTAACGAGAAAAGAGAACAATACCGGTAACGAGGTAACTAGCATAGTGGACAAGTTGTTGATCCACGGGAATGCCAACATGTCTCGCCTCGGGTATTTGTAACATATCGCGAAGCAACAGGAATAGCACACGGCAACTGGAGGTTCACTCGAATATTCATTCGTGTGGGTATAGGGGTCAATATGGGTGTCCACGGCTCCGATGTTGATCATTGATCGGAACGGGTTCCGTGTCATGTCTATACTTCACCGAACCTATAGGGTCACACGCTTAAGGGTCATCTATCTGCTGAATACTAGACAGGGAGTCTGAGAGAAAATCACCGAAAAAGTTTCGGACACCGAAAAGTTTCGGACAGCGGAAAAGTTCCGCAGAGAGAGGTCACCGGATGAGTTCCGGTGAAACTGAAAAGTAGTTTCAGGGGATACCATTAAGTCAAAATGGTTTCGGCACATGCCTGATAATTCTTGGAGGATGCCAGAATCATTCTGGAAACTTCTGGGAATTTTCTGGAAGAAAAACCGGAAATGTTCCGGGGCTGCCGGAACCGCTTCAGATGCTTTTCGCAGATGAAATCACTAAACTGGAATTGTTCCAGAACGCGTTGAAAATTATTTTAGTGGGTACTGGAAATGTTCCAAGCCCACATAAATATTTTCAGTTCGTACGGACGCTGAAAAATGTCGTCATGAATAGTGAAAGTGATTTTTCAGAATTTTATGGAAAGCACCTTTTGGGAAATTTCCCAAAAGGCTTCTAGAAGCCTTAGGCACTAAGGAAGCCCCCTTGGGGGGGGCCCCCAAGGGGTGGCCGGCCATGGAGGGTGGAGCTCCATGGAGCTCCACATGGCACTCCTTTTTGCTTTATTCTTTATGTAAATGACATAAAGTGGGGGTACTTTTGGTATTTGTGAATGCCAACTTTACCCCTTGGTTTTCCTATAAATAGAGGAGAGTGGGCTGCCCACAAATCCATCCCTTCTCACATACAAGTGCCATTGCAATGATCTGGCTTCTCTCTCCCTCCCCGCGAAATAGTTTCGTAGAGCCGAAAGGCTGTCTGGGTTCCGGTGGGAACTAGTTCTGGACGGCGAAGCCCTGCCGGATAGATGACACCGTATGTGTGCAACTCTGTAGAGAGGTCGTAGTTTCGATCTTAGTGTCCAAGTGACGGTCCGAGTTCTGTGAGTCCTCCCAAAGGGCTGTCCGAGTGACCGTTCGAGTTTCGAAAGTCCTCCCGAAGGGCTGTCCGCGACACCGTCCGGGGGACTGTTCGACCGCCTCCCGGAGGGCTGTCCGAAGGGAAGACGATGGTATACATCCTCGCGGTTGGGAGGTTGTAAATCCTAGCTGCGGGGATCTGCACCGCCGATCGTCATCGACTCTACTTCCGCTGCGCTACGAGTCGGTAACGAAAATGATCAAACCTTGTATGCAGTCTCCATAGTGGTCCTGGGCTGGTGCGTAGGTCGGAAATTTTTTGTTTTCTGCTGCGTTACCCTACAGAAGATGGTAGACAGAACCTACTACACCGATGGCTCTGAATTAACTTATCAGGAGAAAAATCATCTGATCGCATTTTGTACTGATCTTGAGAATTACAATATCTATTATCAAACTCCTCCACATTATGGTCAATATGTGCCACTAGTGCACGTGTTGAACTACGGTAACATCCATGGAGATGCGATGGTAAGATTTTTTACTCTTACGACATCTGTGCATCTTTTGCATAAATTCTTTTAAAACTTAACTATATTGCTAACTACAAAGTTATTACTATGTTTTTCAACAGAAAATCCCGAAGGATTGTGTGCCTCATCTGATGTATCAGAATGGTCGCCTTGATGTTTTGAACATACAGCCAGGTCATCCTACGAATCACACCTGTCCATATCAGATTTCTAAAACTAGTGAAGACATGAAAATCAAAGAATGGAAAAAATGTAAGGACAGTCGTAAGGAGGTACTTGGAAGCAACATTGTGCGAAAGGCAAGAATTGGAGACAGGATAATCTCCATTCTCCATAATGAAGAGTCAGGGCCTATCTTGTTTTATGCTATTTTACCTAAGAGAAGGTAGTAGGTCCTAACTAATAATACTCATGATCATGTGCTAAGAACAACTAAGTAGGATTGGTTAGATGACTATGATGATGATGTGGTATCAAGTAGAAGTTGTATGATCGATGATGATGAGTATGACTTGTTATTATGATACCAATGATGAGTTATTTATTATTATGATCGATGATGCATGATGCTAGGTTGTTATATGAGCATGATGAGTTATTATATATATATCAGTAGGTGAAATGAACAAGGATTAGATTCAAGTGGAGGCAACATGTGGTGCATGTCGAAAGTACTACTCTAATCCAAGTTTGGATTAGAGTAGTACTTTCGACATGCACCACATGTTGCCTCCACTTGAATCTAACTCCACGTTCATTTCACCCACTGTTATATATAATAACTAATCATGGTCATAAAATCATATGATGAAAGTACTGTATATAAAACCACAACGAAAATAAGTTGTAATTTTAAAAATACAGGAAAAGTTATCAGCAGCGCTTTTCAGAAGAAACGCTACTGCTACTTACTACTATCAGTAGCGCTTTCCCAACAAAAGTGCTACTGCTAACTAGGTATAGCAGTAGTGCTCCCTTTCCAACGCTACTGCTACTAGTTAGTTGTAGCGCCTTAGTGGTAGCGCTCGTACAAGCGCTACTGCTAGCTTTAAAACAAGCGCTACTACTAGGGTTTTCCCTAGTAGTGTAGGGAGAGGGGTCCTGGTAGGTTTCCACCTCCTCCTCCCCCCACGGCTTGCCGCCCAAGAAAATTTGGGGTGCCCACTTTTGGGGCCCAATAGGGCACATGTGGCGTACTGCTACTAGTTAGCTGTAGCGCCTTAGTGGTAGCGCTCGTACAAGCGCTACTGCTAGCTTTAAAACAAGCGCTACTACTAGGGTTTTCCCTAGTAGTGTAGGGAGAGGGGTCCTGGTAGGTTTCCACCTCCTCCTCCCCCCACGGCTTGCCGCCCAAGAAAATTTGGGGTGCCCACTTTTGGGGCCCAATAGGGCACATGTGGCGCTGCCCCTTGAGCTAGCCAAGAGGACATCCACTAAGACCCTCTAGAATATTCCGAAAGCTTTTGGAACCTTACAGTGTGTTCTATTAAATTTTGGGATGATTTCGGGCACTCTTGGGATACTCCCGGGATCATCCACAACACTTTGGAAACCATTCGGATCTCTTCTCATGCCCATACTCTCATGCCCATACGCTTTGTAGTTTTTAAAATAACGAGCTTCAAAATGCCTCACTCATTCATTCATTCAAGCCAGTAGCAAACAGTTCCCCCTCGAAAAAAAAAAGCAGTACTAACCTGTTGTGTCTTTTTTCCTAGGTACTCCTCTCCACAGTTACTAGTACATGTGTTAATTTGGAGGATCCACATACACACACAAAAACTCTCGCATTTCGAGACCACAAAAAAAAAGAAGAAAATGCTACAAGCCGATGGCTGGAGTTGCATTATTCGTCTATCTAGCCTTTGCAGCTTGCCAACAAACAACATGCATAGGTATGCCCTGCCCTGGGCTGGTTCTTATTATGGATTACATCAACAGTACATGCCTACCTCTCAGGACTCAGCAGGTGACACATGTGCCTCTTTCGGAATTGTCGGGCGGTGCCTGTCGCCGGCAGGTGAAGCCACCGGTGGATGTGCTACCGGCAGATGCTACGCACGGCATCTTATATGGAGACATCAAGTCATGGCTGCTACCGGCAGGTAATGTATGGTGGCTCAGCTGGCGGAGGTGTCATGTTTAGCCTGTTGCTGTCAGATCGAAGGTGGTGCGACAGTAGCGAGAGGCAAGCGGTATGGGGCGTCTTTGTCTACTGTTGTCTCCTCCAGAGGTATCTGGCTATCGAGGTGTCGGTAGACAGATAAGGGCGGATGGTACAGACAGTTTCAGCGGCGAGTTTATGCACTCTGGTGGAAACACAAGATCTCTAATCAGGCTATGTCGCCGCGCGCCGGTGTTGTGTCCTTGCTGAAGGTGGTGGATTGAAGTTTGGCTTTGGGGATGAGAGTCCGGAGTTCAACCTTGTGGTGGACTCGCCATCATCGGCGCACATGCGGCGGTTCCTTCTTGAAGGCGTAGCCTAGGAGTTGTGTATTTTTCGTTTATGTTGTGTCCTGTATCATAGAGATTAGTGGCTATCTGCGGGAGGTACTGTGGCGAGGTATATGGACTCAGGGTTTGTTTTCCGCTTTATTTCCGGATCGATGATGTTCGGCTGCTGGATTTTGCACTATTAATAATACGTGGCTGCATGCATCGTCGATGCAGAGGCCAGGGGTTATCCTCCTTTTCAAAAAAGAAAAACCCTCTTAGGACTCATGAACTACTAGAACAGCTGAGCCCTTCGACTTCGCCGCCGATTCCGCGAGTGACGGGCAGCTCCATGGCCGCGAACAGATATTGTCGCTCAGCGACCGCCTCCACTTCCTAGTCGCGTTTCTCTTGCCCCCAGGGGTAGCGGTTGCACAAGAGCACGTCGTGTCAGGAACATATGTAGTACTCGCTATCAACCTTCGACAGGCTTCGCAGTCTAGATGTTTTCTCGCGTGTTGCGGTTATGCTGGTTGGCGTCCGGAAACCTGTTGTTCGGCCGGTGTGCACCATAATGGCGTCATCACTAAGATCACCATTCTCCATACCGTCCCGCATGGCCAGGTCGTCGTTCTCCTCATGAGACCTGTTGCAGTCCTTGTAGACAGACCTTGCATCCGCCAAGCGAACAACCACACGTATGTTTAACAACAATTAGGTGAAACTTAAAATGAAGATAATAAATAGACTGCCATGCCTCAGCTCATCATGGTTTTCCTCATGATCTTCTTCACTTAGGTCCTCATCACTCCCTGAATTAGATGGAACATCAACTTCTTCTTCGTCGTCGTCATCATCACCAGATGATGTTGCAGACTCTTTAATCTAGGAGTCCCCAATAAACAAAAATATATAAATCAGGAATTTAAGATAAAAATAGTTCGGAAGCCATAAACCAGACATTAAAAGTCTTTCGTGGATACCTCTTAAAGTGAGATTTGGTTGAAACCCAACCTATGGTTGGATGGTTAGGAGAACATCGGTATCCCCAGCCCTGGTTCTCGCATTTTTCTGGATTTATCCTATGGTGACTTCGTCAATCTCAATATGATATGCCGGCTTAGTCTCTCGAAGGTGCTTATAGGTGTAGGGTGTGCGTGTGTGCGTTTATAGAGATGAGTGTATGCGTGTATATAGAAGCGTTTGCTTCTCTATTGCGTGCAATAAAAAGAGTGAGATTTGGTTGGAGGAGATGGGGCAAAATCTGGGCAGGGTTAACCATGTCCTTTTTGCTTCAGCCCGTGAAAGGTTTCCACACCAAGCTCGGCCTGAAATTTTGATGTAAGCGCAATTAAGCCCACCATTGCCCAAAAAATAAAAAACCTAGCCCACCAAGTCGCCGCACCAGCTGCATTGGCAGAACCGAAGCAAGGAAAATCAGGCCGCCGCCGCAGCGAGCGTCCCATCCCATCCTTTGTCATCGTCAAGCTAGGGTCTCCGGCCTCCGCTACCTCCTCGCCAACCCGTAACCCGCCGTCGCCGCGCCCATGGCTTCTCCGGCGGTGGAACAAACGTCCTTCCTTCCTGACGAGTTGATCGAGGACATCTTCGTGCGGATGCCAGCCAAGTCGGTGCAGCGCTGCCGCTGCCTCTCCCGCGCTTGGGCCTCGGTGTTCTCCTCCGAAGGCTTCGTCGACCGCCACCTCCGCCTCGCCAACCGCCGTGGATCCCCCAGGCTTTTCATCCTCCCGGAGTACAGATCGCGAGACACGACGGTGCACGCCTGGTCGCCCGACCGCCCCCTCACGGCTGCCCTCCGCGACGAACGCATCAGCCACGTCTTGGCCGTCACCGTCCAGTGCCGCGGCCTCGTTGTCCTGGAGGCAGGTAGAGGTAGGACCATGTTCGACCCAAACTGCTTCAAGCACTACTCCCGCCACAAGGTGGATTACTTCATCTGGAACCCGTCCACCGGCCAGATAACTGCGCTCCCGAAGAGCAAGGAGGAGGCATTCGGCATGTTGCCGCACCACCATGACAACATGGGGATCGGCTACGACACACGCATCCGCAAGCACAAGGTGGTGCGCCTCTACTGCCGCGGCGAGCTCCCTCCAGCGTGCGAGGTCTACGTGCTAAACTCCCCGGGGCAATGGCGGCCACCAGCTAGTAGAGTCGACCGTACAATGCCGCCGGGCTTTGCATCGAATTGTTGCACGGACCAAAGCGTCTTTGCGCGTGGCTGTCACGGCTGTCACCGTGACCCCACCTGCCTGCGAGGAGAAGGAGCCTACGGGTCGTGAGGCAGGTGACGTGCAACCAGCGAACAAGCTGTGAGAGGCTGGTCAGTGGGCCGATGGGTTTGGTAGGTGTGTGGCCTGAGTGCCGCGAGTGTTATATGCGGCTGCGTCCGTGTGAGTGGGGCAACTTGTATCAGACTGAATACTGAACCCGACGAAGGAAGCTGTTCTTCCTCGCTAAACTCAGATCCCCTTTCCCCTCCTCCTTCCTCCAGCTCTCTCTCTCTCTCTCTCCGATCTCTCCAGTCCTAGATCGCAAGGGGGTCCGTGACAAGTGGTATCAGAGGTCACCGATCTGGATCCGCTGTACCAGAAACCTCGCTACCAGACCAAGGCGGCAAGGCAAGCGGCGGCGATGGAAGAACAGATCGCGGCACTTCGCCAAAGCGGTCAACGACGGCCGCGTCGCCAACGACGCTCGCCTCGACGCGATCCAGCAGTCGCTCGAGTTGTGGCGGCCGGCGGTGACCAACCTGCAGCAGCAGCTGGATGAGCTGCGGACGCAAGTCGGCCGAGTCGCCCTTCATCCGGCGCTCGCGTCGTCTCCGGCGACCCAGGAGGGCGCGGTGGTGCGGCCAGCGGTCATCAACTCCGTCGACATCCCTGGGCACCACGGGCCAAGTGGCCACGGCGAGGTCATCGATTCCGGGGGCTCGGCTCATGGGGTGGTCACCACCCTGACGCCGCCTCCGGGCAAGGGTGCGTCTCCCCCTTCCCCACTCCAAATTCCTCCTACTAGTACTGATCTGGGCAGGGAGATGGAGCACCGCTCTCCACAGTCCCCTCATTCCATTTGGGCTTTGCCCCGACTCGATTTTCCCCAATTTGATGGAGAGAATCCTCAATTTTGGAAGTCCAGATGTGAGAAATACTTCGACGTGTACGGGGTGCAACCGGATCTCTGGGTCCGCGTTGCTACTCTCCATTTCACGGGCAACGCAACAAGGTGGCTGCAAGTCCGAGAGGCACACAATACACCGTTCACCTGGGAGGGTCTCTGTTCTGCTCTGTTTAGCAAATTTGGTAGAGAACAGTACCAAACGCAATTGCGTCAGTTTAACTCGCTGCGTCAGTTAGGGACTGTAGTGGAGTATATGGAAAAATTTGAGGAACTGATGCACAACCTCCTGGCGCATAATCCATCGTTTGATCCATTGTTTTTTACAACTCAGTTTTTAGATGGTTTGAAAACTGAAATTAAGGCGGGTGTGGCCTTACACCGCCCTCAGGAGCTCGATACTGCCTTTTCTCTCGCATTGTTGCAGGAAGAATTACTGGGGCAACTACCCAGGCAAGAAGTGCCACGACAGGAGGCCCCTCCGGCTCGACACCCACCTCGGCCGTTACTCGCGGTGGCAGCACCTCCTCCACGGCCAGTGCACCCAGCACCGCCAGCTGTAGCTGACGACCGTCGAGCCCTGGAGGCAGCCCGAGCTGGTGACCGCCGTCAAGATCAAGGCCGGGGAGACGATCGCGTAGCGGCGCTCCGCAATTACCGGCGCGCATGCGGTCTCTGTTTTAAATGTGGGGAGCGCTGGGGCAATGGCCACCAGTGCGCCGCCACGGTCCAACTTCACGTCGTCCAGGAATTGTGGGAGCTTCTGCAAGCCGACACACGAGATCGCATGGTGGAATCAGACTCTGACGAAGAGCAGCTAATGTCAATCTCAAAGCTCGCAACAACAGGAGAAACGACCCCCCGGACTGTTCGTTTGTTGGGCCGTATTGATGATCTTGAGTTGTTAGTATTGGTGGACTCGGGCAGTTCTCATAGTTTCATCAGTGAAGAGGTCGCGAGCAAGCTGCAGCAAATGATCAAGCCGATGCAGCCGGTGTCTGTCAGAATTGCGAATGGTGGCACATTGACAAGCTCAGGGTATATCCCGGCGTGCGTGTGAAGCACACAATCTCATGGCTTCACCACTGATGTGCGAGTGCTTCCGCTGGGGTGTTACGATATGGTGGTGGGGATGGATTGGCTGGAGAGTTGCGGACCTATGCTGGTGGATTGGACAGAAAAAACACTGCAGTTCCGTCACGGTGGGAAACAAGTTCAGCTGCAAGGATTACAACACCAGGGGCATCAAGTGCTACCCGCCACGATGCACCAACTACTTGCATTGGAGCAGTCCAATTCCATCGCACACAACATCTGTGTCTCTCTCTCTGAGCAGGACGCAGAAGCAGCCGAGGTACCCGTGGAGATCCAGCACATCCTCGACAAGTTTCAGTCTGTTTTTGAAGAGCCGACAACACTTCCGAAGCATCAGACCTGGGATCATACCATCCCTCTTGTGACAGGGGCTCAACCCGTCAACATCAGACCTTACCGCTATACACCTGAACAGAAAGATGAGATAGAGAAGCAAGTAAAGGAGATGCTCAAGCTGGGCCTGATTTCTGCCAGCTCTAGTGCGTTCTCCTCACCGGTGCTATTGGTCAAGAAAAAAGACCAGACCTGGCGGTTCTGCATTGACTTCCGACACCTGAATGCCATCACACTTAAGAAGAATTATCCCATGCCAGTGATAGATGAACTGCTTGATGAAATCGCTGGCTCTAAATGGTTCTCGAAGCTAGATTTACGAGCCGGCTACCACCAGATTCGGCTGGCCCCTGAAGACGAGCACAAGACTGCTTTCCGTACTCACTTGGGTCACTTTCAGTTCAAAGTGATGCCGTATGGGCTTGCCTATGCGCCAGCAACATTCCAGGGGGTAATAAATACAGTTCTTTCTCCAGTTTCACGCCAGGGAGTCTTGGTGTTCATGGACGATATTTTGATCCACTCCAAGGACTACACTACTCACCAGGAGAGGTTAACACAAGTTTTACAACTCTTGGCTGATTATGACTTGAAGGCGAAGATGTCCAAGTGTAGCTTCGCCCAACCGCAGATCAGTTACTTGGGGCATGTGATCAGCGAGCAGGGGGTTGCTACAGATCCAGCAAAAGTGCGTGCGGTGCAGGAATGGGAAGTGCCTACCTCTGTCAAGCAGCTGCGAGGATTCCTCGGATTGGCGGGGTATTACAGAAAGTTTGTCAAGTTCTTTGGAGTCATCAGTAAACCGCTAACCAACCTCCTAAAAAAGAACACGATCTTTGCCTGGACTCCAGATGCAGACACAGCGTTTCAGGCTCTCAAGAAAGCGCTCGTTGAAGCTCCGGTATTGGCTCTACCAGACTTCAACCGTCAGTTTGTCGTCGAGACAGACGCCAGCGCCACCGGCATTGGCGCGGTGTTGATGCAAGATGGGCACCCCGTGGCATATCTGAGCAAAGCACTCGCACCGCGAAATTTGGGTCTCTCGGCATATGAGAAAGAATGCTTAGCCCTGTTGCTCGCTGTCGACCACTGGCGTCCCTACCTACAACATGCTGAGTTTCTGGTACGTACTGATCAAAAAAGTCTGCTCCACCTCACTGATCAGCGATTGAACACCCCCATTCAACAAAGGGCCTTCACAAAACTGATTGGGCTGCAATTTGTGATCCAATACAAAGCCGGCCTCACCAACAGAGCGGCTGATGCTCTGTCTCACCGAGAACACAACCCTGCCGCAGAAATGGCAGCTCTCTCCGTGTGCAAACCGGCCTGGCTGGACGCGATCAAGCGCAGCTACCAGCAGGATGAAAGGGCTAAACAACGAATGACGAGGTTGGCACTCAACCCTGACAGTGACCCAGGTTTTGCTTTGCAAGACGGAGTGCTGAAATTTCAGGGGCGCGTGTGGATTGGGGAGGACTCTGACACCCAAACTCACCTGATTCGTGCCCTGCACGCGAGCGCTGCGGGTGGGCACTCTGGATTTCATGCCACATACAACCGGGTCAAGCGGCTTTTTGCGTGGCGTGGCATGAAACAACAAGTCAAGGCCTTAGTCCGCGACTGTATGACTTGCCAGCAGGCTAAAACAGAGCGCACATCGCCAGCAGGGCTACTCCAGCCCTTGCCTATACCCCAGAGACCTTGGGCTGTCGTCTCCATGGACTTCATTGAAGGATTGCCCAAGTCAGGGGGATCGGATACAATTCTGGTTATCGTGGACAAATTCTCCATGTACGCCCATTTTCTTCCGCTCACACATCCCTTCACAGCCCTCCAGATCGTGAAAGTGTTCATGAAAGAGATCTACAGGCTGCATGGTCTTCCTCTGGCTATTATTTCAGACCGTGACCGTATCTTCACAAGCACTGTGTGGCAGGAATTATTCCGTCTTTGCCGAACTGAATTGAAGCTTAGCTCCTCATATCACCCACAGATGGACGGGCAGACCGAGCGGGTCAATCAGTGCCTCGAAGCTTACCTGAGATGTGCAGTGCACTCTTGCCCCGGCAACTGGTCGAAGTGGCTGGCCCTCGCCGAATATTGGTATAACACGTCGTTCCATTCTTCGCTGGGGAGGACACCCTTTGAAGTGATCTATGGGCATCTTCCACGAGAATTTGGGGTGGCACAAGTCGACGAGTGTACTGTGCCGGACCTCGCTGCCTGGCTTCAAGAACGGGAAGTGATGATGCAGCATCTCCAGCAGCAGCTCAAGCGGGCGCAGGACAGAATGAAGATTCAGGTTGACCGCAAACGCACAGATCGCGAATTTGCTGTCGGCGACGCTGTGCTGTTGAAACTTCAGCCATTCATTCAGACTTCAGTGGCTCAGCGGCCACACCAGAAGCTAGCCTTTCGCTATTTCGGGCCATACAGAGTGTTGGAGCGAGTGGGGGCAGTGGCATATAAATTACAACTACCTGAAGAAGGCGGAAGGCGTGACCATGCCGGTGAGTTCTGACCTCCCCCCTGACAATTCCATTCTGCAGGCTGAACACACACCGGAGGAGGTGCTCGAACGCAAGATGGTGCGCGTGGCTGGCAACCTACGTGCCCGTGTGCGCGTACGCTGGAGTCAATTGCCTGCATCCCTGTCGACGTGGGAGGACCCAGAGGAGCTTCAGCAACGTTTCCCCACATCACCGCCTTGGGGTCAAGTCGGCGCACAAGAAGGGGCGACTGTCACGGCTGTCACCGTGACCCCACCTGCCTGCGAGGAGAAGGAGCCTACGGGTCGTGAGGCAGGTGACGTGCAACCAGCGAACAAGCTGTGAGAGGCTGGTCAGTGGGCCGATGGGTTTGGTAGGTGTGTGGCCTGAGTGCCGCGAGTGTTATATGCGGCTGCGTCCGTGTGAGTGGGGCAACTTGTATCAGACTGAATACTGAACCTGACGAAGGAAGCTGTTCTTCCTCGCTAAACTCAGATCCCCTTTCCCCTCCTCCTTCCTCCAGCTCTCTCTCTCTCTCTCTCTCTCTCCGATCTCTCCAGTCCTAGATCGCAAGGGGGTCCGTGACAGTGGCCACCTCTACTGGGCTGCCCATCCGGACAGGAAGTTGGACTGCAAGAGGATCATCATATCCTTCTTGATCAATGACGAAGGGTTCGGTGTCTTGCCGCCACCACCAATCGAAATGTACCCCTGTAACATAACGGAGCTCGACGGGCATCTCTGCGTCTTCAACATTAGCGGTCAGTACAAGCGCTCGTATGACATGTGGGTGCTCCGTGACCATCGGGCGGCCACTTGGGACCTCCATTGCCACATTGACCTAGACACGGCACCGCTGGCAGACAGGGAGTTGATATGTTCCTGGGGGGTCGTCCCGCTTGGCAGTGTTGGTGATATTAGCCGCGTCCTCCTCAGAACAAATCCTCATGGTATGCCAAGAAAAAGTACTGAGGTCCACCAACTTTTCATGTACAATCCTGCTACCGGAGATGTTGACGACCTCCTCGCCTGTGGTGGCATAATCACTGATTACACCATGACTCGAAGATTTGCAGCACCATATGAGGAAAGCCTTGAGTCCACTGGTTTATGTGATACTAAATCATAAGGAAGTCTTTTTAAGTACGGAAAACTAATTGCATCAATTTTGTGACGTGCATGTATTGATAACAATGTTGCTAGATATTTGATCTGGCCATGGCCATAGTTTGCACTATCTCGTGTTGCTCTTGTCTGAACTATTTAGTCAATTTCAAGACTTGCCATGTTCAATACTTACACCAGTATGTTTGGCTTTGGTTCAACTCACAGCCCACCGGCCTTTTTATTACATTATATATATGCAGGGACGGATTCAAGGGGGGACGAGGGGGGGCGAGACCCCCCCCAACGATCGAGTCATCCCTCGTGAGCGATCACTATTCCGTAATATTTCTGCTTGCGTACATGTACGTAACCTGCTTCGCCCCCCTATCCCCTTCGGCCTTCGTAATTAACGTGAACCCTCATGCCTCAGCCCATGTACTGGTACAGCCCATTAGATATGAAGCACAAAAATGCCAAGCAGGCCATCGTGGAAAAAAAAGGCCCTGTTAGTCACAACACGAAGCCACATATCGCTAGACGCTAGTCTGTTCGTTTCCAAACCGCTGCCCGCTGCTGCGATAAAGACTGATACGATACCCGCTGGCCGCTCAGATCAGATCTCTCCATCGCGCCGCCATCGAGAAGAGAAGAAGGGAAGCGGACGCCGGGACATGCAATCGTCGATGGACTGGATCCGCGGAATACATGCCCGCAGCCCGGACACACGGCGATTGAGCGGCAACCGGCAACAACACAAAAGGGAAAAAGGTAATTTGTTTTCACATCAGATTAGTTTGTGCCTTTTAAAACTATATATATAAGTATAATCATACAAACTATAGGCATTAATCAACAATTATAACATCTCAGTTATTTATTTGTGCTTGTGTACACATGAAGAAGATGAAGAGAGATGAATCGATTCATTATTTTTTCAAACCAGTTGGTTCAAGTTCCCAGCCATCGGAAAATGACGCTACTGTGCAATCTAGTAAAGAGAACAAGCCTAATCCTAACTAAGGCTAAAGACTTCCATTGATGCCATGAGGTAACCAAGAATTATTTAATTTCAGACATTTAATATTTCTTAATACGTGATATCTGATAATTATTCCAAGAACCAAGGTAATAGCCTGACCATAATTAATTTAGTTGATATGCAAGCTCCTAATCAATAACTTATCTATGCCACAAATAAAATTTCATGAATCTAGTGTCATTGTCTTTCTATCAGTGCTCAGATTTATTATCTCTGTTTCCTCTTATCACCGTAATAGGCAGGTTAATTCTGTTAAGAACTTAGTGAAAAGCAGGTTAACCTAAGGAAAAAAAATCTCTTGCATCATTGTCTTCGCCCCCCCTATGGTCAAATCCTGGCTCCGTCCCTGTATATATGGATTAACTTTTTTGTATGTGAAGCTCAGACTTCTGTGCTCTTATATGTACCAGCTCTTTTCCGTGGTGATCATTGCTAACCAAGTCTGCGATCTGATAGCTTTGCTCGTAGGTTCATAAGTTGGCAGTGCGTTCATGAAAAACCCAGTTTCTCTATTACGAAATACTCCCACCGTTTTAAAATAAGTGTCTCAATTTTGTACAGTTATCTTGGGATGGAGGGAATATTTTTTTTTTGTTTTTGCTGAGTTTGCTCTCGAAGTAGTCATAATGCTGAGTTTTGGTAAAAATATATATTATCAAATGTGGGGTGCATATCTGTCAGCAACACGTGCTTCCTTCACTACTGTCTTCTATGTAACTGTAATAACTAAATCTTTTGAATGCAACCTTGAGCTAGTGCCAAGACTAGTATCAATGGAATCACCATCGGCTGTGGCCTAGCGACTAAACAAGATTAGGGTTGCTTGCCTCCTACAGGCACCCGCCGCAGGTCTGCCCCATCTCCTGTGGCCTTAGGGCATGGAGGCATGGTGGATCTCGGCCCTCGCCGATTGGAGGGCTCCAGTTCCATTTTTAGGTGTCTTTCTATGTTCGTTTAGGGTTTGTATCCTATTAAGGAAGGCAAGGCGGTGGCGGCCACTTGAAGATGGAATAATGTTCTTAACGCCTATCCCTGTTCCGGCGGTATGTCTAGCCTCATCGGAGGGCGTGTGGAGGTGTCTCCGGCGGATCTCGTGGGATTCAGTCATGGATCCGCTTGGATCCGGTCTTCGTTCGTCTGCGCCTGTGTGTCTGCGGGTTGGATCCTTCCGATCTACGCTTCTCTTCATCGGCGGCGATTGTTGTTCTGGTGCGCTGGTCCTATGAGGCCTTAGCACGATGACTTCCTGAATGTCTACTACAATAAGGTTTGCCAGACTACAATAAGGTTTGAGTATCTGTTGTCTAATTAGAGTATTAGACGAACCTTTTGTTTTTGAGGGGGGGTATTAGATGGACCTGGAAGCACAACGGCGATGATCCAAATCCAATTTTTTTGAATGTTGGTAGTTTCTCTACCAAATTCGTTGATCTGCAGGGAAAGGTGGACTACAAGAAAGGCCCAACCGGGGGAAGCACCAAACAAGGAAGGTGCAAAGGGAAAGTAGAAAGAAAGAAAAAACACCTCAAAGTGGCAACTCAGCTAGGTCAAAAAGGGTCCCTGCTCCCACCATATTCCAAAGATGAATCTTCGTTTTCGAAGAGACGTCTATTTTGTTCACGCCAGATTTCCCACGATATCCGTTGTATGATAGATAGGGTTCTTTTTATTCTTTTCCTTTGGAGCATTATTGTACAGCTTCCCATCCAATGTTTGATGCTTGCAGGATCATTCCATGATGATGACAGTAGCGAAGGCATGTTGGTCAGCGAGGCAATTGAGTCCCACTCCCAGGCGCACCGCGACCAAGGACAGTCGATGAGCAGGTGTGATGGAGTTTCCAGACTTCGCTCACATAGCGGGCAAAAATAGTTTTTTCCCACCCACGATGTAGCATGACGTCTGCCGTTAGGATCTTGCCCAACATAGACGTCCACATGAAAAAGTGACACTTTCCTAGCGCCCACGATACCCAGATCAGATCGTATGCTTCCATGGGAATCGATCCCTCGAATTGTAGCTGATGCGCAGAGCGGGCACTATATTCTTTTGATGGCGTAAACCGCTAGCTATATGATGGTGTTGGCTTGCCCCTCGTACAGCACAAGGTCCTCAAGCATCGACTCCAACCAGATGAGCTCCGATATCATGTTCTCGGTAAGCCCCTTCGCCAGGTCAGCCAGCCAAGTTTCTTTTACCAATGCCTCTTTGACTATAAGATTTTTGCGTGCTGAGATCTTTAATAGGGCTGGGGCTATGACCTTGGGGCAGTGACCCTTGAGCAACAATCATGCGAACAAAATTTCATCCCACCATCCCTTATAGTAATTTTTTCTTGGCGTATAGAGAAAGGTATACGCTCTTCCTCCGCACAGGGTAGGGGCAAGCGCGTCCAGGGCCTCAAAAGATTTTTCCAAGCTAGCCACATCCATCTATGTCGCAAGGCAGTGCCAAACTTAGCCAGATCCAAATCCATTACCCATGGCCATAGACCACCCTTCTATTTTTTTTTTGAGGAATATCATGCTTTATTGATCAAGGATAATCAAGAGAGAGTGCCTCCCGAATATGTGCCGCGACATTTGACAAACAATATACATGACTAAAATGAATGGACGAGAAGAACGATGCCAAGCCCTTGATATCTGCAGTGCTGGGCCCCACCGGCGAATGATCAACCGTCGATGCATTGGTTCTCTCGATAAGAGACAAACAATCCGACTGGTAAACAACCCTTGGAAAGCCTGCTGCTACTGCTACTGCTCCGTGCATACCCAATTACCCTGACATGAGCTCCTCCTCGATTTGACTGGCGGCCAGCATATGGGGCGGGCGCTCCAGTATTCAACCCAGCCCACATCGACAACACAAGTGTGCTCCTGCGGCCATACAATAACCATTTTTCCTCCTATACACTAGTGCAGAAAAGACTAGTTATGGCGTGTGAAAAAAAGCCTTGCTGGCGTGTAAAAAATAGTGGTAGCGTTGATGCCCACGTCAGCAGTATTGTACGTGTTGCTGGCGTGCCATGTGGACAACACCACCACTATAATCGCTCACCTAGCGACGCGCGATGTACTTTGCACGCCACGAACATTTCATGCAGCCAAAAAAATATTTTCCTCCACCATGTAACATTTAGCATTTCACATTAAAACTAAGCGCATATATAACATTACACAGTAGACCAGTACCAGTTAATAAAATATTACAAGTTAATAAGTGACAATCTCACAAACAGTAGTTATATCGCTAATAAAAGAGTCAATTACACCACAGGTGCTAGAACTTGTCACAAATGATCACTTTGGTGCTAGAATTTGTGGTGTACATATAAGTGGTTCAAGAACTTGGCTTGACGGTGCAAATACGGTGTTGTATACGCCTGCTGCGTTGACTAGGTACCCCAGCTCGGCGTGAGGCCCGATGTCAGTGACATGAAGGGGAGGGCAGGGCGTGTGGTCTCTCACGAAAAAGTTGCTCCAAAGAAATTGTACATGAAAAAAATGCCACTCCTGAGATTCGAACTCACGATCTACAGGTTACCTGAGTGGTTGGCTCTCCAGCACACCAAGTCGGATTTGACAACACATTAAGATATATATAAACTTTATATACTTTAGGCTGAACAATATAAATTAAGAACTTTAATCCCATAAAAAAATACAACAAGTTAAATACCCAGGCATACCACCCCAACAAATGACTACCCTTGTTTAAAAAGTATAATTACGCTATGCATAATTCAAAAAGTTCATGCCATTTTAAAGAGAATTCATGTGTTACTTTAAAACATATTCATACAATTTAAAATATTGATGAATTTTAAAAAATTATATGATTTAATTAGTACACAATAAGAATCTGCAATCCGATGGCACAATAGGCTCGTATTTATTTTTCATACATATTTTATATTTAACTAGTAGAATGCCCATGCGTTGCCACGGGCATTTTAAAAATCAAAAATCTTACTGGTTCATCATGATCATGTTCTATTGAAAAAAAATATCTGAGTTTTATGGATATACGATATTCCTAATTGCAATTAATGTCACTAAATTTCTCGATCCATCAATCATGGATAAGTGCAAAAGTAAATGAATCTAAGTGGAGTGAAATAAGGAAGGATCAAATGAATGAACAAATGAATCGTGCACATGCCTTAATCACTTCTTCTCCACCTGAAAATGGAACCCAATACGTTCTGATGCAACATTGCATTGCTCCACGAGAACCGGTCAGCCTTCTCACTCACACTGAGGAGCCCCATTTGGCCATTTCTTCCGCCGCCGGCCTCAACATCACCCTTGATATCTCTCCGCCAGCTCCGTCATGAAGCTATGTCCACCATGTTTCACTGCATCTTACATTACTCCTCACGTAACATAAGTAAGTACTATTGTTCAAGCATGCATACCAATCGTTAGATCGAGCACATCCAAACATTTGCGATCCACCACTTTTTCTTCCTCCCCTCTCTTCACGAGACGTCTCCCATACCGCATCAACAACACTCCCCTCATCACACGTCCAGCATGGGTCGCCGCCCCTCACGGGAATCAACTCAATATTATAAGGGAAAAACCAAAAGCCTGGAAACATAAACCCAATGCATCCATCCACAAAATAAGCTCTACTTGATGACAACCACTGATTAAAAAAAGAATTATTTTGATCACATCCAGTCTAATAGGAGATTATATGGGTTGCAAAATCCACACATAATCGCACAAGGCATTCTAAATTTTTTAATACCACAATTATCATAACAATGAAAATAAATCTAGGGATATTGAAAAATGTAAGACAGTAGCGCTCTATCTCTCCGGTATTGTTCAATGGACAGGGATGCTCCCATGCATTATTGTTATCTTGAAAGAAAATCTCGGTTGAATTACTTTTTTGGTCATAGAAAGCGTCGGAGCTCCTTGAACCTACATATTGCACCCTTTGTGTTAGTCAAGATCGAAAAATAGCTAGGCATTGGTAATCAGGAATGTACCTTTTAATCAAGTTATTTGCTTCGTTGATGTCTGGGTTGAAGTATTATCCGAGACTGATTAGTCGTAAAAGTATTAGCATCTGAAATTCAGTGTGAGAAAGCCTTAAAAGTATTAGCAGACAACATAAAACACAATAGCAGGAAGCCAAAAGCAAAATAGTTAAGTGCATACAATCAGAGGCATGTGGCCTCCAGAAATCCCTAGCAAGAGACACTGGTCTTTTACCCCACATTACATATGTCAAAAGATACTACGCATAATATTAACTCATTTAGTTATCTAGCTGACCAGATCAATTGTAAGCATTACATGGTTCTTATTTCAGTGAAAAGGAATTTCGTTGAATAGTGAACTTAACTGGTATAAAAGAACTATAATATGGGTTGCGCTTAAACCACAAAAGATTTTTCTAGAAGATCAGAATAAAATACGTGCAATAACTCACTAAGAATCTTCTCTGTTCTTACTATTTAAGGATACCAACTCTTTGAGTAACAGAGTAATAATAGGACATTGCGTAGCTCAATTCACATGAGCTAGATTGACACACTATTGCTGCAGCCAGAGGTGATATCCAAAGCAATGGGTGGGATGAAATTCTTGACAATAGCCTGCAATCAGGTAATGAAGGACCATTTGATGACTATAAACTTGATAGTAAAGACATCTTTCAACCTTTGTAAAATTAGATACGGATCAAAAAAGCCTATGGCCTCATCCCGGCCATTAACATCAAAACCATCATTTTAGATTTCTTAAGTTGCAACATATTTCCTGGAAGTTGCTATATGAAGATAAACCTTACAATCAGATTTTTTTCTCGTACCATATCAATAGGGCGTCATGCAATATAACAGAAGACCGTTCAAGTCTATCAAGTGTATTTAGGAAAAAGAGCAAATATTGCATTAAATTTTTGTGATGAAATAATATAAAAGAGGTTCTGGAACATACACCTTGGTTTCTTCTAAGCCTCGGTAGAAGCATGGTTGCTTGCATTTGAGATGCATGGAAGAAAAAAAAATGACTTTCAGAAAGGGCACCACATGCGTCAACTGATTGAGAAACTCAGAAGCACCTCAACTAACAATTGAAAAAGGTGTCCTTAAATAGAATCTCACATATAAAGCTATAAGCATAAATAACAAGCAAGGCAAAATCAAAAGAAATAAAAAATCTGTGAAGCACATTATACTTTTACATTAGAGCCTATAGACATTGCAAAG
Organism: Thinopyrum elongatum; assembly: GCA_011799875.1. Lineage (NCBI taxonomy): Eukaryota > Viridiplantae > Streptophyta > Magnoliopsida > Poales > Poaceae > Thinopyrum > Thinopyrum elongatum. Next base: position 66,934,725 of record CM022302.1, on the reverse strand, counting down.
ACATGAGAAATGGTCAACATGGCAATATTGTTCAGTGGTCAAATAATCCCAAAATGATACATTGAGAAATCTATATTTGCCTTCCAATTTATAGAAGAATGCGAAAGAAAGCTTAGTTAGACTTTTACACAATGCTCATTTAACTTTTGACGGAAAAAAAATATGCCATCATAACTCAATGCTAATATATACAACTCCCATGCTGCAGGCAACGTTACTATGGGCTACAATGTACATAAATTGCCCGTGCGTTGCATCGGGGGCATACATATTCTAATGGGTCAATACCAATGGTGGCTAACATATACCTTTAGGATACTTTTGCACACCAGGTGGCATTGTTGACTTCTTTATCATTAACGCATTGTCGTTCTTCTTCTCCTTGCGGAGCTGGCGGCCGATGGCGACGAGCTCCGCCTTCTTATTCTCACTGTTGTGGCCGTCCTTATCGTCCTTGTTGATCAGCTCCATCAACAATTCATTGTTCTTCTCCACCATTCTTTAGCACTCTAGCAGATGTATGGTGAGCTGGTCGTTGTTATTGATGTCGAAGAAGCCAACAAGGCCAAGAGGTTGTTGATGTTCGTGCTCTCCTCCCCATGGTCGTTATCACCGCTGCTTGGGGTGTCATTAATCAACGACAACCAAACTGCAAACTCATTCTTCATGTTCATCTCCTCCTCCTAAGTACACTATAGTCAAGGACGGCCACGACTATACGAGTGGCAGGGGACATATCGGTTTACCTTCGTGTACTTTCCATCTATCATATTGAAACTTTGAAACTTATATTCCATTTAATTCTATTTGGCATATGAAACAATACATGAACAAACTACTCGAGTTCAAAGAGTAGCACAGTAAAAATACTACTTACATCTAAGAGAAAGGCTACATCAAGTAGTAGAATCTGCATGGCATGTGTGCTAACCTGATCTGGATGATGTGAGTTAACAATATTGAACCCCTCTTATGTGTATGCTGCCCCTCTCAAACACCTGCAACCAAAAATAGATGAGACCCATCTATTAAGACTACAAAAACGAAAGCTGAAACATGTAAGGGCATTTGGGCATCGTACAGAAACACGCTGACCAGTCGCTTTGTTTTAGGATCAAGAACAAAACATGAGAGCTTCTCTCATCAATTACCTCGGCAGAAGCTTCATACATCTCTGATTTGTCGAGCGCCTTCCACATTCATGCGGCTGAAAAGCTTCCCGCTCCCTCCCGCCCCGTCTTGCGTTGATGAAGACCCAGGCTGAGCTTTGCTCCACGGCGCACTCACTTCCGGTCAAGTACGCGAACATCGGAAGGGGGAGATGTTGGAGATTAAGAGGGGATCGAGGGGAATGGATCCTCGCATCAGTGAGGCGCGCGGTGCATGTGCATCTGTGCCGAGTTTGATCTGGCTACAAAAAAGGAGCATAAGCATATGTCAAAGTAAAAGTAAAATGAACATGTACATTATACCTAAATTATATTCTCTCCTTCCCTAAGTAAATAAATAAATATACTGTCATGCATATCGTCTCACAGGTATTAAGATGCTAGCATTTTCTGCTCATGCATTGGATCTAAAACTTAAATTATGTAAGAAGACCACAGTAAACAAAAACCAAAAGCTTTTCTAAGTCGTTCTTGCCTTCATTACTGTTTCTACCGATGCTTCCAATTCCACACTTCTTCCTACAATATTGAAGCAGTCGTTAAACCCTGCAATATCAGCATCGAAAAATAAATACAGGACAAATAAAAACACAAAAGTAAATCGTTCAAGAAAAATTGCGGTACCAAATTTGAATTTTTCAACACTCAGAGCATGTTTAAACTATTTGTATCACACTGTATAGACTTGCCCAAGAAATGTTGCATCCGAAAAACGATCAGAATGCAAAACCATGTCATGCCTGACGCCGTGCCTTAGCTGTACACTGGCGCCACCTCCTCCATATGTGGTGTTTGGTGGCGCAGGACAGGTGTGTGTGTGGGTTAATTATGTGTGAGAGTGGGGCCTGTGTGCCGGCTGGGTGATGTACTTGGTCTGAACCTGTAACTGAACAAAGGCAAATCTGAATTGAGGAAATACAGTTCTGAATTCCTTCTCCTGTTTCTCTTCTCTTCTTGCTCAGTCAGGCAAAAAGGAGAGGGACCTCACGCAGGCCATCACACCGGCAAGGGTTACCAAATCAAATCGAGGATTAAATCCGGCAAGACGTGCATGTTAAGTCAAAGGCTAACCTGCCGTGATTGATTCCTTCGCTGGCTGGATATGGAAGTGGTGAATTTTCTCACCGGCTGGAAGCGCTCAAGCGCACACAAGCAGCGCCAGCCATGAGAAACCAGTCATGGCGCTGCTTGCTTCGACTGGACTCGTCAAGTTCGCTATGAGGGCGGACGTCCTGTTGCGGCGACTGGACTCGTCATGTTCTGTGTCAAGATCTCGACCTAACCACTTGTGGCGACGGGGCGAGAATAGGAGGCGGAGATAGACAGGGCGCTCGATTTCGTTTTCGGTTTTAGAGGCGCTCATCCTGCTACACCTCCATAAACATCGCCACCGCCTCCACATCGTTCTCCGGTGGCGGCATATCTTTCTTTTTTTTCATGTTAGTTTTTAAATTTAGATTTGGATGTGATTGAGGGGTGAGGGACTTATTAAGGTAAGGTTAATTATTGTGATTGAGGGGTGAGAGACTTATGGCAATATTGCTTAATTTAGATTTGGTCTTTACAGATTGATTAGAGATTAACCGTAATTGATTTTTTTAAATGCTGCATGGAAAGTTATGATCTGCTTAAATAAAATCGGTTTAAATAGATGGTGGTAAAATCCGGTTTAAATGTGTTGGTGGGATAAAAATACGGTGGCGAAGGATTAACCGGAGTGAGGCGAGACTACCAACTCGGACATTAGAAGTAGAGATTTTAGTTAGAAATATGTAAAAAAATAGAAAACACACAAAATTTATTAAAACACATGAACTCTTTTTAGAACAACCTAATATTTTCTTAAGCCATGATCATGTTTATATACTACATGAATATGATATTGAAAATCAGGAAAACAATTAAAATATATATGAATTTATTTAAATATATAAAAAATCTAAAAGTAATTCAATATTTTCTTAAAATGTGAACACATTTTAAATCATAGTTTTTTAAATTCATAAGTTAACTATATGGGTTTTTGTTAAATTTTGTACGGGTATATATTTTGATGTTATATGGACATTTTTAATGTAATTTATTTTATTTAATGTATATTTTTTATAACACATCATTATAATTTACAAAATTTTAAAATGCAAAAAACGAAAATGTTGAAATTGTCCGCACTGACTACAATTCAGTTTAGGCACACGGTCGTTTTGTGTTATAGTCATAAAATTTAATTTATGGATTTTTAATTAAATTAGTATGTGGATATGTTTTGATGTTATACGAACATTTTTTATGTAGTTTATTTTATTTATATGTATATTATTTATAACACATGATTATAGTTTACATAATTTTTTACAAAATTTGAAAAATGCAAAAAAATAAAATGTTGAAAATGGTTGCGCTGACTGCAATTCAGTTTAGTCATGCGATCGTGTTGTGTTATATGCATAAAGTGTAATTTACATCAAAATAAGTTGCCTTGTCAGTTGTGGTGGAATGCCCGGGCACTTATTTACCCCGATGAGGTTCCTGGTTCAACCGACCGATCATGCACTGATTTTTGGGATTAAAATTGTTGAGTCGAAATATATAAAGGATATGTATCCTTAAGTGACAAGAAGTCTGCTTAGGTGTTCTAGCTAAAACCCGCTCACACAATCCGCAGGTCGCAAGTTCAAACGTCTGGCGGACCATTTTATTTTCTGTACTTTTTTCGTGAGAGAAAACAAAATATCGGGGGCTTCTCGCAAAATAAATAGGCCACAAGCCCAGCCCAACCCTTTCAGCCACTGAAAGTGGGCTCCTCGCCCTGCTGGAACGCCTAGTCAGAGCTGCAGGCGTATACAACACCGTATTTGCACCGTCAAGCCAAGTTCTTAAACCACTTATATGTACACCACAAGTTCTAGCACTAAAGTGACTATTTGTGTCAAGTTCTAGCACCATTGGTGTAATTGACTCCTAATAAAACGACAATAATCTCTTAACAAACACGAGCTAAAATAGTAGTAGATAGCGCTAATAAGCAGTTCATTTAGCATCGATGGCCCTCGCCACACACATACTTTTAAATGAGGTCGATGATGATCATCACCCTCAAGTCATGGCACGGGGTGTTCCTGATAGTGACTAAGATGGTCTGTCCAACGCGAAGATTCTTGCCAGCAAGGAAGTTGTTCCACCCCGCGGCGCTGAAGACAGTGTGACTGTCCGTGTCCACTGCGTAAGCATAGGTGGTGATGGAGCCCCTTGTGGTAAGGCGTAGTCCAACAATGCCTGCTTCATCTGGCTTGATGCCACAACTCTCACATAGCCTCTTAGATAATTTCTGAAGAAAAAAACATATATGATAAATGAGCATATCACGTTACTACCCTAAGCACATATCACATTACTACACTAAGCATATCGTCAAATTCTACACTAAGCATATCACAACATTACTACACACTAAGCATATGATGCATCACATTACTACACTAATCATATCATCAAATTCTACACTAAGCATATATCATCACATTACTACACTAAGCATATCACATTACTACACTAAGCATATCAAATTCTACACTAAACATATATCAGCACATTACTACACTAAGCATATCATCAAATTCTACACTAAGCATATATCATCACATTACTACACTAAGTATATCACATTACTAAGCATATCACATTACTACACTAAGCATATCATCAAATTCTACACTAAGCATATTTCATCACATTACTACACTAAGCATATCAAATTACTACACTAAGTAACATACCATGACATGACAGTTAACATTCGTCCTTGTCAGGCGAGTCACGAATGGCATCCCGATGTAGTCATCACATGGAGGAAGTATGTACCAGAGGTTGCCCAATTCGTCCTCGCTCAGCCTCATTCTTTGGGCATAGAGGGCTTTATCAAGCGGGTCCTCATCATCTTCGTCCTCCGAGTTGACAGAGATAACATCCAGCCTTGGAGTTTGTCTTCTAAAGGAGAAGCTGGTCAATTCACCCCTAGTGAGATGCACGTGGGCGATGAAACCATCCCATTCATCTCCTCCAATCTGGGATATCTTTCGTCCCTTCTCGACCTCCATAGTGTAGGCCCCCCAGGAGTGTCAAAGATCACAGTGTCTCTGGTAATGAGCTCATTGAACTCTAATCTCACATTGCAAGGGACAGTCTGTATAAGAAAAAAAACACACACAATGCATTAGTGGAAATAGCAACAAAAACAAAAGAACTAACTGTTAGAAGGTTCATATAATGTGTTACCGCTGCAGGAACAAAACACGGCTGGAATTAGATGCCGAACAACGTGCCAGTTGCAAGGCTGGTTGCGCACCTTGACTTGCACAATTGACATAGTGGTGATTACACCATTCTACAGAAAACATATTGAAAACTAAGTATATAATCGGATTCTAGACTACTGAATCAACACAAAGTATAATCCGTTTCTACAATAGTAAATCAATTTATACTAAACATAATCAGATAATACAGTGCTAAATATAATTCCACATTAGTATTTGTATACACAAGTAAATAAAATCCGCGGAGGGAGACACAAATAAACAAATTGTACACCGCCAATGTAATTTATAGGAGTTCATTTTATTTATTCCTAACATTTCAGACTACACTACCAAATTAAGCTGAATTTGAATCATTAATATTCTAGACACTCAAAGTATTTCTACTCAAAATGCACTACTAAAATCAGATTCTACACAATAGCAATCCAATTATCACTAAAATTTGTACACAAAATAATCCATGGAACTAACTTTGGATTCTACATCACACAATGCAATCCATGATATATACTATTTTTTTTACATAAAGAAATCCCTAAATCAACTTATACATGAATCCCATGGATTCCGTGTGGTGTGTCCGTGGACGGAGGAGGTGGGAGTGGAGAGGAAGGAGATGCGATGGGAGGAGAAGGAGAGGATCGAGCCTGGCTGCCGGCTGGACGGCGAGGGGCGGCGGTGGCGGTGGCGGCGGCTGGTTGAGGGGGAGTGTACGTAGTGTGGGTGACATGAGAGGGCAGCGACTTAGGTCTTTTACTTTTTTTTGAGTAAAACTTAGGTCTTTTACTAAGGTGTGGAGTTGACTCAGGTGAGCCATTGCTGGCGTGGGCCTAAAGCACAACGCCATAGCTAATAACAACCCAAATAAAAAAAGACTAAAATTAATGAAAGACTTAACATAATAAAAGACTCAAAATTAGAACTGGTAGTAAAGAAATAAAAGTCCCAAAATGATAAAAAAACACTAATAATAATAATGACAAAAATATAATATAAAATGTTTACTATTTTGTGACTAGTGTAATCATTAAATACTTAAACACTTGATAAAATGAAAAAAATATTTTTAGTGTAACATAACTTGGCACGCCAGCACTAACTAATTAACTACGGCGTGCATAGAAATCGTACGCCACCACTATATCTTCCAAACGGTGAGTACATATGGGCCCATAGATTTGTGGCGTGTCCAAAAAAAGAAACGCCAACACTAACTATGTAAATCTGATGTGCTAATTATGCTAACTATTTGAAAAAAATACTGTTGGCGTTGATGAAAAATGGTGCGCCACCAACAAAAGTTGTGGCTAGCCGTTTTTCCACTAGTGACACATCTCCACGCTCGCTAGGGCTATGTCTCGCCTAATGCCATATCAAAGGTAGCCTCACCTCAAGGGGTTCTCTTAGTCTGCCGACCTAATTTATCTCATGGTGAAACCTTTCACACGGGTTTTTTCCTTTTGTTTTTGTGTGCTTTCTTTATCAGTTTTCTTTTGTTTTTCTGTTCATTTTTTCTTCCAATTTTCACTGGTTTTTCTTTTTATTATTTATTTCTTTTTCCAATACATGTCAACTTTTGTCGAACAACATGTTGAACATTTTACGTATATAGGTTGAATGTTTTCACACACATGTTGAACATTTTTTAAATACACGCGAAACATTTTTCTGAATACATGTTGTACATTTGTTAAATACACACCGAACATATTTTATATGCACCATGAACATTTTTTACTTGTATGTTAGTGGTCATGGAAGACTTGTTGTTTACTTATATGTGTTGATTACATTGAGGGAAAAAGAAAGTAATATCAAACCAAATTGGGATTAAGAAGCCGCGCTTTTTTTGTGAGATTTGTGTTGTGGAGGTGGATGCTATAAGGAGATCCATTTTGTATTTGAACAACAACGGGTACAAGAACTTGAGGATGAAGTTTTAAAAAAAGATTGTACATAAAAAAATAAGTCAGAAACATGGGATGCCATGAAAACTTTGTACCTAGCATGGAAGCATTTCAAAGGTAGAGTAACTGGACTTGGTTGGGACGATGAGAAGAAAACTGTTACAACCGATGAAAACTTGTGGAAAGAAGCCATATAGGTAGAATTTCCATCCTGTGTTCTATTATTCTTGGCACTATAGCTTTGGACTGACTTCAAGTATTCTTTTGCATAGGGAAACAAAGTGTGTACTAGTTTTTGTGAGGAACATCCACCATGTCTGAAGGAACTTAGATTATGTTTGCTAATGTGCATGTTGATGGTACGAGCTCTTTTGTGCCCCTTCTCCGCCGCCATGTTCGGCCTCTTCTCCGTCGCCATTATCGGTCATCTCTTCGTCTGGCCCCATGCCGTCATTGTTTGTTGCCCCGTCGGCGTCCTCATCATCATTTTCTTCACTTATCCACCGAGTATAGCCATCCATGAAACCAATCATGAGCAGGTGCGGCTTCAAACGACCATCCTTAGAGGGGTCGAGCCAGACTCCTCCTTTGCATCTTCGACATGGACATAAAATCTCTGTCCGATTATTTTCAAACATGTCCTGCACCAGCGATCGCAACCATTTTTCCACCATCGTTTCACTGACCAGCATGATCGCCTGCACGGTAATAATAAGTAAAATGGTTATAAAAACGCATGCATGCATCAAAGTCATACAAAAATTCGGCATGATCTTCCCTAAAAATAGGACATATAGAGTTTGCCAGAAATTCGCCGAAACGGAAATAAATCGACCTTACGGCAAAACATAGGCAACTCACGCATAATTCGGCGGCAACTCATGCCACACGCATAATTTCCATCATATCGCCCGATTAGGTCATATCACACACACATATTTCCATTCTTGTAAAGCATAAATTTTTACTCACCTATCTTGAGATAGATCGAGCACGGTGATGAGCTCGGTGTCTCCACACACCTAGCTAGTGATCAAAAATGGACAAAGATTACTTCTTTAAATGGATAGATCTAGTTAGGGAGGTAGATATGTAACTTCATTAAATGGGTAGATCTACGTAGCTAGTTGGGGAAGGAGATGGCTCTAACTAGTGGAGGGGGAGGAAAAGTGAGGAAAGGAGAAAGGGGTTGCATCAATGGAGGTGGTGTAGTTAGGGACATTAAAGAGAGAGAAAGAGAGGTAGGAGAAGAAAGAGACAAAAAAGCTACCTACTAGTAATGGGGGAGGGAGTGAACCAAGTGAGGAAGAAGCAAAGTGAGGGAGATAGGATGGGGGAGGGCAAAGTGAAGGGAGAGAGGAGGGGACAAGGGGGAGAGGGGTGGAAAAGGTGGCTGCTGCGCCTTAGCAGCAGCGCAGTCCAGCAAACGGCACTACTGCTAAAAAGTTAGCAATAGCGCGGGACGCCGGGCCGCACTCTGCTAAGTGGGGCCCACCATGTGGCACAGTACAACTTTAGTTGCAGCAGTTGGTCTGCAGCACGCGCTACTACTAACTTTGTAGCAGTAGCGAGCTTCCTTTGGGCCGCGTTGCTACTATACATAGCCTGGTGGCTAAGGTGGGGATCACATACCAGTAGCGCCTTTCGGCCGAACCGCACTACTGCTAACGAGATAGCAGCAGCGCTCGTGGTCGCGCTACTGTAAAGTAGCAGTAGCGCGTTCCACAGAGCCGAGCTACTGATAAGCCTCCACCTATAAGGTTTTTCCTAGTAGTGTGATGTAGAAATTGAGGAAGATGGGCAAGAGGAGGAAGATGATGAAGTTGAGGAGTTAGTTGCTACCCCCTGGACCAAGGTGTTTGCGGATGGAAAGTGTCTGCTTGGTGTTGGCCCTGGCCCTAAGATGAAAATTTCTTATGTGCAAAAAGTATTCAAGTGTATGATTGATCATTACACTACTGATAAGTCATCGGTTCTATTTGTTGTTGCCAACGTGGCATATGAAATTGAAGCACATGATGGGAGTGAAGAGTACTACATGGCCAGTAAATTGTTTCGTAAAGTTGAAAATCATGCCTTCTTCAATACTATGAAGTCATGTGAGGGGCGTTTCATGTCGCTAAGAAGGATGTATTAAGATAGGGAGGAACTATAATGACTATCTTCCCACCATGTATATATCCACACAACTCGATGTTATTTCCCTTTAGCATGAAACAATTATCATTGGTTTGTATTTTGTGTAACTTCTATCAGAATGAGTTGGCATGTATATTGTTGACTATCAATTCTTGGTTGCATGTGTTGGTTGTCAAGTCTTGTTTCATATGTGTTGGCTGTAAAGTCTTGTTTATCTATATGGTTGACTATGAAGTCTTGGTTGTATGTGTTGGTTGTCAAGTCTTGTTTCATATGTGTTGTTTATCAAGTCTTTCTATCTATATTGTAATGCATTATTACATATGTGTTATTGTCAAGTATTAATCTTGTGTTGTTATTTTTAGATGAGCACCAATGAGAGTGCAAGTGATGATGAAATTTGTGAGAGTGCAAGCGATGATGAAATAAATGAAGATGAGCTAGTTCTAATGGTTGTGGGGTGTACTATGTCATGAGCCACTCTAACAGTATTTGAAGAAGAAGTGAAGACGATGAGCAGGAGGAGGATACCATTATGCACATGGCAACAATGGGTTGTTGACAACCCGAGTGATGAGAAAGATTGTCACATGATGTTCAAAATGTATCTGCATTATTTTGATGCACCACATCGAACACTAGTTGACGTCTACAACTTGAAGGCGACACGGGAAATGGGTTCTATAGAGGCTTGTCGTATGTTCTTGTGGATGGTTGAAGGCCCTCAACCAGTGAGTCAAGATGAGCACCGCTTCAAGAGGTCTACTAAAACTATTCATCTTAAGCTTGAAGAATTGTTGCATTGTTTGGCCTTTTTAGTTGTGGATAATATCAAACAAAGAGATCCATAGTTCTCAACTGTATATGGATGAAAGGCTTCCTGACACCATATTTTGGACTCATTTTAACAATTGCATTGGTGCAATTGATGGGACACAGATATGTGTTGTGGTGCTGGTGATTGACATTGCTAACCATGTTGGCTGGTATTGATATCCGACTCAAAATGTGATGGCAGTATGTAACTTTGACATGAAATTCACATCAACAGTCGTTTGATGGCCAAGCATATGACACAAGGATTTTCAAAGATACATTGAAAAAGTATGAGGAACCATTTCCACATCCACCTACAGGTTAGCTTTTGTACTTTTCTTCCTACAAATAATACTATCTCGTTTTCCATCTAACAAATTTATTCTTTAGGAAAATATTATCTTGTTGATTCGGGTTATCCCAATGAGACACTCCATACATGGGAACAAAGTACCATATGTCAGAGTTTAAACAAAGTCACCAGCCCAGCGGAAAGGGGGGAATCTTTAACCATGCTCATTCTTCCCTTTGAAATGTCACTGAGTGCTCCTTTGGTATGTTAAAGGTTAAATGTTGTTTCTAGTACATGTAACAAGTTACCCAGTTGAGAAGAAAACCAACATAATAGTTGCATGTATGGCGCTTCATAATTGGATAAGAGAGAGTAAACTCCATGAAAAAGAGTTCTACTTGTGTGATCAAGATGAGAACTTTATGTGTGGAACATACAATCTGAACCATCTACACCAGTCCATGGCCTTCAGTTGAGGAGTTGAGCATGTCAACATTAATGTCCCTCGTGATAATATTGTGGACGTTTTGATGGGATAGGACATAAGAGAGGTTGACTAGTTTTGGCACAAAGACTTTGCCAATATTTTGTTGCTAAGTTAATTGTAATTTGGGAAACTGCTTGTCTTTATTGGTCCTTGTTATTAGCAATCTACCATGTGGATGTGTGGATGTGTGCACATGTTAATGTAATCTTATCAGTGATAGTTACTTAATCAACAAAGAAAAAAATATTTTTTAGGCTAAATTAGATGTTAAACATGTTATTTGAGCTAATATACAACATAACGATGTAAATCAATGTTTAAATAACATCTTCAACATACATGGGCATTTCAGACTTTCGTTGTCAGCTACAGGCTCATCAGTTATCCCAAAAGGAGTATCTTATACCTCCGTCCCAAAATAAGTGACTCGACATTGTATTTTGGTATGGAGGGAGTAATAAATATGACACAACAATATAAGATCTCCATTCTAAAAAGGAAGACTGGAATGTTGCCTGCACATTTGTGCGGGCCACTGTGCTTGTATATTTGAATATAAAATTTTGTTCAGAGTTGTAAAATTAAAAATAATCACAACATAATATGATTAGAGAAATACCATGGATAAAATACTAATATTCGCTCTTACAAATTTTTTTGAGACATATATTCTCTCTTACATTTCTCAAAGAAACATTATTCAACACTTGATGGGCTGAAAGCCAATTTATAGCCCGTTAGTCCAGTCGAGAGCTCAACATTTTAGACGGGCTGTGATCAGGCTGCAAACCGGCGTATAGGTGACCTATATATAGGCCAGCGAACCGACCTATAGGTAGCTACGGACCGCGCGCACACTATAAAACCATCCCATATTCCCATGGATTGATCATCGTTCACATCGCAACCGCAATGCCGTCGTCACCGCCGCAACCGCCGGTGGTGGCGGCACCACGAAGACGTCGATCCAAGAAAGAAACACGGACGGTCCACGTGCCGGTGTTCAATTACACGCCGGTGCCGCGGCCGGAGAGGGACTGGGCGGAGCTGAACCCGGATCTAATCTCCCGCGTCTTCCACAAGCTGGACCTGGCCGAGCTCCTGGTTGGCGGAGTGGCGCGCGTGTGCAGCTCCTGGCGGCGGGCAGCCCGGGAAGACCCGGAGCTGTGGCGTCGCATGCGCATCAACCTGCACCGCGGGCTGTGGTTCCGCTACGACCCCAAGTTCATCCTCGTAGCCATGGTGCGGGACGCCGCCCTGCGGTTCAGCAAGGGCCAGTGCAAAACCTTCTGTAGCGACCTTGCCGACGACGACATCCTCATCGTTCTCGCCAGGCAGTAAGATCACGTTCCTTCTTCTCTATATATATCGCGGAAAGTCCCTCCCCTGTTCTTAGGGTTTTACTCCATTGTCTGGTGTTTGGTTTAATTATTAGGGAGAATACGTACAGTTTTATTTGAAGGGCCAAAGGTTGCCTCTTCATTTGGTTTTAATTAATATCTTATCTCATGCTACCTCGCAGGGCACGCTATCGGGACATGCTCTATCTCTACAGGTGCTCCATTGTCACAAAGGAAGGATTAGCGAAGGGCGACTATTACGGTACCTGTACTTATTTTGACTACCATCCCTATAGCCCAGTGTGTAGTTACTGTCGCCCTTGGAACTATCTGGAATACGACGACGACGATTCCTATGAAGCTTATTGCTACTATCTTGGTGACGGCAATGATGTTGATGAGGCCGATCTCGAAGAGCATGAGAAGATTCTAGACATCAAGAGCATGTGCAGGTACTTAAGCTAATGAAAGAGTGTATATATGTCAACAATGGTTCGACGCCCCCTCTCGAATGCATGCAAACTCGCTCATCAATACATGGCTGATTCCTCTCTTTATCTTCTGTTCCGGTTTGCTTGAAACAAGATCAAGTGCTTGCCAATTTCCAAATTAATTTGTTTTTAATTTCTTTATCTTATGACTGAAACATTGGGTACGAACGTGCTCATCACCGTTAGATGACGTGCACAAATACTAAAGCAGTGATGAGCGCCACATCAGCCAGATAAATCGTTCGGTTTATGCTGGCTTCGACGCGAACGATTTTTCCTGCCTCCGGGCATCTTATCCGGAGCACCGACCACACACTGCCCCTTCCTCTCTCTCCTCATGCATTCAACACTTTTTCTCACCGGCGATTTCTTTGTCGGAGCTGCCGCTGACTTCCACGGGATCAGCCGATTCACGGTGGCGGCTTGGCGGGCACGAGTCAGCACGCGGCGGCGGTCGCAGCGGGAGCACGACGGGGAGCCGCTTATTGAATTCATGCACCAGGCAGTTGCTCCAAAAGTCCGAACTGATGGCGAGAGATGGGCAATATATTTCAACAGCACTGGCGCGGTCTGGACGCCGGTGCGCACCTCGGTTGCGATGGCGCGGCTCATGCTCACGCGGGACCATGTCGAGGGTGGAGGCACGGGTGGCTGGTGGTGCCCTCCTCCTGCGCCGGTGGTGTGCGACGGGGGAGGTGGTGACTTGTTCGTGTTCCTCTCGGAGGACCGCCGTCTGTGGCGGCCACAGAGCTCGTCCCCCGCGACCTCATTCCTGTACAGGGTGGCAGCCGTCAGTGAGATGCACGAGCGGCTGGGGTGCAACGGCCGGCGCGAGGACGCCATGAGCTGCCCGGCCTACGTGTAAGAGATGCTCACTAGCGACTAGCTCGATGAGCAGCAGTAGCACAGGTGGCTCTGCAGCATCTACGACTACGAGGTTGCTGTGACGAAGATTTGCACGCCGTCGCCAGGCTCGACGGGAAGCACCAGCACCGGCGGCTTTGTGCACTACGATCTGCGTCGCCGGGGGCGAGGAGATGCTGGACGTCCCTGGGCTCGATGGGAATCACCAGCGTGTATTGTTTCTCTCTCGGGCAGTGGTAATCACCGTTGCCACATCCACCCTCCCCTTTTGTTTGTCCGGACTTCCATTGGGAACCATAGATGGTTGCAGGTCCATGTTCGTACAACCACGCCAGCGAGCTACGTACATCATATGAGCACGCCATACATGCATTGATGCATGGCAATTTCAGGATCTGATGCATTTTCCTGAATGTGTGCATCTTTTACACATACATGCACGCCAATTTTGTAGGCATTACCCGACATTTTCTGCACCACTACCGGAATCACCCGCTATGCCGACGGCCGCTGTCGTCATAGAATTCGTCGGCGGCCCCTTGTCAGACCGTCGGCATAGAAAAGCCATCGGCATAGATTCACTGTCGGCGAGAACGAGACGGCAGCTGACGGCGCCATCGCCAAGTCCAGCCAATCAGTAGGCGACACGTGGCGCCTGTATGCCGACGGCCATACAGATGCCACGTGTCCACCCGTGGTTCTTCACTGGCCCACAGGTGTGCCGACAACCATAGATTGGAAGCTATGCCGACAGCCCATACCACATGCACGCTCTTTCAATGTAGTACAATGTGTGGCGTGTTCTATACATAACGCTTAGGAATGTTTGAAGTCACTACCTAACACTCCTGTATGCTTTTCCGGTGCACTACACGACAACTTGGGGTGTTTTGTCACATCGTTTCTGAATGTGTGGCATCTTTCCATGGCTATTTTTTGAGACGTATTTGATTGTACAACGAAAAAAGATGGTTGAGGTCAGAAATCTTGCTTCCATGGCAAGAAATGTGTTGACATGGCAACTTAAACCTTAAGTAGTGTTGACATGAACATGGCTAATTTTATCACTTACATTGCGAATTTATTATACAATCATGGCAAAAGAAATTAAATAACGTGGAAAATTTAATAAGATTTTTTGCCATGGCAATGTGATCGTCATAACAAATTTTTACTTTTTAATAACATGGAAAATTTTACTTTGTAGATGGCGAATTTTATTTTATTGACATGGCAAAATTACCTACATTGCCATTTAATTTTTTTGCTATCTACTTTGCCATGTCAAATTTTACTTTCTTTTGCCGTGGCAACAATTAACCTTCATTGCCAAGGCAAATTTACTTTAAATACATGGCAAAATTGCTTTAACATACATGGCAAATTTTACTCTAATCGCTCATGGCAATTATACCTTTTTTGGCCATGGCAAATTTCCTTTCTTATTGCCATGGCAAATTTAAACAAGTGTACAATCCTTAGGTATATTGTGCATAGCATGAGGCAAAAAAAAGTTAGCCGTGGCCAATTCTTCAATTTATTGCCATGTCAAATATAGTTTTCTTTAGCCATGTCAATTTAATAGCTCATGGCAAAAAAATTGCTTTTCATGGGACCATAGTAAATTTGACATGGAATTTTTTACTTTCAAGTACATTGAGCATGGAAAATGAACAAGAAACAAAGTCTACAATCATTGAGCACATTGAGCATATGATGGGGCAAGAAAAAGTTAGGCATGGCAGATTCTTCATTTTTATTGCCATGGCAAATATAGTTTTTTATTTTACCCGTGTTATTTTAATAGCTCATGGCATTTTATTTATTTTTTGCTTTTCATGAGACCATAGTAAATTTTACATGGCAATTGTTACTTTCAAGTACATTGAGCATGGCAAATAAAGAAGAAACAAAGTCTACAATCATTGAGTACATTGAGCATGCCATGAGGCAAAAAAATTATGTGGATTTCGTCATATTGCAATTTGTTTTGTAAAAAGCATGTCTCATATACATCATAGAAAGCTTTGAAACACACTTTTGGAATAGTCACACGACAAATGTTTGAACTTTTGATCTTCAAACATGTTACCTTTTTAAGAAGATGGCAATTTTATTTTTTGTAGCATGGTAAATTTACTTTTATTGCCATGGCATTTTAACTTCATTTTTGTGACATCAATTTTTTAGTTTTCTATTTTGGCCATGGCCAACATACCTTTTTATTGCCATGGCAAATTTACCTTTATCGCCATGGCAATTTTAATTTCACACACATGGCAATTTACCTTTATTGCTCATGAAAATTTTATATTTGTGGAGCATGGCAAGTTTACTTTTATTTTTGCCATGGCAAAAATACTTTACATCCATGGCAAATTTTGCCTTTTCCGACCATTTATGGGATTTTGTTTTCTTGTAAAAACTATGTTACATTTTACTTTACAAAACATGGCAATTACTACTAAGAATACATTGGTGCACTTTTTGTGTGTGTTCCACATGGCGGCAATGTTTCATCCACACTCTACATTTCTTACCACCATGTACACTCTACATTCTACATGTTTTTGTCTCTATACATTTTCTAGATGGCAATTTTGAATATGCATGTTTTTTTTTGGAAATGTACTAAACCTTTTGGAAAATGTCTTGTATATAAGTTGGCAATTGATTTATTTTTTTGGTACATTCATGGTGTTGTCTATGGTACATGTCATTTTATGAATTTTCTGTATTGTATATTTAATAGTTTTGGCAGTGTTCACTTTTTTTCGTGCCAAAGGTATTTTGGTTAGGCCAGGAGGCCAGCTAAGGGTCTGCCTTAACTAGGGTTCGGGAGGGGGATTTGTTGGCCCCGAACGAAAGCGTTCGGGAGAGGGATCCTTCCTGACGAACCTTTTTGCTCGATCTGGGAAGGGCTCCCGCTGCACTTTCAGCCAATATCAGCTTCCTATGTTAGGTAATCCAAATTGTGTTAGTCTAATTAGAAGAGTTTTCATTGGAGTATGCTAGCCGGTCAGTTTCCGAGTTGTAAGTATACTACAAATTGGCTCTTGCCGTGGCAGTGTACGGTTAAGGTTAGTAGTGGTGCTAGTTGAGTTAGATGGCTAGTCCGGTAGGTTTCCTAGTATGTGTCCGTGTAGATTAGGAATTTGCAGTTCAGGTCGGTGGCGTGGAGTCAGGTTTTGCACCTATATATAGATGGGTAGGGTGCATGAGTTTTGTACCAGAAAAACGAAAAGCAATAAAGAGATTATTACGAGGCACGACACGTGCCTCTGGCCAACTTCGAGTTGTTGCGTTCGTGTGCGTCTGTTCTGGTCCCGGTGTTTGCGTGAGCGCCGGCAAGATATCGAGTGCTACAGCTAGTTCATATATGCCGAGCCGAGTTGCGCGTACACGACCCGTCGAGCTACAGCGTGATCGTGTGTTCGATCCTTGGGAAAAGCCAACATCCTATTCCTAGAAAAGGCTTGTTGGGTTTGCTCTGCCCGAAAAATTTGCATAGAAAAAAAGGATGTGTTCAATTTGCATGGTAAATAGTGCAAAGTGCCAAATCCAAGGGAACTTACCCGGGTCGTCCTGTCACGGGTTTGTTTTGCTTTTCGGGTCCGCTGGTCTTGGGTCTCTTTTTTCTTTGAATTTTCTATTCAGTCGTTGGGGACGGCTGCTTTTGTCTTGGCCGAGGAGGGGATTGGCGGAGGCGGGGCAGAGACGAGGGAGGGAAGGGGGGCTCCTCGCCAATGATTAGCGGCAGGTCGGCCCGGCGGACATGGCGCGCGGCGGGTCCCAGCAATGAGCGCTTGAATGCTCGCCGGTCATAGAGCTCGTCGCAGGTGTCGCTCAGTTAGCTGGTTGTTTTGTCCAGAGTGTTCGTGATAGATTAGTTCATCAGGAACGCTCCTGGCATTTTTTGCAGGCACCTATCCGCGCGTGTAGCAGGTCACAGAGCTCCCCGCAGGTGTCACTCAGTTAGCTTGTTTTTAGTATCAGTTATCAGTCATCAGTCTCCATTAGTTTACTTGTAGTTGATCAGGCACCTATCCTCAGTTTTTATGATTTCAGTCTTGTTTTATTTAGTTGATCAGTATTCCAACATAAGTCTTGTAGTTGGTTCACTTATTTTTGTCTGTAGTTGATTCACTCATTTATCACAATAATTCATCAGTTTAGTAAATGGCAATCCATCAGTTTTGTAAACGTTCAGTGCTCTCATTCTTCAAGCTTACATCATTCTTTAGTCATTCAGTCCTGGGATTTTAGTTATATATCAGTCTTCAGACTTTTTTTTTCCAGTTATCAGTGTACTTCTTTTTCAGTGTACTTTTTCATTGTTGTTCAGTGTTGGGTCTTTTCTTTATTTTCAGTCTTTTAGCTTTCATTTGTTCATTTTTTCAGTCACTCTGAAATGCAGCTTCCGAAACCTTTAGCTCTCATTTCATTATGTTTCATTTAGTTGACCAGTGTGTGTTCTCTCTTCAGTTTCAGTTCAGTTTTAGTAAATGTTCAGATCGATTTCAATATTCTGTTAGTCTAAATTCCGTAGCATGTTCATTAGTATCAGTAAATGTTCAGATAGTTGACTCATCAGTCAATTTTCAGAGAGCATGCATCATTGTTCAGTTGTTCATTCATTCATATGATATTATTATCAGTCTCTACGGTTCATTAGTGTTTCTTCACTCTTCATTTTTGCTGTCTCCAGTCTCTCATTTTTCCGAAAATTGATCGCTGGAAGTTCATCGTAGCTATACACTGGCATCAAGGACCCAAGTGTAGTATTTGTAACTAAGTTTAGGATTCAATATTTGTACTCAAGTATTCAGTTTCAGGTTTAAGTTTAGCAGTGTAGTATTTGTCCCCAAGTTCTTCAGGTTTCAGTTTCTTTATCAAGTAGCGGTGTCATTTTCAGGTTCCAGTAGGCGTCATTTTCTTCAGTTGACAGTAGGTCATTTTTCAGGTTCCAGTATGTGCCTTTTTTCTGTTTTTCATTTTAGTGATGACACTTAATTAGGGTGTCACATAGGCAGCACCTATGCTTTTCATTCCTGAAAGAATAACAGCACCGGTGTATCTTTTTCAGAACTCATGTGTGTGCCTAGCAGCCAGTTTGAACCTGTTAATTAAGTAAACTATCAGGTTTTTTTTTCAGTTTGTGTATTATAATTGTTTTCTTAGTATATTCAGTGCATGATCAATTATCAGAATTATTCGTCCACCCAAGTTTCATGCTGCTGGGTTCAGGTGCATTGTTGTTGTGTATTTTCTAAGACTTATCAATTTAATTCAGTCTTTGCAAGAAGGTGATCACATTTTTTCTTGAGTTCTTCTCTGCCAAGTAGAATAGCAATGACACAAATAAGCCTTATCTAACTCTAGTACAATTTCTTTTTATGTATAAACTTATTTATACATATTTGCAAGAAGGGAAGGGCAGTGTGTTGTTACCTGAGATGATTCCCCTTTGGGCGGCTCCAGGCGGCTATGCTTCAGTTTTTATGATTTCAATCTAGTTTCATTTAGTTGATCAGTATCCCAACATCAGTATTATAGTTGATTCACTCATTTAAGCTTGGGCAAAAATGGCTTCACTAGGAAGGAGTATGACACCGCACCCGATGGTCGGATCCTATTCAAGCATGGATGGAAGAAGTTTCTTACGAGGACAACACTTGAGATTGGAGCAGATATGTTAATAACACGCAAGACAAAGGTTGGCAATGAGCTCGAGATGATCTTTCTTAGTCTATTGGTCCATCAATGTTTATTATTATCAGTCTATGTTCTTATAGTTGACTCACCAGTCAATGTTCAGAGAGCACACATCATTGTTCTGTTTATCATTCATGAGTTTGACTCATCGTTCAGTCTTTCAAATGATATTATCTTCTTTGTTATCTTTTCAGTTTCTTTTCTTTACTCCTTTTGGCCCAAGCATGAGTTAAGTAAGTAGACAGTCCTGAGTACGGCGTTTCGGTGCCCAGGCTCATCTTTGTTATTTTTTCGTCAGCGCGGGTGCAGCTGTGTCTGGCTTAGAAGTGGAGTGGGTTGTGCCCACCTAGTGACCCCGCAGACCCTAAGTCCAACTCCTTAAATACCTATTTTCGGAGAAAAAAATCAGGGAGAAAAAATTATCGCGTTTCACGAGACGGAGCCGCCGCCACCTCCCGTTCTTCATTGGGAGGCCAGATCTAGAGTCCGTTTGGGGCTCCGGAGAGGGGAATCTTCGATCTTCATCATCACCAACCCTTCTCCATAGCCAATTCCATGATGCTCCCCACCGGGAGTGAGTAATTCCTTTGTAGGCTCATTAGTCGGTGAGGAGTTGGATGAGATTCATCATGTAATCGAGTTAGTTTTGTTAGGGCTTGATCCCTAGTATCCATTATGTTCTGAGATTGATGTTGCTATGGCTTTGCCATGCTTAATGCTTGTCAATTTGGGCCCGGGTGCCATGATTTCATATCTGAACCATTTATGTTATCACCATTATATCTATGTTGTAGATCCGATCTTGCAAGTTATAGTCACCTATTACGTGTTATGATCCATAAACCCCAGAGTGACATAAGTCGGGATACTTTTCGGTGATGACTGTTGAGGGCGTCATGGACTAAGGGGTCCTCGGGGCGACGACCCATTGTTCATGGGCCGTACTGGTGGAGCTGTATAGTGGCAGGAGATCTATGAAGCCATTGTGTGCTCTCCAAGTCAAGAAGGCGGTGGATCTCTTCAAACCTTTGTTGTAATCTATCTTTGGTAACCCTAGCCCTATCGGTGCCTATATAAACCGGGGGTTGTAGTCATTAGGGTTAAGAGCTACATTCATCACCTCATAGCCTTATGGTTTAGCTCATGCTGATCTTGAGGTAGATCTACTCTGTAAACCACATCATACATCCAATATAATCAAGAAGGACGTAGGGTATTACCTCTTCGAGAGGACCCAAACCTGGGTAAACACTGTGTTCGTCGTCCCTTGTTACCCATCGATCCTAGATCCACAGCTCGGGACCCCCTACCCCGAGGTCTGCCGGTTTTGACACCGACATTGGTGCTTTCATTGAGAGTTCCACTGTGGGGTCGCCCAAAGGATCGATGGCTTGCTTAATCATAGGAGAAGGCATCGGATCCGGGGACTTCTTCGTCCCCGGTCAACTCTTCGCTTTCGGCAGCATTGTCCTGCATGCTGACCCGACTTGTCGTCTGGATCAGATCGACAACTTTGCCCCCAAACACCGAATTCAATTCAGCAACCTGGAGTACGCGGCGGACTCACAGGATGATCTGGTCTTCGCTGGACTCACTACCCCTTCCCGCACCCACGCATGCCTCGCCGTGCCCGCCCCGGAGTCCCCCTCCAATCCGAACTATGGATCGGCCCCAGTAGCTTCGAGCCAGGAGAGCTCCGCTTCGAGCGGCGGCCAGAATCCACCTTCACCAGAACCCATCATGTCCATGGAAGATTTTTCCTTGACCTTCGAGGCAGGATCGGGAGGCGGAAGCCAGGAATCTATCTCGGCCAAACCGTTTCTCCTCAATGCCCACCCAGCCGTGAACTCCCACGACGAAGTGGCGGCCAATGGCCAGAAATTACTCCCGGCCCAAAGAAACTCGATCTCAAGCCTCGGTGTGGAATCCACACACAGGGATCAGGATCCGTCCTTGACTTCCGACGACTGTCCGGACTCCTTCGAGGACCCGGTCCTGCACCCCGAGCTCAGCTCGGCCTGTAGAAATCAAGGATTGGCTAGGGCATTGACTGCCCCCGTTGCAACGGAATCTGGCCTAGAACCCTCAAGTTCGGTGACCCTCGCTATGATAAATGAGGCGTTGGACCAAATTCAGAAAATGACTATCCAGGAGGATCTCTCCCCCGCTCACGATCGTCAACTCGTCGAGGCGTACTATAGGGAATTTTGCGTCCCACCCACCACCCACTTGGTAGCCACTATCAATGATTTAACCGATATGCTAGACCATAATTCAGAAAATACCGAATACATGGACGAGAGGGACGGCGCCACGGCCAGTGGCGATGTTGCCCCCCCCCCCCCCCGGCTACTGGCCACTGGTTGGCCACTTCCACCTACGACATTTACATGGTGGACATCCCCAATGACGGCGACGGCACCCCCAATCAGGACAGAGGCAAACCCAGAGATGAGCCGCCCGAACGCCGAAAATAGCGCCGTCGATCAAAACCACCTCGAAGCCATGCAAGCAACGTGGAATCTACGGAGAGCGGCATCGTAAATAATACGGATGACCTCGCCGGAGACGCAGCCTTTGAACATCATCAGGATGACCTCGCAGGGCAGGAGGACCCCACCTCGAAGCCATGCAAGCAACATGGAATCTGCGGAGAGTGGCACTGTAAATAATACGGATGACCTCGCCGGAGACGCAGCCTTCGAACATCATCAGGATGACCTCGCAGGGCAGGAGGACCCCCTCAATTCAGAAAACCCCGACGACTTCGAGGATAGCAACTACCTCCCACTCTCTGAAGAGGAGGCCAGTCATGGGGAGGACGATTTCATCGTCCCCGGAGAACCTCTAGAGCAAGAACGGTTCTAACGGAGGCTTTTAGCCACCGCCCGCAGCCTAAAGAAGCAAAAACGCAAAATCAAGGCCGAACAGGAGACCCTCAACGACCGATGGACAAAAGTCCTAGCTGCCGAAGAGGGGTACGGCCATGATCTGCCAGCCAGGAGTTATCCCAAGCGAAGACTCCTGCCACAGTTCGATGACGAGGCCGTAGAGCCCACATGCCCAATATACACAAACGCTGAACAGCCGGACCGCCCCCCTAGAGGGCGGGACAGGGAAGCTGACAAGGCAGAACACCCAGCCACCCCACCTCGCCGTCACGGCAAGGATCAAGCGCGGCCCACTTACGAGTATGACCTCCCCATGACCTAGACGCTCGTGGAGGCCGTACGAGGTGCATCTTTGGACCCAGAGAGGACCTGTCCGTGTACCAGGAAGGATACTATGATCGGTTAAACCGAAACGATAGAGTCCGGGAGCAGCAGCAGATTAGGAGGGCCGAAGACCTCCGACATAACGTAGCCCGATTTCGGGGCGCCGCACACCCCTTGTGCTTCACAGAGAGGGTAATGCAACATCAATTCCCGGAAGGCTTCAAACCTGTGAACATCGAATCATACGACTGAACCACAGATCCAGCCATATGGATAGAGGATTTCTTCCTCCACATCCATATGGCACGGGGAGATGACCTTCATGCCATTAAATATTTTCCACTAAAGCTTAAAGGCCCAGCCCGACACTGGTTAAACAGCCTTCCCGAAGACTCTATAGGTTGCTGGGAAGAGCTTGAGGATGCTTTTCGAGCAAACTTTCAGGGCACCTATGTCCGTCCTCCGGATGCTGACAACCTAAATCACATCATGCAACAACTCGGAGAGTCTGCCCGACAGTTTTGGAACCGATTCCTGTCCAAGAAAAATCAGATCGTTCACTGTCCGGATGCCGAAGCCTTGGCTACCTTTAAGCATAGTGTCAAGGATGAATGGCTTGTACGACAGCTCGGCCAGGACAAACCAAGAACTATGGCAGGCCTTACTTCCCTCATGACCCGCTTTTGCGTGGGCGAAGATAGTTGGCTTGCTCGCAAGAACACCAACCTAGACACACCCGGTACCTCCGAGATTCGGGACGGAAATGGAAAGCCCCGACGCAGCAAGAATAAATGTCGCCACAATGACGGCGAGGGTGAGGATACGGCAGTGAATGGTGGATTCTGAAACCAGAAGTCCGGAACCCGAAAGAAAGCCCTTAAAGGCAAGGGTGATGGCCCGTCTAGACTGGACACAATTCTGGACAGGCCTTGCCAGATCCACGGCACATCAGAGAAGCCCACCAACCACTCCAACCGAAATTGTTGGGTGATCAAACAGGCCGGCAAACTCACAGCCGAAGACTCGGGCAAAAGCCCACGAGGCGTGGACGATGATGAGCCCCGCAGGCAGAATAGTGGAGGCCAGAATCCTTTCCCTTCCGAGGTCAAGACGGTAAACATGATTTACGCAACCCATATACCGAAGAAGGAGAGGAAGCGAGCGCTACGGGACGTATACTCTGTCGAGCCAGTAGCGCCGAAGTTTAATCCATGGTCAGCTTGCCCAATCACATTCGATCGCAGGGATCATCCCACCAGCATACGCCATGGAGGGTTCGCAGCCCTAGTGCTAGACACCATCATCGATGGATTCCACCTCACTAGAGTCCTAATGGACGGAGGGAGCAGCCTCAACCTGATATACGAGGATACAGTGAGGAAAATGGGGATCAATCCATCAAGGATTAAACCAGTAACACCACCTTCAAGGGGGTCATTCCGGGAGTGGAGGCCCGCTACATGGGCACCGTGATGCTTGAAGTAGTGTTTGGATCTCCGGATAACTTCCGAAGCGAGGACTTGATCTTCGATATCACACCTTTTCGCAGTGGCTATCACGCCCTCCTCGGCCGAACAACGTTCGCCAAATTCAATGTCGTTCCGCATTACGCGTACGTCAAGTTGAACATGCCTGGTCCTTCAGGCGTCATAACTATCAACGAAAACACAGAACACTCACTTCGAACCAAAGAGCACACTGCGGCCCTAGCGGCCGAAGACCACACCGGCCCATATAGGCCCGGATGCCGACCCATTGTAAGGGCTGGTGACAATAGTAAACGGGTTCGAACCTGCTCCCCGTCATGGGAACCCGCATGCGTTCGCCGCAAATAGGGATACGCGCCCCACGACACACCCATATTCTTCACGCTCCATGTGCCTCGTCAGCACAACTCCGCACTCAAAATACCATGGGCAGCCATGAGGCATACATTAATCCGAAGTACATATTCGGTTAAACCGAACTTCAGAATTACCTCATCTTCGGATGACCCGGGGACCAATTCCGGATATCCCCAAGCTTACAGCTCCATCAGCAGGGTCCTCGCCCATCAAGGTCTCATCAAAGGTCCCAACCACCACCTATTAGATGCAAAGGCATAGATGTGCAGCAGGGCACAGTGAAGGCTTCAACTCACGTATCAAGGCCCTGCGTCAACCTTTACTCTGTAAATTTTCTTTTTCTTTCTCGCTTACAATTACAGCCTTTGTAGTTCGAATTGTACGGTTAGACGTCCCGAGCTTATGAGAAATAATAAAAATACCCTTTACAGTGTTCGAATATCCGCATCTTGCAATTTTTTCAGTATCTTTCCGGATTCCCCACTCACTCTTCGAATAGCCCGGCATGAAAATATATTAACTAGTTAAGAGTTCAATTTATGTATCATCTCAATATCTTCAAGTCCGGCACCGCTTTCCGCTAGGTGTTCGGCGTCTCGGATATTGCACTATATGCATCTGTTCCGAACTATGTCTTGGGTCAATAGTTGGGTTGCCGGCTCCTGTGCTTGCCTCTTATGTTCGGCACGTTCAGCTAAGAGGGCAAAGGGAGAACCCCTGTGATTGTACTTCTGGTTTGCCCGGTCAATTACCTCAGGAGAAAAAAGCCAAAAACTGACCGTCAAAGTAAGCGCGAACGGGTCCGCAATCCGATGACAAGGTTTGACTCTAAAAACCGTTGGTGATTTCGCCGTGTCACATGAAGGGTTTGCCTTAACACAAACCATGTAATCGGAAAGGGCAGGGTTTGATCCCTAAGTACATCAAAATACACCGGGGGCTAGTCCCTAGTCCCCACCGTCAAGCTCCTAAGGCTAAGTGAAAGCAGCAAAACTGAATAGTCTGATTGCCTGGTTTCGCTCCCGCACTACCGCCTCCAGGCACCAAGACATTGGCTAAGGGTAACAGTGCGGAGTCAAAACACCCCTCGTGATATTCACCTGGGGGCTTAAGCTGATGATTGGTAGCTTTCAGAATAAACATACGGCCACACAGGAGTCAACATTTAACCATTACAATATCAAATAAGTCTGTCGGGCGCATAATGAAGAATAAGTCCCACTTGATACAAACTTAATATAACTAATAAAACATTACATCTTTCGAACACTAACCCTCTATCGCCCGCGCTCCGGTCATCACCTGCGCGAAGTACTACTTGGGGCGGCGATGCCCTTCGCCTTGGGCGGAGGACCAGTGGCCATCTCCATTGGATTCATCCTTGGCCAATGAACCAGAGTCTTCGCAAACGCGAGCCTCGCCCCCTCAAGGCACGCTGACCGCTTTACGGTGTCAATCCGGAGCGGCGCCTCCCGCAGCTTCTGCACAAGGCCGAAGTAGGTGTCTGGAATGGGCTCGGCCGGCCACAGGCTGACACAGAGGTCCTTCAAGGCTAGCTCGGACATCCGATGCATCTCCATCAGCTGCTTCATTTGATCGTTGAGGAGGGGTGGATACTCGGAGTCCGAAAGCTGTGACCAGAAGAGTCGCTGCGTGGAGTCCTCCTCGAGGTTGGCATAGTGCCTCCCCGCGGCCGCTGCATTCTTCGGATGTTCGGTGAAGATGCCTGCGGAGCGCCAGACACTCGTCGGCAGGGCAAATCTGTTGCCTCCGAACACACTCTGCAGTAAAAATTTCTTACCATTGGCAATTTGCGCGGCTTGCCGGAGCTCCTCCCGGACACTTTGAGCATCACACCTAGCCTCTTGAAGCTCCTTCTCCGCCTTGGATAGCCGGGAGGATTGCTCCTCCTACCCCTTCTCAAGGGCCTCCAACTTCTAGGCAGCATCCTAGAGCTCCACTTGGACTTTGGTCACCCGGGCCTCATGTTGCTCGGCTGCAAACTTGACCTTCTCAAGCTCGCCCACCGCTTACTCAGCGGCCATTTTCTTCTCGGCCGCCTCGGCCTCGGCTTTCTTCAGGGCCTCCTTCAAACCCTCGACCTCAGCGGCAGCAGCTACAGGATCATCAAGAGAAGGGATTAGCATCAGTCCGGATCGTCAATATCCGACTTCAAGCAAGTACACATCTTCTCACAGGGCTTACCTTGTGCCTCGTCAAGCCGTTTGTTGACAAGGTCAATCTCTTGATCAGAAAGCTTGAGCTTCCGATCCATTTCCTCTAACGCCACGACATTAGCAGCCGCGGCCACGGAAGAAGCATGCGTCAGCCAAAAATATGTCAACATTATTATTTGGCTTACCGAATTTGATCCTCTGCAGTTCTCTCTGAGGTCCTGGCAGAGTCTCGGGGGCTGCTATGTATACGACCTACCTAAACTAACAATTACAACCAAATCATGAGGAAGGAGCATTACTTGACTTACTTCAAAGCTTGTTAGAAGGCCTTGGACAGCGTCGTTCAGTCCAGATTGGACGGAACGAACACTCTGCATAACCGCACTCATTAAAGTGCGGTGCCCATCAACGATGATGGAGCTGCTCACCAGCTCCTCCAGAACATCTGGCCATCCAGCTGCCACCCGTGTGGAGGTGTTCGGCGCTGGCGTTGGCTCCCTGGCCCCTCCCCCGCTGGGAGGAGCCTGTGCCATCGAAGGCCTTGGGGGCTCGGGAGCGGTCGATGGTTGGGGTCCGGATGGTCCGGACTCCTTTCCCTCGCCAGCCGGGAGGGACGCTCCCTCCTGGTCTTCGGTGACCAAGGTGTTAACCTCGGTCATTATGGCGTCCGCCTCCCCCTCTGTGTTCGGAGGAGGAGGAGTCCTTTGGGACCGCACCTCCTCATCCTCTTCGGGGATCGGAGGAGGCGCGGAGTGTGCCATAGACCCACTGTTCGCCAGTTCGGTGGGCGGAGACGTCCCCTCCAAAGTCTGCTCGGTGGAGCGTTCATGTGGGGGACTGCAACTCGGAGGGGTTAACCTTCAACTAAAGCAAATTACTAAAAATGAGATAGCTAAAAATGCCAACGCCTTACCTGCTGGCCGGGGGCTTGGCCCGGGGATCCTTCGCCGGAACCTTCTCAGACACTTCGGACTCCTTGTCGTAGTCCGAACTATCAGACAGGACCATCTTGGGCCGGCATCGTCTCTTCGGGGCCGGAGAAGGTTGGACCTCCTCGACGTCCTCGGACGCCGGCCTCTTCTTGGAATGCGAGGAGGCACTCTCCTCCTCGTCCTCATCCTCGCCCCCATCCTGCACGGATGAGGCCGCAGCGTCTCCGGACCGATTGCCCGGACGAACCCTACGGCGGAGGCCCTCCCTGGCCTCCGGCTCTCCTTTCTTATTGCCCTTCTTGGCGGGCGCCTTATAGGGCACCACGACCAGCAGCTTTTCCAGCTGCTCTAATCGGGGCCCTTCCGGTAGAGGCGCTGGGCCACGGATCTTCTTGGCCTTGGCGAGCCAGCCCTGCAAAATCCACATACCAGGGTTAGACCGAATCAAACATAGTATGAATATCCGAACACTTCTAAAAAATGAATGCCGCTCACCTCCCTTGGGGGGTTCACGGCGTCAAGGCCGATGTCCTTCCCCTTGACCGGCTACTCCTTCTGGGGCTGGAATAATTGGCCCCATATCTTGTAAGGAGTCGTATCATAGAGGTGTCGCACAGTGGCCGGATCCTCGGGCTCGTGCTCCCACATAGGCTTGGCCCTCGCCTGGCAAGGGAGGAGCCGGCGGTGGAGCAAGATCTGGACCACATCAACCAGCTTCGCGCCAGTCTCTATTATGCTGTCGACACGCTTCTACAGCATTTTCGTGTCGGCAACACACCCCCAGTCCGGTCTCTTGGTGGTCCAGGAGGCCATTCTGGTAGGGGGTCCGGACCTGAATGCGGGGGCCGCTCCCCATGCGGCCTCCATCGGATCAGTGATATAAAACGGTGTCGACAAAGTGTCCATCCGGCCACTGGACCCGTGTCAGCTTACTAATCATGGCCCCTCCGCAGTCCGCATGCTCGCCGCCGACCACCTTGGGCTTGACATTGAACACCTTCAGCCATAAACCGAAGTGCGGCTGGACTCGGAGGAGCGCTTCATAGACGACGATGAAGGTAGAAATGTGGAGGAGGGAGTTGGGGGCTAGATCACGAAAATCCAGCCCGTAGAAGAACATCAGCCCCCGCAAAAAAGGATGCAGGGGAAATCCGAGCCCCCTAAGGAAATAGGGGAGAAAAACTACCCTTTCGCCCGGCTCAGGCGTAGGGATGATCTGGCCCTCTTCGGGGGCCCAATGGGCGACATTGGCCAGCAAGTAGCCGACCTCCTTCAGCTTCAGGATGTCCTCGTTGGTGACGAAGGAGGCCTCCCACTTCCCATTGGCGCCAGATCCGGCCATGGTTGAAGGAGGTGAAGTGGGATTCGCTGTGGAAGCAGAGAGAAAGGGCGCTGGAGCTCTGAAGGTCTGCGTGAGCGGAAGGTGGAAGAGGGCGTGGGATGCAAACTATCGCCGCCCCCCTTTATAGACTGTTGGCAGGCCGGGGATTCCTTTTTTCCAAGCCGCTGACGTCTCCACTTCCCGATATCTCCGCAACATTATGAGCGAGGAGGGGAATCAAAATCATTAACTATATCCCCCGAAAAGCGGGACATGATCTCCACCGTGAGGGGACGTGTCAAATGTGGCGTCAGCCTCGAGTCGCACTTTGAGAAATAGTAACTGCCTGGCATTATGGCCGGAAGCTACTCTTCGTTGAAAGAGAAAAAGTTGTCAGATAAAGGCACTATTTGCGCTTGAGCGATATTATTACCTTCGGTGTTAAGTAAAACTACCATTTCAGATTCCGGACATCACTTGGTTTCGAACAGGGGAGAGACGTACTGATGAACTTGCCGAATACTGGTCGGATGGATGGATATCGGATACAAGTCTTGGCGTTGGAGGCAAGTTTGGGGGCTACTGAGGGTTTCATGGACTAAGGGGTCTTCGGGGCGACGACCCATTGTTCATGGGCCGGACTGGTGGAGCCGTATAGTGGCAGGAGATCTATGAAGCCGTTGTGTGCTCTCCAAGTCAAGAAGGCGGTCGATCTCTTCAAACCCTTGTTGTAATCTATCTTCGGTAACCCTAGCCCTATCGGTGTCTATATAAACCGGGGGTTGTAGTCATTAGGGTTAAGAGCTACATTCATCACCTCATAGCCTTAGGGTTTAGCTCATGCTGATCTCGAGGTAGATCTACTCTATAAACCACATCATACATCCAATATAATCAAGCAGGACGTAGGGTATTACCTCTTCGAGAGGGACCAAACCTGGGTAAACACTGTGTTGGTCGTCCCTTGTTACCCATCGATCCTAGATCCACAGCTCGGCACCCCCTACCCCGAGGTCTGCCGGTTATGACACGGACAACCGTAATTTGAGGAGTTCATGTATTCACTATGTGTTAATGCTTTGTTCCGGTTCTCTCTTAAAAGGAGGCCTTAATATCCCTTAGTTTCCTTATGGACCCCCCTGCCACGGGAGCGTAGGACAAAAGATGTCATGCAACTTCTTTCCATAAGCACGTATGACTATTTACGGAATACATGCCTACATTATATTTATGAACTGGAGCTAGTGTCGTATCGCCCTAGGTTATGACTGTTATATGATGAATATCATCCAACAAATTCACCGATCCAATGCCTACGAGTTTTTCACATATTGTTCTTGCTAAGTTACTAATGCTATTGGTATTGTCACAACTGCTACAAAACAATTGCTATCACTGTTACCGTTACTGTTACCGTCACTACTACTATCAAAATTATCATACTACCGTGCTACTGATCATGTTGCTGTAGATAATTAATCTCTAGGTGTGGTTGAATTGACAACTCAGCTGCTAACACTTGCAAATATTCTTTGGCTCCCCTTGTGTCGAATCTATAAATTTGGGTTGAATACTCTACCCTCAAAAACTGTTGCGATCCCCTATACTTGTGGGTTATCAAGACCTTTTTCTGGCGCCGTTGCCGGGGAGCATAGCTATATTTGTTGAGTCACTTGGGATTATTATCAATTTATCACTATGAAGAATCTGAAGGATACCAAGACTAAGATTTTTTCCTCTAAGACGAGGGGAGGTAAGGAACTGCCATCTAGCTCTGCAC
The DNA here is from genome assembly GCA_011799875.1 of Thinopyrum elongatum. Taxonomy (NCBI): domain Eukaryota; kingdom Viridiplantae; phylum Streptophyta; class Magnoliopsida; order Poales; family Poaceae; genus Thinopyrum; species Thinopyrum elongatum. The sequence continues at coordinate 66,903,917 of CM022302.1, read as the reverse complement.
TTGATTCACCTTCTGTTATGAGTGGACTTGCAACACCACCATATGCTATTAATCCTGATATGTTGCAAGTTATTGATGATGCTACTTCTATGAATGCTACTCATGATGATGCTAGTACGTTGCTTGATGATGGTGTGCCACTAGGTGATTTTCTTGATGAACGAATTGCTAGAGTTAGAGAGAACGAAATTACTGAAAACTGACGAGATCACTGAAACTGATGAAGTACTTGAAACTGAAAATCTTGAAACACCTATTAGACCTAGCTCTCCTAGATATGAATTGCCTAAAGTACCTGAAGGTTATGTTATGGATGAGGAGACAGCTAGAGACTTTTTTGCTTGCAATGATAGAGATGATCTTAAGAAATTATTAGGCAAACGGAAAGAGAAATCTTTGAATGCTAGAATGCAATATGATCCTAAGTTTGCTACTTCACCTATCTTTGTTGATGATAAGATTATGAATTCTCTGTCGACCCAGAGTTAATTACTTTGGTTGAATCTGATTCTTTCCATGGTTATGAAACTGAAACTGTTGTGGCACACCTTACTAAGTTGAATAATATAGCCACCCTATTTGCTTATGATGAGAAGATTCGCTATTACTATATTCTCAAATTATTTCCATTCTCATTAAAGGGTGATGCTAAGATATGGTACAATACTCTTGCTCCTGGTTGTGTGCGTAGTCCCCAGGATATGATCTACTATTTCTGTGAAAAATATTTTCCTGCTCATAAGAAACAAGCTGCCTTACAGGAAATGTTTAACTTTGTGCAAATTGAAAGAGAGAGTCTCCCACAAGCTTGGGGGAGGCTTCTCCAATTACTTAATGCTTTGCCTAATCAACCACTTAAGAAAAATAAAATACTTGATGTCGGTGTCAAAACCGACAGACCTCGGGGTAGGGGGTCCCAAGCTATGGATCTAGGATCGATGGTAACAAGGGATGACGAACACAGTGTTTACCCAGGTTCGGGCCCTCTCGAAGAAGTAATACCCTACGTCCTGCTTGATTATATTGGATGTATGATGTGATTTACAGAGTAGATCTACCTCGAGATCAGCGTGAGCTAAACCCTAAGGCTATGAGATGATGAATGTAGCTCTAGCCCTAAAGACTAAAAACCCTCGGTTTGTATAGACACCGGTAGGGTTAGGGTTACCGAAGATAGATTACAATAAGGAATTAAAGAGATCCTCCACCTTCTTGACTTGGAGGGCACACCACGGCTTCATAGATCTCCTGTCATTATACGGCTCCACCAGTCCGGCCCATGTACAATGGGCCGTCGCCACGCGGACCCCTTAGTCCATGACTCCCTCAGTAGCCCCCGAACATGCCGCCAACGCCGGGGATCGCCTTCTGGAATCTTCACATCATCGGCTTGCGAGACGAGTTCCTTTACTCCATTTGAAGCCGTGTTAATTTCGCCGAACTTTATCCGGAACCCACTCTAATGTATTCGGGTTCGGACAGTCACAAAGATTCTAAGATCCGAAGACGTCTCGAAATTGAGGTGGGACCATCAGAGTTTAATGTCGTTCTTTCGGGCAAGGGCTTCGCACACCTTTTCAAAGGGCGCGTGTCCCAATGCCATCCTTACATGCACCCGTCCTTTCGGCTTCACAATAAGGCGCTTATTTATAGATCCAAGGGGTCTGAGAACAGTTATCTTCCCCTTCGCCAAGAACGACACCGAAAAAATTCTCCAAAGCCATGGCCGACATCCCAGGTTCTTCCTCGCGCCCTCACGGCCTGCTCCCAGGTGATTGGTCAAGTTGCTCGGTCTCGCATATCCAGCTGGATTGCTTGCAGACGCAGCGCTTCCTTTCTTCGGCCGATCTGGTCCCAGTCCGGCCGGTCTCATCTCCATTGATGGTCGCGCCCTTGCCGAGAACTCCCCCGCCCCAAGCAAGGAGGAGAGGGTATGTCTCGTGCCCTTCCTTCTAAGAGGTTTGGGTTTTCCTATTCATCCCTTTTCTGCGGGGCTTGCTAGAGTTCTATGGGATCCAGCTCCACAACCTCACCCCGGGATCAATATTGCTCATTTCTGGCTTCGTAGCCTTGTGCAAGATATTTCTGAGTTGCGAGCCCCACTTTGACTTGTGGAGGAAGTATTTCTGTCTTGTCCCCCGCCTCTGGGAGGGATCTATATTTGAGGTAGGCGGCGCCGAAGTATGGCGAATAGTTGGGACAAGGTACCCAATAGGGACCCCACAGAAAGATCCCGAAGGATGGACTTCGGAGTGGTTTTATATCGAAGATGTTCCCCTTACCGATCCAATCCGGCAAGGGCTACCCGAATATTCAAATGATCCGCCTATAAAACGGTACAACTGGCGGCCTAGAGGCCCTTCCCAATAGGACAGCGAAGAAGTGCGTGCACTGTCGGCCAAGATCAGGCTGCTAACTAGCAGCAAGCTAACCATGATCGAAGTTATGGCCATCGCCATTACCCGATTCGTGCAACCCCTCCAACAGTGGGGTCACCCTTTATGGTGCTATAACGGGACCAACGATGTGACCCATCATCAGCGGCAAGGGCCAGATAACAAGGCGGCCCTGGCTAAAATACTGGCAGATCTCTTCAAAGGAGACGAAGCAGAGTTTGCTCGCATGAGTATTCGAGAAGGCTGCTCCGGATACAATCCGGCGGACTGGGTAAGTCACAATCCATTACTTTGAGCCCATAGATCATGCCGAATTCTTACTGATCATCACTTGAACAGGGATGGAGGCATCAGGTCGTGTCCATTAGTTGTCCTCCTCCTCAACCAGAGAATCACTCTCGTGACGGCGATCTGAGGTATCATGACGACCCAGAGACGTCAATCAAATTTGAAATGGGGTGTTCAATCAGGAGGGCCTTGATGGCGGAAAAGTGGTTGTAACAGCCGATCACCCCGGTGTTCTTCCCTCTTCCACAGTAAGTGAAAAGAAGACCCTTTCCAAAATAGGGCGCTCGTCTAGTGCTACCCCCCACGTGCTGAATTCTACTCCCAAGGGCCACCGCACTACGCGCAAGAATGTCTCGGGAGGGGCGCGGACCACGCCAGCTTTGGCCCTTGACGGGCGATCAAAACGGAAAGCTTCTGTCGAGGCGGAGGCACCTACCCCCTCGGCCCAAAGGTAACCAATTTTGGAATTGCAGCGAGGGTTGCAGCTGGCATTTTCTTATTTAGAGCCTGCTAAATTTTGCAGAAGGCGTATGCCCCTACACCGATTCGAAGATCACCCAGATGCGCCGAACCGAACTCTGGTCTCAAGTCTTCGGCACAAGCAAGAGCTTCCTCCGAGCACGCGGCAGCTGATGTACCCTCGGCGGATTCCGACGATGTTTCGGTCACTAGTTCCGAGGTTGAGAGCGTAATAAACCATCGCCGCCGGAGGGAGACTTTACATCATACTACCTTTGCAGAAGAAGAATTTAATGCTTTTAATTCGGTGGATCCGTACCTTGGAGCGGCCCGGACAGGTCTGGACGGGATTGCCGGTGTATTTGCCACCAAGGTGCAGGTAAATAGCTTAAAAGCATATCGTGTTCCCTAACCAACTAGCCCCCAAGCCTTAATTCGGGCGGGACGGCCGAGTTAAGGGTGTCTAATGATATTATTTTTGTAGGCCGCGAGAGAGCGGCACAAAAAGCTTTCCGTGGACCTTGAAGTGAGTCGGACACAGTTGGTCGAAGCCAAGGCCGAACTAGATGCGGCTCGAAAAGCCAGCAGCGAATTGTCCAGTGAGTAGTAAAGACTGTTTTTGTAGGTATACGTTGTATGCCAGGCATTAACACCGTATTCTCGGTACAGCCGCGGGAGCTGTAAGCGAGCTGCGGAGGGAGCTAGAGGCTGGTAAATGAGTACTGACGTGAAGTCAGGAGGAGAAAAATGAGCTCAAGGCAGAAAATCGATGACAAGCCGAGGAAATTAAGAGCTTGAAAGCTCAGCTGGCCCAGACCGCGGAGGAAAACCAGAAGCTGAAAGGTGGTATATTCGGTAAGTGTTGATCGTACCGTGCTGTTGGAAAGTGTCATTGATGTGTTAATGATGATGTGCAACACCTGCTTGTTAGGTCTCCTGACTGGACGGCCTGAGGAAGAAGTAAGCGCTTATGACGGGAACCTTTTAAAGGAACTGTCGAAGACCTATGAAAAGGCCCGAAAAGCCATGAAGAGCATGGCGAAGGCGTTATGGCCGTCAGATGCGCCACAAGAGAGTATGGCCGAACTAGCCAGTCGCTTTAAAGGGGCTCGGCAAAGGTTTGAGTTATGGAAGATCTCGGCCTGCCGAGAAGGAGCGCGCGAGGCGTGGGCTATGGTAAAAACCCGCTTCACCAAGCTAGACCCGGTGCATATGGCCCGGGTTGGTCCCATGGGCCCTGACGGTCAAGAGATACCACTAATCTTGGTGTATGATGAAGTGATGCAAGCTGCTCGCTATTCTCAAAAGGATTGTCCATTAGAACAGTTGATAGACAGTGTCGAGAATGAGTAGTCTTGTCAATTCTATGTATCTATGTACTTTACATTGACCGTGCTCAATCTGCGTGCTTATTGTTATTTTTGAAAGAATGTTGTCTTGACCGGCCATCGGCTTCTGCCTCTCCGATCAGAGATTGGGGAGTGTTTCGTACTGCGTGCCGTAGGAAACAAGGCAACAATTCGGGAACCAAGCAATCCGGCCTTCTGGTTTAAACAGACAAAACATATGCGGAGAGCGATGTTATATTACTGTTTAACGTAAGAAACATCTTCCAATGAAAATAGTTCCTCCAAGAGTTCCTTTCATCGGGTAAAATTATAGTCCGGACACGTAAGGTCAACGGACACCAATGGCTTTAAAAAAGAACCCTGGTATTAAGCTGGAGGCTGTATTCACTTCCCTTAGGCCAACTTGTTGTATTCTGTAAGAACGCTAGCTTTTGGCTTCACCCGTCTGAGGTACGGTCCCGGGTGACCCGGTCGTAAAAATCGCAGAGGTGCTCCCTTTACGCCCTAGTCGAACAATCGAGAACGTAGGGGTAAGCACAGGAGCCAGGAAACCCAGCTTGGCAAAGATCTTAAGGCAAACAAATGCATATGTTGGCTTAACGTGTATGAGAAGGATGCAATCAGGACGAATGCGATTTATACATATATCGGCTCTTTTAAGGGAGCCCCCAAGCAAAGCTGGGTATTACATTTAATGGTGTATATAGTATGAGCTTGGTATGGTTCGGTTTAGCCGAACTAGCACCATGGCGAAAGATAGAAAAGGGGGTAAAAAATAAAAAGAAAGAAAAGGCGAAAATTTATGTCGGACTCAGGCGTAAAAACGCCGCAGCCTTGCTGCGTTCTAAGGGTTCGGCTCGAGGCCATCGTCGGACGGGCGGCGAAGACGATACGCTCCTCCTATGAGTACTTCATCGATGATGTACGGACCCTCCCATTTAGGTGATAGTTTATTCTTCTGTTTTTCGGGGAGTCGGAGGACGAGGTCTCCCATGTTGTATGTCTTTGCCCGGACTTCACGGTTGTGGTAGCGTCATGCTTGCTGCTGATAGAACGTGGACCGAGCTCGAGCTATGTCTCACTCTTCTTCCAGAGCGTCCAGATTGTCCTGCCGATCGAGCTCGGCTTCCTTTTCTTCGTACATGCGCAATCTAGGCGCGTCATGAATAATGTCGCATGGGAGAACTGCTTCGGCACCGTATACCATAAAAAATGGTGTGTATCCGGTGGACCGATTAGGAGTAGTGCGCAGCCCCCATAGTACGGAATCGAGTTCCTCGACCCAATGGCAGTCTGATTGTTCAAGGGATCAAACTAGGCGAGGCTTAATGCCGCTCATGATGAGTCCATTGGCTCGTTTGACCTGCCCATTGGTCTGTGGGTGGTACACCGAGGCGTAATCGAGATTGATGCCCATTTTACCGCACCAGTCTTTAACTTCCTGGGCGGTGAAGTTGGTACCATTATCGGTAATTATGCTGTGGGGGACCCCATAACGGTGTACGACATCGGATAAGAAGTTGACGACTGGTCCGGATTCTGCCGAAGTGACGGGTCTTGCCTCGATCCACTTGGTGAATTTGTCGACCATGACCAATATGTACTTCTTTTTGTTTGTCCCCCCTTTGAGTGGTCCGAGCATGTCGAGACCCCAGACCACAAAAGGCCACGTGATTGGTATCATCCGAAGAGCTGTGGGGGGCATGTGGCTTTGATTTGCGAACAGCTGGCATCCGACGCAGTGTTGGACCAATGTCCGGGCATCTTCACGGGCGGTAGGCCAGAAAAATCCTGCTCGGAAAGCTTTGCTAACCAAAGCCCGAGCCTTCGCATGGTGTCCGCCCATGCCTGCTTATATCTCTGCCAAGAGCTGCTGCCCCTCCTCTTCGGAGATGCATCTTTGTAAGACTCATGTGGTACTCTTTTTATAGAGTTCGCCTTCATGGACCTTGTATGATTTAGAGCGCCGAACTATACGCCGTGCTTCGGTTTGATCCTCTGGAAGCTGATGTTGTGTGAGGTAGGCTAGCAGGGGTTCTGTCCAGGGTGGGATTACGGCCATTACCTCGTGTGCGGAAGGTGCTTCCTCGAGTGCGGAGCCGCTGATGACGTGCTCGTCTTGTTCATTTTCGGGTGAGGCATTGCAAGCGGGCTCGCTGGATGGTCCACCGATGACGTCTTCCTGCCATACCACGGAGGGCTTAAAGAGCCGCTTGAGGAAGGTGTTTTTAGGAACCGTGTTGCGCTTGGCGCCCATGCGGGCGAGGATGTCGGCTGCTTGATTGCTATCTCTAGCGACATGGTGAAATTCCAGGCCCTCAAATCGAGCGGATATCCGGAGGACCGCGTTTCTATACGCCGCCATCTTGGGGTCTTTGGCGTCGAACTCACCGTTGACTTGAGAGATCGCCAAATTTGAGTCTCCCCTTACCTCGAGGCGCTACACGCCCATTGTTGTGGCCATATGAAGACCGTGTAGTAGTGCTTCATACTCGGCTGCGTTGTTCGAGTCCGTGTATATTATTTGGAGAACATACCAAACAGTGTCGCCTGTGGGGGAGATGAGGATGATCCCAGCCCCCAGTCCGGCTAACATCTTTGAGCCGTCGAAGTACATTGTCCAGTGCGAGTACGTAGAGTATTCTCGGGGTAGTTCGGCCTCGGTCCATTCGGCTATGAAATCGGCTAGCACCTGAGATTTAATGGCTCGGCGTAGCTTGTATGTTATCTCGAAGGGGAGGAGCTCGATGGCCCATTTGGCGATGTGGCCTGTGGCGTCCCTGTTATTGATTATATCATTCAAGGGGACCTCTGACGCTACTGTGACCGAACATTCTTGAAAGTAATGACGTAGCTTTCAAGATGCCATGAAGACCGTGTAGGCTATCTTTTGATAGTGTGGGTATCGTGATTTGCATGGCGTAAGCACCTCGGACACGTAGTAGACCGGCTTCTGGACTTGAAACTTGTAGCCCTCGGATTCCCGTTCTACGATGAGTACTGCGCTGACCACCTGGTTGGTGGCCGAAATGTATAGTAGCATGGGTTCGCCGATGCCGGGTGCGGCCAGAATAGGGTTGCCGACGAGGAGTGTTTTAATCTCCTCGAGTGCCATGGTTGCTTCATCTGTCCACTGGAAGTTCTTGGTCTTTTTAAGCAGTTTGTAGAGCGGCAATGCTTTTTCTCCGAGGCGGGATATGAAGGCTCAAGGCGGCCACGCATCCTGCCAGCTTCTGGACATGCTTAAGCTCCGTTGGTATTGCGAGCTGAGATAGCGCTCTAATTTTGGCCGGATTGGCTTCGATTCCTCTATGGGAAACTATGAATCCGAGTAGCTTTCCGGCAGGGACCCCGAAGACACATTTCTCCGGGTTGAGCCGTATGTCGTATGCTCGTAGGTTGTCAAAGGTTTGACGTAGGTCGTCTATCAATTAGTCGATGTGTTTGGTTTTGACAACCACGTCGTCCATGTATGACTCGACCGTTTTGCCGATTTGATTTTCGAGGCATGCTTGAATCATGTGTTGGTATGTGACTCCTGCGTTTTTCAATCCGAACGGCATGATGTTGAAGCAGAAGAGCCCATAAGGGGTAATGAACGCGGTTGCCGCTTGGTCGGACTCTTTCATCTTGATCTGGTGGTATCCGGAGTATGTGTCAAGGAAACATAGTGGGTCGTGTCCGGCGGTGGTGTCGATGATCTGGTCGATCCGTGGCAGGGGGAAAGGATCCTTTGGGCAGGCCTTGTTAAGGTCTTTGAAATCGACACAGAGCCGCTAGGACTTATCCTTCTTTGGTACCATTACCAGGTTTGCTAACCACTCACGATGCTTGATCTCACGAATGAATCTGGCCTCCAGCAATTTTGCGAGTTCTTCGCCAATGGCTTGTCGTTTGGATTTGGAGAATCGGCGCAGGGTTTGTCTTACCGACTTAAAGCCTTTTAGAATGTTGATTCTGTGCTCTGCTTTCCTGCGTGGGATTCCTGGCATGTCCGAGAGGTGCCAGGCGAATATGTCCCAATTTTCACACAGGAATCTTATATTTACTAATTGGAGGCACCATACAAGACACCATGTTAATCCTGAAAATTAAGAAGTTTTGACCGTTTGATTAATATATAATGTATCCGTAGCCATTGGATGAAACGTAAGGACGTGGTGTCCTATACAAAGCACGTACGGGAGTCTTGCTCCCTTGGGTCTCTCTATGTTTCCTAGAAATAAAGGGATCTCTTTCTTACGTAGTTGCACAACCTAGCTTTTGATTGGCACGTCACGCTGGATCCTCCCAAATGTAGTGATGCAACCCAACTATGCCCTTCTCAGCGTCTCCTATGCATGGCATGCGTCTAGCGTCGCCGTCGTTGTCATCTTTACTCAGCAACACCATCAGGGCTTTCCATCTAATCATGATTAACTGCAGGTTTTACCTACGGCCATACGGCCATGCGCTGACGTACATATCAGGATCCATGCATCCATCAAGCCAGAGTTTCTTCAGCCTCCCTAGTCCATGCCATGGGTTCGTTTGCTGCACTAGATTGTATGTATTTCAGTCTCTAATGGAAATAGATTGGTGCAGCTGTGTAGTTGACCACTTGACCGTGAAGTATATATTATTGCCCTTGCCGATTAATGTCTGACGAGGAACAAGCTGGCTCTATTGATTACTTGCCAGACTTGCACACGTACAACTTTCCACAGGTACGTAGCAAGAATTCGTTGACGGCGGATGCTTTAGTTAGCAGCAACATGCACATGCCCGTGTGCACAAGGCCGGTTGTGCAAGCAGGTACGTGGATTGATTTCGGTGTGAAAAAGAGAGTATACAACCAATGTGTAGGGCAGCCTCGGGGTGACTTATCACTGTGTGTGTTCTATAAATGCTAATGCATCTCGTCTCTTTTGGTTATTTCATTTAGCTCTGAAGTCTAATAGATATGTACCGAGCATTTGTCCTCTGTATAGAAGAAAACCGAAAAGCAGAATTATCCTTACTAAATATCTCCATTAGATTTACTGTTATGCTCTATTCAATTAACAAAGATTCAGATGATAATTTGCAAAAATACCGAAGTCATAGTTCGATTCATTTTGTGTATTATTCACGTTATAAAGGATTTTATTTCAGTAGTTTAGCTGCTCTGACTTCAGCTACATAAATAAAGCATTACGTATAAGAGGTGTACCTTCTTATTTATTTTTATTTATTGTATTGCGGACAGTGCTACCAAATAACTTTACTTTTCTCATGCTACATTGACATATTTGTAGATCTAAGTGCTGGACGGAGAAACAAACTACCTACCGAACTATGTCATCTAATGCTAAAGCTAGCGTGTTCTGCTATACAAGCTAGGAGTTTGCTGGCATTATTATCTGGTGTGCTCTTTTTGTATTTGACAAGACTTACCAAGTTTTTGTTGTCATTTAAATAAAATAATCCCCCTTTTGGATCACAAAACTGCAGCTATTTTAGCTATGCGCCGAATTAAAATGGTTACTTTATCTTCTATCTTATTTCAGGCTTGGGTGTCCTTAAAAATTAATAAGGACAATGTCATTTGTCAATTGATCTAACCATAGGTATAATAGTTTATGTAACTTACTAATTAACTGTCGGTTCCTATGTACGGTGTACTATTTCGATAGCAAAAATGATTTGTAATGTTGATGCATTGCTAATGCTACTTACATTTTGTTTTCAGAGATACCCTTTTCAAATTTTGTTTAGGTAGCTGATTCATTTTTTGTAAATAGCTTTTGTGGATCTTTTACTTGATGATAATAGCGAGTCAAAACTGTCTGAATTTTACGAGTATATAGCGAGTATAATTACCTAATACATTTTCCAAATAACATTTAAACGTTTTAAAATCATGTGGTTGTATCAACTATGGAAAACTCGATGCTATGGGCAAATAGTCAACTTCTTAATCATGTTCGTACAATCTAATGACTGTTTTGCTCATCTGTAAAAAAAAGTTCTTTTATTTTGATATACTTCAGATGGTAAAAGAGGAACATGTGGAATCACGTGGTAAATTTTGTATCATGGTAATTCTCCAGTTTGGTGGCTAATGTTTAGGTGATTTTTAATTAATAATTCAAGGTTTTTTGTAAAGATGGTGACATCATAGTACCTCTTAATTAGGATGTCATTGTTCATTTGCAAAGCAAAAAATATAATACAATAAATGAGGTACATGTGTTAACATCATGTGATCAAATGTTTTCAACTTACTGCCTGATTTTTTTATAGTAGGTGAGATGTTTCTTTGAAATCTTAATATGATCCATGGTTGCTAATAAATTATGTTCATTTTTCTTTGTTTCTTGGAGATTCTTCTTCCGCAAACAATTTTTTGGTTCTCTACTATTTGTACTAGAAATAAAAAATAGTATATTTTTCTACCTCATGGGGCTAAGTAAAAGAATGACGTCTACACTCACGCTCTTGCAATCCATTCGAGAATGAAGAAGATCTCACAAAAGCCAAAACAATGAAATTTTGTTTCAATATATTTATGCTACTTTGCGAACATGGATGATAATGCATTTTCCCTTACATTTTGATCATGAAACGTGAATATATGATATAGTGTACGTTCAAAGTTTGATATTTTCTGAATTTTGCCTAACATTTACTTATATCCTTCTCTGGACTAACCAACCTCAGATATATTGACATATCGTAAGAAAATGTTTAATGATTTCAGTACTAATATTTAATAGGTGAATTACTGGATTTCTCTATATACAAATATGTAAGTGTCTATGTATCCAATAAGCTATTAATATCTCCTTGCCTTCCCAAGATGACTAGCCCGTGCGGATGCACGGGTTGTCGACTAGTGTCCTTAATGCCGCGTCGACTACGGGGTCCAGTTGTGCTCCTATGGACGCCATTTTGTTGGGGTCTGTTGGGTGCACTTGAAATTTTACTATTTCATCTGCTGGCCTGAATGACATGGATTTTTGTCTTTTACTGAGGACCACGTCGTCCCTGTCAACTGTAGTGCATAGCGCTGTCAATTCTTCGGCCGCGAGGGCTTCGGATAGTGCCTCTAGGGCGAGGGATGCCGTCTTATTTTCGGCTCGCAAGGCTTTGCTTGGGTCGCTTTTAAGAGAGATCACCCCGTTGGGCCCTGGCAGCTTGAGTTTCATGTACCCGTAATGTGGTATGGCTTGAAATCTTGAGAATGCCTCACGTCATAAAGGGCGTGGTATCCGCTACGGAAGGGCACAATGTGAAATATCAAGGGTTCGGATCTGTAGTTGTCGGGTGTACCGAACACAACGTTCAGTGTTACGCGTCCTGAGTAATGTGCCTCCCTTCTGGGTATTATACCACGGAATGTGGTATGACTGCGTTTGATGCGAGACCTATTGAACTGCATCTTGTCTATAGTATCCTCATAAATGAGGTTGAGGCCGCTGCCTCCGTCCATCAGCACTTTAGTTATTAGCCGGAAACCATGGACAATGGGGTCGAGGACCAGTGCGGCCGGTGCGTGGTTATTACGGGGGCTTGGCTCATCCTTCTTGTTGAAGTTGATAGGTGTGGCCGCCCATGGTTGTGCGGCCATCACTTGATATATTTGATTGAGCTCTCGAAGAGCCTTTTTCCTTTTATTGTTTGAGGCAAACGTCTCGTATACTGTAAGGACATTGTGGTCCTGCGGTGAAGCCGAGGACTGTTTATCTGGGGGTGTAAGGCCCAAGATTGGCTCGCCATGTTTGGCCACTTGTCTTACCACCCAATAGGCTCGAAGTCTGTGGGTTGGGTTTGCGTCTAGCAAGACCGAATGTATTGGACATGGTTTGTCCAGCAACTCGTCTAACACCGATCAGGGCCTAGTTTTCCTTTCATTAGGCTCGCGCTCCAGTGACCGATTTGTGTAAGCCCGTTTAAGGCGCGGCCTTCCATGACGCACGGCGGGCTGTGGCCCCATGTTCAGCTGTTGCGCCCTCCACGTGTTCTCCATGGCGCAATATTTGCGTACCATGTCTGATAGTTCGGTGAAGCGTTGAATTCGGCGACGCGCGAGGGCGTTTAAGAGGCCCTCGTCCCTACAGTTAAACTGGAAGGTTTTAATTATTTCTTTGCCACAGCAAGGTGCCATCCTGTTCTTTACTAGGAGAAATCTAGCCCAATAATGGTGGACTGTCTCGTTTGGCAGCTGCTTGACGTACATGAGCGGGGCCGGACTATATTCCGTGTGGTGGGCGGGCGGGAAAACTTCAAGAATTCCCTCCTGCCACGGGTCCGAACTATCCTTGATGGGCGGTTGAGTCATGTTCGGTTCTGACCGCACAGGGCTCGGATCCGAACTGGTGTGCAGCCGGATAGGCTCGAGGCCGGGACTTGAGCTGGGGGTTATGTCCGGACGTACATCCGGGCTGGTGTCGGACTCTGAGCAGGGGATTCGATTGTACACCGTTTTTAGCTTGCAAGGTTGTGGCCCCTCCTGGGCCTCTTCGACTGTGGCGATGAGCTGTGTGACCGGAGGGGTGTTGATTTCTCGGTCGTCGGGTCTAAGCCTGATCCGATCGTAGGCCGCAGGACTAGTAACAGAGATTCCCATTGCATGAAAAAGGTTCGCCAGGTGGTCTGTGATGTCTACTGCGCAACTTTATTCTTGTAGACACGTGTTGGGCCTCCAAGCGCAGAGTTTTGTAGGACAGTAGCAATTTTTCCTCAAGTGGGTGACCTAAGGTCTATCAATCCGTGGGAGGTGTAGGATGAAGATGGTCTCTCTCAAACAACCCTGCAACCAAATAGCGAAGAGTCTCTTGTGTCCCCAACACACCAAATACAATGGTAATTTGTATAGGTGCACTAGTTCGGCGAAGAGATGGTAATAAAAGTGTAGTAATGATAGTAGATATTGATTTTTGTAATAGGAACAATAAAAAAAACAGCAAGGTGGTGATGTCTACTACGCAACTTTATTCTTGTAGACTCGTGTTGGGCCTCCAAGCGCAGAGTTTTGTAGGACAGTAGCAATTTTCCCTCAAGTGGATTACCTAAGGTTTATCAATCCGTGGGAGGCATAGGATGAAGATGGTCTCTCTCAAACAACCCTGCAACCAAATACAAGAAATCTCTTGTGTCCCCAACACACCCAATACAATGGCAAATTGTATAGGTGCACTAGTTCGCCGAAGAGATGGTGATAAAAGTGTAATATGGATGGTAGAAATATATTTTTATAATCTGAATAAATAAAAACAGCAAGGTAGCAAGTGAGAACAGTGAGCACAAACGGTATTGCAATGCTTGAAAACAAGCCCTAGGGTCCATACTTTCGCTAGTGCAATCTCTCAACAATTCTAATATAATTGGATCATCTAACCATCCCTCAACGTGCGATGAAGAATCACTCCAAAGTTCCTACCTAGCGGAGAACATAAGAATAAATTGTTTGTAGGGTACGAAACCACCTCAAAGCTATTCTTTTCGATCGATCTATCCGAGAGTTCGTACTAAAATAACACCAAAGCAAATTCAGATTCGTAATGCTCAATCCAACACAAAGAACCTCAAAGAGTGCCCCAAGATTTCTACCGGAGAAACAAAGACAAGAACGTGCATCAACCCCTATGCATAGATTACCCCAATGTCACCTCGGGAATCCGCGAGTTGAGTGCCAAAACATATATCAAGTGAATCAATATAATACCCCATTGTCACCACGGGTATTCGTATACAAGACATATATCAAGTGCTCTCAAATCCATAAAAGTATTCAATCCGATAAAACGAAATCTCAAAGGGAAAACTCAATTCATCACAACAAGATAGAGAGGGGAAAACACCATATGATCCGACTATATTAACAAAGCCCGCGATACATCAAGATCATGACATCTCAAGAACACGAGAGAGAGAGAGAGAGATTAAACATATACTTACTGGTATAAACCCTCAGCCCCGAAGGTGGACTACTCCCTCCTCATCATGGTGGCCGCCGGGATGATGAAGATGGCCACCGGTGATGATTTCCCCCTCCGGTAGGGTACCGGAACGGGGTGTAGATTGGTTTCTCATGGCTACAGAGGCCTTGCGGCGGCGGAACTTCTGATCTAGGGTCTCCCCAAGGGTTTTTGGAATATTTTGGAATTTATAGGGCGAAGAGGCGGTGCAGGAGGCCACCGAGGTGGGCACAACACACCGGAGCGCGCCTGGGGGCCCAGGCGCGCCATGGTAGGTTTTGCCCCCCTCGGGGCACCCCCCAGGTGCTGCTCTGGCCCATTGGATGTCTTCTGGTCCATAAAAAATCCACAAAAAGTTTCGCGGTGTTTGGACTCCATTTGGTATTGATTTCTTGCGATGTAAAAAATGAGCAAAAAACATTAACTCGCACTGGGCACTATGTCAATAGGTTAGTCCCAAAAAATGATATAAAGTTGCTATAAAATGATTGTAAAACATCCAAGAATGATAATATAGCAGCATGAATACTTCATAAATTATAGATACGTTGGAGACGTATCAGCATCCCCAAGCTTAATTCCTACACGTCATCGAGTAGGTAAATGATAAAAGAAATAATTTATGAAGTGTGAATACTAGCAAAGTGCATAAGTTTGATCAATGAAAATTTCAATCCCTTTTTCTAGCATCAGAACATCAATTCTTTCTTATAAAACTTCTCATGTTAAAGTAGCAACCAATTCACATGTTAAGGTTCAAACAATGAATTCTCTTGAAACTCAACAACCTATGTTCTCAGTCACCAAACAATTGCAATTCAACTTATTCAACAGAGTCTAAGTAAGAGCTCCACATACTCAATCATCACATAGTCTTCCATGATTGCTACTACTCAAAGCATATTCTTAGAACAAATGGCATCCATCGAACACAGAGAAAGATAGGGGCTTAATGTTTCGCCTCCCAACTCATTTATCATAGAGATAATTGTCAACAATAATAAATCATAATCAAATATATTTGACTGGTCATATGTGCCTAGATCTTTCCCAACCACATGATGCTTGCCAACTAGAGAATAATTGAGGTTGAATGAGGATGTAAACTATTGACTCTTTGCGTAAAAGTAAATACTGAAAAGTAAAAGATAGGCCCATCGCAGAGGGAAGTAGGGATTTGTAGAGGTGCCAGAGCTCAAAGCTTAAATTGAGAGATAAAAATTTTGAGAGGCATACTTTTCCCGTCAACGAAAACGACCAAGTAATTCCCAACGCTTTCCATGCTAGATATATCATAGGCAGTTCCCAAATAGAAAAGAAAGTTTATTCCTTTTTCCACCATTTCTTTCACTTTCCATGGCTAGCCGTATCCACGGGTGCCCTCCTTACCAACACTTTCCAAGGAATTTATTATTTGACAACATAAAGTAAATTCATTTTTCATTTTGGGACTGGGCATCCCTAATACCTTTGTCGTACTCTCGTGCAATGACAACTGAATAAACACTCATCTTGAGAATAACACATCTAGCCTGGAAAATATTGGCCACCCCCTGCCGCTTCATGAGTTGTACGAGCACACAAAAAAGGAAATTTATTTTGTAAATTAGAGATGGCACATACAAATTTGCTTAGAACGGCATGGAAATACCGCATATAGGTAGATATGGTGGACACTCATGGCAAGAAACTGGGTTTAAGGGTTTTTGGATCCACAAGTAGTATCTCTACTTAGTACGAATTTTTTGCTAGCAAAAGATCCTAGGCAAACACCACATGTTGGAGATTCCATGACAATATAACTTCTATGCAAATATACACAACCATAACTCATTACGTTGTCTTTCTTGTTCAACTTCAACTAATTTGCTCAAGTTTGAAAATAATTAATGGGTATTCACAATCATAGAAGATGTCCAAGATAATATATTTGCATGTGAAAGTCCTCTTCCTTCTACTAATCATTCATGAATTGCTTGTATGACCAATATTGTGATTGTCAAACTTCAAAAGATTTCACTTTCTAAACCCAATGTGAAGCTACTACTAGGCATGATATGAACATATAATTTCAACTTCATGATATTCAATTTATTCAACAATTTACTCATAGGATATAAGTGAAGCACGAGAGTAAATGACAAACTACTCCAAAAAGATATAAGTGAAGATCATGCGAGTAGTTAAGTAAATGGGTAGCTAATTGAGGAATCTCTCTTATTTAAAGTTTCAGATCTAAGTATTTTATTAAAACATCAAGCAAAACAAAATAAAATGAAATTCTAAGAATGGCACACATCATGTGAAGAAGCAAAAAGTTAGGCTCAACCGAGGCTAACCGATAATTGTTGATGAAGAAAGGTGGGATGCCTACCGGGGCATCCCCAAGCTTAGATGCTTGAGACTTCTTGGAATATTAACTTGGGATGCCTTGGGCATCACCAAGCTTGAGCTCTTGTGTCTTCTTCATTCTTCTCATAACACGGTTTCCCTAATTCTTAAAAACTTTATCCACACAAAACTCAACAAGAACTCGTGAGATAAGTTAGTATAAATCAATGCATAACCTTATCATTCTCCACTGTAGCAAATCACTAAAATTATAATTTAACATTGCATACTAAATGCCTCTGCATATTTAGAACTCCTATCCTCAAATAGAATCATTAAACAAGCAAACATATGCAAACAATGCAAACATAATAGCAATCTGTCTAAACATAAGAGTATGTAAAGAGTGCAATATTCATCATACTTCCCTAACTCGAAAAATTCTGAAAAATTAACACACTGTATAAAATTTATCAGATATTATTTTTCAAAAAGTTTGAACATTTTATCACAACCTGACTTTTCTAGAGAATTTTTTCAATAGCAATAAACTTTCTGTTTTGAAACAGCAACATGTAGACTTGCAAAATAAGCATGGCAAAGGCTATCATTGCCACTTTTATTGAAATAAAAATGCAAAACATTATTCTAAATAACAGAAAGCAAATCCTAACAAAATAAATTGACGCTCCAAGTAAAACACATATCATGTGACGAATGAAAACATAGCTCCAAGTGAGGTTACCGATAATGTTGGAGACGAAAGAGGGGATGCCTTCCGGGGCATCCCCAAGCTTAGTTGCTTGGATCTTCCTTGAATATTACCTTGGGGTGCCTTGGGCATCCCTAAGCTAAGGGTTTTGTCACTCCTTATTATCCTCCTATCAACATCTCACCCAAAACTTGAAAACTTCAATCACACAAAATCTTAACGGAACTTCGTGAGATAGGTTAGTATGATAAAGAGCAAACCATTTCACTTTGGTACTGTCAAAGACAAGATTCATAATCGTTTGCACACAATGCCTACTGTAGCACATCATTTCCATAATTTATATTGAGCAATATAAGCCATAGAAACTAGAAAACAAGCAAACTATGCATTGAAAACAGAATCTGTCAAAAACAGAACAGTATGTAAAGATCTGAATTAAGGTCATACTTATGAAACTCCAAAAATTCTGAAAATTTAGGACAACGTAGAAAATTTGTAGACCCGGAAACTGTATGAAAGTCAGAGTTTTTCAACGCTCCAGTGAATTCAAACAATTCTGTTACTGGGCGCAAAAGTTTCTGTTTTTGCCCAGAATCAAGTCAACTATCATTCACACTATCCCAAAGGCTTTACTTGGCACTTTATTGAAATAAAAGCTATAAAACATGATTACTACAGTAGCTTAATCATGTGAACATAAAAAAACAGTAGGGATAAATGTTGGGATGTCTCCCAACAAGCGCTTTTCTTTAATGCCTTTTTAGCTAGGCATGAAGATTTCAATGATGCTCACGTAAAAGATAAGAATTAAAACACAAAGAGAGCATCATGAATCATAAGTTCCTCTCTCATAATAATTTTCAGTAGCACCATGAATAGATTCATCAATATAACCATCACATAAAGCATTCTTTTCATGATCCACAAGCATAGAAATTTTATTACTCTCCACATAAGAAAATTTCTTCTCATTCACAATGGTGGGAGTATCATATGAAACTCGAATACTATAAATTGTTTCCACATTAAAAGAGTAATGTTCAGGAAAAGGGTAGTCATAACTATGACAAGTTTTATAAACATAATCATCACTACTTTTTAGAACATAAGTATCATCACAATAATCATCATAAGTAGCAACTTTATTCTCATCATAGATAGGAGGCATGCAACCATCATAGCAAATTTGATCATTCAAAGTAGGGGGGCTAAAAAGATCATCTTCATTAAGCATAGCATCCCCAAGCTTGGGACAAACATTAATTGCAGCAAATAAATTCTCAAACATGTCATTCTCATCAAACATAGCATCCCCAAGCTTGTGGCTTGGCATATCATAAGCATAATCACTCTCATCATTAATAGTATGAATAGCACCAACGGTATAACAATTGCTATCATCATAATTTCCCAAGTTGGTGCCAAAAAGATTTCCAAGATTATAAGAAGTATCATTATCTTCGCAATCATAATCATCACAACAAGCAATAGGCATAACAAAATCATCATCAAGTGCATCATCTTCCACAATTATTTTTGATTCATTTTCATGAGGCACAACAATAATAGGAGCAACATTATTTGGGAGAGATACCTTTTTACCTCTATTCTTTCTTCTTTTCTTCTTCTTCACCACATCATATGTGGGTTTAATTAATTTTTTCAAGCTTCTTGTTGAAGATATTGATTGGATAGGAAGCTCCTCCTCGTTACCTGATTCGTCATAATAAACACTAGGAGGGTATTGGGAAATATTTTCCCTTTCATTAGAACTCTCTTCATATTCTATTTGTTTTCTTGTCTTTAGATAGTTGGCAATATAAGGATTCTCAATGCAATTTACCGCACAAAACATATAAATTTCCTCTAGATCAAAATCAAGAAATCTCTCGAGATTAAATTTTGGAATGCCCTCAGTTATACGTTTCATTTCTTCATACCCCAAAAGAAGACTAAGCTCTTTATGATGCTCAAGGGTAATCAAGTTATCACAAGTTTTGGACACGATTTGATCGTGAAACAATTTGCATTGGAGATTTAAATGACCACGTTCATTACAAAGTTCACAAGGGTGGCGAAAAAAATTAAATCTTTCAGCACAACCATCAAGCCTCTCTTGCAACTTTTTCGTTTCTAAATATTTATGCTTCTTACAAAATCTATCTTCCCTTCTTGGTGTGCATTTGCACTCCCAATCCACTCCGCAAAAATTGACATGCTTATAAGAAACATTTTTGTCATGACTTGTGCAATCATCATTAGCATTTTGGATATTCGAAGAATTCATGCTAACAACATTGCAATCATGCTCATCATTCAAATATTTTGTGCCAAACATTTTATTGACTTCTTCTTCTAACAATTGAGCACAATTTTCCGATCCATCATTTTCAAGAAAGATATTATAAAGATGATCAATAATATGATGCAACCTCAATTCCATTTTTTTATATAATTTTCTTTTATAAACCAAACTAGTGATAAAACAAGAAACTAAAAGATTCAATTGCAAGATCTAAAGATATACCTTCAAGCACTCACCACCCAGGCAACGGCGCCAGAAAAGAGCTTGATGTCTACTACGCAACTTTATTCTTGTAGACTCGTGTTGGGCCTCCAAGCGCAGAGTTTTGTAGGACAGTAGCAATTTTCCCTCAAGTGGATGACCTAAGGTTTATCAATCTGTGGGAGGCGTAGGATGAAGATGGTCTCTCTCAAACAACCCTGCAACCAAATACAAGAAATCTCTTGTGTCCCCAACACACCCAATACAATGGCAAATTGTATAGGTGCACTAGTTCGGTGAAGAGATGGTGATAAAAATGTAATATGGATGGTAGAAATATATTTTTATAATCTCAATAAATAAAAACAGCAGGGTAGCAAGTGACAAAAGTGAGCACAAACGGTATTGCAATGCTTGAAAACAAGGCCTAGGGTCCATACTTTCGCTAGTGCAATCTCTCAACAATGCTAATATAATTGGATCATATAACCATCCCTCAACGTGCGATGAAGAATCACTCCAAAGTTCCTATATAGTAGAGAACATAAGAATAAATTGTTTGTAGGGTACGAAACCACCTCAAAGCTATTCTTTCCGATCGATCTATCCGAGAGTTCGTACTAACATAACACCAAAGCAAATTCAGATTCGTAATGCTCAATCCAACACAAAGAACCTCAAAGAGTGCCCCAAGATTTCTACCGGAGAAACAAAGACAAGAACGTGCATCAACCCCTATGCATAGATTACCCCAATGTCACCTCGGGAATCCGCGAGTTGAGTGCCAAAACATATATCAAGTGAATCAATATAATACCCCATTGTCACCACGGGTATTCGTATGCAAGACATATATCAAGTGCTCTCAAATCCATAAAAGTATTCAATCCGATAAAATGAAATCTCAAAGGGAAAAATCAATTCATCACAACAAGATAGAGAGGGGAAAACACCATATGATCCGACTATATTAACAAAGCCCGTGATACATCAAGATCGTGACATCTCAAAACACGAGAGAGAAAGAGTTTAAACACATAGCTACTGGTAAAAACCCTGAGCCCCGAGGGTGGACTACTCCCTCCTCATCATGGTGGCCGCCGGGATGATGAAGATGGCCACCGGTGATGATTTCCCCCTCCGGCAGGGTGCCGGAACGGGGTCTAGATTGGTTTCTCGTGGCTACAGAGGCCTTGCGGTGGCGGAACTTCTGATCTAGACTCTCCCCAAGGGTTTTTGGAATATTTGGGAATTTATAGGGCGAAGAGGCAGTGCGGGAGGCCACCGAGGTGGGCACAACCGACCGGAGCGCGCCTGGGGGCCCAGGCGCGCCCTGGTGGGTTGTGCCCCCCTCGGGACACCCCCCCCCCCCCCAGGTGCTGCTCTGGCCCATTGGATGTCTTCTGGTCCATAAAAAATCCACAAAAATTTTCGCGGTGTTTGGACTCCGTTTGGTATAGATTTCCTGTGATGTAAAAAACAAGCAAAAAACAGCAACTGGCATTGGGCACTATGTCAATAGGTTAGTCCCAAAAAATAATATAAAGTTGCTATAAAATGATTGTAAAACATCCAAGAATGATAATATAGCAGCATGAATACTTCATAAATTATAGATACGTTGGAGACGTATCAGGTGGCAATTGATAAAACGGAGCACAAACGATATTGCAATGCTTGAAAATGAGGCCTAGGTTCCGTACTTTCGCTAGTGCAATCTCTCAACAATGCTAACCTAATTGGATCATATAACCATCCCTCAAAGTGCGATGAAGAATCACTCCAAAGTTCCTATCTAGCGGAGAACATAAGAAGAAATTGTTTGTAGGGTACGAAACCACCTCAAAGCTATTCTTTCCGATCAATCTATCCTAGAGTTCGTACTAAAATAACACCAAGTTTTTCTTTCCGATCGATCTAACCAAGAGTTCGTACTAAAATAACACCATATGATACACATCAACCAACTCTAATGTCACCTAGATACTCCAATGTCACCGCAAGTATCCGTGAGTTGATTATGCGATATGCATCAAACAATTTCAGATTCATAATACTCAATCCAACACAAAGAACTTCAAAGAGTGCCCCAAGATTTCTACCGGAGAAACAAGGACGAAAACGTGCATCAACCCTTATGCATAGATTACCCCAATGTCACCTCGGGAATCCGCGAGTTGAGTGCCAAGACATAGATCAAGTGCTCTCAAATCCATAAAAGTATTTAATCCGATAAAATGAAATCTCAAAGGGAAAACTCAATTCATCACAACAAGATAGAGAGGGAGAAACACCATATGATCCAACTATATTAACAAAGCCCGTGATACATCAAGATCGTGCCATCTCAAGAACATGAGAGAGAGAGAGAGAGATTAAACACATAGCTACTGCTACAAACCCTCAGCCCCGAGGGTGGACTACTCCCTCCTCATCATGGTGGCCGCTGGGATGATGAAGATGGCCACCGATGATGATTTCCCCCTCCGGCAGGGTGCCGAAACGGGGTCTAGATTGGTTTTTCGTGGCTGCAGAGGCTGGCGGCGGCGGAACTTCTGATCTAGGGTTACCCCGAGGGTTGTTGGAATATTTTGGAATTTATAGGGCGAAGAGGCGGTGCAGGAGGCCACCGAGGTGTGCAGAACCCACCTGGGCGCGCTTGGGCTGCCAGGCGCGCCCTGGTGGGTTGTGCTCTCCTCGGAGCTCCCCTCTGGTACTTCTTTGGCCCACCGGGTGTCTTCTGGTCCAGAATAAATCTCCAAAAAGTTTCGCTGCGTTTGGACTCCATTTGGTATTGATTTTCTGTGATGTAAAAAACAAGCAAAAAACAGCAACTGGCACTGGGCACTATGTCAATAGGTTAGTCCCAAAAAATGATATAAAGTTGCTATAAAATGATTGTAAAACATCTAAGAATGATAATATAACAGCATGAATACTTCATAAATTATAGATACGTTGGAGACGTATCAGCATCCCCAAGCTTAATTCCTACTCGTCCTCGAGTAGGTAAATGATAAAAGAAATAGTTTATGAAGTGTGAATGCTAGAAAAGTGCATAAGTTTGATCAATGATAATTTTAATCACTTTTCCTAGCATCATAACAGCAATTCTTTCTCATAAAACTTCTCATGTTAAAGTAGCAACCAATTCACATGTTAAGGTTCAAACAATGAATTCTCTTGAAACTCAACAACCTATGTTCTCAGTCACCAAACAATTGCAATTCAACTTATTCAACAAAATCTAAGTAAGAGCTCCACATACTCAATCATCATATAGTCTTCTATGATTGCTAGTACAAGCATATTCTTAGAACAAATGGCATCCGTCGAACACAGAGAAAGATAGGGGCTTAATATTTCGCCTCCCAACTCATTTATCATAGAGATAATTGTCAACAATAATAAATCATGATCAAATATATTTGACTGGTCATATGTGCCTAGATCTTTCCCTACCACATGATGCTTGCCAACTAGAGAATAGCTGAGGTTGAAATGAGATTTCATACTATTGACTCTTTGCATAAAAGTAAGTACTGAAAAGTAAAAGATAAGCCCTTCGCAGAGGGAAGCAGAGGTTGTCATGTACTTTTTATTTGGATGCCCAAGCTCTTAATGAAAAGGAATGTCACGTTATATTGCCGATTATGATAGCAACCTTTATTATGCAGTCCGTCGCTTTTATTACTTTGCCATCACAAGTTCGTACAACCCTCAATTTTCCCTTACAATAAAAGATCAAACATATTTAGGAGCAATTTTTATTGCTTTATGCACCGATGACAACTTGCTTGATGGATCTTATTCAATCCATAGGTAGGTATGGTGGACACTCATGGTAAGAAACTAGGTTTAAGGGTTTTTGGACGCACAAGTAGTATCTCTACTTAGTACGAATTTTTGGCTAGCAAAAGATCCTAGGCAAACACCACATGTTGGAGGATCCATAACAATATAACTTCTATGCAAATATACACAACCATAACTCATTACGTTGTCTTCCTTGTCCAGCTTCAACTAGTTTGCTCAAATTTGAAAATAATTAATGGTTATTCACAATCATAGAGGATGTCCAAGATAATATATTTGCATGTGAAAGTTCTCTTCCTTATACTAATCATTCATGAATTGCTTGTATGACCAATATTGTGATTGTCAAGCTTCAAAAGATTTCACTTTCTAAACCAATGTGAAGCTACTACAAGGCATGATATAATTTCAACTTCATGATATTCAATTCATTCAACAATTTACTCATAGGATATAAGTGAAGCACAAGAGTAAATGACAAGCTACTCCAAAAAGATATAAGTGAAGATCAAGCGAGTAGTTAAGTAAATAGGTAGCTATGTGAGGACTCTCTTTTATTTAAAAACTTTCAGATCTAAGTATTTTATTAAAACAGAAAGAAAAACAAAATAAAATGACATTTCAAGAATATCACAACTCATGTGAAGAAGCAAAAACTTAGGCCCAACCGAGGCTAATCGATAATTGTTGATGAAGAAAGGTGGGATGCCTACCGGGGCATCCCCAAGCTTAGATGCTTGAGACTTCTTGGATTATTAACTTGGGATGCCTTGGGCATCCCCAAGCTTGAGCTTTTGTGTCTTCTTAATTCCTTTTATATCACGGTTTCCCTAAATCTTAAAAACTTCATCCACACAAAACTCAACAAGAACTCGTGAGATAAGTTAGTATAAATCAATGCAAAAACCTTATCATTATCTACTGTAGCAAATCACTAAAATTATTATTCAACATTCCATACTAAATGCCTCTGCATATTTAATACTCCTATCCTCAAATAGAATCATTAAACAAGCAAACATATGCAAACAATGCGAACATAACAGCAATCTGTCTAAACAGGACAGTCTGTAAAGACTGCAATTGTAATCATACTTCCCTAACTCCAAAAATTCTGAAAATTTACCACACTGTAGAAAATTTATCATAGCTTATTTTGCAAAAGTTTCAACATTTTATCACATTCTGAATTTTCTGGAGAATTATTGCAACAGCGATAAACTTTCTGTTTTGAAACAGCAACTCATATATTTGCAAAATAAGCATGGTGAAGGCTATCCTTGCCACTTTTATTGAAGTAAGAGATGAAAAACATTATTCTAAATAACAGAAAGCAAATCCTAATAAAATAAAATGACTCTCCAAGAAAAACTCATATCATGTGACGAATGAAAATATAGCTCCAAGTGAGGTAACCGATAATGTTGAAGACGAAAGAGGGGATGCCTTCCGGGGCATCCCCAAACTTAGTTGCTTGGATCTTCCTTGAATATTATCTTGGGGTGCCTTGGGCATCCCTAAGCTTAGGGTCTTGTCACTCCTTATTCTCCTCATATCGATATCTCACCCAAAACTTGAAAACTTCAATCACACAAAACTTAATGGAACTTCATGAGATGGGTTAGTATGATAAAGACAAATCATTCACTTTGGTATTGTCAAGATAAGATTCACAATTTTTCTCACACAATGCCTACTGTACATCATCATTTCCACAATTTATATTAAGCAATATAAGCCATAGAAACTAGAAAACAAGCAAATTATGCACTAAAAACAGAATCTGTCAAAAGCAGAATAGTACATAAATATCTGAATTAAGGTCATACTTCTGTAACTCCAATTTTTTTGAAAAATTAGGACAACGTAGAAACTTTGCATACCCATCAACTGTAAAAAAAATCAGAATTGTTAAACGTTCCACTAAAAGACATGAATTTCTGCACTGGACGCAAAAGTTTCTGTTTTTGCACAGAATCAAGTCAACTATCATCCACACTATCCCAAAGGCTTTACTTGGCACTTTATTGAAACAAAAGCTATAAAACAAGATCACTACAGTAGCCTAACCATGTTAAAACACCAAAAAAGTAGGGGTAAATGTTGGGTTGTCTCCCAACAAGCGCTTTCCTTTAATACCTTTTACCTAGGCATGATGATTTCAATGATGCTCGCATAAAAGATAAGAATTGAAACATAACAAGAGCATCATGAAGCATATGACTAGCACATTTAAGTCTAACCCACTTCCTATGCATAGGGATTTTGTTAGAAAACAACTATTTGGAACAAGAATCAACTAGCATAGGAAGGCAAAACAAGTGCAACTTCAAAACTTTCAACATAAAGAGAGGAAACTTGATATTATTGCAATATGTAAAAGCATATGTTCCCCTCTCATAATAATTTTCAGTAGCATCATGAATGAATTCAACAATATAACTATCACATAAATCATTCTTTTCATGATCCACAAGCATAGAAATTTTCTTACTCTCCACATAAGCAAATTTATTCTCATGAATAGTGGTGGGAGCAAACTCAACAAAATAACTATCATGTGATTGGAAATTAAAATCATGATGACAAGTTTCATGGTTATCATTATTCTTTATAGCATACATGTCATCACCATAATCATCATAGATAGGAGGCATGCTTTCATCATAATAAATTTTCTCATGAAAACTTGGGGGACTAAAGCTTATGGCTTTGCATATCATTAGCATCATGGATATTCAAAGAATTCATACTAACAACATTGCAATCATGCTCATCATTCATGCCAAACATTTTATTCAATTCTTCTTCTATCAATTGAGCACAATTTTCCTTTCCATCATTTTCAAGAAAGACATGGTAAAGATGAACAATATGATGCAACCTCAATTCCTTCTTTTAGTTTTCTTTTTATAAACCAAACTAGTGATAAAACAAGAAACTAACAGATTCAATTGCAAGATCTAAAGATATACCTTCATGCACTCACCTCCCCGGCAACGGCGCCAGAAAAGAGCTTGATGTCTACTACGCAACTTTATTCTTGTAGACACGTGTTGGGCCTCCAAGAACGGAGTTTTGTAGGACAGTAGCAATTTTCCCTCAAGTGGATGACCTAAGGTTTATCAATCCGTGGGAGGTGTAGGATGAAGATGGTCTCTCTCAAACAACCCTGCAACCAAATAACAAAGAGTCTCTTGTGTCCCCAACACACCAAATACAATGGTAATTTGTATAGGTGCACTAGTTCGGCGCAAGGTAGTCAGAATCCCGACTCGACTCCTAGAATCCTACGACTTCACGACCCTACGGAAGCATGTCGATCCAAGTCCCACTATGAATCCGGATCTGGTAGAATCCATGTTGATTCACGATCCAAATCATAGAATCCTGAACAAATCTGTAGAATCCCGACTATGCTATGGACTATGTCTGATTCTACAAATTTATCTAAGGTTTTGTTTAGTGCAGAAGAATAGTATGCCATCATCCAAACCCCTTTTCACATGCCTCATGGCCCTTTATTCCCCTCGGAAACGCAAACACTCAGCCGTCGACACCTTTGATATAGCTCTCAAAAATCCTAGGTCAAAACTGAGGATCAGGCTTGTCAACGAATGGAATTGGAATGAGAAGGAGGACGCATCAAGATTGATCGAAGAAAATGAGCAAGACCCTTAAATGTTCAGCACTTCGGGTGAGCTATACAAGTCATCGGCTATTCACATACTCTAAAAAAACCTCCCAATTAAATTTTGTGCGTTGAAGACTTAAATGTTCTATATATTTCCCTCTCATATATGTTCCATACATGCAAGCTAGATAGTAGGTTAACCATAAAAATAAGTGGAATACAACTAACATTGATGTGTACTTTTTTTGCTCTATATTTAGTGTCAACACTCTATAGAACCCATATAAATTTCTGGCGCGGATACAAAATATCTTATTTAAGTATATCTAGTAGAATCCTCGATTCCACGACTCGATACTACGACTCGATTCTGCCTAAGGAAAATCGATCTGACTACGAATCCTGACTCTGACTACCTTGGTTCGGCGAAGAGATGGTAATAAAAGTGTAGTAATGATAGTAGATATTGATTTTTGTAATAGGAATAATAAAAAAACAGCAAGGTGGCAATTGATAAAACGGAGCACAAACGATATTGCAATGCTTGAAAATGAGGCCTAGGGTCCGTACTTTCGCTAGTGCAATCTCTCAACAATGCTAATCTAATTGGATCATATAACCATCCCTCAAAGTGCGATGAAGAATCAATCCAAAGTTCCTATCTAGCGGAGAAGATAAGAAGAAATTGTTTGTAGGGTACGAAACCACCTCAAAGCTATTCTTTCCGATCAATCTATCCTAGAGTTCGTACTAAAATAACACCAAGTTATTCTTTCCAATCGATCTAACCAAGAGTTTGTACTAAAATAACACCATATGATACACATCAACCAACCCTAATGTCATCTAGATACTCCAATGTCACCGCGAGTATCCGTGAGTTGATTATGCGATATGCATCAAACAATTTCAGATTCATAATGCTCAATCCAACACAAAGAACTTCAAAGAGTGCCCCAAGATTTCTACCGGAGAAACAAGGACGAAAACATGCATCAACCCCTATGCATAGATTACCCCAATGTCACCTCGGGAATCCGCGAGTTGAGTGCCAAGACATAGATCAAGTGCTCTCAAATCCATAAAAGTACTCAATCCGATAAAATGAAATCTCAAAGGGAAAACTCAATTCATCACAACAAGGTAGAGAGGGAGAAACACCATATGATCCAACTATATTAACAAAGCCCGCGATACATCAAGATCGTGCCATCTCAAGAACACGAGAGAGAGAGATTAAACACATAGCTACTGCTACAAACCCTTAGCCCCAAGGGAGGACTACTCCCTCCTCATCATGGTGGCCGCTGGGATGATGAAGATGGCCACTGGTGATGATTTCCCCCTCCGGCAGGGTGCCGGAACGGGGTCTAGATTGGTTTTTCACGGCTACAGAGGCTTGCGGCGGCGGAACTTCTGATCTAGGGTTACCCCAAGGGTTTTTGGAATATTTGGGAATTTATAGGGCGAAGAGGAGGTGCGGGAGGCTACCGAGGTGGGCACAACCCACCTGGGCGCGCCTGGGCCCCCAGGCGCGCCCTGGTGGGTTGTGCTCTCCTCGGAGCTCCCCTCTGGTACTTCTTTGTCCCACCGGGTGTCTTCTGGTCCAGAAAAAATCTCCAAAAAGTTTCACTGCGTTTGGACTCCGTTTGGTATTGATTTTCTATGATGTAAAAAACAAGCAAAAAACAGCAACTGGCACTGGGCACTATGTCAATAGGTTAGTCCCAAAAAATGATATAAAGTTGCTATAAAATGATTGTAAAACATCTAAGAATGATAATATAACAGCATGAATACTTCATAAATTATAGATACGTTGGAGACGTATTAGTCTGCTGGCTGGCCACATGGGGGTGCCGGACACTCCGGCGATTCAGCGGGAGATCTTTGGGGCGGTCCATCAGGATCGGGCTTCGGGGCCGGACTCTGAGGGATACCAAATTTTTGTGAGTCTGCTGGTCCTGGGGTTGATGCCCTTGACCCGATGAACTCTTCGACGGGGGTGAATCCTTCGATCTGGTCGAGGCGACCAGTGGGATCGGCGCGTGCTAGCATGCCGCCGAAGATGAGGAGATGACCAGGGCGTGGAAGCCCTCGGCGTGGGTGTGGTCTCCAATGACCGGTTGAGCCATCGATTCCTCTGGCGATCCCACAGCGGAACTCTCAATGAAAGCACCAATGTCGGTGTCAAAACCGGCAGACCTCGGGGTAGGGGGTCCCGAGCTATGGATCTAGGATCAATGGTAACAAGGGACAATGAACACAGTGTTTACCCAGGTTCGGGCCCTCTCGAAGAGGTAATACCCTACGTCCTGCTTGATTATATTGGATGTATGATGTGGTTTACAGAGTAGATCTACCTCGAGATCAGCATGAGCTAAACCCTAAGGCTATGAGGTGATGAATGTAGCTCTAGCCCTAAAGACTAAAAACCCTCGGTTTATATAGACACAGGTAGGGTTAGGGTTACCGAAGATAGATTTCAATAAGGAATTAAAGAGATCCTCCGCCTTCTTGACTTGGAGGGCACACCACGGCTTCTTAGATCTCCTGTCATTATACAGCTCCACCAGTCCGGCCCACGTACAATGGGTCATCGCCACGCGGACCCCTTAGTCCATGACTCCCTCACTTGATATCTTCTATAATGGACTAACCGATGCTTCTAGGGACTTCCTAGATAGTTGTGCTGGTTGTGTTTTAAGGGAACGAACTATTGGACAAGCTGAGGAATTATTGAATAACATATTGAAAATTATGATGATTGGACCCTTCCTGAACCACCGCATAAACCCACTCCAAAGAAGAGGGGTATCCTATATCTCAGTCCTGAAGATATGCAAGAGGCAAAGAAATCTATGAAGGAAAAGGGTATTAAAGCAGAGGATATTAAAATTTTACCACCTATCGAAGAAATACATGGCCTCAACACACCACCACCATCACAGGTGGTGGAAGTAAATCCTTTATTAAAGTTTGATGAAGGTGATATTCCTTATAATAAACATCCAAGTCAGTGCTTATATGAGTTTGACAACTACATTATGAAACAAGAGCACTTCAATGACAATGTTATGAAACAATTGAAGTATAATTCTGATATGATTGCTCGCTTAAGTGACTTGTTATTTAGAATCTGAAATGATGTTAGAGGTGTAGGAAAACATGCCTCTATGGTTCAAACTCAACTAGAACAAGTTGCTAAATCCCAAAAGGAATTGCTTGCTGAAATGAATAGCAACATAAATGACTTTGCTGTTAGAGTAGCAACTAGAGGAGGTAAAATGACTCAGGAACCACTTTATCCTGAGGGACACCCTAAAAGAATTGAACAAGATTCACAAAGATATAACACTGATGCACCTAGTCCTTCTAAAAAGAAAAAGAAAAAGAGAAATGATAGGACTTTGCACACCTCTAGTGAACCTGAAATAGAAGAACCTCCTGAAAATAATAATGACGTTTCTATCTCTGATGCTGAAACACAATCTGGTAATGAACATTCACCTAGTGATAATGAAAAAGACAATGATGATGTTCATGAAGACACTCAACCAAACAAGGATAAAGAACCAGATAATGATGTTGAGATAGAACCAGCTGTGGATCTTGATAACCCACAACCTAAAACTAAAAGATATGATAAAAGAGACTTTGTTGCTAGAAAGCATGGAAAAGAAAGAGAGCCTTGGGTTCAAAAACCAATGCCCTTCCCACCAAAATCAACCAAGAAAAAGGATGATGAAGAGTTTGGATGCTTTGCTGAAATGCTTAGGCCAGTCTTTTTGCGCACTCGCTTGACCGATATTTTAAAGATGGCCCCTTATGCAAAATATATGAAAGACACAATCACTAATAAGAGAAAAATACCGGAAGCTGAAATCTCCACCATGCTTGCTAATTATTCTTTTAAGGATGGAGTACCTAAAAAACTTGGAGATCCGGGAATACCAACTATACCTTGCTCCATAAAAAGAAACTATGTCAAAACTGCTTTGTGTGACTTGGGAGCCGGTGTTAGTGTTATGCCTTTCTCCTTATATAAAATACTTGATTTCAATAAACTCACACCTACTGAAATATCTTTGCAAATGGCTGATAAATCA
This sequence comes from Thinopyrum elongatum, assembly GCA_011799875.1. NCBI lineage: Eukaryota > Viridiplantae > Streptophyta > Magnoliopsida > Poales > Poaceae > Thinopyrum > Thinopyrum elongatum. The sequence continues at coordinate 66,872,373 of CM022302.1, read as the reverse complement.
ACTGCCATACCTATCGGTATATGTGAGGATGTGCCCGTTGTTGTTGCAAATGCTACTATTTTAACTGACTTTGTTATACTTGAGATGCCCGAGGACGACAATATGTCGATTATCCTTGGTAGACCCTTCTTGAATACTACAGGGGCTGTTATTGATTGCAATAAAAGCAAGGTCACTTTTCATATCAATGGTAATGAGCATACGGTGCACTTTCTGAAGAAACAATTCCAAGTGAATGGTATTAATGTTATTGGAAAATCTCCGACACTCACTATTGGAAGTTTTCAACTACCTCTACCTACTACCAAAAAGAAATATGAAATGCTTATTGTTGGGCACATGCACATCCCCGTTGAGGTAACTTAGTGTTTTTACGAAAGTTCTTCAGTTTCATGCTAATCGAAGGTGGTTGTTAATAAGACTTGATCAACCTTATTAATGGATCATTTTTGAGAGGTATGAAGTTGATGAATTTAGTAAGCACTACCTTCTGTCCTTACCTTTTATTTCTTGTTTTTCTTAGTTAAATAAAATAAAATGCCATGTCTTGTCTGTTTTCTAAATTTTTTCGTGCAAAAAAATGACCCAAAAATAAAAGTTCTCAGAATGCCTTGAAAATTTAATACGATTTTTTCTGTATATTTAAGAATTTTTAGTGCAAATAACATCAGTGGGGGGGTGCTCCTGGTGGGTTGTGGTCCCCACGTGAGCCCCCTCACTTATCTCTTTAGCCCATGTCATCACCTACCTCCAGAAAAAAAATCACCATTGCTCTTTCTCTCGTGTTCTTGCTCTCAAACCCGCGGATTTCGATCTCTTTGCTCGAAGCTCCATTTCCGAAACTGTTTTGGGGGATTGCTACTTGGTATGTGACTCCTCCATTGCTCCAATTAGTTTTTGCTTTAGTGGACTATATTTTGAATAATTAGCTACTCTTGGTGCTGCTATAGATGAGCTTGCATGTTAAATTCTTAGAGTTCTAAGTAGTTTGAATGCTTAATATAGCCTCTATGCATCCCTATGAGTAGTTGCTATCAATCTTGTGAAGTTTTGTTAACAAAATTTTGTGACCCAAAAATTTCAGAAATTTGTACGCGAATAAAATGAACATCTTTGGAAGGAGTTCTTCGAGGCGGAGGTCCTCGGAGGCATCTTCTAGTAGTAGCTCAACCCGTCGCTCTTATGTCGAACCAAGTGCAAGTTCAATACGGGATGCTGCTACCAAATCATGCTTATGGTCGTGCAACAATTTCATGTTGAGTGCAGGTATTAAAGAAGAATTTGAGCAATATATTCACAATGCTGAGCTCAGTCCCTACACTGAAGATAAGTGCAATCAGTACCTCAGTCTCACGGAATCATTTACTAAAGAGTTTATATTTCATCCTCATGAGTCTAGAGTTTCGTTTAAACTTTATGACCGTTCAATTACCATGTCTCTAGATTCGTTTAGCAGCGTGTAAAATTCCATTTTGGGGTTTGTTGGACGAACCACTAAGGTCTGAGTATGAGTTATTTTTAACTAGTCTTTGCTACGGTGAGAATAGAGGAGTGACACAAGGTAGAATAAAAAGCATTCATTTTCCTTCGATTCAATACTTTGCACTGTTTAATGGAAAATGCATCATAGGTAAACAAGACTGTAGAACACTATGTGCTCCTGACTTGAGCCTCATATGCACTGCTCTCACGGGTATTAAATGTTATAACCTTGGAGCGATTGTTGCACGCAGACTGCAAGACAACGCTGGTAGTGGATATTTTTATGGTGGGATTTATGCTTCATGTTTAGCAGAGGAGTTAGGTGTATCACTTGAGCCTAATGATCCCATTCTCCCCACTCAGTACTTACATTTTGATGCCATGAAGCGCCATAAGTTCCTTAGTGGTGAAATCAATAATTACACGTATAACCTGTTGTTTAATAAAAAGTTTGTTGTGGACACCTTTTTATCTGCACCTGCTATCTTTGATTATCACAGCAAGGGAAGATATTATGTTCTTGAGAGCGAGGCTCGTGCACACAACGCAAAGGTTGTGGCTACTCGGCAGGCTGAGGAGGCTGCATCAAGAGCCTCCGTGAGCTATCACTCTGACTACTACGCAGGTCGTGGATATTGAGCACCAAGCTAGGCCTAAAGCCTAAGCTTGGGGGAGTACGTATTTCCACCGACATTATATTCATGTTCACACATTTCATTTCAGTTGTCAGTGTCCACACTTTTTCATTGTATTATCCATGCTAGATCTATTTTCTCGCTTTCTTTTAGTGGGTTTGAAAAACTTTGAGAAAACCCAAAAATATTTCTTGCTTCTTTTCGGTTTTTCTTTCCAGTTTAACTAGTCGTAGTATTAAAAGAAAACCCAAAAAGATTTCCTTGTTCTTCTTTTGCTTGTTGGGAGCTTTCTCGTGTAAATAATTTTCTTGTTTTTGTTTTCCTTCTTCTTTAATTTTCTCTCTTCAACAAAAACTAAAAACACCAAAAATATTTCAGTGTGTTTCGCTAAAATTCTTTTCTTTTTTGGAGTCTTACCCAGGAGAAGACCACGATGAAAATGTTGAGTGGCTCTCATATGCATTGATATTGATCTAACAAGAGCCCTTATTACTTTGTCTTCTCCTTTTGAATAAAACGTTTGCAGATTCCAGCTTAGTCCAGAACACCCTTGCACTATTATTATTTTCATATCATTCGGTCGTGCAAGTGAAAGGCAATAATGATGATATTCGATGAACTGGCTGTGGCAGAGAGAAACGGGTATGAAGTCAACTTGTTCTGTTTTTGTAAATATGTTTAACATAGTATCCATGATTCAGCCTATTATGATCAAACATGTTTGCAATGAAAATTAGAGATTATAGTTTCTCATGCCATGCTTAAGTAGCTAGGAGTAGATAATGATTTATCTTGGATGTCAACATTACGTTAAAATGATTGTGATGCAGTATGATGATATGGTATCCTCCTCTGAATGTTCGAGTGGCTTGACTTGGCACATGTTCATGCATATAGTTGAATCAAAACCAACATAGCCTATATGATATTTATGTTCATGGTGTTCATATCCTACTCATGCTAGTATCCAATGTTACTTACGCATAATGCATGTTCATGACCGTTTTTGCTCTCTAGATGGCCGCTTCTCAACCTATTTGCTAGCCTTCGCCTGTACTAAGCGGGAATACTGCTTGTGCATCAAAATCCTAAAACCTAAGTAATTCCAGATGAGTCCACCATACTTACCTATATGCGGTATTACCCTGCCCTTCTAAGGCGGCGTTTGGTTGAGTGGCTATCCCAGGATGGGATAGGGATAGCCATTTTTCTGAGGGATACTAGCTGTTTGAGTGAAAGGATAGACTGGTTGAGGATAGCCACAATTTCCGAATATTCCCACGAAAAACTGGTTGACACTGTCCGTGAAAATATGACGGATAGTGGCAACCACCCGCGCTCGCTGCGCTTCAGTCACCTCCCGCAAGTCCCGAAATGTTTTCCTCGTCTATCTCACCGAACGTAGCCCCTCACCTCTCGCCCAGGATAGAACTCCGGTGGCGCGTGGGCAATTTTGGATCAGCCTCTGGCAGCAAAGGTGGCGGATCTGGGAGCATGGAACGGGCAGCAGTAGTGTTGCACTTCTTGAGCGCCGGCGACTGTAACAGGCAGTGCCGGTGGCGGGGAATTGGGGGATCTGGAAGCATGGAACGGGCAGCGGTGGTGGTTGTGTATCGGTGAGAGCCGGTGGCGGGTGACAGGTAGCACCGCTGGCGTGGAATCGCAAGGTCTCTCTCCTTTGTCTTCTTCTGTGCTTCGATCTGATCTCTGACCTTGTTTCTCTGTAACAACCATGGAGAAGTAGAGCGCTCTGCTCTTTTGTGCTACAACCTGACATGTACTAAGATTGAACTGAGTACAAGAATATTGTATAATGAGATTCCAAAAAAATGAACGAAAATGCATATGTATTTTTTTACAACTAAAATGCATGTGTATAGGTTAGGTAATCTCACCTTCTCATGGTGAGGAGGTCATCACAACAACCTATCCAATTCCCATCCTTCCAAACAAACAGTAAAGATGGTTATCCAACACAGACAATCCTAGACAACCAAATAACAAAATATGGTTATCCCTAACCAGGTGGTTGGGTATAACCTTAGCCAACCTAGCCTTGCCCACAAACCAAATGCCACCTAAGTAAATTTGCATGTGCCACCTCTAAAAACTTCAAATAAACATCGGTTTTTGTGTGCCTGGATTGTTCATAGAGTGACAAGAGGTAGTCAATATGTTCCATGCTAAGCGGGTTATTCTCATTATGAGTGTTTATTCACTTGTCCTTGTACGAGAGGGGCGGTAATAGGGATTCCTAGTGCCGAATTCAAAAATTACAAATAACTAAACAAAACTCCCCCAGGAATGTTGTTGGTATGGACGGTACCCGTGGATTCGGCTAGCCGTCGAGTGTGTTTGTTGGTGGAGGGGGAGTAAACTTTTACTTTTATCACTTGGGAACCGCCACTAATGTGTTTAGCATGGAAGATATTGATAACTGATGGTCGCAAAGTAAACAGGAAGGGTGCATTTCTCAAAATTTCATTTACCTCTATTTTTAAAATCTGAGCTTTGGCACCTCTGCAAATCACTACTTCCCTCTGCGAAGGGACTATCTATTTACTTTTATGTTGAGTCATCACCTTCTCAAATAAGCGCCAGATCTGAGAGCACTGTTGTCATCCTCATGCATTGTGTGTAGCTAATGTTGGATGCATCATGACTATATCTTTTCTACCATGAATTACAATGTTTAGTCACTGGTTGAATTTTGGAGGTGGTCTGCATTTATTGCGGTCTCAGAAAGGGCTAGCAAGATACCACTATTGTCACATTATATCATCGTTGTTTTGACAAAGTGTTGTCATTTGAGATATCTTATTATTGCTCGCTAGTTGATTATGCCATGGATATGAGTAAATATAATTTCTAAGAGTTATTGTTGACATGGTTAGTTATAATCTTTGCTGAAAACCTCGGTGCTACTTAAGCTTATTTATGTAAACAAGAGCAAAAGAGTTCATAAAAGTTTTTCTTTTTCACTTTCAGTTTATCAACTGAATTGCTTGAGGACAAGCAAAGGTTTAAGCTTGGGGGAGTTGATACGTCTCCATTGTATCTACTTTTCCTAACGCTTTTACTCTTGTTTTGGACTCTAATTTGCATGATTTGAATGAAACTAACCCGGACTGACGCTGTTTTCAGCAGAAGTAGCATTGTGTTGTTCTTGTGTAGAAATAAAAGTTCCCGGATTGGAACCAAACTTTTTGGAGATTTTTTATACAATAAAAGAAAAATACTGGAGCCAAGAACCACCAGAGGGGAGCCCCTCGGTGAGCACAACCCACCAGGGTGCCCCCCCTCCTAGCGCGCCCAGGTGGGTTGTGCCCACCTGGTGGCCCCGCAGACCCTAAGTCCAACTCCTTAAATACCTATTTTCGGAGAAAAAAATCAGGGAGAAAAAATTATCGCGTTTCATGAGACGGAGCCACCGCCACCTCCTGTTCTTCATCGGGAGGAGAGATCTGGAGTCCGTTTGGGGCTCCAGAGAGGGGAATCTTTGATCTTCGTCATCACCAACCCTTCTCCATCGCCAATTCCATGATGCTCCCCACCGGGAGTGAGTAATTCCTTCATAGGCTCGCTGTTCAGTGAGGAGTTGGATGAGATTCATCATATAATCAAGTTAGTTTTGTTAGGGCTTGATCCCTAGTATCCATTATGTTCTGAGATTGATGTTGCTATGACTTTGCCATGCTTAATGCTTGTCACTTTGGGCCCGGGTGCCATGATTTCAGATCTAAACCGTTTATGTTATCACCATTATATCTATGTTCTAGATCCGATCTTGCAAGTTATATTCACCTATTATGTGTTATGATCCGTAAACCCTAGAGTGACAGAAGTCGGGATACTTTCCGGTGATGACCGTAATTTGAGGAGTTCATGTATTGACTATGTGTTAATGCTTTGTTCCGGTTCTCTATTAAAAGGAGGCCTTAATATCCCTTAGTTTCCTTATGGAGGGTAGGACAAAAGATGTCATGCAAGTTCATTTCATAAGCACGTATGACTATTTACGGAATACATGCCTACATTATATTTATGAACTGGAGCTAGTGCCGTATCGCCCTAGGTTATGACTGTTATATGATGAATATCATCCAACGAATTCACCGATCCAATGCCTACGAATTTTTCACATATTGTTCTTGCTACATTACTATTGCTATTGCTATTGTCACAACTGCTACAAATAATTGCTATCACTGTTACCGTTACTGTTACCGTCACTACTACTATCAAAATTATCATACTACCATGCTACTGATCATATTGCTGCAGATAATTAATCTCTAGGTGTGGTTGAATTGACAACTCAGCTGCTAACACTTGCAAATATTCTTTGGCTCCCCTTGTGTCGAATCTATAAATTTGGGTTGAATACTCTACCCTCGAAAACTGTTGCGATCCCCTATACTTGTGGGTTATCAGACTCCTGCCTGCATCTACTACTATTACTCCACACATCGACCGCTATCCAGCATGCATCTAGTGTATTAAGTTCATGGAGAAACGGAGTAATGTAATAAGAACGACGACATATGATGTAGACAAGATCTATTCATGTAGGAATAGACCCCATCTTGTTATCCTTAATAGCAACGATACATATGTGCCTTGCTACCCCTTCTGTCACTAGGTGAGGACACCGTAAGATCGAACCCATCACAAAGCACCTCTTCCCATGGCAAGAAAAATCGATCTAGTTGGCCTAACTAAACCAAAGATTCGAAGAAGAAATACGAGGCTATAAATAATCATGCATATAAGAGATCAAAGAAACTCAAATAATATTCATGGATATAGATCTGATCATAAACTCAATGTTCATCGGAGCCCAACAAACACACCGCAAAAAGAGTTACATCAAATAGATCTCCAAGAGACCATTGTATTGAGAATCAAAGAGAGAGAGGAAGCCATCTAGCCTACGGACCCTTCTTCTATAGCATCTGTCATCTCAGGATACAATAAGTTAAAGTAAAATTCAGACTTGACGTGCAACTCTTCCAAAAGCAGACTGTAGGTCTATGGTGGACTACTCACACATCATCGGAGAGGCACCAATGAGGATGATGAACCCCTCCGTGATGGTGTTAGATTGGATCTCGTGGTTCTGGAACTTGCGGCGGCTGGAATTGTTTTTTGTCGACTCCTCTAGGGTTTCTGGAATATTTGGGAATTTATAGGGCGAAGAGGCGGTGGAGGAGACCTCCGTGGGCCCCACAACCCATGAGGGCGCGCCTGGGCTCCTGGGCGCGCCCTGGTGTCTTGTGGTCCCCACAGGACTCCCCCTCTGGTCCTTCCTTGACCCCCAAGTTGTCTTCTAGTCCGAAAAAAATCTCCAAAAAGTTTGATAGGGATATTCTACGAAGTAAAAAAAAAGCAAAAAAACAGCAACTAGCACTGGACACTATGTCAATAGGTTAGTCCCAAAAAATGATATAAATTTGCTATAAAATGAATGTAAAACATCCAAGAATGATAAGATAACAGCATGGAACAATCAAAAATTATAGATATGTTGGAGACGTATCACTAATCCTTATGCAGGAGACGGAACAGAACATCCTGATATGCACTTGATATATGTGGATGAAATTTGTGGATTATTTAAGCTTGCAGGTTTACCCGGAGATGAAGCTAAGAAGAAGGTTTTCCCTTTATCTTTGAAGGGAAAAGCATTGACATGGTATAGGCTATGCGATGATATTGGATCTTAGAACTGGAATCGATTGAAATTGGAATTTCGCCAAAAAAATTATCCTATGCATCTAGTTCTTCGTGATCGGAATTATATATATAATTTTTGGCCTCGTGAAGGAGAAAGTATCGCTCTAGCTTGGGGGAGGCTTAAGTCAATGTTATATTGATGCCCCAATCATGAGCTCTCGAGAGAAATTATTATTCAGAACTTTTATGCTCGGCTTTCTCGTGATGATCAATCCATGCTCGATACTTCTTGTACTATTTCTTTTATGAAGAAGCCTATTGAATATAGGTGGGATCTTTTAGAAAGAATTAAACGCAACTGCGAAGATTGGGAACTCGATGAAGGTAAAGAGTTAGGTATTAAGCCTAAGTATGATTGTGTTAAATCTTTTATGAATACCGATGCTTTTCACAAGTTTAGCACTAAAGATGGACTTGACTCTGAGATAGTAGGTTACTTTTGTGAATCATTTGCTACTCATGTTGATCTCCCTAAGGAGAAGTGGTTCAAATATCATCCCCCTATTAAAGAAGAAATTAAAGAATCGGTTAAAGCTAAAGATGAAACTATCATTTATAATGTTGATCCAGTTGTGCCTACTGCTTATATTGAAAAACCTCCTTTCCCTGTTAGGATAAAGGAACATGCTAAGGTATCAACTGTGTTTCGCAAAAGTAATATTAAAGCACCTAAACCCTCTGAGCAAATCAAAGTAGAACCTAGTGTTGCTATGGTTCAAGATCTCCTGGTAGAAAATATTGATGGGCATGTTATTTATTTCCATGATGAAGCTGCTAGAATTGCCAAACCCGATGAAAAAGATAAACATAGACCTGTTGTTGGCATGCCTATTGTCTCAGTTAAAATAGGAGATCACCATTATCGTGGTTTATGTGACTTAGGTGCTAGCGTGAGTGCTATTCCTTTTACCTTATACCAAGAAATTATGAATGAAATAGCACCCGCTGAAATAGAAGACATAGATGTTACTATTAAACTTGCCAATAGAGACACCATCACACCACTTGGGATTGTTAGAGATGTTGAGGTCTTGTGTGGGAAAATAAAATACCCTACTGATTTTCTAGTTCTTGGTTCCCCACAAGATGACTTTTGTCCCATTATCTTTGGTAGACCTTTCTTGAACACTGTCAATGCCACTATAGATTGCCATAAACAAACTGTCAGTATTAGCTTTGGTGACGAATCTCATGAGTTTAAATTCTCCAAGTTTAGTAGACAACCTCATAAGAAAGAATTACCTAGTAAGGATGAAATAATTGGTCTTACTTCTATTGCTATGCCTCCTACTGATCCTTTAGAACAATATTTGCTAGACCATGAAAATGATATGCACTTGCGTGAAAGAAATGAAATAGATAAAATATTCTTTGAACAACAACCTCTGCTTAAACACAATTTGCCTATTGAAACTCTTGGAGGTCCTCCTCCACCTAAAGGTGATCCTGTGTTTGAATTAAAACAATTGCCTGACACTTTGAAATATGCTTATCTTGATGAGAAAAAGATACATCCTGTTATTATTAGTTCTAACCTTTCAGAACATGAAGAAGAAAGATTATTAAAAATTCTGAAGAAGCACCGAGCTGCTATTGGATATACTCTTGATGACCTTAAGGGCATTAGTCCCACTCTATGTCAGCACAAGATTAATATGGAGCCTGATGCTAAACCCGTTGTTGATCACCAGTGACGTTTGAATCCTAAGATGAAAGAAGTGGTAAGAACTGAAATACTAAAGCTTCTGAAAGTAGGTATAATCTATCCCATAGCTGATAGTAGATGGGTAAGTCATGTTCATTGTGTCCCTAAGAAAGGAGGTATTACTGTTGTTCCTAATGATAAAAATGAACTTATTCCACAAAGAATTGTTACTAGCTATAGGATGGTGATTGATTTTAGAAAATTAAATAAAGCTACTAGAAAAGATCATTACCCTCTGCGTTTTATTGATCAAATGCTAGAAAGATTATCTAAGCATACACACTTTTGTTTTCTTGATGGATATTCTGGTTTTTCTCAAATACCTGTTTCACAACTTGATCAAGAGAAAATCACTTTTACTTGTCTTTTTGGAACCTATGCTTATAGACGTATGCCTTTTGGTTTATGCAATGCACCTGCTACCTTTCAAAGATGTATGACTGCTATATTCTTTGATTTTTGTGAAAAGCTTGTTGAGGTTTTCATGGATGAGTTTTTCATTTGCGAAACTTCTTTTGGTGATTGCTTAAGCGACCTTGATCGAGTTTTGCAGAGATGTGAGCAAACTAATCTTGTCTTGAATTGGGAGAAGTGCCACTTTATGGTTAATGATGGTATTGTCTTGGGGCATAAAATTTCCGATCGAGGTATTGAAGTGGATAAAGCTAAAGTTGATGCAATTGAGAAAATGTCGTGTCCTAAAGATATTAAAGGTATTCGTAGTTTCCTTCGTCGTGCTTGTTTCTATAGGAGATTTATTAAAGACTTCTCTAAAATTTCTAGGCCTCTTACTAATCTTTTACAAAAGGATGTTCCTAATCTTTTACACTGATTGAATCTAACTCTGTGCATGGATTGGTATGTCTTTGACGACTACTATTATTTATCTAATGCCCTTCTTGTTCATTTCCCGTGTTACATCATGAATAACTCCATACACATGCAGTTGTTATTACTAAACTGCCCCTGTTGTTTTTAGTAGGATGGCTGATGATCCTCTACCTCCACCCTATATTACCTCAATGATGCAGCAGTTTGAACTGAACCGTCAGGTTATGACCGGGATATTCGCTCAGTTCCCAAACCAGAATGCTCATCAACAGCCTACCCCAATAACACTGCAAGAATTTGTGCGCCTCAACCCGTCTGTTTTCCGCAACTCCACCAATCCTATGGATGCTGATGATTCGCTTCGTGACATCCTGTTTGAGATGGAGTCAGCTAATGTTGCTCCGGACAATTATGTCACCTTTGCGATGTTTCACCTAAAAGGTCCAGTTGCTCAATGGTGGGAAAGCCACAGGCGTATGCTGCCTGCTGGAACAGTAACCACTTGGCAGGAATTTCAGACAGCTTTCCGTGCACGGCACATTCCTCAAGGTCTGATGGACCAGAAGAAGAGGGAGTTCCGCAAACTCATACAGGACAAAATGACTATGGATGAATATCAGAGGAAATTCCTTGAATTATCCCGCTATGCCGAAGATGACGTCTGCACTGGCGCACGCAAGTAGGAGAAATTCCGTGAAGGACTGCGTACTGATATAAATCTCGCACTTGTTGTCCTTGATTGTGCGGACTTTGCGACGCTTGTCAGCCAAGCCTTCCGAGCTGAAACTGGTCTGGCTAAGTACCAGGAGTCGCTCAAGTGCAATCATGATGTTGGCTCATCCTCGGGTCAGCCTGTTCAGAAACGTCGAGTCTGGATCCCACACAATGTTCATCATCGACCTGCTCGAACGCCAAGGCCGTCTTATGTTGCACCTCGTCTGCCTTCGCCGCCGAGACAGCTAACAAGTCAGGGTGGACAGTCCAACTCTGTGGCTCGTCCCCATAATGATGGTTTATGCCGTAAGTGTGGACAGCCAGGGCACCGTGCTTTCAACTCCCATCAGGGTCAGCCGCAGAATTCATCACGTCATCCTGTTGACCGCAAAAAGGGCCGTCGAAACGATCGCAACAGAAGCTATGGTGTCAGGCCGACTGCTATGAATTGTGGTCAAGTCACTCATGTAAAAATGGAAGAAGCTCGTGAAGCCTCAAAAATTGTGATGGGTACCCTTCTCGTTAAGTCAGTGCCAGCAACTGTCCTCTTTGATTCTAGAGCATCGCATGCTTTTGTGTCCCAACAATTTGCTCAGTCACATGAGTTATACATGAAAAAATTACCCACTCCTTTAGCGATTCAATCTCCGGGATCCAAGTGGCAAACCACAATGTTATGCCCTCGCAACCAAATCGAGATTGGAGGTCTACTTTTTTCGGCTTCTCTCTTTGTACTCGGACCTTCCAACATAGACATCATTCTTTGTATGGAATGGTTGACCGCCCATAGTGCTTTGATTGACTGTGCTACCAAGACAGTCCAACTCACTCACCCTTATGGCTAGACAGTCCAATACTCAGTCCGAGCAGCTCAGGATGCCGAGAATCAGATATATGTTCTGAATGCATTGAATGCCTCACCTCTTGATGGAATAAAGAACATTCCAGTCGTTCGTGATTTCGAAGATGTCTTTCAAGAAGAACTTCCAGGAATACCCCCTGCTAGAGCTGTTGAATTCATCATAGACTTGAAGCCGGGCACAACTCCTATTGCCAAGCGGCCATACAAGATGCCGCCGCATGAACTCCTTGAGCTTAAGGAGGAAATCGACAAATCACTCCACAAAGGCTTTATCCGTCCAAGTTCCTCTGCCTGGGGAGCACCTTCTCTCTTTGTCAAGAAGAAAGATGGTACGAATAGGTTGGTCCAAGATTACCGTCCTATCAACCAGGCAACCATTCAAAATAAATATCCGCTTCCTCGGATCAATGATCTGTATGATCAACTTGCTGGATCATCGGTATTTTCTAAACTCGACTTGAGGTTGGGTTATCATCATATCCATGTCCGTGAAGAGGATATTCCGAAGACTGCCTTTGTTACTTGTTATGGCTCTTATGAGTACACTGTCATGTCATTTGGCTTAACAAATGCTCTAGCTACGTTCTCCCGCCTGATGAATTACATCTTCATGGATTATCTCGACAAATTTGTCGTGGTTTATCTAGATGATATTCTGGTATATTCGAAGAATGAAGAAGAACATGCCGAACATCTTCGGCTTGTACTGCAGAAGCTACGTGAACATCAACTGTATGCCAAGTATTCTAAGTGTGAATTCTGGTTGTCTGAAGTGACATATCTCGTCCACGTGATCTCCAAAGATGGCATTGCTGTTAACCCAGAACGAGTTCAGGCGATTCTTGAATGGACTCCACCGAAGAATGTCAAGCAAGTGAAAAGTTTTCTCGGCCTTGCAAGCTATTGCCATCGCTTTGTCGAGAATTTCTCAAAGATTGCTAAGCCTTTGACTGATCTGCTTCACAAAGGCGTTAAGTTTGAGTGGACAGAAAAATGTCAGGAAAGTTTTCAAACACTCAAAGACAAGCTAACATCTGCCCCAGTACTTGCTCCTCCAGATTCTCGCAAAGACTTCGTGATTTATTGCGATGCATCCCGTGAAGGATTAGGCTGTGTCCTAATGCAAGAGCGTAAAGTGATTGCTTATGGCTCTCGATAGTTGCATCCGCATGAAGAGAACTATCTAGTACATGATCTAGAACTAGCTGCTGTCATCTATGCATTGAAGTTGTGGCGACATTACCTCCTCGGTAATCGTTGCGAGATCTACACGGATCATAAAAGTCTGAAGTACTTGTTCACTCAGCCATCTCTGAACCTCCATCAGCAAAGATGGATGGAGACCATTACGGACTATGATTTGGGTATTTCTTATACCCCTGGCAAGGCTAATGTAATGGTTGATGCTTTGAGCCATAAATCCTACTACTGTGAACTTGAAGTCAAGCTACAGCAACCACTCCTGTATGAAGAGCTTCAAAAGCTAAATCTCAAGATAGTTCCTCAAGGATACCTAAATACCTTGGTTGTTGAACCAGACCTTGAGAAGGCTGTTAAGAGTGCGCAAGCTAAAGATGCTGAAGTTGATCTGATGAAGAAAGATCTTCACCTTGAAAAGTACAAGGATTTCTCGCTGTCTGAAGATGGAACCTTGTATTTCAGAGACCGCATTGTCATACCTCGCTTTGAGCTTATGACTGACAAGGTCATGAAGGAGGCACATGATACAGTGCTATCTATTCATCCAGGTAGCACCAAGATGTATCGTGATCTCCGTCAAAGGTACTGGTGGTCCAAAATGAAGCAGGATATTGCTCGATATGTTGCTGAATGTGATGTTGGCCGCCGCGTTAAAGCAGAACATTAGAAACCTATTGGAATTCTGCAACCGCTTCCTATTCCTTTATGGAAATGGGATAAGGTTTAGATGGATTTCATTACTGGCCTTCCCAAGTCACAGAAGGGTCACGATGCTATTCTTGTCGTCGTCGACCAACTTTCTAAAGTTGCACACTTTCTGCCTGTCAAGGAGACTATCACTGCTAGTCAGTTAGCAGAGTTGTATATCTCCAGAATTGTTTCACTCCACGGAATTCCAAAAGAGATCAGTTCGGACCGTGGGGGACTTTTCACCTCCAAGTTCTGGGAAAGTTTCCAAGAGGCTATGGGAACTCATATTACCTGGAGTTCAGCTTATCATCCCCAATCTCAAGGCCAAGTTGAGCGAGTCAATCAAGTGCTTGAAGATATGCTGCGAGCTTGTGTTATATCTTTCGGCAAGAAATGGGAAGAATCTCTCCTGTGTGTCGAGTTCTCTTATAACAACAGCTATCAAGCCAGCTTGAAAATGGCTCCCTTTGAAGTACTTTATGGACGTAAGTGTCGAACCCCTCTGAACTGGTCAGAAACTGGGGAATGACCGCTAGTGGGTCCGGATATTATCCAACATGCAGAAGAGCAAGTCCGTATCGTCCGCGAAAATCTCAAGGCGGCTCAGGACCGCCAGAAGAGCAATTACGATCGCAAACGATGGGGTTTGACTTATCAACCTGATGATCAAGCTTATCTACGTGTCACTCCTACGAAGGGCACTCACCATTTCGGAATCAAGGGCAAGTTAGCTCCCCGCTACATTGGTCCTTTCTGCATTGTTGCTAGACGTGGTAAGGTAGCATATAAATTGGATTTGCCGCCGCAATTCTCTCATATCCACGACGTCTTCCATGTGTCGCAACTTCGTCGTTGCTTCAGGGAATCTCCGCACCGCGCAGTGGATCACGAGATGCTCGAATTGCAAGATGACCTATCTTATAAGGAGCATCCGATCCGCATTCTCGATCACGCTGAACGTTGGACTCGTCAGAAGACGACCAAATTCCTAAAAGTGCAGTGGTCAAATCATACAGAAGATGATGCCACTTGGGAACCCGAGGATCATCTTCGGGAAGAATACCCCGACCTCTTTCCTTCTACCTCCTGAATTCTCGGGACGAGAATTTCTTTTAGAGGAGGAGAATTGTAACACCCCTGTGTAATAAAGCACTTTGCTCTTTTGTTAAACATGCCAAGACATCTTCATTTTCAATGCTTAATAATAGTGGTTCAATCTTTCAATTCAAATTCCTCTCTGAAAATCAATTCAAATTCAAGTACAAAATAAAGTTCCCCAAAAGTTGCTGGAAAAATGTTCATGTTCTAGCAAATATTCCAAAACAAATGTTGTTGAGGAAAACAACATCACCATCAACTTGTATTTGGGTTAGTGCATTTAAAACAGTGCAAAAACAACACTTTAAATGCCATTTCATTTTTGAAAAATTCAAATGAATTCCAAAATTGCCCAAACTTTATGTGGCAGTGCAGAATATTCCACTGTATTTATGTGACCAAGTTTCACATTTATACAAATTCATTTGGTAGCTCATTTTAATTCAAAAACCCTTCTGTAACAGATAAAAAAAAGAAATGAAAAAGGCCTGAAGCGGCACTATGCAACTGGGCCTAAGTTAAACAGTGCCAGGGCCCAGCCCACAGGCCTCTTTCTCCCTCCTCCCTCTCTCTCACCTGTACGTGTCGCCGCGCCCGTGGCCGCGCCGGCACATTCCGGCGAAACGGCGACAGTGCGACGCCACCGACACCGAGGGGATAAGGACCAGCCTCATCCCTCCCTCCTGGACCTCCTCGTCCATTCGCCCCCCTCCTCCTCGCTCTACCTCGCTCGCTCCCTCCACCACCGTGCGGATCCGCCGCTGCACGCCGACGATCCCGTGCCCTCCGTCGTCCTCGAGCCTCGCTGCGATGTCGTAGAGCTTCCCCGCCCCCGAATACGTCGACCACGTCGACTCGCCGGAGCCCGGAGACGCTGCTGCGACTGATGACCCACAAGTATAGGGGATCTATCGTAGTCCTTTCGATAAGTAAGAGTGTCGAACCCAACGAGGAGCAGAAGGAAATGACAAGCGGTTTTCAGCAAGGTATTCTTTGCAAGCACTGAAATTATCGGTAACAGATAGTTGTGTGATAAGATAATTCGTAACGGGTAACAAGTAACAAAAGTAAATAAGGTGCAGCAAGGTGGCCCAATCCTTTTTGTAGCAAAGGACGAGCCTGGACGAACTCTTATATAAATCAAAGCGCTCCCGAGGACACATGGGAATTATTGTCAAGCTAGTTTTCATCATGCTCATATGATTCGCGGTCGTTACTTTGATAATTTGATATGTGGGTGGACCGGTGCTTGGGTACTGTCCTTCCTTGGACAAGCCTCCCACTTATGATTAACCCCTCTCGCAAGCATCCGCAACTACGAAAGAAGAATTAAGGTATACCTAACCATAGCATGAAACATATGGATCCAAATCAGCCCCTTACGAAGCAACGCATAAACTAGGGTTTAAGCTTCTGTCACTCTAGCAACCCATCATCTACTTATTACTTCCCAATGCCTTCCCCTAGGCCCAAATCATGGTGAAGTGTTATGTAGTCGACTTTCACATAACACCACTAGAGGAGAGACAACATACATCTCATCAAAATATCGAACGAATACCAAATTCACATGATTACTTATAACAAGACTTCTCCCATGTCCTCAGGAACAAACTTTACTACTCACAAAGCATATTCATGTTCATAATCAGGGTAGTATTAATTATCATTAAGGATCTGAACATATGATCTTCCACCGAATAAACCAACTAGCATCAACTACAAGGAGTAATCAACACTACTAGCAACCCACAGGTACCAATCTGAGTTTTTGAGACAAAGATCGGATACAAGAGATGAACTAGGGTTTGAGAGGAGATGGTGCTGGTGAATATGTTGATGGAGATTGACCCCCTCTCGATGAGAGGATCAATGGTGATGACGACGGCGATGATTTCCCCCTCCCGGAGGGATGTTTCCCCGGCAGAACAGCTCCGCCGGAGCCCTAGATTGGTTCTGCCCAGGTTCCGCCTCGAGACGGCGGTGCTTCGTCCCGAAAGCTTGCTTCTCATTTTTTCCAGGGTAAACGACACCATATAGCAGAAGATGGGCATTGGAGGCCTGATAGGGGCCCACAAGGTCGGGGGGCGCGCCCTCCAACCTGGTGGCTGGCTGGTGGCCCCCCTCTGGTTCTTTCTTCGCCCAATATTTTTTATTAATTACAAAAATATGCTCCGTGAAGTTTCAGGACTTTTGGAGTTGTGCAGAATAGGTCTCTAATATTTGCTCCTTTTCCAGTCCAGAATTCTAGCTGCCGGCATTCTCCCTCTTCATGTAAACCTTGTAAAATAAGAGAGAAAAGGCATAAGTATTGTGATATAATGTGTAATAACAGCCCATAATGCAATAAATATTGATATAAAAGCATGATGCAAAATGGACGTATCAACTCCCCCAAGCTTAGACCTCGCTTGTCCTCAAGCAAAAAGCCGATATCGAAAAATATGTCCACATGTTTAGAGATAGAGGTGTCGATAAAATAACATACGGACATGACACTACTAGGAAAATGCTTATACACAGTAGCATAGTAGTAGCGCTGTAAAATAGTAACCGCTGCTGCTATTTAGCAGTAGCGCTTTTCCTAGAAAGCACTACTAGTAAAACTCTAGTAGTAGCGCTGGTAAGCAAAAATGCGCTACTACTATGTGGGACCAGAGGAGGCCACCGACGGTCGCTGGAGTTGTAGCACTGTATAGAAACAAGCGCTACTACTAACACTTTAGTAGCAGCGCTTGATTGTACTGCGCCGCTACTGCTAATGGGCCCCACTTAGTAGTAGCGCTGTTCCAGGAGAGCGCTACTACTAAGTCCCATAGCAGCAGCGCTTTTTGCCAAGCAGCGCTACTGCTAGTTGCGGCTGGTGCCACCTTTTCTACCCCCTCCCCCTCCTCCCCCACTTTGCCCTCTCTCCCCCTCCTTTCCCCTCTCCACTCTCCACTCTCCACCATTGTTGCTCTTCTTCTCTCTTCCTCCTACCTCTCTTCTCTTCTCTCCTCATTAATGGCACCCTCCTCCATAAATGGCCTCTCTCTTTCTCCTACACCTCTTTCCTCTCCCCCCATTAATGCCCCCCTCCCCCTAACCCCTCTCCATTAGTTAGCTAGCTAGATTCACCTCTCCTCCCCAACAACTAGATCTAGCTAGCTATTTAGCCAACCACACGTGCTCTCTCGATCGTTCTCTCTCATCATCTAATTAACCGCGCGTGCTCTCGGTCTCTCTCGGGAGATATATAGGTGAGTAAAAAGTTGTTCATTTCAAGAATGGGAATATGTGTGTGAATGAGAATATGTGTGTTTGGGATATATATATATATGGAGAGATTTGGGCGAGTGACATGCCCTCGAGTTGCTTATGTTTTGCCGAAATGTCGATTTATTTCCGTTTCGGTGAATTTCGAGCAAACTCAATATGTCCTATTTTTAGGCAAGGTCATGCCAAAATTTTATATATATGACTTTGAAGCATGCATTATTTATTTTATAACCCTTTTGCTTGTTATACCGTGCAGTCGGTCATGAAGGTGAGCGGATGGAAGGTGGAGCGGTACATGCAATCCGCGGTGATGGACATGTATGCAAATAATCGGACTAGGATTATATGTCCGTGTGCAAGATGCAAGGAAGGAGTCCTTTTGGACCCTTTTGATCGTGGCACTTTGAAGGCGCACCTGCTGATGAATGCTTTCATGGATGGCTATACTCAGTGGATAAGTGAAGAAGATGATGATGATGAGGACGTCCACATGGCAGGGAATAACGACATGGGGCTAGACGAAGAGATGACCGATCGACATGAAGACGATGGCGCCGGACATGTCGGCGGGGAAGAGTCCAGAAATGACGACGGCGGTGGAGAAGATTCCGGACACGGCGAAGAAGAGTCCGGACATGGCGGAGAAGAGGCGGCGGTCACGCCGCAGTCTTCGACGGTACTAAGTGCAGTCGTGCAGGACCCTCATGTTCGAGACCTCCTTCGCAAGAGTACGACTAGCGAGAGAGCTGCTTCTAGAAAGGAGGCCAAGCTGGCGCAACTTGAAGTAGACTCGAGGACTCCATTGTATGACGGTTGCGATCCCGAGGTGACCCGCTTGAGTTTCACGCTCGAACTTCTAAAGACGAAGGCCAAAAACAAATGGACAGACAAAAGCCTCGATGAGCATTTGAAGTATCTACATAATAAAGTTCTTCTCGCGGGGAACCTGTGTCCTACTAGTGTCGAGGAGGCCAAGAAAAACGTTTGCCCTTTTGATTTGCCGCGCATTAGGTACCACACATGCATCAACGATTGCATCATTTATCGGGGGGAGCACGCGGAAAAACCAGCTGTCCAGTGTGCAATGCTTCTTGATACAAGAAGGCAGGAAAGAAAGCTCCTCAGAAAGTTGGATGGTACTTTCCGATCACTCCCCGTCTGCAGCGGTATTTCGTAGATCCTAAGGAAGCAAAGCTCATGCGCTGGCACGCGGAGAGGAAGAAGCCCGACGATGGAGATGATCCGAGGCTGAGACACCTCATAGATGGTAGCCAGTGGAGAGCATTCAACGCTGTATATGGATTTGCTGCAGAAGATCCAAGGAACATCGTGCTTGGTGCGAGTACCGATGGCATGAATCTGTTTGGAAACTAGAACACCAACCACAGCACATGGCCCGTGTTTGTATGGATGTACAACCTCCCCCCATGGAAGTGCATGAAGACAAAGTACATACACATGAGCATGCTGATTCAAGGGCCGAAACAACCGGGAAATAGTATTAACCTGTATACGGGGCTTCTGCAAGAGGAGCTAGACACGTTATGGAAAACACCGGCATGGACATGAGACGCCAGCAAAGGAGAATATTTCCATATGAGAGCCGCGCAGATGACGACGGTGCACGACTATCTCGGTTATGGGTACACCTCAGGCCAGGTGTGCCATGGATACTGCGGATGCACTAGGTGCATGGATGATACAATGTCTCAGCAGCTTACGTCAACGAAAGATGGCGGGATCCGGGAAAATTGTGTACATGGGGCATCGTAGATGGCTCGAGAAGGATGACCCGTGGAGAAAGCGTGGAGATCTATTCAATGGGTTGGCTGAGCTTCGAGGACCTCCACGTAAGAGGAGCGGCGCCGAAATCGACGAGCTGTTGAGAAACTGGAAACAATGCCCCATGCCGGGAAAGATCAAAAAGGCGCCGGAGCCGCTGCTGAAGGTATGGAAAATGAGGTTTGTTTTCTGGGACTTGGAGTACTGGCCCAATCACGACACGCCTCATTGCCTTGATCAGATGCATATCACGAAGAATGTCCTTGAGAGCTTGCTTGGCACACTGATGAACATGCCGGAGAAGACCAAGGATGGGCCGAAGGCAAGGAAAGACTTGGAAGATTTGAAGATCAGGAAAGAGCTCCACCATAAAAAGTCGATGGAGGAGACGGAGACGGAGGAAGGGGAAAGGGGCAGAAAAGTCAACAAGAAGGAGGAGAATTATTGCCCCCCTTCTTGCTTCACCTTAAGTGCAAAGGAGATCGATCAATTCATCAAGTGCCTTATGGGAATCAAAGTCAGTTCCGGTTACTGTGGGAAGATAAGCAGATTTCTAGACCCCAAGAAGAAAAGGTTCAGCGGGATGAAGTCTCATGACTGTCACGTGATGATGACACAGATACTCCCGGTTGCCATTAGAGGGATAATGGACAAGCACATCCATGACACACTTACTGGTCTCTGCAACTTCTTCGACGTTATATCTCAAAAGTCCATAAGTGTGAAGCAGCTCCGAAGGCTACAGGAAGAGATCGTTGTCATACTATGTGAGCTTGAGATGTACTTCCCGCCCGCGTTCTTTGACGTCATGGTGCATCTGTGTGTCCACATCATGGACGACATCATCGACCTCGGGCCGACATTCCTTCACAGCATGATGCCGTTTGAGAGTATGAATGGGGTCATCAAAGGATTCGTTCGTAACATGTCCCGTCCCGAAGGGAGCATCGTCCAGGCGTATCTGACGCATGAGTGCGTCTCCTTTTGCAAGAATTATATAAGCGTCGGAGACCCTGCTGTTGGTTTGCCTGTCAAGAAGCACGATGGGAAGCTCGAAGGAGATGGTCACAACAACAGCCGGAGGGAACTGCACGTGGACTACTCGGATCGACGGAACGACTTTGACAGGGCTAACTTAGTAGTGCTACAACACCTAGATGTGGTAGATGATTATGTGGCACAGCACAAAGAAAGCATCGCAAAGAAGTACCATGATAAGGGGATGCTCAAGACGGACGACGAAGTTACTGTAGAGCACAACGCCACTTTCTTGCGTTGGTTCAAAGAGCAAGTTCTTGAAAATCCCCCGGAAGAGGGCAGTTCGGACGGATTGCTCATACACGCCTTAGCACATGGCCCCGCGCCCAAGCTCGCGACCTATCAGTCCTATGATATCAATGGGTACACGTTCTACACGGAGGCCAAAGACATGGACAGTGATTACCAGAACTCCGGGGTGACAATTCAATGCGTGACTGACGCCAACGGCACAACTGAAAGATTCTATGGAAGGGTCGAAGAGATCTGGGAGCTTGACTATGCTGGAATGCACGATGCGACGATGTTCCGTGTTAGATGGGCCAAGGACGTCGTAAGAGAAAACAAGTATTTCACCACCATGTCTATACCCAACGCGAAGAGCACTCCCGTGAACGTTAACATCATCGCCAAAAATGAGCCATGGGTACACGCTAAGCACGTGACACAATGCTTCTTCATACCCGACCCGGCCAATCCCAGCCGTGTTGTCGTGAGGAGATCCAAAAGGAGCATCGTCGGAATGGATGGAGTCGCCAACGAGGAAGACTACGACCAATACGGCAACCCGATGAGGGAAGATGACAATGACGATGCAGCATACGTGAAAAGAAGAATCAATACTACATTACCTAAGAAAGATCGTAATCCATGGCTCCGGAAAAGTCACAAGGAGGGGCTCAATTACTCGGCAACGAACAAGAAAAGGAAGAAGCTCAATGTGAAACATCGTCGAGGCAGCTGATCAGAAACCTACATTTATATATATATGTATCTATTTTGTGTATGCACTTAAGTAACCGTTATCGGTCAGCTGATATGTTACCACCACATGCATGGTTCCGGTGATATTCGCGTAGTGGGGGAGAGGGAGACGCCGTCGTCGGGAGAAAAAAACAAAAACAAAAGGGAGAAAGCAGTACAAAAGAAAAAGGAAAGTAAACAGAAAAGAAAAGGAAAATAATAAAAGAAAAGAAAACTAAAAACTAGAAAAGGAAAATAATAAAAAGAAACGAATAAAAATTGGAACAGTTAGGAGTAGCGCTGGATTGTCCAAAAAAAGCGCTACTACTATGTGCCATTAGCAGTAGTGCTGCATTACAACCCAGCGCTATAGCTAAGTTCGCTATAGCACTGGTTCACAATCCAGCGCTACTACTATTTTGAGTTAACCCGCGAGGGCTCAAATTTTGCCAAGTCCACCAAGTCCCAATCCCCCACTCTTCCACCACTCTGTCGCCGCCACCGTCGCCCTGTCCGCCCTCGCGCCGTCCATCGCCCTCGACCGCCGGCCGTCGCCCATGGCCGCCGTCGACCTCGTCGCCGGCCGTCTCCCGAGCCCGCCCTCGACCTCACCGGCGTCTCCCCTGCCCGCCCTCGACCACAATGCCGCCCCCGCCTCTCCCCTTCCCGCGCGCCCTCGACCTCGCCGCCGCCGTCGTCCGCCGCCCTCCACCTCCGTCCTCGGCTTCACCTGCATCGCCGTAAGCCTCACCTCTCCCCTGCCCTCCTCTCCCTCTCCTCTCCCCTGCCCTCCTCTCTCTCTCTGTTTAGGGCTTTTAGGGCAAGTTAGCAAATTTAGCAAAAAATTAGGTATAAAAATAGTAGCAAATAAAAAAAAAGTAGCAAATTAAAAAAAACAGTAGCAAAGTTAGCAAAGTTAGCAAAATTTTGAGCAAGTTAGCAAAAATAGTAGAGAGAGAGAGAGAGAGAGAGAGCAAGTTTGTAGCTATTTTTGTCATTTTTGTGCATTTAAGTACAAGCATGCTTTTGCTTGAATGATATATGTCATTGATGTTATATGTTGGTTTTGCAATGTCGGGTTGAATGTCGAAAAATATCCGAGTGGCCTATGTTTTTCCGGAATGTTGATTCATTTCCGTTCCGGCAAATTTCAGGCGCTCCATATGTCCACTTTTTAGCAAAGGTCATGCCGAAAATTTCCGTGATTTTCGGCATGACTTGTGCTAGAAACTAGGATATATGGAGTACCCAGGATTTGCCGGAAGGGGAATGAATCAACATTCCGACCAAACATAGGCCCCTTTTTCCTCTTCATTATATCTTTTATTTACAATTGTTGATCAATAGGAAACATGTCTACCGATGCCGAAGTCATGGGTGGTTCTGCTCGCCTCGAAGACCCCATCGAGGCAGCAAATCACTATTTCGATTACTTGCACGAACACTAGATGGGGTTGCTTGGTGGCGGCAGTGGCACCAACCCCGACACCGATGCCGACACCGGCACCAGCACTGGCACCGGGACCGACACCACCCCCGAGACCGGCAACAATGCTGTCGTAGCCGGTAAAGCACTGAAGAAGAAGAGGACACGAAGACCAAACGAGCTTGGCATCGGACAAATTGTGGTCACGGAGATGCACCCCAAGAAGTTAGAGCTAACGGCGCTGGAGGATGCGCACTCTTGCTGGGGCAATCAACTTGGATGCATCCTCAGGGAAACCGCCAACATCAATGACGAGAGGTTGAAGCAGATACCACATATGGAGCACATGCTCCTAAAGAAGTTGCACAATAGGTTCCTGTTCCCTGGCCGGAATGAAGGCAAATATAAAGAGCCGTGGGACGATGTCGCCATGACAAAGATAAACGACAAGGCGATGGTGACGTTCACCAATGACTTGTCCTCCTGGAAAGTTCGGGTGAAAAAAGCGATTGGGAAGAATGAACCGTGGTCCAAGATTCATGCTGATAATCCGACAATAATGGAAGAGGACTTTGCAAAATTCAAGGAGAATTGCGGTAAAGAAGAAGTCAAGGCAAGGTCAGAGAAAATGAAGGCGCTCCAGGCCAGGAACACGCCTCCCCACCGCCTCGGAAGCCGTGGTTACGAGGGGAAGAGGCACGTATGGGCCAAGGAGGACGCCGAACATGAAAGTCACGGAATCCCAGCCCCTTGGCGGAGTTCACCGACCCGCTGGAGCATGACTGGATCAGGGCCCGGTACAAGTGGGACAAAGTCAAAAAGATCTTTTACACGGACCCGAACACGAGGGAGTTCATGAGACTTCTGGTAATTGTTATATTACCACATTATCATATTAGCTTCCAATCAATTCGACTGCAATTTTTGTCACATTAGTAAACCATCCACGTTCCTTTTGCAGAAAGAGCAGCACCAAAAGGCAGCCGAAAGCGATGAGTCATCACAGTCGTCGGCGAGGCCCAAGTGGGACACCCCATTCAACCGGGCCCTGAACATACTGAAAAGGTCCCGGTGGACAAGCCGCCGTCCTATGGACGTGTGCACGGCGTCGGAGATGGCGCCTCATGGAAGACGTGCTACCACAAGGAGCCAGAGGAAAGAAGGAAGAGACGGTCGGTCGTCACTCAGCAGAGCATCGACAAGAAGGTCGCGATTGCGGTCAATAAGACCAAATCTGAGACCAAAGAAGAGTTGCTCGGGGCCGTCAATGCAGCAGTCACTTACGCGGTGGTCAGCTTGCTTCCGGCACTTTTCGATTTCACGAAGAACAATCCAAATGCACGGCCGGAGGACTTTCCCCTTCCCAGCTTTGTCGGGAGCAATTCGGCGAACACCACAGCACCAGCACCTGATCAAGCAACCGCAAAAGGTCCCGCTCCTGTTCATAGCAGCCCGACCTCCGTCTCTTGCATGCTCGGTGCGCCTTCATCGCTGGCTGAGCTCGACGCCCTCATGGTAATTACGTGTCATACCCTTTTCACCAGCATGTCTATAGTCTTCTGTTTCAGTTGCCTTTCGGATGTTTGACGTCGCAGATATGTCTCCTTCGTAGGCCGACGACACCCCGTGCACCCTACTCTACGACATCAAGGGCCAGAAGGTGGCCGTGGGAAAGGCAACGATCGTGAAGCCTAAGGACCGCATGTTCCACAACCGAGAGATGCCCGATGGCGTCTTCAAGGTTAACGTGGCCAGTGTCTTAGCGGGCTTCGAGAATTTGCCTCCTCCGGTACCAGTCGATGACGACGAGACCCCTAAGATGATTGGCACATGCAAGAGCTGGTTCTTTCCTTGGCCGAAGTCTCTTCTTCATCTCGAGGCGCCCAGTATCACGCCAACGCCACCTTCTCAAGAAGGTATGAACACCACCCCACCTACCACATTACCTGCACCTGTCGTGGCGAGTGATAGCGGATGACGCGAGGGAGAGCCTCCATTAGTGCCAGATGATGTAGCCCCCGCTATTAAAGAAGCAAATGTTGATGATGACATGGAGGATGATGATGATGACCCAGACAAGTATTTCAATACCGCCTATGATGATGGAGGATTGATGGCTCAGGACGACGAAGACTCAGGCTATGAACGTGGAGATGATGACTTGATGCTGGCTGATTTGCCGGAGCCGGAACGTCCTAAGGCGGAATGCAAAAAGTCTCTCTTCAAGCAATCCTCGCAGGAGACGCCTCCAGATGCTGCCTGTACCCAGCAACCCCCCGAGGCCCGTCCACTGATTAGCCCGACGACACTAGGGGTGGTGGTTAGGGAAGGTATGGTGGGCTCACTACCGCCACCCGCCAAGAAGCAAAGGAGGAGACCGGACAGGAAAGGCCCTAAAGGCGCAGAGCTGCTTCAAGCAGCCAGCCGCCTCCGAAGCCCCGGGTGGTAGACAGAATACTTGTCGAAGGTAAGAAGCGTTTCCATGTCGCCGGCGACCCGATCCTACCTGCCAAAGCGCTAGAGCACATACTGAACAATGATCTAAGGAGACTCCATGAAGATATGCTGGCCAGAGAGAAAAGCCTTCTCATCGCGGAAAAACCAGGATACCCGCTTTACGCGGCTCAGGTGCCGGGTGGGAAGTTGTACATCGAGAGATGGCCCGCGAATAAGTTCATCCTGCGATTTGACTACATCTACGACATGTTCCACATGACCAAGCTAGATTTCCAGTTCATCCGCATGTATGCGCTGTATCTGAACTACTTCATCAGGGTCGAGAACATCAAATATATCTGCGTCGCGGACCCGTTCTATCTGCACGAGAGCTTCTTGGGAGTTTGCAAAGAGCACCGTGACTATGCGAGCAAGTACCTCGGCGACTTCATGATCTCTAATAATAACAAGGAAGCGATTCTCGTGCCTTATCATCCCACGTAAGTCATCCGCACATATCCTTTCGTAAGTGTTAATCATTCCTTTACAAGCATGGAGGCTAATTTGAGGTGTACTTAATTTGCGCAGCGGGGGGGGGGGGCGCCGTCCTCATCGTTCTGTACCCGGAATACTCCCATGCTATGTACTTGGACTCATCGAAGAACCTTAGGAAAAAGGATTACAAGCACATAAAGAGTGTTCTCGATAGTGCCCTGTTAACCTTCAGCCTGTCTGGTGGATATATCAAGGTGAAAAAGTACAGGAATCGCGGGCTGGCTTTCGGTCATAAGACCGACTTCTACTGCATCCAGCAACCGCACACCAGTATGGCTGATGGATTCTACCTCATGCATCACCTGCTGGAGTACAGAAGGGATAATCAACGCCTTCGCATGTCACCTACTACCAACGATGCCGAGATTGTCAGCTGGGCCACAAGCATAGGAAAGACACCAGATCATCGAATCAGAGCTGAGTTTTATCACGTACAGTGTGAACTTGCCCAAGTGATCATGAAGCAGGTCCTCGAACCAACAGGGATGTTCTACCATGGGCCAATCACGCGGGAAGATGTCCGAGCACTGCTACTTGCTCAGCGTCTGGACCTGAAGCCTTTCAAGAAGCTCGGGTGCTTCCTCCCTGACTATGAAGATTGGACCGCCGACATGGAGGACTGATTGTTGATGACAATGTGTCACTACTGTCTTTTTCTATGGCAAAACTTTGAATTTATGCACGGCGAAACTATGTGATGTAACTAAACTGTGGTCCTGAACTAGCGTAGATCGCTCTAGTTAATTAGTTTGGGTATGAGGAACTTCGTCATTTATGTTTACTATTGGTTGCTTGTATTTTGCTAATTATGCCTCTTTGTTTTCTTAAGTACATTATGTTGCATATTATCGTTCAATTCATCAACTCACGATGCAGGTACATAGATCAGAGATGGCGAAGGGCTACTACGCCGTGTACATTGGGAGGGTTCCAGGAGTCTACGACCACTGGCTAGCCGCTCAGGCCCAGGTGCACAGGTACCCGGGTGCTAGCCACAGTGGGTTCGACAGCAGAGCCGAAGCGGAAAGTAGTTACTTGAGGTGGACACTCCAGCATGAGTAGGGGCGGGACCGCCGGTACTACATAGTCGCGCTCTTGCTCATGCTGATCGCTCTTCTCTTCTACATCATGGTTTAGATAGAGATGATGAAACTTGCGTGTGTGCCATGACCATGCAGTTGCACTTATTCGAGACATGACATGATCGCACTTGTATATCGCTATTTTCAATATGTGATGATATTTGTGTTGAATGATGATGATGATGGTATGACAAGACTACTGTATGTCTATGATATGATGAGAATAGTGTATGTTTAGTATGATCTGATGAAACTTTTGTATAGAGCCTGTATAAATACAGCACAAATACGTAGAGGGGTGCGGACCGGCGAAAGCAGGAACATTAGCAGTAGCGCTGGAAAGCACCTAGCAGTAGCGCTGACTTAGCAGCAACGCTTCCTGTGAACAAGCGCTACAGATAGTTATCAGTAGCGCTGGTCCAGGAAGCGCTACTGCTAACAATACTTACCAGTAGCACTGCCCATTACAGCGCTACTGCTACAACTTAGCTGTAGCGCGCTAGCAGTAGAGCTGGACCCAGCACTACTGCTATGCATATTTCAAGCGCTACTACTAGGGTTTTCCCTAGTAGTGTGAGGGCATCATGATCATCTTTAGAACAGCAACATATATTGTCATATAATTCCTTATGCTAAAGTAACAATTCGTTCACAAGGTAAAGTATGAATCAGAAACTTCATTGAAAACTAACAAACTATGATCTAAGTCATTGAAGCAATTGCAATTTATCATAACATCGGAAAGAGTCAATATAAGAGCTGTTCAGCAAGTCCACATACTCAACTATCATTTAGTCTTTCACAATTTCTAACACTCACGCGATATTTATGGGTACAAAGTTTCAATCGGACACAGAGAAAGATAGGGGCTTATAGTTTCGCCTCCCAACCTTTTACCTCAAGGGTAATGTCAACAATAATACTTTATGATAACCTACATCCGAGTGGATATATATATATATATATATATATATATATATCTGGATCTTTCTCCAACACATAGTGCTTGCCAAAGGAAAGAGTGTAAAAAGGAAAGGTGATGATCACCATGACTCTTGTATAAGGGTAGAAGATAAAAGTAGAAGATAGGCCCTTCGCAGAGGGAAGCAGAGGTTGTCATGCGCTTTTATGGTTGGATGCACAAAATCTTAGTGCAAAAGAACGTCACTTTATATTGCCGCTTGTGATAAAGAACTTTATTATGCAGTCTATCGCTTTTATTTCTTCCATATCACAAGTTCGTATAAAGCTTATTTTGTTCACACTAATAGATCACACATATTTAGAGAGCAATTTTTATTGCATGCACCGATGACAACTTACTTGAAGGATCTTACTCAATCCATAGGTAGGTATGGTGGACTCTCATGGCAAAACTGGGTTTAAGGGATATTTGGATGCACAAGTAGTATCTCTACTTGGTGCAAAGAATTTGGCTAGCATGAGAGGGAAAAGCAAGCTCAACATGTTGGAGGATCCATGACAATATAACTTCTATTCGGATATAAGAAAACATAACACATTATGTTGTCTTCCTTGTCCAACATCAACTTTTTAGCATGTCATATTTTAATGAGTGCTCACAATTACAAAAGATGTCCAAGATAGTATATTTATATGTGAAACCTCTCTTTCTTTATTACTTCCTATTAATTGCAACAATGACGAAAACTATGTTTGTCAACTCTCAACAAATTTATTCATCATACTCTTTATATGTGAAGTCATTACTCTCCATAAGATCAATATACGATCTCTTTATTTCATTTTTTTCCTTTCTTTTATTTATATGCCCTCAAGATCATAGCAAGAAAGTAAAGCCCTCAACTCAAAACTACTTTTTATTATATATAACTCACGGACTCGATTACATAGATAGATCTCAAAACAAAACTTAAAGCTAGATCATACTAAAACTTTATTCTACTAGATCAAGGTATAACCAAAAGGATTGAACTAAGAAAAATGATAAAGGTAAAGGTGTGATGGTGATACGATACCGGGGCACCTCCCCCAAGCTTGGCAGTTGCCAAGGGGAGTGCCCATACCCATGTATTTATGTCTCTTTCTTCAGAGGTGGTGATGTGATATTCTTGGCGATGATGCCCCTTAGGATGTGATTCTCTTCCTCCATTGATTGCCCAAAGTGGTCAGCTTCGCTGTATGCTCTTGGGCCCGGTGTCGGGTGAGATACACAACTCTCCCCGACCGACTCTTGCGAAGACATCTTGCTCTAAATCTGCTGCTGAAACAGCTCAAAACAAAAACAAAAGATTTTGTCGTGGTAAGGTGGTCAAAACCTTCGGGAGATTATATAATGAATTTTTACCAACCAAAAGAAGTATTATGCAAGAAAACGGAGTCCGGAGGGCACACGAGGTGGCCACAAGGTCGGGGGGCGCACCTAGGGGGGTAGGGCGCGCCCTCCACCCTTGTGGTCGTCTCGTGTCTCTTTCGAACTATTTTTAATTTTCCTAATTTTTTAAATATTCCAAAACGGAGAAAAATTATCATTGGAAACGTTTTGGAGTCGGTTTACTTACCGTACCACATACCTATTCCTTTTTGAAGTCTGAAACATTCTGGAAAGTGTCCCTTATGTACTCCTCCGGTGTTACGCTGTCAATAATATTGGTCTCAACATTTATGGGAGTACCTGAGATATAATGTTTGATTCTTTGACCGTTTACCACCTTTGGATTTGTGCCTTCGGCGTTGTTGATTTTTATGGCACCGGAACGATAGACCTCCTCGATAATGTAAGGACCTTCCCATTTAGAGAGAAGCTTTCCTGCAAAAAATCTTAAACGAGAGTTGTATAGCAAAATATGATCACCTATATTAAACTCACGCTTTTGTATCCTTTTGTCATGCCATCTTTTAACTTTTTCTTTAAACAACTTGGCATTCTCATAGGCTTGGGTTGTCCATTCAGCAAGCGAGCTTATGTCAAATAATCTCTTCTCACCGGCAAGTTTGAAATCATAATTGAGCTCTTTAATAGCCCAATAAGCTTTATGTTCTAATTCAAGAGGTAACTGACAAGCCTTTCCATAAACCATTTTATATGGAGACATACCCATAGGGTTTTTATAAGCAGTTCTATAAGCCCATAATGCATCATCAAGTTTCTTAGACCAATTCTTTCTAGATCTATTAACAGTCTTTTGCAAAATCAATTTAATTTCTCTATTGCTCAATTCTACTTGACCACTAGACTGAGGATGATAAGGAGATGCAATTCTATGGTTGACATCATATTTAGCAAGAATTTTACAGAAAGCACCATGAATAAAATGTGAACCACCATCAGTCATCAAGTATCTAGGGACTCCAAACCTCAGAAAAATAACTTCTTTAAGCATCTTAATAGAAGTGTTATGATCAACACTACTAGTTGGAATAGCTTCTACCCACTTAGTAACGTAATCAACAGCAACTAAAATATGTGTATACCCATTAGAGGAAGGAAAAGGTCCCATATAATCAAAGCCCCAAACATCAAATGGTTCAATAACAAGTGAATAATTCATACGCATTTCCTGACGTCTACTAATATTCATCACATGACATGACAAACTTACGAGCATCCTTGAAGAGAGTAGGCCAATAAAAACCAGATTGCAATACCTTGTGTGCAGTTCTATCTCCAGCGTGGTGTCCTCTGTAAGACTCGGAGTGGCACTTGCGTAGGATCTGTTCCTGTTCATGCTCAAGTACACAACGTCTAATAACACCATCTACTCCTTCTTTATAAAGGTGTGGGTCATCCCAAAAGTAATGTCTTAAATCATAGAAAAACTTTTTCTTTTGCTGGTATGTGAAACTAGGTGGTATAAATTTAGCAACAATGTAATTAGCATAATCAGCATACCATGGAGTATTATGAGAAGCATTTATGAAAGCTAATTGCTCATCAGGAAAGCAATCATCAATAGGCAGTGGGTCATCAAGAACATTTTCTAACCTAGAGAGGTTGTCTGCAACGGGGTTCTCAGCTCCCTTTCTATCAATAATATGCAAATCAAATTCTTGTAGCAAGAGAACCCATCTAATAAGTCTAGGTTTAGCATCTTTCTTTTCCATAAGATATTTAATAGCAGCATCATCAGTGTGAACAGTTACTTTGGAATCAACAATATAGGATCTGAACTTATCACAAGCAAAGACAACTGCTAGAAATTCTTTTTCAGTAGTAGCATAATTTCTCTGGGCACTATCTAGAGTTTTACTAGCATAATGAATAACATTCAATTTCTTATCAACTCTTTGTCCTAGAACAGCCCCAATAGCATAATCACTAGCATCACACATAATTTCAAAGGGTAAATTCCAATCAGGTGGCTGAACAATAGGTGCAGAAATCAAGGCTTTCTTAAGTATTTCAAATGGTTCTACACAATCATCATCAAAAACAAAAGGAACATCTTTTTGCAAGAGATTAGTGAGAGGCCTAGAAATTTTAGAGAAGTCTTTAATAAACCTCCTATAGAAACCAGCATGACCAAGGAAACTTCTTATACCTTTGATATCTTTAGGACTCGGCATCTTTTCAATAGCATCTACTTTAGCTTTATCAACTTCAATACCTCTTTTAGAAATTTTATGCCCCAAGACAATACCTTCATTAACCATAAAGTGGCACTTCTCCCAATTCAAGACAAGATTAGTTTCTTCACATCTCTGCAAAACTCGATCAAGGTTGCTCAAGCAATCATCAAAAGAAGTTCCGTAAACGGCGAAATCATCCATGAAAACCTCAATAATCTTTTCACAAAAATCAGAGAATATAGCCATCATACATCTTTGAAAGGTAGCAAGTGCATTGCATAAACCAAAAGGCATGCATCTATAAGCAAAGGTACCGAAAGGGCAAGTAAAAGTGGTTTTCTCTTTATCATCTTTTGACACTGGTATTTGAGAGAAACCAGAATAACCATCTAGAAAGCAAAAATGTGTATGTTTGGATAGTCTTTCTAGCATTTGATCAATAAAAGGTAGAGGGTAATGATCTTTTCCAGTAGCCTTATTCAACTTGCAAAAATCAATTACCATTCTATAACCCGTAACAATTCTTTGTGGGATCAATTCATTCTTATCATTAGGAACAACAGTAATACCTCCCTTCTTTGGGACACAATGAACAGGACTTACCCACTAACTATCAGCAATAGGATAAATTATACCTGCTTCCAGAAGCTTTAGTATTTCTTTTTCTTACCACCTCTTTCATCTTAGGATGTAACCGTCGTTGGTGATCAACAACTGGTTTAGCATCTTTCTCCAATTTAATTTTGTGCTGGCATAGAGTGGGACTAATGCCCTTAAGATCATCAAGAGTATATCCAATAGCAGCATGGTGCTTCTTCAGAGTTTTCAATAATCTCTTTTCTTCAAGCTCTGAAAGGTTAGCACTAATAATAATAGGATATATCTTCTTTTCATTGAGATAAGCATATTTCAAAGTATCCGGTAATTGTTTAAGCTCAAACACGGGATCACCCTTAGGTGGAGGAGGATCCCCAAGGATTTCAACAGGAAAATTGTGTTTCAAAATAGGCCCTTGATTAAAGAATACTTCATCTATTTCCCTTCTTTCATTCATAGACAAATCATTTTCATGGTCTAGCAAATATTGTTCTAAAGGATCAGTAGGAGGCA
This sequence comes from Thinopyrum elongatum, assembly GCA_011799875.1. Taxonomy (NCBI): domain Eukaryota; kingdom Viridiplantae; phylum Streptophyta; class Magnoliopsida; order Poales; family Poaceae; genus Thinopyrum; species Thinopyrum elongatum. Next base: position 66,839,219 of record CM022302.1, on the reverse strand, counting down.
CGGCAATAGAAGCAAGACCAATAATTTCGTCCTTACTAGGCAATTCTTTATCATGGGGTTGTCTACGAAATTTAGAGCAATTAAAATCATGAGACATATCCCTTAAACCAACAGTAATGATATCTTTCTCGCAATCTATCTTAGCATTAACAGTATTCAAGAAAGGTCTACCAAATATAATGGGACAAAAGTCATCTTGTGGGGAACCTAGAACAAGAAAAGCAGCAGGATATATTATCTTCCCACACAAGACTTCAACATCTCTAACAATCCCAATTGGTGATATAGTATCTCTATTGGCAAGCTTAATAGTAACATCAATATCTTCTATTTCAGCAGGTGCAATATCATTCATAATTTCTTTATATAAGGAATAAGGAATTGCACTCACACTAGCACCCACATCGCATAAGACATGATAACAATGATCTCCTATTTTAATGGAAACAACAGGCATGCCAACAACAGGTCTATGTTTATCTTTAGTATCAGGTTTAGCAATTCTAGCAGCTTCATCATAGAAATAAATAACATGCCCATAAATATTATCAACCAAGAGATCTTTAACCATAGCAACACTAGGTTCAACTTTAATTTGTTCAGGGGGTGTAGGTGTTCTAGTATAACTCTTACGAACCACAGTTGAAGCTTTAGCATGATCCTTTATTCTAACAGGGAAAGGTGGTTTCTCAATATAAGCAGTAGGAACAATGGGATCAACATTATAAGTAATAGTTTCTTCTTCAACTTTAATAGGTTCTACTACTTTAACTTCAATGGGAGGATGATATTTAAACCACTTCTCCTTAGGGAGATCAACATGAGTAGCAAAGGATTCACAGAAAGAAGCTACTATCTCAGAGTCAAGTCCATATTTAGTGCTAAAATCACGAAAAGCATCGGTATCCATAAAAGATTTAACACAATCAAACTTAAGGTTTATACTTGACTCATTACCTTTGTTGAGGTCCCAATCTTTAGAGTTGCGTTTAATTCTTTCCAATAAATCCCATTTGAATTCAATAGTCTTCTTCATAAAAGAACCAGTACAAGAAGTATCGAGCATGGATCGATCATTATGAGAAAGCCGAGCATAAAAATTTTGAATAATAATTTCTCTTGGGAGCTCATGATTGGGGCATGAATATAACATTGACTTAAGCCTCCCCCAAGCTTGAGCGATACTTTCTCCTTCACGAGGCCAAAAATTATATATATAATTCCGATCACGATGAACCAGATGCATAGGAAAAAACTTCTGATGAAATTCCAATTTCAATCGGTTGTAGTTCCATGATCCAATATCATCACATAGCCTATACCATGTCAATGCCTTCTCCTTCAAAGATAAAGGGACGAACTTCTTCTTGACTTCATCCTCGGCAAACCTGCAAGCTTAAATAATCCACAAACTTCATCCACATAGATTAGATGCATATCAGGATGTAATGTTCGATCTCCTGTGTAAGGATGACCTAGCAGTTTCTCTATCATACCCGAAGGAATTTCATAATAAATATTTTCAGTAGGTGCAGTAGGTTGAGGAGCAACTCTTTGCTCTTATGTTCGAGGTGAAGATACCCCGAACAAACCCCTCAAAGGATTACTTTCCATAGTAACAAGTGACAGTAAATTTCAGCACACAATATAAATGTTTCCTTACCAAATTCCACTCACCAAAGGCGCTTCACTCCCCGGCAATGGCGCCAGAAAAGAGTCTTGATGAACCACAAGTATAGGGGATCTATCGTAGTCCTTTCGATAAGTAAGAGTGTCAAACCCAACGAGGAGCAGAAGGAAATGACAAGCGGTTTTCAGCAAGGTATTCTCTGCAAGCACTGAAATTATCTGTAACAGATAGTTGTGTGATAAGATAATTCGTAACGGGTAACAAGTAACAAAAGTAAACAAGGTGCAGCAAGGTGGCCCAATCCTTTTTGTAGCAAAGGACAAGCCTGGACGAACTCTTATATAAAGCAAAGCGCTCCCGAGGACACATGGGAATTATTGTCAAGCTAGTTTTTATCATGCTCATATGATTCATGTTCGTTACTTTGATAATTTGATATGTGGGTGGACCGGTGCTTGGGTGTTGTCCTTCTTTGGACAAGCCTCCCACTTATGATTAACCCCTCTCGCAAGCATCCGCAACTACGAAAGAAGAATTAAGGTATACCTAACCATAGCATGAAACATATGGATCCAAATCAGCCCCTTACGAAGCAACGCATAAACTAGGGTTTAAGCTTCTGTCACTCTAGCAACCCATCATCTACTTATTACTTCCCAATGACTTCCCCTAGGCCCAAATCATGGTGAAGTGTTATGTAGTCGACTTTCACATAACACCACTAGAGGAGAGACAACATACATCTCATCAAAATATCGAACGAATACCAAATTCACATGATTACTTATAACAAGACTTCTCCCATGTCCTCAGGAACAAACGTAACTACTCACAAAGCATATTCATGTTCATAGTTAGAGGAGTATTAATTATCATTAAGGATCTGAACATATGATCTTCCACCGAATAAACCAACTAGCATCAACTACAAGGAGTAATCAACACTACTAGCAACCCACAGGTACCAATCTGAGGTTTTGAGACAAAGATCGGATACAAGAGATGAACTAGGGTTTGATAGGAGATGGTGCTGGTGAAGATGTTGATGGAGATTGACCCACCCTCGATGAGAGGATCGATGGTGATGACGATGGCGATGATTTCCCCCTCCCGGAGGGATGTTTCCGCGGCAGAACAGCTCTGCCGGAGCCCTAGATTGGTTCTGCCCAGGTTCCGCCTCGAGACGGCGGCGCTTCATCCCGAAAGCTTCCTTCTGATTTTTTCCAGGGTAAAAGACACCATATAGCAGAAGATGAGCATCGGAGGCCTGACAGGGGGCCCACAAGGTCGGAGGGCGCGCCCAGGGGGGTAGGGCATGCCCTCCAACCTTGTGGCTGGCTGGTGGCCCCCCTCTGGTTCTTTCTTCGCCCAATATTTTTTATTAATTCCAAAAACATGCTCCGTGAAGTTTCAGGACTTTTGGAGTTGTGCAGAATAGGTCTCTAATATTTGCTCATTTTCCAGTCCAGAATTCTAGCTGCCGGCATTCTCCCTCTTCATGTAAACCTTGTAAAATAAGAGAGAAAAGGCATAAGTATTGTGATATAATGTGTAATAATAGCCCATAATGCAATAAATATTGATATAAAAGCATGATGCAAAATGGACATATCAGCGACCCCCACGAGCTCATCTTCTGCCTGCGGCCGCCGGCGCTTCTCCGGCGAATGACGCCGATCTGCTGCTCCTAAGCGTTCGCCGGACAACCGTGTGCCCTCCCGGTGAGCACCCGCTCCTTTCCCCTCTCTCTATGGTGCTGTTCGCCGCCCGTAGCCGCTGCTCCACTAGCACCCGCACGCATCGCCGCCGACGAGCTCGCCGTCGTGGCCATCATGACTGTCACGCGCGGTTGAGCCTCGCATCGAGCTCCTGGATCTCGTGCGAGTCCAACGCCACCACTAGCACGCCTCCCCGTGTTGTGCAGCTCCTGTTCCACCGATGTCCGACTCCGTCGTCCGCCGGCGATGACCTAGCGCTCCGCTCCGGCCGTTTCAGCTCGGGCTCGTGTCGTAGATCGACGCGGAACGTTGCTCCCGTTCGAACGCGACCAACCACCGTCGTTTTGACCACTGGACGGCGATTTCCGACGTGGTCCGTGGCTGGGCCGCCATGTATTTGGTCGCCGGCAATGCTCTGGTGCCGTCCGCCGACATGGACGTGTGGGACCCACCCCTATGAGACTGCCCGTGGGCCCTAGCGCCTCAGTTGACCTCGTTGACCACGGTCAACGAGGGTTACTGTTCACCCCTGTGTATGACATGTGGGCCCCCTTCATTAATTAGACTAATTAGGCTTTTAAATTTAATATGTTAATTAACCAGACACTGACATGTGGGGCCCAGCTGTTAATTAACTTTGTTTAATTAAAATAAACCCCTGTTAGCCCCACTGTCTATGACAGGTGGGACCCACTGGTCAGTTTGACCAGTCAAACGGGTCAGCTGGCTGCTGACGTCACAATGACCTCATGCTGACGCAATATTCTATTTTTGTTGTTTAAATAATTCCAGAAAATGTTTAAATCTTTAGAAATTCGTAGAAAATAAACCGGAGCTCGGATGGAAAAACTTTATACATGAAAGTTGCTCAGAAAAATCCCACGAATCCAACCGTGCCATCTGTTTCTGTGTCGGGACCCTCTAAGTAGGTGAACCCGCAACTTTTCACCCATTTCTGGTAGATGAATAGTGCATATATACTGGTTAATAAATCCAACTTTAATCCTAAAATAACTAAAATGATTTAGATATGCTTTTAGGCAACCCTGCACTGCACGTTAGCATAGCATGCTCTGTGTTGCATAAGTTTGCTGTGTATTTATCTGTTTATTCCCCCTTTTCTCTCTCGGTAGATCCCAGTACCGATGTAGTCCCCGAGACCGACGCAGCTCCGGAGTTCGACTAAACTGTTGGCGACCCTTCTTTTGCCGCAGAGCTTCCAGGAAAGCACTCCCTTTGAACAAGCCGATATCACCTATTCTTTCTCTCTTATGCTTGCATTAGAAATTGCTACTGCTACTGTTTATCCTATTTCTGATGCATAGCCTATTTTTGTAACTGCTGTTGATACCTACTTGCTTATCCTAAACTGCTTAGTATAGGCTGGTTAGAGACCCACCAGAGACCCTACTTTGTCCTAGTTGCCCCGCTGGATTATCAGATGACTCGATTAGCATGATCGACAACCAGGCCCCGGCACTGCACATCACCCCCTTAGTTGTACGACACTGCAGCGTTACTATCGAGTGCCGAGGGTGATACCTCGTTTAGCACTTCTGATGTTAACTCTGTAGAGTGGCTATTCGGTCGTGGTCATCGAGGGTGATTCCTCCTTCACCACTTCCGATTACGACGCCGTCGTGCAACACCTCAAGTGTGAACCTCGAGGGTGATTCCTCCTAAGTTCACCTTGACGATTACATCAGGTGGAATCCATCGAGGGTGATTCCTTGGATTTCCCCCTGGTGTTTGGACACACGGTTACTTTGACTTAACACAGAACCATGATGACATCGGGTCGGCCCTGAGGGGTACCCGCGAGTGATGGGAAGTCGGGTTGTCCTGGAGGGTACCCGAGAGATAATTATGAGGCGTGGCCGGGCATTCTTAGCCCTTGCCGCAAGTCCTCGAGACGGGGCGACGGGGTCACATCGATCGTGAGTCTCTGCTCGTTACCGCACGCTACCAATGCACTAACGATTTGGATATTTGATCTAAGTGGGCCTTTTGGCCCGATAGCACTAACCATCACGCAGGAATAAATATGGGTACTCTGCATCGTATGCATCAGCCGAAAGCTCTGTCGGACGTCCATTTCAGCATCGCGGCACGGCTGGGCCGGCGCCATCCTATAGTGGTGGTACCGAGATTCGCCCTGCACGCAACGACCCGGAGTGCACAGGGCGATGGCCGAAGACCCCTGAGCGCTTAGGATATAGACCGACGGGACCTCTCTGCTGAGCTTTAGGTAGGGCTGCGGCGTGTCGTTTGGCCGAGGCCGGGCATGACCCAGAAAAGTGTGTCCGGCCGGAGTTAATCGAGCGTGGTGGGTAAGTTGGTGCACCCCTGCAGGGAAGAACTAATGTATGCATAGCCGGATCCTCGGTAACGGACGCTCGGAGTTGTATCCCGATCGATACAACTAGAACTGGATACTTGAGATGAGAAATGGATAGTATGGCTCTGGGATTGCTTTCTCGCAGGGAATCGAGGAAGGATCTCTGGGCAAGGTTGATAACACTACTACTACTATTTATGGTGCTGATCTACACTCTTCTAATGCTGCAAGACCACTGAAGATGCTAGTCTTTGATAGGACTAGGCATTACCTCTATTCTGGCATTTCTGTAGCCCAGTCCACATATACAGCTTTTCTTTGATAATGTTGCATATGTAGTGTAGATCCTTGCTTGCTGAGTACTTCGGATGAGTACTCACGGTTGCTTTGCTTCCTCTTTTTCCCCATATCCGTTTGATGCAACCAGATGACGGAGCCCGTGAGACAGCTGCCCCCGCCGACGACTACTACTACTACCCCGAGGGTGGTTACTACTTCAAGTTGGCTGACGACCAGGAGTAGGTTCGAAGGGTCCCAGGCAGGAGGCCTGCGCCTTTTTGATCATAGTGTTTTTCTTTTGCCCCGCCTTTTAAAGGCCTATCTGTCTTTCTTTTATATCTATACTCAGATATCTAATGCTTCCGCTGACGCTTGTAAGAGAGCTTATGTATTCTAGCCCTTGAGGCCCCTGGCTTGTAACATAAAGCTTGTATTATTTGAATTTCTGTCTAGAGTTGTGTTGTGATATCTTCAAGTGAGTCCTTAGGCTTGATCATGTGCATTTGCGTGTATGATTAGTGCACGGTCGAGCCGGAGCATCACAGTGATCATGCTACTATAAAATATCTTATGGAAAAGATGCTAAACCTAGACTCATTAGGTGGGTTCTCTTGCTACAAGAATTTGATTTACATATCATTGATAGGAAAGGAGCTGAGAACCCCGTAGCTGATAACTTGTCTAGGTTAGAAAATATTCTTGATGACCCACTACCTATTGATGATAGCTTTCCTGATGAACAACTAGCTGCAATAAATGTTTCTCATAATACTCCTTGGTATGCTGACTATGCTAATTACATTGTTGCTAAATACATACCACCCAGTTTCACATACCAACAAAAGAAAAAAATTCTTCTATGATTTAAGACATTACTTTTGGGATGACACACATCTTTATAAAGAAGGAGTAGGTGGTATTATTATATGTTGTGTACCTGAGCATGAACAGGAACAAATCCTATGGAAATGTCACTCCGAAGCTTATGGAGGACATCATGCGGGAGATAGAACTGCTCACAAGGTATTGCAATCTGGTTTTTATTGGCCTACTCTCTTCAAGGATGCCCGTAAGTTTGTTTTATCTTGTGATGAATGTCAAAGGATAGGTAATATTGGTAAGCCTCATGAAATGCCTATGAATTATTCACTTGTTGTTGAACCATTTGATGTTTGGGGTTTTGATTACATGGGACCTTTTCCTTCCCCTAATGGGTATACACATATTTTGGTTGTTGTTGATTATGTTACTAAGTGGGTAGAAGCTATTCCAACTAGTAGTGCTGGTCATAACACTTCCATTAAAATGCTTAAAGAAGTTATTTTCCCAAGGTTTGGAGTCCCTAGATATTTAATGACTGATGGTGGTTCACATTTTATTCATGGTGCTTTCCGTAAAATGCTTGCTAAATATGATGTTAACATAGAATTGCTTCACCCTATCATCCTCAATCTAGTGGTCAAGTTGAACTTAGCAATAGAGAAATAAAATTAATATTACAAAAAACTGTCAATAGGTCCCGAAAGAATTGGTCTAAGAAACTAGATGATGCACTTTGGGCCTACAGAACAGCATACAAAAATCCTATGGGTATGTCTCCATATAAAATGGTTTATGGAAAAGCTTGTCATTTGCCTCTTGAGTTAGAACATAAAGCATATTGGGCAATTAAAGAACTCAACTATGATTTCAAACTTGCCGGTGAAAAGAGGTTATTTGATATTATCTCACTAGATGAATGGAGAACCCAAGCTTATGAAAATGCCAAACTATTCAAAGAAAAAGATAAAAGGTGGCATGACAAAAGAATCCAGAAGCGGGAATTTAAAGTTGTTGAATATGTGCTTTTGTACAACTCTCATTTTAGATTCTTTGCAGGAAAACTTCTTTCCAAATGGGAAGGACCTTATATCATCGAAGAGGTTTATCGTTCTGGAGCCATTAAGAACAATAACGCCAAAGGCACTAATCCAAAGGTGGTCAATGGGCAAAGAATTAAGCACTATATCTCAGGTATGCCTATTAATGTTGAAACCAATATTATCCAAACCATGACACCGGAGGAATACATAAAAGAAACCTTCCAGAACACTCCAGAACCCTGAAAAAGAGGAGGTACGTGACACGGTAAGTAAACGGACTCTGAAAAATCCGCAAAAATATTTTCTGTCAGTTTTGGAATATTAGAAAAATTAGGAAAATAAGAAACAACCAGGAAGGCAACCGAGGTGAGCACGATACACCAGGGCGTGCCTGCCTTACCAGGCGTGCCCTGGTGGGTTGTGGCCCCCTCGGGCACCTTCCCGACTCCATTTTCCTTTCGTATTGCTTGTTTCCCAAGATAAAAAATCTTTATATACCCCCCGAACGTATTGACCACCGTATCGCGAAGAAATCCTCTATTCTTGTTTCATGTTATTTTCCTGACAAATCTGAAAATATGTCGTCTCAAGATTTGAAGGGAGAGAGCCTTGTTTCTTACCATCCTCTAGATCCAAATGTCTTTAAGGATACCTTCCCCTATGTGTGGTTCACGGATGAGGAGGAGGAAACCAATCCGGAGGAGACGTAGGATGCATCCTCAGATGAAGATGAAGCCCCGTTACCTCAACTTGGAGATCTTCACGCGGAGTTCAAGAAGCCAAACTTCCCCAACAGAGCAAACAAAATTAAAACCCAATCTATCCCTCCTCATTTCCTACAGGAAAGCAAGGCAGCATTATGAAAGAAGATATTAAGGCTTGAGTTGGAGAATGAAGATCTAAGGGATGATAATTTTAGCCTCCGACGCAAGCTGGATAAGCTTACCTCATCACCACCACCATCATCATCTTCCCCACCAAAGGAGACTTGAGTACATGGGTATGGGCACTCCCCTTGGCTTTTGCCAAGCTTGGGGGAGGTGCCCCGGTATCGTATCACCATCACTTTTATTACCTTTACCTTTCTTAGTTCGATCTTTAGATATCTCTTGAATTAGTTGAATAAAAGTTTAGCATGATCTATTTTTGAGTTTTAGTTTTGTGACCTATCTATCTATGTAATCAAGTGAGAGTTATATAATAAAGTTTAGTTTGAGTTTTGCTTCTTTACTTTTATGTTTCAATCAAATAAAAGAAAAATAATGAAAATATCATATGCTAATCTTATGGTAAGTAATGACGTCACATAAGGAAAAGTACAAGTGGTAAAATTTGTTGAAAGTTGACAAACATAGCATTGGTCAATAATGCAATTCATGAAAGAATTAATAAGGGCAGAGAAGATTCACATGCAAATACACTACCTTGGACATCTTTTATGATTGTGAGCTCTCATTAAATATTATATGCCAAAATTGTTGATGTTCGACAAGGAAGACAACATAATGGTTTATGTTTGTTCATATTCACATAGAAGTTGTATTGTCATAGATCCTTCAACATGTGGTGCTTGCCCAATATCTTTGCTAGCCAAAAATCCGTACTAAGTAGAAATACTACTTGTGCATCCAAAAACCCTTAAACCCAAGATCTTGTTTTGAGAGTCCACCATACCTACCTATGGATTGAGCAAGATCCTTCAAGTAAGTTGTCATCAGTGCAATCACTACAGGAATCAGGCACTTTGTCGTCTGCCATAGCGGACGGCAAAGGCATGCATGGCGGACAGCAAAGGCCTTTGCCATCAGCCAGCAGACGGCAACAGGTCCGGCTGAATAAGCTACGGTAAAGGGTTCTTTGCCGTCTGCTGGCGGACGGCAAAGATGAAATGGTCTTTGCCATCCGCTAGCAGATGGCAAAGAGCCTGGACGGCACACACGGCAGGTTAGGTCCGTTAGGGGGTTAACGGCGTGCTTTGCCGTCTGCTGGCAGACGGCAAAGACCTTTGCATCTTTGCCGTCTGCCAGCGGACGGCAAAGTGCACAAATAAGCCAGCCCAGATGCCCCCCAGGTAGCTGCCACATGGCAAGCTATGTCGTCTGCTGGCAGACGGCAAAGATGCAAAGGTCTTTGCCAAAGCTGCCAAATAGGCCAGCCCAGTGCACCCCAGGTTGCACAGGTAGCTGCCACGTGGCAGCTTTGCCGTTTGCTGGCAACGACAAAGCTCTTTGCCGTCAGCCAGCAGACGGCAAAGAGCCTGTACAGCCCCTGTTTTTTCTGTTTTTTCTTAAATTCATTCAATTTCATAGATATATATATATATACACATTTGAGAATACTTTCAACAAGCATAACAACACATATACATACCAAATCATATCCCTGCCATATGGATATGATCATCCAACACATATACATACCAAATCAAAAGTCCATATGCAACATATATAGCTAGCCAACATATCCAACAACAAGCATACAATGGTTTCATCCATACATACATATATAGGTAGCAAGTTTCACATTGTTCATCCTACAAAATCAAAACAAAAAGGAAGCACAAGGAGAAGAGTAGACCCCATCAATGCAAGCTTCCTCATCGAAAGCAAATCTGCAAATTCGGAAAGAAGAAAGTTAGAAGAAGAAGAAGAAGACTAGAAGAACAAGACTAGCTAGAAGAAGAAGAAGAAGAAGAAGAAGAAGAATTTTTCTTCTCTTTCTTTTTCTCCTCTCCTCTTCTTTATCTTCTTCTTCTTCTAACTAAGGTAGGTAAAAATGCCATTTTTATCTAACTTAGGTACTTATGCCATTTAGGAGGAAAATAAGCTAAGTATGCATTTGTTAAGCAAAACACTAGAGAAAACTTACCCTCATCATAACAAATGCGATGAAGATCGCAACTAAGGTAACAATTGATCCAACGGCATAATGATACCAAGCCTCATTATCAATGGCGTATTTTCTAATCTTCTTAAGCTTCAGGCGCATTGCATCCATCTTCAAGTGCATTGCATTCATCTTCATCTTGTGATCATCGACGACATCGGCTACATACAACTCCAATGTCATCTTCTCTTCTTCAATTCTTTTAATTTTTTCTTTCAAATACTCATTTTCTTTTTCAACTAAATTTAACTTCTCAACAAGAGGGTCGGTTTCAAATTCCGGTTCACATACCTCCTAGATTAAAATATCTCTATGTCAACTTGATGGCCATAATTGTCATAAATGCGAAATGCAACAAATAGTTATAAAAGAGAATTTACCACATCCGAATCATAAAGCGAGCGAGGGCCGACGGGGACGGACATCAAGACCGTGGCACTATGTATAAGAAACAATCATACAAAGTAAGAAAATTATACAAGTAACTATATAAATCATACAATCATACAAGTAACTATATAAATCAAGTACAACATAAAAAATTGAATACCTAATAATAATCTGGATCATCGGGTTCAATAAATGCTCCGGGATCAATAAATGCATCATCATCATCACTATCAGTAATGACGTGCTCATCATCATCATTAATAAATGCATCATCATGTGGAAGGCCACCTTTACGTAATCGGTCAAGCATTGACAGGTCATCCGCAGCAGTAACCTCTTCTAGTTCAGGCTCTTCTTGTTCCGGCTCAGGGGTGAAGTCGGGTTCACTGTCGCTGTCTACTTCAATGTTCTGGGGTGAAGTAGAGCGGTTCTTGAAACATTTTTTGGAAAGACGTGTTTCTTGGAAGAATTCTCCTTCATATGTGTCTGGGTTAATGTGAGGTTCATAATCCTCTTCGTTGGGGGGAGGTGGTCTAACACGTGGCGGCACTTCATAAACGACATCCCAACCATTGAGATTTGGATCACTTTGACAGGCCCACGGTAGATAGAAAATTTGGGTTGCCTGTTGAGCCATAATATAGACATCGGGAACATCCAAATGGGTGCTTTGTTTGATTTCCACTAGCCCTAAGTGTTCATGAGTCCTTCTAGTCTCCTTCGGCTGGAACCAATAACATTTGAAGACTACGACGTTTGGTGGGTTTGCACCATAGAATTGAAGTTCATAAATTGCTTCAACTCTTCCATAATACTTGGTATCTCCTTCGCCGATAGCAGAGACACAACAATTTGTAGACTTTCGGTCGGCCATAGATAGCTCTTTGCCATAGGTACGAAAGCGATACCCGTTGATGTCGTATTTGTCAAATGAACGGACCTTAAAGTCAAAACCATTAGCGACTTGTCTCAAATCGGCGTCCATAAACTCTGAATTAGCCTACAAGTTTAATACAAAAGGGATTGTTGCATTAGCCACAAATTAGACGAAGAAATTAAATGGTCTAATGGAAATTACCGTTTGATTGAACCAAGAGATGAAACCGGGATAGCCGCCTCCATGCTTTGCCAGAAGCTCATACTCTTCGACGGAATCCTTTTGGATCACCGCTCCATACGAGAATTTGGCGACGTATCGACTGTATCAAATTTATCCGGGAATAAGAGCAGTTCAAAGGAATTAGAAGTTGCGAAACAATGTACCGAGAACTTACTCGATGTACGGCCGCACTTCTGGTTGGTTGGTGAAGATATACAACGAAATGATCTGCCATTCTTCGAAATCCAACGTTAAGGAATTAGAAGCACCGGCTGGTGCGAGATCCCCTTTGAATAGGCTGAGGTTGGATCCACCCTTTTTAGGGTCGTCAGCATTGTACCGAGGCTTCGGATTATGCAAATGACGATTTTTGGCTTCTTAGTGTGCTGTCACGAAGTTTGCGGCCTCCTCAGTAATGAATGCCTCAGCCATCGATGCTTCAATTCTACATTTATTTTTAGATTTTGCTCGTAGCGTCTTCTGCATCCTCTTAGTTGCGTAGCACCAACGATTTTGCATGGGCCCCCCCAATCTTGCCTCGGTTGGGAGATGCAAAATCAAGTGCTGCATTGGATTAAAGAAGCCCGGCGGAAAGATCTTCTCTAACTTGCAGATCAACTTCGGCGCCAACTCTTCCATTTCTTCTAGCAGGCCAGGCGATAGTTCTTTCGCACAAAGAACACGGAAGAAATAGCTCAGCTCTGCCAGTACTAGCCATTCATCCTCAGGGATGAAGCCACGCAACATCACCGGCATTACCCGCTCAATCCATATGTGCCAATCATGACACTTGAGACCAAATATCTTCAATTTATAAAGACTCGCTCCCCTCTTTAGATTCGCTACATACCCATCGGGGAACATCAACTGCTGTTGCACCCACAAGATAATTTCCCTCATAGCTTGCCTTCCAAGATTAAACCATGCCTTTGGCTTTGTCCAGTTCTGCTTTCCTTTCGGTGGTTGCATGTTTTGTAACGGTCTATGACATAGCGCCTCCAGATCGACTCTAGCCTTAGTATTATCCTTTGACTTCCCATCTATGCCGAACAATGTACCAAAAAGTGCCTCGGCGATATTCTTCTCAGTGTGCATCACGTCGATGTTATGTGGGCAAAGGAGGTCTTTGAAGTAAGGCAGATCCCACAAGCATGTCTTGTGAGTCCAGGCGTGTTTCGAATTATACCCCTTGAAATACTCTGGACGCTCTGGATCTGGCTCGAGAGCGTTTAACTGATCCAGGGTCTCTTGGCCTGTCAACGCAGGTGGTGCAGAGTTTTTGACAACTCTACCTTTGATGAAGTTCTTCTTGTCTTTCCTGAACTTATGGCGAGGATCCAGGAACTATCTATGCATGTCGAAGCAAGAAAACTTGCGACCGGCCTGAAGCCAATGAAACTCAAGAGCTCCCTTGCATGTGGGGCACGGGAACCTTCCATGCACACACTAGCCAACGAATAGCGCATACGCCGGCAAGTCATGCGTCGAGTACATGTACCAGACACGCATTATGAAGTTTCGTTTGCTAAAGGCGTCGTATGTCTTGAACCCATTATCCCAGGCTTCTTGCAATTCGTCCTTCAGCGGCTGCATGTACACATTCATATTCTTCCCCGGATAGTTGGGCCCTGGAATTATCAACGTCAGGAAAATGTTCTTTCTTTGCATAATCTGTCCGGGGGGGAGATAGTGGAAAGACAAATACGGGCCAACAACTGTATTGGGCTGCCGTCAGACCAAACACACTGAACCCATCCGTGTTGATGCCGACTCGAGGATGCCTCGGATCTGCCGCTTTGTCATCATGTAATGCATCAAAGCGCCTTCATGCTTCACCGTCCGATGTGTGCACCATCATCAGCTTCCCATCTGCATCTAGTTGGGTTTTTTTGCCCATTTTGTGCCATGTCATCTGTCTGGCCGTCTCTTCGACCATGAAAAGACATTGAAGTCTTGGTACGATTGGCATATACCGAAGAACATTAACGGGGATTTTGGTCTGCGTCTTCTCACCCATACCGTTGTCTACCACAACATACCTGGATGACTTGCAAATGGGACAATAGTTCAAGTCCGCATACTGAAGCCTAAATAAGGCACATCCTTTCTCACAGGCATGTATCTTCTCATAGGGCATCTTAAGAGCACGGAGGATTTTGTCTGACTGGTACAGGTTTGCAGGTAGTACATGGCCTTTGGGTAGAAAACGTCCAAATTTTGTCAACCTAACTAAATATTTACAACAAGACGAGCGGGTTAGGGGGTTCCTCGGCGTTGATGGAACCCTAAATAGCAAGTATCATCGGTGCGAGATACATGTGGCACTCGGCGTTGAACACTAGATCCACATCCCACAAGTGACGCCGGCGCCCGGGGTCCCGCGCGCAGCAATAGTTCTGGGGGCCGATGACGGTCGAACACCTTGGCGAATTTGTCTGGCAGCCTATGCGATGAGGATTAAAGACAAGTTTTGAAACTTCAAACAACCAAACCGACTTGAGTCAGTTTGGGTGTTTCAAGTTTCAACACTCGGCTTTTAATCGTCATCGCAGAGGCTGCAAGACAAATTCGCAAAGGTGTTCGACCGCCATCGACCCCGAGAACTGTTGCTGCGGGACGCCGGACGCCGATGTCACTTGTGGGACGTGGATGTAGTGTTCGACACCGACAGCCACATGTATCTCGCACCGACGATACTTACTATTTAGGGTTCCATCGACGTCGAGGAACCCCCTAACTCGCTCGTCCCCAGGCGCCCCTTTTTCCTACTTCTTTTTTTCATCTTCTACTTCTACTTCTTTTTTTTTCATCATCTTCTTCTTCTACTACTACTTATTGTTCTTTTTTTTATCTTCTTCTTCTTCCTCTTCTTCTTTTTCTTCCTCTTCTTCTTTTACTTCTTTTTTCATCTTTCTTGTTTATTCTTAAAAAATAGAAAAAAAACCTAAATTAACTAAATTAACCTAAACTAACCTAAACTAAACTAAACTAACCTAACCTAAACTAAACTAACCTAACCTAAACTAAACAAACATAAACTAAATCTAAAAGAAAAAAGAAAAAAAACTCACCACGAGGAGAGGCAGGGCGGGGCGGCGCGGCCGGGCGGGGCGGCCGGCGACGGGGGTGGCGCGGGGTGGCGGCGGCTCGGGCACGGGGGTGGTGCGGGGGCGGCGGCGGCTCGGGACGGGGGCGGGGCGGTGCGGGGCGGCCGGCGACGGGGGTGGCGCGGGGCGGTGGCGGCTCAGGCACGGGGGCGGGGCGGCCGGCGATGGGGGTGGCGGCGTGGGTGGCGGCGGCTCGGGTAGGGGAGAGAGAGAGCGGACAGAGAGAGGGGTGGGGCGCGCGCTGGCCGCTTTTAGTTAGGTCACAGCTCTTTGCCGTCTGCTAGCAGACGGCAAAGAGCCTAGCTAACACACGTTAGGTTGGCCACGGACGGCAAAGAAAGTGGTCGTTAGGTGGTTCTCGCTAGTGGGCCACCCTCCCTCTTTGCCGTCTGCTAGCGGACGGCAAAGCTTCTATGTCGTCCGCTAGCTGACGGCAAACATGGTCTTTGCCGTCAGCTCTCTCTTTGCCGTCAGCTTTCCTTTAGCTGATGGCAAAGAGCTTCTTTGCCGTCAAAGAGCTGGCTGACGGCAAAGATCCTGATTCCAGTAGTGAATAAGGCAATAAAAATTGCTTTTAAATGTGTTTGACCATTTAGTGTAAGAGAAAATTGAGCGTTGTACGAACTTGTGATGGCAAAGTAATAAAAGCGACTGACTGCATAATAAAGGTTGCTATCATAAGAGGCAATATAACGTGACGTTCTTTTGTATTAAGAGATTGATCATACAAACCAAAAAGCGCATGACAACCTCGGCTTCCCTCTGCGAAGGGCCTATATTTTACTTTTATGTAAGAGTCAAAGTATTTTTTTCCTATTCCTTTTTATTTTCTCTTTTTGCAAGCATCATGTGTTGAGGAAAGATCTAGGCACATATATCCAGTTGGATATGAGTGAGCATGAGTTATTATTATTGATATCACCCCTGAGGTGAATACATTGGGAGGCGAAACTATAAGCCACTATCTTTCTATATGTTCGGTTGAAACTTTTTGCTCATGGGTATGCTGTGAGTGTTAGCAATCATAGAAGATTAAATGATGGTTGAGTATGTGGACCTGACAAAAGACTCCGATACGAGACCCTTCCTGAAAACATGATGAATTGTAGTTGCAAAGTAGACTGAGAACATAGTTTGTTGGTTTTCAATAGAATTTATGCTTTTTACTTCGATGTTGTGATGAATTATTACTTGCTCATGAAAAGTTATATGATAAAGTCTTGTGATAAAGTTTTATAATAAAGTTTGTTGTTGTTATAATAATAAGCATGATGCTACTATGTCTGTATTTTGTTTTTATCGACACCTCTCTCTAAGCATGTGGGCATGTTTTTTTATATCGGTTTTTCGCTTGAGGACAAGCGAGGTCTAAGCTTGGGGGAGTTGATACGTCCATTTTGCATTATGTTTTCCTACCGTTATTTAAAATATTTTTATGCATAATAATGCTTTATGGAGTAATTCAAATGCCTTTTGTCTCATAATATGCAAGGTTTACATAAAGAGGGAGAATACCAGCAGTTGGAATTCTGGACCTGAAAAAGCTACATCAAGACACCTATTCTGCACATCTCCAAATAAGCTGAAAATTTAAGAAGAATTATTTTAGAATATATAAAAAATACTGGAGCAAATAACTACCGAAGGGGGGGCACCAGGTGACCACAAGACACCAGGGCGCGCCAGGCCCCCAGGCACGCCATGGTGGGTTGTGGTCAGCCCAACCCACCTCCGATGCCCATATCCTGGAATTTAAGATCTTTTGACCTAGAAATTGTTTTAGTTTTGCAAAAAATTTTAATTCAATAGCTTTTATTTAAATTCACGGTCATTTTTTAATTCAGGACAATTTTTGATTCGCTAATTGTTTCAAACTCGTGAATATTCTTCGAGTTGGGAAACTTTTAAAAAATAATTATGAACATTACTTTGAATTCGTACACATTCTTTTTAACATGGCGAAGATTTTTGAGAAAAACATAAAACTGTGCATAAACCCTAGAGGTGCCTCCTTCCGGTGGGCTCCTTGCGGACAAGTCTGGATACATGCGTGGACATTTGAGGAAGTTTGTTTGGTGAGTGTCGTGTGTTGCATCGGCAGCAAAGACCCCGGACGCTTCTCCGGCTGGCGCCGACGCCTCACCACAGCTCCTGCCTTCCTCCCGGATTCACGAGAAATCCACCACACCACAGGCAGGCTCACGACCCAGAGGTGTCCCTAAAGCCGAAGAGGCGGCGCGAGACGGACGGGTGCTTGCACAAGGATCTGGGGCTCCGGCTCAGCATCCGCCACCTGTTTGTGAAAATGCCGCAGACACTCGTGGGAGTCCCCAGCTCAGGGACTGGTGAGCTCCATCTTAACTTGTGATTTTCGAAATTTGTTATGTGATGCAGAATGCTCTGGTCGCCGCAGATTCGTTTCGTTTGTGCAGATCCGTTTTGTTTCCAAATTGAAGGTTCTTTGATCTCCATTTGCCTTTTATGGATCTTGTTTTCTCCCAGTCCAAATAGAAGAAACTGGTGCTGCCATAGTAGTAGGATTTTGATGATGCAACTTTTGTCCAATGACGAAAAGGAGTTAGTGCAGGCTGCTTTTACTGAAAAAGATGGAAACGCATACAAAGAGATCCAAGCAGAGTTTGGGACAGACGCGGGGACTTTTATTTGCAAAATAAGAGGGGCTGCAGTTGCACAGTTAGAAAAATATGAAGTGGAAGACGTACGTGGATCCATGTTGATGGATTTTTTGCTGGTTCCGAAAGGTGCACCATCGCAACCTTTTGAATTTCCTGTGCATGTGGGACCCCCTCGCCGAGCTTTGTTGTCGTTGTTTTTCTTTGTTTTTGACTGGATGACTGGATTACTAGTCCGGCCTTGGCTGGTGAGTGGTGACCGGTGGGTGCTACAATCTACCCAAATGGGTTTTCTCCAAAGGTTTCTCTTGTTCCTGTAGCTGTAGGATGATGGATCCATACAAATCTAATCTCATCCATACAAATCTAATCGCTAGTCGTGCAGAGAGATAGAGAGCGAGGACATGGACATCGCGCAGCCTGCAGGGGTGGATGCGGTGAAGCTTGTGGTGATGATCATCCAGGCAGCTCAGACAGTTCGCCACAACAAGAAGACCTGCCAGCAGCTCGTCAACCGCGCGCAGATGATCGGTGACCTGCTGGAGCAGCTGCAGGGCTCGGAGAAGATGCAGCAGCCAGAGATACGGAGCCTGCTGAAGGTGCTCGAGGGGGTCCTAGACGAGGCCCACACGCTCGTCAAATCCTGCCAGAACAGCAGCTACGTATACCAGCTCTTGATGGGTCGGAAGCAGGCTGATCAGTTCCGTGTTGTGCAAAATAAAATAGACTCGTATCTGCTGCTCTTCCCACTCATAAGCCACATCGAAACTGCAGCTCAACTGGACCAAATTCTGAATGCCGTACGGCCACAGGTACGCTAGTAACCAACAAAGTTGTTCTTTTCCAGGCCACGTTTAGTGCATCAAATAAATGCAATGGATTTGTTTTCTGAAGTGCGTCTTTGTATGAGTAAATAATATGGAGCATCAGTGCGATGAGTGAAAAAAATAGATACCTATGTTGCCGTTGCAGGCTGCTGAAGTGGTGCCAAGGTTACTTAGTGGCTGTTCAAACTACGGTGCTACTAGGTGCTCGTCTCGTGATGCCAGGTTAGAAATATGTGATACAATCCCAGAAAAGAACAAAAATATATGCAATATACATGTCCTTTTGTTATAACATATGCCCTGTTTGATGCATGTTTATATGAAGATAATGAAAGATTCACTGCTAGTCTTTTTAAAAGAACAAACTCAACTGTACACATTCAATTCAATTAGCAACTCATGGGCAATTTAATGAAGTTTTTAGGTAGGAATTTCAGAAAGAGTAGCCCACTTGGTGATTTATGTTCAGTAACAATTTTGTTGGAGTTGTTCTAATCTTTCAATGATGTCTAGAAATCTATCCTCGTAGAAAATATAAATGATGATTGTTGAATTTCTTAGCGGCTATATTTTCCTGTGTGAAACTTGCGACATAAACTGTGAGTTGAACTATTTCCCCTGTCTATTGCGCTACTACGTCTTACACACGCACTGTCTGAATTTAACACAAACTCTAGAGTGGATTTCCACGTTGGTATTCAACTCAAAGTCTAGCGGTTCAGACCCATCAAGCGTGACTATTTGATTATATGGCCATAGACTACGAATCCAACATCTAAAATAATTTGGATGATAGACTAAAGTGGTGCTTCAAGAGAATCCTGCATTCTGCTTTTAATATATAATAATAGAAAGATAGAATGTGTGATTTCTCGCATTGATGGCACAAATGGTAGTTTGCAATTACGCACCCTCACTCCTCAATGAATCTTGAATTTTTTTTGAGTTATCTGGTTATATGTTTGCAAAGTTACCACACAAGAACAAAGCTAGAATAACAACACATGATTTGAAATATTTCCATTAGTTTTTATATTTGACAGAATTACTTTGTGTAAACTCCATTCAGACAGTATCCAGTTTTTGTACATGGCAGAGTTAGGTTTTGTCAAATTCATGAAAACAGTACACGACTGAACCTTCTATTGACCGTGATTTGTAGGATAGAAAGGTTACATCTTTCTTTCTGAGATAATCATAATAAAATTCACTGACCACACTATGTTCCTTGAAAGAATTTCACATTATATATTTTTTATTGTTCTGCAGTGGCAGGATTGAAGTTTGTGGTATATCTGAAAGAGTTCACGCAATAAATGAGCCAATTGCTGTAAAGGAAAGCCAGCAAGCAGGTACTTCAGCAGTCCTATTTACTGATTATATAGCGATATCTTATCCTCCCACAATTCATTTTTTTTCCCATGGAATCCTTGAATAGTTCATTAACTGTACCTAATGTTGAAGTTTTCTTTACTACCTCGTGATCCCCCTGACTATATTTTTTAAATATCCCCAGTTGCCTAGACAATATACTTATTCTTCAACTATCGCTCCATGATACAGCAATTCTTAGATGAGTTTCTCTCTGTAGGCTCTTCAAATGTTGTCGAATCATTATCAACCAAACAAAGCAGAATGAGGCGCCGTTGCTGTGGACAGCATAAGGAGTCAGGTATGGATGAGCTAGAAATCAGTAATTCAACACGGAAACTCAAGACTTGCATGCAGGTTAACAGGTCCGGTGCATGCACTATACTAGTACAGTACAAATGAAGCTAGATCCACATCATTGTCACAAGTTACCCTTATTCATTCAATTTTGTAATCTTATACTCCCTCCGTCCCAAAATAAGTGTCTCAACTTTGTACTAGCTCTAGTAAAAATTTATACTAAGCTCAAGACACTTATTTTGGGACGGAGGGAGTAGTTCTTACTGGACTGTTGCTTATTCAATCCTATTGTTCTATGTTATACTGGGACAAAACCTGAGAGCTTAGATTGCCACCATGAATCTCAAACTTCTTTTTCATAACAGGGTCCTTCAAGTTCACTTTCTTCCAGTTGGTGGTTGCTACCAAAAATTTCTGCCCTGCAAACCAGATTGGAAAAGGTACATTTGGCTGTGTTTACAAGGTAAGGTTATGATTTTGTTAAAATATCCCCATCCCCCCCCCCCCCCTCCCCCCCAGACTTCCTTTTCCACCTCTATTCAAGCGCCTTGTATTTTTCCGAAGTTCCAGTTTATACTACATTAATTTTGAAAGGAGATAGTCAAATCACAGGTACCAAATAGCATCTGAACTGAAGATAACCACTTGCATTACCGTATTGTTCTTTAGGTACCCCAGTCAGTTTGTTCCTAAAGATTGATCGTCTGCATTTGTTGTTTGCATTCAGGGTCGACTACATGATGGTCTTGAAGTTGCAATCAAAAGAAGTTCTGAAGTTCCTCCGTCGCCTAGTCAATTGGATTTCCAAAATTTGGAGTTTAGCAATGAGGTTTGCTTTCTTACTGAACTTCAGCATACCAATATTGTCAAACTTCTGGGATGCTGCATCCATGGAACAAAGAGACTTTTGGTCTATGAATATATGGCCAATGGAAGCTTCGATACCTTCATCTTTGGTACATGTTCACCAGTCACCACTGGTTACTTTACTTTGGATTTCGACCGAATTTTCTGTGACCATCTAATTCTCTTCTTGGGCTTAACATCTTTTAGGTGCAAGGACAAAAAGGGCCTATCTTGACTGGCCCACACGCTCCAAAATAATGAAAGGGGTGGCAGAAGGACTTCTGTATCTTCATAAGCAGTGTGGGCTATACATTATACATGGAGATCTAAAGCCAAGTAACATTCTCTTGGATTCTGACATGAATCCCAAGATCTCTGATTTTGGCATAGCTAGAATGTATAGCCCCGGTGTTGATGAAGAGTTTACTGACCGCATGGTGGGCTCGACGTAAGATGTTATTTGGATTCTGGTTGATATATACAACAAAATTCCATTTCATATTTTGAGCTTTCCGGATAAGCCCATTTTATTTCCATGTTTCAGTGGTTTTATTGCCCCAGAATATCAGAAAAGAGGACTTTTCTCAACAAAGTCTGACGTGTATGGCTTTGGAGCATTGCTTCTTGAGATCATCAGTGGCAAGAGGTGCTTCTCACTTTCAAGTGGAGCTGATTATGGTGTTTTGAATAAGAGGGTAAGTAAAACCTTTTGAATCATATGCATGTGCCTCTCCCAACTATCCACTTAATGCTACTCATCTGCACTAGCAGTTGCACCATCTGTAATGAGTTCTGTGTATGACCTCAGGCCTGGGCATTATGGGGTAGAGGAAGATTGATGAAGCTTGTCGACTCTCACTTACGCGGTGAATCTCATGCAGCAGAGATGGTGAGGTGCATCCAGATAGCATTGCTGTGCATCGAGGAAGACGCGACGAACCGACCCACCATGCAGGAGGTTGTTCTGATGCTGAGCTGCCAGAGTGTTGCGTTGCCTACACCTCAGTGCCCGGCTTACCTGAGTGCTGAAATGGCAAAGCCTACAATTTAAGACCACGGAACTCTTCTTTCTGCCTGAGCCGGTTTGTAATCAAAGTTGCAGATATTGTACATCGACTCTGTAGTGTGTGTTTTGTGGCATAACAGCTCAAGTACTACATGATGTTTTCATCTGCTGGGAAAACAAACTGTAGAAGATATTACTCATTTCAGGCAGCATAATGTTGCAACTAATGTCACGGAAGACGTAATTTGTCCGGTCCTCAGACCCTTATCTTCTCATTTTGTATTTAGATCTCTCTTGAGTCCTTAGCATTTTTGTTGTTGTTTCTGAAAATTCCTTCAGGTTATAGCTGAACGTAACAATTCCAGTCCTTTGTTTTACCATTTTTTGGATATTACACAGAGAAGATTTGTTGAATCGAGTGAGAGACGTGACGGTGGCTTAGAGCATCTGCAGCCGGACATGGCAAATCCGGTCCTTCAAATGTCCGCGGACACGCCCAGGTGCGTCCGCAGGTATTGACCGGTCATTTCAACAAAATGCGTCGTCCACATCCACGTATCTCATATTCGATCCTTATATCCATACTAACTATGCAACATCGATAAAAAAAAAGTAGATCACGAGCGGACATAGAAACGGACATACAAATGCACAATCCATCCATCAAAAGATCACAGCCGGATCTTCAAAAGATCATCAAAGTTCACATAATGCACATAATACGACGGACAAGTTCAAACTACATCTAAAATCTAGAAACTAAAGTGGAGAAGGAGGATCTTTACCACTTCCTCGTCGGCACTTTCCCCTTCCGGTCGCCGGTGTAGCTGTAGGCATCAACGACTGGTGGTGGATCGTCCGAGTCGTCGGACGAGGTGTCGTGGTCGTCGTCGTCGTCGTCGGAGGAGTCGGAGAGGATGATGAGCCCTTAATTTGAGCCGCCCGACGGCCCTGTCCTGCTGCCGCTTGAGCTTCGCTAGCCGAGCCGCCTCCGCGCCTCGCGCTCGGACTGCTCAACGACAATCCGGAGCCTCTTGGCATTCTTCTGGCGGAGCCACCGAGCATTCGTCTCCGGCGTCGTAAGCGACCGGCGGTAGATCCAAGCAAGGAGCCGCTCGTCCTCGTCGGGCTCCCTGCGGCGGCGCACAGATTTCTCCGCCGCATCCCTCTCCCTTGCCCGCTGCCTCTCGCGGCGGGCAGCGCACGCCTCCGATTTCGGCGTTCACGTCCGGGCCGGCGGGGCGGGCACAAGCACCCCTCCCTCCCCCCCCCCCCCCCCCCCCCCGCTGCCATGTTGGGAAGCAGCAACCAGCGGGGGCAGGGGACGGCGTGGGGAAGGTAATGCTTTCTCATGCTTCGAGTTCTTGTCCATCTACCAGATCCGGCCTTCGCATCCTCCTTCCCTTGCTCCTTTTTCTCTTCAACGAAAATACTTCCTCTGTCCACTTTTATAAGTTGTTTCAGACAACTGAAAATAGGCTGCTTTGCATGTTGTGTGAAACGTTGAAGGGCTGCTTTGCAGGTTGTCTGAAACGTCTTCAACAACTTATAAAAATGAACAGAGGGAGTAACTTTTTTGCAGATAAGGGATCACGAGGAATATCCCACTAACTTTGGGTGGTGGTGCGCGTGGCTGCTCATTTATTGGACAATCTACCTTCCTGCGGCCTGCCTCGTATGCCATGTGGCATTACCGCCACCTTAGTTTGAAGCGCAAGGCAAAAATACGTGAAGGACGATACAATCTTTTCTTTTTCAGTAACTGAAGGACGATACAATCAATACGTTCGAGCATCCCCTTTACCTGACCGCTCACGTGGCCCACCTGAAGCAAAAACTTTTCCAGGCCCAGAAGGGTATCTTTTTTCTTCCTTCAAATTCTTGAACGTTTTTTATACTTTTATGAATATTTCCAATTCATCAACTATTTTCAAATTTGGGAACATTATTAAAATAGCGAAATCGAAGCATGAGAAAGCATTACGCGAGAGGCACGAAGTAAATTCACACGGTCGTGCGAACCAACCTGTGGTATCCCCAGCCCACCAGGGTTCAAGTCCTGGTGCTCGCATTATTCCTGAATTAACTCATGGGGGTAGGGTGTGCGTGTGTGCGTTCATAAGGGTGAGTGTATATGCGTATGTATGAGCGCTTGCGTCTGTACTGCGTTCAAAAAAAAATCACATGGTCGTGCCTCTCGGAAAAGGAAAGAAACCGTGTTCTTCTCCTTCCGCGAGAGGCACAGCTGTGTCTTTCGCAAAAGGGAAAGAAAATGCGTTTTTTTCCTTCCACGAGAGGTAAGAATTTACTTCGTGTGGATGCACGGCCATGCCTCTTGGAAAAGGACCGCGAGAGGCACGGATTCACTCTCGTGGAGGCACAGATTTGCTACCGCGAGAGGCACGGCCGTGCCTCTTGGAAAGGGAAAAAACATGCGTTCGGTTCGGTTTTTTCATGAAAAAAAAGTACGTAGAAAACTATCAACATGAGATCTAGTTTTGAAGATCTCGACGCGGGGAACCCAACGGTGAAAACGGCTCGAGATTTGGACGCCCGGTTTAAGAGATAAAACGTTTTGAATAAACGAATCTACCGGAAAAAAAAAACTCACATGTTGCGACAAGTGGCGCACATGTAGTGTGATACTTGTCGCAACCTGAGGAGGTGTGATGACCTTTGCAAAGAGTACTCTTTTTTCTTAAGGCCTCGTTTGGTAGGAGAGGATCGAGGGGGTTTTGAAGGGAATTTCCTCGCGTGGCCCAGAAACCCTGCGAAACCTCGAGGACCCATTTGGTACACGGGGTTTCGGCGGCCCAACCCCCTCCCATACCCTCCTTTCCACGCGGTTCAGAGCCCTCGAGGGGGGACGCGCGGATTTGGGGAGGAAACGACACCGCGCCACCGCCCGCTCAACGCGTCGCCGCCCGACTACTCCTCAACGCGCCGCCGACCAACTCATCGACGCCGACGTACCTCCTCCGCCGGCTTCTCCCCGGTGGTAACCCCTCGCCTCGTTTCCCCCTCTTTCCCCTCGTCGTCCAGGTTTCTTCCATCCGCCCGTCCATGGCTGCCGCCTCGTCTTCCCCGGCGAGCTCGCCAAGCACGCCGTCTCCGAGGGCACCAGGGCCGTCACCAAGTTCACCTCCTCCTAGACTGATGACGTGTTGTTGGTTTCTGTATCTGCACTGTTGACTCTGCCTACCTATCTGCAAGTAGTGGTAGTAGTACGTGTTGTTGATTTTTTACTTGGTGACTGAATTGATCTCTGCCATGTCTACTTTCATATGGCAGCAGCTTGGTGTTACTCTGAAAACGACAAATGTGAGTTGTTTTCGAGAAAAATGAAATGTGAGTTAGTTCTCCATTTCTTGTACGAAACAAGATGAGGATCTAGAGCGATGCTTTGATTTATCGCCTCGCTTATCAAACCGAAGGAACCTTACATGCCTCCTATGCACATTAGGTGTATCATGGAGCGGCTGTAGTAGTAGCTTCAGACTTGGCTCCGACGGTGCTCTGTAGTTAGATGATGGTGTGTGCTCTGACCATGTTATCCTACTGCAAGATTTTTGCTGGAATTCGTGTTCTTGGATAAATCAGAAGTGGCATATGCAACTGAATTATGTCGCTCTTAAGTCTTAACTAGCAAATGTCCTACCTAGCAAATGTACAGATGTTTGCCGATTAATGTTTAGTAAACTGTTAGCAACGTAGTACTATTTTGGCCATTAGTTCTTTTTTCCAAACCATGCATGCATGAGAGCTGATAAAGGTACAAAAGAGGTTCATCTACAGGATACACTACACTCATGTTCTTATTTTGACAGCCTGCCGCTTGGATTCTTAATTTGGGTGGATGAGTTGCCTCCATCTTTAGATGCTTACTAATGGTTCTTCATGTTCTATTATTGTCTCGGTTTCCCAGTTCCAAGTTCCAACTGGTGGAATACATCTTTTTGAAGAGGTAATTGTGTGTTACTGATTCAATTTGGCTGCTGCGACGTAAAGAGCAGGTTGTGGCAGATATATTGTTCACCCTGCTTCATCCAGGCTGCTTCTGGAACTCTGGGAAGAATGGAAGACTTGGCTGCTTGTGAGACGATGGGCTGGCAGAGTCCGAGCAGTGAACTACTAGGAAGAGGAATCCACAAGCATCTAGATGGATGGAGAGGTTAGTGTGATTAACTTAATTAGTACTCAAGTCCCAACATTTGCATGATGTGCTCATATACACCCACACGTATGTTCCATCCATATAAAAGGATTCAGATATAGTTGCATGAAAGTGTAGTACATGATTTGACTGAGATCCGATTTGGGGAACTCAAAGTGTTTGTTCATAGTTGTGGTCTGACATTGATATATTGTTCTCTGCAGCTACTGTACTGGATTAGAGAGGAGATGTTATTCTGAAAAACATCACTCCTCTGGGTGCCTTTTTTTTTTGTTCAAGCTTGGCAGAATATTGCCTATATAATATCTACAGTGAGACAATCACTTGCCCGGTCTGTTTGGAGTGTAACCTGTATTGACTTAAGCTGGGTAATGGATGACTGCTCAGATGATAGCCTGCAAATAGAGACAAAATTAGCAAAGCGACACTCAAACAAGGAAAAAAACTATTGTGGTCTGTACTGCTTTTGTTGGAGAAGACACGAAGATGCAGTACTACTATGGAAATGTCTAACTGTTTGCCAATAAGATTGTAGTTCTCATATGATTCTCTTGCTGCTATTGAGTGATCCTTCATATTGTGGCTGTATGTGTTCTCTGGTTTATAAATGTCACTAACAAAAAGGCCCGTGCGTTGCAACGGGAGAAAAAAAAATACTACACGCTCTTAATTTACAAAAAATGATCTATAATCTGAGAATTTGTAGCTATGGCCCAAACAAAGATGGTCTTAGCCTACAAAAGCACAATTCAAGATTCCACAGATATTCTATTTCAACACGGCTTGCATATAGATTTAATCCATACAAAGAAACATGCAAGTGATCATGCATTTATTCATGTCATGTGTGAAATAGGGTATTATTACGGGCCGGTAAAGGAAAACGACAAAAACAGACGATGACACATTAGCACACTACAGAGACATGTATGCATCAAGGGCGGTTTTCAGTTTAAGCGTCACCAATTTAGGGTAACTCTCGAACACTTTTTTTCATATGCATATTTCTTAAATGCATGAAGAGTTGTTAGAAAGACACATGACTTTTTAAGCATAAAGAAAGATTTTTTTTGTCTGGAAAAGAACATTTTTGTATGGTCTCCTATGGACGCAGGTACTTGCGTCCATATTTTATCACTATTTCTTGGCATACATGTCATAGGTATTGGTCCCTGTTTCATCATTATTTATATATTGTCAAACATGTCTTTTATTTTATTTTTTGTCGTGCATGCCTTCCTTTTACTTTTTGCCATGCATGTCCTCTCTTTCTTCTTCTTATATATAGGAGAATAGGCTACAGGAGAGCTGTTCCAAAGGAAGCAGTAAGGCTCCTCTCCTCCCCCCTCCCGCGATGCTCCCGCGAGCGCCGGGGGGGGATCCCTAGCGCCGCCGCGAGCAGCCCTCCTCCTCGCTACTCCCTCCCTCGCCGCCGCCTCGGCGTACTGGCGGGCAAAGCCCGGCCAGTGCTGGCGGCGGCGGGGCGCTCTCCTTCCCCCGCTCGATCTGGCGGGCGCGGGCCTCCGGCTTGGGCGGTGGCGCGGCGTTTGCTCGGGGCGCGGCGGCGTGGCGGCAGCAGCCGGCGGCAGACTCGCGGGCTGTGGGCGGCGGTGTGAAGGGGCTGCAGCGGTGGTGGCGTGCGGTGGGCTCCAGCGGCGTCGGACGGCCAAATCTGGGCCCAGGCGGTGGTTGGTGGGCGTGTTGGCCGGGCTCCAGGCGTTCCGCCGGCTGGACGACGGCGGCAGCGCAGATGGGCTCCCCGGTGAGTATTCTTGGCGATTGGCGATGGTCCGTGGGGGTCCTCCTTTCTGGTGGTCAGATCTGCGTCGGTGGCTTTGCGCGGGTCTGCATCGGCCGCTGCGGTGGGGCGGCACAGGGGTGTGTCCGGTGGGGAGGTTGGCTGGAGGGATGGGCGGCGCCGACGTGCTTGGGCCACCCGTCACTGGCATAGGGGTGTGCCGGTCCGGATGCGTCTGCTCCCCCACCTCCCCCTTTCCCCGTCCGTGTGTGGGTTGTCGCAGCTCCGACGACATTCAAGGCGGGGCGTATGCTACGGTTCGTCGGTCGGGGGTGTCCCTGTGGCTCAAAGTTGATCTCTTTGGATGGTCTTGGGGGTATCTGGACGCTGGGAGGCGGCCCTGGCGGCGGGAGGCGCGACGTTCATGGGCAGAACTTGCGCCTCGGGTGCGGGCGAGCGGCCATGGCCACGCGGGTGGGTGGTCGCTAGTGGTTGGCGGTGCTAGGATGCGTCGGAGGGGTGGGCGTGCCGGGGTACATCACTTGCCCAATCTTGTATTGGCCGACGGCGGCGGCGGCCGTGGACGCCGTATCCTTCATGAAGGCTCCGTCGCGGTGCCCTTACTCCTTCGGGTTGCTCCGGGTGAAAACTCGATCTTTGGGATCGGATGGAGGCGGCTATCAGTGGTCGTTCCCTTCTTGGAGGCACCATCTTGGAGTCCTTGTCCCGTCGTCTCCGTCTCACCTCTCCTCGGAGGCTTGGAGGTCTCCGTTGGCTGTTCATCCTCTCGCATGTGTAGTGGCTTGGTAGTCGTTGGGGTGGTGTGGCGGTGCTCGGCACCTTTGTATCTTGCCTTGGGTGTGCGTGTCATGTGCGGTGGTGGCGTGAGTTTGTATCGTGTTGCTTGTGGATCGGTGCTTTATATATAAAGCGGGGCGAAAGCCTTTTTCGGTATATAGGAGAATAGTGCAATATCTCATCTTTATCGGATCTCCTCTGCATTTTCTCTTTTATTTCTTTTATAGCGGACATCCCATATTTATTGGGTCCTTCTTTTATTTCTTGTCATGCATGTCCTTATTTATTGGGTGTCTCTAACAAATTTATCTTCAATTTCGTGTCCAATCCTGATTTTGCTGAGGTGTTCATCCCCAATCCGAATCACTACCGGTATGACAGAAAGACGGATAATGCATTATTGATTAAGATTGCACCCTAAATATTTTTTTTAAAATTGTTAACAGGTAAAATAACATCATATCCAGATTATACATTTTTTTCTAATCAAAATTCATATATAACATGTTAAATTTGAAGTTACGGTTTAAAAGATATGAGTATTTTAAAAAACATTTGATATCTACTGCGGGTTTAATGTCAAAAAACTCAGGGTTTTTTTTTATAAAATCACATGACGGACTAAGAATACCTATTTCTTTTATTAGTAGGTATAGAGGTATAGATATAGATATAGATAGTGATTATTTTTGTGGAGTCACCCTTGTTAGTTTATTTTTTCAGGTTACATCGTCAACTAAGATTTGTTAAGTAGCCATCTCCTATCTTCGAGGCAAATACTCGACCGATTCTTTTTGCCATTCACCTGAGAAAGGCAGCATTACTACTAACCTTTTGCTATGTTCTTGAATTTTTGCAGTGCAAATGGCGGACATTTAGCTAGTGGTACATGCCTTGCCGAGCTCCCCGACGGATAGTGCCTGACTTGCAAGCACAGCGGAGGCTTTGTCCACGGTTACAGATGGCACCCGCAGGGTTTGGGTACGGGTGGAGCCACCCCATACCCTTACCCGCCATCCCAAACCTTACCCATCACCTGTATCCATACCCGTTGGTGGATACAATTTTTTTCCATACCCATCACCCATCAGGGTAAATGGGTACACGCGGGTAAAATTACCCAGATTTGCAACACATCAATTTGAGCATTACATAGCCATAAACAACAACTTATAATATTAATTTATAAACAACAACACATCATGACAGCAACACATACTCGTTCGTGGGCTAGCTATTGTGGTGCGGTGGCCTAACATGTATGCATGATTAGGTCTTTTTAGGGCTGTGGGATGTATATACATATAATATGTTTAATATGTGAATAAATAATATATAAGGCCTATTTGTTAGAATATATGCGGATACATGGGTACATGGGTATGGGTTATACTAAATCATACCCGTACCCACTATATCCGATGGGTATGAAATTTTTCTATTTATGTACCATGGGTATTTTTTTGACCCATACCCTTGCCCTAATAGGGTTTTTACCCGTAGGGTATGCGGGTAATGGGTACCCATTGCCATCCCTATCCACGGTCTTGCAGTGGACGATATTGTTTGGACGGCAATGATAAAGTGCTCCCACAATGGCTGCCAGAGCGAGTCACCTAGCACGAGCTTGACGATCACCACAGTGCTTCTACACTTCTGTAGCAGCATGATTAGTTTTACGTCTGGATTCTACCTGTAGCAAGTTTTTCTGTTATGATGTTGTTTTGCTTGAAAAGATTGGATTTTTGGATGTCTTGCACAATCGTGTATCAATATGTAAACCCTGCGTATCAAACAACACTTCTATAAAAAAAAAGGATTGTGGCTAGAGGGGGATTGGGAATTCAGGGGGATTTGAGAGGATTGGGTGGAAGAGAGGGATTCGATTCCTCCAACTGTCAAAGACAGATTGATAGAACACCCCCGCGTCGCCCTCCTCTGGCGACACGGGGGGCGACTCCTCCAGCGCCGCCGCCAGGTCCTCTCCCTCCCCCCTTCTCGTCTCGCCGGCGGCGGCGAAGCCCGGGCGGGCTCCAGTGAGGGCGGCGGCGGGGCGGCTTCCTGGGCAACCTCCACCCCTCTCCTTCTCTCCTCGTTGGGGCGCGGCAGCGCGCGCCAGATCCGTGAGGCCCAGTGGCTGGGAGCGGCGGCGGTCCACGGCGGGCGGCGGGCAGGGCTCTGCGGCAGCGTGGAGGCCCAGGCGTTGGTGGGGATGAGGTGGTGACGGCCGGGGCTGGCGGGCCAGATCTGGGCGCCGCGAGCCTGCGGGCTGTTGTCGTGTTCATCCTCGCCGCGGGTGGTGCAGCACCCGCTGCTCGTGACGGGTGTGGCGGTGGTAGATGGGGCTCCCGCCGGTCTTCCGGCGGTGGCGTCGATCCGAGTGGCCTTCGATCCCTCTCCTCGTCGTCTTGGCGTTATTTCCGTCGAAACCCGCCGCTACCCCAACCAAAGAGACGAGCGGAAAGGCCCCGTCTTTTGCACCCCTGGCCGGCCCCCAGCGCCGAGACCTAATAGGTCGGCCAAAACTGGCCTCCATCGGCCGTCCTGCCGCACCGATCGCGAGACGAGCTCGGTCCTGCTGCACGGGCGCGAGACGAGCTCGGTCCTGCTGCACCGGGCGCGAGACAACGATGGACTGCAACTGGGAGAGGGCCAACTCTTCGATAGAAGCAGAAGTATTGTGACAACAGTTATGCAAGTAGCACCAAATGGTAATCCTAGGTTCCATGGATTATTCTACATGCTCAATGCCCAGGAAGAAGGATTTATGGAAGGTTGTAGGACATTTATTGGAGTCGATTGTTACTTTGCCAAGTGAACCACGTGAGCTCAAGTCTTGGCATCTTCAGGAAGGGATAGCAATAGCAATCTCTATCCACTAGCATTTGCAGTTTTTGGCAAAAGAAGAAACAACTTCATGGTGCGCATGAGCAATTGAAATATTCTTAGGTGGTGAAGTTGGAGAACTCGATCCATGGACCATTATGTCTGACAGGCAGAAGATGAGAGCGTACGTGAACCTTGACAAATTATTGTCTTGTTCCTGGATTTATGTGTTTTCAGTCCTAATGTCCTTTTTATGTCCTCTTCGCAGGGTTTAATGTCATCATTAGTGTTCACCAATTGTCAAGAAAGCTATTGCTCAAGACATCTTTATGCCAATTTCCAAACAGGCGATTTTAGGGGAGGAGGCCTCGGGCCTTACATGGATGTTGCAACTTGCAAGCTATGCCTACACCCAAAATGATTTTGTTGCTGCAATGGATCTTGTGAAACAAGAGAATGGGGCTATGTGGGATACCACCTAAATGTTGTTGTAGGCATGTTATATTATGGATACAAACTACAAGACTGGGGTTTAGCAAGTTGATTTTAGATGTGAGAGGTAAAATTAGGAACAAGATCTTGTCTAGGTTTCATGTTAGGAGAGAGGGACTGGCTAAAGTTTATTGGAAAATAACCCCTACTTATGCTGGGAAGTTGGGGGTGGAAAATAAGGAGAAAAGGAGTTGATGAAAAAGATGAACCTAGTGGGAAAGCAAGGATAAGAAACCATAAAATGCTCTAACTTCCATAGGCAAGGCCACAGCACACTGTTCAGGGCCTTCATTTTCACATCTTACAACTTGCTGATTTCCAGATGTATTCTCCGTCACTTGCAGAGTAACACACGCTTTCCTGGAGAAGCGAGTGGAGAAGGAGCTCCTGATGCTCCACCTGCCCAACATGCAACTCCTAATGCACCACCTAGACAAGATGAAGCTCCACCATGTCGACTTGCACAAGCTACTGCAACTTGACATTTGACTTGTTTTGGATTTTGGGTTCTTGCTTGTCAAATGGCTTGAAAGATTGCATTTTGTGGTCACGAGTTAGTACTCCTATGTAGGAAATATGCAGGGTTTCAATACCAAACTGCATTGCATCTTGCACAACTTCGCCTATCCAGCATCGAGCGTGTAAATCACCAACACCCGTGTTCCATCTATCCAGTATCCAGCATGTGCCACAGTTCCACCAAACATCCCTTTGTTGCTCCTCCTCGACAGAGTTCCACAGGGAAATTACATGCCAAGATGAACCATACGCAAGGCAAAGTACCATATAGGATATGCAACACAAGTCCCTTAGTGACTGCTCTGTTTTTCACACGAAGCAAAAGCTCTGCCTATTTTATCAACGAAAACATGAGCAAATAAAGCAAACACAATATAAAGTGCTTTGCCGTCCTCAAAGCATCTACACAGAATATAACCAACTCCAAACAAGGCATGACACCTCAAACATACGACACAAATCAAACCATCAGATATAGCTACAGGTGCACAGCTGCACAGGCCTACGCCACACTCCCCCTGCACAGGCCGCACAGCTTGTAGCCCCCCTGGAGCTGCTTGCGTAAGCAGGGGGCGTGGTACATATGCTGGCAACGGAGAAGGACTAGCTCCTCATCCTGCACGAAATCAACAATACAAATAGGGCACCTGCCGTTGAAGTCGACCGGAGCCTCCTCGCCGTCTCCTCTGGGCGGGTATGTCGCCGTCCCTAAAGCCCGCACGGTCCACCACGCCGTCCAACACCGCCGGGCTCGCCAAAGGAGCAAAACAGCTATAGGACCCAGGACGATCGAGCAGCAGATGATAAGAACGTCCAGATTCGTCAAACGATGCACGCTGAAGTCCCAATCGGAATCTGCCGCAGGCGCCGGGCCAAGCACCCCTCCAGCAATCCCCGACAACTTCCCCATGCCTGAATGTTGCAAAATCAGAAAGAAATAAATAAGAACAATCATTAAAGTTAAGCATACAAAATGATTCCAAAGTAGTCACTGCATAGTGGAGAAGCATTAGCATAATTAATAACCTTGCAGCCCAAAATTCTACTTCTATCTAATGTTTGCATAGTTCAAACCTAGCAAATTGTGGTGGTTGAAAACTGTGAGTAATTGCATGGCTTCACAACAGCCAAAACATAATCAGCTGATAACACCTACTGATAAAAGCATCGAGGTATAAAACATGTCGACGTGTGCCATTCACATCAAAAAAATTATGACAAGTACCTCAGATCTGCTAACGACTTCTCTCCAGATGGTTATTGTCCTTGCTGTGGGCGGTGGCAGGCCCAGGTGTGGTGGGCGTGTAGCACTACAAGGTCTGAGAGGGGAGCTAAAGTCAAAAATGTGCAAAGATATGCTGGCATTACGACTATTGACTAATTTCCTTGTTGTAATTAAGCAAAGTAAATATAATATTTAATTCCTCCTAAATTACATAAATGGGACAGCAAACTGCATATGAGAACAAATACAAATGTTTGTTCACTATTGGCATGATTGCCGTGAGTTGAGGTTTCATTGTGTATTGTTTTAAACTTATATCCAAAGTAAAACATCATCGTAAGTTAAATCACTGTAAAACATCTTTCACTGGTACGGTGTACATTACAGACAGCATTCTCCTCTACAAATTATTAAGATGTCATAAACAAAATGGCAGAGAGGAGAATGCTGTTTCCGCATCACCATAATTCATTTATTTATTTTCATGGGAAATCATCATATTTTCATGGGAAATCACCATCAATTGAGTTAGATTAGTCCAAACTAGTCACTGCATACTGGAGAAGCATTAGCAAATTGTGGTGTTGAAATTTGCGAGTAATTGCATGGCTTCGCAACAACCAAAACACAATCGGCTCATAACACCTACTGATAAAAGCATAGAGGTATAAAACATGTCGACGTGTGCCATTCATATCAAAAAACAAATATGACGAGTACCTCAGATCTGCTAACGACTCCTCTCCAGATGGTTATTTTTTTTTCTCCAGATGGTTATTGTCCTTGCTGTGGACGGTGGCAGGCCAAGGTTTAGGCGTGTAGCACTACAAAGTCTGAGAGGGGAGCTAAACTCAAAAATTTGCAAAGATATGCTGGCATTATTATTATGACTAATTTTCCTTGTTGTAATTAAGCAAAAAAATGAAATATTTAATTCATCCTGAATTACATAATTGGAACAACAAACTGCATATGAGAACAAATACAAATGTTTGTAGAGTATTGACATGATTGACGTGAGTTGACGTTTCATTGTGTATTGTTTAAACTTTTATCGAAAGTAAAACATCATGGTAAGTGAAATCACTGTAAAACATCTTTCACTGGTACAGTGTACATTACAGACAGCATTCTCCTCTACTAAATTATTAAGATGTCATAAACAAAACGGCAGAGAAGAGAATGCTGTTTCAACATCACCATAATGCATTTATTTATTTTCATGGGAAATCACCATAATTTCATTAACACACAAAACCTATCCAATTGAGCTAGATTGGTCCAAACTAGTCACTGCATAGTGGAGAAGCATTAGCATAAATCATAACCTTGCAGCCCCAAACTCTACTTCTATCTAATATTTGTATAGTTCAAACCTAGCAATTTGTGGTGGTTGAAAACTGTGAGTAATTGCATGGCTTCGCAACAGCCAAAACACAATCGGCTGATAACACCTACTGATAAAAGCATAGAGGTATAAAACATGTCGACACGTGTCATTCATATCAAAAAAATTATCAGAAGTACCTCAGACCTGCTAACGACTCCTCTCCAGATGGTTATTGTCCTTGCTGTGGGCAGTGGCAGGCCCAGGTGTAGGCGTGTAGCACTACAAGGTCTGAGAGGGGAGTTAAAGTAAAAAATGTGCAAAGATATGCTGGCATTACAATTATTGACTAATTTTCCTTGTTATAATTAAGCGAAGCAAATATAATATTTAATTCCTCCTAAATTACATAAATGGAACAGCAAACTGCATATGAGAACAAATACAGATGTTTGTACAATATTGGCATGATTGACATGAGTTGAGGTTTCATTGTGTATTGTTTTAAACTTATATCCAAAGTAAAAACATCATGGTAAGTGAAATCACTGTAAACTTCTAACCTGCAGACTGACTACTGAAGTCAAATAAATAAGCTTCAGCTAAACGCTATGCACCAAACTTGGGCATTTCCATATGTAAAATAAGTTGTCTAAATATATAAGACGCCATAGCTCAATCAACATCCACACCCTAGACTTAAAATGTTCGATTGTACACAATAGATATTCTTCAAGTGCACACCGTTCATGCAACTGAAAAGCTAAAGTGTTTAACTTGACATACATATCTGAACTTCAGATATCCACCAGAATCAAAGGTTGTGGGAGAAACCAGTAAAAAAAAAGATTGTGGGAGAGGAACTTCAGATATTGTACACGATGATGCAAGTTGAATTCAGTTCAGGAAAGCATATGCAGATCGCATCCTGGCAAATCAAATCAAAGAGTTGTACCTTAATGTCGCTTATTTGACCTCTATTACACCTGACACCATAAATCAGAGAGGGAGAGAGGGGGGATGAAAGAACACACTTCTTTCACTGAGAGAGAGAGAGAGAGAGGGAGAGGGAGAGGGAGAGGGAGAGAGGGAGAGGGAGGGAGGAAGAGAAAGACACGCGGGGGGAGTGAGAGAGAGAGAGAGGGGGGGGGGGGGGGGGGGTGGATGAGGGAGAGAGAGAGAGAGAGAGATGAAGAGAAAGAAGCAGCAAGCCCCAGTACTTATTTTTTCGAATGTTGGCAGTTGCTCTGCCAAACTCATTGATTAGAAGGGAAGGCCAGTTACAGAGAGCACCCAAGAAGGGTACGAGAAGCAAAAGAAAAGAAAGTCAGCAAGTGCCGGAAAAGAGAAACAAGCCCCAGTATTCCATTGCCTAATCTGAAGCTTACTTAGAAAGTTTTGGTTAGAGGCCTGAGGAAGAGAAGCAAGCAACATGTTCCAGTATTCCATTGCCTGATCTGAAGCTTACTTAGAATGTATTGGGTAGAGGCCTGACGAAAATGGAGCATGGTAGATGACAACGTGGTGGGTGCGTACATTTGTAGCTTCAATCCAAATTCCCTTCCAATGTAAGAGGCCATACTTTTGAGGACTAAGTTCAGTCCAACCAAGCCAAGCTGAGGGTCAACTGGTTCTCCTCCTCTGTAGAAACCAAGGCAAATCTCGTTTAGGAATTTATCTTAAACCACCTGATAATTGACAGATGTCAAGCATTAGAACAAGAAAAATAATGATAGAATAGAACAATCATGACTGAGCAATGAACATTGTTTTTTTATATAAAAAATGTATATGAGCAAGACACATCCCATGTCACTTAACACAAATTGCTATGTTACAATGATATACGTACATGCATAGATTTCTATGGAGAAGCACACAGGAGATACGTCAACTAATAATGAAGGAAATTAACAATATTCTTTTAAAAAACGTGGAAACAATATTTGCACATCTTTTCACCAAGAGGAAAAGCAAACATACATGCATAAGTTATGAGGTCTTGGGCAAGCACTTGCCACAATCCTCACTACATGTAGAAGCCAAAAGAAATGACACACAACACAGCCATTAGCCTAAAAATAAATACATAACATTTGAAGAATGTGCAGGAAAAATGCTCTTTCTAGGTACGAAAGGATATACTTTTCAAGTGACCACGAAAATAAAGAATATGCAGTGCCAAGAGTCAAAGGAGGAACCAAATACCAAACCTTCATGGGAAAATCGGAGTTTGTGGGTGCGGCAGACGGCACCTTTGGTCATCTTTATTTTGCTCATCTATAGGCCAAGTTCTTTACTTGGCTGGTGCTGCACAACATGTGCTGGACCTCTGACAGGCTCAGACGCCGCGGTCTTCAACAGAAGCCGCACTGCCCTTTTTGCTGCCAGATGTCCGAGACAATTCCCCGCGTCCTGATGCAATGTTCCTTCTCTCGATCAATTTAGTTTGATTCTTTGTACACCGTCAACTCACAGATGCTGGTTCCAAGCGGTGTCAACTAATGGGGAAATTCCTCTGACCCGTCGATCCTCCTTCAACTCCTTGGCTGTCCTCTGTATGTATAATATCTGGTTAGAGAGGAATGGCAGAGTATTCGACAACGTCGCCAGCCCTAGGCACATTTTCCTAGGAAAAATCAGGGCAGATATATCCTTCAACACTACAGTTTAAAGGTTTAACTATGCAGTATGACAACAACATTTGCTACAAAATCATTCCCAATTACTCAAAGAGAGCTAAACTACTACAGTACTGTAGTTCAGTTGCAGTTACTTACGCATGAATGAAGCTCAAGCCAGGCACAAATCTTGCAAACCAAAACCAAGAGTATCGCACAATCATGTTTGTGATTCATAGAATACCCTCTTTCTATTTCATATAAATGGATCACAGAGAAACCAAGCAAATTAAAATCAATTTTATCGATCTACAGTTAACCAACCCAGCTGAAGAAAAGGGAAAACATGTACGCAGCTGTCCGGATCTTAAACGCAACAAGCTAAGCTCATCAAGATTGCTCTTGTCCTGCAATTGCGAGAAACACGGAAAGGAGCAGTGTGTACCTGATAGAAGCACGGCGAGGTCCTCCGAGGGGAAGTGCCTGCCCCGCCACGCGCCATGGGGCTTCCACTTCCCCGCGCCGCCGTCGCCCGACCGGAGCGCGAACAGCCACCCCAAGGAACGCGGCGGGGTTGACATTCGGGCGCCGCAGCGGGTGGGGAACCAGGAGAGCGCGGCGACGGGGTGGGAGGCGGCGGCACTTCCAGCAGATGCGGTGAAATGAGCAGAATAATTTTTAACGCCAAAACACCGTTGTCCGTGCATCTTTCCAGCCTTCTCAGGCTATTTACGTTTCTGGCCATTGGATCGTCGCTTGTGGTCGTTTCTGGCCGCTTGATCACCTTCGATTCCTCGTTGTCTGCTTACTACCCGCCACCGAGGATGCTTTTAGTAGCCTGCGCCAGACAGACCCGCACGGGCAGTTTTGGCCTTTTTGTTACTTGGTCGTATCTAAAAGTTGATCCGCATAGAACTTAAAGCATCTCTGGGTCTGCATCCAGAGGAACACTTAAATCGGTTGATTTTGTGAAGCCAGGCCCGAGCGGTGCAACTTTAGGCACGTGAGCGTTGGCGGTTGCACGTGTGGCTGCGATCTCGAGACGTCGTGTTGTTTCCCGAAGCCGCGCCATAAATTATCCTCATCTCCCTTCCTCACTGCTCTCTCCCCTCTTCCCACTCACCCTAGTGGCGGCGACCACCGGAGCGACTGCAGGACGATCCAAGACGGCGGCGACCACCTGAGCGGCTGTAGAACTCCACCTGAGCGCATCGGCCATGGCGGTAAGTCTTTGCCCTGTCTCTAGATTTATTGCTTTCGACTCGGGCTAGATTTGATTTGCACACACGATTGGAGAGTTAGGGAGGGGATTGAACACATCGTGGGCGGGGGATTAGATTAGGGGAGACACTGCCGATGAACACTCGAATCCATGGATGTTGTACCGACGGCTACTAGTCATTTTTCGTTTACATCGGGGGTGGGGATTGGGGTACAAACTTTCTTGTCTAGCCACGGCGACCCTGGAGTCGCGTCGAGCGGCGGGGGGAGTAGGCATCTTCTTTTCTTCCTCATCGTCTTCTTCGAGAACGATGGGTCTTGCACGGTCGCCTGCCACCGGCGCCCTGTCCACCATCTGCATCGTGTCGTTGTCGTCCTCCGGCGACACGAACGTCCTAGTTCAATACACTGCGGCACGCTGGTCTTGAGGCACCCTTGTACTCCCTGTACTTGGCACATCTTGCCCTCTGACCAACGTCGCCAGAGTCTGCCTGATTCATGGCCCAGCGCAAGATGCCCACTGACATTGGGCCATTGGCTGGGTCGGGAATCAGTGTCTTCAGCTTGTCTGGTGTAGCCTTCTTAATCACAGCGTCGGCCTCCTTGTGCATGTCTACGATGCTACTGAAGTTCGAGCACACTTTCATGGTGTTCTCAAACTTCGCGCAGTGACCGAGGGAGCACCCGAGGAAGAAGGCCCTCCATCCAATGCCCCAGGGGAAATGGTTGGGGTTGGAGTTGGAGTTCATGGAGAGGGAGAGGTAGTGAAACAGAGAGGTGGAAGGGGAAAGGTGGTGAAATAGGGAGGGTTTCAGTGCGGTGCTGGGTAAGTAGTGTGGGTAAATATAGGAGGGTTAGGCCGATAGGAATGAATGCGAACCTTTGAACTGCGTGCTGTTTACAATGCAGATCGACAAGGGCAAGGAGGTCGTGCCACCATTGAAGAAGGGCAAAGAGGTCATGCCACCATTTGTCGCGGTGCCGATGCGGGAACATCCAAGTGCCAAGTGGATGAACTACGAGAACTACCATGAGGAGTGAGGACCAAGCAACTTGTACAAGATTATCCTTGTCCGAAGCTGGAGAGTCTGCCAATGCCTCTGAAGTTCACGAAGCACTTCCCCACCGTCCCTACAGAGTTCAAGCTGAAGACAAACACCGGATGCGCATGGAGGGTCACGTGAGGGTAGTTGACGGCAGGGTCACCCTTGATCAGGGTTGGGCAACCTTCGTCGCCATTCACCAGATCATGATCAGGTACATGGTGACATTCAAGTTGCTGACCCCCGACACCATGAAGGTGATCGTCTTCAATGACGACGGCGTGGAGGTGGTCACCAAGTGTATATGGAAATATCTTTACCTAATAATAAAGGACGGAGGCTTTTATAGTTCTTCATCCATCATCCCCTTATATCCATCGATTTTGTGTTAACCACAAAGATTGACGGTTGAGATTTAATCGATTTTGTGTTAACCACAAAGATTGACGGTTGAGATTTAATTTTAAAAGTAGTTCGACATAATGGACCCACACTTCGTACATCGTCCTGGTTTGTTCGTTTTCGAAAGAAAAAAGTAAAGCGCATATGGTGGGAATCAAACACTGGTTGACTCAATATTGCCTACCCCCACTAACCAACTCTTTCAATTCATGTTTGTTGATAATTGCTAGAACATTACTTTATTTATTGGCACCTCTTTATATCCAAAAGTGTTATGTTAACAAAAGGATTGACGTGGGCATGGGGTTAATTCATGAAACTCTTTCCGAATCCTAAAAAAAGAAACTCTTTCCTATCCGGTTACGATTTGATACACACTTTGCACGATTCATACAACTCCTCAATCAATCGCAATCCATGATGCTAAGCCTCCCTCTGCCCCTTCGCCTCGCTCGTGGAGGCCGAGTCCGGCCAGTTGGCCACCGCCTCCCAGCCCGCCAAGAACGACCTCGTCAGGGCGATCCGTGATGGGGCGACATGACCGCATCATCGTCGAGGGCGCCAACGCTCGATCAGGTCCAGCGAGTTGTGGTCTGTTGTGTAGACGTCGTCGGCTACCGCATCTTCATCGACGACCAAGAATTCGAGCGACTGAGCACTCAGCGTGACTTGCTGATCCAAGATAGAAACGCGAAGGAGGAGGCTGCCGGAGAGGAGCAACGCCTGCAGCACGCCATGAAGCACACGAAGAGGAGGTTCGCTTGCGCCACTGGCCCGCGCGTCTGTCAATGACACAGCCTTCAAGCCGACCTTGCCGCTGCTACCGGCGATTCGCCAACCTCACCAGTGCCGTCGTGTCCCGCGTGTGATTCATGGTCTCACACTCTCACCCAGCATGGATCCCTCCTATTGCCTCGACCAACGGCTGCGTCTCTGTCCGGTGCTTTGTTGCGCCTCTATCATTCATAAATAAAATAAGAATACAAGGTTATAGATACACTAGCACCCTTAGCATGTGCTCACCAACATCGTTGCCGTCGACCCGGTTTCCTCGCCGGTGGCCACAGGCACAGCCACACGGCACACCACCCCTTGCATGCACTTGAGCGGTCTTCAGGTTCAGGTATGAATAGTTGAATACATAAGGAAAACTCGCAAAAAAGAAGGAAAACTCGCCTCACGCATGCATATATCGTCCTAAGGAGTAGGTACGAATTTTAGGGAGACATAACTCTTTGCATGCTCGTGCATGCAGCCATGCATACATTAGCAATAAGATTGATTTCATGGATGCTTTACTTCAAACATGGCGGTTACTTTTCCAATGCTTTACGGTTTGATTCAGCTGAAACTTCTTTAGACAAGCTCGCCACAATTTAGAACGTCAAACCTAGCACAAAAAATAGACCACCCAAGATCCTGCTAAATCAATCCTTCTTCGTTGATCTGTCTGCCGTAATATATGAAGGTGTCTTGTCATGGTCTCTTGTGAGGAAAAACAACGAATCAATGGTGTGTATGGAAAGAATTGACATGGAAAGGTTTGCACACAGTGAGTAGACCCGTTTTTTCATCCCTTGGTAGTTCTACTTTATACTCCGGTGCTTACATTGAATCTTGATTTTTTTTCCTTTATTTGACAGCAGAATCTACCTTGATCGGTGCGTTCGAAGCAAGACTGGTGTGTTGTGTTTCACATCCGGACACGGATGTTACTATTTACATCCTTCTTTTACTAACTGGTGATTGCACATGGTGGTGTTTGCATCATCTTGCAAATTTGACAAGAAAAAAACTCAATACCTTTGATGGCTTATTTGAATTCTGTAATCCTTATTTTTTATTAGTTGTTCTAAATAATTCTATCATGTTGTTTTTGACTTTTTTGGTTGCATAGTAGTAGTGTGTCCAACTCTGTTTTTTTTGTTCTTTGTGGATGTGTGTGACGACCCCGGCTTAATCGTGCACTAACCATACACGCAATTGCACACGATCAAGCCTAAGGACTCACTTGAAGATATCACAACACAACTCTAAAACATAAATAAAGTCATACAAGCTTTATATTACAAGCCAGGGCCTCGAGGGCTCGAATACATACCTCGAAGGCATACAAGCGTCAGCGGAAGCATCAGATATCTGGGTACAGATATATTACAGAAAGAGAGATAAGCCTTTAGAAGGCGGGGTAAAATAAAATACTACAATCGAAAGGCGTAGGCCTCCTGCCCTGGACCCTCCGATCCTACTCCTGGTCGTCAGTCGACTCCTCGTAGTAGTAGTACTCGCCGGACGGGTAGTAGTAGTGGACGTCGACTGGGGCATCTGGCTCAGGGGCTCCGTCGTCTGGTGGCATCAAAACGGTATGAGGAAAAGGAAAGCAAAGCAAACGTGAGTACTCATCCGAAGTACTCAGCAAGTAAGGATCTACATTACATATGCAACATTGTCAAAAGGAGGCTGTATATGTGGACTGGACTGCAGAAATGCCAGAATAGAGGGGGAAAGCCTAGTCCTATCGAAGACTAGCATCTTCAACATCTTCAGCAGTCTTGCAGCATTAGAAGAGTGCAGATTAACATAAAATAAAGTAGTAGTAGTGTCATCAACCTCAGCCTGAGATCCTTTCTCGACTCCCTGCGAGAAAGCAATTCCAGAGCCGTACTATCCAGTTCTCATCTCAAGTTCTAGTTGTACCGATCGGGATACAACTCCGAGTGTCCGTTACCGTAGGACATGCCATCGATAGATTAGTTCTTCCCTGCAGGGGTGCACCAAGTTACCCACCACGCTCGCCTAACTCCGGCCGGACACACTTTGCTGGGTCATGCCCGGCCTCGGCTAAGCAACACGCCGCAACCCGATCGAATACCTAACAGAGAGGTCAGCACACCGGACTAAACCTATGCACCCGGGGGTCTTGGGCCTTCGCCCCGGGAACTCCTGCACGTTGCGTGGGCGGCTGAAAGTAGACCTAGCAACCCCTTAATACAAGCGCGGTTGCGTAACCAGTCCAATCCAGCGCGCGCCGCTCAGTCGCTGACGTCCATTAAGCTCCGACTGAAGTATACGACGCAGAACGCCCATACTATGCCCACATGATGGTCAGTGCTATCAGGCCAGAGGCCCCTCGGATCAAATATCCAAACCATTTAGTGGATTAGGAGCGCGCGGTAATGAGCAGAGACTCACGATCGATGTGACCCCGTCGCCCCGTCTCGAGGACTTGCGGCAAGGGCTAGGAATGCCCGGCCATGCCTCGTGTTCAACTCTCGGGTACCCTCCAGGTACACCCGATTCCACATCTCTCGCAATTAAGCTCGCGCGTGTACCCCTCAGGGCCGACCCGTCTTTAGTAACATGGTTCAGTGTATGACATAGTATCAATAGTAACCGTGTGTCTAACACCAAGGGGGAACCCTGAGGTATCACCCTCGACAGAATTCCACCTGATGTTGTAGTCAAGGTGAACGGAAGAGGAATCACCCTCGAGGTCAACACTTGAGGAGTTGCGCGACGGCGTCGTTACCGGAAGTGGAGAAGGAGGAATCACCCTCGCTGACCACGACCGAGTAACTAACCTACAAGGTTATCATTAGAAGTGCTGACGAGGTATCACCCTCGGCATTCGATGGTAACTCAGTAGTGTCGAGCAACTAGGGGGGGAGTGATGTGCGGTGTCGGGGCCTGGTCTTCGATCCCGTTGATCGGGTCTTCTGATACTCCAGCGGGGCAGTCGGGATCAAGTGGGGTCTCTGATAGGTCTCTACCCAGTCTATACTAAGCAGTCTAGGATAACCAGGAAGGTACAAAGCAGGTTACAATAAACAAGCTATGCAGGAGATATAGGATAACAGTAGCAGCAGCAATTCTAATGCAAGCATAAGAGAGAAGAGAATGGGCGATATAGGAATGCTCAAAATGGGGGTGCTTG
Organism: Thinopyrum elongatum; assembly: GCA_011799875.1. Taxonomy (NCBI): domain Eukaryota; kingdom Viridiplantae; phylum Streptophyta; class Magnoliopsida; order Poales; family Poaceae; genus Thinopyrum; species Thinopyrum elongatum. Next base: position 66,794,607 of record CM022302.1, on the reverse strand, counting down.
CCTGCAAGCTCTGCGGTAAGGGCAAGGTCGTCGGTGGTGTCATCGGGGACGTAGTCGTACTCCGGAGCTGCGTCGGCCTCGGGAGCTACGTCAACGTCGGGGTCTACCGAGAAGAAGGGGGAAGAAGAAACAATATAAATACACGGCAATAAAAGCAATCACAAAGCAAGACATGGCACTAAGCGGTGTTAGGGGTGAACTAACGCAGTACTACACGTCGCAGACGAAGCGGGAATTTAACGAGAATGTTTTCCCGATTCCGGACGTCTGTCAGACAGATGAACCGGAGGGGACGGTTCCATGTTCAGGTAGTTAGGGGCACCTGACAGGCATGTGGCTAGCGTATCAGGATTCGTCTCGTCGTTCTGAGCAACTTTCATATATAAATTATTTTCATCCGAGTTACGATTATTTTTCTACGAATTTTGCAAGTTTTCAAACATTTCTGGAATTCCTGAAATTTGGCCAAGTCTGACAATTGCTCAGTTTTTCTTAACATCACTTAGCTATTTTCCAGAGGCTCTAACTAGTGTTCTGTTCATCCTATGGCTTTGTGCCTTATATCATTCTTGATCAATTTGCTGTGGTCTACATGACAGTATCAAGAGCATCTATGTTGGTGTCCATTAGCTTGTTCAATTCTTTGTTTGAAAAGTGCTACTCCAGTATTTCTGTTCGCTGTTTTTCAATTAACAGAATATAGCCTTTTGTCATTTTCGTAGGAATTAATCCATGCATCAAATGGATTTGGTCCAATGAAAACATTTGAGCCTTGTCAAGTGTAATACCTACTCATATTATTTTTACCCATGTTACCAGCTGTTTAGCTGCTGTTTAGGGGCTGCCCAGGGGGTTACTTAGTGTAAAATCCATAAAGCTAGCCATGGCTACAGTAACTGAATGTTACTGTAGCCGTGCGGCACAGCAGCACGCAGCAGCTAGCAGGAGCAGCCAGGCGGCAAGGGCAGCGCGCGCGGGCGCTGGGGTGGCCGGCCGGAGGCAGGCGCAGCTGGGCGGAGGCGGACTCGGCCACACTCAACACACACGCACACACGCGGCACACACACACGGCCACGGCCATAGAGCAGCATCAGCGGCAGCTTGCAAGGCAGCGCAGCGGCGCTACCAAGCAGCATCAGCAAAAGGCGAGCAGGGTCACAGCGCGCGCGCACGCGGGTTGGCGTAGCGGGGCAGCAACAGCGGCAGTGGCAGCGCCACAGCAGCAGCAAACGCAGCAGTAAGGTGCTCGGGTGCGCGTACGCGGACACTGAGTTGCGGGCGCGACGGTGGCGGCGGCCTACGGCGATAGATCGAGGCGGGGAAAAGGGGGATACGAAGGAGTTGCTCACTGCGAGTCCAACGGAGGCGTCGGGGAGGCCTGAGGCGGCCCGGAGCTCGCGGGACGGCGACGAGATGGCAACGGTGTCCGACAGGGAGAAGGCTCGATCCTGAAGCTTGACGAAGTCCCGGCTCGAACTAATGGTTGTAGTCGAAGGAGACGACGGCGACGAAGCTCCTGGACGTAATCTCAGGCCGCGGGAAGATCAGTGGCCATGGCTATGACGATGGCGCGGCAACAACAGCTAGAGTGCGTGCGGGGAAGAAGAGGGTGAGCGAGGGAGGAAGAAATGGGTGGCCTAGGGTTGTCACGGGGGTTGGGGAAGGCCTTATCCATCTCCAGGGGGTGTCGGATGTTCGACACGGCGGCAGCCGAGGTCATGGCGCCGTGGATGGCGGCCACGTCCTGGCTCTGCCTCTCCTGACGAGAGGTGCAAGAAAAGGCCGGGGGTGCTGGGTCGGGCTGCACTGTTGGGTCAACTGGGCCAAGTGCACAGTGCAGTTCTTCTTCTTCTTTTCTTTACTCCTTTTCCTGTTTTACATATTACTTCCTGTTTGCATTTTCCCTTTATAGTAATTGAATTTTGTTCACATTGAAACTTGGTACATAAGTCAAATTCCATATTTTGAAATAGCACCCAACGTGTGGGCTCATTTGGAAATATATAACCATTTTTTTATTTTGAAAAGGATATTTTAGTTGTAGTTGGACCACTTTATATTTTCCTAGGAATTAAATGGTGAGTCAAATGATGTTGGTTTCTACATGATAATTAGTTAGTGAATATTTGCAACCCATCGAACATTTTTTTTTTAATTTTCAGAGAAAATAATTTGACATGCAATTTGAATTTGAGTTTGAGTTTGATTTGGAACAAAGTGATGATTAGCAAAATAATCGTGATGACTTGGCATTCATTAGCAGGATTTTACTGTTGCAAGATTATCGGGGTGTTACAAATCTCCTCCACTACAAGAAATCTCGTCCCGAGATTTAAGTGGGGAAGTAAAGAGTAACTTCAGAAGAACTGACCTTTATTGGGTCGACTATCTGGTGGACAATTCAGGGAATGTGGCAGAAGTATCTCTCGAGTTAAAACTTAAGATAACATCGAGAGCAAAGTATGAAAGTACGATAAGAGGTTTCAAGCGAATGGACATCCGATCGATACCTGAATAGAGTGTGAAAAGGAGTTCAGAGCATGGGGAATAGATCATCTCTCGGAAGGTGGTTCATGATAACTCTCAAAGCCAAGAGCATAGGGTACCTCGGAACCAAGGATGTATAGGAGAGTCAGGTTCCGATCCTGTGGAGCTGTGGGGGGGGGGGGTGTCGATCAAAAGTAGGGAGAACGGTGGCACCTTACCGGTCATGACAACAAGATATGTCAGAGTATAGCCTGTCAGTTATATCGGTAACAACATCGGTACCTAGGGTGAGGGATGACGAGAACCATTTTCCTGCTCGTTGAACGAGGCAGACCAATAGGCAAAGTTCTCGTCCATCGGTGGTTACCGGAAGGTTATCAACAATAGTAACAGGGTCTCACTGACAGAGTTGTAGACCGAGATGTTTTCATAAGTAGAGAATTTATCTCTGCCCAGACAAGTTAGATTACAGGAAAGGTTAAACAAAACAATGGAAAGGAAAATGTGTTTGCACACAACAATTGGGAGTATATCCTGTCCAAGGAAAAGCGGAGCACGATATACATGATGGAACAGTAAGTTTAAAAGCATTTAGATAAAGGGGCGAGGAATGAATCAGGATAGAACCCATACAACGGTGTTTGGATAATAAATCAAGAAACATTTAGCATTGCGCTTCCAATGTTCTTGTTGATATTCGGAGTGCGATGGTTATGCTTCGAAGTAGCAATAACATGGTGTTTCGGGTAAGAGTTGGATCTGAAGATCACAAGAGGTACAAAGAAACACTCCCAAGATTAACTCGGAACGTAAAGATTAATCAAACACAACCAGGTTTGTGTTGGCAAAAAGTCAAGGATGTTGTTGATGTTAATAAATCATCGATGAACAAGGATGGTATTTCTCACTATGAATTCAAAAGGACAATTCAGAAGAAGTCAAAAGGCAGGTGATGTTCTCGAGACATCTGTCAGGGATCACAAGAAAAATGGAATCGATCGGTAAGATGATCCAAGCAGATGGAATGAGGTTCAAGGTTAACGGAACCACGAATACGACACAAGCTCGAAATCAAGATTGTTGTTCGAGGTGAAATGTTAAGATGAAGAAGATCGACGTAAGCTTAGCTCATCGTCGGGAGTTGCTCCGGACATAAGGACCAGGTAGCACAGTTAAAAGTTGGCACGATAAGCATATAGCTGATCAGGCTAGGAATGATGTGGTGGAGTATACAACTCTCCAACAACAAAGTACTAGGAGTGCTGAATCACCTAGCAGAATCATTTCATTGTTCGGTGGTCTCAGTTGAAGACAACCCATAACCCATGGAGTGACTATGACAGAGAATGGTATCACTCCATCGGAAAAATTCATAGGACGTAGTACAATAGGATGATATCCTCGAGATAGTAGGGGTAAAGCTCGAGGTGGTTCATTATAGAGGTTGGACAGGTGAAATGATTTGCAGGAGACAAGTACTTTTAACTTGTCCGGGAAATGGAATCAAGGAGGAAATATGGTCGGAACTACGATTGCAAATAATCAATTCATAGATACAAGATGAACTTGTACCAAGGAAATAATTATTTTTTTTACGAGCAGCTTCCATGATAAGTTCTACATTGGGTCCATTGGCATGAACACAAAGGTTCAAGGTCGACTCCCACTTCTTCAATGCATAATCTTTCATTCACTTCTCGTCTTTGAAGAAGTTGTAGAGTTGAAAATTTATCTGGTGAAACACCAGAAGAGTATGACTCGTAGAAGTTTCTGGGTTCTCGCAGATGGCAGAAGCATAGATACAACCCATCGGGACATTTTACGAATCTATACAGCCATCAACCAAAGCAAGGAATATGAGTTCGAAAGCAAAGTTTTGAAGTCAAAGCGGATGATACAATTTACCGAAGGTATTTGTATCAGGGAAGAACTCACAAGGTTATTGAATACGAGGGACAGTGTCGGGTATAATCCAACAGGGATTTGGCGGTCCACAAGGGCTCTGATGTGAGTAAGGATACTCAACCATAAGAATAAAGAATGTAACGGCATCAGATTATAGAAACATCGGAATAATCCGACGTTTAAGTACAAAGGAGTTATGGTTCAGAAACGAAGGATTGGAAGCAAAAGCTCTGATCAAAAGACGAGTAGGTTGAATAGAACTAGATGGACAACTTTAGCGTCACGTCTTGCAGAGATCTCCACCCATGGTTACGTGACCTGTCTTGGTCAGTAGTCAGTCCCAGGTCAATATGGAGAAGGAATGTACTACCTCTCCATGCCATGCAAGCAGGGCAGATATACAGACGGCAAGAAGTAGAGAATCCTTCAGTGTCAAAGGCAATGGCAACGGTAAAGGACCAGCTCATGTCCGGAATGATGACTGAGCCGGAGGGACAAATTCTAGGAATCGGCGGATGATAGAAAGCATTCGCAGTAGATTGAATCAAGGGACTCAAATTGGCAAATGTTGAGGGATGTCAACGAAGATTACTAAACGTATGGAATTAACCATAATGAAAGTAGGTAAGAAGAATCTCAAAAGCAGTAGGCTGCAGGAGATTGTCGGAAGATCGGATAGCATTATGAAATATTTCAGGAAGCTCAAGAACAGCTGGGGATGAACGGTTCCCCACAAGTATGAAGAATTACTCGCAGTGCGAAAGCAGCTGCAAAGCGGTAGGCACAAAGGATGCTCAGGACAACGGAGAGTATTAGGGGTAACTTGTAACAATAGGAGCAACTGGGTATGAGGGTGCAACGAAAAGGACGTTATCCACGGGGATTTAACGGTGGTCAGGAATTGCAAAGATAGAGAGCACAAGGGTCTCGGGAACTTTGAGGAGTATCTTCGGGGTCTTCTGATGAAGCAGGCGACCATCTGTGGTGAAGGGGCTCTCCGGGAGGAAGTGGTTACGAGATCCTAATGCCAGAGTTAGAAAAATCATTTAAGCCGAGTAGAAGAGAAATCAGAGTTCCCAGAGTATAGACGAGGAATAAAAGATCCTAATACTACCAACTTGGCGACATGGGCCCGTCACACAGCCATGTTAGTAAAATAGTTTTGGACCACTAGACTCAACTTCGGCCAAGGAGTTGGAAAGGGGGATTCCTACAGGCAGTCGGCTCTGATACCAACCTGTGATGACCCCGGCTTAATCGTGCACTAACCATACACGCAATTGCACACGATCAAGACAAATGACTCACTTGAAGATATCACAACACAACTCTAAAACATAAATAAAGTCATACAAGCTTTATATTACAAGCTAGGGCCTCGAGGGCTTGAATACATAGCTCGATGGCATACAAGTGTCAGTGGAAGCATCAGATATCTGGGTACAGATATATTACAGAAAGAGAGATAAGACTTTAGAAGGCGGGGCAAAATAAAATACTACGATCGAAAGGCGTAGGCCTCCTGCCCTGGACCCTCCGATCCTACTCCTGGTCGTCAGTCGACTCCTCGTAGTAGTAGTACTCGCCGGACGGGTAGTAGTAGTGGACGTCGACTGGGGCATCTGGCTCAGGGGCTCCGTCGTCTGGTGGCATCAAAAGGGTATGGGGAAAAAGAAAGCAAAGCAAACGTGATTACTCATCCGAAGTACTCAGCAAGCAAAGATCTACACTACATATGCAACATTGTCAAAAGGAGGCTGTATATGTGGACTGGGTTGCAGAAATGCCAGAATAGAGGGGGAAAGCCTAGTCCTATCGAAGACTAGCATCTTCAACGTCTTCAGCAGTCTTGTAGCATTAGAAGAGTGTAGATTAACATAAAGTAAAGTAGTAGTAGTGTCATCAACCTCAGCCTGAGATCCTTTCTCGACTCCCTGCGAGAAAGCAATCCCAGAGCCGTACTATCCAGTTCTCATCTCAAGTTCTAGTTGTACCGATCGGGATACAACTCCGAGTGTCCGTTACCGTAGGACAGGCTATCGATAGATTAGTTCTTCCCTGCAGGGGTGCACCAAGTTACCCACCACGCTCGCTTAACTCCGGCCGGACACACTTTGCTGGGTCATGCCTGGCCTCGGCTAAGCAACACGCCGCAACCCGACCGAATACCTAACAGAGAGGTCAGCACACCGGACTAAACCTATGCACCTGGTGGTCTTGGGCCTTCACCCCGGGAACTCCTGCACATTGCGTGGGCAGCTGAAAGCAGACCTAGCAACCCCTTAATACAAGCGCGGTTGCGTAACCAGTCCAATCCAGCGCGCGCCGCTCAGTCGCTGACGTCCATTAAGCTCCGGCTGAAGTATATGACGCAGAACGCCCATACTATGCCCATGTGATGGTTAGTTCTATCAGGCCAGAGGCCCCTCGGATCAAATATCCAAACCGTTTAGTGGATTAGGAGCGCGCGGTAACGAGCAGAGACTCACGATCGATGTGACCCCGTCGCCCCGTATCGAGGACTTGCGGCAAGGGCTAGGAATGCCCGGCCACGCCTCGTGTTCAACTCTCAGGTACCCTCCAGGTACACCCGATTCCACATCTCTCGCAATTAAGCTCGCGTGGGTACCCCTCAGGGTCGGCCCGTCTTTAGTAACATGGTTCAGTGTATGACATAGTATCAATAGTAACCGTGTGTCTAACACCAAGGGGGAACCCTGAGGTATCACCCTCGACGGAATTCCACCTGATGTTGTACTCAAGGTGAACGGAAGAGGAATCACCCTCGAGGTCCACACTTGAGGAGTTGCGCGACGGCGTCGTTACCGGAAGTGGACAAGGAGGAATCACGCTCACTGACCACGACCGAGTAACTAATCTACAAGGTTATCATTAGAAGTGCTGACGAGGTATCACCCTCGACACTCGATGGTAACCCAGTAGTGTCGAGCAACTAGGAGGGGAGTGATGTGCGGTGTCGGGGCCTGGTCTTCGATCCCGTTGATCGGGTCTTCTGATACTCCAGCGGGGCAGTCGGGATCAAGTGGGGTCTCTGATAGGTCTCTACCCAGTCTATACTAAGCAGTCTAGGATAACCAGGAAGGTACAAAGCAGGTTACAATAAACAAGCTATGCAGCAGATATAGGATAACAGTAGCAGCAGCAATTCTAATGCAAGCATAAGAGAGAAGAGAATGGGCGATATAGGAATGCTCAAAATGGGGGTGCTTTCCTGCAAGCTCTGCGGCAAGGGCAAGGTCGTCGGTGGTGTCATCGGGGACGTAGTCGTACTCCGGAGCTGCGTCGGCCTCGGGAGCTACGTCAACATCGGGGTCTACCGAGAAGAAGGGGGAAGAACAAACAATATAAATACACGGCAATAAAAGCAATCACAAAGCAAGACATGGCACTAAGCGGTGTTAGGGGTGAACTAACGCAGTACTACACGTCGCAGATGAAGCGGGAATTTAACGGGAATGTTTTCCCGATTCCGGACGTCTGTCAGACAGATGAACCGGAGGGGACGGTTCCATGTTCAGGTAGTTAGGGGGACCTGACAGGCATGTGGTTAGCGTATCCGGATTCGTCTCGTCGTTCTGAGCAACTTTCATATATAAATTATTTTCATTCGAGTTACGATTATTTTTCAACGAATTTTGCAAGTTTTCAAACATTTCTGGAATTCCTGAAATTTGGCCGAGTGTGACAATTGCTCAGTTTTTCTTAACATCACTTAGCTGTTTTCCAGAGGCTCTAGCTAGTGTTCTGTTCATCCTATGGCTTTGTGCCTTATATCATTCTTGATCAATTTGCTGTGATCTACATGACAGTATCAAGTGCATCTATATTGGTGTCCATTAGCTTGTTCAATTCTTTGTTTGAAAAGTGCTACTCCAGTATTTCTGTTCGCTGTTTTTCAATTAACAGAATATAGCCTTTTGTCATTTTCGTAGGAATTAATCCATGCATCAAATGGATTTGGTCCAATGAAAACATGTTACCAGCTGTTTAGCTGCTGTTTAGGGGCTGCCCAGGGGGTTACTTAGTGTAAAATCCGTAAAGCTAGCCATGGCTACAGTAACTGAATGTTACTGTAGCCGTGCAGCACAGCAGCACGCAACAGCTAGCAGGAGCAGCCAGGCGGCGAGGGCAGCGCGCGCGGGCGCTGGGCTGGCCGGCCGGAGGCAGGCGCAGCTGGGCGGAGGCGGACTCGGCCACACTCAACAAACACGCACACACGCGGCACACACACACGGCCACGGCCATAGAGCAGCAGCAGCGGCAGCTTGCAAGGCAGCGCAGCGGCGCTACCAAGCAGCATCAGCAAAAGGCGAGCGGGGTCACAGCGCGCGCTCACGCGGGCTGGCGTAGCGGGGCAGCAACAGCGGCAGTGGCAGCGCCACAGCAGCAGCAAACGCAGCAGTAAGGTGCTCGGGTGCGCGTACGCGGACACTGAGTTGCGGGCGCGACGGTGGCGGCGGCCTACGGCGATAGATCGAGGCGGGGAAAAGGGGGATCCGAAGGAGTTGCTCATTGCGAGTCCAACGGAGGCGTCGTGGAGGCCTGAGGTGGCCCGGAGCTCGCGGGACGGCGACGAGATGGCGACGGTGTCCGACGGGGAGAAGGCTCGATCCCGAAGCTTGACGAAGTCCCGGCTCGAACTAATGGTTGTAGTCAAAGGAGATGACGACGACGAAGCTCCTGGACGTAATCTCAGGCCGCGGGAAGGTCAGTGGCCATGGCTATGACGATGGCGCGGCAACAGCAGCTAGAGTGCGTGTGGGGAAGAAGAGGGTGAGCGAGGGAGGAAGAAATGGGTGGCCTAGGGTTGTCACGGGGGTTGGGGAAGGCCTTATCCATCTCCAGGGGGCGTCGGATGTTCGACACGACGGCAGCCGAGGTCATGGCGCCGTGGATGGCGGCCACGTCCTGGCTCTGCCTCTCCTGACGAGAGGTGCAAGAAAAGGCCGGGGGTGCTGGGTCGGGCTGCACTGTTGGGTCAACTGGGCCAAGTGCACAGTGCAGTTCTTCTTCTTCTTTTCTTTACTCCTTTTCCTGTTTTACATATTACTTCCTGTTTGCATTTTCTCTTTATAGTAATTGAATTTTGTTCACATTGAAACTTGGTACATAAGTCAAATTCCATATTTTGAAATAGCACCCAACGTGTGGGCTCATTTGGAAATATATAACCATTTTTTTATTTTGAAAAGGATATTTTAGTTGTATTTGGACCACTTTATATTTTCCTAGGAATTAAATGGTGAGTCAAATGATGTTGGTTTCTACATGATAATTTGTTAGTGAATATTTGCAACCCATCGAACATTTTTTTTTTAATTTTCGAACAAAATAATTTGACGTGCAATTTGAATTTGAGTTTGAGTTTGATTTGGAACAAAGTGATGATTAGCAAAATAATCGTGATGACTTGGCATTCATTAGCAGGATTTTACTGTTGCAAGATTATCGGGGTGTTACAATGTGATAAAATTTAGGCATTCTTGATAGTTCGCCTTTGTGATCTCATGGATGATATGGTTTGAATCATGTTATTTGCTTTACTTCTATTTTATGAATTTTCTCTTTCCAGATGACTCCATGCATATGCGGTCTGGTAAATAATAATTTGCTTTAATTTTATGTCAGTTTTGGTTGATGATGCAAAAGTGATGCTTCACACACTCCAAAATATGCCACCATAGAGGAATGAAAGACTGGCTCGTTCATTCATTATAAAAAAATATGTTTGATATTGAAAGAAATATGCCCTAGAGGCAATAATAAAGTTGTTATTTATATTTCCTTATATCGTGATAAATGTTTATTATTCACGCTAGAATTGTATTAACCGGAAACTTGATACATGTATGAATACATAGACAAAACAAAGTGTCCCTAGTATGCCTCTACTTGACTAGCTCGTTAATCAAAGATGGTTAAGTTTCCTAACCTTAGACATGTGTTGTCATTTGATGAATGGGATCACATCATTAGGAGAATGATGTGATGGACAAGACCCATCCGTTAGCTTAGCATAATGATCGTTAAGTTTTATTGCTAAAGCTTTCTTCATGACTTATACATATTCCTCTGACTATGAGATTATGCAACTCCCGAATACCGGAGGAACACCTTGTGTGCTATCAAACGTCACAACATAACTGGGTGATTATAAAGATGCTCTACAGGTGTCTCCGAAGGTGTTTGTTGGGTTGGCATAGATCGAGATTAGGATTTGTCACTCCGTGTATCGGAGAGGTATCTCTGGGCCCTGTCAGTAATGCTCATCACTATAAGCCTTGCAAGCAATGTGACTAATGAGTTAGTTACGGGATGATGCATTACGGAACGAGTAAAGAGACTTGCCGGTAACGAGATTGAACTAGGTATGATGATACCGACGATCGATTCTCGGGCAAGTAACATACCGATGACAAAGGGAATGACGTATGTTGTTATGCGGTTTGACCGATAAAGATCTTCGTAGAATATGTAGGAGCCAATATGAGCATCCAGGTTTCGCTATTGGTTATTGACCGGAGATGTGTCTCGGTCATGTCTACATAGTTCTCGAACCCGTAGGGTCCTCACGCTTAACGTTCGATGACGATTTGTATTATGAGTTATGTGATTTGATGACCGAAGTTTGTTCGGAGTCCCGGATGAGATCACGGACATGACGAGGAGTCTCGAAATGGTCGAGACATAAAGAATGATATATTGGACGATGTTATTCGGACATCGGAAGAGTTCCGAGAGGTACCGGGTAAAAACGGAGTGCCGGAGGGGTTACCGGAACCCCCCGGGGAAGCAATGGGCCATCATGGGCCATAGGGGAGAGAGAGGACAGCCCACAAGGGGGAGGCGCACGCCCCCCCCATGGGGAGGCTGAATAGGACTAGGGGAGGGGGCGCGGCCCCCCTTTCCCTCTCCCTCTCCCTCTCCCTTCCTTCTTCCCCCCTTCCACCAAAGGGTATCCTACTAGGACTTGGAGTCCTAGTAGGACTCCTCTCTTGGCGCGCCCTACAGGGGTCGGCCGGCCTCCCCCTCTCCTCCTTTATATACGGGGGCAAGGGGGCACCCCAAGGCACACCAAGATTTGTCTTAGCCGTGTGCGGTGCCCCCTCCACAGTTTAACACCTCGGTCATATCGTCGTAGTTCTTAGGCGAAGCCCTGTGTCGGTAACTTGGATCGGTTGGATCATGAAGACGTTCGACTACATCAACCGCGTTAATTAAACGCTTCCGCTTTCGGTCTACGAGGGTACGTGGACACACTCTCCCCTCTCGTTGCTATGCATCTCCTAGATAGGTCTTGCGTGAGCGTAGAATTTTTTTGAAATTGCATGCTACGTTCCCCTACAGTGGGATCTGAGCCAGGTCTATGCGTAGAAGATATGCACAAGTAGAACACAAAGAGTTGTGGGCGATAATAGTCATACTGCTTACCACCAACATCTTACTTTGTTTCGGCGGTATTGTTGGATGAAGCGGCCCAGACCGACATTACATGGCCGCGTTCATGAGACTGGTTCTACCGACGTGCTTTGCACACAGGTGGCTGGCGGGTGTCTGTTTCTCCAACTTTAGTTGAATCGAGTTTGACTACGGCCGGTCCTTGTTGAAGGTTAAAACAGCACACTTGACGAAAAATCGTTGTGGTTTTTGTGCCGTAGGTATGTACGGTTGATGCTAAGAGCCCGTAGCAGCCACGTAAAACATGCAACAACAAAGTAGAGGACGTCTAACTTGTTTTTGCAGGGCATGTTGTGATATGATATGGTCAAGACATGATGTGATATAAGTTGTTGTATGAGATGATCATGTTTTGTAAAAGTTATCGGCAACTGGCAGGAGCCATATGGTTGTCGCTTTATTGTATGAAATACAAACGCTATGTAATTGCTTTACTTTATCACTAAGCGGTAGCGATAGTCGTGGAAGCAATGGTTGGCGAGACGACCACAACGCTACAATGGAGATCAAGGTGTCAAGCCGGTGACGATGGAAATCATGACGGTGCTTTGGAGATGGAGATCAAAGGCACAAGATGATGATGGCCATATCATGTCACATATTTTGATTGCATGTGATGTTTATCTATTATGCATCTTATTTTGCTTAGTACGGCGGTAGCATTATAAGATGATCCCTCACTAAAATTTCAAGGTATAAGTGTTCTCCCTGAGTATGCACTGTTGCGACAGTTCGTCGTGCCGAGACACCACGTGATGATCGGGTGTGATAAGCTCTACGTTCACATACAACGGGTGCAAGACAGTTTTGCATGTGCGGAATACTCAGGTTAAACTTGACGAGCCTAGCATATGCAGATATGGCCTCGGAACACTGAGACCGAAAGGTCGAACGTGAATCATATAGTAGATATGATCAACATAGAGATGTTCACCATTGAAAACTACTCCATATCACGTGATGATCGGACATGGTTTAGTTGATATGGATCACGTGATCATTTAGATGACTAGAGGGATGTCTATCTAAGTGGGAGTTCTTAAGTAATATGATTAATTGAACTTAATTTATCATGAACTTAGTCCTGATAGTTTTTGCATATCTATGTTGTAGATCAATGGCCCGTGGTACCGTTCCCTTGAATTTTAATGCGTTCCTAGAGAAAGCTAAGTTGAAAGATGATGGTAGCAACTACACGGACTGGGTCCGTAACTTGAGGATTATCCTCATTGCTGCACAGAAGAATTATGTCCTGGATGCACCGCTAGGTGACAAGCCCACTCCCGCTAATGTAGACGCTTTGAACGTCTGGCAAACGCGGTCTGATGACTACTCTATAGTTCAGTGTGCCATGCTCTACGGCTTAGAATCGGGACTTCAACGAAGTTTTGAACGTCATGGAGCATATGAGATGTTCCAGGAGTTGAAGTTGATATTTCAAGCAAATGCCCGAGTTGAGAGATATGAAGTCTCCAACAAGTTCTATAGCTGCAAGATGGAGGAGAACAGTTCTGCCAGTGAACACATACTCAGAATGTCTGGGTACCATAACCACTTGACTCAGCTCGGAGTTAATCTTCCGGATGATAGTGTTATTGACAGAGTTCTTCAATCACTGCCACCAAGCTACAAAGGCTTCGTGATGAACTATAATATGCAAGGGATGAATAAGATAATTCCCGAGCTCTTCGCTATGCTCAAAGCTGCGGAGGTAGAAATTAAGAAAGAGCATCAAGTGTTGATGGTTAATAAGACCACTAGTTTCAAGAAAAAGGGCAAGGGAAAGAAGGGGAACTTCAAGAAGAATGGCAAGCAAGTTGTCACTCCCGGGAAGAATCCCAAGTCTGGACCCAAGCCTGAAACTGAGTGCTTCTACTGCAAAGGGACTGGTCACTGGAAGCGGAACTGCCCCAAGTATTTGGCGGATAAGAAGGATGGCAAATTGAACAAAGGTATATTTGATATACATGTTATTGATGTGTACCTTACTAATGCTCGTAGTACTGCCTGGGTATTTGATACTGGTTCGGTTGCTCATATTTGTAACTCGAAACAGGGGCTACGGATTTAACAAAGATTGGCTAAGGATGAGGTGACGATGCGCGTCGGGAATGGTTCCAAGGTCGATGTGATCGCCGTCGGCATGCTACCTCTACATCTACCTTCGGGATTAGTTTTAGACCTGAATAATTGTTATTTGGTGCCAGTGTTGAGCATGAACATTATATCTGGATCTTGTTTGATGCGAGACGGTTATTCATTTAAATCAGAGAATAATGGTTGTTCTATTTATATGAGTAATATCTTTTATGGTCATGCACCCTTGAAGAGTGGTCTATTTTTGTTGAATCTCGATCGTGGTGATACACATATTCATAATATTGATGCCAAAAGATGCAAAGTTGATAATGATAGTGCGACATATTTGTGGCACTGCCGTTTAGGTCATATTGGTGTAAAGCGCATGAAGAAACTCCATGCTGATGGACTTTTGGAATCACATGATTATGGATCATTTGATGCTTGCGAACCATGCCTCATGGGCAAGATGACTAAAACTCGGTTCTCCGGAACAATGGAGCGAGCTACAGACTTATTGGAAATCATACATACCGATGTATGCGGTCCGATGAGTGTTGAGGCACGCGGCGGGTATCGTTATTTTCTGACCTTCACAGATGATTTGAGTAGATATGGGTATATCTACTTAATGAAACACAAGTCTGAAACATTTGAAAAGTTCAAAGAATTTCAGAGTGAAGTGGAGAATCATCGTAACAAGAAAATAAAGTTTCTACGATCTGATCGCGGAGGCGAATATTTGAGTTACGAGTTTGGCCTTCATTTAAAACAATGTGGAATAGTTTTGCAACTCACGCCACCTGGAACACCACAGCGTAATGGTGTGTCCGAACGTCGTAACCGTACTTTATTAGATATGGTGCGATCTATGGTGTCTCTTACCGATTTACCACTATTGTTTTGGGGTTTTGCATTAGAGACAGCTGCATTCACGTTAAATAGGGCACCATCTAAATCCGTTGAGACGACACCGTATGAACTGTGGTTTGGCAGGAAACCTAAGTTGTCATTTCTTAAAGTTTGGGGTTGCGATGCTTATCTGAAAAAGCTTCAGCCTGATAAGCTCGAACCCAAATCGGAGAAGTGCGTCTTCATAGGATACCCAAAAGAAACTGTTGGGTACACCTTCTATCACAGATCCGAAGGCAAGATATTTATTGCTAAGAATGGATCCTTTCTAGAGAAGGAGTTTCTCTCGAAAGAAGTGAGTGGGAGGAAAGTAGAACTTGATGAGGTAATTGTACCTTCTCTTGAATTGGAAAGTAGTTCATCACAGAAATCAGTTCCAGTGATGCCTACACCAATTAGTGAGGAAGCTAATGATGATGATCACGAAACTTCAGATCAAGTTACTACAGAACCTCGTAGGTCTGGCAGAGCACGATCCTCATCAGAGTGGTACGGTAATCCTGTTCTGGAGGTCATGCTACTTGATCATGACGAACCTACGAACTATGAGGAAGCGATGATGAGCCCAGATTCCGCAAAATGGCTTGAGGCCATGAAATCTGAGATGGGATCCATGTATGAGAACAAAGTGTGGACTTTGGTTGACTTGCCCGATGATCGGCAAGCCATAGAGAATAAATGGATTTTCAAGAGGAAGACTGACGCTGATGATAATGTTACTGTCTACAAAGCTCGACTTGTTGCAAAAGGTTTTCGACAAGTTCAAGGAGTTGACTACGATGAGACTTTCTCACCCGTAGCGATGCTTAAGTCTGTCCGAATTATGTTAGCAATTGCCGCATTTTATGATTATGAAATCTAGCAAATGGATGTCAAAACTGCATTCCTTAATGGATTTCTCAAAGAAGAGTTGTATATGATGCAGCCAGAAGGTTTTGTCGATCCTAAAGGTGCTAACAAAGTGTGCAAGCTCCAGCGATCCATTTATGGACTGGTGCAAGCATCTCGGAGTTGGAATATACGCTTTGATGAGGTGATCAAAGCATATGGTTTTATACAGACTTTTGGAGAAGCCTGTATTTACAAGAAAGTGAGTGGGAGCTCTGTAGCGTTTCTAATATTATGTGTGGATGACATATTATTGATTGGAAATGATATAGAATTTCTGGATAGCATAAAAGGATACTTGAATAAGAGTTTTTCAATGAAAGACCTCGGTGAAGCTGCTTATATATTGGGCATCAAGATCTATAGAGATAGATCAAGACGCTTAATTGGAATTTCACAAAGCACATACCTTGATAAAGTTTTGAAGAAGTTCAAAATGGATCAGTCAAAGAAAGGGTTCTTACCTGTATTACAAGGTGTGAAGTTGAGTAAGACTCAATGCCCGACCACTGCAGAAGATAGAGAGAAAATGAAAGTCATTCCCTATGCCTCAACCATAGGTTCTATCATGTATGCAATGCTGTGTACCAGACCTGATGTGTGCCTTGCTATAAGTTTAGCAGGGAGGTACCAAAGTAATCCAGGAGTGGATCACTGGACAGCAGTCAAGAACATCCTGAAGTACCTAAAAAGGACTTAGGATATGTTTCTCGTTTATGGAGGTGACAAAGAGCTCGTCGTAAAAGGTTACGTTGATGCTAGCTTTGACACTGATCCGGATGACTCTAAGTCGCAAACCGGATACGTATTTATATTGAACGGTGGAGCTGTCAGTTGGTGCAGTTCCAAGCAAAGCGTCGTGGCGGGATCTACATGTGAAGCGGAGTACATAGCTGCTTCGGAAGCAGCGAATGAAGGAGTCTGGATGAAGGAGTTCATATCCGATCTAGGTGTAATACCTAGTGCATCGGATCCAATGAAAATCTTTTGTGACAATACTGGAGCAATTGCCTTAGCGAAGGAATCCAGATTTCACAAAAGAACCAAACACCTCAAGAGACCCTTCAACTCCATCCGCAATCAAGTCAAGGAGGGAGACATAGAGATTTGCAAAATACATACGGATCTGAATGTTGCAGACCCGTTGACTAAGCCTCTTCCACGAGCAAAACATGATCAGCACCAAGACTCCATGGGTGTTAGAATCATTACAATGTAATCTTGATTATTGACTCTAGTGCAAGTGGGAGACTGAACGAAATATGCCCTAGAGCCAATAATAAAGTTCTTATTTATATTTCCTTATATCATGATAAATGTTTATTATTCATGCTAGAATTGTATTAACCGGAAACTTGATACATGTGTGAATACATAGACAAAACAAAGTGTCCCTAGTATGCCTCTACTTGACTAGCTCGTTAATCAAAGATGGTTAAGTTTCCTAACCATAGACATGTGTTGTCATTTGATGAACGGGATCACATCATTAGGAGAATGATGTGATGGATAAGACCCATCCGTTTGCTTAGCATAATGATCGTTCAGTTTTATTGCTAAAGCTTTCTTCATGACTTGTACATATTCCTCTGACTATGAGATTATGCAACTCCCGAATACCGGAGGAACACCTTGTGTTCTATCAAACATCACAACGTAACTGGGTGATTATAAAGATGCTCTACAGGTGTCTCCGAAGGTGTTTGTTGGGTTGGCATAGATCGAGATTAGGATTTGTCACTCCGTGTATCGGAGAGGTATCTCCGGGCCCTGTCAGTAATGCTCATCACTATAAGCCTTGCAAGCAATGTGACTAATGAGTTAGTTACGAGATGATGCATTACGGAACGAGTAAAGAGATTTTCCGGTAACGAGATTGAACTAGGTATGATGATACCGACGATCGAATCTCGGGCAAGTAACATACCGATGACAAAGGGAATGACGTATGTTGTTATGCGGTTTGACCGAGAAAGATCTTCGTAGAATATGTAGGAGCCAATATGAGCATCCAGGTTTCGCTATTTGTTATTGACCGGAGATGTGTCTCGGTCATGTCTACATAGTTCTCGAACCCGTAGGGTCCGCACGCTTAACGTTCGATGACGATTTGTATTATGAGTTATGTGATTTGATGACCGAAGTTTGTTCGGAGTCCTGGATGAGATCACGGACATGACGAGGAGTCTTGAAATGATTGAGACATAAAGAATGATATATTGGACGATGTTATTCGGACACCGGAAGAGTTCCGAGAGGTACCGGGTAAAAACGGAGTGCAGGAGGGGTTACCGGAACCCCCCGGGGAAGCAATGGGCCATCATGGGCCATAGGGGAGAGAGAGGACAGCCCACAAGGGGGAGGCGCGCGCCCCCCATGGGGAGTCCGAATAGGACAAGGGGAGGGGCGTGGAACCCCTTTCCCTCTCCCTCTCCTCCTTTATATACGGGGGCAAGGGGGCACCCCAAGGCACACCAAGATTTGTCTTAGCCATGTGCGGTGCCCCCCTCCACAGTTTAACACCTCGGTCATATCGTCGTAGTGCTTAGGCAAAGCCCTGCGCCGGTAACTTCATCATCACCATCGCCACGCCGTCGTGCTGACAGAACTCTCCCTCGTCCTCAACTGGATCAAGAGTTCGAGGGACGTCATCGAGCTGAACGTGTGCTGAACACGGAGGTGCCGTACGTTCGGTACTTGGATCGGTTGGATCGTGATGACATTCGACTACATCAACCGCATTAATTAAACACTTCCGCTTTCGGTCTACGAGTGTACGTGGACACACTCTCCCCTCTCATTGCTATGCATCTCCTAGATAGATCTTGCGTGAACGTAGAATTTTTTTGAAATTTCATGCTACGTTCCCCTACAAATATATCAATTTCGATGTGTTGTGTTCTATACTTCTATTAGAAGGAGGGTCCAAGAATATGTATTTTTTCCCGTTGTAATGCACTGGCACGTTTCCTAGTAATAATACAAATATTATTGCCTCTAAACCATATTTCCAACAAGTATAAGGTTATACAAGCATGCCATCACTAGTAGAAAACAGGGCTTTGTTCCAGGCCAGATAAGAGCATTAATCCTGGTTCTGTTACGAACTAGGACCAATGGGTGCATCAGTCCCGGTTCGTGAGACCAGGGTGCCGGACGGGTCAGGGTCCTGGTTCGTCTGACCCCTTTGGTCCCGGTTCCAGACACAAACCAGGACTAAAGGGCCTCACTCCTGGCGCAGCCCTTTTAGTCCCGATTTGTTGCTGGAACCGGGACCAAAGGTTGTCCTTTAGTTCCGGTTTTAGACACAAACCGGGACTAAAGTTTTGCCTATATATATCCACGCCCCCCCCATCTCCTTTGTTTTTTGGCCGTGAAAAGGGTGGGAGGTGTGCTGCTCTCTGTTTTCACCTCCTATGCACATGAGGTGTTCGATGAAATGCCGGAGCCACACTTAAGCTTTCTTCTCTCCAAGCTCCATTTCCCCCAAGATTTGTCTAGGTTTGGCGGTGCACCAACTACACAAGTGTTCTAAAAAGTTAGCTACTTCATCCTTTCATCTCTCACTGCTAGTTTAGCTCATTTCAAATGCTCTAAAAGTAGAGTGGTTTGTGGGTTTTAGTGTAGGAGTGTATGTGGGAGTTCTTTTGATTTAGATGCACAATTTGAGCTCAAATTAACTTCTTAGAGTCTGCACATGTGTAGGGTGCCGTCCAGTCCCCGTCCTCACAGTCGTCGATAGCCCGTGCCGATCTCGTCGCCGGCACCACCGTGGTGAGCCTCTTGTTCTTAACTTCTTTTTAAAAGAAAAAATTCTTACTTGTATGATTTAGATATATATACTTGTATAAATTTCTTACTTTTATTATTGTTTGTTATTATATAGTGCCATGGTTTTGGTATTTGCCCCTGTCGGCCCTTGTCCGGTCTATGATACAGATGTGGTATATTATCTTTTATAACTATTTGTTTCATTTAGTGTTTATGACAATTATGCCGACCAACGTGACATAGATGTTTTTATCTAGGAGGTATGTGAACCAGAAATTCCAACCGACCCTCTTGTCGAGAGGTTAAATTTAGTTGAAAAAGAAAACGAGCATTTGAAAGAAAAATTGAAAAGAATTGAGGAGGAGAAGATGAAATTGGAGTTGCATGTTGTCGATGTCGTCGATGATCACAAGATCAAGATGGATGCAATGCGCTTGAAGATTAGAAAGATAAAAAAATATGCCATTGATAATGAGGCTTAGCATCATTATGTTGTTGGATCAATTGTTACCTTAGTTGCAATTATGATCGCATTTGTTGTTGCATTTAAATGTTTTACATAGTCGTATGTTAGTTTCAATGTATGTTTTAATTAGATGCTCTTATGTTATTCTATGGGAACTATGTATGAACTTTATGTATTTATTTTTTCAGTAATAACATTTGATCACTACTGTACTTTGGTTTTAATGTGATGATGAACTTGTATTAATTTGGTCACATCTCTATTCATGATGTTCTGCAATGGTTTTTGAAACACTTAATTAATGCACGCAGATGAACCGGCAATGAATGTACGGTGACCGACGCACCTCCGAGTATATTGAGGGCCTGCATAAATTTCTCGAAGTGGCTGAGGCAAAGTTTTCTGTATTGTCCATGTACTGTCTGTGGGAATGATCACTCTAACTTGAAAACCCTTCACATCCACCTGCTTGAGAAGGGTTTCATGCCACACTATAATGTTTGGACCAAGCACGGAGAAAGAGGGGTTATGATGGAAGACAACAAAGAAGAAGAGGATGATGACAACTATCCCCCTTAATACGGTGATACTGCAATGGGGGAAGCTGAAGATCAAGAGGAACCGGACGATGTGCCTGATGATGATCTTCGCCGGGTCATTGTTGATGCAAAGAGAGAATGCCAAAGTGAAAGGGAGAAGTTGAAGTTCGATCGCATGTTAGAGGATCACAAGAAAGGGTTGTACCCAAATTGCAAAGATGACAACACAAAGCTCGGTACCACACTGGAATTGCTGCAATGGAAGGCAGACAATGGTGTATCTGACAACAGATTTGGGAAGCTACTGAAAATAATGAAGAAGAAGCTTCCAAAGGATAACGAATTGCCCGACAGTACGTACAAAGCAAAGAAGGTTCTATGCCCTCTAGGATTGGAGGTGTAGAAGATACATGCATGCCCTAATGACTGCATCCTCTACCGCGGTGAGTACGAGGATTTGAATGCATGCCCGGTATGCTGTGCATTGCGGTATAAGATCAGACAAGATGACCTTGGTGATGTTGAGGGCGAGCGCCCCAGGAAGAGGGTTGCTGCCAAGGTGATATGGTATGCTCCTATAATACCACGGTTGAAATGTCTGTTCAGAAACAAAGAGCATGCCAAGTTGATGCGATGGCACAAAGAAGACCGTAAGAAAGACGGGAAGTTGAGAGCACCCGCTGACGGGTCGCAATGGAGAAAAATCGAGAGAAGGTGGCGGGACTTTGCAGGTGATGCAAGGAACGTATGGTTTGGTTTAAGTGCAGATGGCATTAATCCTTTTGGGGAGCAGAGCAGCAATCATAGCACCTGGCCCATGGCTCTATGTATCTATAACCTTCCTCCTTGGTTGTGCATGAAGCGGAAGTTCATTATGATGCCAGTGCTCATCCAAGGCCCTAAGCAACCCGGCAATGACATTGATGTGTACCTAAGGACATTGGTTGAAGAACTTTTACAGCTGTGGAATGGAAAAGGTGTACGTGTGTGGGATGAGCACAAACAGGAGGAATTTAACCTACATGCGTTGTTGTTTGTAACCATCAATGATTGGCCTGCTCTTAGTAACCTTTCAGGACAGACAAACAAGGGATACCATGCATGCACGCACTATTTAGATGATACCGAAAGTATATATTTGGACAAATGTAGGAAGAACGTGTACCTGGGACATCGTCAATTTCTTCCGACCAACCATTTCTTAAGAAAGAAAGGCAAGCATTTCAAAGGTGAGGCAGATCACCGGAAGAAGCCCGTACTCCGTACTGGTGATGCCATACTTGATATGGTCAAGGATTTACAAGTAATCTAAGGAAACGGTCCTGGCGGACAATCTGTTCCGAATGACGCTGAGGGACGCGCACCCATGTGGAAGAAGAAATCTATATTTTGGGACCTACCCTATTGGAAAGACCTGGAGGTCCGCTCTGCAATTAACATGATGCACGTGACGAAGAATCTTTGCGTGAACCTGCTAGGTTTTTTGGGCGTGTATGGGAAGACAAAAGATACACCGAAGGCACAGGAGGACCAGCAACGTGTGCACGAAAAAGATGGCATGCATCCAAAGCAGTATCAAGGTCCTGCCAGCTATGCTCTTACCAAACAAGAGAAGGAAATCTTCTTTGAATGCCTACTTAGTATGAAGGTCCCGTCTGGCTTCTCGTCGAATATATAGGGAATAATAAATATGGCAGAGAAAATGTTCCAGAACCTAAAGTCTCATGACTGCCACGTGATTATGATGCAACTGCTTCTGGTTGCATTGAGGGGGCTTCTACCGGAAAATGTTCGATTAGCCATTGT
This sequence comes from Thinopyrum elongatum, assembly GCA_011799875.1. NCBI lineage: Eukaryota > Viridiplantae > Streptophyta > Magnoliopsida > Poales > Poaceae > Thinopyrum > Thinopyrum elongatum. The sequence goes on along the minus strand of CM022302.1, from coordinate 66,772,275 downwards.
GAAGCTATGTGCATTCCTCAATGCAATCTCTCAGAAGGTAATCGATCCAGAAATCCTACCAAGGTTAAAGAATGATTTGGTGCAATGTCTTGTCAGTTTCGAGCTGGTGTTCCCACCATCCTTCTTCATTATCATGACGCATGTCCTAGTTCATCTAGTCGATGAGATTGCCATTCTGGGTCCTGTATTTCTACATAATATGTTCCCCTTTGAGAGGTTCATGGGAGTCTTAAAGAAATATGTTCGTAACCGTGCTAGGCCAGAAGGAAGCATCTCCATGGGCCATCAAACAGAGGAGATCATTCGGTTTTGTGTTGACTTCATTCCTGACCTTAAGCCGATTGGTCTCCCTCAATCGCGGTATGAGGGGAGACTGACTGGAAAAGGCATGCTAGGAGCGGATTCAATAATATGTAGGGACGGGCATTCTTGGGCTCAAGCACACTACACAGTTCTACAGAATTCTACCTTGGTGACCCCGTATGTTAATCAACACAAGAATATTCTGTGCTCCAAACACCCGGAGCAGTCTAACGACTGGATTACATGTGAACACATCAGGACTTTCAGCAGTTGGTTGCAAACACATCTCATGGGTAACAACATTGTTGGAGATGAGCTGTACTCGTTGGCCAAAACACCATCTTCAACTGTAATGACTTACCAAGGGTACGAGATAAATGGGAATACATTTTACACGATCGCCCAAGATCAAAAGAGCACCAACCAAAACAATGGTGTCCGCTTTGATGCAGCAACCAACAGGGGAAAGGACACATATTATGGTTACATAGTGGACATATGGGAACTTGACTATGGACATGATTTTAAGGTCCCTGTGTTTCGGTGCAAATGGGTCAATCCGTCAGGAGGCGGGGTATAGGTAGACCCGCAGTACGGAATGACAACAGTGGATCTCAACAATCTTGGGTACACAGACGAACCATCCATCCTAGCCAATGATGTGGCGTAGGTTTTCTATGTGAAGGACATGTCTACCAAACCAAGAAAAAAAGAAGATAAGGAAACGAATACATCATACGATGAGCCAAAGCGCCACATAGTTCTTTCAGGGAAAAGAGACATCGTGGGAGTGGAGGGCAAGACAGACATGTCTGAAGATTATGAAAAGTTTCATGAAATTCCTCCGTTCAAAGTGAAGGCTGACCCAAGCACCCTGTTAAATGATGAAGATTATCCATGGTTATGGCGCAATAAGCAAGGGACACACGCGAAGAAAAAGTGAAGACTACCTCTCCACAACTATTCTGACGATGGCTTTTATCTAGAATATCACTGCAGTTACATGTCAAGAAATGAAATGCCTTTTGTAACAGATGAGTTTTCGTCCGAAACCCTGATACTTCAAAAGAGATTGTCCATTTTGTACACGAAGTGCATCCAGTTTTTGCAGTAACCCTCTCAACTTTTTAGCACATGCTATGTGGGTGAAATGATGATACCATGCCAACTTTCAACCTTTTTAGAGTTCATTTGTAGTGCTTTTCAATTTCAGGGTCATTTAGCTAATTTTTTTTAATAAATTCATGAAAAATAGCAAATGAAGTCAGGAAGGGTTGAAAATTGATGATGTGGCTTTGAATGGCGCATGTTGAACGCACAAAAAGTCTGGAATTGAAATAAGTTAAAAAAATGAAATGCCTTTGTAACAGATGAGTTTTCGTCCGAAACCCTGATACTTCGAAAGAGATTGTCCATTTTGTACACGAAGTGCATCCAGTTTTTGCCGTAACCCTCTCAACTTTTTAGCACATGCTATGTGGGTGAAATTATGATACCATGTCAACTTTCAACTTTTTCAGAGTTCATTTGTAGTGCTTTTCAATTTCAGGGTCATTTAGCTAAAAAAATCAGCAAATGCATGAAAATAAGCAAATGAAGTCAGAAAGGGTTGAAACTTGATGATGTGGCTTTGAATGGTGCATGTTGAATGCACAAAAAGTCTAGAGTTGAAATAAGTTAAAAATGTGAAATGCCTTTGTAACAGATGAGTTTTCATCTGAAACCGTGATACTTCGAAAGAGATTGTCCATTTTGTACACGAAGTGCATCCAATTTTTGCCGTAACCCTCTCAATGTTTTAGCACATGCTATGTGGGTGAAATGATGATACGATGCCAACTTTCAACCTTTTCAGAGTTCATTTGTAGTGCTTTTCAATTTCAGGGTCATTTAGCTAAAAAAATCAGTAAATGCATGAAAAATAGCAAATGAAGTCAGAAAGGGTTGAAAATTGATGATGTGGCTTTGAATGGTGCATGTTGAACGCACAAAAATTCTGGAGTTGAAATAAGTTTAAAAAATGAAATGCCTTTGTAACAGATGAGATTTCGTCTGAAACCCTGATACTTCGAAAGAGATTGTCCATTTTGTACACGAAGTGCATCCAGTTTTTGCCGTAACCCTCTCAACTTTGTAGCACATGCTATGTGGGTGAAATTATGATACCATGCCAACTTTCAACCTTTTCAGAGTTCATTTGTAGTGCTTTTCAATTTCAGGGTTATTTAGCTCAAAGAATGAACTAATAGCAAAAAGAATGAACTAAAAAACTTTTATAAAACTCTAATAGCAAAAAGAATGAACTAAAAATCTTTTATAAAACTCTAATAGTAAAAAGAATGAACTAAAAAGAATCAATTAAATATAATATTCTTCAATAGCAAAAAGAATCAAAATAATATTAACTAAAATTATCAAAGTATTTATTTGTTAAAAACTTTAATAGTAAAAAGAATTGTCATAAAGTATTTTTGTTAGAAACTTTAATAGAAAAACTAAAAAGCTTTTAAACTCTAATAGCAAAAGGAATCAACTAAGAAGAATCAATAAAAAATAAAACTTTTGCAACTAAAATTATATAAAATTTATGCAACTAAAATTATATAACTAAAAATAACATATGCAAAAATAACATTAAAATTTTGAAAACAGAACATATGCAAAAAATAAAAAAAGGCCCACCTACTAGCCACCACGGCTTGCATACGACTAGAAACCCTAGAAATGGGCCAGGATGCAGGCCTGCAGTGCAAGCAGGCCCAACAGGGCGTCAGATAGGCATGTACTGTCTGCAGTTGAGAGGAGCTCGAGAGGGTAGCAGCAGCAGCGCTTATAAACCACTCCGAGCCCCTCTCAACTAGCGAGGTGGGACTAAACTAATGGATGCGGCAGCACAGGCCTTTAGTCCCGGTTGGTGGCACCAACCGGGACTAAAGGGCTCTGCTTCCCGCCCTTTGGGCTGCTGAATTTCACCTTTTGTCCCGGTTGGTGGCACCAACGGGGACTAAAGGGGGGCCTTTAGTCCCGGTTGGTGCCACCAACCGGGACTAATGGTTGATGTATATAAGCAGGACTTTGCAAAAGCCATCTGCAGTTCTCCTCGTCCTCTCCTCCGACGACGCCGCCATGCTGCCCCGACGCCGCGCCCCTACCCCACCGTCGCCGCGCCCCTGTCCCGCCGTCGCCGCCCCTGAGCCCGCGCGCTGTCGCTCCTCCCCGAGCCCTCGCCGCGCCCCTGCCCCACCGTCACCGTCGTCGTCGCCGCCCCCGAGCCCGCGCGCTCTCCCTCCTCCCCGAGCCCTCGCCGCCCCCGCTGTGAGCCGCCCCGCCTCGGCCCGCTGTCCATTTTTTTTGTTCATAGAATTTTTTTTGTTCATATATATGTATGTATGTAGATGTATATGTATGTCCATTTTTTTGTTCATATGTATGTATGTAGATGTATATGTATGTCCATTTTTTTTGTTCATATGTATGTATGTAGATGTATATGTATGTCCATTTTTTTTGTTCATATGTATGTATGTAGATGTATATGTATGTCCATTTTTTTTGTTCTTATGTATGTAGATGTATATGTATGTATGTATGTATGGATTGATGGGTGTATATATAAAATATTGATATGATGATTTTTTTGTTCATAGAATTAATATCAAGTGGCACTTTTCAAACAAAGTTTTGAGCAAGCTAATGGACTCTAGCAGAGATGCAATTGATACTATCTTTTAGACCATAGGAGAGTGATCAATATTTATATAAGGCACTAACCCATAGGATGTACAGAACAATAGTTGTAGCCTTTGGGAAACAGCTAAGTGATGTTTAAAGCTGAGGAAATCTCAGACTTAGCGGAATTCCAGGAATTTTCATGATATTGGTAAAACTTTAGAAATTCGTAGAAAATTAACCGTAACTCCGATGAAAATAATTTATATATGAAAATCGATCAGAAAAATATGACGAATCTGAATATGCCCTCCGTTCGTCTGTCACAAGCAGCTAGCATAGCGAACCTGGAACCGTTCCCCTCCGGTTCATCTGTTCAAAAATGCAGACTTCGGGAAAACATTCCCGGATGTTATCCCCCTTCACCTATATCGTGTAGTGTCGTGTTAGAACACCCCTAACTCTCTCGGGAATTCAACATATCCCCGATAACTTTGACATGAGGGGGGGGGGGGGTCCGCAAGACGTCGCCGACCATGAGAGAGGCGGTCCTGACATGAGGGGGGAGGAGTCCTCGATGATCGTCTGAAACTGACTGTCACAGGCAGCTAGCATAGCGAACCTGGAGCCGTCCCCCTCCGGTTCATCTGTCCGAAAATACAGACTTCGGGAAAACATTCCCGGATGTTATCCCCCTTCACCTATATCGTGTAATGCCGCGTTAGAACACCCCTAACTCTCTCGGGAATTCAACATATCCCCGATAACTCAGACATGAGGGGGGAGGAGTCCTCGACGATCATCTGAAACTGACTGTTATAATACCTGTGAACTTTGCATGATGTTTGCCACTAATCCATTGCTCATATGTATGCATATGATTCCTTGTTGTGATTAAGTCTATGTTTGCCACTAATCCATCTCTCATGGTTGTATATTGCCATGTTGTAATGTTTGCAGAAACTATGGACAGAGACTTAGAAAAAGAAGAGTTGTTGGGGGATACAATCAGCGACGGAGGTGATATCTGTTGGGAAACATAGCATGCAATTTCAAAAAAATTCCGACGCTCACGCAAGATCTATCTAGGAGATGCATAACAATGAGAGGGGGAGAGTGTGTGTCTACGTACGCTCATAGACCGAAAGCGGAAGCGTTTGACAACGCGGTTGATGTAGTCGAACTTCTTCTAGCTCCGACCGATCAAGCACCGAATGTACGGCACCTCCGAGTTCTGCACAAGTTCAGCTCGATGACGTTCCTTATCCTCTTGATCCAGCAAAGGTGTCGAGGAAGAAGATGAGTTCCGTCAGCATGACGGTGTGGTGACGGTGATGGTGAAGTGATCTGCGCAGGGCTTCGCCTAAGCACTACGAAGATATGACTGGAGGCGTAAACTGTGGACGGGGGCGCCAGACACGGCTAACAATTGTTGGTCTGTGTTCTAGGCGCCCCCTCCCCACGTATATATAGGTGCGAGGGGGAGGGGAGCAGCCATGGGGTGCCCCAAGCAGGAGGAATCCTACTTGGGTTCCTATCCCAATTCGGCCCCCCTTTCCTTATTTCAACGGAGAGGAAAAGGGAAGAGGGAAGGGAGGAAGGAAAGGGGGGGCCGAACCCCCTCTTCCTTCTCCAATTTGGCCTCCTGCCTAAAGGGGGCCGCGCCACCCCTTGTGGGCTGGTTTGCTCCCCTCTTATGGCCCATAAAGCCCATTATTCCCCCCGGGGGTTCCGGTAACCCCCCCCCGGTACTCCGATAAATACCCGATACTATCCGGAACACTTCCGGTGTCCGAATACTATCATCCTATACATCAATCTTTACCTCTCGACCATTTCGAGACTCCTCGTCATGTCTGTGTTCTCATCCGGGACTCCAAAGAACATTAGGTCACCAAATCACATAACTCATATAATACTAAATCGTCATCGAACGTTAAGCGTGCGGACCCTACGGGTTCAAGAACTATGTAGACATGACCGAGACACCTCTCCGGTCAATAACCAATAGCGGAACCTGGATGCTCATATTGGCTCCTACATATTCTACGAAGATCTTTATCGGTCGAACCGTAATGACAACATACGTTATTCCCTTTGTCATCGGTATGTTACTTGCCCGAGATTCGATCGTCGGTATCTTCATACCTAGTTCAATCTCATTACCGGCAAGTCTCTTTACTCATTCCATAATACATCATCCTGCAACTAACTCATTAGTCACTTTGCTTGCAAGGCTTCTTATGATGTGTATTACCGAGAGGGCCCAGAGATACCTCTCCGATACTCGGAGTGACAAATCCTAATCTCGATCTATGCCAACCCAACAAACACCTTCGGATATACATGTAGAGCATCTTTATAATCACCCAGTTATGTTGTGACATTTGATAGCACACAAGGTATTCCTCCGGTATTTGGGAGTTGCATAATCTCATAGTCAAAGGAATATGTATATGACATGAAGAAAGCAGTAGCAATAAAACTGAACGATCAATATGCTAAGCTAACGGATGGGTCATGTCCATCACATCATTCTCCTAATGATGTGATCCCGTTATCAAATGACAACTCATGTCCATGGTCAGGAAACCTTAACCATCTTTGATCAACGAGCTAGTCAAGTAGAGGCTCACTAGGGACACAGTGTTTGTCTATGTATTCACACATGTATTAAGGTTTCCGATCAATACAATTCTAGCATGAATAATAAACATTTATCATGAATAAGGAAATATAAAATAACAACTTTGTTATTGCCTCTAGGGCATATTTCCTTTAGTCTCCCACTTGCACTAGAGTCAATAATCTAGATTACATTGTAATGATTCTAACACCCATGGAGTCTTGGTGCTGATCATGTTTTGCTCGTGGAAGAGGCTTAGTCAACGGGTCTGCAACATTCAGTTCCATATGTATTTTGCAAATCTCTATGTCTCCCTCCTTGACTTGATCACGGATGGAGTTGAAGCGTCTCTTGATGTGTTTGGTTCTTTTGTGAAATCTGGATTCCTTCGCTAAGGCAATTGCTCCAGTATTGTCACAAAAGATTTTCATTGGAACCGATGCACTAGGTATTACACGTAGATCAGATATGAACTCCTTCACCCAGACTCCTTCATTTGCTGCTTCCGAAGCAGCTATGTACTCCGCTTCACACGTAGATCCCGCCACGACGCTCTGCTTCGAACTGCACCAACTGACAGCTCCACCATTCAATATAAATACGTATCCGGTTTGTGACTTAGAGTCATCCGGATCAGTGTCAAAGCTAGCATCGACATAACCATTTACGATGAGCTCTTTGTCACCTCCATAAACGAGAAACATATCCTTAGTCCTTTTCAGGTACTTCAGGATGTTCTTGACCGCTGTCCAGTGATCCACTCCTGGATTACTTTGGTACCTCCCTGCTAAACTTATAGCAAGGCACACATCAGGTCAGTTACACAACATAGCATACATGATAGAACCTATGGTTGAGGCATAGGGAATGACTTTCATTTTCTCTCTATCTTCTGCAGTGGTCGGGCATTGAGTCTGACTCAACTTCAAACATTGTAACACAGGCAAGAACCCTTTCTTTGACTGATCCATTTTGAACTTCTTCAAAACTTTATCAAGGTATGTGCTTTGTGAAAGTCCTATTAAGCGTCTTGATCTATCTCTATTGATCTTGATGCCCAATATATAAGCAGCTTCACCGAGGTCTATCCAGAAATTCTATATCATTTCCAATCAACAATATGTCATCCACATATAATATTAGAAATGCTACAGAGCTCCCACTCACTTTCTTGTAAATACATGCTTCTCCAAAAGTCTGTATAAAACCATATGCTTTGATCACCTCATCAAAGCGTATATAACAACTCCGAGATGCTTGCACCAGTCCATAGATGGATCGCTGGAGCTTGCACACTTTGTTAGCACCTTTATGATCGACAAAACCTTCTGGTTGCATCATATACAACTCTTCTTTGAGAAATCCATTAAGGAATGCAGTTTTGACGTCCATTTGCCAGATTTCATAATCATAAAATGCGGCAATTGTTAACATGATTAAGACAGACTTAAGCATCGCTACGGGTGAGAAAGTCTCATCGTAGTCAACTCCTTGAACTTGTCAAAAACCTTTCACGACAAGTCGAGCTTTGTAGACAGTAACATTACCATCAGCGTCAGTCTTCTTCTTGAAGATCCATTTATTCTCTATGGCTCGCCGATCATCGGGCAAGTCAACCAAAGTCCACACTTTGTTCTCATACATGGATCCTATCTCAGATTTCATGGCCTCAAGCCATTTATCGGAATCTGGGCTCATCATAGCTTCTTCATAGTTCGTAGGTTCGTCATGGTCTAGTAACATGACTTCCAGAACAGGATTACCATACCACTCTGGTGCGGAACGTGCTCTGGTTGACCTACGAGGTTCGGTAGTAATTTAATCTAAAGTTTCATGATCATTATCATTAGCTTCCTCTCTAGTTGGTGTAGGCATCTCGGGAACGGTTTTCTGTGATGAGCTACTTTCCAATTCGAGAGAAGGTACAATTACCTCATCAAGTTCTACTTTCCTCGCACTCACTTCTTTCAAGAGAAACTCCTTTTCTAGAAAGTTTCCATTCTTGGCAACAAAGATCTTGCCTTCGGATCTGTGGTAGAAGGTGTACCCAATTGATTCCTTAGGGTATCCTATGAAGACGCACTTCTCCGATTTGGGTTCGAGCTTATCAGGCTAAAGCCTTTTGACATAAGTGTCGCAGCCCCAAACTTTAAGAAATGGCAGCTTAGGTTTCTTGCCAAACCACAGTTCATACGGTGTCATCTCAACGGATTTAGACGGTGCCCTATTTAACGTGAATGCAGCTATCTCTAATGCATAACCCCAAAACGATAGTGGTAAATCGGTAAGAGACATCATAGATCGCACCATATCTAATAAAGTACGGTTACGATGTTCGGACACACCATTACGCTGTGGTGTTCCAGGTGGCGTGAGTTGTGAAACTATTCCACATTGTTTTAAATGAAGGCCAAACTCGTAACTCAAATATTCGCCTCCGCGATCAGATCGTAGAAACTTTATTTTCTTGTTACGATGATTCTCCACTTCACTCTGAAATTCTTTGAACTTTTCAAATGTTTCAGCCTTATGTTTCATCAAGTAGATATACCCATATCTGCTCAAATCATCTGTGAAGGTCAGAAAATAACGATAACCGCCGCGAGCTTCAACACTCAATGGACCGCATACATCGGTATGTATTATTTTCAGTAAGTCATTAGCTTGCTCTATTGTTCCGGAGAACGGAGTTTTAGTCATCTTGCCCATGAGGCATGGTTCGCAAGTATCAAATGATTCATAATCAAGTGATTCCAAAAGCCCATCTGCATGGAGTTTCTTCATGCGCTTTACACCAATATGACCTAAACGGCAGTGCCACAAATATGTTGCACTATCATTATCAACTTTGCATCTTTTTGCATCAATATTATGAATATGTGTATCACCACAATCGAGATTCAACAAAAATAGACCACTCTTCAAGGGTGCACGACCATAAAAGATATTACTCATATAAATAGAACAACCATTATTCTCTGATTTAAATGAATAACCGTCTTGCATTAAACAAGATCCAGATATAATTTTCATGCTCAACGCTGGCACCAAATAACAATTATTCAGGTCTAAAACTAATCCCGAAGGTAGATGTAGAGGTAGCATGCCGACAGCGATCACATCGACCTTGGAACCATTCCCGACGCGCATCGTCACCTCGTCCTTAGCCAATCTTCGCTTAATCCGTAGCCCCTGTTTCGAGTTACAAATATGAGCAACCAAACCAGTATCAAATACCCAGGCGCTACTACGAGCATTAGTAAGGTACACATCAATAACATGTATATCAAATATACCTTTGTTCACTTTGCCATCCTTCTTATCCGCCAAATACTTGGGGCAGTTCTGCTTCCAGTGACCAGTCCCTTTGTAGTAGAAGCACTTAGTTTCAGGCTTGGGTCCAGCTTTGGGCTTCTTCCTGGGAGTGGCAACTTGCTTGCCATTCTTCTTGAAGTTCCCCTTCTTTCCTTTGCCCTTTTTCTTGAAACTAGTGGTCTTGTTAACCATCAACACTTGATGCTCCTTCTTGATTTCTACCTCTGTAGCTTTGAGCATTGCGAAGAGCTCGGGAATTGTCTTATCCATCCCTTGCATATTATAGTTCATCACGAAGCCTTTGCAGCTTGGTGGCAGTGATTGGAGAACTCTGTCAATAACACTATCATCTGGAAGATTAACTCCTAGCTGAGTCAAGTGATTATGATACCCAGACATTTTGAGTATGTGTTCACTGACAGAACTGTTCTCCTCCATCTTGCAGCTATAGAACTTGTTGGAGACTTCATATCTCTCAACTCGGGCATTTGCTTGAAATATTAACTTCAACTCCTGGAACATCTCATATGGTCTATGACGTTCAAAACGTCTTTGAAGTCCCGATTCTAAGCCGTAAAGCATGGCACACTAAACTATCAAGTAGTCATCAGATCGAGCTTGCCAGACGTTCATAACATCAGCATCTGCTCCTGCAGTAGGCCTTTCACCTAGCGGTGCATCAAGGACATAATTCTTCTGTGCAGCAATGAGGATAATCCTCAAGTTATGGACCAAGTCCGTGTAGTTGCTACCATCACCTTTCAACTTAGCTTTCTCTAGGAACGCATTAAAATTCAAGGGAACTGTAGCATGGGCAATTGATCTACAAGATAGATATGCAAAAACTATTAGGACTATGTTCGTGATAAATTAAGTTCAATTAATCATATTACTTAAGAACTCCCACTTAGATTGACATCCCTCAAGTCATCTAAATGATACGTGATCCAAATCAACTAAACCATGTCCGATCATCACGTGAGATGGAGTAGTCATCAATGGTGAACATCTCTATGTTGATCATATCTACTATATGACTCACGTTTGACCTTTCGGTCTCCAGTGTTCCGAGGCCATGTATGTACATGCCAGACTCGTCAAGTTTAACCCGAGTATTCCGTATGTGGAAAACTGTCTTGCACCCGTTGTATGTGAACGTAGAATCTATCACACCCGATCATCACGTGGTGTCTCAACACGACGAACTTTCGCAACAGTGCATACTCAGGGAGAACACTTATACCTTGAAATTTTAGTTAAGGGATCATCTTATAATGCTACCACCGTACTAAGCAAAATAAGATGCATAAAAGATAAACATCACATGCAATCAAAATATGTGACATGATATGGCCATCATCATCTCGTGCTTTTGATCTCCATCTCCAAAGCATCGTCATGATCTCCATCGTCACCGGCTCGACACCTTGATCTCCATCGTTGCGTCGTCGTCGTCTCACCAACTATTGCTTCTACAACTATCGCTAACGCATAGTGATAAAGTAAAGCAATTACATGGCGTTTGCATTTCATACAATAAAGAGACAACCATAAGGCTCCTGCCGGTTGCCGATAACTTTTACAAAACATGATCATCTCATACAACAACATATATCACATCATGTCTTGACCATATCACATCACAACATGCCCTGCAAAAACAAGTTAGACGTCCTCTACTTTGTTGTTGCAAGTTTTACGTGGCTGCTACGGGCTACTAGCAAGAACCGTTCTTACCTACGCATCAAAACCACAATGGTGATTTATTAAGTTTGCTGTTTTAACCTTCAACAAGGACCGGCCGCAGTCAAATTCGATTCAACTAAAGTAGGAGAAACAGACACCCGCCAGCCACCTTTATGCAAAACTGGTTGCATGTCTGTCGGTGGAACCGGTCTCATGAATGTGGTAGTGTAAGGTTGGTCCTGGCCGCTTCGTCCAACAATACCGCCGAATCAAAATAAGACATTGGTGGTAAGCAGTATAACGATCACCGCCCACAACTCTTTGTGTTCTACTCGTGCATATCATCTACGCATAGACCTGGCTCGGATGCCACTGTTGGGAAACGTAGCATGCAATTTCAAAAAATTTCCTACGCGCACACAAGATCTATCTAGGAGATGCATAGCAACGAGAGGGGGAGAGTGTGTCTACGTACCCTCGTAGACTAAAAGCGGAAGCATTTGACAACGCGGTTGATGTAGTCGAACTTCTTCTACTCCGACCGATCAATCACCGAATGTATGGCACCTCCGAGTTCTGCACACATTCAGCTCGATGACGTTCCTCGTCCTCTTGCTGCAGTAAAGGTGTCGAGGAAGAAGATGAGTTCCGTCAGCACGACGGCGTGGTGACGGTGATGGTGAAGTGATCCGCGCAGGGCTTCGCCTAAGCACTACGAAGATATGACTGGAGGCGTAAACTGTGGACGGGGACGCCGCACACGGCTAACAATTGTTGGTCTGTGTTCTAGGCGCCCCCTCCCCATGTATATATAGGTGGGAGGGGGAGGGGAGCAGCCATGGGGTGCCCCAAGTAGGAGGAATCCTACTTGGGGTCCTATCCCAATTCGGCCTCCCCTTCCTTATTTCACCGGAGAGGAAAAGGGAAGAGAGAAGGGAGGAAGGAAAGGGGGGGCCGAACCCCCTCTTCCTTCTCCAATTCGGCCTCCTGCCTAAAGGGGGGGCGTGCCACCCCTTGTGGGCTGGTGTGCTCCCCTCTTATGGCCCATAAGGCCCATTATTCCCCCCGGGGGTTCCGGTAACCCCCCCCTCCCCCCCCCTCCCCACCTAACCCCCCCCCCCCCCGGTACTCCGATAAATAGCCGATACTATCCGGAACACTTTCGGTGTCCGAATACTATCATCCTATATATCAATCTTTACCTCTCAACCATTTCGAGACTCCTCGTCATGTCCGTGATCTCATCCGGGACTCCGAAGAACATTCGGTCACCAAATCACATAACTCATATAATACTAAATCATCATCGAACGTTAAGCATGCGGACTCTACGGGTTCGAGAACTATGTAGACATGACCGAGACACCTTTCCGGTCAATAACCAATAGCAGAACCTGGATGCTCATATTGACGCCTATATATTCTACGAAGATCTTTATCGGTCGAACCGTAATGACAACATACATTATTCCCTTTGTCATCGGTATGTTACTTGCCCGAGATTCGATCGTCGGTATCTTCATACTAGTTCAATCTCATTACCGGCAAGTCTCTTTACTCATTCCGTAATACATCATCCCACAACTTACTCATTAGTCACTTTGCTTGCAAGGCTTCTTATGATGTGTATTACCGAGAGGGCCCAGAGATACCTCTCCGATACTCAGAGTGACAAATCCTAATCTCGATCTATGCCAACCCAACAAACACCTTCGGAGATACCTATAGAGCATATTTATAATCACCCAGTTACGTTGTGATGTTTGATAGCACACAAGGTATTCCTCCTGTATTCGGGAGTTGCATAATCTGATAGTCAAAGGAATATGTATATGACATGAAGAAAGCAGTAGCAATAAAACTGAACGATCAATATGCTAAGCTAACGGATGGGTCATTTCCATCTCCTAATGATGTGATCCCGTTATCAAATGACAACTCATGTCCATGGTCAGGAAACCTTAACCATCTTTGATCAACGAGCTAGTCAAGTAGAGGCTCACTAGGGACACAGTGTTTGTCTATGTATTCAGACATGTATTAGGGTTTCTGATCAATACAATTCTAGCATGAATAATAAACATTTATCATGAATAAGGAAATATAAAATAACAACTTTATTATTGCCTCTAGGGCATATTTCCTTCAATATCACCTTGTCGTTTCTCAATGACACCGATGGTCAGGAAAGAGAGGATGACGGCTCCGGTGATCCAATGGAGGAGGAAGGAGATCATGACGGCTCCGGTGATCGAATGGAGGAGGAAGGAGATCATGACGGCTTCGATGACCAAACGGAGGAGGGAGCCATAACTGTTGCAAAGTCCGGCGAGGTATATATATATATATATATATATATTAAGCGTCTGCTGACTTGATGCATTAATTGTTTTGTATGTACATATATTAACGCTTCTTTCTTCTTTTAGCCCTCCGAATCGAGCCAAACTTCTATAAAGAGACGAGGTCCGAAGAAAAGGTTGCGCCAGGATGAAAGGTTCATGATCGAAGAAGTCGCTCGAGATGGCCAACCGATAGCTCCCAAGCGGACCAGGGACACATTTGTACATCAGTGCGGAGTTGTTGTCAGGGATAGCGTCCCGATCAGCATCCAAGAATGGAATAAGAAGAAAGACCCTGAAGTTTCTTATGTCCAAGATAGACAGAAAGATGATCTTTGGAACTCGCTGATGACAAATTTCAGCCTACCGCCAGAGGAGGATCCGAATAACCCAGTTATAGAGCAAAAGGTCAAGGCGTTTGCTCTTAAGAAGATGGCAGAACTATCCAAGAACTGAAAGAAAGATTTGAACAAAAAGTTTGTCGACAAAGACAAGACTCCAGAATTCACCGGTCCATATGAGAAGATAAAAGATCACTGGCCCGCATTTGTGGCCTACAAGAAATCGGAGAAGGCCAAGCAATGGTCAGAGACAAATAAGAAAAATGCTGCAAAGAAGAAGTATCACCATGTTACGGGGTCAGGTGGCTACAGCAAAGCCCGACCTACGTGGGACAAAGCTGAGCCAAACCTTCTAGCTAAAGGGGTCCAACTAGCGACATTGCACTGGCCAGATCGGTCAAGGACTTGGTTCTTCGGGGTTGGGGGAACTTTGGACCCAGAATCAGGGAAGTGTGTTCGGACGAAAGCTCAACTTGCAATACCTGTCAAGAAACTTGAGGAAGCAATCAAGGCAGCGCAGGAAGGGAGGTTCCATCCCGACAGAGAGAAGGACGAGCTGACACAGGCCCTCGGGAATCTTGAACACCCTGGATGAACACGAGGCACATCAGGCTCCGTTCCGTGGGTGTATGGGTTTCTTGACAATGGTGGTTATAGAAGCCGGGAGAGAAAGAAGAAAGAGGAAGCAAGCGAAATGCAGAAGATGAATGAAAGATTAGCAAGACTAGAGGAACTTGAGAGCCAGCGAGCTACTGGCCAACCATCTCAGCGGCACGAGGATCCTTCGTTCGACACTACCCCCCAAGCTACCCCACCATCTCAGCGGAGAAGCAGCGTGGCTTCCACAGAGCTCGTTCATCCTGATATCACGGCTCCTCACTGCCCCATGGATCGTATGACGGAGAATGAACATTGTGTCCTAATGGCGAAATGCCATAACTTGACAGTGAAGGTGGCGGTCGGCTCTGTCTTACCTCCTCGAGCTGACGGAACTTTCCATTGCTGTCCGATTCCACATGGCTTTGCTATTGTCGGGGTGGATGAAATAATGGAAGGATTTGAGGGGCTGGAGCTTGACTACCCTACAGGTGAAGGGGAGATGCTTCTGGAAAATGGCTTAAGGAGTACCTGTCTATGGAGAAAGGAGAACATCAAGCTTCCAAACTGGATGCCGCCTCAGCCGGAGGAGGCCCCTCAGCAGACTCCTCACTGTCCAGCTCAGCCATCTCAGCTGCCTGAGTCGTCTACGTCACATGGGCTGTCTCCGTCGCCTCAGCCGTCTCCGGCGGAGGAGGCCCCTCAGCTGTCTTCGGCGCGTCAGCGGACTCCGCCTCCTCCGGCGCATCAGCGGACTCCGCCGCCTCAGTAACAGCGGAAGAGAGCCGCCGCCGCTTCGGCGGCTAGCAGTACAAAAGGCGGGAAGAAATTCAAAGCTGGTCCAAGCCTCAGGGCTCCTCCAAAGTTACCATATGAGAGGACTGACGAGGAAAATAAGGACATCGTGGATGCCGAAGTGCAGGCCCATTTTGAATGGAAACGTCCACCTCCGAAGGAAATAGTAGATCCGGTGAAAGCGAAGCGCACTCTGGATGCCCTTAAGCGACCACCACCGCCTCCGCCGTAATCCAACTATGACCGCTGTATTGCAAAGACATATGATGAAGCACGGCGGTCGGGAAGTACTATCAGTGCTGCAAGACGAAGTGGGAAAAAAATCCCCAGCTCGACAAACAGGAGAAGCAATCGTGCCCCCCGCTCAAGGTGTCTAGTGACATCGCTAGTCATCAGGGACTAGCGCCCGGTACCACTCTTGGTGATTACGTGGGCGATGATGTACAGTTTGAAATTGGTGAGGTAGTAGCGCCCTTTACATACGAGCACGGGAAGCCTCTCGTCAAACCTGATCAGCTCCCGCATCTACCAACGATGATGCGAAGATTGCATGACTGGTACTTGGAAACCTGCAGCAAGGCTGGGACCGACAGTTTATTGCTGGGAATTAAGGATGAGCACGACTTCATTGGAGTTGAGGTGATGCCTGTTGAATTTGTGGAATTATTTCAGTTATTCAATCAAGACGCCCTCGACAAACAACTCATGTCTTGCTACTGTCTGTAAGTATTATTTCTGTAATTAAGTCTCTAGCTCAGCTCGTTCATTGCATGTAAATATAATTATCCTCACTATATTATGCAGATTGAAGATTGTCGAATGCAAAAGAGGACAAATCTATGACATTGGGTTCATTAGCCCAAATACCGTAAATGAATGGACAGTATAAAACAGAGTTGAAGAAACTGAGGAAAACTTGCTAAAAGCGTTCCTTCGACATCAAAACAAGAGGGAAATACTCTTTCCTTACAACTTCAAGTGAGTGTTACTGTCTTGTGCATATTCGGTTTCGCTTACTCGAGGTTAAGTATTGTAATTGATGATTTATGCGTGCGCAGGTTCCACTTTATTCTGCTATCCATTAAGCTTGACAGGGGAGTAGTAACTGTCTTAGACTCGAGACGTAAAGATCCTAAGGATTATGCGGACATGAGTGAAATGCTCCAGAAGTAAGTTCAATCATTATCGCACCATATCGGCAACTTTCGTTCATTTCCTGATATCAAGTAATCATTTTGTTTGCCGGGCAGGGTTTGGAAAAAGTTCACCAGAATGGTTCCGGGTCTGAAGAAGGAGCTGCGATTTACACACCCCAAAGTAAGTAGTACTAGCTAGTTCTGCGCATCTCTCATTGATTCTAGTTTCATCAATACCATTATCATGCTTGATTATCAGTTTGATTGAACTCTATTCTCGTAAAGTGCTTGTGGCAGGCAGGCGGGAATAATTTATGTGGATACTACGTTTGCGAGTTCATGCGCCACTCGACCTCTGAGCAGGCCTACTCTGACAAACAATTTGAAGTACGTAAACAATATTCATAATTTTATTTTATTACCATCAATTGTGTTGAGTTTCATTCATATATATGTATTGACCCCTTCTTTAAATTAGATGTGGGAGATGCGGCAAGAACCTCTACCACATGATCGCATACGAGCAATTCAAGAGGAATTGACGGGATTCTTTCTTGACCACGTCATACATGAAAAGGGAGAATACCATATTGAAATTCAAATGGATTTTTGGTAGATGATGCCAGGGATCGTAAGAGATGTTGTATTGTATATATGTAGTAGCTTCGGATAGATATACAAAAGCTTGTTGTTCGACCAAGCACGGAGAAAGAGAGGTCACTTCTCTCTATATATGTTCATAACGATCTTGTGTAATTAATGGTTCCTTCATTTGATTACTAGCTAGCGCCGAGTTCTCTCTATATGTAGTAGCTAGCGTCGAGAAAGAGAGGTCACTTCTCTCTATATGTAGTAGCTAGCTAACACAATATGGAACCCCTAGACCCTCCAAAACCCGTAAACCCCCCTTTAAAAAAAAAACCAGCGCCTGGGAGCTGCTGACACGTGGCTGCCTTTTAGTCCCGGTCGGTGTTACCAACCGGGACTAAAGGTCCTCCTGCCTGGGTGCCCACAGCGGCCACGTGGAGCTCATTTAGTCCCGGTTCGTAAGCCAACCGAGACTAAAAGTGAGGGGCTTTAGTCCCGATCGTTTTGTCCCGGTTGCAGAACCGGGACTAAAGGCCCTCTGAAACCGGGACAAGTGCCCTGTTTTCTACTAGTGCATCTTCATACTTCTCTTCCTGCTTATTTTGGCCGAATGTGCATTACCAAGAAAAGGAGCAGGTGCAGAAAGCGGGAACAAGAAAACAGAGAAACGAGGTATGCAACTATGGAGTGATGAATTGTACCAACCTGGAACAACAACACAACGTGTTATTTTCATCACGCGAAGAGCGTCGCTGATCCGTGCGCATGGCCGTTCATTGCATGGGTGTGCGTGTGTATGTGTGCCTCATGCTCCCCACCGTGACCATGACATGTTTGTCCTTGTGCACAACGGTGGTGCTGCTACTTGTAGCTGCCGACGAGACGAGGAGACCGTCATGCATGGTTGCGAGGAGATGACGGACGGGGCAATGGGTGGGAGGAGGGGGCCGGCCGTCACCTGTTTCCCCCTCGTGCACAACAACGACGTTGCTGCTTGGCTCCGTCGACGGGACGGGGAGACGTCGGGCAAGGCTGCGAGGAGACGCCAGATGGGGGCGACGAATGGGAGTAGGGGCCGACAACGAGGAGAAGAAACCAACATACTCTATTTGTGAGAGAGGGGGGATTATCAATATTTCTCCAGTTTCCTTTGTTGTTTATTTATTTATTTTTTAATTTTTTTGAGAGAGAAACAGAGTAAAGTTTACTCAAGAGGAGGAATACATTCCGAGAGCATCAGGGTCTGAAGGTTATCAGGTACTCTCGCAATCATAAGTACATCTCCATTCAGTCTAGCCGTCGCTGCCAATTCATGTGCAAGCTTGTTGCAGTTCCTCCCAGCAAAGGTAATTTTGTGAGATGCGAAGCTCGACAGTGCCTCTTTGATATCATGGATTATCCCAAAGTGCAGTGAACGAGGCTCTCCTGGGGTGTTTAACATATCGATCACGGCTTTGCAATCCATTTCCAGCTCCACTGGCCCACAATACTTTGATGCCAGTGTCTGCAATCCCATTAAGGCCGCACGCAACTCGGCCTCCTCTACACAGCTTGAGGCCGCAAGATACTTGCCTACCGATAGGAAAACGTGTCCTCTGTAGTCCCTAGCAACGGCACCAGCCCAGCTGCGCCCACTGTCCGGGAGGAAGGCCGCATCTGAATTGATCTTTGCTGATCCCCGCTCGGGTGCTATCCACCTCGTGTGTTCCTGGATTGCCTCCCGAATGGGCAACTCCGTCAGCGTGGCAGGCGCCTTCTCTGACTCTGAGATAGGATTTTGCGCAGCTTTTTGCAGGTCTTCCTCATATTTTAACAGGAAGGAGACCGATTGCCTGATTGTTTCTTTCCCATTTCCATGAACACAGTTGTCCCTCAGATACCAGCACCTCCATAGAAGTAGTAGCACCCTCGATCGTGTGGCCTCAGGTACAGCACTCAGCAGAAATTGCAGCCAATCTGGTCCAGTATGCCGGAGACAAGCTTCCGATGGCAGATCCTATTCCTTCCTCAGGGCATCCCTAAGCGCTCTGCTCTTTGTGCACTCAATGACTGCATGAAATTCATCTTTCTCTCTACAGCCGCATAGATTGCATGTATTATCCAAATCCAACGTTCTTCTGTACTTGTTCTTTTTTGTTGCTAGCGTGTTCGTTGCGACCCTCCAACCAAAAATTCTCACTTTAGGCGGAACACTTGCCTTCCAGATGAGGTCCCAAATGCTCCTATCTTGTGCCGCCCCAGTTGAGCTAGATGGAGCAGGGTCTGCTTGATCTTTGAGTGTCGCTGCTAGTCTGTAAGCACTTTTTACTGAGAACACACCGTTTTGCTCGTAGTGCCAAGCTATATAGTCCTCCACATTGGAGCTCGGAATGCGAATTTTGCAGATCTCTTCCGCATCAAAGTCATGAAAGATTTTCTTAATGAGCTCAACATTCCACTCCTTCCTATCCGGGAGCATTAGCTGGTTCACCCATCGGAGTCTCGAACTCCTCACGAACACAGCTGATTTGAGGCCTTCATTCCTAGGGATCCACTGATCTCTCTGTATTTGGGTGTTCTTTCCATTTCCCACCCTCCAGATAATTCCTTTCTTAAGTAATTCCAGACCTGCCTCTATTCCCCTCCAGACCGGCGATGCATCTGACGCAAACACGTTGTCAAGTAGGTTGCCGTGCGGGTAGTACTTTGACTTAATCACTCTGGCGCATAGACTATCAGGGTTTTGGAGGAGTCTCCAACTCTATTTAGCTAGAAGAGCAATGTTGAAAAGATGCATGTCTCTGAATCCTATACCTCCCGCTCGTTTTGGCTTTGTCATACATTCCCATGACATCCAATGCACTTTCTGGTGGCCTTCCTCCTCTCCCCACCAAAAGTCTCTAATCATCCTTTCGTATTTCTCGCAAAAGCCTTTCGAGAAAAGGAAGATACCCATTGTGTAGCATGGAAGAGCCTGGACTATGGATTTCACGTGTACTTCTTTTGCAGCATACGACATGAAGTTCTCAGAGACGTCACTGCATCTTTTTCCGAATTTGTCCATGATAGGCTGGAAGTTTTCATCCTTCATCCTGCCCTCTGGTGTGGGGAGTCCGAGGTACTTGCTCTCAAAAGCCTCAGCCACTACCCCCAGCACGCTTTTGATTTCATCTCTAGTATTCACCGGGCAGTGTTCGCTGAACAGGATTGAACACTTGCTCTCACTCAACAATTGCCCAGTACACTTCTGGAACATGGACAACACTTTCCTCATGGTAACCGCTTGTTCCACCGTGGCTTTGAAGAATATCAGACTGTCATCAGCGAACAAGAGGTTGGATATACCCGGGCTATTCCTTGCAATTTTAATCGGTGTCAGACTTCCTTCCTCAATCTCCTTGTTGATAAGCCTGACCAGGCCGTCCACTACAAAGAGAAATAGGTAGGGACTAAGAGGGTCACCCTGTCGCAGCCCCCGGGACGGGATGAAAGGTGCCAGAAGTTCACCATTAAACCTTACTGAATATCTGACCGAACGAACGCATTGCATAACCCAGTTAATCCACTTCTGGCTGAATCCACATTTTTCTAGTGTCCCCTCGAGGAATCTCCAATCAACCCTATCATAGGCTTTTGCCAGATCTAGCTTGTAAGCACAGTGGGTATTATGGCTGTTTCTACTGTGTTGGATTTTGTGAAAACACTCGAAAGCAATAGTGGCATTATCAGTTATCATGCGTCCCGGAATGAAAGCGCTTTGAGTCTCTGATATGATCTCATCCAAAAAGGGTCGGAGTCGGTTAACTAGGCATTTCGAGATCACTTTATAAATGACGTTGCATAGACTAATGGGTCTGTAGTCCTTCAGAGATTGTGGGTCTTTGCCTTTTGGGATAAGAACAATGACAGTATCATTAATCCCTTCTAGTAAGTCACCATTCTCAAAGAAATTTAGAACTCCTCTTATCACATCCTCCTTTACCACATCCCAGTTCTGGAAAAAGCGTGCTGGGAAACCGTCAGGCCCAGGAGCCTTGAGAGGTCCTATCTGAAACAAGGTGTCGGAAATTTCCTTGGGTGAGAACGGTTTTGTTAGTGCACTGTTCATGTCCTCTGTGATGCATTTTTGGACAAGGTCCAGTAGTCCATCAGGGACAACATCAGTTTCCTGCTTATATAGATCCTGAAAGAAATTCCTCGTCATCTCATGCAGACCCTCCCTGTCTTCTATCCACACTCCTGCGCTATTCTTCACTTTTGAGATATCATTCTTTTTCTTCCGCCATGTTGCTTTCCACTGAAACCATCTAGTATTCCGATCGCCCTCCCTTAGGTACGTGGCCCTCGACCTTTGCCTCCACATGATTTCTTCACTCAGCAAGAGTTCATCTAGTTCAGCCGAGAGTTTTTTGATCTCTCTCTAATTTGCTTCCGACCATGGGCCATTCCACAAATAGCTCAATCTCTTCCGTATCGCTGCTGACTTCTTTATTACTGACCCAAAGTCTCTGTTGGCCCAACCTTTCAGATCTTGCTTCATGCGTTTTATTTTTCTGCACACTTCCTGAATGTTATTTGCTGTTCCTGTGTGATTCCATCCCTCTTCTATCGCTGCTTTTAGAGATGTAGCTCGTTCCCACATGTGCTCATATCAGAAAGGTCGTTGTGCCTTTTCTCCTACTGGCCTCCATTCTTTTCGCCCTCCCAGCCTCAACAGGATTGGCAGGTGATCCGAGCGGGAAGAACATATGTGCTCAACCGTTGCATACTTAAACTGTTCAGACCAAGAAGGGGAAGCAACTCTATCCAACCTTGCTCTCACATTGTTGCGGCCGTCTTGCTTATTATTGTACGTCCAGATTGGTCCTTTGTATCCTAGGTCCATTAGGTTGCACTCTGAAAGTACCTTCCTAAAGTTTTCCATGTTTCTCTCTGACCTCTTTGCTACTGAAATGTGTTCGGACTGCCACATAGTTTCATTGAAATCACCTATCATCATCCAGGGGCACTAGAATTAGGTTTGATTCTACGCAAAAGATCCCACATATTATGTCTTTCATGTGCCTTCTGTTCACCGTAAACAAAAGTACCACGCTATTGTATCCCATTTGGACTCAACCGGATCAGTACATCGATATACCTCGGGCCAACGGCAGGCTTTATTACTTCCACATTTTCATCATAGAATAGCGCGATGCCGGCACTTTTCCCAATGCTCGGCTGCGCAATACAGTGTTTGAGGCCAAGCCTCCACTTCAAATTATTAACGTACGAGGTGCTTTGCCGCGTTTCAGAGAGGAAGACCATCTTGGGTTTGTACGTATGCACGAGACATACGAGCTCTTGGACTGTCCGGGGTTGCCCAAGCACTACTAGGAAAAGGCTAATTAGTGGCGCACCTGTTTTGGCCATTAATGGCGCACTATAGGTGCGCCACTATCATCACGCCACTAGTAACAAATACTAATGGCGCACATTTCGTGTGCCATTAGTATCCCAGATAATAGTGATGCACCACATAGTGCGCCATTACTATGCCTAGAAGTGCGCCATTACTATCTGACTTAGTAATGGCGCACCACATAGAAGTGCGCCATTACTAACAATTATTTTCCAATTTTTTTTTCATTTTTTTCGTTTTTTTCTTAATCTCGGGTCACTATGGCGCACCACATAGAAGTGTGCCATTACTATCAGATTTTTTTTTTCATTTTTTTCTTAATCTCGGGTCACTATGGCTTAATCTCAGGTCAGTATGCTTAATCTCAAGTCAAATCGCACTTCGTGGTCAAACTTCCCGGAAGGTCACCCATCCTCACACTACTCCAGCCTAAGCACGCTTAACTTCTCAGTTCTATCCAACCCCAGTACCAGCTCACTTAACAGGCACTTGTTGATATATCTATCATATCAATCCTATTAAACCTTGTTGATGTCTAGGACTTTGTTCATATTATGAGTGTGATGAAATTTTGAAAAAATATTTCAAACTTCCCAGTCATATTACGTATCATATTTTGAACATTTTTTCCAAAAAAAAAATTGAAACCAATTTTTTTTTCTGTTACTAGTGGCGCACCTAGCAAATGGTGCGCCATTACTAAGTTTGAATTTTTTTCCATTTTCCCCCCCTCTAGATCTTGAAAGCCCCGTATCTTTTATTCTGTTAGGTTTTTGGGGATTCTAAAAATCTTCAACGGGGTTCCCCCCGGTTGAATTCGGATATAACTTTTCGAGTAGATGATTTTTCATATAAAAAACTTTTTCATCGGAGTTCGTATGCAAAAGTTATGCCCATTTTACAAATTCTCGAGAGATTTTGCAAAAAAGTCGAAAATTCATGTTTGTAAATTTTGCTAACAACTAGACCACATATCACATGGGAATCTTATTTTCTTTTATTTTTTTGACATTTCTATCATTTTCTTTTATTTTTTTTGAAACTGAAAAGGCAGTCAGGGGGGGTGCATTTGGTGAATTTTTTAGGCCACCTCAGAAAGTTAGTAGTGGCGCACCGTGGGTGTGGTGCGCCATTACTAGTTAAAACTAGTAATGGCGCACTTTCCCCTGGTGCGCCATTACTAGTTTTGAAAAAAAAAAAATTTGTTAGTAATGGCGCACCACGGCGCACTTTCCCCTGGTGCGCCATTACTAGTTTTGAAAAAAAAAATAAAAAAAATTTGTTAGTAGTGGCGCACCGTGGGTGTGGTGCGCCATTAGTAATATGGCCATTAATGGCGTACCTATATCTGGTGCGCCACTGCTATATAGCAGTGGCGCACCATATACATGGTGCGCCATTAATGTCCATATTAGCTATAGCCGTTTTTCTAGTAGTGAAGTATCCGGCAGTTCCAAGTTCCTTTGTTGTTTATTTCATTCCATGCGGGAAGGTATCCAGAAAGAAAAGGAAGGAGATGTGATTCTGCGAAAAAAAATCTAAAAATAAAATCAGTGGGATTTGTGGGAAGGAGTGGAAATCGATAGGAGGAGAATGATTCCTTGTGTTATCAAATATTTGTGTAGATTTGGTCTTTGAAGATTGATTAGAGATCATCGTGATTGATTTCTTATCATAACAACATTACTAAATAAATCGAAGATTGATATGTCTGATTTGTGTAGATTTGGCAGATAAAAACGAAATTAAGTAGATCAATTGGCTAAAAACTGATTTAAGTAAATTAGAGGGATAAAAAATCGATGTGTGAGTTTAACTGGAGTGGATGCAATGTTGCCAACCGATAGGAGTGGAATTGATTTTAGTAGTAGAGATAAGAAAATGTGTGTGATTTGGTAAGATAAGTAAAAAAGATATGTTATTTTTGTTGTATTAGTAAAGTTGTGATTGTTATTTAGCAGTATAGATAATGATAATAATAAATGGCTGCGCGAGATTAGGAATTTGTTGTTGAGGAATATCTGATTTTGTTTTCAAAATTTATTAAGAAAAATCTTATGTCCGTCTTTTAGGAAGGCGATCTCATATATATGGTGTGATTTCTGAATTGAATCAGCACCTGCCAAAGCAAGCATGAAACAAGATCTGATCTTTAATGCGATTTGGTTTTTAATGGGGGAGAAAAACTCTGCGGTAGATGGTGGTGGGAGAGGTGAGACGAAAAAAAACCCGACGAAATAGATGATGGTGGGACGAGAGACCAAAAAAAACCAGACGAATGTGGGAGGCGAGGCGGAAAAAAACCCGTGGAATGGAGACTACCAAGTCCCTCTTTAGGAGTAGAGATATAGCAAAACAATGTAGGATGATAAACAAACTCTTGAAGGGACCTCCTGCAAAGTTCCAGAAGGTCCCCGTACGTGGAAAGTAATATTGTCCTTTAATAGCAACTTTATGTGACTACGAATGTACACTAAGGTCGCAAAATAATTTCTTCCCATTACATTAGACACAGTAAATTGACGGTAGATAATTACCTATATTACAACATAAATGAATACCATATTTTATATTCATTGTGTTTGGCACAATATTTTTTGGAATTCATAAACTATATCTAAGTGCACACGAATGGATCTTTTTCCATAAATACTCCTTTATATAGAATCGGTCATAATGATTTTCCAATGTAGGAAAACAAATCATTTTCCATAAATGCGTATGTAAATATTCACATATATAACTATAACACACACACACACCCCTACAACAAAATTCATCCTTTCCATAAATGAAGGATATATCATCTAACTTCAACCACAAGGAGCAGAGTACCATGGTTTATGAATTTAATTCATATATACGCTAGTATCAATTATTTCCCATTAATGAATATATGCAAATTATAGAATATTTTATTTGATTTCCACCGCAAGGAACCCAATAAATGCTCTACATATTTGTTTCTTGTTGACAATTTAGATCTATATAAACTATGTACTTAGTTTCCATCCTATCAACCTCTAAGAATAGTGCAAGCATCCACATTTCTATTGGATGAAACAATGAAACTTGTGTACATTTTCTTGCTACTCTTTGTCCATTGCTTTGACAAAGTACATACAACATGGTGTCAGAATCCACATCTTCGGGGGCACATGAAATTCAAGGCAAGGGAATCCTCTAATGGAAGTTTACCATCGATCGAGGCTAAACCATTAAATGGTGAAGTTGCCCATGTAAGTTCTTTCTTTCGTATGGTACATCTCATATCTATCACAATGAAATTGCTTCTTTTTTCTTGTTTTTTCTATTGATAACCCAACTATAAGAGTAAACTCATTGGGGCTTGCAAATTTATTTTAAAAATGCATCAAAATTCTATATCCATATGAATATGTAACCACTTTTTGTATGAAAACCTCGAGTTTCTTAATTAATTCCATGGTGTCCAGGATTCAACTTCAAGCCACTCCCTTATGTTTACATATGTGTATAGTCTTCCTTGGCATCTTTGACATAATGATCACGGTCAAACATTTGTGGAGTATATCAAGACTTAGTTCAGTGGGAACATGCGTGAGAGGCTTATTTGTGAATGGCCATCTTATCAGACCGTGGGGAATTCCCATATAGGAATTTTGATAGTTTAAGGATGTAAGTAAACTTTTTTTGGTAGCTAGAGGATAATACTACATAATAACATTTTGCGTCTGTAGTATCTAATCCTATGATTTCCACTTAGAGATGCAAACATCTTACAACATATTATTGGTCGGTTATATGAAAATTAAATGCGAGCAATATGAGGTGTCATAATCTTGGTACTTGATGGTGTAGTACCTGCACTGACTAGATTGCACATCCCAACATACTAGGATTAACGATTTTGTTATTCCTTATAAAAATAGACATCCTTAATATTCATTTTAACCCTAGTTGCTCCAAAAAGAATTATAACATCTTCAAACTACTGCCACTATTGGATTATGATATTCTTCATACTTCCATCCCGGTAAACCTTTACCTAAAGCATTTCAAACTCAACCGATAAATTTGTCTATATTTCACAAAATCCTTTATAATGTACTATTAATTGTGTGGTATTTCTTTGCAGGACGCTATTTACCAATCAATACCATTTTTTGTACAAAAATTTTATGGTGGCATTGCAACTTTCGATGTTTATGAGTCTCTAAATGTTAAGAAGGGACAAACATCTGATGCTGGAATATGGGTCGCATTTTACGAACAAGGTCATATCTATAATCTGAATATTGTAACTGCAGGATGGAGTGTAAGTAAATTTGTCCTTATTGAGACAAAGTTATTTCATTTGAATTATGAGGTGCTCGATAGTTCTCAAAAGTTGTTTCGTCCTTTTTGTGTAGATTGACCCTACTTACTATGGTGACAACAAAACACACTTCCTTGTAGGATGGTCGGTATGTAATCTATTTACCATGTGTTTGGTCACTAGGTTGAAATTATATAATTCAACATAGGTTGTTATATGAGAATATCTAATCCAAATCCCCATCATAGTGCTAATTAACATGGAAAAGTAAGCACACACACATATCTTGTAGCATACCATGTTAATCAATACAAGATATCATCTATAGTGCGGCCCTGTATTTACATCAAAACACCACAATATTTTTCTCACGTGTGTTTTATTTTCATTGAATATGGCACAAAAGAAAATGTTTGAAATTGGATTTATATATTTCATATATGTAACCAATGATTTTTATGGGGAATGGTCAGGCTGATGGATACAATTCAACGGGATGCTTTGACTTGAAGTGTGATGGATTTGTACCAGTTAACTATGCTCCTATTACCCCAGGAGATACTCTCAAGGGGAAAAGTAAGATATCTATCAAGATATTCAAGGTGGGATGATAGCTTTCTTATAGTATTTCTAATTTATTTGATTATCCAAACTTTTTTTGCCCACGTGTCACATGGATTATTTCATTGGTTTGTTACAAAGATTGAACCACAATTAGTCTTAAACACATTCTAGAATAAACAAGAACACTTTGATGATTTCACAGAGTAAAGATGATGGAGACTGGTGGTTACACTTTGCCCATGCTGGTCAAAAGTTTGCTCCCGTCGGATATTGGCCACGGAGTCTTTTCAATAGCTTGGCTTATTATGCAAATTATGTAAGTTGGGGAGGCTTCACTGGATCTCTTGTAGGGGAACCAAGCCCGCCCATGGGCAATGGGCACTGGCCAGGACAAGACTCTGCTACATTTCACGATGTGCAATATGTCAACAGTGATGGGCAGGGTTATCCTCCCGTTCCAGCGCCTGGCCTTCAGTCAAGGGAAACCCATAAGGACTGCTATCGTGTCAGCAAATTTATGACTGACAAGTTCAGTTATGGGGGGCCTGGTGGTTGTACTAATTAGTGTTCTTATGCACTAAGATATATTAGTAATGAATAAATACATGTGTTGTCTTGTTTTATTATTTCGTTTTCCCCATATATAATAAGTCCATATGATGTACGGTACGATAAGTTATGTCGCCTCACTTAGCTCTTGAGACCCTGATTTCCTATGATGATATGTGGGTCACGTGATCCAAGAAATGGATTTATACGGTATAAGTCACCATAAGGAAGTTGGAGTAACGACCCTCTGCTTCTTTTTTAGTCTTATATCCTTTATAGTTGTTGTTCTTATAACCGTTCACTTGTTCATTGCATTTCTCCCATGAATCATAGACTCCTGAATTCTTCCCATAGTACACCACATACAACTTCATCTACGAAGATAAATCATATAGCAATCTTCATGGCCAGTGGCGGAGCGTGACCAAAGCATAAGAAGGGGCCAATTCTACATAAAAACACACGATATGTATGAAACATTAAAGACATCAAACAGATTTTTTTTTTTACCAATGACATGAAACACATATATGGGACAATTAGATGACCATGTCATGAAAATATTTCTGTCTAGTGTGAAAAAACACATATATAGATCTGTCTCGTTCACAATATGCATGAGAGGATGATGGATGTTCAACTGCACTATACTACTAAAAAGTCTGCAAGTCTATATTTACCAAGTCTATGGCAAAAGGCAATACTGCACTAACCAGTAACCAACGGCGTAGTGCGTGGGTGTCTGTGGCGTGATGGTGTGGGCGTGCGGTTCCAATCAAAGTGACGACCAACAGTGGAGGAGCAGGTCAAGTGCGTCGGGCGTGGGTGTTCGGCTTGAGGGCGTGAGGCTCCAACTGAGAAGGGGATTAAGGAGAGGTCAAAAGAATATAGGAGTTCTGGGTCGGCGTTATCGGTCGCTCAAATCTAGTCAACAGACGGCAGGTCGCCATGGCCATGAAGAATTGGAGACCGAGCGGAGGAGTGGAGGCACGGGGAGTTGGGGTTGAAGGCTAGAGGTAGCAACATAGAAATTACGTTCGCAAGCATCGATCATACGGATCACATAAAGACAGTGAACAAATAGTTCAAAGTTCAGCCCCGCCATAGCAACATGAAATTAAGTTCACACGCATCGATCATATAGATCACATAAAGGCAGTGCAGATTCCCCAACTAGAGGAAAAACCAGAAGGACACCCTCCCCCCGCTTCGTCCCGACCGCTCCCGCGAGCGGCTGGGCGAAGCCCTAGGCGCCGCCGGCCCTAGCCCTCCTCCTGTCTCCCCTTCCCCACGCCGCCGCCGGAGGGCGCGGCCGGGAAAAGCCTGGTCCGCGTCGGCGGCGGCGAGGCTCTCTTCCCCCTGGCTTGGCGGCGCGTGGTGCGGGACGCGGTGGTCGGCGGGGCGTCGTGCTCGGCGTGGGGCGCGGCGGCGGCGAGGCGCGCGGGCGACGTTGGCGGGCGTGCTGGCTGTGGTGGCTGCGCGGACCAGGTGGGGCGTGTCTGCGCGGGGCGGCGGGGCTGGGCCTCTCCATCCAGATCTGGATCGGGGTTCCCTCCGGCCGGCTGCTCGTGGGCGGCGAGGGCCGTGGCGGTGGGGGGGCGTGCGTCGGGCGGCGGGCTGGATGGTGGTGCGTGCGGGGGTCCCGGTGGTGGCGGATGGCCTCGCCCAGCTCTGTCCGCTGCCGCACCTCGCGGCGAGGGCCGTGGGCGGCGTGGGTTGGCTGCCTCTGCTTCGCTCCGGCGTGGTGTAGGCTCCGACGTGGTGGTAGCTCCGGCGTGCTGGCTCGGTCCGGCATGTTCGAGTGGCTGTGGGTGGCTTGCCGCAAGCGGGAGATGCGTGTCCGGCGGCTCCGGCGCTTGGAGCTCGGCGGGTGGCGCGGGTTGGGTAGTGGTCCGGTGTGGCTTCTGCTCCGGCGGCAGCTTGGCAGGTCGGGTGCGGCGGCGGCTGGCATGTTTCGGCATCGGCTCGTCCGTAGGCGGCCTGTTTTGGCCTTCGACCCCTCTCCTCGTCATCCGGGAGCTACTTCCGTCGAAGGGCTGGCCTTCTCCCAGCTGCGATCCATCACTCGTCTCGCCTCCAATGCGGCAGGACAGAGCTCGTCTCGCGCACGGTGCAGCAGGACCAATCTCGTCTCGCGCACGGTGCAGCAGGACTGACCTCGTCTCGCTCACGGTGCTGCAGGACTAAGCTCGTCTCGCGCCCGGTACTGCAGGACGGGTCAATGGAAGCCAGTGCTAGCTGGCCTTTTGGGTCTCGACGCTGGGCGTCGCCCAGGGGTGTGTAAGGTGGGACCTTTTCACTCGTCTCTTTGGTTGGGGTGGCGGCGGGTCTCGGGCGAGACGGTGTCGAGGTCTTGGATGCCGGGGCGGCGGCCCTGAAGGTGGTAGCGCGGCGCTCATGGGCAGAGCCCGTCGCTTGGTGCTGCCCGGTGGCCATGGCCGTGTGGGCGGCGTGGTAGCCGGGATGTGGCGTTCGGTGACGGTGAGTGGTGGGCGGGATGAAAACTTGTTCTATCCTCGGACGGACCGGCGGCGGCGAGCTCGTTCCCTTCTTGAAGGCGTCGTCGCGGCTCTCATTCCCCGTCGTGCGGCTCCAGGGAAAACTCTGATCCTCGGATCGGGCGGTGGCGGCGCTCCGGTGTCGCATCCTTCCTGAAGACACCGTCTTGGAGCCCACGGTTCGTCATATGCGGCTTCATCTCTTTGCGGTGGTAGTGCTAGGAGTGGTGTTGCTGCGCTCAGCGCCTATGTATCCGGCCTTGGATGTGTGCGTGTGTTGTGATGGCGTGCATTTGTAACAGGTTGTTGATAATCTTTGTTTTATATATAAAGCGGGACGAAAGCCTTTTCCGATAAAGGCAGTGCACTAGTACTTCAGAAGCAAAAGTTCATCTCCGTCATGAGCTGAGCTTTTTTTTGGTTGGGGGGGGGGGGGGGGGGGGGGGGGTGGGGGGGGGGGGGGGGGGGGGGGGGGGGGGTTTTGGTTTTTTTTTTTTTTTTTTGTTTTCTTTGTTTTTCTTTCTTTTATTGTTTTTGTTTTTTCTATTTTTTTTTTTTTTTTTTTTTTTTTTCTTTTTTTTTCTTTTTGTTTTTTTTGTTTTATTTTTTTTTTTTTTTTTTTTCTTTTTCTTTTTTTTTTTTTTTTTTTTTTTTTTTTTTTTTTTTTTTTATTTCTTTTGCTTTGGGGGGGGGGGGGGGGGGGGTGGGGGGGGGGGGGGGGGGGGCGCAAATGATCCAAAAGCAATGTACATGCCAATGACCGGACGCGGCGAGGAGCGGAGAAGCTGCATCTATGCTGATGATGCGACGTACTTGACAGCCATGGTGACAATGTTCCTTTGCAAGAGAGTAATAGTGTCATGCCGAGTATAAAATCAGCGGGATCTTATCTAGTTGTTCGCTCGCCTGGCATGTGGATTCTTCCTCCAAATTTCTAGCCTATCAAGACTAGTCAAGTGTAGGTCCTTTAAATTTATTCCTAGTGTATAAGATATGAGGGTCAATCTTTACCACAAATTGGACTATATAGATTATGGAAATAGCTACACTATACAAAGTCATATTTTACTATGAGGTTTATATGCTTTGTTAAAATGGCCGCTGACAGTCTACAGGATGCTTGATTGGAATATTGCGTCTTGCCATAGAAAAATTACAAATCACCATTAATATTTAGCTTCAAACTCCATTATGCTTATGTGCCACTTCATAATACTGTCGCCTCAAGGACATATATTACTTTATTCGTTTTTCGTTGAAAAGAAAATTGTTTGTTAGCTACCAACAGAAGGAAAAGCAAAATAATAAAATTGATTTGTTCTTTTGCATCTTAGTTTTTTTCTCGAATACGTAAAGCTTGCGTATCATTGCATTGATAGAAGGAATAGAATGAGTACAGATAAGGATACAACACATGACACGAAGGCAGACAGGCGTGAACCTGATGCACGGAACAGAAAGATAAGGGATGCTCAGCCCGAACAAAGGATACATCACAGCTAAAACCTACCAAGCCCGAACCAAGAACGCCAACGCCAAACCAACAAGAGCACCAACATCTCGAGAACCAAAACCGGGGACACCGCGAGCGAGTAAGATGGCGCCTTCAAGAAGGAGCATGACGCAGAGACACCGTCGCCATCCGGTCCGGAGGAACCATACCTAGGGTTTCCCCTGAGCTCGAAGAGGGGCGCAGCCGAGAGCCTTGACAGCGCCTCCAAGAAGGGAACGACATCCGCAGACGCCGCCGCTGCCAGCATCGGCAAGCCGAGCAGGGATTTCTCCCTGGCCCGAGGCTGAGCAATCCCATAGCCGCCGTATCTGGAGACGAAGATGAGGAAGCCAACGTCGGTCGAAGCCACCATGTCGGAAGGGGTTGGTGGGGCTGCATCTGCCGTCGGAGGGTGGCACCGCCTCCGATCCCACGAGCACTGGATGTGGCAAAAGTGGAGGCTTTGAGGCGTACAGCGTAGGGCAAGCAGCGAAGTGAACCACGAGGGGGTTGGGCGACAGCGAACGGCAACGCCGGCAAGCAAGGACTGGAGGGACGCAGATCCTGGCTACCGTGGCCATAGCCATCGGGACGTCGGGGAGCCAGGCGAGCTGGAAGGAACGCAGCTGCTGGGTCGCCGAGGCCGGAGCCGCCCGGCAGAGGACGCCGGCAGCCAAGGACACCGGAGGCACGCGGGTCCAAGGTCGTCGGGGCCGTAGCAGCGCCAGCAAGTACCCGCCTTGAGGGCTTCATGACTGCCACTAGCACAGTAGACTCGTCGCCACCGGGAGAGCCGTCGCCGTGGCTCGGGGGAGAGGACGGGTCGCCGGTCGCCGACCGGCAGAGATGTGCAGCAGCTGGGAGGTGGGCGCCCGCGCAGGAGCACCTTGACACGGGGTGGGTGGGTGGGGGAGCGCGCAGGGGACGGATCTGCCCCGCCGCCGTCTTCCCGAGGCGCGGCACGACCTTGCTGGCCGGCCTCCCGGCGGCGGCGCGGCGGAATCGGGCGGAGAGATGGGCGTCCCTGCGGCGGCGGCGGATCTGGGGGCGGGGCGTGGTGGGAAGGCGCGAGTGGAGGAGGGGGGAACGGAATCGCCCCGCTGCCGCCATCCCGGGGCGCGGCGCGGCTTCGCCGGCCGGCCCTCCGGCGGCGGCGCAGCGGGGACGGGCAGAGGGGGGCTTCCCGGCGGCGGCGGATGCGGTTTCCCCGGTGTGGCCAGGGGAGGGCGACGCGGGGGCCAGGCTAGGTTGTTTCAGCTAGTACCAACTCGCCACCGCCCCCTTCCATCTTCCTCCTGCATCTTAGTTTCACATGTTATACAATAAGAGCAACTCTAACAGAGTCGTCACTTCGGCCCAATAGTCGTAATAACCATCATTACAGCGATTTGGTCCCCCCCTATACAGTATTGCTCTCCGCGGGATTGGTTGTCCAGACAGCAGGTGGGCAATAAAACAAATTGACGGACTATCGCTCACGGACATAATATTCTACAACGGACAACTCTATGGTATCACCATAACAGAGCTGCTCAATTTTGAAATAGGTGTGAACAAAGCTGGTGGGCCGGTGGTCATCGGTGAACCCCATCGGTTGTGAATCCGAATATGTAGCGCCCCACTCGTGTACCCAAACTACATTGTTGAGCTGCATGGCAAGCTAACATTGGTAGCGAGAACCTGACATGGCATCAGCCGCGAAACTTCTTTCAGGGTGTTTAAGCTTGCTGAGAAAGAAGTGTATATAACCCCCTAAACTTTTGCGCCTCGACCACATCACCCCCTCAACTCTAAAACCGGAATCTTAATCCCCTAAACTATCAAACACCAGACAAATCAGTGTGGGATATAAATTGTGCATGGCCTGACAGGAATCCCAAGATCTCTGATTTTGCCATAGCTAGAAGTGGATGAAGAGTTTACTGACCACATAGTGGGCTCGCCGTAAGATGTTATTTGTATTCTGGTTCATATATACAACAAAGTTCCATTTCATATTTTCGTTTTTCTGAATAAGCCCATTTTATTTCCATGTTTCAGTGGTTTTATTGCCCCAGAATGTCAGAAAAGAGGACTTTTCTCAACAAAGTCTGACGTGTATGGCTTTGGAGCATTGCTTCTTGAGGTCATCAGTGGCAAGACGTGCTTCTCACTATCAAGTGGAGCTGATTATGGTGTTCTGAATAAGAGGGTAAGTAAAACCTTTTGAATCATATGCATGTGCCTCTCCCAACTATCCACTTTTGTTGAACTTCTGCAATGCTACTCATCTCCACTACCACTTGCTTCTGAAATCACCTTCTATAATGAGTTCTGTGTATCACCTCAGGCCTGGATGTGATAGAGTGAAGGAAGATTGATGAAGCTTGTCGACTCTAACTTACGCGGTGAATCTCATGCGGCAGAGATAATGAGGTGCATCCAGATAGCATTGTTGTGCGTCGAGGAAGACGCAGCGAACCGACCCACCATGCAGGAGGTTGTTCTGATGCTGAGCTGCCAGAGTGTTGCATTGCGTACACCTCAACGCCCGGCTTACCTGAGTGGTGAAATGGCAAAGCCTACAATTTAAGACCACGGAACTCTTCTTTCTGCCAGAACCGGTTTGTAATCAAAGTTGCAGATATTGTACATCGACTCTGTAGTGTGTGTTTTGTGGCATAACAGCTCAAGTAGTACCTGATGTTTTCATCTGCTGGGAAAACAAGCTGTAGAAGATATTACTCATTTCAGGCAGCATAATGTTGCAACTGATGTCACGGAAGACGTAATTTGTCCGGTCCGTAGACCCGTATCTTCTCATTTTGTATTTAGATCTCTCTTGAGTCCCTTAGAATTTTTGTTGTTGTTTCTGAAGATTCCTTCAGGTTATAGCTGAACGTAACAATTCCAGTCCTTTGTTTTACCATTTTTCGGATATTACACAGAGAAGATTTGTTGAATCGAGTGAGAGACGTGCCGATGGCTTAGAGCATCTACAGCTGGACATGCGCCCGACGCGTCCGCGGGCACTGACCGGTCAGTTCTCAAATTGCATTGTCCACATCCACGTATCTCATATCTGATCCTCTATATACATACTAAACCATGCAACGTCGATAAAAAGAACGTAGATCACGAGTGGACAAAGAAACTGTTCGCACATGAACACGTCACCGTGTACCTTCAACGCCGAGGGTGATGCACCGCAGCTCACGTCGAAGGAGACCTGTCCGGAAGCGCGGTACGCAAGCAATCCGGCGGGCGCTTTTGAGCACCCGAAACCCCACGCGCCCGGGAGGGACTCCGTCTGGACGCACGGCGGCTATGGGTTGCCCTAGGTCGGTTCGCCCGCCCCTAGAGCCTCGAGGATCGCTGCCCTTCAATACGAAGAACGAACGAAGAACGAGAGAGAAAGAACAAGAGAGAGATGTAAAACTTGGGTAAAAAGTAGATGGATTTTGCGATTGTGTGTTGTTGTTCAATCGGCCGTCACCCCTTAGGTATATAAGAGGCGGATGGACTTCCCGTGCAAGGAAAGATTTAGAATTCACGTTCAAAACCCTAGATGGGTCCAACTCGGAATCCAAACTTTCCAAAACTGTTTGGTTTACAACCTGGCTCATCTTGCGGGTCAAGTTTGAGGCAGTAAACAACCTCAGATGGAAACGTGCCCAAAAGCAATCTTGACCGTTTCGACGAGACGAACAACTTTCATGTTGAACGTTTTTTTATCAGAGGCCATCTTGAGGGGGTTTTTGGCTGTTTTTGAAGTCTGCGGTACAAAAATCCAAAATCCGGACAAACATCCCCGGAGTGTCCGGCCAACCTCGGAGAAATCCAAAACCCAGATGATCATTCCCGGAGTGTCCGGCCATCCTGATGCAGCCGCGCATTTTTGGCTTTAACTTTTGCATACGAACTCCGATTGAGACATTTTTATATCAAAATCAACCGCTTCGACAAGACGCACAACTTTCATGTTAAACTTTTTCCATTTGAGGCCATCTTAATTGGGTTTCAAGCCATTCTTTAATCTGGTGTCAAGATGAGCATCTCTGAACTTGTCATAACTTTTGCATCCGAGCTCCGTTTTAGACCATCTTCATATCCATCTTGATCTTCTCGAAGAAAGTCATTCCATGGTGACTTTCAATAATAAGTTTGAATTAATCTTGACATAGCTTCAAGCTACTCTTCATGATCGTGC
Source organism: Thinopyrum elongatum (assembly GCA_011799875.1). Lineage (NCBI taxonomy): Eukaryota > Viridiplantae > Streptophyta > Magnoliopsida > Poales > Poaceae > Thinopyrum > Thinopyrum elongatum. The sequence goes on along the minus strand of CM022302.1, from coordinate 66,735,908 downwards.
CACTTTTGAGCGTCAATAGAAACAGACATACAAATGCACAATCCGTTCACCAAAAGATCACAGCCGGATCTTCAAAAGATCGCTAAAGTTCACATAATGCACATAATATGACGGAAAAGTTTAAACTACATCTAAAAACTAGAAATTAAAGTGGAGAAGGTGGATCTTCACCACTTCCTCGTCGGCCCTTTCCCCTTCCGGTCGCCGGTGCAGCTGTAGGCGTCGACGACTGGTGGTGGATCGTCCGAGTCTTTGGACGAGGCGCCATGGTCGTTGTCGTCGTCAGAGGAGGGGTCGGAGAGGATGATGAGCCCTTTGAGCCACCGGACGGCCCTTTCCTGCTGCCGCTTGAGCTTCGCCAGCCGAGCCGCCTCCGCCGCCTCGCGCTCGGACTGCTCAACTGCAATCCGGAGTGCCTTGGCATTCTTTCGGCTGAGCCGCTGAGCATTTGTCTCCGACGTCGTAAGCGACCAACGGTAGACCCAAGCGAGGAGCCGCTCGTCCTCGTCGGGCTCCGCGGGATGGCGCACAGATTTCTCCACCGTTTCCCTCTCCCTTGCCCGCTGCCTCTCATGGCGGATGGCGCGCGCCTCTGATTTCGGCGTTCGCGCGCCGGGCACAAGCACCCACCACTGCCCACATGGGGGAGCAGCAACCGGCGGGGGAAGGGGACGGCGTGGGGGAGGCGCGAGCTGCATGGCCCTCGCGGAGCTACGCGCGGGCCGTGAGGGGCCAACGAAGGTGTCCGGGCTTCACCGACAGGGGAAAGGCGAGACGGCAGATTCGAAACTGCCCCCGTGTCCACCTTGGACCTCTCGAGGGAAATCCGAAGGTCCAGCTCCTCGTCGGCATCCAGGCTGGAGTTGGATGTGACGCCCCCGACTTAATCGTGCACTAATCATACACGCAAATGCACACGATCAAGCCTAAGAACTCACTTGAAGATATCACAACACAACTCTAGACACAAATTAAAATAATACAAGCTTTATATTACAAGCCAGGGGCCTCGAGGGCTCGAATACATAAGCTCGTATACAAGCGTCAGCGGAAGCATCAGATATCTGAGTATAGATATTAAAAGAAAGACAGATAAGCCTTTAAGAAGGCGGGGCAAAACAAAAGCTATGATCGAAAAGGCGCAGGCCTCCTGCCTGGGACCCTCTGAACCTACTCCTGGTCGTCGGCCAGCTCGTAGTAGTAGCCACCCTCGGGGTAGTAGTGGTAGTCGTCGATGGGGGCAGCGGTCTCAGGGGCTCCGTCATCTGTTAGCGCCAACGGATATGGGGAGAAAAAGAAAGCAAAGCAACCGTGAGTACTCATCCGAAGTACTCAGCAAGCAAGGATCTACACTACATATGCAACATTATCAAAGGAAGGCTGTATATGTGGACTTGACTGCAGAAATGCCAGAATAGAGGGGAAAACCTAGTCCTATCGAAGACTAGCATCTTCATCATCTTCAGCAGTCTTGCAGCATTAGAAGAGTGCAGATTAGCATAATGTAAAGTAATAGTAGTGTTAACAACCTCGCCCAGAGATCCTTCCTCGACTCCCTGCGAGAAAGCAATCCCAGAGCCGTACTATCCATATCTCATCACAAGTATCCAGTTCTAGTTGTATCGATCGGGATACAACTCCGAGCGTCCGTTACCGAGGATCGGCTATGCATAGAATAGTTCTTCCCTGCAGGGGTGCACCAACTTACCCACCACGCTCGATTAACTCCGACCGGACACACTTTTCTGGGTCATGCCCGGCCTCGGCCAAACGATATGCCGCAACCCGACCTAGACTTAATAGAGAGGTCAGCACGCCAGACTAAACCTATGCCCCCAGGGGTCTTGAGCCATCACACCGGGAACTCCTGCACGTTACGTTCACGGCCGAGAGCAGACCTGGCAACCCCTTAATACAAGCGCGGTTGCGTATCCAGTCCAACTCGGCGCGAGCCGCTCAGTCGCTGACGTCCATTAAGCTTCGGCTGATGCATACGACGCAGAGTGCCCATAACTGTTCCCACGTGATGGTTAGTGCTATCGGGCCAGAGGCCCACTCGAATGAAATATCCAAACCGTTAATGAATTAGGAGCGCGCGGTAACGAGCAGAGACTCACGATCGATGTGACCCCGTCGCCCCGTATCGAGGACTTGCGGCAAGGGCTAAGAATGCCCGGCCACGCCTCGTAGTTATCTCACGGGCACCCTCCAGGTCAACCCGACTCCACAACACTCGCATCACATGCTCGCGCGGGTACCCCTCAGGGCCGACCCGTCTTTATCTAGTTTAATCAGTATCAACAGTAATGTAAAGGCAATCCGTGTGGCTACCACATCAAGAAGGAATCCGAGGCATCACCCTCGTTGGATTCCCACTTGATGTAACATCAAGGTGAACGTGAGAGGAAATCACCTTCGAGGTTCACACTTGAGGTGTGGCACGACAGCATCGTTATCGGGAGTGGAGAAGGAGGAATCACCCTTGATGACCATGACCGAGTAACTACTCCACAGAGTTAACATCAGAAGTGCTTACGAGGTATCACCCTCGGCACTCGATAGTAACGCTGCAGTGTCGTACCGACAAGGGGGAAGTGATGTGCGGTGCTGGGGCTTGGTTGTTGATGACGATGGTCGAGTCTCCTGATAATCCAGCGGGGCAACTATGACGACCCCGGCTTAATTGTGCACTAACCATACACGCAAATGCACACGATCAAGCCTAAGGACTCACTTGAAGATATCACAACACAACTCTAAATCATAAATAAAGTCATACAAGCTTTATATTATAAGCCAGGGCCTCGAAGGCTCGAATACATAAGCTAGATGGCGTACAAGCGTCAGCGGAAGCATCAGATATCTGAGTACAGATATATTACAGAAAAAGAGATAAGCCTTTAGAAAAGCGGGGCAAAATAAAATACTACGATCGAAAGGCGTAGGCCTCCTGCATAGGACCCTCTGAACCTACTCCTGGTCATCGGTCGGCTCTTCGTAGTAGTACTCGCCGGGAGGGTAGTAGTAGTAGGCGTCGGCGGGGGCAGCTATCTCAGGGGCTCCGTCATCTGGATGCACCAAATGCATATGGGAAGAAAAAGAAAGCAAAGCAAACGTGAGAACTCATCCGAAGTACTCAGCAAGCAAGGATCTACACTACATATGCAACATTATCAAAGGGAGGCTGTATATGTGGACTGGGCTGCAGAAATGCCAGAATAAAGGGGAAAACCTAGTCCTATCGAAGACTAGCATCTTCAACATCTTCAGCGGTCTTGCAACATTAGAAGAGTCCAGATTAGCATAATGTAAAGTAGTAGTAGTGTTATCAACCTCACCTAGAGATCCTTTCTTGACTCCCTACGAGAAAGCAATCCCAGAGCCATACTATCCAGTTATCATCTCAAGTTCTAGTTGTACCGATCGGGATACAACTCCGAGTGTCCGTTACCGTAGGACAGGCTATCGATAGATTAGTTTTTCCCTGCAGGGGTGCACCAACTTACCCACCACGCTCGCTTAACTCCGGCCGGACACACTTTTCTGGGTCATGCCCAGCCTCGGCTAAGCAACACACCGCAACCCAACCGAATACCTAATTGAGAGGTCAGCACGCCGGACTAAACCTATGCGCCCAGGGGTCTTGGGCCTTCGCCCCAGGAACTCTGTGCGTTGCGAGGGCGGCCGGAAGCAGACCTAGCAACCCCTTAATACAAGCGCGGTTGCGTAACCAGTCCAATCCAGCGCGCGCCGCTCCTCGCTGATGTCTATTAAGCTTCGGCTTATGTATACGACGCAGAACGCCCATACTATGCCCATGTGATGGTTAGTGCTATCAGGCCAGAGGCCCCTCGGATCAAATATCCAAACCGTTTAGTGGATTAGGAGCGCGCGGTAACGTGCAGAGACTCACGAAAGATGTGACCCCGTCGCCCCGTCTCGAGGACTTGCGACAAGGGCTAACAATGCCCGGCCACGCCTCGTGTTCAACTCTTGGGCACCATCCAGGTCCACCCGATTCCACATCACTCGCAATTAAGCTCGCGCGGGTACCCCTCAGGGCCGACCCGTCTTTAGTAACATGGTTCAGTGTAAGTCATAGTAAAAATAGGAACCGTGTGTCTAACACCAAGGGGGAACCCTGAGGAATCACCCTCGATGGAATTCCACCTGATGTTATCGTCAAGGTGAACGAAGGAGGAATCACCCTCGAGGTCCACTCTTGAGGAGTTGCACCACAGTGTCATTACCGGGAATGGAGAAGGAGGAATCACCCTCGATGACCATAACCGATAAGCTAACCTACAAGGTTAACATCAGAAGTGCTGACGAGGTATCACCCTCGGCACTCGATAGTAACCCAGTAGTGTCGAGCAACTAAGGGGGAAGTGATGTGTAACACCCCTATGTAATTGCCACTGTGATCAGCTGATGATAATGCCAAGTCATGACCATTTGCAGTGCCAAGTCACTTGGATTAATGAAACAATTCAAATTCAATTCTGAAAATCAACTCAAATTCATAAGTGAAATATGAAGTTGATCAAACACTGTTGGAAAAATGTTCATTAATTGGCAAATAATCCAGGAGCATTTATAAAACCATAATCAATATTATTGGAGTTAGTTAAATGACTCAAACAACTTGAAACGGCACCAAAACATCACTATTTAATTTATTTATCATAATATCAAATTCAAATGAAATCCTATTTTGCCCAAACGAGTTTTTGGTGAAAGGTAATATTGCATTGTAATACTTGGGCCAACTCTCACATTTTACAAAAGTGCCTTAGTGGCCTAACTATTTCCAAAACAGCAAAGAAATAAAAAGAAAGAAGCAGAAAAGGAAAATAAAGAAAAAGGGCAGAGCAGCCGCACTGGACTGGACCTAAGTGCACAGTGCACGGCCTAGCCCAGCCGGCCCCTCTCTCTCTCCTCCTTCTTCTCCCTCCTCCCCGTGTCGTCCCCGCCATGGACGAGCGCGCCCGCTCCGGTCGACGTTCGACAGCGCGACGCCGCGGCCGTCCACGAGGGGATAAGGCTGGGCCGTGCGTCTCCCCTGTCCTCCTCGTCATTCTCCCCCTCTCCCCGTTCACTCCATCGCCTCGCCTCCTTCTCAGATCCACCGCCCGAACGCATCTTCCGCCGCGCGCCGTCGTCCTCGCGGTCCCCGTCATCTCCGAGCCGAGCCATCATGCCGTAGCGCTCCGCCGCGAAGAGCCGCGTCGTCTGGTGCCCCTAGTGGGAGCCGGAGAGCTCCACAATGAGCGGAGCCAGCCGCCCCCTTCCGCCACTGTCACCGGCGAACTTCGTCATCTCCGACGACTGCTGCTGCTACTAAGCTAACACCAGGCCACCTTGTGCCTCCCCGATGAGCTCCTCTTCCTTCCCCACTCTCTGCTGGCCCTAGCGTGTATCCTAACTACCTTTTCCACGCGCGCCCGAACGCAGCGCCGCGGGGCTCGTCGTCGGCGAGTCTCCGATGACCTTATGGTCATGGGCGAGTGCCCGTTAGATTCGCCGCACTGCGTAGCACCCGCCTAGCTCTTTCTTCCGTTCGTTCGCGCGCCGAAATGGTCTCCCCGTAGAGCTCCCGAACAAGCTCGTCGCCGGCGAGGTCGTGCCGCTCGTTTCCAGTCGTTTCAGCCACTCCGACCACCGCCAGTCGACGCGCCGTCGACTCACCATTCCAATGCACCCAACCGCGACCAAAACGGTGGTCTGTGCGCGGTTTCCGACCGGTGCCCGTACTCGCGCCGCTGCGAACGCGCTCGCAGGCGTGATTCCGGCGAGTCGCTGGCCACCGCTGACTTAGACTGACTACTGGGGCCCGCCGTGCCACTGACCAGTGGGTCCAGTTGACCGGGTCAACTGCTGACTCGGCTGGCCCCGTATCACTGACATGTGGGTCCCGTCCATTTAACGATTTTAAATAAATATAGGCCGGTTAATTAGTTAAATTAATTAATCAAAACACTAATCACTCACTGACAGAAGGGCCCCACCCAGTTAATTAACCCAGCTAGATTAGTTTAAAACTCTGCTAAACTAACAGAGACTGACATGTGGGTCCCACTGGATCCACATGTCAGGTTTGACTGGTTAGCCGACCTGTTGACCTGCTGATGTCAGCATGGCATCATGTTGACGTCATAAATCATTTTCTGTATATAAAAATAATTCCAGAAAATCGTTAAATCTTTGAAAATTAATAACTTTTAAACCGTAGCTCGGATCGAAAAACTTAAAACATGAAAGTTGCTCAGAACGACGAGACGAATCTGGTCGTGTCGTCTGTTTCCATGTTGGAATCTCCTACGTAGGAGAACTCGTAACTCCGAGCCCGACTCCGGTAGATGAATAGTGCACACACACCGGTAAATAAATCCCACGATAATCCTAAAATAATTAAAGTGACTTAGATGCATCTTTAGGCAACCCTGCACTACATTGTAGCATAGCATGCACTGTGTTGCATTTGCTGCATTATGTTTACCTGTTTCTTCCCCCTCTTCTCTCTCGATAGACCCCGATGTTGACGTAGCTCCCGAGGCAGACGCAGCTCCGGAGTACGACTACGTCCCCGACGACACCACTGAAGACCTTGCCCTTGCCGCAGAGCAAATAGGCAAGCACCCCCTTTTTGAACATGTCTATATCGCCTATTCTCTTCTCTCTTATGCTTGCATTAGAACTGCTACTGCTACTGTTATCCTATATCTGCTGCATAGCCTGTTTATTGTAACCTGCTTGATACCTTTCTGCTTATCCTAAACTGCATAGTATAGGCTGGGTAGAGACCCGACAGAGACCCCCACTTTATCCTGACTGCCCCGCTGGATTATCAGGAGAACCAATCAACGGGATTGAAGACCAGGCCCCGGCACCGCACATCACTTCCCCCTTAGTTGCCGACACTACTAGGTTACTATCGAGTGCCGAGGGTGACACCTCGTCAGCACTTCTGATGATAACTTTGTAGGCTAGTTAATCGGTCGTGGTAAGCGAGGGTGATTCCTCCTACACCACCCCCGATATCAGCGTCGTCGTGCAACTTCTCAAGTGTGGACCTCGAGGGTGATTCCTCCTTCGTTCACCTTGACGGTAACATCAATGGGAATTCTATCGAGGGTGATTCCTCAGGGTTCCTCTTGATGTTGGACACATGGTTACTATTGATACTGAGACTTACACTGTACCATGTTACTAAAGAAGGGTCGGCCCTGAGGGGTACCCGCGCGAGCATATTTGCGAGTGCTGTGGAATCGGGTGTACCTGGAGGGTACCCGAGAGTTGAACACGAGGCGTGGCCGGGCATTCCTAGCCCTTGTCGCAAGTCCTTGAGACGGGGCGACGGGGTCACATCTTTCGTGAGTCTCTGCTCGTTACCGCGTGCTCCTAATCCACTAAACGGTTTGGATATTTGATCCGAGGGGCCTCTGGCCTGATAGCACTAACCATCACATGGGCATAGTATGGGCATTCTGTGTCGTATACTTCAGCCGAAGCTTAATAGACGTCAGTAACTAAGCGGCACACGCTGAGTTGGACTGGGAACGCAACCGCACTTGTATAAGAGGTTGCTAGGTCTGCTCACCGGCAGTGTACGCAACGTGCAGGAGCGTCCGGGGCGATTGCCCAAGACCCCTGGGGGCATAGGTTTAGTCCGGCTTGCTTACCTCTCTGTTAAGTATTCGGTCGGGTTGCGGCGTATCGTTTGGCCGAGGTCGAGCATGACCCAGTAAAGTGTGTCCGGCCAAAGTTAAGCGAGCGTGGTGGGTTACTTGGTGCACCCCTGCAGGGAAGAACTAATCTATCAATAGCCTGTCCTACGGTAACGGACACTCGGAGTTGTATCCCGATCGGTACAACTAGAACTTGAGATGAGAACTGGATAGTATGGCTCTGGGATTGCTTTCTCGCAGGGAGTCGAGAAAGGATCTCAGGCCGAGGTTGATGATACTACTACTACTTTACTTTATGCTAATCTGCACTCTTCTAATGCTGCAAGACTGCTGAAGATTGCTGAAGATGCTAGTCTTCGATAGGACTAGGCTTTCCCCTCTATTCTGGCATTTCTGCAGCCCGGTCCACTTATACAGCCTCCCTTTGATAATGTTGCATATGTAGTGTAGATCCTTGCTTGCTGAGTACTTCGGATGAGTACTCACGTTTGCTTTGCTTTCTTTTTCTCCCATTTCCAATTGTTGCCTCCAAACGACGGAGCCCCTGAGCCAGTTGCCCCCGCCGACGGATACTACTACTACCCTCCCGGCGAGTACTACTACTACGAGGAGCCGACCGACGACCAGGAGTAGGATCGGAGGGTCCTAGGCAGGAGGCCTACGCCTTTCAATCGTAGTATTTTATTTTACCCCGCCTGTCTAGAGGCTTATCTCTCCTTTACCCACGCAGGACCGAGATGACACCAAGGATTGATTTGCCTATAGTGGGAGGTCACACGCCTGCATGTGGACCTCTTCTTACAGTTCGAGACCGGGTTCTGCATCAGAGTGCACATGGAGCACATGATCCTTCTGCGACGAGCATTCATCGTCCGCACTTGCAGTTACCCTGTTTCAGTGGTTTTCTCCGACGTTGATGTAGCCTTTGCTATGTCTCGCCGTGTACTTCCTTACCACGCGCCTGCGTGACGCCTAGCATGTCTAGCTTTTCAATTTGCGCCGTTATGCTGCCCGATTGTAACCGACTATGTATGGATCTATATGACTTAAATGTCTAACTTTAAGCATCCGTTGCACTATTTAAATAACGTCGAGTTACATCATGTTTATTGCTAAACACTCGCATAAGCTATTGCTAAACTGCCCTGTTGAATTAGCAGGATGGCTGATAACAACCCACCACCGCCGCCACCACCTGACTACATGGCAGCGATGATGCAACAGTTTGAACTCAACCGCCAATTCATGACGGGAATTATGCAACAGTTCCCTCGTCCTGATGCTAATCAGCAGCCACCTTCAATCACATTGCCAGAGTTTATGCGACTCAACCCGTCGTCCTTCCGCAACACAGTCAACCCACTGGATGCCGATGACTGGCTGTGTGACATCTCCTATGAGATGGAGTCTGCTGATGTCGCCCCGGCTAATTATGTCACCTTTGCAACATACCTTCTGAAAGGTCCCGCATCACAATGGTGGGCCACTCACCGACAGACCCTACCCCCTGGTACCGTCGTCACTTGGGCAGAATTCAAGATTGCTTTCCGTGCCCATTACATTCCTCAAGCTGTCATAGCTCGGAAGAAGGCCGAGTTCCGTAGTCTCGTTCAAGGTAACAAGACTATGGAAGTTTATCAGCGCGAGTTTCTTGACTTGTCTCGCTACGCTGAAGAGGATATCCCCACTGATGCCTGAAGGCAAGAGAAGTTTTGTGAAGGGCTGCACCATGATATACAGTTAGCTCTGCTCGTCCAAGACTATCCTGATTTCGCCACCTTGGTGAATAAGGCTATCATGGTTGAAACTGGTCTTAAGAAGCATAAGGAAGCGACCAGACGCACCCGTGAAGCGGGCTCATCTTTGGGCTCGTCTTCCCAGAAGCGCCGCATCTAGATACCTCAGGGCATGTACCGTCCAGCAGCTCCTGTGAACAGGCCTTCTTATGCTGCACCTCGTCTGCCTCCTCCACCACCGAGGCAGCCCCTGCAAGCTCCAGCACCTCGAGCTCCTGCACCTCGTCCTGACAGTGGACTATGCTTCAAGTGTGGCCAGCCAGGTCACCGCGCCCGAGACTGTTCTCAGAAGCAGGATCAGTTGGCTCTTCCTTCTGCTGGCCATGGTATTGCCTGTGGTATTCCTCCGCAGCGCAACTATAATGCCAGACCTTCTTATGGTTGTGGGCAGAACTACCACGTCAACATGGCTGAAGCTCAAGATCAACCAGATACTGTGATGGGTACACTTCTTGTTAACTCAGTACCAGCTTCTGTTTTATTTGATTCAGGAGCATCGCATTCCTTCATGTCAGAACATTTTGCACTCTTGCATGACGTTAAATGTGAAACACTACACCATCCGTTAATAGTAAACACTCCCGCGGGTCGGTGCCAAGCCACCATATTCAGCCCCGAAGTCACTATTATGATTGAAGAGAGGAATTTTCATGCCTTCCCCATTATTCTAAATAATTCCAACATTGATCTTATCCTGGGAATGGATTGGTTGAAGGCTCATTACACCTCAATCAATTGTGCCACCAAAGTTGTCCACCTCTTGCACCCATCAAATGAGATAGTGAACTACCATGCTCATATCACTCAGAACGCCGAGGGTCAAATTTATGCCTTGAATGTGTTGAACGCTTCTCCGCTAGAGGGGATCGAAAACATTCCAGTCGTCTGTGACTTCCAGGATGTTTTCCCAGAAGAACTTCCAGGGATAACCCCTACTAGAGCTGTCGAGCTCGTCATCGACTTGAAGCCTGGCACCACTCCTATTGCGAAGCGTCCCTACAAGATGCCTCCGCACCATCTCCTCGAGCTTAAGGAAGAAATCGATAAATCTTTAAGGAAGGGATTCATTCGCCCTAGTTCCTCTGCCTGGGGAGCACCTTCTCTCTTTGCCAAGAAGAAAGATGGTATGAATAGGTTGGTCCAAGATTACCGCCCTATCAACCAGGCAACCATTCAGAATAAATATCCGCTTCCCCGGATCAATGATTTGTATGATCAACTTGCTGGATCTTCGGTATTCTCTAAACTTGACTTGCGGTTGGGTTATCACCAGATCTGTGTCCGCGAAGAGGATATTCCAAAGACTGCTTTCGTTACTCGCTATGGCTCCTACGAATACACTGTCATGTCCTTTGGCCTAACAAATGCTCCAGCTACGTTCTCCCGCCTAATGAATTATAAATTCATGGATTACCTCGACAAATTCGTCGTGGTATATCTGGATGATATTCTGGTATACTCAAAGAACAAAGAAGAACATGCTGAACATCTTCGCCTTGTCCTGGAGAGACTTAGAGAGCACAAGTTATATGCCAAGTACTCGAAATGTGAATTCTGGCTTTCTGAAGTGACCTACCTTGGACATGTCATTTCCAAGGACGGTACTACTACTGTTATCCTATATCTGCTGCATAGCCTGTTTATTGTAACCTGCTTGATACCTTTCTGCTTATCCTAAACTGCTTAGTATAGGCTGGGTAGAGACCCGACAGAGACCCCCACTTTATCCCGACTGCCCCGCTGGATTATCAGAAGACCCGATCAACGGGACCGAAGACCAGGCCCCGGCATCGCACATCACTTCCCCCTTAGTTGCCGACACTACTGGGTTACTATCGAGTACCGAGGGGGATAACTCGTCAGCACTTCTGATTATAACTTTGTAGGCTAGTTAATCGGTCGTGGTAAGCGAGGGTGAATCCTCCTACACCACCCCCGATATCAGTGTCATCGTGCAACTTCTCAAGTGTGGACCTCGAGGGTGATTCCTCCTTCGTTCACCTTGACGGTAACATCAGTGGGAATTCTATCGAGGGTGATTCCTCAGGGTTCCTCTTGATGTTGGACACACGATTACTATTGATACTGAGACTTACACTGTACCATGTTACTAAAGACGGGTCGGCCCTGAGGGGTACCCGCGCGTGCATATTTGCGAGTGCTGTGGAATTGGGTGTACCTGGAGGGTACCCGAGAGTTGAACACGAGGCGTGGCCGGGCATTCCTAGCCCTTGCCGCAAGTCCTTGAGACGGGGCGACGGGGTCACATCTTTCGTGAGTCTCTGCTCGTTACCGCGCGCTCCTAATACACTAAATGGTTTGGATATTTGATCCGAGGGGCCTCTGGCCTGATAGCACTAACCATCATGTGGGCATAGTATGGGCGTTCTGCATCGTATACTTCAGCCGAAGCTTAATAGTCGTCAGCAACTGAGCGGCACACGCTGGGTTGGACTGGGAATGCAACCGCACTTGTATAAGGGGTTGCTAGGTCTGCTCACCGGCGGTGTACACAATGTGCAGGAGCGTCCGGGGCGATGGCCCAAGACCCCTGGGGGCATAGGTTTAGTCCGGCATGCTGACCTCTCTGTTAAGTATTCGGTCGGGTTGCGACATATCGTTTGGCCGAGGCCGGGCATGACCCAGTAAAGTGTGTTCAGCCGGAGTTAAGCGAGCGTGGTGGGTAACTTGGTGCACCCCTGCAGGGAAGAACTAATCTATCGATAGCCTGTCCTACGGTAACGGACACTCGGAGTTGTATCCCGATCGGTACAACTAGAACTTGAGGTGAGAACTGTATAGTATGGCTCTGGGATTGCTTTCTCGCAGGGAGTCGAGAAAGGATCTCAGGCCGAGGTTGATGATACTACAACTACTTTACTTTATGCTAATCTGCACTCTTCTAATGCTGCAAGACTGCTGAAGATTGCTGAAGATGCTAGTCTTTGATAGGACTAGGCTTTCCCCTCTATTCTGGCATTTCTGCAGCCCAGTCCACTTATACAGCCTCCCTTTGATAATGTTGCATATGTAGTGTAGATCCTTGCTTGCTGAGTACTTCGGATGAGTACTCACGTTTGCTTTGCTTTCTTTTTCTCCCATTTCCAATTGTTGCCTCCAGACGACGGAGCCCCTGAGCCAGTTGCCCCGCCAACGGCTACTACTACTACCCTTCCGGTGAGTACTACTACTACGAGGAGCCGACCGACGACCAGGAGTAGGATCGGAGGGTCCTAGGCAGGAGGCCTACGCCTTTCGATCGTATTATTTTATTTTACCCCGCCTGTCTAGAGGCTTATCTCTGTTCTGTAATATATCTGTACTCCGATATCTGATGCTTCCGCTGACGGTTGTATGCCATCGAGCTATGTATTCGAGCCCTCGAGGCCCTGGCTTGTAATATAAAGCTTGTATGACTTTATTTATGTTTTAGAGTTGTGTTGTGATATCTTCAAGTGAGTATTTAGGCTTGATCGTGTGCATTTGCGTGTATGGTTAGTGCAAGATTAGGCCAGGGACATCACATGATGTGCGGTGCCGGGGCCTCGTCTTTTATCCCGTTGATCGGGTCTTCTGATAATCCAGGGGGGCAGTTGGGATAAGGTGGGGGTCTCTGATGGGTCTCTACCCAGCCTATACTAAACAGTCTAGGATAACCAGGTAGGTAACAAAAGCCGGTTACAATAAATAGTCTATGCAGCAGAAATAGGATAACAGTACAGCAGCAATTCTAATGCCAGCATAAGAGAGAAGAGAATGGATGATATAGGCATGTTCAAAAGGGGGGTGCTTGCCTGGTTGCTCTGCGGCAAGGGCAAGGTCGTCAACGGTGTCGTCGGGGACGTAGTCGTACTCCGGTGCTGCGTCAGTCTCAGGAGCTACGTCGATGTCGGGGTCTATCGAGAGAGAAGAGGGGGAGGAAACAAATAAATACATGGCAAATAATGCAACACGGAGCATGCTATGCCTAGGATGCAGTGCAGGGTTGCCTAAAGATATGTCTAAGTCATTTTAGTTATTTTAGAATTAAAGTGGGATTTATTAACCGGTAAGTATGCACTATTCATCTACCAGAATTGGGCTCAAAGTTATGGGTTCTCCTACGTAGGGGGTTCCGGCATGGACACAGACGACACGATTAGATTCGTCTCGTCGTTCTGATCAACTTTCATGTTTTAAGTTTTTCAATCTGAGCTACGGTTTAAAAGTTATGAATTTTCAAAGATTTAAACATTTCTAAAATTATTTGAATTAATAGAATTATTCAGAAAAGGAGAAATGACATCAGCATGACGCAACGATGACGTCGGTAGTCAACAGAGACGCCGACTAGGTCAAACCTGACCTATGGGTCCAGTGGGACCCACTTGTCAGCCTCTGTTAGATTAACAGAGTATTAAACTAATCTAACAGGGTTATTAGGAGAGTGGGCCCAGCTTGTCAGTGACTAATTAGTTTAACTAATTAGTTTTATTTATTAAAATGTTTTATTTAATCTAATATGCGGTGGGGCCCGCGTGTCAGTGACACTGGGCTGCCCAGTCAGCAGTTGACTGGGTCAACCCAGTCAACTGGGACCCGCGGGGCCCACTGTCAGCCACCCTGAGGTGGAGCCCGGCCTTGCCATGTCGGCCGACCGGCGGCCGAACGCCGGCGTGCATGAAAATGCGGCGGAGGGCCTTGGGCCTCGTTGGATTTCACCTACAGGCGACCATTTGGCGCGCTCGGGGGCGCGTTCGAATGAGTCGAGCGAGCCGCGTCTACTGGTGGTGGTGGTTTCGCCGGAATCGGTCGGAATCATCGCCGGCGTCGAGCAAAAGCGGCGCCGGAGTTCGGGCCTCGACGGATCCGGCGGCGCACGGCATGGGGAGGCACGCTATGGGCCTCGTTGGACTCGCACGAGCTCCAGGAGCTCGATGCGGTGTTCGGCTGCGCGTGACGGCGACAATGGCCACGGCAACGAGCTCGTCGGTGGCAGCGGGTTCGGGCGCAAGCGATGCAACGGCTACGGCGCGAGCTAGAGGACCTAGAGAGTGGAGGAGGGAAGCAGGCTCACCTAGCGGCACGCACGCATGCTCGTGATAGCTTAGGAGCAGCAGAGTCGACGGCGCTCGTCGGAGACGCGCCGGCGATCCAAGGAAGAAGAAAGGCTCGATCCCGGCGTATCAGAGCTCTCCTGCTCGCGCTCGTGGTCGAGGATGAGGTAGTTGGCGACGGCGGAGGCGATGGACACGATGGCGAAGCGAGGCGAGGTCGGTGGCCGCGGTAACGACGACGAACGGCGGTGACCACGCTCTGTGGTGAAGGGAAACGAGGGAGAAAGAGCGAGGGGAGAGGGGAGAAGTGATGAGGGAGGACCAGGGGAAGTGAACGATGCCGGGGCCTTATCCCCTCACGTCAGTGGGCGTCGGCGACGCCGCGCTGTCGCCGTTTCACCGGCGCTCGCCGGAGCAGCCAAGCGCGCGGTGACACGCAGGTGAGAGGAAGAGGGAGATGGGCCTGCTGGGCCAGATGCGGGGCACTGTGCACTTAGGCCCGGTGCACAGTGCCTCTTTGCATTTTATTTTCTGCTTTCAGTCTTTTTCTTTTAACAGAGACAGTTTTGGGATATTTTGAGCATCCAAATGAACTTGCAAAAATGTGAAACTAGCTCACATAAATACCTTGGAATATCCAGCACTGCCACAAAAAGTTTGGGCATTTTTGGAACACATTTGAATTTATTCAAAAATGATTTGGGCATTTTTAAATGCTGATTTGGCTCTGTTAAAATACTTAGGCCCTTCTGTGGTTGATGATGATGTTGTGTTCCTTAACAGCAAATAGTTTTTGATTATTTGCTAAAAGGTGAACATTTTTCCAACAAGTTTTTAGCAACTTCATATTTCACTTTTGAATCAGAATTGATTTTCAGAATAGAATTTGAATTGGATATTTAACCAAAGTGGCTAGGCACTGCAAAATGGGAATGACTTGGCATTATTAGCAAATGATCAGAGTGGCTATTACACAGGGGTGTTACAAATTCTCCTCCTCTAAAAGAAATTCTTGTCCCGAGAATTTAGGAGGTAGAGGGAAAGAGGTCGGGGTATTCTTCCCGAAGATGATCCTCGCGTTCCCAAGTGACTTCATCTTCAGTGTGATTCGACCACTGCACTTTCAGGAACTTGGTCGTCTTCTGACGGGTTCGACGTTCAGCTTCATCGAGGATGCGGATCGGATGCTCCTTATAAGAAAGATCATCCTGCAATTCGAGCATCTCGTGATCCACTGCTCGGTGCGGAGATTCCTTGAAGCAACGACGAAGTTGCGACACATGGAAGACGTCGTGAATATGAGAGAATTGGGGCGGCAACTCCAATTTATATGCCACCTATCCACGTCTAGGAACAATGCAGAAAGGACCAATGTAGCGTGGAGCTAGCTTGCCCTTGATTCCGAAACGATGGGTGCCCTTCATGGGAGTGACTCGAAGATAGGCTTGATCACCAGGTTGATAGGTCAAGCCCCATCGTTTGCGATCATAGTTGCTCTTCTGGCGGTCCTGAGCCGCTTTGAGATTTTCTCGGACTATTCGGACTTGTTGTTCGGCATGTTGAATAATGTCCGGTCCCACGAGTGGTCGTTCCCCAGTTTCTGACCATTTCAGAGGGGTTCGACACTTACGTCCGTAAAGCACTTCGAAGGGGGCCATTTTCAAGCTGGCTTGATAGCTGTTATTATAAGAGAATTCGGCATACGGGAGAGATTCCTCCCATTTCTTGCCAAAGGATATGACACAAGCTCGAAGCATGTCTTCAAGCACTTGATTGACTCGCTCGACTTGGCCTTGGGACTGGGGATGATAAGCTGAACTCCAAGAAATGTGAGTTCCCATAGCTTCTTGGAAACTTTCCGAGAACTTGGAAGTGAAAAGACCGCCACGGTCCAAACTGATCTCCTCCGGAATACCGTGGAGTGAAACAATTCTGGAGATGTATAACTCTGCTAACTAACTAGCAGTAATAGTCTCCTTGACAGGCAGAAAGTGTGCAACTTTAGAGAGTTGGTCAACGACGACAAGAATAGCATCATGACCCTTCTGTGACTTGGGAAGACCAGTAATGAAATCCATTTGCACTTTATCCCATTTCCACAAAGGAATAGGGAGCAGTTGCAAAATTCCAGCAGGCTTCTGATGTTCTGCCTTCACACGACGGCAAACGTCACATTCAGCAACATATCGAGCAATATCCTGCTTCATTTTAGACCACCAGTACCTTTGACGGAGATCACGATACATCTTGGTACTACCCGGATGGATAGACAGCGGTGTATCATGTGCCTCCTTCATGACCTTGTCAGTCATAAGTTCGAAGCGAGGTACCACAATGCGGTCTCGGAAATACAAGGTTCCATCTTCAGCAATTGAGAAATCCCTGTACTTCTCAAGGTGAAGTTCTTTCTTCATCAGATCAATTTCAGCATCTTTGGCTTGCGCATCCTTAACAGCTTTCTCAAGATCTGGCTGTATCACAAGGTTATTAAGAGAACCCTGCGGGACGATATAGAGGTTCAACTTGTGCAGTTCTTCGTAAAGATGGGGTTGAGCTCGCTTAACCATGAGGTTGTTACAGTATGACTTGCGGCTCAAGGCATCAGCCATTACATTAGCCTTGCCAGGGGTACAAGAAATACCACAGTCATAGTCCGTAATTGTTTCCAACCATCGCTGTTGACGGAGATTAAGTTTCGGTTGAGTAAACAAATACTTCAAGCTTTGATGATCAGTATATATCTCACACCGGTTACCAAGAAGGTAATGGCGCCACTGTTTCAAGGCATAAATCACAGCAGCAAGTTCAAGATCATGCACTGGATAGTTTTCTTCATGCGGTCGCAATTGTCGCAAGCATATGCAATTACTCTTCGTTCTTGCATTAGGACACAGCCTAATCCTTGACGAGAGGCGTCACAGAAAATCACAAAGTCTTTGCGGGAATCTGGAGGAGCAAGCACTGGAGCAGAGGTTAGCTTGTCCTTGAGGGTCTGGAAACTTTCCTAACATTTGTCTATCCACTCAAATTTAACGCCTTTGTGAAGCAGATTAGTCAGGGGCTTGGCAATCATGGAAAAGTTCTCGACGAATCGGCGGCAATAACTTGCAAGGCTGAGAAAACTTCTCACTTGCTTGGCATTCTTCAGAGGAGTCCAGTCAAGAATAGCCTAAACACGCTCCGGGTTAACGGCAATGGTAACAGGGTTTTTCTGACTGAGTGGTTCACCGTGGTGTTTTCATAAGCAAGGTGGTAACTCAAGGTACAACCAAAACATTACCAAGTCGGTGTTGGCAGGAAGTTAAGGATGTTGCCGATGATAACACAATTCAGCAAGGGGCAAGGATGGCATCGCCGTTATTATAAGTGTCATATGACAGTGTGGGAAGCATATAATAACTTGGAGAGAAAGGTTAAACAAAACAATGGAAAGGAAAATGATTATCAGACTAATCAGATCAATGATAGGGAAATCGCACTGATATCCAGCTCTCCGGGTGGACGAAATTTACGAGAACCTAAGTGTCGGTGTTAGTAATTTCTTAACCCGAATAGAAGAGAGATCAGAGTCCCAGAGTAAAGGTCGAGGAATAAAAGATCCTAATACCACCTAGTTGGTGACGTGGGCCCGTAGGCCACACAGCCAAGTTAGTAAAACAGTTTTGGACCACTAGACTCAACTTCGGCCAAGGAGTTGGAAAGGGGGATCCTACAGGTAGTCGGCTCTGATACCAACCTGTGACGACCCCGGCTTAATCGTGCACTAACCATACACGCAAATGCACACGATCAATCCTTAGGACTCACTTGAATATATCACAACACAACTCTAAATCATAAATAAAGTCATACAAGCTTTATATTACAAGCCAGGGCCACGAAGGCTCGAATACATAAGCTAGATGGCATACAAGCATCAGCGGAAACATCAGACATCTGTGTACAGATATATTACAGAAAAAGAGATAAGCCTTTAGAAAGGCGGGACAAAATAAAATACTACGATCAAAAGGCGTAGGCCTCCTGCCTAGGACCCTCCAAACCTACTCCTGGTCGTCGGTCGGCTCCTCGTAGTAGTACTCGCCGGGAGGGTAGTAGTAGTAGGCGTCGGCGGGGGCAGCTATCTCAGGGGCTCCGTCATCTGGATGCACCAAATGGATATGGGAAGAAAAAGAAAGCAAAGCAAACGTGAGAACTCATCCGAAGTACTCAGCAAGCAAGTATCTACACTACATATGCAACATTATAAAAGGGAGGCTGTATATGTGGACTGGGCTGCAGAAATGCCAGAATAGAGGGGAAAACCTAGTCCTATCGAAGACTAGCATCTTCAACATCTTTAGCGGTCTTGCAGCATTAGAAGAGTGCAGATTAGCATAATGTAAAGTAGTAGTAGTGTTATCAACCTCGCCCAGAGATCCTTTCTCGACTCCCTGCGAGAAAGCAATCCCAGAGCCAAACTATCTAGTTATCATCTCAAGTTCTAGTTGTACAGATCGGGATACAACTCCGAGTGTCCGTTACCGTAGGACAGGCTATCGATAGATTAGTTCTTCCCTGCAGGGGTGCACCAAGTTACCCACCACGCTCGCTTAACTCCGGCCAAACACACTTTTCTGGGTCATGCCCGGCCTCGGCTAAGCAACACGCCGCAACCCTACCGAATACCTAATAGAGAGGTCAGCGCGCCGGACTAAACCTATGCGCCCAGGGGTCTTGGGCCTTCACCCCGGGAACTCCTATGCGTTGCGAGGGCCGCCAGAAGTAGACCTAGCAACCCCTTAATACAAGCGCGGTTGCGTAACTAGTCCAATCCAGCGCGCGCCGCTCCTCGCTGACGTCTATTAAGCTTCGACTGATGTATATGACGCAGAACGCCCATACTATGCCCACGTGATGGTTAGTGCTATCAGGCCAGAGGCCCCTCGGATCAAATATCCAAACCGTTTAGTGGATTAGGAGTGCGCGGTAACGAGCAGAGACTCATGAAAGATGTGACCCCGTCGCCCCATCTCGAGAACTTGTGGCAAGGGCTAAGAATGCCCGGCCACGCCTCGTGTTCAACTCTCGGGCACCATCCAGGTCCACCCGATTCCACATCACTCGCAATTAAGCTCGCGCGGGTACCCCTCAGGGCCGACCCATCTTTAGTAACATGGTTCAGTGTAAGTCATAGTAACAATAGTAACCGTGTGTCTAACACCAAGTGGGAACCCTGAGGAATCACCCTCGATGGAATTCCACCTGATGTTATCGTCAAGGTGAACGAAGGAGGAATCACTCTCGAGGTCCACTCTTGAGGAGTTGCACGACAGTGTCATTACCGGGAATGGAGAAGGAGGAATCACCCTCGATGACCATAACCGATAAGCTAACCTACAAGGTTAACATCAGAAGTGCTGACGAGGTATCACCCTCGGCACTTGATAGTAACCCAGTAGTGTCGAGAAACTAAGGGGGAAGTGATGTGCGGTGCCGGGGCCTGGTCTTCGATCTCGTTGAACGGGTCTTCTGATAATCCAGCGGGGCAGTCGGGATAAGGTGGGGGTCTCTGATGGGTCTCTATCCAGCCTATACTAAACAGTCTAGGATAACTAGGTAGGTAACAAAAGCAGGTTACAATAAACAGGCTATGCAGCAGAAATAGGATAACAGTACAGCAGCAATTCTAATGCAAGCATAAGAGAGAAGAGAATAGGCGATATAGGCATGTTCAAAAGGCGGGTGCTTGCCTGGTTGCTCTGCGGCAAGGGCAAGGTGGTCAACGGTGTCGTCGGGGACGTAGTCGTACTCCGGAGCTGCGCCGGTCTCAGGAGCTACGTCGACCTCGGGGTCTATCGAGAGAGAAGAGGGGGAGGAAACAAATAAATACATGGCAAATAATGCAACACGGAGCATGCTATGCCTAGGATGCAGTGCAGGGTTGCCTAAAGATATGTCTAAGTCATTTTAGTTATTTTAGAATTAAAGTGGGATTTACTAACCAGTAAGTATGCACTATTCATCTATTGGAATCAGGCTCAAAGTTACGGGTTCTCCTACGTAGGGGGTTCCGGCATGAAAACAGACGACACGATCAGATTCTTCTCGTCGTTCTGATCAACTTTCATGTTTTAAGTTTTTCAATCTGAGCTACGGTTTAAAAGTTATGAATTTTCATAGATTTAAATATTTCTGAAATTATTTGAATTAATAGAATTATTCAGAAAAGGAGAAATGACGTCAGCATGATGCAAGGATGATGTCAGCAGTCAATAGAGACGCTGACTTGATCAAACCTGACCTGTGGGTCCAGTGGGACCCACATGTCAGCCGTTGTTAGATTAACAGAGTATTAAACTAATCTAACAGGGTTATTAGGAGAGTGGGCCCAGCCTGTCAGTGACTAATTAGTTTAACTAATTAGTTTTATTTATTAAAATGTTTTATTTAATCTAATATGCGGTGGGGCCCGCATGTCAGTGACACTGGGCTGCCCAGTCAGTAGTTGACTGGGTCAACCCAGTCAACTGGGACCCGCGGGGCCCACTGTCAGCCACCCTGAGGTGGGGCCCGGCCTTGCCACGTCGGCCGACCGGCGGCTGAACGCCTGCGTGCACGAAAACGCGGGGGAGGGCCTCTGGCTTCGTCGGATTTCGCCTAGAGGCGACCATTTGGCGCGCGCGGGGGCGCGTTCGAACGAGTCGAGCGAGCCGCGTCCAGTGGTCGTGGTGGTTTCGCCGGAATCGGTCGGAATCATCGCCGGCGTCGAGCAAAAGCGGCGCCGGAGTTCAGGCTTCGACGGATCCGGCGCTGCACGGCACGGGGAGGCACGCTATGGGCCTCGTTGGACTCGCACAAGCTCCAGGAGCTCGATGCGGTGTTCGGCTGCGCGTGACGGCGACGATGGCCACGGCAACGAGCTCGTCGGCGGCAGCGGGTTCAGGCGCAAGCGAATCAACGGCTACGGCGCGAGCTAGAGCACCTAGAGGGCGGAGGAGGGAAGCAGGCTCACCTAGCGGCACGCACGCAGGCCCGTGATAGCTTAGGAGTAGCAGAGTCGACGGCGCTCGTCGGAGACGCGCCGGCGATCCGAGGAAGAAGAAAGGCTCTATCCCGACGTATCAGATCTCTCCTGATCGCGCTCGTGGTCGAGGACGAGGTAGTTGGCGACGGCGGAGGCGATGGACACGATGGCGAAGCGAGGCGAGGTCGGTGGCCGCGGTAACGCCGGTGAACAGCGGCGACCGTGCTCGGTGGTGAAGGGAAACGAGGGAGAGAGAGTGAGGGGAGAGGGGAGAAGTGACGAGGGAGGACCAGGGGAAGTGAACGAGGCCGGGGCCTTATCCCCTCGCGTCGGTGGGCGTTGGCAACGCCGCGCTGTCGCCGTTTTACAGGCGCTCGCCGGAGCGGCCAAGCGCGCGGTGACACGCATGTGAGAGGAAGAGGGAGATGGTCCTGCTGGGCCAGATGCGGGGCACTGTGCACTTAGGCCCGGTGCACAATGCCTCTTTGCATTTTATTTTCTGCTTTCAGTCTTTTTCCTTTAACAGAGACAGTTTTGGGATATTTTGAGCATCCAAATGAACTTGCAAAAATGTGAAACTAGCTCACATAAATACCTTGGAATATCCAGCACAGCCACAAAAAGTTTGGGCATTTTTGGAACCCATTTGAATTTATTCAAAAATGATTTGGGCATTTTTAAATGCTGATTTGGCTCTGTTAAAATACTTAGGTCCTTCTGTGGTTGATGATGATGTTGTGTTCCTTAACAGCAAATAGTTTTTGATTATTTGCTAAAAGGTGAACATTTTTCCATCAAGTTTTGAGCAACTTCATATTTCACTTTTGAATTAGAATTGATTTTCAGAATAGAATTTGAATTGGATATTTAACCAAAGTGGCTAGGCACTACAAAATGGGAATGACTTGACATTATTAGCAGATGATCAGAGTGGCTATGACACAGGTGTGTTACAGCAACTGATCATCTAGGGGTCACTGGGATACTAACCAGCCTATTCTAAGCAGTTTACGATAAGCAGGTAATTATCAATAGCAGGTTACAAAATCAGGCTATGCATCAGAATAGGTTAAGCAGTAGCAGCAGCAATTTCTAATGCAAGCATAAGAGAGAAGATAATAGGCGATATCGGAATGTTCAAAAGGGGGGTGCTTGCCTGGAAGCTCTGCGGCAAGGGACTGGTCGTCAGCTGCGTAGTCGTACTCCGGAGCTGCGTCGGCCTCGGGGACTACGTCGATGTCGGGGTCTAACGAGAGAGAAGAGGAGGAGGAAACAGATAAATACACAACAAACATATGCAACACAGAGTATGCCATGCCTACGGTGCTGTGCAGGGTTGCTTAAAGATATGTCTAAGTCATTTTAGTTATTTTAGGTTTAAAGTTGGATTTATTATCCGGTGTATATGCACTATTCATCTACCAAAATCGGATGAAAAGTTACGGGTTCTTCTACGTAGAGGGTTCCGACATGGAAACAAACGGCATGGTTGGATTCGTCTCGTCATTCTGAGCAACTTTCATATATAAAGTTTTCGATCTGAGCTGCAGTTATTTTTCTATGATTTTTCAAAGATTTAAACATTTTTTGGAATTATTTAAATTAATTAAATCCCAAATTATCCAGAATAGTGAAAGGTGATGTCAGCATGACATCAATATGACGTCAACATGTCAACTCAGGCTGACCAGAGTCAAATCTGACATGTGGGGTCACTGGGACCCACATGTCAGCTTCTGTTAGTATTAAGCAGAGTTAAATTTAAACTAACTAACTAATTAAATCAGTGGGCCCAGTTAGTCGGTGACTGATTAGCTGATTAATTAACTAACAGTTTAATTAACCTTTTAATTAACATTTCAATTTATTTTTAAAACATTTTAAATGGCAGGGCCCCCCATGTCAGTGACACAGGCAGCCCAGTCAGTGGGTTGACCCGGTCAATGGGGCCAGCCGGGCCCATGGTCAATGACAGAGAGGCGGGGCCCGCGGCTGCCACGTCGAACACCGGCTGCCAGAGCTGCTCCGGCGAGCCCGAGCGTGGCAGCAACTCCGGCGAGCTCGGAAATCACCCACGATGATCCGTTTGCGGCGGGGTCTGGCCCATTCGATCGGGCGGACAAAGCCGCACCCAACCGTGGCGGTGGTTGGTCCGGGGGAGGTCAGGAGCATCGCCGTCATCGAGCGAGGCAGACGCCGGAGCACGGTGGCGAGTGAAGACGACACAAGAGCTCGCGCGGGAGCAAAAGGAGAAGCTAGATTCAGAGAATTCCCGAAATGTCGGATAGTATTTCGATATGTCGGATGAAACCCGAGAGTAACTGAAATGAATATATGAACGACGAGTGTAAGTAGTTATCCATTGGAGTTTATCGGTGGTCAGGAACTGCAAAGCAGTGGGCACAGGGTCTCGGGAAACATCGAGAAGTATCTTCAGAGTCTTCTGATGTAGCAGACGATCATCTGTGGTGAAGGAGCTCTCCAGGATGAAGTGGTTATGAGAACCTAATGTCAAGTTAGTAGAATCTTTAACCCGAGTAGATGAGAGATCAGAGTCCCAGAGTATAGACGAGGAATAAAAGATTCTAATACCACCCAATTGGCGACGTGGGCACGTAATCCACACAGCCAAGTTAGTAAAACAGTTTTTTGGATACTAGACTCAACTTCAGCCAAGGAGTTGGAAAGGGAGATCCTACAGGCAGTCAGCTCTAATACCAACCTGTGACGCCCCCGGCTTAATCGTGCACTAATCATACATGCAAATGCACACGATCAAGCCTAAGGACTCACTTGAAGATATCACAACACAACTCTAGACACAAATTAAAATAATACAAGCTTTATATTACAAGCCAGGGGCCTCGAGGGCTCGAATACATAAGCTCGCATACAAGCGTCAGCAGAAGCATCAGATATCTGAGTACATATATTAAAAGAAAGACCGATAAGCCTTTAAGAAGGCGGGGCAAAACAAAAGCTACGATCGAAAAGGCTCAGGCCTCCTGCCTGGGACCCTCCGAACCTACTCCTGGTCGTCGGCCAGCTCGTAGTAGTAGCCACCCTCGGGGTAGTTGTGGTAGTCGTCGACGGGGGCAGCGGTCTCAGGGGCTCCATCATCTGTTAGCGCCAACAGATATGGGGAGAAAAAGAAAGCAAAGCAACCGTGAGTACTCATCCGAAGTACTCAGCAAGCAAGGATCTACACTACATATGCAACATTATCAAAGCAAGGTTGTATATGTGAACTTGACTGCAGAAATGCCAGAATAGAGGGGAAAACCTAGTCCTATCGAAGACTAGCATCTTCATCATCTTCAGCGGTCTTGCAGCATTAGAAGAGTGTAGATTAGCATAATGTAAGGTAATAGTAGTGTTAACAACCTCGCCCAGAGATCCTTCCTCGACTCCCTGCGAGAAAGCAATCCCAGAGCCGTGCTATCCATATCTCATCACAAGTATCCAGTTCTAGCTGTATCGATCGGGATACAACTCCGAGCTTCCGTTGCCGAGGATCGGCTATGCATAGATTAGTTCTTCCCTGCAGGGGTGCACCAACTTACCAACCACGCTCGATTAACTCCGGCCGGACACACTTTTCTGGGTCATGCCCGGCCTCGGCCAAACGATACGCCGCAACCCGACCTAGACTTAATAGAGAGGTCAGCACGCCGGACTAAACCTATGCCCCCGGGGGTCTTGGGCCATCGCTCCGGGAACTCCTGCACGTTACGTTCACGGCCGAGAGCAGGCCTGGCAACCCCTTAATACAAGCGTTGTTGTGTATCCAGTCCAACTCGGCGCACGCCGCTCAGTCGCTGACGTCCATTAAGATTCGGCTGATGCATACGACGCAGAGTGCCCATAACTGTTCCCACGTGATGGTTAGTGCTATCGGGCCATAGGCCCACTCGGATCAAATATCCAAACTGTTAGTGAATTGGGAGCGCGCGGTAACGAGCAGAGACTCACGATCGATGTGACCCCGTCGCCCCGTCTCGAGGACTTGCGGCAAGGGCTAAGAATGCCCGGCCACGCCTCGTAGTTATCTCGCGGGCACCCTCCAGGTCAACCCAACTCCACAACACTCGCATCACATGCTCACGCGGGTACCCCTTAGGGCTGACCCGTCTTTATCCAGTTTAGTCAGTATCAACAGTAATGTAAAGGCAATCCGTGAGGCTAGCACATCAAGAAGGAATTCTAGGCATCACCCTCGTTAGATTCCCACCTGATGTAACATCAAGGTGAACGTAAGAGGAAATCACCCTCGAGGTTCACACTTGAGGTGTGGCACGACAGCGTCGTTATCGGGAGTGGAGAAGGAGGAATCACCCACGATGACCACGACCGAGTAACTACTCCACAGAGTTAACATCAGAAGTGCTTACGATGTATCACCCTCGACACTCGATAGTAACACTGCAGTGTCATACTGATAAGGGGGAAGTGATGTGCGGTGCCGGGGCCTGGTTGTTGATGACGATAGTCGAGTCTCCTGATAATCCAGCGGGGCAACTGATCATCTGGGGGTCACTGGGATACTAACCAGCCTATTCTAAGCAGTTTAGGATAAGCAGGTAATTATCAACAGCAGGTTACAAAATTAGGCTATGCATCAGAATAGGTTAAGCAGTAGCAGCAGCAATTTCTAATGCAAGCATAAGAGAGAAGAGAATAGGCGATATCGGAATGTTCAAAAGGGGGGTGCTTGCCTGGAAGCTCTGCAGCAAGGGACTGGTCGTCAGCTGCGTAGTCGTACTCCGGAGCTGCATCGGCCTCGGGGACTACGTCGATGTCGGGGTCTAACGAGAGAGAAGAGGGGGAGGAACCAGATAAATACACAGCAAACATATGCAACACAGAGTATGCCATGCCTACGGTGCAGTGCAGGGTTGCCTAAAGATATGTCTAAGTCATTTTAGTTATTTTAGGTTTGAAGTTGGATTTATTATCCGGTGTATATGCACTATTCATCTACCGGAATCGGACGAAAAGTTGCGGGTTCTTCTACGTAGAGGGTTCCGACATGGAAACAGACGGCACGGTTGGATTCGTCACGTCGTTCTGAGCAACTTTCATATATAAAGTTTTGATGTCTACTACGCAACCTTTCTCCTTGTAGACGTTGTTGGGCCTCCAAGTGCAGAGTTTTGTAGGACAGTATCAAATTTCCCTCAAGTGGATGACCTAAGGTTTATCAATCCATGGGAGGCGTAGGATGAAGATGGTCTCTCTCAAACAACCCTGCAACCAAATAACAAAGAGTCTCTTGTGCCCCGAACACACCCAATACAATGGTAAATTGTATAGGTGCACTAGTTCGGCGAAGAGATGGTGATACAAGTGTAATATGGATGGTAGATATAGGTTTTTTGTAATCTGAAAATATAAAAACAGCAAGGTAACTTGTAACGAAAGTGAGCAAAAACGGTATTGCAATGCTTAGAAACAAGGCCTAGGGTTCATACTTTCACTAGTGCAAGTTCTCTCAACAATGATAACATAATTAGATCATATAACAATCCCTCAACGTGCAACAAAGAGTCACTCCAAAGTCACTAATAGCAGAGAATAAACGAAGAGATTATTGTAGGGTACGAAACCACCTCAAAGTTATTCTTTCTGATCGATCTATTGGGCTATTCCTATAAGTGTCACAAACAGCCCTAGAGTTCGTACTAAAATAACACCTTAAGACACACGTCAACCAAAACCCTAATGTCACCTAGATACTCCAATGTCACCACAAGTATCCGCGGGTTTGATTATACGATATGCATCACACAATCTCAGATTCATCTATTCAAATCAACACAAAGAACTTCAAAGAGTGCCCCAAAGTTTCTACCAGAGAATCAAGACGAAAACATGTGCCAACCCCTATGCATAAGTTCACAAGGTCACAGAACCCGCAAGTTGATCACCACAACATAAATCAAGTAGATCACGTGAATATCCCATTGTCACCACAGATAAGCACATGCAAGACATACATCAAGTGTTCTCAAATCCTTAAAGACTTAATCCGATAAGATAACTTCAAAGGGAAAACTCAATCCATTACAAGAAGGTAGAGGTGGAGAAACATCATAAGATCCAACTATAATAGCAAAGCTCGCGGTACATCAAGATCGTGCCAAATCAAGAATACGAGAGAGAGAGAGAGATCAAACACATAGCTACTGGTACATACCCTCAGCCCCGAGGATGAACTACTCCCTCCTCGTCATGGAGAGCACCGGGATGATGAAGATGGTCATCGGTGATGGTTTCCCCCTCCGGCAGGGTGCCGGAACGGGGTCTAGATTGGTTTTTGGTGGCTACAAAGGCTTGCGGCGGTGGAACTCCCGATCTAGGTTATGTTCTGGAGGTTTTGGGATTTATAGGAGGTGTTGGCGTCGGGGACAAGTCAAGGGGGTCCACGAGTCAGCCACAAGGTCGGAGGGCACGCCCGGGGGGGTAGGGCGCGCCCTCCACCCTTGTGGAGGCCTCGTGGCTCTTCTCCGAAATCTTTTCGTTCCAGTATTTTTTATATTTTCCAAAAATATTCTCCTTAAATTTTCAGGTCAATTGGACTCCGTTTGATATTCCTTTTCTGCGAAGCTCAAAAACAAGGAAAAAACAGAAACTGGCACTGGGCTCTAGGTTAATAGGTTAGTCCCAAAAATCATATAAAATAGCATATAAATGCATATAAAACATTCAAGATAGATAATATAATAGCATGGAACAATCAAAAATTATAGATACGTTGGAGACGTATCAAGCATCCCCAAGCTTAATTCCTGCTCGTCCTCGAGTAGGTAAATGATAAAAACAGATTTTCTGATGTGGAATGCTAGCAAGTGCATAAGTTTAATCAATGATAACTTCAATCACTTTTTCTAGCATCATTATAAATCATAACAGCAGCTCATATCATAAAACTTCTCATGATCAAGTAGCAAGCTATTCACATGTTAAAGCATAGATCATAAACTTTCTTGAAAAACTAACAAACTAAGTTCTTAGTCATCAAACAATTGCAATTCATCTTATTTTCAGGAAGGGTCCATGTAAAAGCTTTGATTTAGCAAATCCCACATACTCAACTATCATATAGTCTTCCATGATTGCTACCACTCAAAGCATATTTTTAGAACAAATAGCATCCATCGAACACAGAGAAAGATAGGGGCTTAGAGTTTCGCCTCCCAACTTATTTATCATATAGATAATTGTCAACAATAATAATTCATGATCAAATATATTTGAATGGCCATATATGCTTAGATCTTTCCCCATCACATGATGTTTGCCAACTAAAGAGTAGGTTGGAATGAGAAAGAATACTACTGACTCTTGCATAAAAGTAAAAGATAGGCCCTTCGCAGAGGGAAGCAGGGATTTGCAGATGTGCCAGAGCTCGAAGCTTTTAAAACAGAGATGAACATAATTTTGAGAGGTATGCTTTCATTGTCAACATAACAACCTAGAGTTCTCACTATCTTCCATGCTAGACACATTATAGGCGGTTCCCAAACATAATGGTAAAGTTTTTACTCCCCCTCGACCAACAATCACACTCCACGGCTAGCCGAATTCATGGGTGCCGTCCATACCAACAACTTTCCTGGGGGAGTTTTATTTAATTTATTTGCGATTTTGTTTTTGATCTTTTGATCATAGGACTGGGCATCCCAATTACCAGCCATTTTCTCGTGAATGATGAGCGGAGTCCACTCATCGTGAGAATAACCCACCTAGCATGGAAGATACTGATAGCCCCTAGTCGCTACATGAGCGATTCGGGCATACAAAACAGCTTATTAGGTTTAGAGTTTGGCACATGCAAATTTACTTGGAACGGCAGGTAAATACCGCATATAGGTAGATATGGTGGACACTCATGGAAGAAACTTGGTTCAAGGATTTTGGATGCACAAGCAGTTTTCCCGCTTAGTATAGAGATTTAGGCTAGAAAAAGATTCTAAATAGCAAGCACCACATGTTGAAGGATCCATAACAATATAACTTCTATACAAATATACCCAAGCATAACTCATCGTGTTGTCTTCCTTGTCCAACTTCAACTAATTTGATCAAGTTTGAAAATAATTAATGGGACTCACAATCATAGAAGATGTCCAAGATAGTATTTTTATATGTGAAATCTCTCTTCCTTCAATATTCTTTCATGAATTGTTCAAGTGACCAATACTATGTTTGCTAACTTTCAATAAATTTACCACCTCTACTTCTTATATGTGAAGTCATTACTCCCCATGAGATAAGCATATGAAACATATATAAGTTCAGATTTATGATATTCAATTCATTCAACCATTTACTCATAGGATATAAGTGAAGCACGTGGGTAAATGACAAACTACTCCAAAAAGATGTAAGTGAAGATCAATGAGTAGTTGAATAATTATGTAGCTCTGTGAAGACTCTCTCTCATAAATAAAATTTCAGATCTTAAGTATTTTATTAAAACAGCAAGCAAAACAAAATAAAATGACATTCCAAGGATAGCACATATCATGTGAAGAAGCAAAAACTTAGGCTCAACCGAAACTAACCGATCATTGTTGAAGAAGAAAGGTGGGATGCCAACCGGGGCATCCCCAAGCTTAGATGCTTGAGACTTCTTGAAATATTATATTGGGATGCCTTGGGCATCCCCAAGCTTGAGCTTTTGTGTCTCCTTAATTCCTTTTATATGATGGTTTCCCTAAACCTTAAAAACTTCATCCACACAAAACTCAACAAGAACTCGTGAGAAAAGTTAGTATAAATCAACGCAAAACCTTATCATTCTCTACTTTAGCAAATCACTAAAATTATTATTTGACATTGCATACTAAATGACTATTCATATTTAATACTCCTATCCTCAGATAGAATCATTAAACAAGCAAACATATGCAAATAATGCAAACATAACAGCAATCTGTCTAAACAGGACAGTCTGTAAAGAGTGCAATTGTAATCATACTTCCCTAACTCCAAAAATTATGAAAACTTACCACACTGTATAAAATTTGTTGTTAGTAATTTTGTAAAAATTTCAAGATTTTACCACGTTTTGAAATTCCATAAGAATTCAGATAATGATAGAAAACTTTCTGTTTTCAAAACAGCAACATATAGACATGTAAAATAAGCATGGTAAAGGCTATACTTGACCTTTTTATTGAACTAAAATATGCAAAACATTACTCTAAATAACAGCAAGCAAATACTAATAAAATAAAATGACTCTCCAAGCAAAACTCATATCATGTGACGAATAAAAATATAGCTCCAAATAAGGTTACCGATAATGTTGGAGACGAAAGAGGGGATGCCTTCCGGGGCATCCCCAAGCTTAGTTACTTGGATCTTCCTTGAATATTACCTTGGGGTGCCTTGGGCATCCCCAAGCTTAGGGTCTTGTCACTCCTTATTCTCCTCATATCGATATCTCACCCAAAACTTGAAAACTTCAATCACACAAAACTTAACAAAACCTTCGCGAGATCCGTTAGTATAATAAAACAAATCATTCACTTTGGTACTGTCAAGAAAAGATTCATAATCTTCATCAAACATAGCATCCCCAAGCTTGTGGCTTTGCATATCATTAGCATCATGGATATTCAAAGAATTCGTACTAACAACATTGCAATCATGCTCATCATTCAAATATTTAGTGCCAACCATTTTATGAACTTCTTCTTCTAGCACTTGAGCACAATTTTCTTTTCCATCATTTTCACGAAAGACATTAAAAAGATGAAGCATATGAGGCAACCTCAATTCCATTTTTTTATAGTATTCTATTATAGACTAAACTAGTGATAAAACCAGAAACTAAAAGATTCAATTGCAAGATCTAAAGATATACCTTCAAGCACTAACCTCCCCGGCAACGGCGCCAGAAAAGAGCTTAGTTGACGGGGTGTTAGTGCCGCTTACCTAGCCTCCCCGGCAACGGCGCCAGAAAAGAGCTTGATGTCTACTACGCAACCTTTCTCCTTGTAGACGTTGTTGGGCCTCCAAGTGCAGAGTTTTGTAGGACAGTAGCAAATTTCCCTCAAGTGGATGACCTAAGGTTTATCAATCCATGGGAGGCGTAGGATGAAGATGGTCTCTCTCAAACAACCCTGCAACCAAATAACAAAGAGTCTCTTGTGTCCCGAACACACCCAATACAATGGTAAATTGTATAGGTGCACTAGTTCGGCGAAGATATGGTGATACAAGTGTAATATGGATGGTAGATATAGGTTTTTGTAATCTGAAAATATAAAAACAGCAAGGTAACTAGTAACGAAAGTGAGCAAAAACGGTATTGCAATGCTTAGAAACAAGGCCTAGGGTTCATACTTTCACTAGTGCAAGTTCTCTCAACAATGATAACATAATTAGATCATATAACAATCCCTCAACGTGCAACAAAGAGTCACTCCAAAGTCACTAATAGCGGAGAATAAACGAAGAGATTATTATAGGGTACGAATCCACCTCAAAGTTATTCTTTCTGATCGATCTATTGGGCTATTCCTATAAGTGTCACAAACATCCCTAGAGTTCGTACTAAAATAACACCTTAAGACACACATCAACCAAAACCCTAATGTCACCTAGATACTCCAATGTCACCACAAGTATCCGCGGGTTTGATTATACGATATGCATCACACAATCTCAGATTCATCTATTCAAACCAACACACAAAGAGTGCCCCAAAGTTTCTACCAGAGAATCAAGACGAAAACATGTGCCAACCCCTATGCATAAGTTCACAAGGTCACAGAACCCGCAAGTTGATCACCAAAAGATACATCAAGTAGATCAGGTGAATATCCCATTGTCACCACAGATAAGCACATGCAAGACATACATCTAGTGTTCTCAAATCCTTAAAGACTCAATCAGATAAGATAACTTCAAAGGGAAAACTCAATCCATTGCAAGAAGGTAGAGGGGAAGAAACATCATAAGATCCAACTATAATAGCAAAGCTTGCGGTACATCAAGATCGTGCCAAATCAAGAACACGAGAGAGAGAGAGAGAGAGAGAGAGATCAAACACATAGCTACTGGTACATACCCTCAGCCCCGAGGGTGAACTACTCCCTCCTCGTCATGGAGAGCGCAGGGATGATGAAGATGGCCACCGGTGATGGTTTCCCCCTCCGGCAGGGTGCCGGAACGGGGTCTAGATTGGTTTTTGGTGGCTACAGAGGCTTGCAGTGGCGGAACTCCCGATCTAGGTTATGTTCTGGAGGTTTTGGGATTTATAGGAGGTGTTCGCATCGGGGACAAGTCAAGGGGGTCCACGAGTCAACCACAAGGTCGGAGGGCGCGCCCAGGGTGTGGAGGCCTCGTGGCTCTTCTCCGAAATCTTTTCATTCCAGTATTTTTTATATTTTCCAAAAATATTCTCCTTAAATTTTCAGGTCAATTGGACTCCATTTGATATTCCTTTTCTGCGAAGCTCAAAAACAAGGAAAAAACAGAAACTGGCACAGGACTCTAGGTTAATAGGTTAGTCCCAAAAATCATATAAAATAGCATATAAAACATTCAAGATAGATAATATAATAGCATGGAACAATAAAAAATTATAGATACGTTGGAGACGTATCAAGTTTTTTGATCTGAGCTACGGTTATTTTTCTATGATTTTTCAAAGATTTAAACATTTTCTGGAATTATTTAAATTAATTAAATCCCAAATTATCTAGAATAGTGAAAGGTGATGTCAGCATGACATCAATATGACGTCAGCAGGTCAACTCTGGCTGACCAGAGTCAAATCTGACATGTGGGGTCACTGGGACCCACATGTCAGCCTCCGTTAGTATTAAGCAGAGTTAAATTTAAACTAACTAACTAATTAAATCAGTGGGCCAAGTTAGTCAGTGAATGATTAGCTGATTAATTAACTAATAGTTTAATTAACCTTTTAATTAACATTTCAATTTATTTTTAAAACATTATAAATGGCAGGGCCCCACATGTCAGCGACACGGGCAACCCAGTCAGCTGATTGACCCGGTCAATGGGGCCAGCCAGGCCCATGGTCAGTGACAGAGAGGCGGGGCCCGCGTTGCCATGTCGAACACCGGCCGCCGGAGCTGCTCCGGCGAGCCCGAGCGCGGCAGCAACTCCGGCGAGCTCGGAAATCACCCACGGTGATCCATTTGCGGCGGGGTCTGGCCCATTCGATCGGGCGGACAAAGCCGCACCCAACCGTGGTGGTGGTTGGTCCGGGGAAGGTCGGGAGCGTCGCCGGCGCATGGTGGCGGGTGAAGATGACGCAAGAGCTCGCGCGGGAGCAAAAGGAGCAGCTAGCGGGGAACTACGCGTCGCGGGGAGGCTAACGGTCGCGCGTGCATGGCCATTCGGTCACTGGAGCTACGCCGGCGACCAAAGGAGGCGGCGGCGCGCTCGGCCACGATGGAGATGACTGCTACGGCCACGGAGCTACGAGGGGAAGAGGGCGGAGGGGACAGGGAGCTCACAGTGGGCCTGCAGGTGCGGATAGCGTGCTCGAGGGAGGCTCGGTGTGGCCGGAATTCGACGGCGGCGACGATGGAGGTCCGAGGTTGAAGAAGAGGTCGGGGCAGCTTCTGGAGGCGTCTGGCGTCGCGCGGCTTGACGGGGAGACATGGTCGACAAAGACGGAGCTCGTGGACAGCTTGGCATGGCCGTAGGGGCTCGGTGGCCGCGTGGGATGCGGCGGGCGTCGACGGTGGCGCTCGGTGGAGGGATCTGGTGGAGGGAGGAGAGAGCGCCTGGCGAGGGAGAGAGCGGGGCGTGGGGGGAGAATGAGGGCGAGTTACTAGGGGGAAGGGCTCGGGGGCGAGCTTATCCCCTCACGCTCGCCCGCCTCGTCGCGGTGTCGAACGGTGACCGGCGCGAGCGCGGTCGTCCATGGAGACGACGACACAGCGGGGAAGCAGGTGAGAGAGTGGGCTGGGCTGGCTCGGCCCAGTAACAGGTGGGTGCAGGTAAGTGGCCTCTGGCCTTTTCTCTTTTTAAGTTTTTCTGTTTCTTTTATTTATTAATAGAGATAGAAAAGGATTTTTGTGGGCCACCAGACATTTTAGAAAAATGTGGAACTAAGTCACAAAACTCTCTAGCAATATTTGGCACTGCCACAATTAATTTGGAGGCAAAGTGAAATCAGATGGATTTTTCACAAATGGGATAGCATTTAAAAAATGCTGAATTGGTAATGATTTAATTGATACTGTTCATCTTTGCATAAGAGTGATGTTGTTTTCCTTAACAAATAAATGTTATGGAATATTGGCTAGCTGATGAACATTTTTATTTCCAAATTGGAACAAATTTTATTTACAATTTTAAATTTGAATTGGAATTTGAAATGAGATATGATACTGATGATGATCAAGCGCTGTTAAACAAGGTGACTTGGCATTATCAGAGGGTGATCACTGTAGGGTAAAGCTGGGGATGTTACATTGGAGCGGCTGCCGGAGTTTGACATGGTCGCCGGAATCGTCGAATCGAAGAAACCGAAGAAGAAGAGACGGAGCAAGAGCCAAGTGAACTAAGGTAGGGTTTCCGGATTCAGTATATTTGTGGCGATAGAGTGGGGTCATGGTGTGCCGGGACTGACGTGGCGGACGTGACCGGGCCGCCCCATATCCGCCCTAGATTTGAGCTGGATATGAGAGGTGCCGGACAGCCAGAGCATTTAAGGCCCATTTGAGGCGCCTGTCTGGGTCATTTTTTTGTGACCGGTCAGTGATCAGGCCGTCCGTCCGGGCGTTTGAGGCGGGTTTTGGGCGCTGGCTAGTCGATGTGTGTGACGGTTGAGATGAATTGATGTGTATGGCGCTTCTCCACATGTAGTCGCCGACAGTGTGAGCTCCTAGTCTTTTTTTTATAGGAGTTCGCTCGCTCGCTTCTGCTGCTTCGCTTTGCCTAAAAAAGATGGTTGGTTGGCTGACCATCTCACAGTTACCCGTTGACTATTCAAAAATATTACAAAAGTAAGAAATGTAAATATGAAAAGAGTTCATAATTTTTTGAAAAAAGTTCATCAATTTAAAAAAACTCATCAAATTAAAAAAAAGTTCATTCAAGTTGAAAAAAGTTCATCAAATTTCTAAAAAGTTCATCCATTCTGAAAAAAGTTCATCGATTTTGAAAAAAAGTTCACAAATTTGCAAAAAAATCTCATGCATTTAGCAAAAAGAAAAAACAACAGAACAGTTCCAAGAAGAAAAAGAAAAACAAGAAGAAAAAGAAAAAAATCGTTCCAAGAAAAAGGAAAAGAAGAAAGAAGAAACAAATCAAAAGCCGTAAGTAAACACAAAGGTGAGGTGTCTCGGTTGGTTAGCGCAGCGTGCATATAATCAGGAACTCACGGTTTGAATCATGCCCACACACATAGGTTTTTTTGCGCGTTGAACAAAAAGGAAAGACAAAGAAAGATGGGCCGACCCAACTAGACGCACGTGTGAGCGTCTGTTTGAGAAAACAATAGAAAAACGTGCGTCTAGCGCGCCAAATAGGGAATGCCACCAGTGCCTCCACTTCTAGGTCACAAACCGGCTGATACAATGGGTCTAACTGGCAATAGGCCAGGCTCATACCAGTTCAACACCCCCACCCCCTAACATCCCACTTTACACTCCTTTGTTCCCTGTCTTTTTATCAAGCAATCTGCAATCTACTGCCTAGAGCTGACATGAGTAAGACTGATAATCCGAAGATCCAATTTCTTCTTAATGAAAAAGCGGTCATTTTTTACATGTTTTCTCTTGTCATGTTGAACTGGATTATTGACAATGCTTATAGCTGACTGATTGTCACGCTGCAAACTCAACGGTCCTTTCCTCAGAAGTTTCAACTTGTTTAGAAGGTTCTTTACCCAGAGCATCTCACTCAGCCCTTGAGATAAAGCTCTATACTCAGCTTGTACGGCGTGCCTATAGTGACCATCCTGGTCGAGATCAAGCCATCCTAGTGCTTGAAGTATGATATTTTGAAACATAATGTACAAGAAAGTTTGTAGTTCCTGCACCTTAGAGGCTCGTGAAATATGGCGATGAATTGTCCTTTTTTTTATGAGGGGGTGGGGGCATTCCTATTCAAGTTCCATCCTGTGTGGTGAATTTTGTAATGAAGGATTGTAA
The DNA here is from genome assembly GCA_011799875.1 of Thinopyrum elongatum. NCBI lineage: Eukaryota > Viridiplantae > Streptophyta > Magnoliopsida > Poales > Poaceae > Thinopyrum > Thinopyrum elongatum. The sequence continues at coordinate 66,699,233 of CM022302.1, read as the reverse complement.
TAAAAAAAATTAATTAATTAATATATGTGATTTTTTTTCAAATAAAAAGTTTAATACGGTCTAGCTTGTCTTTGTTTACCCAAAAAGATTGCAGATCTGTGTAGCTCGTCCAGCTGAACACTCCGCATCTCCACTTTGTAGCTTAGGGCTGAGGTAATGCTTTCTCATGCTTCGAATTCTTGTCCATCTATGCTTTCGCATCCTCCTTCCCTTGCTCCTTTTTATCTTCAATGAAAATAACTTTTTTGCAGGTGGGAGATCACGAGGAATATCCCACTAACTTTGGGTGGTGGTACGCATGGCTGCTCATTTATTGGACAATCTACCTTCCTGTCTCGTATGTCATGTGGTACTTTTTTCAGGCAGCATAATGTTGCAACTGATGTAATGGAAGACGTAATTTGTCCGGTCCGCAGACCCGTATCTTCTCATTTTGTATTTAGATCTCTCTTGAGACCCTTAGAATTTTTGTTGTTGTTTCTGAAGATTCCTTCAGGTTATAACTGAACGTAACAATTCCAGTCCTTTGTTTTACCATTTTTTGGATATTACACAGAGAAGATTTGTTGAATCGAGTGAGAGACGTGCCGGTGGCTTCGAGCGTCTATAGCCAGACATGGCAAATCCGGTCCTTCAAAATGTCCGCGGACATGATCGGGTGCGTCCGCGGGTATTGACCGGTCATTTCTCAAAATGCATCGTCCACATCCACGTATCTCATATTCGATCCTTATATCCATACTAACTATGCAATGTCGATAAAAAGAACGTAGATCACGAGCGGATATAGAAACGGGCATACAAATGCATAATCCGTCCACAAAAAGATCACAGCCGGATCTTCAAAAGATCACCAAAGTTCACATAATGCATATAATACGACGTACAAGTTTAAACTACATCTAAAAACTAGAAACTAAAGTGGAGAAGGCAGATCTTCACCACTTCCTCGTCAGCACTTTCCCCTTCTGGTCGCCGGCGTAGTTATAGGCGTTGACAACTGGTGGTGGATCGTCCGAGTCGTCGGACGAGGCGTCGTGGTCGTCGTCGGCAGAGGAGGAGGAGGACGAGAGGATGATGAGCCCTTAATTTGAGCCGTCGGACGGCCTTGTCCTGCTGCCGCTTGAGCTTCGCCAGCCGAGCCGCCTTGTGCTCGGACCTCTTGGCATTCTTCTGGCGGAGCCACCGAGCATTCGTCTCCGGCGTCGTAAGCGACCGGCGGTAGATCCAAGCAAGGAGCCGCTCGTCCTCGTTGGGCTCCGTGCTGCGGCGCACAGATTTCTCTGCCGCATCCCTCTCCCTTGCCTGCTGCCTCTCGCGGCGGGCAGCGTGTGACGACCCTGGCTTAATCGTGCACTAACCATACACGTAAATGCACACGATCAAGCCTAAGGACTCACTTGAAGATATCACAACAAAACTCTAAAACATAAATAAAGTCATACAAGCTTTTATATTACAAGCCAGGGCCTCGAGGGCTTGAATACATAGCTCGATGTCATACAAGTGTCAGCTGAAGCATTAGAATCTGGGTACAGACTGAAACATAAAACAGATAGGCCTTTAACAAGGCGGAGCAAAGTAAAAGCTACGATCGAAAGGCGTAGGCCTCCTGCCCTGGACCCTCCGATCCTACTCCTGGTCGTCGGTCGGCTCCTCGTAGTAGTACTCGCCGGGAGGGTAGTAGTAGTAGCCGTCGTCGGGGGCAGCTATATATCTCAGGGGCTCCGTCGTCTGGTGGCATCAAATGGATATGGGGGAAAAACAAAGTAAAGCAAACGTGAGTACTCATCCGAAGTACTCAGCAAGCAAGGATCTATACTACATATGCAACATTATCAAAGGGAGGCTGTATATGTGGACTGGGCTGCAGAAATGCCAGAATGGAGGGGAAAGCCTAGTCCTATCAACGACTAGCATCTTCAACATCTTTAGCAGTCTTGCAGCATTAGAAGAGTGCAGTTTAGCAAAAAGTAAATTAGTAGCAGTGTTATCAACCTCGGCCAGAGATCCTTTCTCGACTCCCTGCGAGAAAGCAATCCCAGAGCCATACTATCCAGTTATCATCTCAAGTTCTAGTTGTACCGATCGGGATACAACTCCGAGTGTCCGTTACCGTAGGACAGGCTATCGATAGATTAGTTCTTCCCTGCAGGGGTGCATCAACTTACCCACCACGCTCGCTTAACTCCGGCCGGACACACTTTACTGGGTCATGCCCGGCCTCGGCTAAGCAACACGCCACAACCTGACCGAATACTTAACAGAGAGGTCAGCACGCCGGACTAAACCTATGCCCCCAGGGGTCTTGGGCCATCGCCCCGGGGACCCCTGCACGTTGCGTCAGGCGGCTGAAAGCAGACCTAGCCCCCTTAATACAAGCGTGGGCTTAACCAGTCCAATCCAGCGCGCGCCGCTCAGTCGCTGACGTCTATTAAGCTCCGGCTGAAGTATACGACGCAGAACGCCCATACTATGCCCACGTGATGGTTAGTGCTATCAGGCCAGAGGCCCCTCAGATCAAATATCCAAACCGTTTAGTGGATTAGGAGCGCGCGGTAATGAGCAGAGACTCACGAAAGATGTGACCCCGTCGCCCCGTATCGAGGACTTGCGGCAAGGGCTAGGAATGCCCGGCCACGCCTCGTAATTATCTCGCGGGCACCTTCCAGGTCAACCCGTCTCCACATCACTTCGCAATTATGCTCGCGCGGGTACCCCTCAGGGCCGACCCGTCTTTAGTAACATGATTCAGTGTAAGTCATGGTAACCATAGAAACTGTGTGTCTAACGCCAAGGGGGAACCCTGAGGTATCACCCTCGACGGAATTCCACCTGATGTATAGTCAAGGTGAACGGAAGAGGAATCACCCTCGAGGTCCACACTTGAGGAGTTGCACGACGACGTCGTTATCGGGGGTGGTGTAGGAGGAATCACCCTCGCTGACCACGACCGAGTAACTAACCTACAAGGTTATCATCAGAAGTGCTGACGAGGTATCACCCTCGGCACTCGATAGTAAACCAGTAGTGTCGAGCAACTAAGGGGGAAGTGATGTGCGGTACCGGGGTCTGGTCTTCAATCCCGTTGATCGGGTCTTCTGATAATCCAGCGGGGCAGTCGGGATAAAGTGGGGGTCTCTGACGGGTCTCTACCCAGCCTATACTAACAGTCTAGGATAACCAGGTAGGAACAAAAGCAGGTTACAATAAATAGGCTATGCAGCAGATATAAGGTAACAGTAACAGCAGCAATTCTAATACAAGCATAAGAGAGAAGAGAATAGGCGATATAGTCATGTTCAAAAGGGGGGGTGCTTGCCTGGTTGCTCTAGGGCAAGGGCAAGGTCGTCAACGGTGTCGTCGGGGACGTAGTCGTACTCCGGAGCTGCGTCGGTCTCAGGAGCTACGTTGACGTCGGGGTCTATCAAGAGGAAAGAGGGCGAGGAAACAAATAAATACACGGCAAATAATGCAACATGGAGCATGCTATGCCTAGGATACAGTGCAGGGTTGCCTAAAGATATGTCTAAGTCATTTTAGTTATTTTTGGATTACAGTGGGATTTATTAACCGGTATGTATGTACTATTCATCTACCGGAATCGGGCTCAAAGTTACGGGTTCTCCTATGTAGGGGGTTCCGACATGGAAACAGACGACACGATTAGACTCATCTCGTCATTCTGAGCAACTTTCATGTATAAAGTTTTTCGAGCCGAGCTACGGTTTATTTTCTACGAATTTTCAAGGTTTAAAAGATTTTCTAGAATTTTTTTATTTAACAGAAAAATGAATTATGATGTCAGCATTGCATGGGGACGATGTCAGCAGTCAACAGACTCGCTGACCAGGTCAAACCTGACCTGTGGGGCCCACCTGTCAGCCTTTGTTAATTAACAGAGTTCATGTTAAACTAATCTGAGGTTAATTAGCTACTGGGCCCGGGCTGTCAGTGACTACTAACTACTAATTAGTTAACAGAGTTTAATTAACAGTTTTATTTATTTATAAAAATATTTAAGGCAGTGGGGCCCGCATGTCAGTGACACAGGGCACCCAGTCAGCACAGTTGACCATGGTCAACGTGGTCAACTGGGTCCAAGGGGCCCACTGGCAGTGACCCAGGGGTGGCCCCAGGTGTGCCACGTCGGCGGTGGCCGGCGGCGACGCCAAAACGCGGCGGAGGGCCTCGGCCCTCGTCGGATTTCGCCGTCCGTGGGCCATTTGGCTCGGGGTTGGGTGCGTTCGAACGAGCAGACGATGCTGCGTCGGATGGTGGTGAAGGAGCGGCCGGTCTTGGCCGGAAACGTCGCCGGCGACGAGCAAAGACGGCGGCGCGTACGGGAGCTCGATGGAATCGGCGTTGCGGGGTGCAGTAGCTCGAACGGAGTAGCTAAGTGTGCTCTACGCGATGCGGCGAAACTAACAGACACACGTTCGTGACCATTTGGTCACCGGAGCCTCGTCGGCGATGAGCTCCGCGGCGATCCGTTCGGGCGCACATGGAGGGGTAGCTAGGGGCGCGCGAGAGCAAATCAGAGAGGGGGAGAAGGGGAGGAGCTCACCGAGCGGCTCGCAAGGTGGCCTTTGACAGGTTAGTAGCAGCAGAATGGCGTGGCTCGTCGGAGGCGCGCCGGTGATCCGAGGAAGAAGACTAGGTTGTGGGGCTCGGTGCAGAGGTCTCTGGCTTCAACGGGCAGCGCCAGACGATGTGGTCGAGCACGGCGCTCCTTCCAGGCACGTTGATGGCTCGTGGGGACACCGGTGGCCGCGGAGTCAACGGAGGTACGGCGGCGACCGCGTCGGCCGACGGATCTGAAGGGGGGAAGAAGGCGGAGCGAGCGAGGGAGAAAGGTGAGGAGTGAGCGAGGAGGTCCAGGGGGAGGCACGAGCCTCGTCCTTATCCCCCTCATCGGCTGCGGCGTCGGTGGGCGTCGGCTTCTCGACGCCTCGCCGGGGCGTGGGCGCTCGCCCACGGGCACAGCGACATGCAGGAGAGAGCGGAGGGGATGGGCCAGGTGGGCCGCTTTCGGGGCACTGTGCACTTAGGCCCAGTGCACAGTGCCTCGTTTTATTTTTCTTATTTTCTGTTTTCTATTTTCTTTATTTCTTTTCTGTTTTGTAATAGTTAGGCCACATTAGCTCTTTTATAAAATGTGAAACTTGGCCCAAATATTACAATGCAATATTACCTCTCACCAAAAACTTGTTTGGGCAAAGTAGGATTTCATTTGGATTTGATAGAATTATAAATGGATTAAATAATTCTGTTTTGATGCTATTTCATGTTGTTTGAGTCATTTAGCTAATTCAATTATCATTGTTTATATTTTTATAAGTGCTTCTGGATTATTTGCAATTTAGTGAACATTTTTTCAATACGATTTGAGCAAATTTATTTTGCACTTTCGAATTTGAGTTGATTTCCAGAGAGAAATTTGAATTGTTTTGATTAACCACTATGACTAGGCACTGCAACTGAGATGACTTGTCATTATTAGCAGATAATCACAGTGGCTATTACACAGGGGTGTTACAAATTCTCCTTCTCTAAAAGAAATTCTCGCCCCGAGAATTTAGGAGGTAGAAGGAAAGAGATCGGGATATTCTTCCCGAAGATGATCCTCGCGTTCCCAAGTGGCTTCATCTTCAGTATGATTCGACCACTGCACTTTCAGGAACTTGGTCGTCTTCTGCCGAGTTCGACGTTCGGCTTCATCAAGGATGCGTATGGGATGCTCCTTATATGAAAGATCATCTTGTAATTCGAGCATTTCTTGATCCAATGCTCGGTGCGGCGATTCCTTGAAGCAACGACGAAGTTCCGACACATGGAAGACGTCATAGATATGAGAGAATTGCGGCGGCAACTCCAGTTTATAAGCCACCTGTCCACGTCTAGCAACAACGCGGAAAGGACCAATGTAGCGTGGAGCTAGCTTGCCCTTGATTCCGAAACGACGGGTGCCCTTCATAGGAGTGACACGAAGATAAGCTTGATCACCAGGCTGATAGATCAAACCCCATCGTTTGCGATCATAGTTGCTCTTCTGGCGGTCCTGAGCCGCGTTGAGATTTTCTCGGGCAATTCGGACTTGCTCTTCGGCGTGTTGAATAATGTCTGGTCCCACGAGAGGTCATTCCCCAGTTTCTGACCAATTCAGAGGGGTTCGACACTTTCGTCCATAAAGCACTTCGAATGGGGCCATTTTCAAGCTAGCTTGATAGCTGTTGTTATAAGATAATTCGGCATACGGGAGAGATTCCTCCCATTTCTTGCCAAAAGATATAACACAAGCTCGAAGCATATCTTCAAGCACTTGATTAACTCGCTCAACTTGACCTTGGGATTGAGGATGATAAGCCGAACTCCAGGTAATGTGAGTTCCCATGGCTTCTTGGAAGCTTTCCCAGAACTTGGAGGTGAAAAGACCGCCACGGTCCGAACTGATCTCCTTCGGAATACCGTGGAGTGAAACAATTCTGGAGATATAAAGCTCTTCTAACTGACTAGCAGTGATAGTTTCCTTGATAGGTAGAAAGTGTGCAACTTTAGAAAGTCGGTTGACGACGACGAGAATAGCATCGTGACCTTTCTGTGACTTGGGAAGACCAGTAATGAAATCCATTTGCACCTTATCCCATTTCCACAAAGGAATAGGAAGTGGTTGGAGAATTCCAGCAGGCTTCTGATGTTCTGCTTTCACGCGACGACATACGTCACATTCAGCAACATATCAAGCAATGTCCTGCTTCATTCTGGACCACCAGTACCTTTGTCGTAGATCGCGATACATCTTGGTGCTACCCAGATGGATAGACAACGGTGTATCATGTGCCTCCTTCATGACCTTGTCGGTCATAAGTTCGAAGCGAGGTACCACAATGCGGTCTCGAAAATACAAGGTTCCATCTTCAGACAGCGAGAAATCTCTGTACTTTTCAAGGTGAAGTTCTTTCTTCATCAAACCAATTTCAGCATCTTTAGCTTGCGCAGTCTTAACAGCTTTCTCAAGGTCTGGCTGTACCACAAGGTTATTAAGGGAACCCTGCGGAACGATACAGAGGTTCAGCTTGCGCAGTTCTTCAGAAAGATGGGGTTGAGCTTGCTTAACCATGAGGTTGTTACAGTATGACTTGCGGCTCAAGGCATCGGCCATTACATTAGCCTTGCCAGGGGTATAAGAAATACCACAGTCATAGTCCGTAATTGTTTCCATCCATCGCTGTTGTCGAAGATTGAGTTCCGGTTGAGTGAACAAATACTTCAAGCTCTGATGATCGGTATAAATCTCACACCGATTACCAAGGAGGTAATGTCGCCACTGCTTCAAAGCATAGATCATAGCAGCAAGTTCAAGGTCATGCACTGGGTAGTTTTCTTCGTGCGGACGCAATTGTCGTGAGGCATAAGCAATTACCCTTCTTTCTTGCATTAGGACACAGCCTAATCCTTGACGAGAGGCGTCGCAGAAGATAACAAAGTCTTTGCAAGAATCTGGAGGAGCAAGCACTGGAGCAGAGGTTAGCTTGTCCTCGAGGGTCTGGAAGCTTTCCTGACATTTGTCTGTCCACTCAAACCTAACGCCTTTGTGAAGGAGATTAGTCAGGGGCTTGGCAATCTTGGAAAAGTTCTCGACGAATCGGCGGCAATAACTTGCAAGGCCGAGAAAACTTCTGACTTGCATGGCATTCTTCGGAGGGGTCCAGTCAAGAATAGCCTGAACATGCTCCCGGTTAACGGCAATGGTAACAGGGTTTTTTTGACTGAGTGGTTCACCGAGGTGTTTTCATAAGCAGGGAGGTAACTCAAGGTACAACCAAAACATTACCAAGTCGGTGTTGGCAGGAAGTTAAGGATGTTGCCGATGATAACACAAATTAACAAGGGGCAAGGATGGCATCGCCGTTATTATAAGTGTCATATGACAGTGTGGGAAGCATATAATAACTTGGAGAGAAAGGTTAAACAAAACAATGGAAAGGAAAATGATTATCAGACTAATCAGATCAATGATAGGGAAATCGCACTGATATCCAGCTCTCCGGGTGGACGAAATTTACGAGAACCTAAGTGTCGGTGTTAGTAATTTGTTAACCCGAATAGAAGAGAGATCAGAGTCTCAGAGAAAAGGCCAGAGAGTAAAAGATCTTAATACCACCCGGTTGGCGACGTGGGCCCGTAAGCCACACAACCAAGTTAGTAAAAGAGTTTTGGACACTAGACTCAACTTCGGCCAAGGAGTTGGGAAGGGGGATTCCTAGGGGCAGTCGGCTCTGATACCAACCTATGACGACCCCGGCTTAATCGTGCACTAACCATACACGCAAATGCACACGATCAAGCCTAAGGACCCACTTGAAGATATCACAACACAACTCTAAAACATAAATAAAGTCATACAAGCTTTTATATTACAAGCCAGGGCCTCGAGGGCTCGAATACATAGCTCGATGTCATACAAGCGTCAGCGGAAGCATCAGAGTCTGGGTACAGACTGAAACATAAAACAGATAGGCCTTTAACAAGGTGGAGCAAAGTAAAAGCTACGATCGAAAGGCGTAGGCCTCCTGCCCTGGACCCTCCGATCCTACTCCTGGTCGTCGGTCGGCTCCTCGTAGTAGTACTCGCCGGGAGGGTAGTAGTAGTAGCCGTCGTCGGGGGCAGCTATCTCAGGGGCTCCGTCGTCTGGTGGCATCAAACGGATATGGGAGAAAAAGAAAGTAAAGCAAACGTGAGTACTCATCCAAAGTACTCAGCAAGTAAGGATCTACACTACATATGCAACATTATCAAAGGGAGGCTGTATATGTGGACTGGGCTGCAGAAATGCCAGAATAGAGGGGAAAGCCTAGTCCTATCGACGACTAGCATCTTCAACATCTTCAGCAGTTTTGCAGCATTAGAAGAGTGCAGTTTTGCAAAAAGTAAAGTAGTAGGAGTGTTATCAACCTCGGCCAGAGATCCTTTCTCGACTCCCTGCGAGAAAGCAATCCCAGAGCCATACTATCCAGTTATCATCTCAAGTTCTAGTTGTACCGATCGGGATACAACTCCGAGTGTTCGTTACCGTAGGACAGGCTATCGATAGATTAGTTCTTCCCTGCAGGGGTGCACCAACTTACCCACCACGCTCACTTAACTCTGGCCGGACACACTTTACTGGGTCATGCCCGACCTCGGCTAAGCAACACGCCACAACCTGACCGAATACATAACAGAGAGGTCAGCACGCCGGACTAAACCTATGCCCCCAGGGGTCTTGGGCCATCGCCCCGGGAACTCCTGCACGTTGCGTCAGGTGGCTGAAAGCAGACCTAGCCCCCTTAATACAAGCGCGGGCTTAACCAGTCCAATCCAGCGCGCGCCGCTCAGTCGCTGACATCTATTAAGCTCCGGCTGAAGTATACAACGCAGAACGCCCATACTATGCCCACGTGAAGGTTAGTGCTATCAGGCCAGAGGCCGCTCGGATCAAATATCCAAACCGTTTAGTGGATTAGGAGCGTGCGGAAACGAGCAGAGACTCACGATCGATGTGACCCCGTTGCCCCGTCTCGAGGACTTGCGGCAAGGGCTAAGAATGCCCGGCCTATACTAAAAGTGGGGGTCTCTGATGGGTCTCTACCCAGCCTATACTAACAGTCTAGGATAACCAGGTAGGAACAAAAGCAGGTTACAATAAACAGGCTATGCAGCAGATATAGGATAACAGTAACAACAGCAATTCTAATGCAAGCATAAGAGAGAAGAGAATAGGCGATATAGGCATGTTCAAAAGGGGGGTGCTTGCCTGGTTGCTCTGGGGCAAGGGCAAGGTCGTCAACGGTGTCGTCGGGGACGTAGTCGTACTCCGGAGCTGCGTCGGTCTCAGGAGCTACGTCGACGTCGGGGTCTATCGAGAGGGAAGAGGGGGAGGAAACAAATAAATACACGGCAAATAATGCAACACGGAGCATGCTATGCCTAGGATGCAGTGTAGGGTTGCCTAAAGATATGTCTAAGTCATTTTAGTTATTTTAGGATTACAGTGGGATTTATTAACCGGTATGTATGCACTATTCATCTACCGGAATCGGGCTCAAAGTTACGGGTTCTCCTACGTAGGGGGTTCCAACATGGAAACAGACGGCACAATCAAACTCGTGTCGTCGTTCTGAGCAACTTTCATGTATAAAGTTTTTTGATCCGAACTACGGTTTATTTTCTACGAATTTTCAAAGTTTAAAAGATTTTCTGGAATTTATTTATTTAACAGAAAAATGAATTATGATGTCAGCATTGCATGGGGATGACATCAGCAGTCAACAGACTCGCTGACCAGGTCAAACCTGACCTGTGGGGCCCACCTGTCAACCTCTGTTAATTAACAGAGTTCATGTTAAACTAATCTGAGGTTATTTAGCTGCTGGGCCCGGGCTGTCAGTGACTACTAACTACTAATTAGTTAACAGAGTTTAATTAACAGTTTTATTTATTTATAAAAATGTTTAAGGAAGTGGGGCCCGCATGTCAGTGACACAGGGCGCCCTGTCAGCACAGTTGACCACGGTCAACGTGGTCAACTAGGGCCAGGGGGCCAAGTGGCAGTGACCCAGGGGTGGCCCCAGGTGTGCCACGTCGGCGGTGGCCGGCGGCGACGCCAAAACGCGGCGGAGGGCCTCGGCCCTCGTCGGATTTTGCCGTCCGTGGGCCATTTGGCTCGGGGTTGGGTGCGTTCGAACGAGCAGATGATGCTGCGTCGGATGGTGGTGAAGGAGCAGCCGGTCTTGGCCGGAAACGTCGCCGGCGACGAGCAAAGACGGCGGCGCGTACGGGAGCTCGATGGAATCGGCGTTGCGGGGTGCAGTAGCTCAAACGGAGTAGCTAAGTGTGCTCTACGCGATGCGGCGAAACTAACAGACAAACGCCCGTGACCATTTGGTCACCGGTGCCTCGTCGGCGACGAGCTCCACGGCGATCCGTTCGGGCGCACATGGAGGGGTAGCTAGGGGCGCGCGAGAGCAAATCAGAGAGGGGGAGAAGGGGAGGAGCTCACCGAGCGGCTCGCAAGGTGGCCTTTGACAGGTTAGTAGCAGCAGAATGACGGAGCTCGTCGAAGGCGGCCGGTGATCCGAGGAAGAAGACGAGGCTGTGGGGCTTGGTGTAGAGGTCCCTGGCTTCAACGGGCAGCTCCAGATGACGTGGTCGAGCACGGCGCTCCTTCCAGGCACGCTGATGGCTCGCGGGGACGCCGGTGGCCGCTGAGTCGATGGAGGTGGGGCGGCGACCGCGTCGGCCGACGGATCTGAAGGGGGGAAGAAGGCGGAGCGAGCGAGGGAGAGATGTGAGGAGTGAGCGACGAGGTCCAGGGGGAGGCACGGGCCTCGTCCTTATCCCCCTTGTCGGCTGCGGCGTCGGTGGGCGTCGGCGTGTCGACGCCTCGCCAGCGCACGGGCGCTCGTCCACGGGCACGGCGACACGCAGGAGACAGCGGAGGGGATGGGCCAGGTGGGCCGGTTTCGGGGCACTGTGCACTTAGGCCCAGTGCACAGTGCCTCATTTTATTTTTCTTATTTTCTGTTTTCTATTTTCTTTATTTCTTTTCTGTTTTGTAATAGTTAGGCCACATTAGCTCTTTTATAAAATGTGAAACTTGGCCCAAATATTACAATGCAATATTACCTCTCACCAAAAACTTGTTTGGGCAAAGTAGGATTTCATTTGGATTTGATAGAATTATAAATGGATTAAATAATTCTGTTTTGATGCTGTTTCATGTTGTTTGAGTCATTTAGCTAATTCAGTTATCATTGTTTATATTTTTATAAGTGCTTCTGGATTATTTGTAATTTAGTGAACATTTTTCCAACAGGGTTTGAGCAAATTTATTTTGCACTTTTGAATTTGAGTTGATTTCCAGTGAGAAATTTGAATTGTTTTGATTAACCACTATGACTAGGCACTGCAACTGAGATGACTTGGCATTATTAGCAGATAATCACAGAGGCTATTACACAGGGGTGTTACACAGCGCACGCCTCCGATTTCGGCGTTCGCGTCCGGGCTGGCGGGGCGGGCACAAGCCCCCCCCCCCCCCCCCCCCCCCCCCCCCGCCCTCGCGCCGCCCGCGCTACCCACGTGGGGAAGCAGCAGCCAGCGAGGGGGGGGGGGACGGCGTGGGGAAGGCACGAACTGCGCAGCCCTCGTGGAGCTGCGCGCGGGTTGGAAGGGGCTAGCGCCGGCGGGGGAAAGGCGGTACGGCAGATCCGGAACTGCCCCCTGTGTCCACCTTGGACCTCTCGAGGGCAATCTGAAGGTCCAGCTCCTCGTCGGCATCCACGTTGGAGTCGGAGCGGTTGCCGGAGCTCGACATGGTCGTGTGGAGTCGTCGGACTGGATCGGAATCGAAGAAACCAGAGAAGAAGAGACGGAGCGAGAGCCGAGTGAACTGAGGTAGGGTTTCCGAATTCAGGATATTTGTGGGAACGGAGTGGGGTCGAGGTCGGTCGGGCTGGTGTGGCGGACGCGCCCAGGTTGCCCCATATCCGTCCTAGATTTGGGCTGAATATGAGGGGTGCTGGACAGTACGGATGTTTGAGGGCCGTTCGAGACGCCTGTCTGGGTCATCTTTTTATGACCGGTCAGTGATTGGGCCGTTCAGCCGGGCGTTTGAGGCAGGTTTGAGACGCCCAGCGTCTTAGTCGATGCGTGTGGCGGCAGAGATGAATTGATGTGTATGGCGCTTCTTCACATGTACTCCCTCCGTTCCTAAATATTTGTTTTTTACAGATTTCAACAAGTGACTACATACGGAGCAAAATGAGTGAATCTACACTCCAAAAATATGTCTATATACATCTGTATGTGATAGTTCATTTAGTTTATTTGAAATATCTAAAAAGACAAATATTTAGGAACGGAGGGAGTAGCCGCCGACGCTGTGAGCCCATTTGAGCGTACTAGCACTTGAAGGGGACACTACTGGCCCCTAACAAAACTACCGATCGACGCACACGGGACGCTCGAACGAGACGCCAGTCCTTCACTCGCTCGCTTTTTTTATAGGAGTTCGCTCGCTCGATTTTGCTGCTTCGTGTTGTCTAAAAAAAATTGGTTGGCTGGCTGACCATCTCATAGTTGTCAGTTGACTTCAAAAAGATTAGAAAAGTAAAAAAAAAGTAAATATGAAAAGAGTTCATAATTTTTTTGAAAAAAGTTCATCAATTTTTAAAAAACAACTTATTGAATTTGGAAAAAGCTCATTGAAGTTGATAAAAAGTTAATCAAATTTAAGAAAAGTTCATCAATTTTGAAAAGAGTTCATCAATTTTGAAAAAAAATCACAAATTTGAAGAAAAAGCTCACACAGTTAGCAAAAGGAAAATAAAATGACAGAACAGTTCCAAGAAAAAAAAGAAAAACAAGAAGAAAAAGAAAAAAAAAGTTCCAAGAAAATAGGAAAAAGGAAAGAAAAAAAGAAGAAAACAAATAAAAAGCTGTAAGTACACACAAAGGTGAGGTGTCTCGGTTGGTTAGCGCAGGGTGCATATAACCAGGAACTCACGGCTTGAATCATGCCCACACACGTAGGTTTTTTTGCACGTTGAAAAAACAGGAAAAAGAAAGAAAGATTGGCCGGCCCAACTTGACGCATGTGTGAGCGTCCCTTTGCGAAAACAATAGAAACGCGCGTGTGAAGCATCAAATAAAGAATGTCACCAGTGCCTCCACTTCTAGTTCACAAACCGGCTGAGACATATGGGCCTAACTGGTAATGGGCCAGGCTCATACTGGTTCAACACCCCCACCCCCTAACATCCCACTTTACACTCCTTTGTTCCCTGTTCCTTTATCAAGCAATCTGCAATCTATTGTCCAGAGCTGACGTAAGTAAGACGGATAACCCAAGATCCAATTTCTTCTTAATGACAAAGCGATCATTTTTTACATGTTTTCTCTTGTCATGTTGAACTGGATTATTGCCAATGCTTATAGCTGACTGATTGTCATGCTGCAAACTCAAGGGTCCTTTTCTCAGAAGTTTCAACTTGTTCAGAAGGTTCTTTATCCAGAGCATCTCACTCAACCCTTGAGATAAAGCTCTATACTCAGCTTGTGCGGCGTGCCCTTTACAGTGGCCATCCTGGTCGGGATCAAGCCATCCTAGTGCTTGAAGTACGATATTTTGGAATACAGTGTACAAGAAAGTTTATAGTTCTTGCACCTTAGACAAAATAGACCATTCAAATGTTGGGTCCAACATGAGAAGCTCGTGAAATATGGCGATGAATTGTCCTTTTTTGGATGAGGGGGTGGGGGCATTCCGATTCAAGTTCCATCCTGCGTGGCGAATTTTGTAATGAATGATTGTAATAACTTTTTTTAATTAATTAATATATGTGTTTTTTTTCAAAAAAAAGTTTAGTACGGTCTAGCTTGTCTTTGTTTACCCAAAAAAATTGCAGATCTGTATAGCTCGTCCAGCTGAACACCCCGCATCTCCTCTTTGTAGCTTAGGGCTGAGGTAATGCTTCTCATGCTTCGAGTTCTTGTCCATCTACCAGATCGGGCTTTCGCATCCTCCTTCCCTTGCTCCTTTTTCTCTTCAATGAAAATACTTCCTCCGTTCACTTTTATAAGTCGTTTCAGACAACTGAAAATGGGCTGCTTTGCATGTTGTGTGAAACATTGAAGGGTTGCTTTGCAGGTTGTCTGAAATGTCTTCAACGCCTTATAAAAATGAACAGAGGGAGTAAATTTTTTGGAGATAGGGGATCACAAGGAATATCCCACTAACTTTGGGTGGTGGTGCGCGTGGCTGCCCTCGTATGCCATGTGGCATTACCGCCACCTTAGTTTGAAGCGCAAGGCAAAAATACGTGAAGGATGATACAATCTTTTCTTTTTCAGTAACTGAAGGACGATACAATCAATACGTTCGAGCATCCCCTTGACCTGACCGCTCACGTGGGCCACCTGAAGCAAAAAAAATTCCAGGCCCAAAACGGTATCTTTTTTCTTCCTTCAAATTCATGAACGTTTTTATACTTTTATGAATATTTCCAATTTATCAACTATTTTCAAATTTGGGAACATTATTTTAGTTCATGAATATTTTTCCAACACTAGCCAATATTTTAAAATTTGAGAATATTTTTTAAAATAAATGAAAATTATTCCATTTCATGAATCTTCTCAAATCGCCAAATTTATTCAAATCTTTGAATAATTTTGCAAATTCCTAAACATTTGATAATTCTATAAGTTTTTTTTAACTGTGAACCTTAAAAAAAGAATAATTTCTAAATTATACAACATTTTTAATCAGGCACTATTTTCAAATTCATGAATATTTTTTGTATTCGTGAACATTCCTTCAAATTCATGAATTTTTTTCAATTCATGATTTTTTTTTAAAAAAATTTAAGAACATTTCCGAAATACAAGACCTAATTTTGAATTGGTGTGTATTTTCAAATTTAGAAAATAAAATCACATTCATGAATAATTTTTAATTAAGATAAAACATGACGGAGATATAGAATTTAAGTGCAAAAATAGAAAAAGGAAAGTGCTCTGTCTCGCTGGCTGCTGGGGCAGGCATACTGGCTGGGCCACGCCCAAGTAGGCGAGCACTTGCTCCCTTAACAATTGCTTAAAGCGATACATAGCACTTTCAAATGCTATACGTCGCGCACGGCGATACGCCATGCCCAGTACTACGGGGGTTTTCTTCTCTCGCACATAGTTCGGAGAGCAACTAATTAAAGGGTACTCCTTCGGGAGCCCTCCCAAGGGTCATTTGGGGTATGTTGGGAGCGCGCCACTTGGCACGCTCTCAGCCGTCGCCACGTCTCGCGTTCTGGGCGCTCCCTTAAAAAAATTATATTTTTCTGTACGAGTTTTCGGCTTTTAGATGATTTTTTTTGGCTTCTCAGTTTTATCCGGTTTTTCTTAGCTTTTGGAACAAAAAAATTCAAAAAAAAATGCGTGAAAAAATGCATTTTCTTTTTTCCCCTTCCGCGAGAGGCACAAATTTACTTCTCGTGGAGGCACAAATTTGCTTTCACGTGAAGCACGGTCGTGCCTCTCGTAAAAGGGAAAAAACACATTTTATTTTATTTTTCCTTCCGCAAGAGGCACGATTTACTTCTCGTGGAGGCACGGATTTGCTTCCGCGAGAGGCACGGTCGTGCCTCTCGGAAAAGGAAAAAAACTTGTTCTTCTCCTTGTTCCTCGCCGGATTTGCTTCCGCGAGAGGCACGGTCGTTCCTCTCGGAAAAGGGATAAAATATTTTGAATAAACGGATCTACGAAAAAAAAAAGAAAAACTCACATGTTGCGACAAGTGGCGCACATGTAGTGTGACACTTGTCTCAACCTGGGGAGGTGTGATGACCTTTGCAAAGAGTACTCTTTTTTCTTGAAGGGTGCAAAGAGTACTCCATAATTAGTGATTTCGACTAGTTCCTCGCCAGGTAGGGTGCTCGGATGCCCTGTTTCCCTTGCCCTCCAGCCACTTTGACTGTAATTTTTTTAACTTGCTCTACCCCTTGCAACACAGAACTCAGGACATTGTCAAGGAAAGGGTGAGTAGTTCCAGAGTCCACGGGGAATAATGGTGTTTGTTCCTGTAATTGCACCACCAATTGTATTGTCTAAACAAAAGTAGTTGTACCAAGAGCAGCTTCAGATATGACATGCACTTGAGCTTCAGTTTCAGAACATTCAGACACTGAGCTGCTATGAGGAACTATTGTGTTGAAGTGTAAAATATAATGGATATACATTGCAAGGGGCAAAGCTGTTATATCGCGAGGAGTAATATGTGAGGATGAGAGACTACCTGCACAGACATTGCTTAAGACCAACCCTAGATGCAGAAGTATTGTGACAACAGTTATGCAAGTAGCACCAACTGGTAATCCTAGGTTCCATGGATTATTCTACATGCTCAATGCACAGGAAGAAGGATTTCTGGAAGGTTGTAGGACATCTATTGGAGTCGATGGTTACTTTGCAAAGTGAACCATGTGAGCTCAAGTCTTGGCATCTTCAGGCCTTGTTCGGTTAATCCTCCTCCCAGGGGGATTGGAGAGGATTGGAGGGGATTTTGGCTTGTAGGGGATTTAATCCACCTCAATCCCTGCCAATCCCCTTCAAATCCACCTCAAACCGAGCAAAGCCTCAGGAAGGGATAGCAATAACAATCTCTATCCACTAGCATTTGCAGTTTTTGGCAAAAGAAGAGACAACTTCGTGGTGTTCTTAAGCAACTGAAATATTCTTAGGTGGTGAAGTTGGAGAACTCGATCCATGGACCATTATGTTTGACAGGCAGAAGATGAGAGCACACGTGAACCTTGACAAATTATTGTTTTTCCTGGATTTAAGTGTTTTCAGTCCTAATGCCCTTTTTTTTAGTGTTCACCAATTGTCAAGAAAGGTATTGCTTAAGACATCTTTATGCCAATTTCCAAACGGGCGATTTTAGGGGAGGAGGCCTCGGGCGTTACATGGATGTTGCAACTTGCAAGCTATGCCTACACCAAAAATGATTTTGATGCTGCAATGGAACTTATGAAACAAGAGAATGAGGCTATATGGGATAGCACCTAAATTTTTTTGTAGGCATGTTATGGATACAAACTACAAGACTGGTTTTTTAGCAAGTTGATGTTAGAATTAGATGTGAGAGATAAAATTAGGAGAAGATCTTGTCTAGGTTTCATGTTAGGAGAGATGGACTGGCTAAAGTTTATCGGAAAATAACCCCTACTTATGCTGGGAAGTTGGGGGGTGGAAAATAAGGAGAAAGGGAGTTGATGAAAAAGATGAACCTAGTGGGAAAGCAAGGATAAGAAACCATAAAATGCTCCAACTTCCAAAGGCAAGGCCACAGCACACTGTTCGGGGCCTGAACCGAAGATAAGAAAGAGCAAGCTTCCCCTTCATTTTCACATCTTACAACTTGCGGAAATAATAGAAACGCGCGCCTGAAGCACCAAATAGGGAATGCCACCAGTGCCTCCACTTCTAGGTCACAAACCGGCTGAGACATATGGGCCTAACTGGTAATAGGCCAGGCTCATACCCAGTCCTTTTATCAAGCAATCTGCAATCTACCGCCCAGAGCTGGCATGAGTAAGACTGATGATCCCAAGATCCAATTTCTTCTTAATGAAAAGCGACCATTTTTTACATGTTTTCTCTCGTCACGTTGAACTGGATCATTGGCAATGCTTATAGCTGACCGATTGTCACGCTGCAAACTCAAGGGTCATTTCTTCAGAAGTTTCAACTTGTTCAGAAGGTTCTTTACCCAGAGCATCTCACTCAACTCTTGAGATAAAGCTCTATACTCAGCTTGTGCGGCGTGCCCTTTACAGGGGCCATCCTGGTCGGGATCAAGCTATCCTAGTGCTTGAAGTACGATATTTTGAAACACGATGTACAAGAAAGTTTGTAGTTCTTGCACCTTAGAGGCTCATGAAATATGGCGATGAATTGTCCTTTTTTTGATGAGGGGGTGGGGGCATTCCAATTCAAGCTCCATCCTGTGTGGTGAATTTTGTAATAATTTTTTTAATTAATTAATATATGTGATTTTTTTTTAAAAAAGTTTAATATGGTCTAGCTTGTCTTTGTTTACCCAAAAGCTAGCAGATCTGTGTAGCTCGTCCAGCTGAACACCCTGCATCTCCACTTTGTAGCTTAGGGCTGAGGTAATGCTTTCTCATGCTTCGAGTTCTTGTCCATCTACCAGATCTGGCTTTCGCATCCTCCTTCCCTTGCTCCTTTTTCTCTTCAATGAAAATAACTTTTTTGCAAGTGGGGGATCACGAGGAATATCCCACTAACTTTGGGTGGTAGTACACGTGGCTGCTCATTTATTGGACAATCTACCTTCCTGTCTCGTATGTTATGTGGCATTTTTAAACATAAGTACACACAAGCGCTCATATATAAGCCCATAAAATCACCCCTATGAGCGCACGTACGCACACCCTACCCCTATGAATACCCCCGAGATACTGAGCCGGCATATCATTTTGAGATTTTACGAAGTCATCGTAGGTGTCTCGTAGTCGACGGGAACGTCTCCTCCCACTAAATACGTATCGCCGGAAATCCTGAAATAAATTCAGAATAAATGCGAGCATCAGGACTTGAACCCTGATGGGCTAGGGATACCACTGTCCGACTAACCATCCAACCACAGATTGGTTCACTGCCATGTGGCATTACCACCACCTTAGTTTGAAGCGCAAGGCAAAAATACGTGAAGAACGATACAATCAATACGTTCGAGCATCCCCTTGAGCAGGAGCAGGAGCTCAATGATACGGTGAATGATCTGACCGCCAACGTGGCCCACCTGAAGCAAGAACTTGCCCAAGCCCAGGGCTGAGGCCCAGAAGGGTATCTTTTTTCTTGCTTCAAATTCATGAATGTTTTTATACTTTTACGAATATTTTCAATTCATCAACTATTTTCAAATTTGGGAACATTACTTTAGTTCATGAATATTTGTCCAATATTTTCAAATTTAAGAATATTTTTTGAATAAGTGAATATTATACCGTTTCATAAATCTTCTCAAATCACCAAATTTTTCAAATTTCGAATAATTTTGCAAATTCCTTAACATTTTGATAATTCGATAAGTTATTTTAACTGTGAACTTTTTAAAAAGAATAATTTATAAATTATACAACATTTTTAATTAGGCACTATTTTCAAATTATGAATATTTTTGTATTCGCAAACATTCCTTCAAATTCATGAACATTTTCTGAATTCATGAATATTTTTGTAAAATTCAAGATAATTTTCTGAATAAAAGACCTAATTTTAAATTGGTGAGAACTTTCAATACAAGATATTTTTTAATTAAGATAAAACACGATGGAGATAAAGAATTTAAGTGCAAAAATACAAAAAGGGAAGTGCTCTATCTCGCTGGCTGCTGGGGCAGGCATACTAGCTGGGCCAAGCCCAGGTAGGCGACAACTTGCTCCCTTAACATTTGCTTCAAGCGATACGTAGCACTTGCAAATGCTATACGTCGCCTGTCGCGATACGCCGTGGGTCGGCCCAGTACTGCAGGGTTTTTCTTCTCTCGCGCACTAGTTTCGAGAGCAACTAATTAAAGAGTACTCCTTCGGGAGCCCTTCGGATTTATTTTATTTTTCTGTACGCGTTTTCGGCTTATAGATGGTTTTTTTTTCGGCTTCTTGGTTTTCCCCGGTTTTTCTTAGCTTTTGGAACATAAAAAATAAAAAAAAATGCGTGAAAAAACGCATTTTTTCCCCTTCCGCGAGAGGCACAAATTTACTTTTCGTGGAGGCACAGATTTGCTTACGCATGAAGCATGGCCGTGCCTCTCGCAAAAGGGGAAAACACGTTTTTTTTTTCCTTCTGCGAGAGGCACGGATTTGCTTCTGCGAAAGGCACGGCCGTGCCTTCCGGAAAAGGAAAAAAACGTGTTCTTCTCCTTTTGCGAGAGGCACTGATTTACTGCTCGTGGAGACACGGATGGTCGTGCCTGTCGCAAAAGAGGAAGAAAACATGTTTTTTTCCTTCCGCGAGACGCACGGATTTGCTTCCGCGAGAGGCACGGCCGTGCCTCTTTGAAAAGGACCGCGAGAGGCACAGCCGTGCCTCTCGGAAAGGGAAAAATCTTGCTTCTGGTTAGGTTTTTTCATGAAAAAAATTCGTCGAAAACTATCAACATGGGATCTAGTTTTGAAGATCTCGACGTGAGGATTCCAACGATGAAAACGGCTTGAGATTTGGACGCCCGGTTTAAGAGATAAAACATTTTGAATAAACGAATGTACAAAAATAAAAGGAAAAACTCACATGTTGTGACAAGTGGCGCACATGCAGTGTGACACTTGTCGCAACCTAGGGAGATGTGATCACCTTTGCAAAGAGTACTCTTTTTTCTTGAAGGGTGCAAAGAGTACTCCATAATTAGTGAT
Source organism: Thinopyrum elongatum (assembly GCA_011799875.1). Lineage (NCBI taxonomy): Eukaryota > Viridiplantae > Streptophyta > Magnoliopsida > Poales > Poaceae > Thinopyrum > Thinopyrum elongatum. The sequence goes on along the minus strand of CM022302.1, from coordinate 66,678,261 downwards.
TTTGACTAGTTCCTCGCCGGGTTGTCGGGTAGGCTGCTCGGATGCCCTGTTGCCCTTGCCCTCCAGCCACTTTGACTGTAATTTTCTGAACTTGCTCCACCCCTTACAACACAGAACTCAGGACATTGTCAAGGAAAGAGTGAGTCCACGGGGAATAATGGTGTTTGTTCCTGTAACTGCACCACCAACTGTATTGTCTGAACAAAAGTAGTTGTACCAAGAGCAGCTTCATATATGACATGCAGTTGAGCTTCAGTTTCAGAACATTCAGACACTGAGCTGCTATGAGGAACTATTGTGTTGAAGTGTAAAATATAATGACATACATTGCAAGGGGCGAAGTTGTTATATCACGAGGAGCAATATGTGAGGATAAGAGACTACCTGCAGAGACATTGCTTGAGACCAACCCTAGATGCAGAAGTATTGTGACAACAGTTATGCAAGTAGCACCAACTGGTAATCCTAGGTTCCATGGATTATTCTACATGCTCAATGCCCAGGAAGAAGGATTTCTGGAAGGTTGTAGGACATCTATTGGAGTCGATGGTTACTTTGCAAAGTGAACCATGTGAGCTCAAGTCTTGGCATCTTTAGGCCTTGTTCAGTTAATCCTCCTCCCAAGGGGATTGGAGAGGATTGGAGGGGATTTTGGCTTGTAGGGGATTTAATCCACCTCAATCCCTGCCAATCCCCTTCAAATCCACCTCAAACCGAACAAAGCCTCAGGAAGGGATAGCAATAACAATCTCTATCCACTAGCATTTGCAGTTTTTGGCAAAAGAAGAGACAACTTCGTGGTGTTCTTAAGCAACTGAAATATTCTTAGGTGGTGAAGTTGGAGAATTTGATCCATGGACCATTATGTTTGACAGGCAGAAGATGAGAGCACACGTGAACCTTGACAAATTATTGTCTTGTTCCTGGATTTAAGTGTTCAGTCCTAATGCCCTTTTTTTTAGTGTTCACCAATTGTCAAGAAAGCTATTGCTCAAGACATCTTTATGCCAATTTCCAAACAGGCGATTTTAGGGGAGGAGGCCTCGGGCCTTACATGGATGTTGCAACTTGCAAGCTATGCCTACACCCAAAATGATTTTGTTGCTGCAATGGATCTTGTGAAACAAGAGAATGGGGCTATGTGGGATACCACCTAAATGTTGTTGTAGGCATGTTATATTATGGATACAAACTACAAGACTGGGGTTTAGCAAGTTGATTTTAGATGTGAGAGATAAAATTAGGAACAAGATCTTGTCTAGGTTTCATGTTAGGAGAGAGGGACTGGCTAAAGTTTATTGGAAAATAACCCCTACTTATGCTGGGAAGTTGGGGGTGGAAAATAAGGAGAAAAGGAGTTGATGAAAAAGATGAACCTAGTGGGAAAGCAAGGATAAGAAACCATAAAATGCTCTAACTTCCATAGGCAAGGCCACAGCACACTGTTCAGGGCCTTCATTTTCACATCTTACAACTTGCTGATTTCCAGATGTATTCTCCGTCACTTGCAGAGTAACACACGCTTTCCTGGAGAAGCGAGTGGAGAAGGAGCTCCTGATGCTCCACCTGCCCAACATGCAACTCCTAATGCACCACCTAGACAAGATGAAGCTCCACCATGTCGACTTGCACAAGCTACTGCAACTTGACATTTGACTTGTTTTGGATTTTGGGTTCTTGCTTGTCAAATGGCTTGAAAGATTGCATTTTGTGGTCACGAGTTAGTACTCCTATGTAGGAAATATGCAGGGTTTCAATACCAAACTGCATTGCATCTTGCACAACTTCGCCTATCCAGCATCGAGCGTGTAAATCACCAACACCCGTGTTCCATCTATCCAGTATCCAGCATGTGCCACAGTTCCACCAAACATCCCTTTGTTGCTCCTCCTCGACAGAGTTCCACAGGGAAATTACATGCCAAGATGAACCATACGCAAGGCAAAGTACCATATAGGATATGCAACACAAGTCCCTTAGTGACTGCTCTGTTTTTCACACGAAGCAAAAGCTCTGCCTATTTTATCAACGAAAACATGAGCAAATAAAGCAAACACAATATAAAGTGCTTTGCCGTCCTCAAAGCATCTACACAGAATATAACCAACTCCAAACAAGGCATGACACCTCAAACATACGACACAAATCAAACCATCAGATATAGCTACAGGTGCACAGCTGCACAGGCCTACGCCACACTCCCCCTGCACAGGCCGCACAGCTTGTAGCCCCCCTGGAGCTGCTTGCGTAAGCAGGGGGCGTGGTACATATGCTGGCAACGGAGAAGGACTAGCTCCTCATCCTGCACGAAATCAACAATACAAATAGGGCACCTGCCGTTGAAGTCGACCGGAGCCTCCTCGCCGTCTCCTCTGGGCGGGTATGTCGCCGTCCCTAAAGCCCGCACGGTCCACCACGCCGTCCAACACCGCCGGGCTCGCCAAAGGAGCAAAACAGCTATAGGACCCAGGACGATCGAGCAGCAGATGATAAGAACGTCCAGATTCGTCAAACGATGCACGCTGAAGTCCCAATCGGAATCTGCCGCAGGCGCCGGGCCAAGCACCCCTCCAGCAATCCCCGACAACTTCCCCATGCCTGAATGTTGCAAAATCAGAAAGAAATAAATAAAAACAATCATTAAAGTTAAGCATACAAAATGATTCCAAAGTAGTCACTGCATAGTGGAGAAGCATTAGCATAATTAATAACCTTGCAGCCCAAAATTCTACTTCTATCTAATGTTTGCATAGTTCAAACCTAGCAAATTGTGGTGGTTGAAAACTGTGAGTAATTGCATGGCTTCGCAACAACCAAAACATAATCAGCTGATAACACCTACTGATAAAAGCATAGAGGTATAAAACATGTCGATGTGTGCCATTCACATCAAAAAAATTATGACAAGTACCTCAGATCTGCTAACGACTTCTCTCCAGATGGTTATTGTCCTTGCTGTGGGCGGTGGCAGGCCCAGGTGTGGCGGCCGTGTAGCACTGCAAGGTCTGAGAGGGGAGCTAAAGTAAAAAATGCGCAGAGATATGCTGGCATTATGATTATTGACTAATTTTCCTTGTTGTAATTAAGCAAAGAAAATGAAATATTTAATTCATCCTAAATTACATAATTGGAACAACAAACTGCATATGAGAACAAATACAAATGTTTGTAGAGTATTGGCATGATTGATGTGAGTTGAGGTTTCATTGTGTATTGTTTAAACTTGTCTCCAAAGTAAAACATCATGGTAAGTGAAATCACTGTAAAACATCTTTCACTGGTACAGTGTACATTACAGACAGCATTCTCCTCTACCAAATTATTAAGATGTCATAAACAAAATGGCAGAGAGGAGAATGCTGTTTCAACATCACCATAATGCATTTATTTATTTTCATGGGAAATCACCATAAGTTCATTAACACACAAAACCTATCCAATTGAGCTAGATTGGTCCAAACTAGTAAATCATAACCTTGCAGCCCCAAACTCTACTTCTATCTAATGTTTGTATAGTTCAAACCTAGCAAATTGTGCTGGTTGGAAACTGTGAGTAATTGCATGGCTTCGCAACAGCCAAAACACAATCGGCTGATAACACCTACTGATAAAAGCATAGAAGTATAAAACATGTCGACGTGTGTCATTCATATCAAAAAAATTATCACAAGTACCTCAGATCTGCTAAAAACTCCTTTTCAGATGGTTATTGTCCTTGCTGTGTAGGCGTGTAGCACTACAAGGTCTGAGAGGGGAGCTAAAGTCAAAAATGCGCAAAGATATGCTGGCATTACGACTATTGACTAATTTTCCTTGTTGTAATTAAGCGAAGCAAATATAATATTTAATTCCTGCTTAATTACATAAATGGGACAGCAAACTGCATATGAGAATAAATACAAATGTTTGTATACTATTGGCATGATTGCCGTGAGTTGAGGTTTCATTGTGTATTGTTTTAAACTTACATCCAAAGTAAAAACATCATGGTAAGTGAAATCACTGTAAAACATCTTTCACTGGTACGGTGTACATTACAGACAGCATTTTCCTCTACCAAATTATTAAGATGTCATAAACAAAATGGCAAAGAGGAGAATGCTGTTTCCACATCACCATAATTCATTTATTTATTTTCATGGGAAATCACCATAATTTCATTAACACACAAATCCTATCCAAGCTAGATTGGTCCAAACTAGTCACTGCATAGTGGAGAAGCATTAGCATAATTAATAACCTTGCAGCCCCAAACTCTACTTCTATCTAATGTTTGTATGGTTCAAACCTAGCAAATTATGGTGGCTGAAAACTGTGGGTAATTGCATGGCTTCGCAACAGCCAAAACTCAATCGGCTGATAACACCTACTGATAAAAGCATAGAGGTATAAAACATGTCGACGTGTGCCATTCACATCAAAGAAAATATGACAAATACCTCAGATCTGCTAACGACTCCTCTCCAGATGGTTATTGTCCTTGTTGTGGGCGGTGGCAGGCCCAGGTGTAGGCGTGTAGCACTACAAGGTCTGAGAGGGGAGTTAAAGTCAAAAATGTGCAAAGATATGTTGGCATTACGATTATTGACTAATTTTCCTTGTTGTAATTAAGCAAAGCAAATATAATATTTAATTCCTCCTAAATTACATAAATGGAACAGCAAACTGCATATGAGAACAAATACAGATGTTTGTACAATATTGGCATGATTGACATGAGTTGAGGTTTCATTGTGTATTCTTTTAAACTTATATCCAAAGTAAAAACATCATGGTAACTGAAATCATTGTAAACTTCTAACCTGCAGACTGACTACTAACCACTCAAATAAATAAGCTTCAGCTACACGCTATGCACCAAACTTGGGCATTTCCATATGTAAAATAAGTTGTCTAAATATATAAGACGCCATAGCTCAATCAACATCCACACCCTAGACTTAAAATGTTTGATTGTACACAATAGATATTCTTCAAGTGCACACCGTTCATGCAACTGAAAAGCTAAAGTGTTTAACTTGACATACATATCTGAACTTCAGATATCCACCAGAATAAAAGATTGTGGGAGAGGAACTTCAGATATTGTACACGATGAATGCAAGTTGAATTCAGTTCAGGAAAGCATATGCAGATCGCTTATCCTGGCAAATCAAATCAAAGAGTTGTACCTTAATGTCGCTTATTTGACCTCTATTTCGCCCGACACCATAAATCAGAGAGGGAGAGAGGGGGGGATGAAAGAACACACTGCTTTCACTGAGAGAGAGAGAGAGAGAGAGAGAGAGGGAGGGAGAGGGAGAGGGAGGGGAAGGGAGGAAGAGAAAGACAGGCCGGGGGAGTGAGAGAGAGAGAGAGAGAGGGGGGGGGGGGGGGGGGGGTGAGGGGAGAGAGAGAGAGAGAGATGAAGAGAAACAAGCAGCAAGCCCGAGTATTTGTTTTTTCGAATGTTGGCAGTTGCTCTGCCAAACTCATTGATTGGAAGGGAAGGCCAGTTACAGAGAGCACCCAAGAAGGGTATGAGAAGCAAAAGAAAAGAAAGACAGCAAGTGCCGGAAAAGAGAAACAAGCCCCAGTATTCCATTGCCTAATCTGAAACTTACTTAGAAAGTTTTGGCTAGAGACCTGAGGAAAATGGAGCCTAAAGGATGACAACGTGGTGGGTACACTTGTAGTTTAAATGTTCTTACGCAAAAAATATATGCTCACCAATCTTGATTGGTACTTAGCTGTCAGTTGTAAAGCGGTGGCGGTTGTCAAAATACACTTTTATAGCATAGGCTTGCTTCATTCTCTCATTCCTGCAGTGCACAGTTTCCTTTCCCTATCATGTAGTATAAATGGTGCATGCTAAAAGAAGTGGTATTACACATCTACCAATCACTAATATGGTAGACTACAACGCAAAAGAACACACTGCTTTCACTGAGATAGTAAAGCTGCTGCCATACAAAGAAGAAACTTGCAAATCTACCAATTTAGAGAAAATAGTGTAAATGATGATATAAAAAAACATCATCAATCTATATATAACTTATTGCTATAATCATGAATTATGAAGAACAAACAATCATATTCTCTATGGGCCAACAGTTACAAGATCAAATGAGACTGCCAGAAAAACATGCAATGATAATTTAAATGAACCCACTTACAGTAGGATGCAACATTGAACATTTAGTAGCCCTGAACAGAGCTTTGCAATCATAAATAAATCAAAATACACTGCACTTACAGTTACAACGAGTTCCTAGTTCCAGTCAAGTTCCACATCTGAAATTGTCAGAGCTACGATTAATTTTAGAGTGCAAGCCACAAAATTTCTGGGCCAAGCATCCCCAGAAAAACAAATAACTGCTTCTCAAATCAAGATTTTGAAGAGTCAGCACGCCTTACCTTTGCCTTCACATGAACGTTTGAATTACATCGTTCCAAGCTCAGCATGCCCTTTGTTTCGGCAGAACAGTTACAGGGCCGCATCATATAATAACCGGACTTCCACGCACACACCATTGCCCTGCTTGAAGTAGTGTGAGATCCTTGCAGCCAAGATGTTGGCCCACATGTCTGGTACACCAGGCAAACCACCAATGCATGCAGTCCTGCCACACCACCGATACCGTGTCCTTCCCGAGCCAGATAGCTTGGTAGGTATCGATACAGAACTTGCTCATGTAGGTCGAGCAGCTGGATATCCATGCCGACTAGCGCTTCCTGGATAGCTGAGTTTTATTATTATTTTTGACTCTTTACTGCAGGGTAAAGCCCCACGATTCTTTATTAAAACCAGAAGCCAAACAAAAGCTGTACAAAGATCTAAAAACTACAACAAAAGGGGAAAAAACTAAAAGAGGAACCTACCTATACCTACCAAAATCAGGGAAGGTTCTTGATCCAAGCCAATAGCTTTGGCCTAACCGTGTCCTTACCCTATGAGCTAGAAGAGAAATATCATGCACAAATTTACATTTCCATGCCCCAAAAGAGGCACGCTCAGCCTGAAGGTTTGACAATTCCTCAGAATCCAAATATTCCATGCTGCAGTAAAAACCACTTCCAAGAAGAAAGGGTGTCCAAAGTCCCTCCTAGCCTTGGATATACATTGTTGCATGTTAGAGCCTTGGAACCAGTCCACTTTAAGGTAATTCCAGATTCTGATACTGAAGTTGCAGGAGAAGAATAGATGTATCCTATCCTCATAAACCTGCAGCACAGCACACAAAGGTTGTTCTCCTGATCAGATCTCCAGTGTCTCCTAACTAGTAGGTCCTAGGTGTTGAGCCTATCAAAGAAAAGCAACCAAGCAAATACCTTGATTTTCATGGTGCATCTGGATAGCTGAGTTCACTAGTCTCACTTCTTTTTTCACTCCCCTGGACCTGCGATCAGTTTTCAAGTGACCACGAATGGATATAGTTTTCAAGCGACCATGAAAATAAAGAATATGCAGTACCAAGAGTAAAGGAGGAACCAAATACCAAAGCTTCCTGAGACGATTGGAGCTTGCGGGTGCGGCGCATGTTTGCTTGTCTTTTGCTCCTCTATAGGCCAAGTTCTTTACTTGGCTGGCGCTGCACAACATGTGCTGGACCGCTGACAGGCTCGAACTCCGTGGTCTTTGACACAAGCTGCACTGCCCTCTTTGCTGCCAGATGTCCGAGACAATTCCCCGCGTCCTGATGCAGTGCTCCTCCTCTCGATCAATTTAGTTCGATTCTTTGTGCACCGTCAACTCACAGATGCTGGTTCCAAGCGGTTGTGACTCCATCCAGGACTGGTGGTGCCACGCTAATTGGGCAATTCCTCCGACCCGTCGATCCTCCTTCAACTCCTTGGCAGTCCTCTGTATGTATAATATCTGGTTAGAGAGGAATGTGAAGGTATTCGACAACATCGCCAGCCCTAGGCACATTTTGCTAGGAAAAATCAGGCAGGTATATCCTTCAACACTACAGTTTAAAGGTTTAACTATGCAGTACGACAACAATATTTCCTACAAAGTTATTCCCAATCACTCAAAGAGAGTTAAAGTACTACTGTAGTTCAGTTGCAGTTACCTACACGTGAATGAAGCTCAAGCCAGGCAAAAATCTTGCAAACCAAAACCAAGAGTATCGCACAATCATGTTTGTGATTCATAGAATACCCTCGTTATATTTCATATAAATGGATCACAGAGAAACCAAGCAAATTGAAATCAATTTTATCGATCTACAGTTAACCAACCCAGCTGAAGAAAAGGGAAAACATGTACGCAGCTGTCCGGATCTTAAACGCAACAAGCTAAGCTCACAATCAAGATTGCTCTTGTCCTGCAATTGCGAGAAACACGGAAAGGAGCAGTGTGTACCTGATAGAAGCACGGCGAGGTCCTCCGAGGGGAAGTGCCTGCCCCGCCACGCGCCATGGCGCTTCCACTTCCCCGCGCCGCCGTCGCCCGACCGGAGCGCGAACAGCCACCCCCTGGAACACGGCGGGGTTGACATTCGGGATGGCGGCGCTGGCGCCGCAGCGGGTGGGGGACCAGGAGAGCGCGGCGGCGGGGTGGGAGGCGGCGGCACTTCCAGCAGATGCGGTGAAATGAGCAGGATTTTTTTAACGCCAAAACACCTTTTTTTTTTTGAGCGAACATCGTTGTCTTTTCTAAAAGAAAAAACAAACGGACATTATAACCATGCAACTTTCCAGCCTTCTCAGCCTATTTACGTTTCTGACCATTGGATCGTCGCTTGTGGTCGTTTCTGGCCGCTTGATCGCCTTCGATTTCCTCGTGGGCTGCTTGATGCCGCCACCGAGGATGCGTTTGGTAGCATGCATTAGGTCTAGTCAGGTCCGTGCGGACAGTTTTTGGCCTATTTGATTGCTTGGGTCGCATCTAAAAGTTGTCCCGCATGGAAATTCAAGCAGTTCTGGGTCTGCATCCAGAGGAACGCTCAAATCAGCCGGTTTTATGGAGCCAAGCCTGAGCGGTGCAACCCTAGGCACGTGGGTATTGGCGGTTGCATGCGTGGCTGCGGTCTCGAGACATCGCATTGTTTCCCGGAGCCGCGTCATAAATTACCCTCACCTCCCTTCCTCACCGCTCTCTGCCCTCTTCCCCACTCACCCCGGCGGCGGCGACCACCGGAGCGACTGCATGACGATCAAGACGGCGACGACCACCAGAGCGGCTGCAGATATCCGCCGGAGCGCATCGGCCATGGCAGTAAGTCTTTGCCCTGTCTCTAGATTTACTGCTTTCGACATGGGCTAAATTTGATTTGCGCACATGGTTGGAGAGTTAGGGAGGGGATTGAACACATCGGGGGTGGGGGATTGGATTAGGGGAAACACTGTCGATGAACACTCGAATCCATGGATGATGCACCGACGACTACTAGTCATTTTTCGATTACATCGGGGGTAGGGATTGGGGTACAAACTTTCTTGTCTAGCCGCGGCGATCCTGGAGTCGCGTTGAGCAGCGGGGGGCGTAGGCATCTTCTTTTCTACCTCATCGTCTTCGTCGAGAACGATGGGTCTTGCACGGTGGCCTACCACCGGCGCCCTGGCCACCATCTGCACCGCATCATTGTCGTCCTCCGGCGACACGAACGTCCTGGTCCAATACGCTGCGTCACGCTGGCCTTGAGGCACCCTTGTACTTGGCCCATCTTGCCCTCTGACCAGCGTCGCCGGAGTCTGCCTGATTCATGGCCCAGCGCATGATGTCCACTGGCATTGCGCCCTTGGCTAGGTTAGGAATCAGTGTTTTCAGCTCGTCCGGTGTAGCCTTCTTAATCACAGTGTCGGCCTCCTTGTGCATGTCTACGATGCTGCTGAAGTTCGAGAACACTTCCATGGTGTTCTCGAACTTCGCGTGGTGACCGAGGGAGCACCCGAGGAAGAAGGCCCTCCATCCAGTGCCCAGGGGAAATGGCTGGGGTTGGAGTTGGGAGTTCATGGCGAGGGAGAGGTGGTGAAACAGAGAGGTGGAAGAGGAGAGGTGGTGAAATAGGGAGGGTTTCAGTGCGGTGTTGGGTAATTAGTGAGGGTAAATATAGGAGGGTTAGGCCGATAGGAATGAATGCTAACCTTTGAACTACGTGTTGTTCACAATGCAGATCGACAAGGGCAAGGAGGTCGTGCCACCATCGAAGAAGGGCAAAGAGGTCGTGCCACCATTGGTCGCGGTGCCGATGCGGGAACACCCAAGTACCAAGTGGAGGAACTACGAGCACTACCATGAGGAGTGAGGACCAAGCAACTTCTGCAAGATTATCCTTGTCCGAAGCTGGAGAGTCTGCCAATGCCTCTAGAGTTCACGAAGCACTTCCCCCGCCGTCCCTACAAAGTACAAGCTGAAGACAAACACCGGATGCGCATGGAGGGTCACAGTGAGGGTAGTTGACGGCAGGGTCACCGTTGATTAGGGTTGGGCAACCTTCGCCACTGTTCACCAGATCATGATCGGGTACATGGTGACGTTCAAGTTGCTGACCCCCGACACCATGAAGGTGATCATCTTCAATGACAACGACGTGGAGGTGGTCACCAAGTGCAAGAAGCATGACGACGCCTTCGCCGTGACCGCCTAAATGAGCTTCTGTTGCCCGTTCATTCAAGTACTAAGTTAGACTTCTCTGTGTGTGTTGCAGTTTCCTTTAAGTACTATGTTAAACTTCTATGTGTGCTTAAGACTTCGATTTGTGCCTGTAAGTTTGTTCTGGTTGCTCTAATTTTGTTTTTAGCTAGCCGTGTGTGCCTATGGTAACCTCACCACATCGAGGAGGAGATTAGCACACACTTTGCCTAGATGTAACCAAACAACCAGACTTGTGTTTCCCCTGAAACAGGTCGGCAACCAAACAGCTAGCCTTCCGTTTCGGCACATGCAGGCTAGAGGGGATGTAGGCAACCAATCAACATGCAGATGTTGCTTTTTGGCCTACATTTGCTTAACCAGGCCCAACTGGGACAAGTATGCAAAGGGGCAAAAAACGATGCAGGTAACCGAACACATCCCTGACGACTAACATACAGGGGGGTGTTCAGTATTAAAATCAGCCAACTTACGTGTCTTTGGGCCTCGTGGGCCTTTTCTTCATCCCATCGGAAGAAAACTACGGTAAAGAAGGACCGTCAATTATCTACAATTGTTTACACCCGCACTAACGGCTGGAATGTGACTTCCCTCTCGCTAGGGTTTCGGCTTCCTCTCAGCGCCTTGGGGCGATGTTGAGACTACCATTCTCTACCTCCTTTGAACTCGTCGGAATCCGTTCGGGATGATCAAGGGGTGGTCCCTGGACTGCTGCCCGGCCTTTGCGTGAAGACGTTTAGGGTTTAGTGGGGCTCGAGGGTTTTTCTTCCTGGTCAATTGGATCAGAACCAGGGCAAGGCGGCGATGGCAAACAATGGTGGGTGATTGTCAGCGGGGGATAAGGGAAAAGGCAAGATCGAGGATATGATGCGTGAGTTGGCTTTGAACGAGGAGGACCTTGATAATGTTGTTTTTTATGAAGAAAATGCACCGATCCAGGAAGATCTGTGTTGGATGATCATCGTAAGAGTTCTCATGGACAAAAGCTTTAACACCTACTGGTTTTTCAGAAACATGTGTTCGGTGTGGGATCTCGCAAGAGGAGTCAAGATCAAAACCTTCGAGGAAAATCTCTTCATCTTGCAATTCAATTGCTTGGGCAATTGGGAGACTGCGATATAGGGGGGCCTTGGCACTTCAAAGGGAACCCGGTCATCATCGCCCCTTACGACGGGTTCTCAAAGCCATCGTCAATTGAGTTGTTCAAGTTTGATATTTAGGCCAGGATCATTGATCTTCTAGTGGGTTACCATGGAAAGGTTAAGGCGCTGGCATGTAAATTTGGTGAGTTTGTGGACTCAGAATCATCATCCTTTGACTTCAAAGAAAATTTGTATAACGTTAGAGTGAGGTTGGACATGTGCAATCCATTGAAGAAGGAAACCTCCCAAGTCTGTGGCACCAAATGATAAATCTTTGTTGTTGGGTATGAATGACTACTGGACGGGTGCCAAGTGTGCGGTATGATGGGTCACCAATTCAAGAACATAGAGATGGGGTGCACCCCTGATAACCCACAAGTATAGGGGATCAATTGTAGCCTGTCTCGATAAGTAAGAGTGTCGAAAACCAACGAGGAGCTAAAGATAGAATTAATATTCCCTTCAAGTTCTATCGACCACCGATACAACTCTACGCACACTTAACGTTCACTTTACCTAGAACAAGAATAAAACTACTTTGTGGGTGTAATAGTATAGGTTTTCAAGAATAAAACTAGGAGTACTTAGCTAGAATAAAACTACGAGTAATTTGCAAGACAATAAAAGTTAGTTGTTTAGTAGAAAGCTTTTTGTAACACTAGAGAAAGATTTGTCCATAGGCAATCAATAACTAGACAGGTAATCATTATTACAATTTTATATGAGGGAGAGGCATGAGCTAACATACTTTCCGTACTTGGATCATATGCACTTATTATTGGAACTCTAGAAAGCATCCTCAACTACTAAAGATCATTAAGGTAAAACCCAACCATATCATTAAGTATCAAGTCCTCTTTACTCCCATACGCAACAACCACCTTACTCGGGTGTAAGTTTCTGTCACTCTCGCCACCCACTATAAGCGAATTATGAATGTATTGCAACACCCTACAGCGGTAATCCCACACACTTGCGCGACACGGAGGTCACCATAGGATAGCACCAAAATAAAACATACAACTCAAACCAATCACGATCATCAATCAACCCATAGGACAAAACGAATCTACTCAAACATCATAGGATGGCCACACATCATTCGGTAATAATTTATAGCATGAAGCACCATATTTTAGTAGAGATTACAGCAGGTAGAGGAGGTGTTACACCACTGCATAGAGGGGGAGAGAGTTAGTGTTGATGGCGGCGAAGTTGTTGGTGTAGATCGCCATCACGATGGTTGCCTCGGCGGCGCTCCGGCGCCACCGGGAGAGAGGGGGAGAGAGTCCCCCCTCCTTCTTCTTCCTTGGTCTCCCCCCTAGATGGGAGGAGAGTTTCCCCTCTGGTCCATGGCCACCATGGCTCCCGGAGGGTAGGAGCCCTCCGAGATTGGATCTATCTCTCTGTTTCTCTTCTGTTTCGTGTTCCTGTTTTCTGGCCCTCACCGTTTCTTAAATTTCCGGGGATCCATAACTTCGATTGAGCTAAAATTTTGAGGGGATTTTCTTCTGGATATTATCTTTCCTGCAGCAGAAGAAGGGCACCAACCACCTTACAAGGGCCCCACAAGCCTGTTGGGTGCGCCCAGGGTAGGGGGGCGCGCCCTCTCTCCGTTGATTCATTTTCCCAAAAATCACATATATTCCAAAATAAATCTCCGTAAATTTTTATCGTGTTTGGACTTTGTTTGATATGGATATTCTGCGAAACAAAAAACATGCAACAAACAGGAACTGGCACTAGGCACTAGATCAATATGTTAGTCCAAAAAAATAATATAAAATGTTGCCAAAAGTATGTGAAAGTTGTAGAATATTGGCATGAAACAACAAAAAATTATAGATATGATGGAGACGTATCAGCATCCCCAAGCTTAATCCTACTTGTCCTCGAGTAGGTAAATGATAAAAAGAAAATAATTTTTTATGTGAAATGCTACCTACCATAATCTTGATTATATAATCTAGTCATGGCATGAACATTAAGATACGAGTGATTCAAGGCAATAGTCTATAATTTGGTATAAAGACATCAATACTCAGGCATACCAACAAACAATCATGCCTTTCAAAATAAAAATGCTAAAGAACTTTATCCCTACAAAATCATATAATATTGTCATGCTCCATCTTCTTAACACAAAGTATTTATCATGTACAACCCGATGACAAGCTAAGCAATTGGTTCATACTTTTTAATGCGCTTCAGCTTTTTCAACCCCCATGCAATACATGAGCGCAAGCCATGGATATAGCACTATGGGTGGAATAGAATGCGGTGGTAGAGATTAATAAGGAGAAGTCAAAAGGAAGAAAGTCTCACATTAATGCGGCTAATCAACGGGCTATGGAGGTGCCCATTAATTGATGTCAACGCAAGGAGTAGGGATTGCCATGCAACAGATGGACTAAGAGCTATAAATGTATGAAAGCTCAAACTGAAAACTAAGTGGGTGTGCATCCAACTTGTTTGCTCATGAAGACCTCGGGCATTTGAGGAAGCCCATCATCGAAATATACAAGCCAACTTCTATGATGAAAAATTCCCACTAGTATATGGAAGTGACAACATAGGAGATTCTCTATATAAAAAACATGGTGCTACTCTGAAGCACAAGTGTGGTAAAAGGATAGTAGCATTGCCCCGTCTCTCCTTTTCTCTCTTTTTTTGTTTTCTTTCTTTTTTTCTTCTTTTTTTGTGGGCTCTTTTTGACCTCTTTCTTTACTTTTGTTTTTGAATTTTTCGTTCAGAGTCTCATCCCGACTTGTGGGGAAATCATGGTCTCCATCATCCTTTCCTCACTAGGACAATGCTCTAATAATGATGATCATCAGACTTTTATTTACTTACAAATCGATAAAACTGAAACATATGACTCTATATGAATGCCTCTGGCAGTGTACCAGGAAGTGCAATGATGCTAGCGTAACATGTATGATAATGATGAACGGTGGTTGAGCCACAAATACTATGTCAGCTATATGATCATGCAAAGCAATATGACAATGAATGCTCAAGTCATGTATATGATGATGATGGAAGTTGCATGTCAATATATCTCGGAATGTCTATGGAAATGCCATGATAGGTAGGTATGGTGGTTGTTTTGAGGAAGATATAAGGAGGCTTTTGTGTGATAGAGCGTATCATATCACGGGGTTTGGATGCACCGGCGAAGTTTGCACCGACTCTCGAGGTGAGAAAGGGAAATGCATGGTACCGAAGAGGCTAGCAAATTGCGAAAAGGTGATAGTGCGTATAATCCATGGACTCACATTAGTCATAAAGAACTCACATACTTATTGCGAAAGTTTATTAGCCCTCGAAGGAAAGTACTACTACGCATGCCCCTAGGGGGATAGATTGGTAGGAAAAGACCATCGCTCGTCCCCGATCGCCACTCATAAAGAAGACAATCAATAACAAACCATGCTCCAACTTCTTAGCATAACTAGAGACTATACGTGCATGCTTTGAGAATCAAAAACCTTAACACCAATATTCTTATACTAAACCACAATCATTCACTAGTACCTCCCACATATTACTATCTCAATATCGGAAAACTATTTCAAGGAATAAAACATATCATATTCAGTGATCTACAAGTTTTATGTAGGATTTTATGACTAACCATGTGAGTGACCAATTCCTGTTGACTCTTTAAATAGATATAAGTGAAGCATGAGAGTTTAATTCTTTCTACAAAAGTCTTGCCCACGCTCTAACAAATACTCCCTCCGTCCCAAAATAAGTGACTCAACATTACACTAACTTTATACTAGAGCTAGTACAAAGTTGAGTCACTTATTTTGAGACGGAGGGAGTATTAGTGAAGCAAAAGTGCATTCTACAAATGGTGGTTTTCAATGTGTAGAGAAACACGCATCCAAACTTCAAATGATATAAGTGAAGCACATGAAGCATTCTATAAAACCATACTCGGAAGATATAAGTGAAGTGCATGAAGCATTCCATAAATCAACCAAGGACTATCTCATACCATCATGGTGCATTACTAAAAGAAAAGAAAAAAGCACATGACACTCCAAGAATTTACGCATATCATGTGAACAAAACAAAAACCGAGACATGTAACATCCCCAGCCTCTCACCACAGTGATCACCCTCTGATCATGCCAAGTCATCATCATTATTCCATAAGAAAAATAATTCAACTCCAAATTCAAATTCCAAACTCAAGTCAAATATTTATTTCTTCAAATGGCAAAACTAAAATGTCCATAATGCTGCAAATAATCCTAAGGTAAATATAAAATTGGTACCAACCTTATCAAAACTCCCAAATTGCCCCTAGAAATTATTTAGGGTTCCAGCAGCATTTAATTATGCCCTTCTCAATTTTCTAAATTCCTAGACAACTCCTCTTGGCTCCCAACCTTTTTATGGCAGAGCCAAAAATTTCAAAGGGATTTATGGGCTCAGTTCCATATTTTTCTAAAATGTTCGGTGGCCACAAAAACCCCTTATCTATTTTTGTTAATAAATAAAAAGAAACAGAAAACTTAAAAGAGAAAAGGCCAGAAGACACACCTGGCAGACCGAACCGGCCCAGCCCATCTCCACCCACTCCCTCCTCCGTGTCATCGTCTCCATGGACGACGCGTCTCCACCGCTTGCCGCTCGCCACCACGACGAGGCAGGGGCTGAAGGGGATAAGGGTGACCCCAGGTCCCTTTCCCCTGTTCGCCTCGCTCACTCTCACCTCCCTCCTCCTCGCTCCATTTCCCCTCCCGCTCTGGATCGGGCCGTGCCTGTGGCTATGGTCGTCACCGCACCGCCCCTCCGCCGCGGCCACCGGCCCTCCCGCGACGAGCCAGAGCAACTAGGAGCACCCCCGTTGGCTCCCGCGTCTTCCCCGAGCCTCGGACCGAGCCGGAGCGCCCCCAACCCGAAGCCATCGCCGTTTCCCCCGCCGGAAGCCGTCTCCGTCTCGCCGTCGATTCGGTCGGTCCCGAGCTCCACTGCGCTCCCGTTCACTCACGGGGCCTTCTTGCGCCCGCAAGGTGAGCCACCGCCCTCTCCTTTTCCTCTCCGAGCTCGCTGGTTAGTCGCACGCGTCGCCGGACGCCATTGCCGAGCAGAGCTCCGCCGCGTCGCTCGCTGCCGCCGTTCCCGCCCCTGTCGTGGCCACCCGAGCCTGCCACCGTGCTCGGAACACTCCCGTAGTGTGGCCTAGCCTCTCTAATCGCTCGCGCATGCACTGTTTTGCCCTCTTCGAGAGGCACCCGAGAACGCCGCCGCCTGACCTCGCCGTCCGGCCACTTTTGGTCACCCCCGAGCCCACATTTTAGCCCAGCTCAAAGCGGTGTCGTGTCCCCGTTCGAATGGCGCAAAAATCACGTCAAACCGTGCATCGTGGCACTTTTCCGAGCCTCGCCGGCGAAGCACCACCGCGGAGAGCTCACCGGAGCAGTCTCCGGCGTCGCCGCTGACCTGTCGCCGTATGGGACCCGCCCAGGGTCACTGACGCGTGGGCCCCTGCGCCTGCTTGACCACGTTGACTTCGGTCAACGTGAGGCACTGTTCCCCTGAGGCGCTGACATGTGGGCCCAGCCGGCTAATTAAATTAACTAAATGGTTCTTAATTAAAACTTAATTAGATTAGTTAGAACACCTATTGACAGACTGGGCCCACCAACTAATTAACTTAGGTTAAGTTTAAAATTGTCCCTGATAAATCCACTGTCTATGACAGGTGGGTCCCGCAGGTCAGGTTTGACCTGGACCAGCGGGTTTGACTCGCTGACGTCACTGTGACGTCAGGCTGATGCAGTATCTCTTTTTCTGATAATTTAATAATTCCAGAATATTACTAAAACTTTAGGAAATTCATAGAAAATAAACCGTAGCTCGGATTGAAAAACTTAAAACATGAAAGTTGCTCAGAACGACGAGACGAGTCTGATCGTGCCGTCTGTTTCCTTGTCAGAACCCCCTACGTAGGAGAACTTGTAACTCCGAGCCTGATTCCGGTAAATGAATAGTGCACACATACCGGTAAATAAATCCCAGATTAATTCTAAAAATAACTAAAATGACTTAGAGGCATATTTAGGCAACCCTGCACTGCATCGTAGCATCGCACGCACTGTGTTGCATCTGTTTGCATTATATTTACTTGTTTCTTCCCCCTCTTCTCTTTCGGTAGACCCCGACGTTGCCATAGCTCCTGAGGCATACGCCGCTCCGGAGTACGACTACGTCCCCGACGATCAGGCCCTTGCCGTTGAGCAGACAGGCAAGCACCCCCATTTTGAGCATTCCGATATCGCCCACTCTCTTCTCTCTTATGCTTGCATTAGAAGTTACTGCTGCTACTGTTGTCCTATATCTGCTGCATAGCCTGCTTTATTGTAGCCTACTTTTGATACCTGCCTGTTCTCCTAAACTGTTTAGTATAGGATGGGTAGAGCCCTATCAGAGACCCACTTGTCCCGACTGCCCCGCTGGACTCTCAGAAGGCCCGAGCAACGGGATCGAAGATCAGACCCTGGCACCGCAAGTCACTTCCCCTTAAATTGCTCGACACTACTGGGTTACTATCGAGTGCCAAGGGTGATACCTCGTCAACACTTCTGATGATAACCTTGTAGGTTAGTTATTCGGTCGTGGTAAGCGAGGGTGATTCCTCCTACACCACCCCCGATAACGACGTCGTCATGCAACTTCTCAAGTGTGGACCTCGAGGGTGATTCCTCATTCGTTCACCTTGACGATAGCATCGAGCGGGAATTCCATCGAGGGTGATTCCTCAGGGCTCCCTTCAGTGTCAGACACACAGCTACTCTGGATATTATGACTTGACTTTGAACCATGATACTAAAGACGGGTCGGCCCTGAGGGGTACCCGCGCGAGCATAAATGCGAAGTGATGTGGAGTCGGGTTGACCTGAGAGGTGCCCACGAGATAACTACGAGGCGTGGCCGGGCATTCTTAGCCCTTGCCGCAAGTCCTCGAGACGGGGCGATGGGGTCACATCGATCGTGAGTCTCTGCTCGTTTCCGCACGCTCCTAATCCACTAAACGGTTTGGATATTTGATCCGAGGGGCCTCTGGCCTGATAGCACTAACCATCACGTGGGCATAGTATGGGCGTTCTGCGTCGTATACTTCAGCCGGAGCTTAACGGACGTCAGCGACTAAGCGGCGCGCGCCGAGTTGGACTGGTTAAGCAACTGCGCTTGTATTAAGGGGTTGCTAGGTCTGCTCTCGGCCGCCTGACGCAACGTGCAGGAGTTCCCGGGGCGATGGCCCAAGACCCCTGGGGGCATAGGTTTAGTCCGGCGTGCTGACCTCTCTGTTAAGTATTTGGTCGGGTTGCGGCGTGTTGCTTAGCCGAGGCCGGGCATGACCCAAAAAAGTGTGTCCGGCCGGAGTTAAGCGAGCGTGGTGGGTAAGTTGGTGCACCCCTGCAGGGAAGAAACTTCTATCGATAGCCTGTCCTACTGTAACGGACACTCGGAGTTGTATCCCGACCGGTACAACTAGAACATGATTTGAGATGAGAACTGGATAGTACGGCTCTGGGATTGCTTCTCGCAGGGAGTCGAGGAAGAATCTCTGGCCGAGGTTGATGACACTGTTATAATTTACATTATGTTATTCTCCTCTCTTCTAATGCTGCAAGACTATTGAAGATGATGAAGATGCTAGTCTTCGATAGGACTAGGCTTTTCCCCCTCTATTCTGGCATTTCTGCAGCCCAGTCCACATATACAACCCCTTTTGAAAATGTTGCATATGTAGTGTAGATCCTTGCTTGCTGAGTACTTCGGATGAGTACTCATGTTTGCTTTATTTTCCTTTTCCCCCTTTATTCCTTTGTCGCATCCAGACGACGGAGCCCCAGAGCCAGTTGTCCCCACCGACGACCACTACTACTACCAGCCCGGAGAGTACTACTACTACGAGGAGCCGACCGACGACCAGGAGTAGGATTCGGAGGGTCCAGGGCAGGAGGCCCACGCCTTTCGATCGTAGTATTTTATTTTGCCCCGCCTCTGTGAAGGCTTATCTCTCTGTTCTGCAACATATCTGTACCCAGATATCTAATGCTTCCGTTGACGCTTGTATGCCATCGAGCTATGTATTCGAGCGTTCGAGGCCCTGGCTTGTAATATTAAGCTTGTATGACTTTATTTATGTTTTAGAGTTGTGTTGTGATATCTTCAAGTGAGTCCTTAGGCTTGATCGTGTGCATTTGCGTGTATGATTAGTGCACGATTAAGCCGGGGTCATCACAAGACATACCGATAGTTGTCGAAGAAAGATGGGATGCCTTCCGGGGCATCCCCAAGCTTAGACGCTTGAGCCTCCTTGAATATTTACTTGGGGTGCCCTGGGCATCCCCAAGCTTGAACTCTTGCCTCTCCTTATTCTCCTCATATCGATACCTCCTCGATCTTCGAACACTTCATCCACACAAAACTTAACCGAACTTTTTATTAGAGGGGTTATTACAGATAACATCAAATCCCATCATGTCCTACTGTAACATTATTGTATAATTATAATCAAACATTACCCACTGTATGCTATCACAATTCTATGTGAAAGTGCGTTATATCGACTAGAGGGGGGTGAACAGGCGATTTTTACAAATTCGTCACTGAGGAATTACTACTTGAGGAATTTGCTAAGTGACGAAATACAAGCAGCGGATAAAGTACTCAAGTGCATGCATAACAAGGCAGTAGCATAGTCATCATGATGAAATGAAACATACACAGAGCACAAGAAGCGTGTAAACAGGATAAGCAGGCAGAAGACAAGGTGACTAAAGAAATAGGGTTGAAGAAATTGAGAAGGTCTTTAGTCAAAGTCTTCAAACAGTAACGATAAAGTTCAACATCAAGTAAGCGAGGAAATGAAAGGGTTGAGGAAATAGAACCAGTAGCTCGGTGAAGACAGTGATTTGGTAGACTAGTTCCAACTGTTGTGACAGTTGTACGTCTAGTTGTAGCGGCTTGGTATTTAAACCAAAGGACACACAATCCTAGGACACACAGTCCTTACCGTATTCTCCTTGAGCTAAGGTCACACATACCTCACCCAATCACTCATGGTAAGTCTTCAAGGTGACTTCCAAACCTTCACAAACTCGGTCACTCGGCAATCCATAATTCCTCATGGATGCTCTAGACCATGACGCCTAACTATCTGGAAGATGCACAGTCTTCAAAGGTAAAAAGCATTGGTTCCACACAGGAACAATCTCTTTAGTGATGCTCAGTCACTTTGGGTTTTAGGTGTTGGGGTTTTGGGTTTTTCCTCACTGATGATTTTCTCTCAAAGTCCTCGAAGGATAGGATGCTCTAAATGACAAGTGTCAATCTATCTCTCGGAGCAGCCAACCAGCTAGTGGTTGAAGGGGGGCGGCTATTTATAGCCAGGGAGCAGCCTGACATGATAATACATAAATGCCCCTAATGATATGATCGTTGGATGGATAAGATATTTGGACAGCTGGTGTAAAGCACAGCAACGGTCGGAAGTTTGAATCATGAAATTCCTCAAGGCTATCATGTTCCTCACTGTAGGCAATTCGCACTGGCGAATTCCTAACTCCAAAATCAGAACAAATTCCTCAGAGACCAGAAGAACTTCGTCTCTATCACTGAAGAAATTGATTGAACTGCAAGAGATTTCGAACGGCTTCACTCAAAGGATTGGGTATGTGTAGGCTTTGAGATGAGCATCACTTGGAAATTTTTCCTTAGTATTACCTCAAACCCCTTTAACAGTACGGTGTTTCCTATGACTCAAAAGAAGGAAATGAAACTACGAAAACAAAAGTCTTCAAGCTTCATATTCCTCGCATCAATATCTTCAAGGTCACACCAATTTCTTTATTTTCAAAGTCTTCAAGAAAAGCACAAAGTCTTCAGTTGAAGACATTCATTTTTAGGGGTCGACATTCATCGGATATATCAAACTCCTCAGAGACTTATAAGACATGTGTACACTCACAAACACATTAGCCCCTTAACCTATAAGTCTTCAATACACCAAAATCACTAAGGGGCACTAGATGCACTTACACTATGGCTCCCAAGTCAATGGGGCTCAACAAGATTTCAAACATAAGCAAATAAAGAAACTATAATATCAATCTATGAAAACATGACAGTCTGTAAAGATGCAGATGGTGCATATACTTCTGTAACTCAAAATATTCTGAACAATTAGGACAAAATAAATTTTTTGCATAGCAGTACTGTGTAAAATTTTCAGAAACTTTTGACTTTCCAGTAAAAAATAATAAATTCATGCACTACAGCCAAAGTTTCTGTTTTTGCACTGCACATACCAAACAAGCAATTTAAATATCCTAATGGTAAATCTTGGCACATTATTTTTATAATACAATGGATTTGTACAAGGGGATAATTATTTTTTGTTGAAAAGTTTCTGTAATCAAGGTTCACAAAGTTTCCATGGGCATGAACAAAGTTCAAGGCTAGCTCCCACTTCAACGGTGCTCATATTTCTCACTTTCACTTTTCTTTTTGAAAAAGTTTTACATTGCCCTCTATATTTTTTGTTTTTAAACTTTTTAGAAGCACATAACCGAAATAAATGACTCTCTCAAACTTCCGGGTTGTCTCCCTGGCATCGCTTTCTTTAAAGCCATTAAGCTAGGCGTAAAGTTTTCAACTAAATGATCCACCCAGATCCCAAGGTATATTAAAGCCAATTTTAATTAAAAATGATTTGTAATTTAGTAGTGAGCACAATGCAACATATATCACATAACAACGGAGTCTAACTCTCTTCCTATGCATGGGCATGTCATAAAAGAACAATTCATGCACATCAAGTAAAGGCCAATGCATAGTATAAACAGTTTCTTGCAATTTTATCGTATTGGAAACATAGAGAGGTGGAGATGTAGTTCCTCTCTCATAATAATTGCACGTAGGAGCAGAAAGCACATGCATATTATATTCATCAAAATTATCATCTGTAACAGTAAAATGCAACCCATCAATATAATCCTTAATAATAGGACTATCATGTGTGGGTGCAATAGCAACAATTTCATTCTTAGTTCATCTCCATAAGCATCATTCATATTGGCATCATGGCCAGCATAGCAAGCATCAATTTCATCAAAAAGCGATATTTCAAATGAATCCAAGGGATCATAGAAATTATCATAGCATTCATCCTTCAGTAAGTACGAAGGGAAATTAAACAATGTATGAGATAAAGAGTTACTCTCATTAGAAGGTGGGCACGGGTAGCTAATCCACTCTTCCTCCTTTTGTTCTTCGCTCTCCTCCTCATCTGTTTCATCTAGTGAGCTCATAGTTTCACCAATTTCTTCTCCCGTAGATTCCTGCAAAATATTAATCTCTTCTTAGAAAGCGGAGACTTTCTCAATAAACTCATTAATATCGTTATTGTATTTGTAATTCTCATAGCAAGATTTAAGTATAGCAAAAAAATTATATATGTAAACAACATCAAAATCTTCATATTTCAAATAAAGATTCAATTTCATAAGCACCATTAAAAGCAACAAATTCTTCTATTCGTTCCACATCATAGTAATCATATATACCATTATCATAAGAAGCCAAGGTTTCATTATCATTAAACTCACATGAAAAGGGAAGGTGTGGAGCGTTCATCCTAGAGCAACAAGTATAATCATATCTCAAGCATACCATTGCAAACAATCAATTTGATCCCATAAGTGTTTCCCTTTTTGAGACAAGCGATAATCCCTAAAATATTCCCGTTGATCCAAAGTATCTCTCATTATCAAGTTGAATGGGGATTTATCAGGATTCTCAAATTAGTGTTTAATATTTTCCACATAACGAGCATCGAGGGTTTTAGGAGGTTACCCATCTCCATGAGTAGCAAGTACAACTAATTTTTTTGTATTTCATGATCCATATCCATAAGTAAAGATAGAGAACAACTTAGAACAGAAAATAAGATCTACTTAGTGATAAAGGAAACAAGCACACACGAGAATATCAACCCCACGCTATTGCTCCCCGGCAACGGCGCCAGAAAAGGTCTTGATAACCCACAAGTATAGGGGATTAATTATAGCCTTTCTCGATAAGTAAGAGTGTCGAACCCAATGAGGAGCTAAAGGTAGATTTAATATTCCCTTCAAGTTCTATCGACCACCGATACAACACGCACACTTAACGTTCGCTTTACCTAGAAAAAGAATAAAACTACTTTGTGGGTGTAAAAGGATAGGTTTGCAAGAATAAAACTAGGAGTACTTAGCTAGAATAATACTACGAGTAATTTGCAAGATAATAAAAGTTAATTGTTTAGTAGAAAGCTTTTTGTAACACTAGAGAAGGATTTGTCCATAGGCAATCGATAACTAGACCGGTAATCATTATTGCAATTTTATATGAGGGAGAGGCATGAGCAAACATACTTTCCATACTTGGATCATATGCACTTATGATTGGAACTCTAGCAAGCATCCGCAACTACTAAAGATCATTAAGGTAAAACCCAACCATAGCATTAAGTATCAAGTCCTCTTTACTCCCATACGCAACAACCCCCTTGCTCGGGTAAAAGTTTCTGTCACTCTCGCCACCCACTATAAGCGAATTATGAACATATTGCAACACCCTACAGCAGTAATCCCACATGCTTGCGCGACACGGAGGGCACCATAGGACAGCACCAAAATAAAACATACAACTCAAACCAATCACGATCATCAATCAACCCATAGGACAAAATGAATCTACTCAAACATCATAGGATGGCCATACATCATTGGGTAATAATATATAGCATGAAGCACCATGTTTATGCAGAGATTACAATGGGTAGAGGAGGTGTTACACCACTGCATAGAGGGGGAGAGAGTTGGTGTTGATGGCGGCGAAGTTGTTGGTGTAGATCGCCGTCACGATGGTTGCCCCTGCGGCACTCCGGCGCCACCGGGAGAGAGGGGCAGAGAGCCCTCTCCTTCTTCTTCTTCCTTGGTCTCCCCTTAGATGGGAGGAGAGTTTACCCTCTGGTCCATGGCCGCCATGGCTCCCGGAGGGCAGGAGCCCTCCGAGATTGGATCTATCTCTCTGTTTCTCTTCTGTTTCGCATTCCTGTTTCTGGCCCTTCACCGTTTCTTAAATTCTTGGATATCCGTAACTCCGATTGGGATGAAATTTTGAGGGAATTTTCTTCTGGATATTACCTTTCTTGTTGCAAAAGAAGGGAACCAACTGCCTTACAGGGGCCCCACAAGCTTGCTGGGCGCGTCTAGGGCAGGGGGCGCGCCCTCTGGGCTTGTGGGCTGATGACCCACAAGTATAGGGGATCAATCATAGTCCTTTCGATAAGTAAGAGTGTCGAACCCAACGAGGAGCAGAAGGAAATGACCAGCGGTTTTCAGCAAGGTAATTTCTGTAAGCACTGAAATTGTTGGTAACAAGTACTTTGATAGCAAGATAATTTGTAACAAGCAAGTAATGGTAACGGTAAAAAAGTGCAGCAAGGTAGCCCAATACTTTTTGTAGCAAAGGACAGGCCGGAACGGTCTCTTATAATAGGCAAAGCGTTCTTGAGGACACATGGGAATTTCATCTAGTCACTTTCATCATGTTGGTTTTCTTCGCGTTTGCTACTTTGATAATTTGATATGTGGGTGGACCGGTGCTTGGGTGATGTTCTTACTTGAACAAGCCTCCCACTTATGATTAACCTCCTTGCAAGCATCCACTACTACGAAAGAAGAATTAAGATAACAATCTAACCATAGCATTAAACATATGGATCCAAATCAGCCCCTTACGGAATAGCGCATAAACTAGGGTTTAAGCTTCTGTCGCTCTAGCAACCCATCATCTAATAACTACTCCACAATGCATTCCCTTAGGCCCAAAGATGGTGAAGTGTCATGTAGTCGACGTTCACATAACACCACCAAGGGAATCACAACATACATATCATCAAAACATCGAACGAATATCAAATTCACATGATTACTTGCAACATGACTTCTCCTGTGGCCTCAAGAACAAGCGAAACTACTCACAAATAATATTCATGCTCAAGATCAGAGGGATATTAAAATAGCATAATGGATCTGAACATATAATCTTCCACCAAATAAACCATCTAGCATCAACTACAAGATGTAATTAACACTACTAGTCACCCACATGTACCAATCTGAGGTTTTGATACAAAGATTGAACACAAGAGATGAACTAGGGTTTGAGATGAGATGGTGCTATTGAAGATGTTGATGAAGATTGGCCTCCCAAAGATGAGAGGGTTGTTGGTGATGACGATGGCTTCGATTTCCCCCAACCAGAGGGAATTTCCCCTGGCGAAATCGTTCCGCCGGAGGGCAAAAGTTCTCCTGCCGAAGTTCTACCTTGAGATGGCGGCGCTCTGTCCCGAAAGTCCTCTCTTGATTTTTTCTAGGTCAAAAGACATTATGTACCAGAAGATGGGCACCAGAGATGGGCCAGGGCCCCCACTACCCACCAGGGCGCGCCTGGAGGGGGTGGCGCACCCTGGTGCCTAGTGGGCACCTGGGTGCACTACAAGAAATATGTTAACTTATGACCTTCTCTCAGCGACCGTGGGTGAATTGGTCATAAATCTACGACCATTTCGAACCAATTGGTCATAAGTTGTTTGGGAGGGTCCAAACCCTAAACCATAACGACCATTTTGATCAGAAAGGTCGTAATTGCCTTACACGAAATGGTAATAAATTTGTGAACATGATTTACAATATTATTTCTTGTCGATTATGACCAATTTAGACAGTCGTAGTTTCTACGATGATTTGATTTGACATGACTTGGCAGACACCTCAGCAATCTCGCCTATATGGCGTGTTTAGGTTTCATCCCACTTACATGTCATTATTAGTACTTATTTTTTTTCCTATTGATAGGAGGGACCCGTTGATCTTACGCGTGGGACCAACACCACCCACATGCTCCCATTGACGTGTGGGGCCTGCCCCACCGAGTGGGACCCGCACCACCCATAGGTCTCCAATGACGTGTAGGACTCACTCTACTGACCTGGCGCATGGGGCCTGACCTGACGCGTGGGACCAACATCACTCAAAGGCTACCAATGACGTGTGGGGCCGCCATACACCACAGACAAGTGGGAGCAACAACACCACAGCCTCCTGATGACATGTGGGACCCTCCATACCTATATGTGGGACCAGGGGGCCTACGTGTCAAGCAACCAATATCAGCGTGCAGCAGAAATAAAAAGAGGCAGCGGGACGGTTCGAACCCGCGACCTCACGGGGCGCTGAGCTGTGGCGTACCAACGGGCTAGCTCTCCGCTTGTGAAAAAATGCCACAAGAAATGTATTTAGAGAGTCATTCATCTGTTGGGCCTAGACCTAGCTGGGCGACTGGGCCGTCCACAGGACGCACCTGTACTTCTTTTTGCTCGCGGCCATGGGCCGGCCCAGCAAGCGACCATGAATGTGGTGCTTTTTTTGTTTTTTCCTTCCATTTTTTCATATTTGTTTTTCATTTTTTGCTTTCCTATGTAAGTTTTGTTCATATTTTGAAATACTCTAAACCTATATATTATACAAATTAGTTCACATAAATTTTTGAATAAATGTTCATCATGTATTTAAGAAAAATTTAATCAAGCTTTAAAAAAATGTTAAACAAGTATTTGAAAATTGTTAATCAAGCATTTGAAAATGAAGTATAGAAATATTGAGCATGTATTTTTAAAATGTTGTATATATAAAAAATATTGACCATGTGTTAAAAAAATGTTGAACTTGTATTTGAAAATGTTAAATGCGTATAGAAAAATGTTGATCGTGTACAAAGAAAATGTTAAATTTGTATTTCAAAAATGTTAAATGTTTATAAAAATTGTGCAGCTGAATCAGCAAAAACTAGACATAAAATTTGGTCATAGTTTTTTGAAAAATGGAGTGGTGGCATTTTGCAACATATATTTGCACGTTCTTCAGACAAAAAACCATTTTTTTGCACTCCAAAAAAATGACTTTTTTGTTCAAAGAAAATGAAAAATCCCTTCTGCAACATTGTTTTCCATTACAAGATGTAGTCCAATTTTGCAACAAATATTTCGTAGCTTCTTAAAAAATCAGTTTGGGCACTCGGGAAATGAAAAATGAATGTTTTGTGCAAAGAAAATGTAAACTCCCTTGTCATAGTCCAAGTTTGTGAAGCAACTACATTTTATATTTCTTTATAATTGCTTAAAATTTACCAGGACATGACCCTGCCCATAGAACCTCCCTCCACCAAATTTTAGCTCATTTAATGTAGCCAATTTCCCTCAATATGTTTCCCATTTTTTTGTTCAGTGGAGAGCATTGTGAAGGAAGTACCATTTTTATTTATTCAAATGGTATGAAATTTTTACAGCGCCTTCATTTGCCCAAATTATCATCCTCCTCCAAATTGCAGCTTAATCCAATCATCTATGTGAGCCCAGTTTCAATTTATATTTTCTGTCCAGATTGGCACATTGCAAAGCAAGTGCTATCTAGACCCGTCCTATTGCCATCGAACTTTTTGGGCTATCTTCCATATCCAAATCATTGCCATATGACAATATTCAACTACATTTGCCTAGTAAATCTTCCTCATAAAATTTCCAAAGTCATGGTCATGGTCCAGAACGTGTGGCAACGCCACGGTCACGCGGTGACCACGCGGCTGGCATGCTGGTTTACGCGCTCTGGAGTTGGGGCCCTCGGCCACCATCCAAACCTCGACGTCTCGCTACCACACCATGTATCTCTGATTAAATAGATACTTATGTATCTAGAAATTATTTTTGGAAAAAATAAAGAGCAAACTATAAGGCAGCTGCAGTTCAAATTTGACCCGCTTCTAGCTGAATCGGCGGAAATTTGTCTTTTCAAGAGAGGTGGATAAAAGCTTTTGATACCCAACCATTTTGTCAATTGTACATTAAATATAACCTAATATTTTAGAAAAAGGATTTGGTCCAATTTTCCAACAAATATATGGTATGTCCTTCACAAAAAAACTCATTTTGGGCACTCAAAAAATGGAAAATGAATTTTTTGTCCAAAGAAAATGAAAAATTCCTTAGGAAACATTGTTTGCCATTCCAAGATGCACCCTTGTGCACAATATGATATCATTTGAACAAACTATGCCATGAAAGTGGCCATAAGATTGATCATTTGGCTTGAAAGCCATGAATCTTCACACATGATAGCTCATTTCTGAGAACACTTTTTAAAAATAATTTCCGTATTACAAGTTTATTATTTTTCATGGTAACTTGGTCACATATAGGGACACAAGGCGAAGGTTTTCCATTTTTTTGAATTTTTATGACCATTTCAAAATACGGTCAACACGGCGGGTATGACCGTTCCTAGCTAGTGGTTGAATCTTGGAAAATTTTGGTGTTTATCTGATTAAACAGATACTTTTGTACCTAAAATGATTTTTGGAAAAAAATCATGAGCAAACTATGAGGCAGCTGCAGTTCAAATTTGACCCGTTCCAACTCAATCAACGGAAATTTATCTTTTTCACGAGAGGTGGCTCAAAGCTTTTGACACCCAACCATTTTGGTAATTGTGCATTAAATATAGCCTAATATTTTAGAAAATTGATTTGGTCCAATTTTGCAACAAATATATGGTTGGTCCTTCACAAAAAAACTCATTTTGGGCTCTCAAAAAATGGAAAATGATTTTTTTGTCCAAAGAAAATGAATACTTCCTTAGGAAACATTGTTTGCCATTCCAAGATGCACCCTTGTGCACAATATGAGATCATTTGAATAAACTATGTCATGAAAGTGGCCATAAGATTGATCATTTGGCTTGAAAGCCATGAATCTTCACACATGATAGCTCATTTCTGAGAACACTTTTAAAAAATAATTTCCGTATTATAAGTTTATTATTTTTCGTGGTAACTTGGACACATATAATGACACAATACAAATATTTTCCAATTTTTTGATTTTTTTTATTTTTTATGCCCATTTCAAAATGCGGTCAAAATGGCGGGCATGACCGTTCCTAGCTAGTGGTTGAATCTTGGAAAACTTTTGGTGTTTCTCTGATTAAATAGATACTTTTGTACCTAGAAATGATTTTGGAAAAAAATCATGAGCAAACTATGAGGCAGCAGTAGTTCAAATTTGACCCGCTTCCAACTCAATCGACGAAAATTTGTCTTTTTCACGAGAGGTGGCTCAAAGCTTTTGACACCCAACCATTTGGTCAATTGTGCATTAAATATGGCATAATATTTTAGATAATTGATTTGGTCCAATTTTGCAACAAATATATGGCAGGTCCTTCACAAAAAAACTCATTTTGGGCACTCAAAAAATGGAAAATGAATTTTTCGTCCAAAGAAAATGAAAACTTCTTTAGGAAACATTGTTTGCCATTCCAAGATGCACCCTTGTGCACAATATGAGATCATTTGAACAAACTATGCCATGAAAGTGGCTATAAGATTGATCATTTGGCTTGAAGGCCATGAATCTTCACACATGATAGCTCATTTCTGAGAACACTTTTTTAAAATAATTACCGTATTACAAGTTTATTATTTTTCCTGGTAACTTGGTCACATATAATGACACAATGCAAAGGTTTTCCAATATTTTGATTTTTTTTGAATTTTTTATGTCCATTTCAAAATGCTGTCAAGACGGAGGGCATGACCGTTCCTAGCTAGTGGTTGAATCTTGGAAAACTTTTGGTGTTTCTCTGATTAAATGGCGGGCATGACGGTGGCGACGATTTGTTGATGCAAGGGGCGTCGAAGCTCTTGGTGTGGGGCAGTGATGCGTGGCGCCGCGGGCTGCCAGGTAGTGGCCACTGGTCATGCACACGACAATGGTGTCGCAAGGTCGCCGGGGGTTGCAGCAGAAGGTGATGCTACACTAGTCACCGTTGATGCAACAAAGCAACGCCGGGGACCGTCGGTGCTGTGATCCAACATCGTCGGGACCGACAGAGTTGCAATGAAGCATTGTCGGGCCGCCAGTGTTGTGATGTAATATCGTCGAGGGTTGCCGGAGTTGCAACAAAGCCTCCCCGAGTTAGTCAATATGGTATAATATTTTTGAAAAATGAAGTGGTGCCCTTTTGCAACAAATATTGGATAGGTTATTTACATTGATGAGAAAAAATATAAGAGAAACAAAGGAAAACAAACACAATTGCATAAGCTTAATTACCATTGGTGGAAACATGTGTGCCATGGATCGATGACATGGCACACATCCATCCATCCATCCATCTCTTCATCCCACATCCATCCATCCATCCATCCATTCATCCACCCACCCACCCGCCGTGTCTCTCGCCTGATGCAGAGAGAGAGAGAGAGCGAGAGCTCTCCTCCTCCCCGTCTAGATCGCCGCCGTCACCTCTCCCTCCCCATCAGCTCCACCGGCGAGCCCCTCTGCTGCCTGCGCGCGCACAACCTCCGTCCCCTGCTGCTCTCCCTGCTGGCCCTCCTCCCTCGCTCCGTCTTCCTGCTCTGCCTTGACCGGCCAGCGCCGCCATGACCGGCCAGCCCAAGCTCGCATCGCCCGCTCCGTCCGCGCCTGCGACGACCTCCTCGATGCCCTGCTCTTCTGCGGGCCGAGATCCTTGCTAGCGGCCTCCGTCTCGTGCTCGAGCCGCCCTCCGCGTGCCCCTTCCCCTCGGCTAGATCTGCTGCATGAACACGGTGGCATGCTCTTCCAGGACGGTTCATCTCCCTCCAGCTCCTGTCTAGGGTTCACCGGATCTGGCCATGTCTCTCTCTTCCCCTACTCTCTCTTTGTCATGATTTCTCTATCTAAATCTCTATCTCTGTAGGCACCCATGATGGTGAAGATGGATCCTCACCGGAGATGAGAACACCTAGACTACTCGGGTGGTAGCCGCCAAGGCCAAGGCCAGGGAGTACAATGATTTCGCCGCCCACGCCGCCCAGCTCTTCCGCCCGAGGGATGTCTGCCGCGCCGATCTGACCGCCTCGTCCCCTCCATCGCGGGCGCCTCCCATCTCGTGCCGCCCCCACCGCTCCTCCCCACCACACGCAAGGAGGGCGGCGCCGCTGCCCTTGCCCTGCTGGTTGTACCCCCTATCTTCTCCGCGCGGATCCGCCTACGAGGTAGCCCTTCTCTTGGATTATCTCCCCTGGAAAAAATCACATCAGTTTGAGAGGCAATTAACGATGGATACAATCCAGCATTTAACCCTGTTTTCTTCAGATCTCTACCAGTAGTGTGTACGATGATGAGCACCTGGTGGAATTTACAACCTTACATTTTGTAGTATATTTCAGATGCATAGATAGATTCTTCGATGCTTCCTAGGCCTATACTGTTATGCTTGGCTTGAATATCTCTAGTTTGTATTTTTGCTACTGGGTGCTAATTTGTCTTGTCTGCATTAGACTGGATAACTAATCCCCAAGACACAGGTCCGGATGCTCTGTATTAGCATGTATAATGAATTCCCGAGCTACAGTCTTAAGTAATTCTGTTACCTAGTTAGTGTTGGTGTAGTCTACCGTCGCTCACATCTTTTGGTCTAACATATCTGCAGTGTTACTGTGTTGGTATGCATGATACCTCGCTGTGTTGCCCTGACATTTTTGCATGTTTGGGTAATCACAGTTAAAGGAAAATTAATTATCGATGGCAATGTATGCAAGTACATAGGGCATCAGTACATCTAGATTTGGTCTCACACTTCATTTCTGAAACTTTGAACTTCCCCATTTCGCTTACTTCAGTGTTAGACCTGGATTTGTTAGCTGCTTGGTGTGAGCATTTAAATGTTACATCTGCTACTTCATTGGCAGTGGTCTGTGGTGGTCTGCATGTGCTAGTGATACTAAGCATCCTATCTAAATTTGACCTTAGGTTGTACATTTGTTAATTTTTTAGTTTGGCTTCGTATTTTTCTATATGCATTTAGCCTCCACTGAATCTTTGAGTTCCAGTTTCATTCGCGTGTACTTATTACAATTGGTTTGTGTCAATGTAACCTTAGTCCAGATACCATCGTTCCCAGAGAATCCAAATTTCAGTTAGTTCATGTCAACGTGTCCTTATCAGTATGATTCGACCATGAATCCATGATATTATCTAGTGCAGCCAATGGGTTACTCGCGGTACCGATTACTCTTATGAAATGGATAGTGCCACGTGCTGGGTAATAGCTAGTATGGTTAATTGTCAGTGTTTTGTGCCCCTTGATTTGTTTGAGGAATGCAGCTACTGTTGTTTGTTCACCCACTGGTACAACGAGGTGCTATACAAACGGGTTTTAACCCCTTTCCGCGACGGCGTTTTGAACCGTCGCCAAGTGAGTGACTACGATAGGGGGGTCCATCCCACACGACCCAGAAACCATAGGGGATAGGCCCTCCGGTCACACACGCTCGGCAAAGTGAGGTCGTGTGCGACGGGCGAGCGATCAAATACGGTTATACGCATAGTTGTGTAAAAAAATATAATTATACAGGCCAAATCATTTCCGGTCGTAAGTACATCCCACACAGTCAGTCTTGGCTAAATGTTTACGTTCGTATGTACATTACACACAGTCAATCCAAGGAGTACGTTTCCGTTAGTATGTACATCCCACACAGTTAATTCAAGAAGTACGTTTTGTTCGTATATACATCCCACACAATCACTCCAAGGAAAACGTTTCGGTTCGCAGTTGCATCACACACAATTTTCCTCACTAAATCGTTTGTGATAGCGTTGCCATTGCACATGGTATTAATAATTTTATCGTTTGCGTTATTGAATGCATTACACACGGTGCATAGAAGAAAATGTGTGGCAAAGGCTGTCCATCACACACACTTTTTATGTGGTAAACATTTGCGCAAGGTGGCCTAACGCAAACAGTTTTCAAGAGGATGTCGTGTGTGATTGTTCATTGATCCAACACGGTTTATTCCTAGAAACTGTGTGCGTTGCCTGAGGTCATCGCCCACGGTGTTTTCTCAATAACCGTTTGCAATAGAAAAACCCAATTAGCAGGTTAATTGGCCATTAGCAGGCTAATTGTCCTATTATTAATAATCCATTTATTAATCTAATTGACATTTCATATTAAGCATACAATATATTTCATTTTCATATTAAGGAAGCAGGATTTCATAATTGAAATACATCAGAGTACAACATCATATAGCTTCAGCACTCAGCTACCCCATTACACAACTGCACCAGCACCAAGTTTCACATGCAACATCTATAACCTTTTGAAATTAGCATCATAGACGGTACATAGACAGATGAATCTCATCTGGAAAACTGCTGAAGCGGAAGGAAAATATTGAGCCTTCATTGATGTTGAAGGTCTTTGCAACTTTAGACCAGTGCCTGTGGATGATTGACCGTCCATCCTTTGTCCTCTTCAGGAACACTTCAATATTGAACCGTGGGTGTTGTATGAATACCTTCCTCGCCTTCTGACCATACAGGTGGTTTGAGAGGTACTCATCAGTGAACTGCTTTGGAAAGGCCTGAAAACAAGGATGTGCATAAATATCTTCTCTATATTGGAAATGGGGCAAAGGAATAAAAAAGGCAAGGTATAATAGTTAGTGCCATCCTGTAGTGAACTGATGTCTTCTTCATTGTGCAGACAAAGATCTTGTTGTTTTTTGTCGCCAATTTCTTTATCCTAACAATCTTTCTGAGTTTCTTGACTTGACTGATATTCATGGACAACTCATTTCCCCATATGCAAAAGGGTCAAACAGTGGGTCAGAACCTCTAACAGCAGGACCTACATGTGCAAGACCAAATTGTTAAAAACCTAAATCTTAGAATGGTTCCTGCAATTGCGCAATAATGTGCTATTAGACAAAGGACCATGCATGTGCAAACCTCGATTGTAAACCTCAGTGCTTCCCATTGTTTCCCTGCAACACATATAAGGTAGTTAGTGATCAGGTTAAGTGAGGGTTCGCATGCTATTAGTAAAATATGTTGATGAAAAATAAGCACATTGCAGATTCATCAGATTAATTCAATCCACATGGAAAACCCATTTATCCAAACCAAGCACAATTAAGAACTAGTAAATATAGCAATTGTATATGTTTCTCATGTATTAAGTGCAGCCAAATTCGATTTATTCCTCACGTGCACAACAATAGAAAATTCTACCCACGATAATTGGACATCGCATTACAGAATTGAACCAAGCAGTTAACTAAACAGCACAACAAATGAACCAAACATTAACTGAGCACCACATTGCATAATATAACATATTTCTAGTAGAAGATCAGACAGTTAACCAAACCAAGCATGCTTAACAACTTGGAAATATAGCAATTGTATTTGTTTCTCATGTATTTAGTACAGCCAAATTCGATTTATTTCTCACATGGTATACAATAACAGAATGCACCCACAACAATTGAACATCGCATTGCAGAATTGAACCAAACAGTTAACTAAACACCACAACAAATGAACCAAACGGTAACTGAGCACCACATTGCACAATGTATAACATACTAGAAGATCAGACAGTTAACCAAACCAAGCATGCTTGACAACTTGGAAATATAGCAATTGTATTTGTTTCTCATGTATTTTGTAAAGATAAATTCGATTTATTTCTCACATGGAAGACAATACAAAATTGCACCCTGAAGAATTCAACATCACATTTGCAGAATTGAACCAAATAGTTAACTGAACATGACAACTAATTAACCAAACATTTAATAAGTGAGCACCATATTGCATGACATATAGAACATATACACTAGAGCAACAGATTGCATGGTAAAAGTAGATAGCACAATTCACTAGAATTTGTTAAGGAAAGGCAGGAGCAGCACATGCAACGGGTAAACCGAGCATGCTTAACTGGCATAGCTGGCAAACTGAACATGGGTCCTTATAGTGAGCTAATAAGACAAGCTACTCCTCATCGTCGGAGATATCGATGATGTTTAGCTCCTTGGACATGGAAGAGGGCGAGGCCTCCACATCGTGGGTGCCCTCGTCATAGTGGTGAGTTGCCTGAGCTGCTCCGGGCACCAACCTGCTGGCTCTCGAGTT
Source organism: Thinopyrum elongatum (assembly GCA_011799875.1). Lineage (NCBI taxonomy): Eukaryota > Viridiplantae > Streptophyta > Magnoliopsida > Poales > Poaceae > Thinopyrum > Thinopyrum elongatum. The sequence continues at coordinate 66,642,431 of CM022302.1, read as the reverse complement.
GAGGTAAGCATGTGCATGCTGAGAAAACACCTCATAGTCTTCGTCGAAGGCACCGAGGGTGGCCTCGAGAAAACGCCATGAACTGTCGTTTAAAGTAGCCAACCGTGTCGCGGTGTCGGCGCGCGAGGCATCAACGGTGGCCTCGACGGTGAGGTGCTCCTCCAAGATCTGGGGGTCGGCACGAATGACAGCCATCGCGACCTCATCCGCACGTGCGGCCGCGATTTGCTTCTCCGCTGCCAAATGCTCCTTGAGCTCCTCGCTATACTACGTGCACCATGGATTAGGGCGGCGCTTATTTGGTGGAGGGGTCGGTGATTTCGGTGGAAGGTGTCGCGCCGGCGGTCGGGGCATGTGGGATGTGGAAGGAGGAGAAGGATGGGGGTCAGGTGTGGATTACCTACCTGGATAGACGAGGCCGAGCAGCGTGAAGGAGGGTCGCCGGCGAGGAGGCGGCGCTGCAAGCAAGGAGTGAAGGTTTCAACATGGAAAGGATGGCGGAAACAGGGGAAATGTGGCTTTTGGTAAGGGGGAGGGGGCGGGGAGGTAGATATTTCCGCGAAGCCGAAAATTTTGAATCGTTTCAGCGAAAAAACTGGCGCACAAAGTGTCATCAGACACGGTCCCTTATTCAGCACTGTGTATGATATATGAACATCACAAACGATTCATATAGCTTAACCCGTGTGTGATGAGTTTGAACGTGAAAAATTTTGGTTCGAATTTCCCTGGTTACAGTGGTCATCCACATCATTGCATAATTTGGGTACACAAAGGAGACTACAGCACACCCACACTTCTTAATCGAGCAAGTTCAGCAATTAAACAGAGCTAGCTGACCTAAACATTACTCTAACAAATTAAAGACCGGTGCTCTTAATTAAACAAAACAAAGAGTACTACTATGGCTGGTGCTCGTCGATCTCCACCGCCTCCTCCATGTCCAGCTCGCGCCCGACGATCTCCTGGGGAAGGGGCTCCATGGCATCCATCGCACCATACTCGGCAAGCATCTCGCCATCCGCATCCACCATATCTTTGGAATAGGCTGCCATGAGCTGGGCATGCACGTTCGTGATCTGGGCTTGGGCGGGCTCCATCGTGGCAAGGTATGCCGCACAGGAATTGATGGCTGCTCGAACGCTCTCGACGATTGCCAACTCTTCGGCCGTGGGTTGCCGACCATTGTCGGAGAAGCTTCGTTCGATTTGTGCGGTGACCGCCATGAGCTAGGCGTGGGTGGCCTCGACATGGTCGTGGGCGGCCTCCATCAGGGCTAAGGCCACCGCTGCGGAACGGACAGCTGCTGTGCCGCTCTCGCAAGTTGCTATCCCCGAGGCAGATGTTGCTGCCGCCACCTGAGAAGCAACATCGGCCATTTGGGCTGCCTTGGTCGCCCGGTCGTAGATTGCGGCCACGCTCACGAAGCTTGTTAGCACGCGCCTGATGGCTGCGGCCGCGCTCTCGCCGGAGTGGGCCGCCGAAGTTGCCCTCGCGAAGCAGGTCCATGTCCCCATCTTTCACCGGCGACGATTGAACAGTGAAATGATATTTGGGGATCGAGCTAGTGTGCTTGACACGCCGGCTATGAACTGTAGCCGACGCACCTTCTCGCGTAAGCCGTATGCGTACTATACTCTGACGGTACTCCAAGATATTTTGTGCTGCATCTCACACGGTTGGTGATAATAAACTGTGTGTGATCTACTTGATTTTTCGTCTTGATTTGAATTACATAATGGGGTTACAGCTGCAAAGGATGGTGTTTGAATTGCTAGAACTTTTATCTGCAGTGAACATGCAACTATAGGTGTGTCGTAAATTTTTTTGGAATTATTCAGGGTTCGCTTGGACATTTTTATACATTAACTTGGTTTTCTAGGCATTTCAGGTGCATAATTCAAAATTAAACTACATGCACATGCTCCGGTGCACCAAAATGGGTTGTAAAATGATATATGTGTCCATGGATTGATGCTTATGTCCCATGCAAGAAATGGGGATGAATTTCAAACACCACGGCACCGTGGCTCTTCGACAAACATTGAGGTGCTTGCTTTTGTAATTCTAGTAAATCCAAAACTCGTCTGAAATTCATGAACCTTGGCATGCTATCATGGAATGGAATCAACATGCTGGGGTAAAAAATATTGTCCCATTTGGGGTAGGTTATGGTATAAGCTTCTCACAAACCAGAGCTTCTCACAAGAAGCCTCATGGTTCCGGTAGGGAAACATGTCACCTTTGTGGACGAAACGATATCCGTTGCCTCTTCTTGCTTTCAAAACATTTCTAGTGTCAACGTAGAACAACAGGAGTGTTGTGTCATTTTTTGGGATTTTTCGTGGTTTGCTTCGACATTTTTATACATTAACTGAGTTTTCTATGAGTTTATGTGCATAATTCAAATTTGAACTACATGCACATGCTCCAGTACATATAAACGGGTTGAAAAATCGAATGTGTGTCCTTGGTTGCAACCTTAGGTCCCATGCAAGAAATGGGAATGAATGTCAAACACCTTTGCCACCGTCGCTCGGCCACTAACATTGAGATACATGGTTTTATAATTCTAGTAAATCGAAAACTCGTCTGAAATTCATGAAACTTGACATGCTATCATGGAACAGCATCAACATGCAGTGGTAAAAATATTGTCCCATTTGGGGCAGGTTGGGGGTATAAGCTTCTCACAAACCAGAGCTTCTCGCAACAAGCCTCATGGTTACGGTAGAGAATGTTTCACCTTTCTGGACGAAACGATATCCATTGCCTCTTCTTGATTTCAATTTTTTCTCTAGTGTCAACATAGAACAACATGAGTGTTGTGTTAAATTTTGGAATTTTTCGGGGTTCGTTTGGACATTTTTATACATTAATTGAGTTTTCAATGCATTTATGTGCATAATTCAAATTTGAACTACATGCACATGCTCTATTGCATATAAATTGGTTGAAAAATCAAATATATGTCCTTGGTTGCATGCTTAGGTCCCATGCAAGAAATGGGAATGAATGTCAAACACCCTGTCACCGTCGCTCAGCCGCAAACATTGAGATACATGGTTTTTAAATTCTTGTAAATCCAAAACTCGTCTGAAATTCATGAAACTTGGCATGCTATCATGGAGCAGCATCAACATGTCGTGGTAAATTTTTTGTCCCATTTGGGGCAGGTTTGGGTGTAAGCTTCTCACAAACTAGAGCTTCTCACAACAAGCCTGATGGTTTCGGTAGGGAACGTGCCACCTTTGGGGACAAAACGATATCCGTTGCCTCTTATTGCTTTCAAATTTTTTCTAGTGTCACATAGAACAACATGAGTGTTGTGTTAAATTTTGGAATTTTTCGGGGTTCGTTTGGACATTTTTATACAATAACTGGGTTTTCTAGGCATTTTATGTGCATAATTCAAATTTGAACTACATGCACATGCTCCAGTGCATATAAATTGGTTGAAAAATCAAATCTGTGTCCTTGGGTGCATGCTTAGGTCCCATGCAAGAAATGGGAATGAATTTCAAACACCAGGGCACTGTTGTTTGTCGGCAAAATGTTGAGATACTTTGTTTTTAAATTCTAGTAAATTCATGAAACTTGGCATGCTATCATGGAATGGCACCCAACATGCTGTGCTATTTTTCGTGTCCATTTTGAGAGAAGGAGCACTCGAATAACAACCAACAATGGCATTTTGAAACAAATAGCTGCCACTGTAACATCTCAAACATTTTGTATAATTTAAATCGTGTGCATTCTGTCAACCATGCACGTGACGCCACGCCTCACTCTTTTAATGGCTAGGAGGTGCCGTGCGGACAGGTGCTTGACTAAACGGGAGGCATGCAAGCTGTACTCCAATGCGCAGGCTCACCGGGAAGCGTGTGAGCTGTACGCCGCGCAGACTCACTCGGAAGCGAGCCCTTTGACTTCCATGGCCGCCTACCTTGCTTGCATCCTCTCCATTAATGGTGCCCAAGCCGAAGTTTAATACGGTTTTTAAATATAAAACACTCATCGCAAATGTTTTAGTTAGAACACCCGTATGCAAACCGACTGCTTCCCTAGGAAGCCAAGCAAAAATGTGCCGAGCAGGATTTGTGCAGCTCTTGATCGCAAACGTTTTAGATAGAACACCCGTATGTAAACCGACAGCTTCCCCAGTAAGCCAAGGGAAAATTTGCCGAGCAGGATTTGTGCAGCTCTTCATCGCAAACGTTTTAGATAGAACACCTGTATGCAAAGTGAGAGCTATGGTCTTCTGCAGTAAGCCAAGGGAAAATTCACCGCGCAGGATTTGTGCATCTCTTCAACGCAAATGGTTCAGATTGAATAAGGTATGCAAAGCGAGACTTCAGCGCTAAGCCAAGAGAAAATCTGACAAGCAGGATTTGTACCTCCCTTCAACGCAAACGGTTTTTTCGGATGGCCCGTGTGCAAGCACATACAGACAATTTGGTAAGATTTGCATCTGTCATATTGGGTATATTGCCATTTGTTAAACTGGAAAGATTGACATTTTTTGATTTAGTAACATTGCCATTTGTCAACCTTGTAACACTGCCATTTGTCAAAATATGCAGCTAAAAATCACTAGCACTATCTAATTTTTGCAACTAAAATTCAGTAATTAAGCATAGATTTCATTCATAGATTAAGCAGTCATTCTTTATACAAACAGTTCAACTCGACAGCTGAACCGACCAAACTTCTCCCCAATTGTTGCCAACCACGTACTGAAATAGCTAGTTCAACTATAGATACTAGCTAATCTTAAGTACGTTGTACAGTTTTACCACATCTATAGTCAGATGAACTGAACAAAATAGCCCCTAAATACTACTACTATGGAGGGGCTTTGTACTACTTCGGGCAGCCTCTCCTCTGCCGAGCACGCTTAGTAAGAGGCAGAGGAGGAGGAGCCTACCGAAGAGCTGGACAACTGCAATACCGTGCCTGCCACTGCTACACCTTCAGCGATGCTCACCTCGAACACCCTCTGCCGCTCCAGATGACCCCTCTCAAAGCGGTGGTTCTCCTTGTAGATCTCCTGATTCGTCGCCTCTACGGCGGCGTGTGCTGCGGCCACGGCGGCGGTAAGGCTCTTTGCGTGCTCGACGAGGCGCTCCTCCTCCTCCCGCAGGAACTCGGTGTAGCGCGCAAGGTCGCTGGCGCACGTGCGGGCCTCCACCTCCGCCTCCCACCTTCGGGCGGTGGTGGCGGAGCGGGTGATGACCCCGGCAGTCGACGGTGGGCTGGCAGCCACAGCGGCTGACGATGGGGTGGCGGCCACAACCACCACCTCCTGCCTTCGGGTCGCGGTGGCGGAGCGGGTGATGGCCACGGTGGCCGGCAATGGGGTGGCGGCCACGACGGCCTCCTCCTGCCTTCGGGCCACGACGACGGAGCGGGCGATGGCCCTGGCTTTCGACGGTGGTGTGGCGGCCACGGCGGCATACGGTGGTGTGGCGGCAACGGTGGCCGGCAACAGCTGCCGACGGGCAGCAGCGGCGGAGCGTGTGGTGGGTGTTCCGCGCACACCCAACAGGGACGCCACACGCACTACACTACGCCGGGGACTGCGCTGCCGCCGTGGTGTGGCCTCCCAGCTGGAGCTGTCCTCTGATGATGGTAGAGTGGCTGAGCGACGACGACGGACCGGTGCCATTGGCGATTGTGAGAGAAGCAGACGAGATAAGATACAGGGAGGGAGGGGAAAATGCGACGCAGGACTCACCGGCCGTGAGGGTTTATATAGTAGGCTGGTAAGCATTGGGATATTGGGGGATTTCACTGAGTCGGGCGGGAAGCTTGCGCGGGAACCTGTGCGGTTGCGCGGGAACGGGCTCACCACCGTTTGGCCAAAAGAACGCCCCCGCACGTTGCTCAAGCTTGCGCTCGAAGTCGTCTGCGGCAGCGGGGTGACAAGACGTGTGAGAGGAGGACGAAAGGACACGTACACATACGGTTCATAAAAAAACATTTGCGATTTAATTACCTACTATACCCCCGTCCTGGTTTATAAGTAGGATATAATTAATAAAATACCAATGCATGTCGCCAAAGATTATATCATTGGATTCGTATTTGAACATAGTTTCCAATTATATAATTTTTATAACGTGCATTAACATTTTGTTGGTTAAATTTAAGGGCAAAGTATGGCACAGAATATAATGGGGACTAATAGACCAAGACGGAGGTAGTAGCACACGGGTGCTCTCTACGCAGCGATGCAACTGCCGACCGGCTTGTAGGCGATCATTCCCTGCGTGTTCAACTGCTCTATGCGTGTGGTTGCTCGCGGTTGAGGCGGCCGCAGCGCGCTCTGCTCGCGTCCCGCCGCGCGCTCTGCTCTCGCGTCCCTCCGGGCGCTCTGCCCTCCTCCCTCCACGCGCGCTCTGCTCTCGCGTCCCTCCAGCGCACGTTCACGTACGTTCGTGCTGCCATTATGCATGCGGTTGCGCCGGGCGCGACGCGACGATGCAGTTACCCGCTGCAAAAATTGCCATGCGGACGCGCCGAGAATCCATGCCGCTGGCCCCCATTTATTCCTGTGGCCATTGACCTTCATCTCTCGGGCCACACGACAAAATAAGCACACCCACGACGACACATACAGAGAGGACATCCAGCGGTTCCAATGGCGCTCCCCGTGGCTCCAATGGCACTCCCAGCGGCCGACGACGACAACGGGGGGCAGTTCACCACGCATCACATAGTGGACACCCACGTGAGGGGAAGGCCCTATCGGTGGTGTACACGAACGAGCCGGTCTCGGTGGAGAGCTCCATCCAAACTATGGAGCAGTTGCTTGCCGAGGACATGTACCAAGTGGTCGGCTTCGACCTCGAGTACACCATCGGTCGTGCCTGGCACGATCAGAAGGTTGTCGTCGCCCAGTTGTGCGTGCGACATGATGTACTCATTTACCACTACCACCTGGCCACAAGGCCTTGTGAGCGTTTCTCCAGGTTTATCAATAGCTCTGACTACAGTTTCGCTACGGTGGACACCACCAACAATCTAAAAGCGCTCAAGCTTTTGGGCTTGAAATGCCAGAATCTTGCCAACATCCAGGACCACTACAAGGTCTGGGGCAGCGACAACAACAAACAGAACTTCCTGGTTGACCTCGCCTCGGCCATCATCGACCCCTACTACATGAAGATGAAGGATGAGAGCAAGAAGGACAAGAAAGCCTAGCACAGTGTCTGGCATGAGAGACTGGATGAACAACACGTCAAGTACGTGGCCAAGGATGCGTACACTAGCTACGAGATGTACATGCGGATTGCTGACATGAGGTAGTGTCTTCTTCCTGCTCCGGACTAGGGATCGAGCCACAGAGCAGTGGCGGGAGCGTCACAAGAAGTAGATGACTAGATGATCGTTTCTCCTAGTTTAGAATGCATGCAATTGTTTATTGAGGTGTGTGCGAATGATTTGTATAGTCACTTATGTAATTGGATGTTTATTTCAGTTATATATATACATGTTATTCTTCTGTAGATAGAGCAAATCACACGGCTTATTAGCAGCAATCGTCTATGTTATTATTGGTCTTCGGACACATTTCTGATTATGGACCTGTTTGCCGCATATCACATACATCTTGTTTAGTTGAACCGTTTCTATTGTATTGCCTAATCACACACAGTTCATCCTAGTGAACTGTATGCCGTATATCGCACACACCTTGATCTGGCTGACCATTTCTATTGTGTTGCCTATTCACACACAGTTCATCCTAGTGAACTGTATGCCGTATATCGCACACGCCCTCATCTGGCTGCCGTTTCTGTTGTTCTGCCTCATCGCAAACAATTCTTCTGGATTAACCGTTTGCCATGCATCGCACGCACAACTCTAATCTGAACTGTGTTTGATGTCACCGCCATCGCAAACATTTTGCATCTTTTTTGATGGTTTTATTAGAGCACCATTTGTAATTAATGCATCGCACACAGTTTCGTCAAAGGGTCTCTGATCGTAGTGTCGCGTTAGCAGCATCCTGCAGTAGTGACCCCTCCCTAGATTATAAGGATTTCAGAGCCAGGACTTGTCCTGAATCTCTGGTTGTTTCATGATGCTAGTCCGCACTTACAGTATGGGGATGGTATCTAGATTTCTCAGATTTGAGCCATTTATCGGGTTATTCTTAAGACAGTGCATCTAAGTTGCATTTTCTTACTGCTGTTCTCAAGCAGCATTATTCAAGTTTCACTGCTTGAACTTCTTGTATACCGCTATTTTACCTAACTGCCTTGTGGCTAGTAGTATCATGTATCTGTACTGTAGCAGTGAACATAGCATAATTTTGTATAATTTGCATCATCAGTAACAACAGTTCTATGAGATGTTTGATGATTCTGCTAATATACGAGCTTAACGGAAGGTAACGGTGGCTTAATTAATCCTCTGCATTGCGATTTGCAGGCGCCACAGCACGGGAATCCTCTGGCTCCTGATCCCGTCGAGCACCACCAGCGATGCCGGCGCGACGCCGGCGGCGAGCGCGCTGCAGCGAGCTGGGAGGACGTCATGCAGTCCAGCACTTTGATCTGGACATCAAGTAGGCACTCGTGAGGCTCCCCAGGGAGGTGGTCAATGCCCGCAGCCAGCGCCTCAAGCGCGCCATGGACATCCATGAAGCACCAGTACATCCCTGACGACCTCTAGGTACGTCCCTTCATGCCATGATCTGGATGGATCTCACTCAATTCGCATGCGAGCGTGTTGTTTGTGCAGTGTGGATGCTTGGTCCTTGTGGAGATCGTCTAATAGTGTCGGTGTACTAAAGTTTGGGCCCCTTTGGTACCCCTTACTTGTGCGCGGGCAGTTGCAGCTGCACCCATGGCAGAGCTTGACGGGGACAGCTGGAGGCAAAATGCAAAACGACCAAGACGGCGTCCGAGCTAGTAATCAGAGAGCAGGAGACAAACTGAGCCCCCGTCAAGATTCTTGCCGGGGTGGTTTGCGAGCCCCGGCAAGCTCTGTGCCGGGATGGTTTGCGAAGCCTCAGCAAAGACCACCACCCTTGAGGTTGAGAGCTCTGACACCATCGACAATGTCAAGACCAAGACCCAGGGGCGCCAGTATGGTGGCATGCAGATCTTTGTGAAGAACAGAAGGCAAGGCCCCGACAAGATTCTTGCAGGAGGCGTTTGCGAAGCCACGGCAAGGCTCGCACACAGCAAGGTTCCGCCGCCCTGCCACCGCTCCAGCACAGCGACTAGCCTGCCAGCCAGGCAAGCGCCTGCGTGGTGGCATGCAGATCTTCGTGAAGATCCTGCCACCGCTCCAGCGCAGCGGCTAGCCAGTCAGCTTGGCATTTGCATGCCTCATCATCTTGGGTGCGTGTCGAGACAGGGTGAGGCGGCCACGGACGGGATGGGCTCTGTTTCCATTCCCGATAAAGTTAGGGACACGTAAACAGCGCGTTTAATGCGTTTGTCCTAAGACGTCAGTGATAAGCATGTCCACTGTAGCTACTTGACACCTCCTGTATGCCTGTACGCCACTGTGGTAGCCCCTTGGTATAAAAGGAGGCCCGAGGCGATACATGGGGGTACTTTTTGACTTTTGGAGCCCAGTTCGCATGCATAGGAACTAGCCGAAGTTCAAGAACACTGAATACAGTACAAGCAGGACTAGGGTTTTACGCTTCTCAGCGGCTCGAACCTGGGTAAAAATCCTTCGTGTTGATCGCTAGATTTGCTCTTTGCGCCCCCCTCTTCCCTGCCGAACCGTAGAAGGGATCCACCCGGTCCCATAGGTGTCATTTCCCTGACATCTTTGGCACGCCAAGTAGGGGGAAAGGGGTTGTGCAGACCTGATCTAGCAGTTAGCGCGTCAGTTTCTCGATCACCATGGCTCCCAAGAAGAAGACGATCACAGTGATCGGTTCGTCTGCGGCCAATTTGCCTGTGCCAGCACGGACGGGCGACGGTGTAGACGTGGATGGCGGTGGGGGTGCACATCGCGAGCATCCATGATGTTGCAGCGAGCGGAGCCAGGCAAGCGGTGTCACCCGCAGCCACGACGACGACCCGCGGGCCGCTGGGTCCGGGGACAGAGCCGTGCTGCCTACGGGCGGCGCAGCGACCTACAAGGCACCCTCGCCGACGCATGCGCCGCGGTCTTCCCAGGCCGTGCGTGACGAGCGGCACCGCAACGATGCGGACCCCGAGCGTCCCCACGGAAAGAGCCCTCAGCATCACTCTTGAGATGCACAGGGTCGGCATGCACGCCAAGATGCTGGTGGAAACGGCGCACGGCCGCGGAACCGTGACGGGGCTCCTTCTAACGCGGTTAGAAGTCCGAGCACCTCCCGTTCTTCGCGCCTGTCGCTGCCACCTACACCAGCCGAAGCGTTGACGCGAGCACAGCTACTCCTGGATTTCCCTCCCGGTGCGGAGAAGCAAGACGAATGGAGAGCTGTTATCCAGAGTCTCATCGGTCTCGCCAATAGAGATGGGCCGCAGCTGGCGGAACCTTCGCGGCGGCGGTCCACTGAGCCGGCGCGTGCCGATGGCGGAAAGAATGGAGGCGCTGTGACCACGGTGCACTCCCCTCCACCACGACGACAGCGGTCGCCAGCTCGGTGGGTCGATGCCTGCGACGACGGATCCATGGCGTCATCCGATCCACGAGCTCGCCGCGACCAACGTCAAGTTCTTCAGGAACGGGTCAAAGAAGACGCTCGAACTACCATCGAGCGGCGGCAGGAAGCGCGCCATCAATCAGATAGGCGTGCAGGGCCCACTGTAGAAAAGCCTGCGCCGGGGGATTCTGGTGACTTACCTTACGAGGTGGGTTGTCCAGCTTTTACCCGTGAGTTGCGGTGATTCCAGTGGCCCACTACCCGCACGTTCAAACCAGAGGTCCCGGAGAAATACGACGGCAAGGCTCATTCGTCTGAGTTCCTGAGAGTTTACACCATCGCAATGCAAGCTGCCGGGGCTCGCGACGGCAAGGTGCTCACCAACTACTTCCCATTGGTGCTCAAGCCCAATGTCAGGTCATGGTTGATGCACCTGCCAGTAGATTCCATCTCTTCTTGGTCGGATCTGTGCCACGAGTTTGTTGGCACCTTTACTGGAGGCCACCAAGCTCCTGGCCAGGCAAGTGACATACATATCATTCCCCAGAAAGATGGCGAATGCTTGCGCAAATACATACAGAGGTTCAGCTGTGTGCAGTACAACATACCAGATGTTCATCCTGCCGCTATTGTCAGCGCATTCCATCAGAATGTGCGCAACCACAAGATCCGCGAAGAGCTGGCAATGAAGACGCCGCCGCCCCGGCAAAGAAGGGCCGACAGCGTAATAGGAAGCGCAAGGGCAAAACCGTTCTTGCCGTCGAGGAATCCGGCAACTCCGGCACCGCCAAGAAGACCAAGGTTGACGACCCCGGCAAGGAGGTTGCCGGGTGCACTGCCTGCCAGGCCTTGGCGGCTGCCGACAAGCCAGAGGGCTCCGACAAGCAATATTGCAAGATCCACCGCACCAAGGGCCATGACCTCCAAAACTGCCGGCAAGTTGAGCTGCTCGTCGAGAGGCAGAAGGCCGAATATGAAAGGCGAGACAAAGAGAAGGGCCATGATAGTGCTGAGGGGTCTGGCAAGAAACGTGGTGGCCGAGGGGGCCGCCGTGGCAAGGGCAAGCAACAAGAGAGGCCTGCTCGAGGCCGTGATAAAAAGGAGGGGGATGATGACCACGAAGATGATGACGACTCCAGTGAGCATGAGTTTCAAAAAGCTACGGAGGCCATGTGCATTGATGGTGGCGCCTCGTTACATTCTTCTCACCGCCAACTTAAACAGTGGGCACGTGAGATTAATGCGACAGAGCCATCGATTGATGCCCAGAAACCAATAAAATGGTCCCGCACGCCTATCATTTATGACACCGAGGATCACCCTGATCGCACAACCGTGGTCGGGTGTTTGCCATTGTTGGTTACCCCAACAATTCAGAACCTCAAGGTGACAAGAATGCTAGTTGACGGTGGGGCTGGTCTGAACTTGATCTCGCCCAATGTGATCAAGAGGTTACAAATTCCCGACAAAGATCTCGAAGAGACGGCCACGTTTCAAGGGATCAATCCGGGAAGAAGCCAACCGAAGGGCAAGATCACACTACCAGTTACGTTTGGTGGTGAGCTGAACTATAGGATAGAGAAGATCATTTTTGATGTCGCCAAGATCCCGTTGCCGTATAATGGGATCCTTGGTCGTCCAGCACTGGCCAAGTTTATGGCAGCATCGCATTACGCCTACAACACGTTGAAGATGCCCGGCCCGATAACCATCATCACGGTCAACTGCGACAAGAAAGACGCGCTTATTTGCGCTGATCAACTCTACTCGGAGGCAATTGTAGCACCTGCCGCCAAGGCACTTGCTCCTGCTACTGGAGCTCCCGGGGAGGGGAGAAGACCGGCAAGACCCCTTGCACCGGCAAGACCTTTTGCGCCCACTCCGGTAAGCGCGCCTCCTCGGAATGCTGCGTTCTCGTCGAGGACGTGCCAGAGAGCTCCACCGGCAAGAGCAAGAAATCCAAGGCAGCCCCACCAGAGACTAAGAAGGTGCCCGTCAAGGAGGACGGCACGGGCGGAGCTTTCACTATAAGCTCCACCCTTGACAGCAAATAGGAAAGTGCGCTCATTGCCTTCCTGCGGGCGAATGTCGATGTGTTTGCGTGGCAAGCATCTGACATCCACGGCGTTCCCAGGGAGGTGATTGAGCACCATCTTGCCGTCTGTCCTCATGCGTGGCCCATCAAGCAGAAGGTCAGGAAGCAAGCCTTGGAGCGGCAAGAGTTTATTATTGAAGAGATAAGGAAGTTGGAAGCAGCAGGTTTGGTTAGGGGAGTGCTCCACCCAATGTGGTTGGCCAATCTGGTTGTGGTGCACAAGGCGAATGGGAAATGGAGGCTGTGCATTGATTATACAAATATCAACAAAGCCTGTCCAAAGGATCCTTTCCACTTGCCGCGCATCGACCAGGTCGTGGACTCCACGGCCGGGTGTGACTTGCTATCATTTCTTGACGCCTACTCCAGATACCACCAAATCTTCATGACAAAGGAAGATGAAGAGAAGACCGCGTTTATCACCCCATGTGGTACGTATTGTTTTATACGGATGCCTTTCGGGTTGAAAAGCGCTGGTTCGACGTTTGCAAGGGCGGTTCAGATTGGTTTTGAGCCCCAGCTACATAGAAATATGGAAGCTTATATGGACGACATAGTGGTCAAAACCAAGGACAGGGCAACACTGATACAAGATCTAGAAGAAACATTTGCAAATTTGCGCAAGATCAATCTCAAGCTCAATCCTGAGAAGTGTGTGTTTGGCGTCCCATCCGGCAAGCTTCTCGGCTTCTTTGTGTCTCAGCGTGGGATCAAGGCAAACACCGACAAGATCAAGGCAATTGAGCAGATTGAAGCACCAAAACGAGTCAAAGATGTGCGTCGACTTGCTGGCTGTGTTGCTGCTCTGAGTAGGTTCATTTCCAAATCTGCTGAGCACGCCCTGCCCTTTTTCAAGATCTTGAAAAAGGTAGGTCCAATGAAATGGACTCCGGAAGTCGAGGCAGCGCTGCAAGATTTGAAGAGGTACCTCTCCTCTATGCCAACACTAGTCGCGCCTAAGCCACAAGTGCTGTTGCTGCTGTATCTAGCGGCAACGAATCAAGTGGTCAGGGCTGCGCTAGTGGCGCAGAGAGAAGTTGATGAAGAAGTAGCGGCAGTGGCAAGACCATCAGATGACGAGCCGGAGCTCTCCCCAGCAGGGTATGGTGCCGGCAAGGCAAGACCCCCGGCAGGATCTGGTGCCGGCAAGGCAGGGCCCCCGGCAGAGTCTGATGCCGGCAAGGCGGAATCTGCGCAAGCAAATGAAGTGAAGCAGAAGAAGAAGATGGTGCAGCACCCAGTTTATTTTGTCAGCTCCCTTTTGTAAGGGGCTAGATCAAGATACTCCGGTGTGCAGAAGTTGCTCTTCGGCCTTCTTATGGCCTCGAGGAAGCTGCGCCACTACTTTCAGGCACATGAGATCACCATCATCACTCGCTTCCCATTGCAACGGATCTTGCACAACCCAGATGCAACTGGAAGGATTGTGGAACGGGCGTTGGAACTGTCAAGCTTTGGTCTCAGGTTTGAAAGCACTTCAATGATTCAGAGAAGAGCCTTAGCGGAATTCATTGCAGAATGGACCTCAACGCCCGACGAGGAAATTCAAGAGACCACTCTCCCCGGCAAGGAAATGAGCCATGACTGGATTATGTACTTTGATGGGGCTTTCTCGCTGCAGGGCGCCGGTGCTGGTGTGCTACTTATTGCACCCACCGGAGAGCACCTCAAGTACGTGGTCCAGATGCACTTTCCCCAGGAGAGATCAACAAACAACACTACGGAGTATGAGGGACTGCTTGCCGGTCTTAGGATCGCGGCAGACCTTGGCATTACAAAGCTCATCGTCAGAGGTGATTCGCAGCTTGTTGTCAAGCAGGTTAACAAAGATTATCAGAGCCCGTTAATGGAAGCTTACGTAGATGAAGTGAGAAAGTTAGAGAAGCGTTTTGACGGTCTGCAAGCAGAGCATGTTCCTCGAGCAAAGAACAGCATTGCTGACGACCTGTCAAAACGTGCTGCCCTCAAGTTACCTGTGGAACCAGGAACTTTTGTGCTCCGACTAAATCAGCCATCCGTTGAACCATCGACAGGACAGAATAAGCGAAGGAAGTTGAGCCCTGTCAAGTACTTTCCCGCCGAGCTCCCAGGAGCCGCCGGCAAGGAGGTTGCCGGGGACGACACCAAGCTTGCCGGGGGGCGACAGGCTCCGACAGGGCCTCAAGCCCTTGCCGTAGAGACAACTACTCCCATGGCAGAAGACACGCCTTTATCCTTGCCGTCGAGCCCCAAGCTCCAGCATGGGTACAGCACATCGTTCAGTTCCTCCAAACAGGGGAACTCCCCGAGGAACAAGAAGTAGCGGAGAAAGTAGCCCGTCGGTCTAACATGTACCAGTTTATGGACAATGTCCTATACAGAAAAAGACCGAACGGTGTGAAATTGAAGTGCACTCCTCAGGAGGACGGGCTGGAGCTGTTGGCAGAAATACATGGAGGCATATGTGGCTCCCACATAGGATCAAGAGCTCTTGCCGGCAAAGCATGCCGGCAAGGTTTCTTTTGGCCCACTGCTCTCCAAGATGCAACTGCACTAGTAACCAAGTGTGAAGCGTGCTAGTTCCATTCGAAGAAACTTTATCAGCCAGCCCAAGCTCTTCAGACGATCCCTCTTTCCCTTCCATTTTTGGTCTGGGGGCTCGACATATTGGGCCCCTTTCCCCGTGCTGTCGGGGGCTTTGAGTACTTGTACGTCGCAATCGACAAGTTCACAAAGTGGCCAGAAGTGGAAGTAGTGAGAACGGTGACATCACAGTCAGCCGTCAAGTTATTCAAAGGATTAGTTGGCCATTTTGGTGTACCAAACAGAGTAATCACCGACAACGGCACACAGTTCATGAGCCGCACCTTCATACAGTATATCCAAGACCTTGGCAGCAAAATCTGTTTTGCTTCTGTTGCCCATCCAAGAAGCAACGGCCAGGCGGAAAGGGCAAATGCTGAGGTGCTGCGGGGTCTCAAGACGAGAACTTTCGACAGGCTGCACAAGTGTGGAAGACGCTGGATTGATGAGTTGCCGGTGGTTCTTTGGTCAATCAGGACGACACCAAATCGAGCCACTGGCCAGACACCTTTCTCCCTGGTATACGGGGCGGAAGCAGTTCTCCCCACAGAAATCATATACGGGTCACCTCGAGTGCTCGCTTATGATGAGCTTGAGCAAGAGCAGCTACAGCAAGATGATGCTACGCTCCTTGAGGAAGATCGTCTTCAGGCTGCTATGCGAGCCGCGCGCTACCAGCAAGCCTTGCGCCGCTATCATAGCCGCAAGGTTCATGCCTGAAGCCTTGAGGAAGGCGACCTTGTTCTTCGGCGCGTTCAGTCCGCCAAGAATTCCAACAAGTTGACGCCAAAGTGGGAAGGTCCTTATCGGGTAATACGAGTCACCAGGCCCGGCGCGGTCCGCCTGGAGACCGAAGATGGCGTTCCAGTGAGCAACTCCTGGAATATCGAACATCTTCACAAGTTTTACCCATAAGGCGCCGTTGCCGGGACCCCCGGAAACCCCCTTTTGTACTAGCCTTGCCGGCAAGGCATATAACCCTATGTACAAAGCCAGGCGCAGACCCTGTGCGCAGTTGAATTAGTTTAAATATGTACAACTCTTGTTGATTTCCATGTTTATTCATATGCATGCATGTCCAGGATGCTGTACTATGTTCGTTTCCAGCAAGTACTGACGAACCACCAAGGTTCCATGTTCCTATTCTCTTCTTTCTTTTTTCTCAAAGGACAGAAGGTTCCCTCGCATGCAAGTTTGCCGGGAGGGATAGAGAGTGTGGGCGCCAACAGGCGACGTTCAAAGTAGCATCTTGCGGGAAAGAGCACAACAGCGAAAAGCTAAGTCGCAAAACCTTGAGTGGTTTTCTTTTAAATATAAAGTTATTTCCCTCGAATGGTTTTGTTTCTTGTGTGGAAAACCTGCACGCGAAGGAACCTCGTCGCAATTGGTTGCGCCCTTGCTCTGTTTCGAGTCCGCTCAGCAGTTCAAGTGGCTGCACTAAGAGCGGCAAGGTGTCTTGCCGGCAGCGACGCCCCCAGCAGGCTGCTAAGGATCCATTCCTCAAAGCCTCGCAGCAAGGGTGCGCGCACTGGCAAGCGCTTCCAAAAAAGCGTAGGGTGTATGCCATACAAGGAGGGATCAAACAAGGAAGATAGCATGCATTCGAATCAAAACACAGTAAGTTGTATCACGTCAATGATTGCCGCAGTTCTAACTTAAGATAAATTTTCTTGGGCACGAGTTCATAGCGGCAAGGAAAAGAGAAGCGCCTAGTCCCGGCGCTGGCCTTCCACCCTCTTGACTTCATCAACCATACTAACGATGGGCGGGACAAGCTCTTCAAGCGCCCTGTGGTCCACGTCCGCCGGCAAGCTGTCTTGACTAAGGTCGAGGCCAGGGTTCCTGTAGGCCACCTTGGTGAGCACCTTGAGAAGGACGCCCCGGCAAAGCTTGCGGGATTCATTGGCCAACTGGGTTGCTCGGCTGGAGTGGAGCAGCTTCAGGGCATCAAGGATAGCCTCAAAGAACATGGTCAGTCTGGCGCTCGGAGTCACCCTCTCCTCATGGGAGAACTTGAAACTTGGCATGCCCATGATGGACAGTTGCGTGGTGAGCCTTTCCGCAACATCAATGAGGCGCTCAGTCCAGATTTGCACGCCTTTCACATAGTCGTTGTAGGTGGCAGCGGCACTCTCAAGCAGTTGCTTCTCCTCGTGGAGGTCCTTGGCCAGGGTCTTTTCACGGGTCCTGCTGCCCTCAAGGGACTCCTCCAGAGTGGTCAGCTTCAGCTTCAGATCGGCAATGGAGTCGTTGGTGGCAGAGATCTATTGGGTCTTATCGGATATGGTGGTCTGCAACTCCGCCAAGATATAGGCAGTTTTGTCCCTGTCGCTCTTGAGCGTCGACACCACCTTGCCGAGCTTCTCCAGATCTAGCTCCAGCTTCTCCGCCTTCCTGGCCAGCTCATTATTAGTGGCCTCTGCAGCCTCGGCAGCATTGTCGGCCTCCTTTAACTTCCCGGCATGGTCTAGGACCAGGGCGTCAAGCGCCTTCCTGTGCTCCTGCTCCAGCCCTTGGGTCCGCTGCGCGATGAGCTTTTCAACTTCTTCATCCTTGCCACGGAGCTTGGCGGCAAGCACATCCTCGCGAGCAGCGAGGTCCTCTTCGTGAGCATCGAGCAAGACAAGGCGTTCCCTTAATTGAGCATCTTCCTTGGCGGCCTCTTGAGCAGCCTCCTCCTGTGCCTTCTCAATATCGGACTGCCTCAGAAGGAGCTCGTTCCAATGCTGGCTCAGCTGCTCCTCACTAGTCCTCAGCTCTTGCCGGGCCTCGGTGAACTAGACCTGCATCTGCTCGACACGCTTTCGGAAGTCTGCCTCCGCCGCGTCAACAACCGCCGCCCTGGAGTCCAGTTTCTCCTTACGGGCACGATGGAGCACCTGGAGCTTTTGAAAGTTGTCGCTCATGGCCTGGAGGAGCTGGTCTTCTTTAGATCCGCTGCTGCTGGCGCTCGGCTCATCAACAACCTTGAGCCCGGTAGCGGCGATGACTTCTTCATCGAAAGCCCCTCCCCTCGGTTGGCGCTCCGGTGGTTGCCGTCCCCGAGATGCTGACGAACAGGTTATCGCCAATCTTCAGATATCTGCTCGAGGGGGGCTTCGGATGTCGACGGTTGGTCCTCGACCACCGTCTCCCCAGCAACTGGGGGCTCCAGGACCGATGCAGCACCAGGCGCTCCTGCGACAAGAATGCCGTCAGTTCGGTCGTCGGTCTCCTTGCCGGCCTCCCCGGCAGACCCCTTGGCAGCCTCTTCGTGCGCGTCCTTGGCGGCCTCGTCGGCAGTGACTTTGGCGGCTTCGGCGGCAGCATCCTTGGCGGTCTCCGCGATGATGGCGTCAACGTCCATCTGATCCACCACGGGCAGATTTAAAAGCCAAGGAGGAGAAACAAGATGAAACCAAGAATAAAGCTCAAAGTAGAAAGAAAAGAGAGGAAGATCATACAGCAAGAATGGCGAGTGTTTGAAAGCGAGTGGCGTACCTGTGGCAAGTGCGTGGGAGGTGGCCCCCTCCCCAGCAACATTCGTTGCCGGTATGGAGCTGTCGGCGCCTGTGCTCACCGGCTACTCCTCCACGTGCGTAGGCTCGTCGGTGGAAGCCCTTGCCGGGGATCCCTCCCCGGGTGGTGTGGTTGACGGAGGAGGCATGTCGGGGGTGGCCCTCAGTGGCCCCTCCTATTGCCGTTCTCCTCCTGCGAACCCGGCAAGGTTAGCAGTGAAGATGTACACCCCAACACCCGCCAGCAGGAAATGAGTAACGGACTCACGCTGGGGGCTGAGTCGGGGGCTGCGTCGTGGGCTGGGATCCGGGCTGATTGTGATCGTCTCCGGCGCACCTGAGGTGCTTGCCGGGGGCTCATCGCCCGTCGAGGTTTTGGCCTTCTTCACTATCCTCTGCGCCAACGTCTCCGTATCTCTGCAGAGGCAGGCCAAAGCAAGATCGAATGAGATAAGGTAGCAAAACAGGGACTCAAGAGATGAAGAAAGCAGTAAGGCACTTACTCTTCTTCTTGTTCTGGCCTCTTCTCCCTCCTCAGGCTAAAGGAGGAAAGGTCAAAGTCGGCCTCTGGTATGATGTCCGTGCGAGGGGGGGAGATGGAGACCTGGGCCGCTTGGCTGTGGCAGAGGCGGCGGCTGCTCTTTCCTTTGCTGTCGCGGTCGTGCGCCTCGTCTGGCGCACAAGTTGCGGCAGGGCCTCTTGCCGCTGCGCAGCTTTGCCGGTCGCCCCCTTGATGGGGACCTCTTCGCGTGAGAAGGTTTGCTGGACTGGCTCGACAGAATCAACCCGTCGGAGGACGCGTTTCTTCTTCCCCGGGACCGGGGGCTCCTCGTGCGGCTCCTCTTCAGCTGCCTCTTCAGCCGTTTCCTCGGCTGTCCCCTCGGCAGAAGGACCTCCGGCAGCGGTGCCGCTGTGTTCCCCGGCAGGTTTCCCCCGCTCGGCAAAATCCTCCTCTGCGTTGGTTTCGTCTTCCACAAAGCCAACGCTGCCGGCCTCCGCGGCAAGGGCTGCCTCTTCCGCCCTGCTGGCAATGTATGCCATCTCTTCATCGGTGGTGGGGCGGATGAGCCGCGTTTCTTCCCGGACGGCCCTCTCTGACAAATTGTCGAAGAACTCTTGCACCCGCTCCGTGTCTGGCTCGGCCCAGGTTTGATCAAGGCCGTGGGTGTTGAACACCGGCATCATGGCGATGATTGAGGTCAGGGCGGAGTTGTTGCACAAGGGGATCACCCCCGCCGGCAACCTGAACAGCTTGTCGGTCTTGTCGGCCTTGCTAGTCTTGTCGGCCTTGAGCTGGAACAACTTTTGGCAAAGAGCCGCGTTCTGCATCACCGTAAAGTTGTGATTCAGGCCGGGGCGCAGCCTCATGATATTTGTCGCGTTCTGGAACTCCCAAGCTGGCCTCCCCTTGTTATGCAAAGGGGCGATGCGGCGGCGGAGGAAGTCGGCCCCAACCATCTCGAGCATGAGCCTGGCGGCTTTGAGGCGATAAATTCTGGTGGTTGCGACTGTGAGCTTCCCGTCTTGAGGATCGAGGTCGCCCCAGTTGCCGCCACGGACCAATTTTGTCTGCCGGGGCATACAGAATCGCTGCGGGTCCTTCTCCATGATCCAGCACCACTTGCCCCGCCATTCTTCCCAGTTTTCCTTCTGGGTCCCGTCCGGGTATGACTGCTTGGCCAATGCCCTTGGGATCCAGGCGACGCAGCCAGAAAGAGCCCCTCCGGGCTAGATGCAAGGGATGAAGTAATGGCGGAAGAGTGCCGTATTGGGGACCACCCCGGCAAAGTTCTCGCAGAGGTGGGCGAAGATGGCCATACACGCCACGGCGTTCGATGTGAAATCCAAAAGATGGAAGCCAAAGGTGTACATGATATCGTTGAAGAAATCCGAAAATGGGGGGCAGAGCCCGCAATAGAGGTAATCAACGAAGAAAGGAAATTTATCTGGGGCAAGTACGGCGCAATAAGAAGGGATGACGCGGGTGGCGGGATGCCCCGTCGTCTCCCTCCCCCACATGCACAGGTAACGGTCCTTGAGCACGCGCGCGTCGAGCGTCGGGGCGAAGACGACATGCTCCTTCCGCATCTTCGCTAGCTCGCTCTCCGGCACCTCTTCTCCCTCGCTCACCTTGGACGCTCCCTTGCCCTTGCTCGTTTTGGGCGCTATTGCAGCCAAGGGAGGGCGGGGGATCGAGAGCGGTAAGGGCGCGGTGGCGGACGGAGGAGGAAGCTCTGGTCTGGGATCGAGGAAGAAGAAAGGGACGATGGTTCCTAGATTGGGAAAGGCAAAGGGGGGTAAATGAGTAGCGCCCCTGCGGATTCCTCTTTTTATGGGGAAGGCGCGGGGCTGCCTCTTTACTGTTCGATGTGAAGGCGTTTTCGCAGGCGTGCTGCGACCATTCCACGCACGACCCCCACGTCGCGCACTCAATGCGGATTGTGGCGAAGCGCGACAGACGAGATGATTATAGCAGTTAACCCCCGCCACGTATGCCCGCACACTGTTTGGGCCTAGCCCAACAACGCGTCATGCCCGCGTGTGTGGCCCAGGCCCGGGGGCTCCTGTCGGTGTACTAAAGTTTGGGCCCCTTTGGTACCCCTTACTTGTGTGCGGGTAGTTGCAGCCACACCCGTGGCAGAGCTTGACGGGGACAGCTGGAGGCAAAATGCAAAACGACCAAGACGGCGTCTGAGCCAGTAATCAGAGAGTAGGAGACAAACTGAGCCCCCGGCAAGATTCTTGCAGTGGTGGTTTGCGAGCCCCGGGAAGCTCTATGCCGGGATGGTTTGTGAAGCCTCAACAAAGACCACCACCCTTGAGGTTGAGAGCTCTGACACCATCGACAATGTCAAGACCAAGATCCAGGGGCGCCAGTATGGTGGCATGCAGATCTTTGTGAAGAACAGAAGTCAAGGCCCCGACAAGATTCTTGCCGGGGGCGTTTGCGAAGCCACGGCAAGGCTCGCACATAGCAAGGTTCCGCCGCCCTGCCACCGCTCTAGCACAACGACTATCCTGCCAGCCAGGCAAGCGCCTGCGTGGTGGCATGCAGATCTTCATGAAGATCCTGCCAGCCAGGCACAGCGACTATCCTGCCAGCCAGGCAAGCGCCTGCGTGGTGGCATGCAGATCTTCATGAAGATCCTGCCACCGCTCCAGCGCAGTGGCTAGCCAGTTAGCTTGGCATTTGCATGCCTCGTCATCTTGGGTGTGTGTCGAGACAGGGTGAGGCGGCCACGGACGGGATGGGCTCTATTTCCATTCCCGATAAACTTAGGGACACGTAAACAGCGCATTTAATGCGTTTATCCTAAGACGTCAGTGATAAGCATGTCCACTATAGCAACTTTACACCTCCTGTATGCCTGTACGCCACTGTGGTAGCCCCTTGGTATAAAAGGAGGCCCGAGGCGATATAGGGGGGGACTTTTTGACTTTTGGACTTTTGGAGCCCAGTTCGCATGCATAGGAACGAGCCGAAGTTCAAGAACACTGAATACACTACAAGCAGGACTAGGGTTTTATGCTTCTTAGCGGCCCGAACCAGGGTAAAAATCCTTCGTGTTGATCGCTAGATCTGCTCTTTGCGCCCCCCTCTTCCCTACCGAACCGTAGAAGGGATCCACCCGATCCCATAGGTGTCATTTCCTTGACAAATAGACGCAGTTACTCTATGTTAATATTACGATAATGGAGTAGTGCATTCCGGTTGAACATGTGTTCTAGATTTTTTTTGCTGGTAAACATGTGGTCTAGATGATTCTACCTTGTTGTTTCTGATGTTACATTTGGTTTATCTATGCTGCATTACAAATTTGCAATGATGTTTATTGCCTAAGAAACCAGCAAATTAGAGGCCTGAGATTTCAATAGTTTGTAGGAGAAACCAATGAATTCAGATTTGAGTGAGAAATCTATTATGGTTTCAAATAGATAGGTTTATTTTTTTGAACTATACATAGATTTGTAACAATGAGCATAGGTGGTTATAGGTTGATGTGATGATGAATATAAATATTAAGAAGTGCTCATGCATGGCGGTATACCAGATACCATTGTTTTCACTGTTTTATTAATGTGCCTTTGCTGAATCTTCGGTTTATACATGTAAATTATACATTGTCAGCTATTGAATACTTTTTAATTATTGAACGAACTCATACTGGTTAGTGTTGGCCATATGCAAGTAAACTGGATACCCACCAGACTAACTATTTCCCAAAGTTATAGGGATACATTCTGTACTACACTGCTAATGCTTATCCGAGTTCGTTGTTTTATGTTCATGGTAACTAAATGTTGACATATTAGCTAATTGTGTACCTAAATATGACCCAGGTACAATGGATACAGCAAGCTCATCCTCCTCAATCCCTAGCTACTGCTCGACTGCCAAAGTGCATACTCCCTCCAGTTCCTGGAGCATCTGGACCTCTTATTGTAGTAGGTGGTATGCTTGATGCGTGTATCTCCATCTCTTTACTGTTTTGCTAGAACCATAAATCCTGATGCATGATGATCATGGTCTGGTTTGTTAGATCTATTCTGCTGGTGCTTAAAATTTGACATGCCTGGATTCTGAATGAACTCGTTCTTACAGTTCTTTTCATTTCTATGATCAATTTAGAGAGTTGCACATGTCAGTATATTATAACAAAAAAATCCAAGCTAGTGAGAACATTTTAGTCACTCCATGAACACATACTAGTTAGTGTTAGTCATACTATTTATGTACATGGCATTTGCTGTCAATTCTTGATTATAAAGTTATTGGATCCCTCATTGGCTACTGTTTGATGTTCTGTACATATTCTTATTCTTATATGTTCATTCTTATTTTTTGCACAGGTGAAGTGCGAATCCATGTCCGAAGCTGTGAAGCATATCAGCAAAGAGTAGAATATTATGTGTTGTAATTGTAGGCAGTAGTAGGCATATCTGGGTTGTAATATACTGTAACGATTGTAATAGATTAATGTAGTATTGTTTTGGACCAATTTCATTTGCTCTCTGGTCTGTTCGAAACAATGATTGTGTATGTGATTTGAATACCCATGAAATGGAAACCTAACAAGTGGGTCCAAGTTATAATGGTTGTTTGACAAATTTTGAAATTTCTGATGTGTGGGACCAATTTTGAGATAAGCATGACAAGTGGGACCAATCTGACTGGTGGGACCAGCTGCAAAATAAAATGGCTGAAAATAGAAAATCTGTAGACTGTAAAAGGCTGCATCCTAGAATATAAAAGGCCGAATTGTTTGGCTAGGACCATGTAGCTAGCGAAATTAATAGAAAAAATATTTATTAAAAAGGCTGAATTAATGGGCTCGGTCCATATAGACACCGAATTGGACCAGGCTGATTCTTATCAACGACCAATTCAATTAGTCGCAATTTTGCCATGTCAGCTTGCCATGTTGGATCCGACGCGGCTTGGGCAGACAACCAGCGACCAAAACAAAAGGTCGTAGGACCAACGACCTTTTGTTTTGGTCGTTGGCTTCTACGACCTTATCACAAAAAAGGTCGTTAAGTTTCATTAAAGAGGGTCAGCTTTTGACCAATTGTTTTTGGTCATAAAAAGGTCACAAATGAAAAACAATGACCATTCAGCGACCAATAGTGATGGTCCCAAGTTGACATATTTCTTTTCGTGGTGGCCCCCTCTGGTATTTCTTTTCTCCAATATTTTTTATATATTCCAAAATAATTCTTCGCAAAATTTCAGCTCATTTGGAGATGTGCAAAATAGGTATCTCTGACATAGCTTTTTCAGGTCGAGAATTCCAGCTGCCGGTATTCTCTCTCTTTATGTAAACCTCACATATTATGAGAGAAAAGGCATTAGAATTACTCCATAAAGTGTTAAAATGCATAAAAACCCTATAAATAACAGTAAGAAAACATGATGCAAAATGGATGTATCATGGGCCCCTCGGGCATCGTCTCGAGTTGATTCTTTTTCCGAAAAATCACATATATTCCAAAATAAATCTCCGTAATTTTTTATCGCGTTTGGACTTCGTTTGATATGGATATTCTGCAAAACAAAAAACATGCAACAAACAAGAACTGGCACTGGGCACTTGATCAATATGTTAGTCCCAAAAATAATATAAAATATTGCCAAAAGTATGTGAAAGTTGTAGAATATTGGCATGGAACAAAAAAAATTATAGATATGACGGAGACGTATCAACCGCCACCCCTGGTTGCTTGTTTTCCAAAACCTCATAACACTTGCAGTGACTCCTTGGGGCACAAAGCAGCGGGGCGACGGCATGCAGACTAGTGGGGATGGAGGCATGGTTCATGTGGGTCTCATGGGAACCTGAATCCCAAGTCGGATGATTAGTTAAAGGGGGTTGATGCTGAGATGGACGAAGCAGATCCTAGTAGAAAATGATTGTCGAAACAGATCGTTGAACCTGCAGTTGCACATACTATTATGGGCGTGGAGCTAGTCCCGGTAGTTGGAGGCAAAGAGGGTGATGCTACTATTCCCTCTAGCCCACCACCGAAGCAGGATCAGAAGAGGAGCAAGGTAATGCAAGGTTTGGCAATTGCAACAGACTAAGTCAAATGATAAGAAGCTATCTGCCTCTGGGAAACCTATTGAAGCAAGATCAGTGGCCTCCCCGGTGGAGGACCGCCGGGCGCAATGAATCTAGTATGCTAGAACTTTCGAGGAATAGGCAACGCGCTGATAGTTCAATAGCTCTACGATATCTCAATAAAGTTTGCCCATAAAGTGCTATATATCGTAGATACCCGAATGTCCATCTTCTATGGGGAAGCTCAAAACCACTTGAGGTACAAAACATGGGACACCATGAAAAATCTGGCTACTTTGAACAATCTAGCATGGCTGTGTCTCGGGGAATTTAACGAGGTGCCGCACTATGACGAGCATGACAGAGTTGGCCAGGGAAGTCAGAGTCATATTCTAGGTTTCCGTGATGCGGTTGATATTTGTGGACTGGTAGATCTCGGCTTGTAGGGGAGACCCTAGACTTTCAAGAAGAAAGTTGTGTGTGGGACATTCACCAAAGTCCGTCTAGACAGTATGCTAGGGTCGGCGGAATGGTGCGCATAGTTCCCACTGGCAACAGTGGAACTCTTGACGGTAGTGACGTCGGACCACTCGGCATTACTTCTTAAGTTGGACTCGTTGGCTCCAAGTAAAAAAGCAAAGAAAAGATTACAGTATGAGGTGATGTGGGACTCTCACCCTGATCTGAAGCAGGGCGTTGATTTTGCATGGAATATGAATGGACACGATCCTACGACCAGTGATGTTCGAGCTGAACTTGTGTCGCTAGCAAGTGACTTGGGAGAGTGGAGTCAGTGCACCTTTGGAAGCGTCAGAGGAGAAATAAATAAATTTAAAAGTGAACTTGAGAAGTTGAGAAGCGACCCAGCTAGGTCTGGTCCAACACATGCTGAGATTAAAACAAATCATGGACTCATTGCTACTCCTGAAGGAGGTGTTGGTGTACCGCAGCAGCAAAAAGTATTTCCCTCAGTTAAGAACCAAGGTTTATTGAACCAGTAGGATGCACCACACTAACAACGTTAGCAGCACCTGCACACAAACACAACAAATGCTTGCACCCAACAAAGGCAAGGAGGTCATCACTCCCCTTTTTTTGCCAGTTACAAGATTAAAAGTAGATAGTGATAATGATAGCAAAGATAATGATAGCAATTGTAGGAACTTGCAAATTAATTGAGAATGGACCCGGGGACCATAGGTTAACTAGTGGCATCTCTCTCTAAAGCAGAATAGTGAAGGGTAAACAAATTACTATGGGGCAATTGAAAGAATTGCGCATATTTATAATTGTGATCATTCTTGGAATAATCATTACATAGGCATTACATCCATGATGAGTAGGTCGTTAAGCTTACTGACATCTACTACTATTACTCCACCCCAAAGACCGCTATGCAACATGCATCTCAAAATATTAAGTTCATAACAAACAGAGTAACGAAATAAGCAAGATGACATAATGTAGACAAAATAAGATCAATCAATATGAATAAACCCCATCATTTTATCCTTAATAACAACAATACAAATATGTGCCCTTATCCTTTCTGTCACTGGACAAGATGTAACACCCCGGTAGCTCAGCTATAGTGATCACACACTAATGGTGCCATGTCATCGCAATTAATTTGCTAAACCTCAATTTGATCCAAACCGAGTTCAAATTCAAAATTTAAAATAAAGACAAAATAATATTTATTCAAACAACAAAATAAAAATGTCCATTGTATCACAAATAATCAATGAGTAATTGTCATGGTGAAACCAACTTTTTATAAAGTGTTTATGTGCCCTAAACTAATTAAAATAGTGGCTAAAGCAATAATTTAAATGCCTTTTAAATTACAAAATTACCAACTATTTTATTTAAATACCAAACCATTTTATGGCAGTGCTCAATATTGCAAAGTATTTATGTGTCACAATTCCATATTTTATAGAAGTATTTTGTGGCCTAACAATTTGCAAAACAGAAAGGATTAATGAAATTAAAAGAAAAACTAAAAGAAAATAGAAAAAGAAAAGAGTCAGGCCAGGTGGGCCTTAGCCCACCCAGCCGGCCCATGTGGCCCAACTAACCCCCTTCCCTTGTCTTCTTCCCTCCGCTACATGGGAAGGGGAGGTGGACACCCCCGATGACCGCCACGGCCACGGCCATCGCCATGGCGGCCATCTCCCGTCTCCCTCGGGGCTATAAGGCAGCCCCGACGCCCCCCTCTCTCCACTGACGAACCCTAGTTTTTCCCTCCTCCTCTCCCCTCTCCAGATCCCCTTCACCCGAGCGCCTCCTGTCGCCGCCGTCGGCCTCCACCACGAGGACCGCCGCCCGTCCCTCTGCGGCGCGTCCCCGGCCTCCTCGAGACCTCCCCGAGCTGCTCCTCACATTCGCTGTGAGCACCTGCACTGATTCCCCTGTCCCCCGCTCTCTGAACTCGTCGCGCCCGCAACCTCCCGTATGTGTGCATCCGCCCGCTACCGCGTTTGCCCCTGCTGCTCCCGCTACTGCTTGCTGCTGCGCGGCTGCTGCCGCAGCCGCCCACTGCCGCTGTTGACACCGGCTGCCGCGCCCGCCTCGCCGCGCTCGCGTGCTGGCGCCCATGGCTGCGCGCGTGCCCAGGCAGCCTCGCGCCCGCCCGCGGTGGCCTGCTGCTGCATCCGGCGACCGCATGCTGCTGCCGCTGCCCTACACATCCGCGTGCACGCCCGGGCCACCCCCTGCTCGCGCCATCCGCCCTGCTACCCTCGTCCCCGATGCCCAGGCCATGCCCTCTGCCTCCCATGCGGTCACTCTGTCGCCCGTACCTGCTCCACGCGCCCCTTGGCCGTCGTTGCCGCGCTCGCCATCGCCGAGCCGCTCGCTACCGCATCTGCCTGCCCGCCGCGCTGGCCATGCCTGGCCCGCTCCCCCGCTGCCGCTCCCCTTCCACTGTCGGCCCGTCCGCGCCAGCCAATGCTCTGCCGCCCCGCACCCCGTCGCCTGACCGCGCGCTCGCCTCCGGCCGTCGGTGCGGCCGCTGCCCTGTCGCGCCTGCCAGCAGCAGCTACTGCTGGCCGTGGCCGCCGTTGTGCGCGCCCAGCCACCGTGGCCGTCCTGGGCCTCTGTTTGGTGAGGCCCCGACCGATTCGGTTTAGTGGGGAGTAAGCCCCCTCATTAGCAATTAACCCTGGTTGAAAATCCTAAACCCCCCACCCCTGTTAAATAACTTGTTTTAAACATGTGTGTATGACCTATGGACCCACCCTCTCTATTTAACCCATTTACAATTAATTAAAATCTGTTAACAGGTTGAGTCAATGACAGCTGGGTCCCACTGGACCCAGTTGACTACTGCTACTTCTTGAGCGTGCGTTAGTTTTTCCCTTGAAGAGGAAAGGGTGATGCAGCAAAGTAGAAATAACTATTTCCCTCAGTTAGAGAACCAAGGTATCAATCCAGTAGGAGGTACAAGCAAGTCTCCAATCTATGCACCTGTACAAACAATCAAACACTTGCACCCAACACGATAAAGGGGTTGTCAATCCCTTCACGGTCAATTGCAAATGTGAGATCTGATAGAGATAGGTATAAATGATTTCTAAAACGTAAAACAAAGTAAAAACAAATAAATTGCAGCAAGGTATTTTTGGTTTTTTGGTTAATAGATCTGAAAATATATGATGGAAAATAGACCCGAGGGCCATATGTTTCACTAGAGGCTTCTCTCTTGAAAGAAAATAATACGGTGGGTGAGCAAATTACTATCGAGCAATTGATAGAAAAGAGCAAAGTTATGACGATATCCAAGGCAATGATTATGAATATAGGCATCACGTCCATGTCAAGTAGACCGACTCCTGCCTGCATCTACTACTATTACTCCACACATCGACCGACTCCTGCCTGCATCTAGCGTATTAAGTTCAAGCGAACAGAGTAACGCTTTAAGCAAGATGACATGATGTAGAGGGATAAACTCAAGCAATAAGATGAAAACCCCATTTTTTAACCCTTGATGGCAACAATACAATACGTGCCTCGCTACCCGTACTATGTCACTGGGTGAGGACACCACAAGATTGAACCCAAAACTAAGCACCTCTCCCATTGCAAGAAAAATGAATCTAGTTGGCTAAACCAAACTGATAGTTCGAAGAGAAATACAAAGATATCAAATCATGCATATAAGAATTCAGAGAATACTCAAATAATATTCATAGATAATCTGATCATAAATCCACAATTCATCGGATCTCAACAAACACACCGCAAAAGAATATTACATTGGATAGAACTCCAAGAACATCGAGGAGAACTTTGTATTGAAGATCAAAGAGAGAGAAGAAGCCATCTAGCTACTAGCTATGGACCCGTAGGTCTGAGGTAAACTACTCACGCTTCATCGGATGGGCAATAGAGTTGGTGTAGATGCCCTCCGTAATCGAATCCCCTCCGGAAGGATGCCGAAAAAGGCCCCAAGATGGGATCTCACAGGTACAGAAGGTGACAGCGGCGGAAAAATATTTTGGTGGACGCTTCTGGTCGTTTGGGAATATTTCTGAATTTATAGGCCAAGAATTAGGGTTGGAGGACTCCCGGGGGCCCACAAGCCAGGGGACGCCCCCCTAGGGCACGCCCTGAGGGCTTGTGGAGCCCTCGGGACTCTTCTGCCTTCCTCTCCAAGTCCTACGTGTGTCTTCTGGTGCAAGAAAAATCATCGCGAAAGTTTTATTCCGTTTGGACTCCGTTTGATATTCCTTTTCTGTAAAACTCAAAAACAAGGAAAAAACAGAAATTGGCACTGAGCTTTAGGTTAATAAATTAGTCCCAAAAATAATATAAATAGCATATTAATGCATATAAAACATCCAAAACAGATAATATAATAGCATGGAACAATAAAACATCCCCAAGCTTAATTCCTACTCGTCCTCGAGTAGGTAAATGATAAAAACAGATTTTTTGATGTGGAATGCTACCTAACATATTTATCCATGTAATTTTCTTTATTGTGGCATGAATATGTTGGAAATATGCCCTAGAGGAAATAATAAAATGGTTATTATTATATTTCCTTGTTCATGATAATTGTCTATTGTTCATGCTATAATTGTATTAACAGGAAACCGTAATACATGTGTGAATACATAGATCACAGCATGTCCCTAGTAAGCCTCTAGTTGACTAGCTCGTTGATCAATAGATGGTTATGGTTTCCTGACCATGGATATTAGATGTCGTTGATAACGGGATCACATCATTAGGAGAATGATGTGATGGACAAGACCCAATCCTAAGCATAGCACAAGATCGTATAGTTCGTTCGCTAGAGCTTTCTGTTGTCAAGTATCATTTCCTTAGACCATGAGATTGTGCAACTCTCGGATACCGTAGGAATGCTTTGGGTGTATCAAACGTCACAACGTAACTGGGTGACTATAAAGGTGCACTACAGGTATCTCCGAAAGTGTCTATTGGGTTGGCACGAATCGAGACTGGGATTTGTCACTTCGTATGACGGAGAGGTATCTCTGGGCCCACTCGGTAATGCATCATCGTAATGAGCTCAATGTGACAAAGGAGTTAGCCATGGGATCATGCGTTACGGAACGAGTAAAGAGACTTGCCGGTAACAACATTGAACAAGGTATAAGGATACCAACGATCGAATCTCGGGCAAGTAACATACCGATGGACAAAGGGAATTGCGTACGGGATTGATTGAATCCTCGACATCGTGGTTCATCCGATGAGATCATCGTGGAACATGTGGGAGCCAATATGGGTATCCAGATCCTGCTGTTGGTTATTGGCCGGAGAGATGTCTCGGTCATGTCTGCATGGTTCCCGAACCCGTAGGGTCTACACACTTAAGGTTCGGTGATGCTAGAGTTGTTATGGGAAATTTTATGTGGTTACCGAAGGTTGTTCGGAGTCTCGAATGAGATCCCGGACGTCACAAGGAGTTCCGAAATGGTCCGGAGGTGAAGAATTATATGTGGGAAGTCCAGTTTCAGTCACCGGAATAGTTTCGGGGGTTATCGGTATTATACCGGGACCACCGAAAGGTGTCCGGGGGTCCACCGGGTGGGGCCACCTGCCCCGGTGGGCCAAGTTGGCTGAGCAAGGGAGGGAACCAGCCCCTGGTGGGCTGGTGTGCCCCCCAAGGGGCCCAAGGCACCTAGGGTTGGAAACCCTAGGGTGTGGGGGCGCCTCCCACCTTGCTTGGGGGGTAAGTTCCCCCCCCCTTGGCCGCCGCCCCCCCCCTTAGATGGGATCTAAGGGGGCCGGCCCCCTCTCCCCTTTGCCCTATAAATAGAGGGGGGGTGGGAGGGCAGCAGCACCCCTTCCCTGGCGCAGCCCTCCCCCTCTCCAACACCTCCTCCTCCTCCGTAGTGCTTCGCGAAGCCCTGTCGGAGAACCACAAGCTCCACCACCACGCCGTCGTGCTGCCAGAGCCCTCCCTCAACTTCTGCTCTCCTCTTGCTGGATCAAGAAGGAGGAGACGTCCCCGGTATGTACGTGTGTTGAACGTGGAGGCGCTGTCCGTTCGGCACTAGATCGGATCTTCTGCGATTTGAATTGCTGCGAGTACAACTCCATCAACCGCGTTCTTGTAACGCTTCCGCTTAGCGATCTTCAAGGGTATGAAGATGCACTCCCTCTCTCTCGTTGCTAGCATCTCCTAGATTGATCTTGGTGATACGTAGGAATTTTTTTGATTTACTACTACGTTCCCCAACAGTGGCATCATGAGCTAGGTCTATGCGTAGATTCTTTGCACGAGTAGAACACAAGTAGTTGTGGGTGATGATTTGTTCAATTTGCTTACCGTTACTAGTCCTATCTTGATTCAGCGGCATTGTGGGATGAAGCGGTCCGGACCGACCTTACACGTACGCTTACGTGAGACAGGTTCCACCGACTGACATGCACTTGATGCATAAGGTGGCTAGCGGGTGTCTGTCTCTCCCACTTTAGTCAGATCGGATTTGATGAAGAGGGTCCTTATGAAGGGTAAATAGCAATTGGCATATCACCGTTGTGGCTTTTGCGTAGGTAAGAAACGTTCTTGCTAGAAACCCATAGCAGCCACGTAAAAAATGCAACAACAATTAGACGACGTCTAACTTGTTTTTGCAGGGTATGCTATGTGATGTGATATGGCCAAAAAGGATGTGATGTATGAGATTGATCATGTTCTTGTAATAGGAATCACGACTTGCATGTCGATGAGTATGACAACCGGCAGGAGCCATAGGAGTTGTCTTAATTTATTCTATGACCTGCATGTCAATGAAAACGCCATGTAATTACTTTACTTTATTGCTAACCGGTAGCCATAGTAGTATAAGTAATAGTTGGCGAGACAACTTCATGAAGACACAATGATGGAGATCATGGTGTCATGCCGGTGACGATGGTGATCATGCCGCGCCTCGAAGATGGAGATCAAAAGCGCAAGATGATATTGGCCATATCATGTCACTTTATGATTTGCATGTGATGTTTGTCATGTTTACATCTTATTTGCTTAGAACGACGGTAGCATAAATAAGATGACCCCTCACTAAAATTTCAAGAAATGTGTTCCCCCTAACTGTGCACCGTTGCGAAGGTTCGTTGTTTTGAAGCACCACGTGATGATCGGGTGTGATAGATTCTAACGTTCGCATACAACGGGTGTAAGCCAGATTTACACATGCGAAACACTTAGGTTGACTTGACGAGCCTAGCATGTACAGACATGGCCTCGGAACACGAGAGACCGAAAGGTCGAACATGAGTCGTATAGTAGATGCGATCAACATGGAGATGTTCACCGTTGATGACTAGTCCGTCTCACGTGATGATTGGACACGGCCTAGTCGATTCGGATCATGTATCACTTGGATGACTAGAGGGATGTCTATCTGAGTGGGAGTTCATTAAATAATTTGATTAGATGAACTTGATTATCATGAACTTAGTCTAAAAAATTGTCTTTACAATCTATCCTGTAGATCAAATGGCCCACGCTAATGTTACCCTCAACTTCAACGCGTTCCTAGAGAAAACCAAGCTGAAAGATGATGGTAGCAACTATACGGACTGGGTCCGTAACTTGAGGATCATCCTCATAGCTGCCAAGAAAGCATATGTCCTTGAAGCACCGCTAGGTGACGCACCCATTTTCCTAGCAACTCAAGACGTTATGAACGCCTGGCAGTCGCGTAGTGATGATTACTCCCTGGTTCAGTGCGGCATGCTTTACAACTTAGAATCGGGGCTCCAAAAGCGTTTTGAGCAGCACGGAGCATATGAGATGTTCCAAGAGCTGAAAATGGTTTTCCAAGCTCATGCCCGAGTCGAGAGATATGAAGTCTCTGACAAGTTCTACAGTTGTAAGATGGAGGAAAACAGTTCTGTCAGCGAGCATATACTCAAAATGTCTGGGTTGCACAACCGCTTGTCTCAGCTGGGAGTTAATCTTCCAGCTGATTCGGTCATTGATAGGATCCTCCAGTCGCTTCCACCTAGCTACAAGAGCTTTGTGATGAACTACAATATGCAAGGGATGGAGAAGTCCATTCCCGAGTTATATTCAATGCTGAAATCAGCGGAGGTGGAAATCAAGAAGGAACATCAAGTGTTGATGGTGAATAAGACCACTAGTTTCAAGAAAGGCAAGGGTAAGAAGAACTTCAAAAAGGACGGCAAGGGAGTTGCCGCCCCCGCCAAGCCAGTTACCGGGAAGAAGCCAAAGAATGGACCCAAGCCTGAGACTGAGTGCTTTTATTGCAAGGAAAATGGTCACTGGAAGCGGAACTGCCCCAAGTACTTAGCGGATAAGAAGGCCGGCAATACCAAAGGTATATATGATATACATGTTATTGATGTGTACCTTACCAGCGCTCGTAGTAGCTCCTGGGTATTTGATACCGGTGCGGTTGCTCACATTTGTAACTCAAAACAGGAGCTGCGGAATAAGCGGAGACTGGCGAAGGACGAGGTGACGATGCGCGTCGGGAATGGTTCCAAGGTCGATGTGATCGCCATCGGCACGCTACCTCTACATCTACCTTCAGGATTAGTTTTAAACCTCAATAATTGTTATTTAGTACCAGCTTTGAGCATGAACATTGTATCAGGATCTCGTTTGATGCGAGATGGCTACTCATTTAAATCCGAGAATAATGGTTGTTCTATTTATATGAGAGATATGTTTTATGGTCATGCCCCGCTGGTCAATGGTTTATTTTTATTGAATCTCGAACGTGATGTCACACATATTCATAGTGTGAATGCCAAGAAATGTAAGGTTGATAATGATAGTCCCACATACTTGTGGCACTGCCGCCTTGGTCACATTGGTGTCAAACGCATGAAGAAACTCCATGTAGATGGACTTTTGGAGTCTCTTGATTATGAATCATTTGACACGTGCGAACCATGCCTTATGGGCAAAATGACCAAGACTCCATTCTCCGGAACAATGGAGCGAGCAACCAACTTGTTGGAAATAATACATACTGATGTATGCGGTCCAATGAGTGTTGAGGCTCGCGGTGGCTATCGTTATGTTCTCACCCTCACTGATGACTTAAGTAGATATGGGTATGTCTACTTAATGAAACACAAGTCTAAGACCTTTGAAAAGTTCAAGGAATTTCAGAGTGAGGTAGAGAATCAACGTGACAGGAAAATAAAGTTCTTACGATCAGATCGTGGAGGAGAATATTTGAGTCACGAGTTTGGCACACACTTAAGGAAATGTGGAATTGTTTCACAACTCACGCCGCCTGGAACACCTCAGCGAAATGGTGTGTCTGAACGTCGTAATCGCACTCTATTGGATATGGTGCGATCTATGATGTCTCTTACCGACCTACCACTATCATTTTGGGGTTACGCTTTAGAGACTGCCGCATTCACTTTAAATAGGGCACCGTCTAAATCCGTTGAGACGACACCGTATGAATTATGGTTTGGGAAGAAACCTAAGCTGTCGTTTCTGAAAGTTTGGGGATGCGATGCTTATGTCAAGAAACTTCAACCTGAAAAGCTCGAACCCAAATCGGAAAAATGCGTCTTCATAGGATACCCTAAGGAAACTATTGGGTATACCTTCTACCTTAGATCCGAAGGCAAGATCTTTGTTGCCAAGAATGGATCCTTTCTGGAGAAAGAGTTTCTCTCGAAAGAAGTAAGTGGGAGGAAAGTAGAAGTTGATGAGGTACCCCCACTTGAACCGGAGAGTAGCGCAGCTCAAGAAGATGTTTCTGTGGTGCCTGCACCGACTAGAGAGGAAGTTAATGATGATGATCATGAAACTTCGGATCAAGTTGCTAGTGAACTTCACAGGTCCACGAGGACACGTTCCGCACCAGAGTGGTACGGCAACCTTGTCCTGGAAATCATGTTGTTAGACAACGGTGAACCTTTGAACTATGAAGAAGCGATGGCGGGCCCGGATTCCAACAAATGGCTTGAAGCCATGAAATCCGAGATAGGATCCATGTATGAGAACAAAGTATGGACTTTGGTGGACTTGCCCGATGATTGGCGAGCCATAGAAAATAAATGGATCTTTAAGAAGAAGACTGACGCGGATGGTAATGTGACCGTCTATAAGGCTCGGCTTGTCGCTAAGGGTTATCGACAAGTTCAAGGGGTTGACTACGATGAGACCTTCTCACCCGTAGCGAAGCTGAAGTCCGTCCGAATCATGTTAGCAATTGCCGCATTCTATGATTATGAAATCTGGCAAATGGACGTCAAAACGGCATTCCTTAATGGTTTCCTTAAGGAAGAATTGTATATGATGCAGCTGGAAGGTTTTGTCGATCCTAAGAATGCTGACAAGGTATGCAAGCTCCAGCGCTCCATCTATGGGCTGGTGCAGGCATCTCAGAGTTGGAACATTCGCTTTGATGAAATGATCAAAGCGTTTGGGTTTATACAGACTTATGGAGAAGCCTATATTTACAAGAAAGTGAGTGGGAGCTCTGTAGCATTTCTCATATTATATGTGGACGACATATTGTTGATGGGAATTGATATATAACTTTTGGAAAGCATAAAGGCCTACTTGAATAAGTGTTTTTCAATGAAGGACCTTGGAGAAGCTGCTTACATATTAGGCATCAAGATCTATAGAGATAGATCGAGACGCCTCATTGGTCTTTCACAAAGCACATACCTTGACAAGATATTGAAGAAGTTCAATATGGATCAGTCCAAGAAGGGGTTCTTGCCTGTATTGCAAGGTGTGAGATTGAGCACAGCTCAACGCCCGACCTCGGCAGCAGAAAGAGAAAAGATGAGTGTCATCCCCTATGCCTCGGCCATAGGCTCTATTATGTATGCCATGCTGTGTACCAGACCTGATGTGAACCTTGCCATAAGTTTGGTAGGGAGGTACCAAAGTGATCCCGGTATGGAACACTGGACAGCGGTCAAGAATATCCTGAAGTACCTGAAAAGGACTAAGGATATGTTTCTCGTTTATGGAGGTGCCGAAGAGCTCGTCGTAAAGGGTTACGTCGATGCTAGCTTTGACACAGATCTGGATGACTCCAAGTCACAAACCGGATACGTGTATATTTTGAATGGTGGGGCAATCAGCTGGTGCAGTTGCAAGCAAAGCATCGTGGCGGGATCTACATGTGAAGCGGAGTACATAGCTGCTTCGGAAGCGGCGCAGGAAGGAGTCTGGATGAAGGAGTTTATCACCGACCTAGGAGTGGTTCCCAATGCGTCGGGCCCGATGACTCTCTTTTGTGACAACACTGGAGCTATTGCCATTGCCAAGGAGCCCAAGTTTCACAAGAAGACCAAGCACATCAAGCGCCGCTTCAACTCCATTCGTGAATATATTCAAGATGGAGATATAGATATTTGTAAAGTACATACGGATTTAAATGTCGCAGATCCGTTGACTAAACCTCTTCCACGAGCAAAACATGATCAGCACCAGAACTCTATGGGTGTTCGATTCATCACAATGTAACTAGATTATTGACTCTAGTGCAAGTGGGAGACTGTTGGAAATATGCCCTAGAGGCAATAATAAAATGGTTATTATTATATTTCCTTGTTCATGATAATTGTCTATTGTTCATGCTATAATTGT
This sequence comes from Thinopyrum elongatum, assembly GCA_011799875.1. Classification (NCBI taxonomy): domain Eukaryota; kingdom Viridiplantae; phylum Streptophyta; class Magnoliopsida; order Poales; family Poaceae; genus Thinopyrum; species Thinopyrum elongatum. The sequence goes on along the minus strand of CM022302.1, from coordinate 66,605,017 downwards.
ATTAACCGGAAACCGTAATACATGTGTGAATACATAGATCACAGCATGTCCCTAGTAAGCCTCTAGTTGACTAGCTCGTTGATCAATAGATGGTTATGGTTTCCTAACCATGGACATTAGATGTCATTGATAATGGGATCACATCATTAGGAGAATGATGTGATGGACAAGACCCAATCCTAAGCATAGCACAAGATCGTATAGTTCGTTCGCTAGAGATTGCTAATGTCAAGTATCATTTCCTTAGACCATGAGATTGTGCAACTCCCGGATACCGTAGGAATGCTTTGGGTGTATCAAACGTCACAACATAACTGGGTGACTATAAAGGTGCACTATAGGTATCTCCGAAAGTGTCTGTTGGGTTGGCACGAATCGAGACTGGGATTTGTCACTCCGTATGACGGAGAGGTATCTCTAGGCCCACTCGGTAATGCATCATCGTAATGAGCTCAATGTGACTAAGGAGTTAGCCATGGGATCATGCATTACAGAACGAGTAAAGAGACTTGCCGGTAACAAGATTGAACAAGGTATAAGGATACCGACGATCGAATCTCGGGCAAGTAACATACCGATGGACAAAGGGAATTGCGTACGGGATTGATTGAATCCTCGACATCGTGGTTCATCCGATGAGATCATCGTGGAACATGTGGGAGCCAACATGGGTATCCAGATCCCGCTGTTAGTTATTGGCCGGAGAGATGTCTCGGTCATGTCTGCATGGTTCCCGAACCCGTAGGGTCTACACACTTAAGGTTCGGTGACGCTAGAGTTGTTATGGGAAATTGTACGTGGTTACCGAAGGTTGTTCGGAGTCCCGGATGAGATCCCGGACGTCACGAGGAGTTCCGGAATGGTCCGGAGGTGAAGAATTATATATGGGAAGTCCAGTTTCAGTCACCGGAATGGTTTCGGGGGTTATCGGTATTGTACCGGGACCACCGGAAGGTGTCCGGGGGTCGACCGGGTGGGGCCACCTGCCCCGGTGGGCCAAGTGGGCTGAGCAAGGGAGGGAACCAGCCCCTGGTGGTCTGGTGCGCCCCCCAAGGGGCCCAAGGCGCATAGGGTTGGAAACCCTAGGGGGTGGGGGCGCCTCCCACCTTGCTTGGGGGGTAAGTTTCCCCCCCCCCTTGGCCGCCGCCCCCCCCTTAGATGGGATCTAAGGGGGCCGGCCACCTCTCCCCTTCGCCCTATAAATAGAGGGTGGGGGTGGGAGGGCAGCAGCACCCCTTCCCTGGCGCAGCCCTCCCCCTCTCCAACACCTCCTCCTCCTCCGTAGTGCTTGGCGAAGCCCTGTCGGAGAACCACAAGCTCCACCACCACGCCGTCGTGCTTCTGGAGCCTTCCCTCAACTTCTCCTCTCCTCTTGCTGGATCAAGAAGGAGGAGACGTCCCCGGGCTATACGTGTGTTGAACGCGGAGGCGCTGTCCGTTCGGCGCTAGATCGGATCTTCTGCGATTTGAATCGCTGCGAGTACGACTCCATCAACCGCGTTCTTGTAACGCTTCCGCTTAGCGATCTTCAAGGGTATGAAGATGCACTCCCTCTCTCTCATTGCTAGCATCTCCTAGATTGATCTTGGTGATACGTAGGAATTTTTTTGATTTACTACTACGTTCCCCAATAGAATATTCAGATCCATAAGATTCAAAACAAAAGTTTAATATTGACATAAAAACAATAATACTTCAAGCATACTAATAAAGCAATCATGTCTTCTCAAAATAACATGGCCAAAGAAAGTTATCCCTACAAAATCATATAGTCTAGCTATGCTCCACCTTCATCACACAAAGTATTAAATCATGCACAACCCCGATGACAAGCCAAGCAATTGTTTCATACTTTTGATGTTCTCAAACTTTTTCAACTTTCACGCTATACATGAGCATGAGCCATGGATATAGCACTATAGGTGGAATAGAATATGGTGGTTGTGGAGAAGACAAAAAGAAGGAGATAGTCTCACATCAACTAGACGTATCAATGAGCTATGGAGATGCCCGTCAATAGATATCAATGTGAGTGAGTAGGGATTGCCATGCAATGGATGCACTAGAGCTATAAGTGTATGAAAGCTCAAAATGAAACTAAGTGGGTGTGCATCCAACTTGCTAGCTCACAAAGACCTAGGGCAATTTGAGGAAGCCCATCATTGGAATATACAAGCCAAGTTCTATAATGAAAAATTCCCACTAGTATACGGAAGTGACAACATAGGAGACTCTCTATCATGAAGATCATGGTGCTACTTTGAAGCACAAGTGTGGTAAAATGATAGTAGCATTGCCCCTTCTCTCTTTTCTCTTATTTTTATTTTTTATTTGGGTTTCTTTTGGCCTCTTTTATTTTTTTGTGAAGTCCGGAGACTCCCAACTTGTAAGGGAATCATATCTTCCTTCATCCTTTCCTCATATGGGACAATGCTCTAATAATGATGATCATCACACTTTTATTTACTTACAACTCCAGAATTACAACTCAATTCTAGAACAAAATATGACTCTATATGAATGCCTCCGGCGGTGTACTGGGATGTGCAATGATCAAGAGTGACATGTATAAAAAAATATGAATGGTGGCCTTTCCACAAATACTATGACAACTACATGATCATGCAAACCAATATGACAATGATGAAGCGTGTCATAATAAACAGAACGGTGGAAGTTGCTTGGCAATATATTTCGGAATGGCTATGGAAATGCCATAATAGTTAGGTATGGTGGATGTATTGAGGAAAGTATATGGTGGGATTAATGCACCGGCGAGAATTGCGCTGTACTAGAGAGGCTAGCAATGGTGGAAGGGTGAGAGTGCATATAATCCATGGACTCAACATTAGTCATAAAGAACTCACATACTTATTGCAAAAGTCTATTAGTTATCAAAATAAAGTACTACACGCATGCTCCTAGGGGGATAGATTGGTAGGAAAAGACCATCGCTCGTCCCTGACCACCACTCATAAGGAAGACAATCAATAAATAAATCATGCTCCGACTTCATCACATAATGGTTCACCATACGTGCATGCTACGAGAATCACAAACTTTAAAAAAATTATTTATACCAATCCACAATTACTCACTAGCATGAATCTAATATCACCATCTTTATATCTCAAAAAAATGCAAGCAATCAAACTTCCCATAGTATTCAACGCTCTTTATATGAAAGTTTTTATTATATCCATCTTGGATGCCCATTAGATTAGGACCAAATTAATAACCTAAGAAAATTACCATGCTGTTTAGAGACTCTCAAAATAATATAAGTGAAGCATGAGAGTTCAACAATTTCTATAAAATAAAGACACCGCCGTGCTATAAAAAGATATAAGTGAAGTACTAGAGCAAATTGCCTAGCTCAAAAGATATAAGTGAAGCACATAGAGTATTCTAATAAATTCATGATTCATGCGTGTCCCTCTCAAAAGGTGTGTACAACAAGGATGATTGTGGAAAACTAAAAAGCAAAGACTCATATCATACAAGACGCTCCAAGCAAAACACATATCATGTGGTGAATAAAAATATAGCCTCAAATAAATTTACCGATGGATTGAAGACGAAAGAGGGGATGCCATCCGAGGCATCCCCAAGCTTAGATGCTTGGTTGTGCTTGAATATTACCTTGGGGTGCCTTGGGCATCCCCAAGATTAGGCTATTGCTACTCCTTATTCCATAGTCCATCAAATCTTTACCCAAAACTTGAAAACTTCACAACACAAAACTCAACAGAAAACTCATGAGATCCGTTAGTATAAGAAAATAAATCACCACCTTTTGGTACTGTTGTGAACTCATTATTTATTTATATTGGTGTAATATCTACTTGATTCCAACTTTTCCATGGTTCATAGCCCCCGATACTACCCATAGATTTATCAAAATAAGCAAACAACACATAGAAAAACAGAATCTGTCAAAAACAGAACAGTCTGTAGCAATCAGAAAACTTCGTATACTTACGTAACTCCAAAAATTCTGAAAACTTAGGAAAGCCTGGGAAATTTGTATATCAATCCTGTGTAAAAAATTCAGATCAAAAGCAAGCTTCCGTGATTTTCTGAAATTGTTTTACTGGGCGCAAAAGTTTCTGTTTTTCAGCAAGATCAAATAAACTATCACCGTAAGCCATCCCAAAGGTCTTACTTGGCTCGAACACAAATTAAAACACCAAAACTCAATTACTACAGAGGTAATGATGTGTATTTATTGAAAAAACAGAACAAAAAACATAAAAATAAAATTAGGTTGTCTCCCAACATGCGCTATTGTTTAATGCCGCTAGCTAGGTATAAAACATAGATCTAGGTATTGTCATCTTTGGTATGCAATCCATAAGTAGCTCTCATAATGGATTCATATGGCAACTTAATTTTCTTTCTTGGAAAGTGTTCCATGCCCTTCCTTAATGGAAATTGAAATCTAATGTTTCCTTCTTTCATATCAATAATTGCACCAATCGTTCTAAGGAAAGGTCTACCAAGAATAATAGGACATGTAGGATTGCAATCTATATCAAGCACAATGAAATCTACGGGCACATAATTCCTATTTGCAACAATAAGAACATCATTAATCCTTCCCATAGGTTTCTTAATAGTGGAATCCGCTAGATGCAAATTTAGAGAACATTCATCAAATTCATGGAAACCTAGCACATCACATACGGTTTTTGGAATTGTGGAAACGCTAGCACCAAAATCACACAAAGCATGGCACTCATAATCTTTAATTTTAATCTTAATAGTAGGTTCCGACTCATCTTTAAGTGTGACGCCCCCGGCCCAATCGTGCACTAATCATACACGCAAATGCACATGATCAAGCCTAAGGACTCACGGGAATATATCACAACACAACTCTAAAACATAAATAAAGTCATACAAGCTTTATATTACAAGCCAGGGGCCTCGAGGGCTCGAATACATAAGCTTGCGAACAAGCATCAGTGGAAGCATCAGATATCTGAGTACAGATATGAAATAGAAACAAAAAGGCCTTTAGAAAGGCGGAGCAAAATAAAACACTACGATCGAAAGGCGAAGGCCTCCTGCCTGGGACCCTCCGATCCTACTCCTGGTCGTCAGTCAACTCGTAGTAGTATCCATCCTCTGGGTAGTAGTAGTAGTCGAACAACGGGGCATCTATCTCAGGGGCTCCGTCATCTTGGTCACGACAAACTGATATGGGGAGAAAAGGAAAACAAAGCAACCGTGAGTACTCAGAAGTACTCAGCAAGCAAGGATCTACACTACATATGCAACATTTTCAAAGGGAGGCTGTATATGTGGACTGGGCTGCAGAAATGCAAGATTAGAGAGAAGACCTAATCCTATCGAAGACTAGCATCTTCAGCGGTCTTGTAGAAATAGAAGAGGGTAGAACAGTACAATATAATGTAGCAGTATCATTAAGTCTCATCCTCACCCAGAGATCCTTTCTCGACTCCCTGCGAGAAAGCAATCCCAGAACCATACAGTCATCAACCTCGTCCTGAGATCCCTTCTCGACTCCCTGCGAGAAGCAATCCCAGAGCCATAGTATCCAAGTATCCAGTTCTAAATTGTATCAATCAGGATACAACTCCGAATGTCCTTTACCGTAGGACAGGCTATCGATAGAAGTTTTCTTCCCTGCAGGGGTGCACCAACTTACCCAACATGCTCGATTAACTCCGGCCAGACACACTTTCCGGGGTCATGCCCGGCCTCGGCCAAACGACACATCGCAACCCTACCTAGAGCTCAGCAGAGAGGTCCCCGTCGGTCTACATCCTAAGCGCTCAGAGGTCTTGGGCCATCGCCCTGTGCACTCCGAGTCGTTGCGTGCAGGGGGAAGCCAGGCACCAGGGGGGCGCCGGTCCGTCCCGGCCGCAAGGCTGAACTAGACGTCTGACAAAGCTTTCGGCTGATGCATACGATGCAGAACGCCCATACTATGCCCACGTGATGGTTAGTGCTATCAGACCAGAGGCCTGCTCGGATCAAATATCCAAATCGTTAGGACTAGGGGCTTGCGGTAATGAGCAGAGACTCACGAAAGATGTGACCCCGTCGCCCCGTCTCGAGGACTTGCTGCAAGGGTTAAGAATGTCCGACCGCGCCTCGTATTCACCACTCGGGCACCACACTAGCACCCATCTTCACAACACTCGCCTCTCAGGAGCACGCGGGTACCCCTCAGGGCCGACCCGCCTTTCTAAGTAACAGTGTAAAGTCCAAGAATCCGTGTGTCCATAACATCAGGGGAATCTGAGGTATCACCCTCGTTGGATTCCTACTCGATGTCTCCGTCAAGGTGAACTCGGAGGAATCACCCTCACTGGGTCCACACTTGAGGTGTTGTACGACAGCGTCGTTATCGGAAGCGGTGAAGGAGGAATCACCCTCGATGACCACGACCGAATAGCTACTCTACAGAGTTAACATCAGAAGTGCTACAAGAGGTTTCACCCTCGGCACTCGATAGTAACGCTGCAGTGTCGTTACAACTAAGGGGGGTGATGTGCGGTGTCGGGGCCTGGTCTTCAATCCTGTTGATCGGGTCTTCTGACGATCCAGTGCGGCAGTCGAGATAAGTGGGGTCACTGATAGGTCTCTACCCAGCCTATACTAAGCAGTTTAGGATATGCAGGTAATTATCAACAGCAGGTTACAATGAACACGCTATGCATCAGAATAGGTAAAGCAGCAGCAGTAGCAATTCTAATGCAAGCATGAGAAATAGAATGGGCGATATCGGGATGATCAAAGGGGGGGCTTGCCTGGTTGCTCGGCGGCAAGGGCAAGGTCGTCAATGGTGTCTTCGGGCTCCGGAGCTGCGTCGGTCTCGGGGACGACGTCGGTGTCGGGGGCTACCGAGAGAGAAGAGGGGGATGAAACAGTATAAATATAGAGCAAACATGAGCATGAAAAATACGATACACGGTGCTAGGGGTAGTCTAACGCAGTACTACAAGTATCAGACGGAGCGGAAGAATATCTGACGATATTTCCCGGGTCTTTGGAATTATCGGACAGACGATCCGGAGTGGGACGGTTCCATGTTCGGATAGTTAGGTACGTGTGGCGGACGAACGGACCGCGTATTCAGATTCGTCTCGTCGTTCTGAGCAATTTTCATGTACAAAGTTTTTCGATCGGAGTTACGGATCAAAAGATATGATTTTCTAAAGTTTTTATTAATTTTCTGGAATTTAATTATTTATTTAAAGTAAACATTATCCGAAACAGTAAAAGGGGACGTCATCATGACGTAAAGCTGACGTCAGCAGTCAACTTTGGCTGACCAGAGTCAAACTGACATGTGGGGCCCACATGTCAGTGGCTCAGTTAATTAAACAGAGTCAGATTAAGTTAATTAGGTTAATTAGCAGGTGGGGCCTACTGGTCACTGGGTTATTAGTGTTTTAATTAATCAATCTAATTAATTAACCGAATATTTATTTAATAAAATCATTTTTGAACGGCGGGACCCACATGTCATAGACTCAGGGCCCGCCCAGTCAGCGTTGACCCTGGTCAACCGGGGCCAGGTGGGCCCACGGGCAGTGACACTGTGGCTGGGGCCGCGTGCCACGTCAGAACCGGCCGGCGGTGAGGCTCCGGCGAGCTCGCGCGGCGGCGTCTTCGCCGGAGAGCTTCGGAAAACGGCTACGCTGCACCTTTTTACGCGATTTAAGTTGCGTTCGAACGGCCGCTTCGCCCCGAGTCGATCTACGGTCTTCGAATGACCGGAAGTGGCCGGAAAATACGTCGGCGTCGAGATTAGGCGGAAGCCGAAACCCGGCGAACTCGCGCGCGGCGTTGCAGAGGCAAAAACAGCCAGCGCTCTACCCCTACGGCATCTGCTTGGCATCATGAACGCGACAGCGGGCTCGGTGGTTCGTGACGACCACGGTTGCGACGGCCCCGAGCTCGACGGCGGAGCTCGGTTCGGGCGGCCATGGAGTGGCGGCTATGAAGGCGTAGAAGTATAGGGGAGCGCGGGGAGAGCAGGATTGGATCACCTAGCGGCACAAGAAAGGCCGTCGGAGGCTTAGGAGCTGCCGTGGCGCTGCCGGAGTCGAGGACGACGGCGGCGACCGAAGGGGGAAGAAGACCGTTGGCGGAGGCTCGAGGTCACTCCGGCTCGTGCGCGTCGACGAGGAGGTCCAGGACAGCGAGGCGCAGCTTCTGAACAGTAAACGGCGGCTCGAGGAGGCCGGTGGCCGCGGTGAAGCAGCGGTGCAGCGACGACGGCGCCCGGTTGCGGTAGCAGAGAGGGGAAAAGAGAGAGCGAGCGCTGGGAGAAGGGAAAGAAGTGGTGCGGTGACCAGGGGGAGGGAACGAGGACTCACCCTTATCCCCTCGCTGGCCGCGATGGCCGCTGTCGAGCAGGGGCAGGGGGGGCCAGGGCGGCGAGTGCGGCGGAGGCGACAGCGCGCGAGAGGGAGGAGCAGTAGCGAGAGGTGGGAGAAAGGCCGGGGATGATGGGTCGGGCCGCACTGTGGCTCTACTGGGCTGGAGTGCACAGTAGCATTTTTCTAGTTTCCTTTTTATTTTCTGTTTCTTTTAATTCCCTTCTGTTTTGTATTTTCTTTAGCAAGTATTTGACTTTTATAAAATAGGCCATTGGTCAATTAAAATACTCTCCAATATACAGTACTGCCACAAAAAGTTTGGAGGCAAAATCACTTCAATTGAATTTTGTATTAAAAGAAAAGGGATTAAAAGTGGCTACTTTATTGCTGTTTCTTGCTGTTTGAGTTATTTAACTAGTTCCACAAATGTTGATTATAATTTTATAATTGCCTCTGAATTATTTGCTATTTAATGAACAATTTAGTTTTTATGTTGGACAACTTTTATTTTCCACTTTCATCTAAATTTGAATCTTGAGTTAGGAGTTGAAATGCATTATGATGCAAATGATGATCATGCACTGTTAATCATGCTGACTTGGCATTATCAAAATGGAATTACTGTGGCTAACCACTGGGGGTGTTACAAATCTCCTCCACTAATAAGAATTCTCGTCCCAAGAATTAAGAGGTAGAAGGAAAAAGTTTGGGGTATTCAGCACGGAGGTTATCCTCGCGTTCCCAAGTTGCTTCATCTTCCGTATGATTTGACCACTGCACTTTGAGGAACTTGGTAACCTTCTGACAGGTTCGACGTTCAGCTTCATCGAGAATGCGGATCGGATGCTCCTTATAAGATAGGTCATCTTGCAATTCGAGCACCTCATGATCCACAGCTCGGTGCGGAGATTCTTTGAAGCATTGACGAAGTTGCGACACATGGAAGACGTCGTGGATATGGGAGAATTGCGGCGGCAATTCCAATTTATACGCTACCTGACCACGTCTAGCAATAATGCGGAAAGGACCAATGTAGCGTGGAGCTAGCTTGCCCTTGATTCCAAAACGGTGAGTGCCTTTCATCGGGGTGACTTGCAGATAAGCCTGATCACCAGGTTGATAAGTCAAACCCCATCGTTTGCGATCGTAGTTGCTCTTCAGGCGGTCCTAAGCCGCCTTGAGATTTTCCCGGACAATACGAACTTGTTCTTTGGCGTGTTGGATAATATCCGGACCCACGAGCGGTCGTTCCCCAGTTTCTGACCAATTCAGAGGGGTTCGACACTTACGTCCATATAGAACTTCAAAGGGAGCCATTTTCAAGCTGGCTTGATAGCTGTTGTTATAAGAGAACTCAGCATACGGAAGAGATTCTTCCCACTTCTTGCCAAAAGAAATAACACAAGCTCGAAGCATGTCTTCAAGCACTTGATTAACTCGTTCAACTTGGCCTTGGGATTGGGGGTGATAAGCTGAACTCCAGGTGATAAGAGTTCCCATAGCTGTTTGGAAACTTTCCCAGAATTTGGAAGTGAAAAGACCGCCACGGTCCGAACTGATCTCCTTCGGAATACCGTGGAGTGAAACAATTCTGGAGATATACAGCTCTGCTAACTGACTAGCAGTGATAGTTTCTTTGACAGGCAGAAAGTGTGCAACTTTAGAGAGTTGGTCGACGACGACAAGAATAGCATCGTGACCCTTCTGTGACTTGGGAAGTCCTGTAACAAAATCCATCTAAACCTTATCCCATTTCCATAGAGGAATAGGAAGTGGTTGCAGAATTCCAGCTGGTTTCTGATGTTCTGCTTTAACGCGACGACACACATCACATTCGGCAACATAACAAGCAATGTCCTGCTTCATTTTAGACCACCAGTACCTTTGATGGAGATCACGATACATCTTGGTGCTGCCCGGATGAATAGACAGCGGGGTATCATGTGCCTCCTTCATGACTTTGTCAGTCATGAGTTCGAAGCGAGGTACGACAATGCGGTTTCTGAAATACAAGGTTCCATCTTCAGACAGCGAGAAATCCCTGTACTTTACAAGGTGAAGGTCTTTCTTCATCAGATCAATTTCAGCATCTTTAGCTTGCGCATTCTTAACAGCTTTCTCAAGATCTGGTTGTATCACAAGGTTATTAAGAGATCCCTGTGGAACAATACACAGATTCAGCTTGCACAATTTTTCAAAAAGACGAGGTTGAGCTCGCCTAACCATGAGGTTGTTGCAATAGGACTTGCGGCTTAAGGCATCAGCCATCACGTTAGCCTTGCCAGGGGTATAGGATATACCCAAATCATAGTCCGCAATGGCCTCCATCCATCTTTGCTGACGGAGGTTTAGAGAAGGTTGAGTGAACAAGTACTTCAGACTTTTATGATCCGTGTAGATCTCGCAACGATTACCGAGAAGGTAATGTCGCCACAACTGCAATGCATAGATCACAGCAGCTAGTTCTAGATCATGTACCGGATAATTCTCTTCATGTGGGCGCAACTGACGAGAGCCATAAGCAATCACTTTATGCTCTTGCATTAGGACACAGCCTAATCCTTCACGGGATGCATCACAATAGATCACAAAGTCTTTGCGGGTGTCTGGAGGAGATAGTACTGGGGCAGATGTCAGCTTGTCTTTGAGTGCTTGAAAACTTTCCTGACATTTTTCTGTCCATTCAAATTTAACGCCCTTGTGAAGCAGATCAGTCAGGGGCTTAGCAATCTTAGAAAAGTTCTCGACAAATCGACGGCAATAGCTTGCAAGGCCGAGAAAACTTCTCACTTGCTTGACATTCTTCGGAGGAGTCCAGTCCAGAATAGCCTGAACTCGTTCTGGGTTAACGGCAATGCCATCTTTCGAAATCACATGACCAAGGTACGTTACTTCAGAAAGCCAGAATTCACATTTGGAGTATTTGGCATACTACTGGTGTTCTCGGAGCCTTTCCAGTACAAGACGGAGGTGTTCGGCATGTTCTTCCTTATTCTTCGAATATACCAGAATATCATCCAGATAAACCACGACGAACTTGTCGAGGTAATCCATGAAAATATAATTCATCAGACGGGAGAATGTGGCTGGAGCATTTGTTAAGCCAAATGACATGACAGCGTACTCATAAGAACCATAGCGAGTAACAAATGCAGTCTTCGGAATATCCTCTTCGCGAACACGGATCTGATGGTATCCCAATCTCAAATCAAGCTTAGAGAATACTGAGGAACCGGCAAGTTGATCATACAAATCATTGATCCGGGGAAGCGGATATTTGTTCTGGATGGTGGCTTGGTTAATGGGCCGATAATCCTGAACCAATCGGTTAGTTCCATCCTTCTTCTTAACGAAGAGTGAAGGTGCTCCCCAAGCAGATGAACTGGGGCGGATGAAACTTTTCTCAAGTGACGTGTCGATTTCTTCCTTAAGTTCAAGAAGGTGGTGCGGAGGCATTTTATAAGGACGCTTCGCAATAGGAGTTGTGCCAGGCTTCAAGTCGATGACGAACTCAACAGCTCTAGCAGGGGGTATTCCTGGAAGTTCTTCTGGAAAGACGTCTTGGAAATCACGAACAACTGGAACGTTCTCGATGCCTTCAAGAGGTGAAGCGTTCAATGCATTTAGAACATATATCTGAGCTTCGGCGTCCTGCACTGTACGAGCTGAGTATCTGACAGTCTGACCGGAAGGGTGTGTGAGGCGGACTGTTTCAGTGGCACAGTCAATCAAAGCTTTATGAGGCTTCAACCAGTCCATACCGAGAATAATGTCTATGTTGGAGGTCTTGAGAGCAATGAGTGAAACGGGGAACATCAATCCTCCGATCACAATGTGGTTACCGTGGCTAACCATGGTAGTTTGCCAATTAGCCCCAGGTGAATGGATTACTAATGGGATGGACATCTCCTCGAAAAGTATATCATGGCTTCGCGCAAAACTTTCAGACATGAAGGAGTGCGATGCTCCAGAATCAAAGAGGACTGAAGCTGGGATTGAATTTACTAGAAGGGTGCCCATCACAATGTTGGTGTCCTGTCGAGCTTCTTCCATGTTGATTTGGTTGACATGAACAAGTTGACTAGCAGGTAGTCTGGCACTACGATTTCTGGAATGATGGGTCCGATGGCCCTTCCTACGAACAACAGGATGACGTGATGCATTCTGAGGCTGACCTTGATGACAGTTAAAAGCACGGTGCCCTGGCTGTCCACACTGGTGGCACAGACCATCATTATGGGGAGAAACACCAACATTGGGCTGTCCACTTGAAATGTTCAGTTGCCTTGGTGGTGGGGGCAGACGAGGTGCAGCATATGACGGTCTTGGTGTTGGAGCAGGTCGGTGATGAACATTGTGAGGGATCCACACTCGACGCTTCTGAACAGGTCGACCCGAAGATGAGCCAGCTTCATGAGTGCGCTTGAGTGACTCCTGGTACTCAGTCAGAGCTGTTTCAACTTGGAAAGATTTGCTGACAAGCGTTGCGAAGTCTGTGAAATCATGGACAGCAAGTGCAAGTTTTATATCAGTACGTAGTCCTTCACGGAATTTGTCCTGCTTGCGAGTGTCGGTGTTGACGTCATCCTCAGCATAGCGGGACAGTTCGATAAATTTCCTCTAATATTCATCCACAGTCATTTTGCCCTGTGAGAGTTTGCGGAACTCATGCTTCTTCTGGTCCATCAGACCTTGAGGAATGTAACACGCATGAAAAGCTGACTGGAATTCCTGCCAAGTGGCTACAGTCTCCGCAGGCAACATAGCCTTGTGGCTTTCCCACCATTGAGCAGCTGGGCCCTTCAGGTGGAATGTCGCAAAAGTGACGTAACTGTCAGGGCAACATTAGCTGACTCCATTTCAAACAGGATGTCACGAAGCCAATCATCAGCATCCATAGGATTGGTGGAGTTGCGGAAAACAGACGGATTGAGGCGCACAAATTCTGGCAGCGAGATCGGTCCAGGCTCCTGGCGAGCCTCGTTGCGTTCCAAACGTCTTACCAGACTCTCGTTGAGCTGACGGTTCAATTCAAACTGCTGCATCATTGCGGCAATATAGGGTGGAGGTGGAGGATCGTCAGCCATCCTGCCAAATCAACAGGGGCAGTTTAGCAAGAAAAACTGCAAGTGTACGAAATGATTCATGAAGTATCACGCACAACAGAAGGAAGTGCAATAGATAATTCAGCATATTCGCACTAGACATTCAAAGCCACACATAGCCTCGGTTAGTATCCGGCATTACGACAGTTGAAAGGGGAGGCTAGACAACTAGGCGGCGCGCAGGCACGTGGTAGGGAAGTACACAACGAGACATAGCAAAGGCTACATCAACGTCGGAGAAAACTGACGGAGCGAGGAATCTGCAAGTGACAACACAGTGTGCCCTCGATAAAAGGATCCTGTAAGCAGAACCTGGCCCACAATCTTGGAGCAAGGGGGGAATATTTCAGAACACCGGGTGGATGTGATCACGAGAACCTGATGTTGGAGTTAGTAAAATTTTAACCCGAATAGAAGAGAGTCAGAGGCCCAGAGTAAAGGTCGAGGAGTAAAAGATACTAATACCACCCAATTGGTGACGTGGGCCCGTAAGCCACACAACCAAATTAGTAAAACAGTTTTCGATTACTAGACTCAACTTCGGCCAAGGAGTTGGAAAGGGGGATTCCTACAGGCAGTCGGCTCTGATACCAACTTGTGACGCACCCGGCCCAATCGTGCACTAATCATACACGCAAATGCACACGATCAAGCCTAAGGACTCACGGGAAGATATCACAACACAACTCTAAAACATAAATAAAGTCATACAAGCTTTATATTACAAGCCAGGGGCCTCGAGGGCTCGAATACATAAGCTTGCGAACAAGCGTCAGCGGAAGCATCAGATATCTGAGTACAGATATGAAATAGAAACAGAAAGGCCTTTAGAAAGGCGAAGCAAAATAAAACACTACGATCGAAAGGCGAAGGCCTCCTGCCTGGGACCCTCCGATCCTACTCCTGGTCGTCAGTCAACTCGTCGTAGCATCCATCCTCTGGGTAGTAGTAGTAGTCGAACGACGGGGCATCTGTCTCAGGGGCTCCGTCATCTTGGTCACGACAAACTGATATGGGGAGAAAAGGAAAACAAAGCAACCGTGAGTACTCAGAAGTACTCAGCAAGCAAGGATCTACACTACATATGCAACATTTTCAAAGGGAGGCTGTATATGTGGACTGGGCTGCAGAAATGCAAGATTAGAGAGAAGACCTAGTCCTATCAAAGACTAGCATCTTCAACGGTCTTGCAGAAATAGAAGAGGGTAGAACAGTACAATATAATGTAGCAGTATCATTAAGTCTCATCCTCACCCAGAGATCCTTTCTCGACTCCCTGCGAGAAAGCAATCCCAGAGCCATACAGTCATCAACCTCGTCCTGAGATCCCTTCTCGACTCCCTGCGAGAAGTAATCCCAGAGCCATAGTATCCAAGTATCCAGTTCTAAATTGTATCAATCAGGATACAACTCCGAGTGTCCTTTACCGTAGGACAGGCTATCGATAGAAGTTTTCTTCCCTGCAGGGGTGCACCAACTTACCCAACACGCTCGATTAACTCCGGCCGGACACACTTTCCGGGGTCATGCCCGGCCTCGGCCAAACGACACATCGCAACCCTACCTAGAGCTCAGCAGAGAGGTCCCCATCGGTCTACATCCTAAGAGCTCAGAGGTCTTGGGCCATCGCCCTGTGCACTCCGAGTCGTTGCATGCAGGGGGAAGCCAGGCACCAGGGGGGCGCCGGTCCGTCCCGGCCGCAAGGCTGAACTAGACGTCTGACAGAGCTTTCGGCTGATGCATACGATGCAGAACGCCCATACTATGCCCACGTGATGGTTAGTGCTATCAGACCAGAGGCCTGCTCGGATCAAATATCCAAATCGTTAGGACTAGGGGCTTGCGGTAACGAGCAGAGACTCATGAAAGATGTGACCCCGTCGCCCCGTCTCGAGGACTTGCTGCAAGGGTTAAGAATGCCCGGCCGCGCCTCGTATTCACCACTCGGGCACCACACTGGCACCCGTCTTCACAACACTCGCCTCTCAGGCGCACGCGGGTACCCCTCAAGGCCGACCCGCCTTTCTAAGTAACAGTGTAAAGTCCAAGTATCCGTGTGTCCATAACATCAGGGAAATCCGAGGTATCACCCTCGTTGGATTCCTACTCGATGTCTCCGTCAAGGTGAACTCGGAGGAATCACCCTCACTGGGTCCACACTTGAGGTGTTGTACGACAGCGTCGTTATCGGAAGCGGTGAAGGAGGAATCACCCTCGATGACCACGACCGAATAGCTACTCTACAGAGTTAACATCAGAAGTGCTACAAGAGGTTTCACCCTCGGCACTCGATAGTAACACTGCAGTGTCGTTACAACTAAGGGGGGTGATGTGCGGTGTCGGGGCCTGGTCTTCAATCCCGTTGATCGGGTCTTCTGACGATCCAGCGCGGCAGTCGGGATAAGTGGGGTCACTGATAGGTCTCTACCCAGCCTATACTAAGCAGTTTAGGATATGCAGGTAATTATCAACAGCAGGTTACAATGAACAGGCTATGCATCAGAATAGGTAAAGCAGCAGCAGCAGCAATTCTAATGCAAGCATGAGAAATAGAATGGGCGATATCGGGATGATCAAAGGGGGGGCTTGCCAGGTTGCTCGGCGGCAAGGGCAAGGTCGTCAATGGTGTCTTCGGGCTCCGGAGCTGCGTCGGTCTCGGGGACGACGTCGGTGTCGGGTGCTACCGAGAGAGAAGAGGGGGAGGAAACAGTATAAATATAGAGCAAACATGAGCATGACAAATACGATACACGGTGCTAGGGGTAGTCTAACGCAGTACTACAAGTATCAGACGGAGCGGAAGAATATCTGACGATATTTCCCGGGTCTTTGGAATTATCGGACAGATGATCCAGAGGGGGACGGTTCCATGTTCGGATAGTTAGGAACATGTGGCGGACGAACGGACCGCGTATTCAGATTCGTCTCGTCGTTTTGAGCAATTTTCATGTACAAAGTTTTTCGATCGGAGTTACGGATTAAAAGATATGATTTTCTAAAGTTTTTATTAATTTTTTGGAATTTAATTATTTATTTAAATTAAACATTATTCGAAACAGTAAAAGGTGATGTCATCATGATGTAAAGCTGACGTCAGCAGTCAACTCTGGCTGACCAGAGTCAAACTGACATGTGGGGCCCACATGTCAGTGGCTCAATTAATTAAACAGAGTCAGATTAAGTTAATTAGGTTAATTAGCAGGTGGGGCCTACTGGTCAGTGGGTTATTAGTGTTTTAATTAATCAATCTAATTAATTAACCAAATATTTATTTAATAAAATCATTTTGAACGGCGGGACCCACATGTCATAGACTCAGGGCCCGCCCAGTCAGCGTTGACCCTGGTCAACCGGGGCCAGGTGGGCCCACGGGCAGTGACACTGGGGCTGGGGCCCGCGTGCCACGTCGGAACCGGCCGGCGGTGAGGCTCCGGCGAGCTCGCGCGGCGGCGTCTTCGCCGGAGAGCTTCGGAAAACGGCTACGCAGCACCTTTTTACGCGATTTAAGTTGCGTTCGAACGGCCGCTTCGCCCCGAGTCGATCTACGGTCTTGGAATGACCGGAAGTGGCCGGAAAATACGCCGGCGTCGAGATTAGGCAGAAGTCGAAACCTGGCGAACTCGCGTGCGGCGTTGCAGAGGCAAAAACAGCCAGCGCTCTACCCCTACGGCATCTGCTTGGCATCACGAACGCGACAGCGGGCTCGGTGCTTCGTGACGACCACGGTTGCGACGGCCCTGAGCTCGACGGCGGAGCTCGGTTCGGGCGGCCATGGCGTGGTGGCTATGAAGGCGCAGAAGTATAGGGGAGCGCGGGGAGAGCAGGATTGGATCACCTAGCGGCACAAGAAAGGCCGTCGGAGGCTTAGGAGCTGCCGTGGAGCTGCCGGAGTCGAGGACGACGGCGGCGACCGAAGGGGGAAGAAGACCGTTGGCGGCGGCTCGAGGTCGCTCCGGCTCGTGCGCGTCGACGAGGAGGTCCAGGACAGCGAGGCGCAGCTTCTGAACAGCAAACGGCGGCTCGAGGAGGCCGATGGCCGCGGTGCGGCGACGACGGCGCCCGGTTGCGGTAGCAGAGTGGGGAAAAGAGGGAGCGAGCGATGGGAGAAGGGAAAGAAGTGGTGCGGTGACCAGGGGGAGGGAACGGGGACTCGCCCTTATCCCCTCGCTGGCCGCGGTGGCCGCTGTCGAGCAGGGGCAGGGGGGGCCAGGGCGGCGAGTGCGGCGGAGGCGACAGTGCGCGAGAGGGAGGAGCAGTAGCGAGAGGTGGGAGAAAGGCCGGGGATGATGGGTCGGGCCGCACTGTGGCTCTACTGGGCTGGAGTGCACAGTAGCATTTTTCTAGTTTCCTTTTTATTTTTTGTTTCTTTTAATTCCCTTCTGTTTTGTATTTTCTTTAGCAAGTATTTGACTTTTATAAAATAGGCCATTGGTCAATTAAAATTCTCTCCAATATGCAGTACTGCCACAAAAAGTTTGGAGGCAAAATCACTTCAATTGAATTTTGTATTAAAAGAAAAGGGATTAAAAGTGGCTGCTTTGTTGTTGTTTCTTGCTGTTTGAGTTATTTAACTAGTTCCACAAATGTTGATTATAATTTTATAATTGCCTCTGAATTATTTGCTATTTAATGAACAATTTAGTTTTTATGTTGGACAACTTTTATTTTCCACTTTCATCTAAATTTGAATCTTGAGTTAGGAGTTGAAATGCATTATGATGCAAATGATGATCATGCACTGTTAATCATGCTGACTTGGCATTATCAAAATGGAATTACTGTGGCTAACCACTGGGGGTGTTACAGAAACTTCCAACTAAAGTTTTTCTTCAAAAGATTTCATCATAGCATCAACGATATGTTTAGTAAAAGCTTTATTTTGATTATAAGCATGCAGAGAATTCAACATGGATTGCAACAAGTAAATACAATCTATGAAAGAAGAATTATCATAATTAAAGTCCTTTGAATCCAAAAGAGTGGGTTCATCGCTACTTAAAGTTTTAACCTCTCCAATCCCACTTTTATCAATCTTATCAATTTTTTCATTAAGATCTTTAAACTTCGAATCACCGGGACGCCTTCTAGCTAAAGTTGACTCATTTCCAGTCCCATCTTTATCAAGATTTATATTAGAAAACAAAGATTCAATAGGAGTCACACCAATCACTTTAAAATCTTCATCATTATTATCACAAGAAATCCAAGAACACGCTTTTACAAACCAATCTCGCTTAGCACGCATCCTAGCGGTTCTTTCTTTACACTCATCAATAGAAATTTTAATAGCTTTTAGAGATTCATTAATATCATGCTTGGGTGGCATATATCTAATTTTCAAAGAATCAATCGCAAGCGAAATTCTATCAATGTTCCTAGCCAAATCATCAATCTTGAGCAATTTTTCTTCAACCATAGCATTGAAATTCTTTTGAGAATTTATAAAATCTTTAATATTGTTCTCAAGATCAGAGGGCATATTATTATAATTTCCATGAGAATTGTTGTAGGAATTACCATAATTATTAGAGGAATTACTAGGAAAAGGCCTAGGGTTGAAATTTCCTCTATACGCGTTATTAACAAAATTGTTCCTACCAACAAAATTCACATCCATAGATTCATTATTATACTCAATCAAGGAAGACAAAGGCATATCATTAGGATCAATAGGAGCACTCCTTTTAGCAATCAATTTCATAAGTTCATCCATCTTTCCACTCAAAGTATTAATTTCTTCAATCACATGCACTTTTTTACTAGTAGAAGATCTTTCGGTATGCCATTGAGAGTAATTTGCCATAATATTATCTAGGAGTTTAGTAGCTTCTCCTAATGTGATTTCCATAAAAGTACCACCCGCGGCGGAATCCAAAAGATTTCTAGATGCAAAATTGAATCTCGCATAATTTTTTTGTATAATCATCCATACACTTAAACCATGCGTAGGGCAATTTCTTATCATCAATTTCATCCTCTCCCAAGATTGTGCAACATGTTCATGATCAAGTTGCTTAAAATTCATTATATCATTCCTAAGGAAGATGATCTAAGCGGGAGGAAAATACTTGGAAATAAAAGCATCTTTACACTTATTCCATGAATCAATAAAAGATGAAAACCATGTTTTAGCACGATCTCGTAGTGAGAATGGAAATAGCTTCAATTTAACAATATCATTATCCACATCTTTTTTCTTTTGCATATCACACAATTCAATGAAATTATTCAGATGGGATGTGGCATCTTCACTAGGAAGGCCAGAAAATTGATCTTTCATAACAAGATTCAACAAAGCGGCATTAATTTCACAAGATTCCACACTAGTGGCGGGAGCAATCGGAGTACTAATAAAATCATTATTATTAGTGTTGGAAAAGTCACACACCTTGGTATTCTCTTGAGTCATCATGACAAAGCAAGCAATCTAGCACTCAAGCAACCAAAGAGCAAACAAAAAGACGAACGGAAGAAGGGCGAATAAAAAGGCAAATGTTTTGGTATTTTTCTGAAAATCGTTTTAGAAGTGGGGGAGAGGAAAACGAGAGGCAAATGGCGAATAATGTAATGCAAGAGATGAGAGTTTATGGTGGGTACTTGGTAGGCTTGATGTAGACCTCCCCGGCAACGGCGCCAGAAATTCTTCCTGCTACCTCTTGAGCGTGCGTTGGTTTTTCCCTTGAAGAGGAAAAGGCGATGTACAAGCAAGTCTCCAATCTATGCACCTGCACAAACAATCAAACACTTGCACCCAACGCAATAAAGGGGTTGTCAATCCCTTCACAGTCAATTGCAAAGGTGAGATCTGATAGAGATAGGTATAAAAGATTTCTAAAATGTAAAACAAAGTAAAAACAAATAAATTGGAGCAAGGTATTTTTGGGTTTTTTGGTTTATAGATCAGAAAATATATGATGGAAAATTGACCCGGGGGCCATAGGTTTCACTAGAGGCTTCTCGCTTGAAAGAAAATAATACGGTGGGTGAACAAATTACTGTCGAGCAATTGATAGAAAAGCGCAAAGTTATGACGATATCCAAGGCAATGATTATGAATATAGGCATCACGTCCGTGTCAAGTAGACCGACTCCTGCCTGCATCTACTACTATTACTCCACACATCGATCGACTCCTACCTGCATCTAGAGTATTAAGTTCAACAGAACAGAGTAATGCTTTAAGCAAGATGACATGATGTAGAGGGATAAACTCAAGCAATATGATGAAAACCCCATATTTTTACCCTTGATGGCAACAATACAATCCGTGCCTCGCTACCCCTACTATGTCACTGGGTGAGGACACCGCAATATTGAACCCAAAACTAAGCACCTCTTCCATTGCAAGAAAAACCAATCTAGTTGGCCAAACCAAACCGATAGTTCGAAGAGAAATACAAAGATATCAAATCATGCATATAAGAATTCAGAGAAGACTCAAATAATATTCATAGATAATCTGATCATAAATCCACAATTCATCGGATGTCAACAAACACACCGTAAAAGAATATTACATCGGGTAGAACTCCAAGAACATCAAGGAGAACTTTGTATTGAAGATCAAAGAGAGAGAAGAAGCCATCTAGCTAGTAGCTATGGACCCGTAAGTCTAAGGTAAACTACTCACGCTTCATCTGAAGGGAAATAGAGTTGATGTAGATGCCCTCCGTGATCGAATCCCCCTCCGACAGGATGTCGAAAAAGGTTACGGCGGCGGAAAAATATTTTGGTGGACGCGTCTAGTCGTTTGGGAATATTTCTGAATTTATAAGCCAAGAATTAGGGTTGGAGGACTCTCGGGGGGCCCACAAGCCAGGGGGCGCCCCTCCTAGGGCGCGCCCTGAGGGCTTGTGGAGCCCTCGGGACTCTTCTGCATTCCTCTCCAAGTCCTACGTGTGTCTTCTGGTCCAAGAAAAATCATCGCGAAAGTTTTATTCCGTTTGGACTCCGTTTGATATTCCTTTTCTGTAAAACTCAAAAACAAGGAAAAAACAGAAACTGGCACTGGGCTCTAGGTTAATAAGTTAGTCCCAAAAATAATATAAAATAGCATATTAATGCATATAAAACATCCAAAACAGATAATATAATAGCATGGAACAATAAAAAATAATAGCATGGAACAATCCAGTAATTTTAGAATATTGTTAAAAACTTTGAAAAATTATATAAAATAAACCGTAACGCGGATGAAAATAATTTATATATGAAAAATTATCAAAAAATAAGACGAATCCGAATATGCTATCCACATACCTATCACATGCCTCCAACATATCAAACATGGAACCTTCCCCTCCAGTTCGTCTGACCGATAAATGCCTGGAGCCTAGACAATATTCCCGGATATTTTCCTGCCTTGTTTTTAATGTGTAGCACTGCGATAGTTCACCCCTAGCACAGCGTATTGCCTTGTCATGCCTTTTGATGCATTTGATTGCCCTGTTATTTATTATGCTCCCCTCTGTTACTTCTTTTCCGGTAGACCTCCGAGACCGCTGTTGGTACGGTGATCGACTACTTCACCTTCGAGGGTCTGTACCTATCTGCAAAGCTTCCAGGCAAGCAAATCCCCCTTGATCATTCCGATATCGCCCATTCCATTCTCTCTCATGCTTGCATTAGATTTTGCTACTGCAGTTGTTTGCTCCTATTCTGATGCATAGCCTGCTTTTGTAACCTGCCTTTTATACCTTACCTGCTTATCTTATATGCTTAGTATAGGTTAGTTAGTGATCCATCAGTGACCCCTCATCTTGTCCCTGTTGCCCCCGCTAGATTACCAGGTGACTAGATGAACATGATCAATGTCCAAGGCATGCTACTTCTTGAGCTTGCGTTGGTTTTTCCCTTGAAGAGGAAAGGGTGATGCAGCAAAGTAGAGATATGTATTTCCCTCAGTTAAGAACAAATGTATGTATCAATCCAGTAGGGGGAACACACAAGTCTCCAATGGTTGCACCTACACAAATAAACAAATACTTGCACCCAACATGATAAAAGGGGTTGTCAATCCCTTCACGGTTACTTGCAAGGATGAGATCTAATAGAGATAGGTATAAAAGATAAATAAAAGTGCAAAATAAGGTAAAGGTAAATAAATTGCAGTAAGGTATTTTTGTGTTTATGGTTTTATAGATCTGAAAATAATATGATAAGAATAGACCCGGGGGCCATAGTTTTCACTAAAGGCTTCTCTCTTGAAAGAACGCATAGGGTGGGTAAACAAATTACTGTTGAACAATTGATAGAAAAGCACAAAGTTATGACGTTATCTAAGGCAATGATCATGAATATAGGCATCACATCCGTGACAAGTAGACTGACTCTTGCCTGCATCTACTACTATTACTCCACACATCGACCGCTATCCAACATGCATCTAGTGTATTAAGTTAACAAGAACGGATGACATGATGTAGAGGGATAGATCCAATCAATATGAAATAAACCCCACCTTTTTATCCCTAAAGGCAACAATACAAATACGTGACTCGCTACCCCTTCTGTCACTGGGTGAGGAAACCGCAAGATTGAACCCATTACAAAGCTCCTCTCCCATAGCCAGAAAAATCAATCTAGTTGGCCAACCAAATCAATAGATTGGAGAGAAATAGAAAGCTATCTTAATCATGCATAAAAGAGTTCAGAGAAGACTCAAATAATATTCATAGATAATCTGATCATAAATCCACAATGCATCGGATCTGAACAAACGCACCGCAAAAGAAGATTACATCGAATAGAACTCCAAGAACATCGAGGTGAACATTGTACTAAAGATCAAAGAGAGAGACGAAGCCATCTAGCTACTAGCTATGGACCCGTAGGTTTGTGGTAAACTACTCACACATCATCAGAAGGGCAGTAAGGTTGATGTAGAGGCCCGCCATGATCGAATCCCCCTCCGGCAGAGTATCGAAATAGGTCTCCAGATGGGATCTCACAAGGACAGAAACTTGCGGTGGCGGAAAAGTATTTTTGGTGTGCCCTCTGGTATACGGGGAATATTTGGGTATTTATGGAGCCGAGAGTAGGGTTAGAGGAGCCACGGGAGGCCCATAAGCTCATAGGACGTGCCCCCCAGGGCACGCCTGGTGAGCTTGTGGCCCGCCCATGGACCTTCTGGCCTCCTCCTGAAGCTTCCTAGGTGTCTTCTGGACCGAGAAAAATCGTCAAAAAGTTTCATTCCATTTGGACTCCGTTTGGTATTGATTTTCTATAAAAGAAAAAAAACAAGAAAAAATAACAACTGGCACTAGGCACTAGGTTAATAGGTTAGTCCCAAAAAAATGATATAAAATAGCATAATAATGCATATAAAACATCCAAGATGGATAATATAATAGCATGGAACAATAAAAAATTATAGATACATTGGAGACATATCAATCATCCCCAAGCTTAATTCCCACTCGTCCTCGAGTAGGTAAATGATAAAAACAGAATTTTTGATGTGGAATGCTACCTAACATGTTTATCATGTATTCTTTCTTATTGTGGCATGAATATTCAGATCCATAAGATTCAAAACAAAAGTTTAATATCGGCATAAAAACAATAATACTTCAAGCATACTAATAAAACAATCATGTCTTCTCGAAATATTATGGCTAAAGAAAGTTATCGCTACAAAATCATATAATCTTGTCATGCTCTATCTTCATAACACAAAGTATTTATCATGCACAACCCCGATGTCAAGACAAGCAATTGGTTCATACTTTTAACGTTCTTAAGCTTTTTCAACTCTAACGCAATACATGAGCGTGAGCCATGGATATAGCACTATAGGTGGAATAGAATATGATGGTGGAGGTTGTGTGGAGAAGACAAAAAAGGAGAAAGTCTCACATTGACGAGGCTAATCAATGGGCTATGGAGATGCCCATCAATTGATGTCAATGCAAGGAGTAGGGATTGCCATGCAACAGATGCACTAGAGCTATAAGTGTATGAAATCTCAAAAGAAACTAAGTGGGTGTGCATCCAACTCGCTTACTCACGAAGACCTAGGGCAATTTGAGGAAGCCCATCATTAGAATATACAAGCCAAGTTCTGTAATGAAAAATTACTAGTAATATATGAAAGTGACAAAATAGGAGACTCTCTATCATGAAGAACATGGTGCTACTTTGAAGCACAAGCCTGCAAAAAGGATAGTTGCATTGTCCCTTCTCTCTTTTTCTCTCATTTATTTTTCTTTTTTTCTTTTTGGCTCTTTGGCCTCTTTTTTTCTTTATTTTTCGTCCGGAGTCTCAGCCCGACTTGTGGGGGAATCATAGTCTCCATCATCCTTTCCTCACATGGGACAATGCTCTAATAATGATGATCATCACACTTTTATTTACTTACAACTCAAGAATTACAACTCGATACTAGAACAAAAATATAACTCTATATGAATACCTCCGGCAGTGTACCGGGATGTGCAATGATCTAGCATGACATGTATAAAAAATATGAATGGTGGCCAAGCCACAAATACTATGTCAACTATATGATCATGCAAATCAATATGACAATGATGGTATGTGTCATAATGAAATGGAACGGTGGAAGTTGCATGGCAATATATCTCGGAATGGCTATGGAAATGCCATAATTGGTAGGTATGGTGGCTGTTTTGAGGAAAGGTATAAGGAGGGTTTAATGCACCGGTGAAAGTTGCATGGTACTAGAGTGGCTAGCAAAGGTGGAAGGGTGAGACTGCGTATAATCCATGGACTCAACATTAGTCATAAATAACTCACATACTTATTGCAAAAGTTTATTAGGCCTCGAAACAAAGTACTAATACGCATGCTCCTAGGAGGATAGATTGGTTGGAAAAGACCATCGCTCGTCCCCGACCGCCACTCATAAGGAAGACAATAAAAATAAATCATGCTCCAATTTCATCGCATAACGAGAGACCATACATGCATGCTTCGGGAATCACAAACCTTAACACAAATATTCTTACTAATCGAGAATTACTCACTAACATGACTCTAATATTACCATCTTTATATCTCAAAACAAATGCAAGGAATCAAACTTCTCATATATTCAATGATCTTCATGAAAGTTTTTATTATATCCCTCTTGAATACCCATCATTTTAGGACTAAATTCATAACCTAAGCAAATTGCCATACTATTTTTAAGACTCTCAAAATAATATAAGTGAAGCATGAGAGTTCATCAATGTCTTCAAAATAAAACCACCGTCGTGCTCTAAAAAGATACAAGTGAAGCACTAGAGCAACTACCTAGCTCAAAAGATATAAGTGAAGCACATAGAGTATTCTAATAAATTCATGATTAATGTGTGTCCCTCTCAAAAGGTGTGTACAGCAAGGATGATTGTGGAAAACTAAAAAGTAAAGACTCATATATTACAAGACCTCCAAGCAAAACACATATCACGTGGTGAATAGAAATATAGCGTCAAGTAATTTACCGATGGATTGAAGACAAAAGAGGGGATGCCATCCGGGGCATCCCCAGGCTTAGATGCTTGGTTGTCCTTGAATATTACCTTGGGGTGCCTTGGGCAGACTGGTACCGTAAGGTGCTATACAAACGGTTTTAACCCCTTGCCGCGATGACATTTGGAACCGCCGCCTAGTGAGTGACTGCGATAGGGGGGGTCCTTCCCACACGACCCAGAAACCGTCGGGGATAGGCGAGCGGCTACTGACGATCGCCATAGAATAAACGTATGAGAAGCCGCCCCAGTCCCACACGTTACATCTCGACGTTATGTTTTTGATCAGAGAGACATCCCAAACGATTACGCCGCTATAGTCGTGTGAAAAAGGTGGACATCAACATTTAATCTACCGAAATGTTTGTGATAGGTACGTTATCGCACACGGTTCAAGAATGTAAAATGTGTGTGGTGCCTCTACTAATGCCAACATGTCCATTTTCATAACTGTGTGCGATTGGTATTCCTATCACACACGCACACTGGTTTGAAATGTTTGCCGTATTACCATGAATCGCACACGCATATGAGACGAAACCGTGTGTGCGTCCGTCGGGCATCGCAAACGTTTCACGTCAAAGAACCGTTTGTTCTCTATTTTTCATCGCACATGTTGTTTTCTTTCTAACCATGTGCACATTATTTTATTCGCTCATGTATAATTTTTTTCCCTGTAATTTATTATTCGAATTGGAAATTTTGAAATATGAAACGTGGAATTCAAATTCTCAGCACAATGGTTCAACAACGAATCCATAAATAAAATTGTCAGTACAATATGTTCAGTAATTACAGGATTAGACAACAATTAACTATGATGAACCACCATATTTAGAGGCGGTAAAGGTGGAGAGACAAGTGTAAATCATTTTGACTGCCGATGGTGTTGAAGAAGCGGAATGCCCATAATGTGCCTTCCTGCATGCCATAGGCACGAACAACTTTTGTCCAACCCCTTGTGACGATCGCCCGCCCATCCTTCACCGCCTTCAGGAAGACTTCTAGAGCATTATCATGGTAGCATGAATTATATTCTTTAACCTTAGTTGCCTCCACTCCGGTCATGTAGTTTGCAAGGTAATCATCAGTAAATAGCTTCAGAAACCACTGAAAAGAGAAAAATTTCAGATACTGAGGTCTAATATAGTAACTTGTTGTGGGCAGGGGAAAAAGGCAACACATTACTTACCATCCTAAAGTTCACTGTTGTCTTGGACAAAGTGTAAATAAAGAGCTTAATTCCCATCAACCGTGTCTTTCGCCTAACAATCTTTCTTAGTTTCCTCACTTGACACTTGTTCATGAATTTAAGCCAGGTCAGGTGCTTCGGTGATTCAGATTTGGTGGCTCAGCAGGTCTCTGGCACTTGGGATTCCAAAGACCAGCTCATGGCAGCTTATCAGTGGGTGGTTGATAATATTGCTGGTCACTTCAAAGGTTATCAGGTGGAGCATCTTGATCGAAGGAAGAATGAGGCGGCCGATGCTTTAAGCCGGCTGGGGTCTCAACGTAAGCTGGTGCCCCCTAATGTCTTTCTTGATGTATTGAATAATCCTTCAGTCAAGTTACCGTCAGAGGAGGATCTTGCTATTCCTGACCCGGAGGCATAATTGGTGGCGTCTCTCCATGCTATTCCTGATTGGATAGTTCCATACTTAGCTTATATGACCCGGGGCAAGTTGCCTGAGGATGAAACTTTGGCCAGGTAGATAACCCGACGATCTAAGTCTATGACCATTGTCAATGGCGAGTTACACCGATGCAGTGTCACAGGCATGTTACAGTGTTGTGTCTCTCCTGAAGAGGGCCAAGAGATTCTAAGGGAAATCCGTGAAGGTGATTGTGGTCATCATGCTGGCTCTAAATCTCTGGTGGCTAAAGCTTTTCGTCATGGATTTTATTGGTTGACGGCTCATGCTGATGTAGAGGATCTTGTTAGTAAGTGTGATGGCTGTCAGAAATTCTCTCGACGGTCTCACGTGCCGGCTCAAGAATTGAGGATATGATTTCAATTACTTGGCCATTTGCAGTCTGGGGGCTTGATATTGTTGGACCTTTTAAGAGGTCTAAAGATAGGAAGACCCACCTCTTGGTGGCGGTTGACAAATTTAGCAAGTGGGTTGAGGCAGAGCCGGTCAGCAAATGTGATGCGGCAACGGCGGTTCAATTCATAAAGAAAGTAATGTTCCATTTTGGTTATCCTCATAGTATCATAATTGATAATGGTACTAATCTATCTAAGGGTGCTATGAGAGAATTCTGTCAATAAGAGCATATTCGTCTTGACGTATCTTCGGTGGCTCATCCACAGTCTAATGGTCAAGCGGAGAGGGCCAATCAGGAAATTTTGAGAGGCATAAAGCCCCGGCTTATGGTTCCTTTGCAGATAACGCCAGGTTGTTGGGTCGAGGAATTACCCTCAGTACTTTGGAGTATCAACACCACCCCCAATAGGTCAACAGGCTATACGCCTTTATTCATGGTTTATGGGGCAGAGGCGGTTCTCCCAAGCGATATTCGTCATGACTCGCCTCGTGTGGCGGCTTACGTTGAGACTACTAATGAGATAGCACGTCAAGATGCGCTTGATGTGTTTGATGAGGAACGTGACCTTGCGGCGGCTCGTTCGGCGATATATCAGCAAGATCTTCGTCGCTATCATAGCCGCAGAGTCAGGACCCGAACCTTTCAAGAAGGCGATTTGGTGCTCCGGTTAATCCAAGATCAAATAGATATGCATAAGCTATCCCCACCTTGGGAAGGACCTTTTGTGGTTAGCAAAAACCTGAACAATGGGTCATACTACCTCATTGATATTCGAAAACACAGGGACTCACGTAAGTCAGAGGAGGAGACCCGCCGGCCTTGGAACATCGTTCATCTTCGGCCTAATTACACTTGAGCCACCGGCTCTTGTCGTTGTACATACATTTACCAATGTATATATATACACTACTAGGAAAAGGCCTGTTAGTGGCGCACTTGTTTTGGCCATTAATGGCGCACTATAGGTGCGCCACTATCATCACGCCACTAGTAACAAATACTAATGGCGCACCCCTGGTGCGCCATTAGTATACCAGACAATAGTGGCGCACCTGGCAGTGTGCCATTAATATGTCAAACGGTGCACCATTACTATGCCTCCTAGGGGGCCATATTTACCTTGTGCTCTGGGTTACTAATGGCGCACTTCTAGATAATGCGCCACTAGTGTGTTTATTGCAGTGCGCCACTAAAGTGCAGTATGGTGCGCCACTAGTATGAATATTAGGAATTTTTTTTTCTTTTCTGATATTTGCACAGGTTACAAAATATATTACTGCACAGAATATAGACAGCACAACATATAAACAGCAGATTTATCGAATCCAATAGAAGATTAGTCTCCGAATACAATTCATCATATTAGTCTCCGAATTCAAAATACCGAACAAAGTTAGAACATTACAAGTCTCGAGACCGCGAGTAGCGAGTTTGTCTTCACATTACAAGTCGATATCGATCATCTAAACTAACATCACATAGAAGAGAGCTGCGGTCACGATGAGCATCATCGCGATGAAACTGGTCTTCATCCGATTCCTCCTCCGCTCCCTCCTCTCTCCCGCTAGATAGCGCGCGTATCTAGCTTCTGCCTCCGCCCTAGTGGTGTACCCTTTGTAACTGTTACCGGTGAAATGGTGAACCTGCCTCTGACACTCCTCCCAGTCGTCATAGACTCCGGGAACCTTACCCTTGTACATGACATACGACGGCATCTCCATGCACTAGACAAACAAAACGTTAGTAGCAATTCACAGACAATACATAAAGCAATATATAACACATTAATAGCACGATTCATGGTCCTACTAATAAATAGCATCGATTACATATAAGTTGAACGACTGTCCAAACTAAAGAGACATACAAGTTCATTAAAGTTTAATTACAACATGAGCTAATCGATATTTCAGAACTACATAGCATCACTACTTTCGACTCGACTCAGGGACCGGAGCGTGGATGAAGCCGCCGTCTTTCGTGATGGTCATGAAATCGAGGGCGTTTGTCAGCCTGCATTTGTAGTGTTGTTTCAATCTCACTATTGGACGGTTGATATCTGAGGTAGAACTACCCCGAGGTATGAAGGACATCTTGATGGATGATTTTCGCAAACTCCGACTGGATGCGAAAGAATTCTTGTCTGATGTCCGCGTCCTGGATTGCCGACAAGCGTGCGGCCCAATCTTTGAGATTATTTGGTAGCAGAAGGTGATTATGGTCCCGTACGATCGCCCGCATGTGATGGAGGGTGTAGTAGGCATCCTTCTGACCGCCAGGCGGCTGCTTGACGTAGGGGAATGTCGTATTGTGGGTGAACACGTGCTTGCCGTACCTACGAATTGGCCTGCTGAAGGTGCCTCCAGATCTAGCATAGCCGGGAAGAGCTTCATCAAGAACTTACTTGATATTTGTGTAGTCTTTCTTCGACTGACGGTCAGAGTCGAAATACATGGCCGTGGAATATTTCAGGCTTAAGAGGATGAGTGTGCAATGTGTGTCACTGCACAAAACACGGAATGTTAGAAAAAAAAAGAACGATCGAAATCTAAGAAATCATATGTTACGGGGCGGTGAGGGGATGACTTAATCGGGAAAGTAAGGCACGAGGAAGTTATCCTTATCTGGGTTTGCCAGAATGACGCCTTCGAGGTATGAACTCGCGACTTGCCGGTCCCCAGCGCTGCCCAAGATCTTGGCACGCATGTAGAAGGGGTCGACTATCACGATGTCCGGGGTCTTGTCTCTAATGATCCGCATCTCCATACTCAGCGAAAATAGCCGAATGAAGGTGTAGTGCAGCGGATGAAGATTAAACATAGCGAAGATGTCATCAAACCGCAGGACGATCATACCCCCGATGGTGCTATCGACAAAGCCCTTGCCCTCTGGCACCTTGGCCACGAAAACCGGGTATGCCACATCATTCTCGGAGAGACGCCGCTTCTCCAAAGAAAGAACACTGTCATGCAGACTCCGCATAGCACCGGTTGCAGCATTGAGCAGATTAGTCGGTAGCATTGGCCTACCCGCCACATGCACCCTTCTCGAGATATCCTTAGGTGAAGGTGGCCCGTCCTGAGCACGGATCGTACTCGGTGCCGGCTGGCTCGCACCCTTGTTATTCTTTCTTTTCCGTCCCTTCTGCTTCTTCTGCTGTAATGGGATCGAGTTCTGCTCAGAGACCACCTTCTTGAGTGTGTTGGGGCTGATAATATTTCGCACCTCGACTATCTGAGGCTCGGTGAAGGCGGCAGCTGGAGGCGTCTCCTGAGAACTGAACACCAGATGACGCCTGTTGCAATTGGGTTTCTCCGTGGTACCAGCTAGATCGCGATCGTCTTTTGCAGGGTTGGGTTCTTGAGAAGGAGGCCCCAAGAATTCGTCATCGTACCCATGTTCATTGAAGTACTTATTGACGTTGGTAAATGTACCGTCGTCGTCGTCCGGATCCTGTGCCATATGCATGTCTGGATCAGCTGACGGCGGTAGCGTTGCGGCGGTCTTGCCATGGCTTCGCGCTGGCACGACTGGCGGTGTTGTCTGTGGGGTGGTGTCCCCCGCCCCCAAACGAATCTGGCTCTTCGGCCAAAGCATGGAACAACTTATGCAGGCGCTAAGGGTCATCACATCATCTTCGTCGGCCCAGGGGGTCGATACGGAGGTAACAAGTCATCGTAGCCCCACAGCACCCGAACCAGTTGAACCCTATACACGGTTGGTGGCATCGGATTACCGTGGAACACGCGGTTGCCCGGTTGAATGATTCTGGCCTTGGCGCCATCGATCAACTCACCGTCCACGAAGTGCAGGAGAGTGCATGGAACGTCCGCGGCGCCCTGCGAAAACATGTAGGGCGTCAGGGATGCCCAGTCAAAGGCAAGGAGATGAAGTCATCGGCCGAGAGGCTTAGTTACCGTGATGGCGTCGAGCTCGGCTAATGTCGAGGCACCGCCAACGGCGGGCGTGCAAGTGACGGAGGGGCTGCTTGCTGCCGAGGTGCCGGCCGGCGTATTCTTCCCACACCCGGGTGGATTAAGCTCCAATGCCGGCGCCGACGCCGGAGACACCAATGCCGCCTCCGCCGGAGACACCAATGGCGCCGGCGGCGCGTTGTGCGAGTTGCTGCCCGTGAAGCTGGTAATCGGGGGCGGCCCCTATTGGCCGCCCGCAATCCACGCCTGCAGCCCCTCAATCAAGGTAGGCACAATGGCGGTGATCGTCGCTCCCAGTTGGTCTCACACTTGCTCTTCGACTATCTCCGGAATCCGCACCACTTGTGCCTTGAGTTCTTGAACCTCGCGCTCCTAGCTTTCTGAGCTGGCCGTCTTTCTCTCCTTTCGCCCAGCGTTATAGTATTCCGACCATTTCGTGGACAAGCCTTTGCCGGCCACACGACCAGCTGACGACGGCTTACTGAACTTATCCTTGTGTTTCATTACGTTCAATGCCCTATTTAAAGTGGTGTCCCAAGGGGATCTCTGAGATGACCCTGCGCTACTGCTTTCAGTGTCCTGCGGAAGGAATGTGAACCATTTAGAAATTTGGCTTCATAAATTAGAATGCAACCATATGGAGCTAATTACGCGGGGGTGTATTCCTTACTAGAACAAGCTCAAGCGCCTTGGTCTTCGCATCCGTGGTAAGCTCCTTTGTTACTGGGTCCACCTTGTACCGGGCCCTGACATAGTTCCTGGTCTGCTTGTCACGGTATTTATCGAAGCGGGGCGCTAGGCCTTGCTCGGAAAGCTCCGCATCCTCCTTGTCCCATATAGGTTCCGCCACTCTGTAACCGCCGGGACCGAGTGTGTGGACCCCTAAGTTCAAGTCCCGCATATCTTTCCCCCACTGACTTGATTCCTCGGATGCGTTGCTCTCGCACTTGATCTTGAACTCCAGGTAGTCAGCTTCGCTGATCGAAGGATTTTTCTCCTTGATCTTCTCATAACTATCACCTCTTAGAATCCCTCTCTTCACTGCGGCTCTCCAAGTAGCCAGGGCCGTGCTCATCTTCGTGAGGGCGGCACTGTTCACTTTATTCCCTGAGAGGCGTGTGTTTGCAAACTCACCGGGGAACTTGTATCGTTCGTGCAGCTTTGTGAAGAGGAGGTTGTGCAAATTCCCTTGGTCACGATGCCTTAGGTTCTCGGTGTTGATCAAGACGGTGCTCCGAAGAATGCACCCGAGTTGTCCCGAGTACCCCTTGACTAATTCTTTGGGCGCCGTTGGATGCCCACTGGAGGACACTTCAGTAAATTCCTCCTTGATGGTGCCGAGCACGTTCGGGCGCCGGTCCTTTCGTTGCCTCTTCGGTTGGCTGCCATCTGTGCGTGCGCTGCCATCATCAGTGGTGGCATCCTCGGCGGCACCATCAGTGGTGTCATCCCCGACGCCACTAGGGGTTGTGTAGTCGGGATCGGTGTCTTCCGCGGCGTCCTCATAGCGGTGAGGTTCTTCCTCCATCTCCTGGGACAGCTCCCAGAATGCCTTGCCCGAACCACCGGGCTCATCGTTGTGGGCCATGTTTCGCACTAAATAGGAAAAAAGTTTGGTCAAAAAGTTGGTTATTGTCAAGGAACAAGATCTCTAAGTTGACCAAATAACCTAATTCTCGAGGAATGTCGCCAAAAAGTTGGTTATTGTCAAGGAACAATTGAGAGATGTTTTGTGATATTGCCTAGGTACCCCTGATCTTCTTCTACAAATAATTTTGCTATATCAATCTCCAAAAAAGCATGTGATGCTGAATCAATACTCAATATATATATATATAGGTGGTGCTCTCTTTATCACATTTTTATTGGAATATGCAACATTAATCTTCTTTTACTTGAATCAGGTGCACATATTTACATTCCTATTTCATGCTTACTTGTTTGGAACTATAGAATCTACCTTGGAATCTGCAAATCTCGTAGAATGCACTAACAGATGCCAGATTTGTTGGGGGACTCCTATACTTAAGGCATATAAGACCTGGCATTGCCTATGCCGCAAGTGTGGTAGACAGATACATGCTTGATCCTAGGAGTGGACATATGGATGCAGTATAGCCTATTTTGCCGTATCTAAGATGCAGTCCTGGGAAGGGGTTTAAGAAGAATGGCCATCTTAATATGGATGGTTATTGCGATGCTGATTGGGCGAGTTGTCTTGATGACAGAAGATCTACTTTAGGCTATTGTGCATTGGTTGGAGGGAAACATGGTGTCATGGCTTAAATGTATCAGGTCCTACTCTAGTTTACTCCAGTTTAGGTTGTAGTAAACATGGTGTCATACAGCTAGTTGCCAATAATTGTCAAGGAACAATTTTGGAAATCTACAGAAATTGTTAGGAATTGTCTTAGTCAAGAAGTGCTAGCAAATGGCTTAAATGTATCAGGTCCTACTCTAGTTTACTCCAGTTTAGGTTGCAGTAAAAATGCACCACTATGGAGTATCAGGTCCCTAGCAAAAATGCACTACAGAGCAAGCAATAATGATACTCCAATTTTCACAGATTAAAGCAATACTGACTGCAAGCAATATTGCAAAATTACAGAGAACCAAAATTTCAAAATTCAGTACTCCATAACATTACTGAAACTTTACTGTGCTTGGAACTATACTGAAACTTTACTCCATATATATATGATCATTTTTGTTTGAAAAGTTTCATTTAATTTTGTGTGGAGTAGTTTTAATTAAATAAAGTTTTTAACTGCTTGAGATGAGAGAAATGAGAAGAAGAGAGAAGGGCTACTGCTTGCAAGCACAGCTGCTTGCAAGTCCTATAGTAAATGGTTTCAGTTAAACATCTATTATTTATTCCATAAGAACAGCAAATCAACTGCATTAGTCGCAAGTACCCCATATGTCCTATTTTTAGCAAAGTCATGCTAAAATTCACGGAAAATTTCAGCATGACCTTTGCTGAAAATAGGACATATGGAGTACCCGAATTTGCCAGAACGGAAGTTAATCGACATTCCGGCAAACTCAAGGGCCTCTCGGGGTACCTGCAAAATCATTATCCCACCCCCACCCCGCTGCAACCCCACAACACCCAACTTCACTATGCAAGAGATATTAAGTTGCAGTCATTCTAAAGAGTAGAGGATGAAAGTTATCCTTGCTGTTGCATAAACATATATCAGTTTAAGGCACAAACCAGAGAGACAATGCAGTTTGGACTGACAAGCCTCAACATAAGGTCAAAACCAGAGAGACAATGCAGTTTGCAACAGAGAGACAATGCAGTTTGCAACAGAGGACTTATATTTACCAGTGTTGAACATACTGCACTAGAGGTTAATTTGCTACAGAGCAAGAAGAAGGACACTTGCTAATTTGACCAAAATTAGCAATTTTTTGAACCTAATT
Source organism: Thinopyrum elongatum (assembly GCA_011799875.1). Lineage (NCBI taxonomy): Eukaryota > Viridiplantae > Streptophyta > Magnoliopsida > Poales > Poaceae > Thinopyrum > Thinopyrum elongatum. Next base: position 66,569,663 of record CM022302.1, on the reverse strand, counting down.
TGACCTAAATTCGAGAGGGATTTGACCTAAACCTAGCAAAAGAGTGAAGAAGAGGGCATGGCCGTGAGGGAGGAGAGGAGGAAGAGAGGAGAAGAGAGGCAGAGGGAGGAGGGCAATGAAGATTACCTGACCACGATGAGGTGGTGGCCGGAGCAGAGACGACGGAGGGCGGAGACGGCGAGCTTGGGGGAGGCGGGGATAGACGGCGGGGAGGTCGCGAGGTGCTCGGGCCTCCTCTCCTGGTGGATGCGGGCCTCCTCCTCCTAGTGCTCCGGCGGCGACTCCGGCGGCGGAGCGGGCGTGGGGGTCGTCGGGTGCGGGGGGTCGTCGGCGGCGGTGGAGCGGGCGCGGGTGGCGAGGGGGATCTGGCGAGGGAGGGACAGCGAGATGGACAGAACACACCTACATAGAGGGGGGAAGGTTAGTAATGGCGCACCATCTAGGGGTGCGCCATAAACACAGTGATAGCAATGGCGCACCTTCCCCTGGTGCGCCATTATTAACTTTTTTTTTATTATTTTTAGTTGCATCTAATATTTTTTTAGAAAATGACGATCAAATTTGAAAACATTTATGAATGTGAAAAAATATCATCAAATTTGTTATTTGAAAATATTTATGAATATGAAAAAATATCATCAAATTTGTTATTTGAAAATATCATCAAATTTGTTATTTGAAAATATTTGAAAAAATATCATAAAAATTGGTATACCAATGGCGCACCTCCTAGGGGTGCGCCATAAGTACCTTGATAGCAATGGCGCACCTTCTCCTGGTGCGCCATTACTAACTTTTTTTTAATTATTTTTAGTTGCATCTAATAACTTTTTAGAAAATGATGATCAAATTTGAAAACATTTATGAATGTGAAAAAATATCATCAAATTTGTTATTTGAAAATATTTATGAATATGAAAAAATATCATCAAATTTGTTATTTGAAAATATCATCAAATTTGTTATTTGAAAATATCATCAAATTTGTTTTTTTTGGATTTTTAAATGCATTCATTTGTGAATTGGTAAAACATTTATGAATATGAAAAAATATCATCAAATTTGAAAAAATATTCATGAATTCAAAACGTGCCCATGAAATTTAAAAATATTCATGAGTTCAAAAAATATCATCAAATAAAAATTGGTATACCAGAATAAACATAAATACCAGAATAAACATAAATAAATATTCATGAGGACTAGAACAGAAGACATATCATTTCAATATGTCGAAATACAATCGAGAAATGAAGACTACAATTTAAATACAATCGATCTTAGCTAGCTATCTTTTCACAATCTTCTTGCCCTTCTTTTTCGCAAATGGAGTTCTTCTCTTGAACGGACGTCCTTTAGGTAGGGTGGTCCTGCTTCTTCTTGTGGTGTATGGCACTTCATCGTCGTCGTCATGTTCCATCTTCGGGTCGCCGTACTTGTCGAAGTCTTGCTCATTGGCGACTCCATCCATTCCGATGATCTTCCTTTTGCCTCTCCTCACGACAACACGACTGGGCTTTGACGGGTCGGTAATGAAGAAGCATTGGTCCACTTGGGAAGCCAGTACCCATGGCTCATTTTTTGCGGTGACGTTTGCGCCCGCGGTCTTGGATTTGGCTTCGGGTATAACCATGGTGGTGAAATACCGGTCTTCTTTTAGGACGCTCTTGGCCCATCTGACACGGAACATCGGGACCTTCTCTCCAGCGTAGCTCAGCTCCCAGATCTCCTCGATCCTTTCGTAGTATCTGTCCTTGTTGTTGGAGGGAGAAAAAAGTAGATCTACAACATAAAGAAAGCTTTCCCCTTACTTACCTATCAAAAAAAAATGAAATTTAACCACTTAATTTGGGTGAATCTATGGTGCAAATGTGGTGAGGAGGAGGAGGCAGCCGAGACAAGCTTGGAGGAGGAGGAGGTGGAGAGAATGAAGTTGGGAAAGTGAGTGTGGTAGGTGGCTGTCCAAAATATCTAGCTGGTCTCAGGTTACCAATGGCGCACCACATAACAATGCGCCATTAGTAACCCTGGTTACTAATGGCGCACCTGTTACGTGGTGTGCCATTACTAGTTTTGCAAAAAAAATAAAAAAAATAATTGTTAGTAGTGGTGCACCGTGGTTGTGGTGCGCCATTACTAGTTTGAACTAGTAATGGCGCACTATACCCGAGTGCGCCATTACTAGTTTTTTTTAAAAAAAGTAAAAAAAAAATTGTTAGTAGTGGCGCACTGAGTGTGTGGTGCGCCATTACTAGTTAAAACTAGTAATGGCGCACTATGCCCTGGTGCGCCATTACTAGTTTTGGAAGAAAAAAAAATTGTTAGTAGTGGCGCACCGTGGGTGTGGTGCGCCATTAGTGATATGGACACTAATGGCGTACCTACACATGGTGCGCCACTGCTATATAGCAGTGGCGCACCACATATGTGGTGCGCCATTAATGTCCATATTAGCTATAGCCCTTTTCCTAGTAGTATTATGATCAATATAATAAAGCCGGCATCCCTGATAATTCAGGGCCTCTGTTGTTTCATTTCTAAGCATCTGAGTCTTTATTATTTGTTCATAAGGTCACTTGGGGGATTCCAACCCACCGGGTTTAGCTTTCTTACCCTCTTGACCAGGCGTGGACGCCGAATCCCGAGTTTGTCCTACCTGTTTGCATGATGCTACTCCACCAGGTAATCCTGAATGACCTGCCGTACTCTTAACAGTCAATCTTTTTCAAGACCCGGAACTTGTTAAGGTTAAAACGGCGGTTTGTCATGTGAGGGCCGGCTTACAGTGAGCGAGGATAACTCTAAGGCTGTGTGGCCTATGAAAGCACTTGGGTTTTTGTGGCTGTGCAGCCCATGAAAGCACTTGAATTTTAAGGCTGTGCAGCCTATGAAAGCACTTGAATTTTTCTGAATTTATTTTCTTCTGAATATTTTGGATTTGTGTCCCTTGAAGAATTTTTCTGCTCAAGTTCGTTTGGTACAATTCAGGCCATGGAGCTTTGATTATATGACTCATAATTGATCATATTGGGTTTGGTAACCCGCCCTGATAGCGGACTCTAAGTCGCCAGGATATTTTACCTTGAGCAATCAAAATCATGATATTTCATGCCTACGGGTCAATACCCACTCTCCATGATAATTATCAAGGCATCACCATGATATCTATTTACAGGTATGTCTTTCAATAATTGTATGAATATTTGGGGTTTGGTAACCCGCCCCGGCTTTAGACTTTAAGTCGCCAGATTGTTTCGGCTTAGATAGCCTTTACTCTAGTCTTTCTATAAAATTCTTCAAAGACTATTATATTGGGGTTTATTACCCACCCTGGCTTAAACCACCAGGGCATATGCTGTTTAACTTGTGTGCAGGAAATATGAAAATATTGATCTGACCCACATAGATGATGATATTATAAGAAAGCTCAGCGGCGGATAATAAAATATCAAATTGGCAGTTTAAGCAGCTAAAGCTAACATGCACGATGGCATGACAGATCATTGTTTTCAAATCTTGCCTATTACAAGGCCACCATGGACCGGCATCATTGGGGCAAAGTGTTTTTCAGTACAAAATTTATATGCCCTGATTGGAGAGCCGCCTGGTATCAGTTGTCTTCGTCACGGCGGGTTGATGATTCTAGGTAATCCTGCTCCGGCTCTCCTTCTTCGCCCATCTGGAGGTCAGGTGACGTCTAGTCGATGCCGGTTAAGGCTTCGAATATTGCTTCATCATTGATAATTGGGGACAGATCAACATCAGGGGCAAAAAGTATGCTTACGAATTGGAGGAGTGAGATCCACAACATCGTAAGCCGGCGCCTTGACCTTAGCATTCTCCATTTTGTACGCCGGCTGATACCTGGATAAATCTGTCTCCTCGGCCAGTTTGCACGCCAAGGGATGCATGTCCTTCACGCATTTCGCAAAATCCGTCTGATCAAAAGGAGACCCGTCTTCTTTAAGGCTTGGACAGCCAGTGGCCATCTATTCTGGGTCTAGCTCGGCTTGCCATGCTTTGGCTCGGCTGAGAGCGGTGATGGCACCAGCACGGGCGGCTAATTGTTTTATTTCTTCTAGCTTTTGGGGCATTATGGACAGTTTTGCTAGTACATCCTGGATGAGTGTGGGCGGCTGTTTACCATTGGGGATGGCCACAAGAATCCGTTGAGTGCCAGTATATAATTGTTCAACCAAGGCATATACGGCTTTGAGTTTCACCAACATATCCTGGCCAAGATTGGAGCTCCTGGGGCCTGTTGAGCAAACATACAGATGAGTCGCCAAGCGGGTCAAAATAAATAGGTTGTGAAAGGATAAAGATTAAACGTTACTTACCAAAGATGGCAGCTGTCATGAGATTAATGTGTCGCTTTAAGCTGGATAACTCCTCAGCAATGTTGGGGATATCGCTTATCGGGAACTTATCGGTCGACCCATGATAAGGGGTAAATCGGCCAGTTTATCGGCATTTCGGCCGATTTATCGCCATATCGGCTGATTTATCGGCCGATTTATCTTATCGCCCACACGACGGTAAGCGATAAATCGGCCGATTTATCGGAATATCAGAAGATATCTTGAACAGTGCTCCTCAGTCACCGGCTTAAGAGCAACTTCAGCATCTTCGGCTCTTTTCAATAGCGCCGCCTTCTCAGTCTCCCAGACGGCTCTTTCCGTATTGAAGTCTATTTTCAATTTTTCAGTTACTTCCAAGGCGGCTTTCAGCTCTGACCTGGCCTTTGAAGTTTCTGCTTGCTGCGACTTTATATTCTACCTCAAGTCGCCCACTTGTGATTTCTTCATATTTAATTCAGCCTGAAATGTAATAATTAAGCAGCATTTACAAATTATGATGATTATTATATTGAAGTCCCAAGCACATTACAAGTACTCTACTTGGCACTTGGGGGCTAATGTAGGTCATTTTAAAGTACTTAATGACCTAGCTCAACTTTTCAGTTTAAGCCAGCCCTTGGGGGCTACATGTTTGGATTTTGAACACGATTCTAAGTCCCGGCTCAACTCTTCAGTTAAGTCGGCCCTTGGTGGCTACTGATTTGGATCTCACTGGGATAAATTGGTTTTGAGAAACTACAGTTTGAAGACTATTACTTAAGTCTACAGTATATTCAATTCTTTCTTATCCTCTAGACTTGGCGGCTAACATGGATTCATGTGGAAAGGGATGATAGCTTACCTCAAAGCGTTCCTTCATAAGGTTTACTAAGCCGGCCTCCATGTCACGGCTGGTATGGAGGCGGCTCAAGTAGCCTGCATGGATATCACTTGCGCTAAAGCCTGCATAGCTCTCCAGGTCCAGCTTCCATTTTCCTTTTTTGGTGGTTAAAACCTCTTCCTTGGCACTGTGTTTGGCTAAGGTAGTAGGATTCCCTGGTTCTGTGTAGCCTGTGCCAGTGATGATGACATCCTCGGCAACCTTTTGAGAAGGGTTTTCTTCAGCAGGCTTGGTAGGGCTCGGCGGGTCATGTTTAGCCACCGGGTTAACCTCAACATCCATTTGTTCAGAGATGGCGGCATCGGCTGAAGGTGGCGGGTCATTAATGAGTTCTGTTGGATCTTGAGTATGAGCCTCGGAGATATCGGCAGATTGTTTCTTTGGCTCAACTGTTTTAGGATCTTTTGTAGACCAGCCAAGCTTCTGCTTCTTACCAGCTTTGGCTATCCCTCTGCGATGAAAATATAGGAACATGAGTATATATTGATCAACAAATAAAGCAAGTGTGAATACTTACCCAGGGGTGACTTTGAAGACAGGCATTTGGGTCTTTGAAGAATCGCCAGATGATGGAGGTGTCTTCTGATAATTCGAGTTAGAAGGTGTGAGAGGCTGGCGTATTAAGCCGGATAGAGGATAAAGAGAATTTGGGTCATGAAGCACCTCATGTTGACGCTTGCGAGGAATTGGAGTATTTGGTAAGCCGGAAATCAGCTCCGCGTCACCATCACTCCGAGTCTTGAGCCTAGCTTCGTGCTGTTGTTTTTTCAAAATAAAGTCGGGATCCAAGTGAGTAAGAGGGTGAGAAAATCTTACTTTCTAGGTCACCTGCCGGGTTTTCTGTCTTGGCAAAGGCGCCGAGTCGGAGGAAATATTAGTTACCTCTGCGGCGTCGGCATGGCTGGTCTCCGCATCATCCTGAGAGGAATCAGTGTCAATAAGTTGCATAAATAAAAAGCCAAGGGAATCAAGTTCTACCTCCGACTCATCATCCAGGGTGAATAAGTCTGTTGCATCAGGCTTTTTTTCCTTTGGTCTTCTTTGGAGCCTTGGTTTTGGCTCTGGCCTTTTTTGCCGGTTTATCCTATGGTTTCTTATCCTGCAACTTCTTGTTCCAGAAGGAAGAGCTGGCCTAAAAACGCAGATGAAAAATGAGAAGTGGTGCAATTTATGAAAAAATGATAAGTACAAAATGGCTGGAAATACTTACGTCAGGAGAAGGGTTGAGGGTGCAATAGGGGTTTAGACCCGTCTTGCTGCAGCTTTTGAGGCTCTCCCCAAGTAATGATTTTGTCATTTCATTGATCTCCTGATCATCAAGGCGTGTTGAATTATACCTCTGAGACTCACATGTATACTCACACATTAAGCCGGTGCGGCGGCTCAAAGGCAAGATCCTCCAAGCAATCCAGCATCGAATCAGGTCAACTCCGGTTAAGCCGTTGGCTAACTAAGCCCTTATTTTTCAAAAGGTTGGCGCGTACTTGGCTCGATCTGCGGCGCTGATCCGGTCAGGGAGTGCGTGCCTTGGGCTGAGCCGGCAAGTGCGGAAACCCGGCAGAGGATTTTCACCCGCTGGAGAAGTGTCTTGGCAGTAGAACCAAGTTTGATTCCAGTCCTTGGGATGGATGGGTAGTGCTGCTACAGGAAAGATGGCGTCTCTCTGCCTCTGGATTGAAACCCCACCAAGCTCAACACAGGGTCCGTCTAACATCTTGGTCTGGCGGTTCAAATAGTAATATTCTCTAAACAAGTCAACACTGGGCTCTTCTTGAAGGTACACCTCACTGAAGACTTGGAAGTTACAAATGTTGGACACCGAATTGGGACTGAGGTCTTGAGGGTGTAGCTGATAAAAGTGCAGAACATCTCGGAAGAACTTTGAGCCGGGTGGTGAGAAACCGCAAAGAAGGTGGTCTGCAAAAAGTACGACTTCACCTTCATTGGGGAGAGGCTTAGTTTTGGTCCCTGGAACTCTCCAATGAATGATGTTCTTTGCTGGCAAGACACCCATGGTAACGTATTCATTCAGAGACTGTTCAGTGACAGTAGAAGCGACCCAATCACAGGAGGTGGTAGTCTTAGTCATTTTTTGCCAAGTTAAAACCTGACAGTGAAGAATTGGAGGATTGATATTATGATGATAAACCGCTCAATGATTAAACAAGCAAGTCTATTGCTCAAGACTAGTTATGCATACAAGATGGATTATTATGAGCGATGGGGGTTAGTAAGTAAGGTTAAGCCAGGAAAGCATCAACAGGTTATGCAGTCATGGTTGCTGATTAAGAGGATATTGGTGGATTAAACATTTATGAGTAAGCCGGCTGGAGTTTGGCGGGTTACAAAATGTGTCGCTATGAGCCGCTTATGCAATAGTGATTATGACGACATCTACAGATCTGGATTCTATTGAAATTTTACGAAGTGCTGAACAAACAAGTTTCACGAATCCTGCTTAATTATAATTTTGGATCTACGGCAGTTCAGAAAACAGGTGAAAATTGTTAAACCTAAAATATGAAGGACGAACTACTGTGTCGAGAGATGAATCTCCGAATAGAGGAATGGATCTATGATGAGAGGCAGTTACTAAAAATTGCTACCGCATGGTTTTTATGTTCTATTGGGATCCAAACAAGCAGTGTATTAGAAGAACCACAGGCGAGTGCGATGTACGCCGACGAACACCGATGAACGGAGAAAACCCTAATGCAGATTGAAAGCAGGGGAAGATGAAAACCTGGCGATGCTTATGAATAGTGGGAGGGCACCGCGTTTTTCTGGTCAGAGTCAGGTTGATGCAGCGGCCGAGTGGGAGTTGCTGGTGAAGATCGACGGCGGCGGCGGAGCTCCGTAGTCTTCGGTGGTCGCGAGGAAGAAGAAGAAGAAGAAGGGAAAGAGGTAGGGGAAAAGTTAAGAAAAGGGCCCCCTGTCCCTATTTATAAGGAAGTGATAAAATGGCATGCACAAAAATCAAGGAGGCAGCGGGCGCCTCGATTCTCGGAAAGCCCATTAAGATAAAGATCCGTTATGATATCATGGGTTCTGTGCATATTTAATGCGCATGAGGTCATAGCGGGTTACAATGATTCCGTTTACATGATGTCACGGCGGCTTACGATGGTTCGGCTCGTGTGATATTATGGTGGTTTATTTGAAGATTCAACATTGGTGGATAGTCTGTCAATTAAAGCAGTGAAGATTGACATGAACAAGTTCAAATCAATCTGGGGCCTAATGTTGGGGATATAACCCCTAGGTGTGATCCGCCATGCTGGGGCTGGGTTAAACCATTGGCGGTTTACAAAGAAGATTCAAGAAGCCCAAGAAGAAGTATGAAGACGGTGACGCTTGGAGGCAGGCCCAGTGAGGGCCCAAGACCTGAATGCGTGAACTGCCATATGGTAGCTTGCCTGCTAAGGCAAAGCGATTTAGAAACCAGGCCAGTCACGTTGTGTGATCTGGCTCGGACTCTTGTAAGCCGCCAGGCTTCGACCTGTGTATATAAAGACGAGACTCGGCAGCGGCTTAGGCCAAGAAACGATCGATTGAGAGCTAGGTCAAGCGTATTCGCTCCCTTGTAATCGATACCCAAGCAATAGTCAACAAAAGCAGGAGTAGGCTTTTACCTCATTGAGAGGGGCTGAACCTAGGTAAATTATTTGTGTCTCTTGCCCCATTCAACACCTTCAAGCTAACCTATGTTGCGATGGCTCCACACCTAAGTCCTTTCACAAGGGCATCTGCCGTGATAAAACCCCAATCGACCAGAGTCTAGAATGTCGGTGCAGATAGGTAGCGGAAAGCGGTAGGGCCAAAATCCCTTGCCGTTTGGAGCGCGACCTCCGCCCGCCGACGACAGCCGTCGATCTTAGGGTGGCCGCCGTGATAGAAGTTAATGAGGAGCAGAGTTGCGGAGGAGTCCGCGGCGAGTGGATTGGGCCGGGGATTTTTCTCATGGAGAACATAATCAAGTTAGTGAAATATTCACTCATCTCTTATCGCAGTCCGTCCATCGCTGTTAATCAACCGGCGGAAATCACTGTGGATTCATTTTTCTTCTAGCTGATTCGAGGGTTTTCATTCATGTGTTAACAGTGCAAGCACAAATCGGGCAAGTGTGGTTGCGGCCAGTTAGAAACGAAGTTCTATCTCACCATTCCGGATGACTTCAGGGAGCGCTCGGTATGTTCAATCTCAACCTACAACGGTCGGCATGGCCTAAATTTGTGAACATATACCGTCTGTTGCTACATTTGGATAAAAGGTACGGTGCCACGTGCAACCTAGATGTCAAAGCCGATTTTCCCCCCTATATTAGGCAAATATATGATGTATTGTTCATTCAGTTACTCTCATATTTGCATCAAATCTTTGTTACATTATCTATTTTTAATTATATATTTTTGTACTTTGCTTTCATCTATATATTGATCTGTTCTATCAGTTACTCCCTAATACGTCCATTTTGCATCATGTTTCCCTACTGTTATTTATATTGTTTTTATGGATAATAATGTTTTTGGAGTAATTCTAATGCATTTTCTATCATAATATGCAAGGTTCACACAAAGAGGGAGAATACCGGCAGCTGGAATTCTGGACCTGAAAAAGCTACGCCAGGCTACCTATTCTGCACAACTCCAAGTGAGCTGAAACTTCATGAAGAATTTTTATGGAATATATAAGAATTATTGGAGCCAATAAGTACCAGAGGGGGCCCATGAGGTGGGTACAACCCACCTGGGCGCGCCAGGGAGCCCAGGCGCTCCCTGGTGGGTTGTGCTCCCCTCGGCCCACCTCTGGTGCCCATCTTCTGGTATATAAGTCATTTTGACCTAGAAAAAAATAAGGAGAGGAATTTTGGGACGAAGCACCGCCGTCTCGAGGCGGAACTTGGGCAGGAGCACTTTTGCCCTCCGGCGGAGCGATTCCGCCGGGGGAACTTCCCTCCCGGAGGGGGAAATCATCGTCATCATCATCACCAACAACTCTCGCATCTTGGGGAGGGTAATCTCCATCAACATCTTCAACAACACCATCTCCTCTCAAACCCTAGTTCATCTCTTGTGTTCAATCTTTGTACCGGAACCTTAGATTGGTGCTTGTGGGTGATTAGTAGTGTTGATTACATCTTGTAGTTGATTACTATATGGTTTATATGGTGGAAGATTATATGTTCATATCCATTATGCTATTTACTACCCCTCTGATCTTGAGCATGATTATCATTTGTGAGTAGTTACTTTTGTTCATGAGGTCACGGGAGAAATCTTGTTGCAAGTAATCATGTGAACTTGATATGTGTTTGATATTTTGATGGTATGTATGTTGTGATTCCCTTAGTGATGTCATGTGAACGTTGACTACACGGCACTTCACCTTATTAGGGCCTAAGGGAATGCATTGTGGAGTAGTTATTAGATGATGGGTTGCGAGAGTGACAGAAGCTTAAACCCTAGTTTATGCGCTACTTCGTAAGGGGCTGATTTGGATCCAAAAGTTTAATGCTATGGTTAGATTTTATCTTAATACTTTTATCGTAGTTGTGGATGCTTGCGAGGGGGTTAATCATAAGTAGGAGGCTTGTTCAAGTAATAACAACACCTAATCACCGGTCCACCCACATATCAAATTATCAAAGTAGCGAACACAAATCAAACCAACATGATGAAAGTGACTAGATGAAATTCCCGTGTACCCTCAAGAACGCTTTGCTTATCATAAGAGACCATTTTGGCCTGTCCTTTGCCTCAAAAGGATTGGGCTACCTTGCTGCACTTTTGTTACCATTACCGTTATTTGCTCGTTACAAATTATCTTGCTATCAAACTACTCGTTACTTATAATTTCAGTGCTTGCAGAGAATACCTTGCTAAAAACTACTTGTCATTTCCTTTTGCTCCTCGTTGGGTTCGACACTCTTACTTATCGAAAGGACTATGATTGACCCCATATACTTGTGGGTCATCACTCCCATATTTGCATCTGAGGAAGTCCTGGATTAAGGGGTCCTCGGATGGCCGGGCTGTGTTCCATGGGCCAGGACTGATGGGCCGTAAAGATACAAGGTAGAAGACCTTTCCTCGTGTCCGGATGGGACTCTCCTTTTGCGTGGAAGGCAAGTTTGGCGTCCGGATGTATAATTTCCTTCCTCTGTAAACTGACTCTGTATAACCCTAGCCCCCTCCGGTGCCTATATAAACCGGAGGGTTTAGTCTGTAGAGGCTATCATAACTTCCATAGGCTAGACATCTAGGGTTTAGCCATTATGATCTCGAGGTAGATCAACTCTTGTAACCCCCATACTCATCAAATACAATCAAGCAGGACATAGGGTTTTACCTCCATTAAGAGGGCCCAAACCTGGGTAAATACCTTGTTCCCTTTGTCCCTTGTTACCTTCGATCCTCAGACGCACAGTTCGGGACCCCCTACCCGAGATCAGCCGGTTTTGACACCGACATTGGTGCTTTCATTGAGAGTTCCACTGTGTTGTCGACAGAAGGATCGATGGCTCGGTCGATCATCAACAACGATACTGTTTCTGGGGAAACCTTCCTCCCCGGTCAACTTTTTGTATTTGGCGGCTTCGCTCTGCGCGCCAATGCAGTTGGCCACCTTGAGCAGATTGACAGTTACGCCCCTGGTCATCAGATCTGATTCGGGAGCCTGAATTACATCGCTGACATCCGAGGAGACTTGATCTTCGAAGGGTTCATGGCCTCAACCACTATTCCTCATCTTCAAGAAGGCAACCCACCGGATCCGTCATCAGGCACCACTCAAAGACCAACTACTATCCCTGCCCAGGCCATAGATCCAGGGCAGGCCACCTCATCCGAAGATGGGATCGTAAAACCCACCGGACCCTCTCCTCCCATGGAGAACCTTGCCGAAGACCCAGAAGCGACTGTATGTTCGGCGAGCCTGGAATCAAGCAGGACCCTCCTTGTCATCGGAGAGCCGAACTCACCTCTGGAGGCCAACTCCGAACTCTCAAGCTCTGCGGCTGGTGAACACAACCTGGCAGAGTCTGCCATGCCCAGCTCCACAGGACCTCGGTTCCCCGTCCTGCCTTCGCTCTTAAGCGAGGCCGTGGACTTAATGCGGTCTCTCACCATCATGGAGGTATCAGCTCTGAATTATGCCCAGCCCGAACTAGGGGCTGAGTGCGGGGAATTTTTCGTCCCACCCACCACGCACTTGGTAGCCACCGTCGAAGACTTAACCGATATGCTCGACTACGCCTCCGAAGACATCGACGGTATGGACGACGATGCCGAACCCGAACCAGGCCAAAACCCGCCCATCACCAGACGTTGGACTGCCACTTCTACATACGACGTGTACATGGTGGATACACCCAAAGAGGACGACGATGGCAAGCAAGATCCAATCAAGGACAAGCCCGTCGAGGCACCACCGAAGCGTCGACGTCAGCGGCACCGTTCATGATCGCGGCGGGAACAAGAAAGTAATACCGGCACCGGAGACATTGACACTCTGGAGAACGCCGAAGACTCTGACCAACCCATCGAGCCTGCCGTAGAGCAGGATAATTGGGAGGAGGGGCAAGTTAACCCTGACGAGCCAGTCGGGAATGAGGATTCGGAGGATAGTAACTATCTACCAATCTCCGAGGAGGACATCAGCCTCGGCAACGAAGACTTCATCATGCCAGAGGAACCCCTCGAGCAAGAGCGCTTTAAGCGACAGCTCATCGCAACTGCGAGGAGCTTAAAAAAGAAACAACAACAGCTTCAAGCCGAACAAGATACGCTCAATGACAGATGGACCCAGGTCCTAGCTGCTGAGGAGTACGGCCTCGAATGCCCAACAAAGAGCTATCCGAAGCATCGTCTACTGCCACAATTCGATAACGAGGCCCTAGAGCCAATATCATCAAGACATAATCATGCTGATCAACCAGACCGACCACCACGTGGGCGAGACAAAGCGGCTACTCATGCCGAACACCAGCCCGCGCCACCTCGCCGTCGAGGCAAAGAGGTAGCAGCTCAGGGCTACACCTATGACTTACGTCAGGACCTGGACAATAGAGCCGGCAAGACCCGGTCAATATACGGATCAAGGGGGCATGCTCCAATGAGAGACGACGGCCTTCAAGCTTGGCGCTAGCAGCATAACCGAACTCGGGCCGAAAACCGAACATGGATGTCATCCGAACTCCGTCGTGACGTTGCCCGATACAGAGGCGCCACACACCCCTTGTGCTTTACCGATGAGGTAATGCAGCACCAATTTCCAGAAGGGTTTAAACCCGTAAACATCGAATCATACGATGGGACGACAGATCCCGCGGTATGGATTGAGGACTTTCTTCTCCATATTCACATGACCCGCGGTGACGATCTCCACGCCATCAAATACCTCCCCCTAAAGCTGAAAGGACCAGCGCGGCACTGGTTAAACAGCCTACCAGAGAACTCTATTGGTAGTTGGGAAGACTTGGAGGATGCCTTTAGAGACAACTTCAAAGGTACCTATGTCCGGCCTCCGGATGCCGATGACCTTAGTCATATAGTACAGCAACCCGGTGAGTCAGCCCGCAAACTCTGGACTAGGTTCTTAATTAAAAAGAACCAAATCATCGACTGTCCGGACGCCGAAGCCCTCGCGGCCTTTAAATATAGCGTGCGCGATGAATGGCTCGCCCGACACCTTGGTGAGGAAAAGCCGAAGTCTATGGCAACTCTTACTGCACTCATGACCCGCTTCTGCGTGGGAGAGGACAGCTGGTTGGCTCGTAGAAGCAACAGTACCAGCGACCCTGGCACCTCCGAAGTCAGGGATGGCAATGGCAGGCCACGACGCAACAAACACAAGCGTCAAAACAACAACGAAGAAATTGAAGACACAGCGGTTAACGCCGGATTCAGTGGCTCTAAATCCGGTCAGCGGAAGAAGCCATTCAAAGGAAATAAGGACGGTCCATCTAATTTGGACAAAATACTCGATCGGCCTTGCCAGATTCATGGCACACCCGACAAGCCTGCCAACCACTCCAACAGAAATTGTTGGGTCTTCAAACAGGCCGGTAAGTTAATTACTGAACATAAGGGGAAAGGGCCGCCAAGCGAGGACGATGACGAGCCCCGCCCACCGAACACAGGGGGACAAAAGAAATTCCCCCCTGAGGTGAAAACAGTGAACATGATATATGTCACGCATATCCCCAAAAGGGAGCGCAAGCGCGCACTAAGGGACGTCTACGCCGTAGAGCCCGTCACCCCCAAATTCAACCCATGGTCGACTTGTCCGATCACCTTCGATCGCAGGGACCACCCGACCAGTATCCGTCATGGAGGTTCGGCGGCCCTGGTCGTCGATCCAATTATTGACGGATATCATCTGACTCGAGTCCTTATGAATGGCGGCAGCAGTCTCAGCTTGATCTATCAAGACACTGTCCGCAAAATGGGTATTGACCCGTCAAGAATCAAGCCTAGTAACACCACCTTTAAAGGAGTGATACCCGGCGTCAAGGCCCGCTATACGGGCTCATTAACATTGGAAGTAGTCTTCGGTTCACCGGACAATTTCCGCAGTGAAGACTTGATCTTCGACATCGTCCCCTTCCGCAGTGGTTATCACGCACTGCTCGGACGTACTGCCTTCGCCAGTTTCAGTGCAGTCCCGCATTATGCTTACTTAAAGGTCAAAATGCCTGGACCCCGTGGCGTTATCACAATCAATGGAAACATGGAACGCTCCCTGCGTACCGAGGAGCACACCGCGACCCTTGTAGCCGAGGTATAGAGCGGCCTTATCAAGCAGAACACTTCACCGGCCATCAAGCCTCCGAAAACTATTAAACGAGTCCGCCCTACTCTGCAGAACAATAGCTCGGTCAATCCGGCGCTGGACTAGCAGTTTTGCCTCTGTCCACCGCCCCATCTAATCATGGCATATGTACCGCGTGTGCATAACTACGCACTCGAAGTACCTTGGGTGACGACGGAGGCACTCCGCGGACGAGGTCCATAGTACGGCTTGACCCTATTCGGACCTTAATCTCCTTATTCTTTTTTCTCTTTTCTCTTATATTACAGGTTCTTTAAAACCTAAGGTCACTTTACGGTGGTGCAGGGCCCTTTCTCAGGCCCCTTCTATATACACGATCATCGATCCTTTCAAAGGATCCTCCACCAAGGCGAAAAGCGGCGCAGACGTGCGGCAGGGTGTCCAAAGGATCTTCACGATGCCTTTTCTTTTTTAGGACCTGTGTACAGCTTTCCCTTGTTCTCAAATTCTTGGCATGTAAAATAGCCCTGATGCTTATAGCACTATCTGTAAAAGCATACTTCGACATATCAATCAGACTATAATGGAAACAGTTTTTACCAACCCTATTTGGTATTGGTTTATTTCATAATCTGTATTTCCTCTTCATGTCAGATTGGCATATACACTTAGGTATAGCTTAAAATGCCAGGGGCTCTATTCGGCCACCTATATTTAAAAAAAAAGTCCGAACACTTTTAGAGCGCACTTCGGCGTCCTGAATATTGCATTATATGCATCAGCCCCGAATCATGTCTTTGGTCAATAGTTGGGTTGCCCGGCTCCTGTGTTTACTACCTTACGTTCCGCTCGTTCGGCTAGGGTAGTAAAGGGAGAACTACTGCGATTGTGTTTCAGGTTCGTCCGGTCAAATACCTCAGTAGAGAAAGCCGAAAACTGACTGTCATGGTGCGGCGAGAGCTGGTCAGCTATTCGGCGATTTGCTATAAATCTTTTGTGATTTCTTCCGCATTATGCGAAGGACTGGCCTCTGTCTGGTCATGTGCTTAAGGCATACCAGTTCGGATAGCCGCATACGCACCAGGGGCTAGTACTTAGCCCCACCGTCAAACTCCTATGGCTAAGTGAAAGTGATAAAGACACATAGTCTGATTGCCTGGTTCGCCTACGCAGACACCTCCTTCACGGACCAAGACATTGGGTCAAGAGTGATCATGCGTTATTCCGAACACCCTCGTAGTATCTACGTAGGGGCTGAAGCCGATGACTGGCAAACTTTCAAGATAATAAAATACGGCCGCACAGGAGGTAAGCAATTCCAGATAAAGACATAAATATATTACAAAGCCTTGATTTATAAAGCAACATCTGGGTAGCTCGGATACACTCACTCAAATACGATATCCTTCGAGCATTGGCCCTCTATTAATCGGGCACCCTCAAGGATGTCTTCAAAATACCGCTCTGGCTTGCGGTGGTCCTTGCCTTCGGGTGGGCCCTCGACCACCACGACGGCGGCCTTCATCATTGCGCAGTGCATCTTGACATGGGCAAAGGCCATCCGCGCACCTTCTATGCACGCCGAACACTTGACAGCTTCAATCCGGGGCAACGCGTCGCCCAGCCGCTGCACCAGGCCGAAGTAGCTGCCAGGAATGGGTTCGGTTGGCCACAGCTGGATTATGACGTCCTTCATGGCCAATCCAGACATCCTGTGCATCTCTGCCAGTTGCATCATGTGGTTGTTCAACAGCGCCGGACGCTCCGACGCCGCGAACTGTGACCAGAAGACCTTCTCCGTTGTGTGTCCCTCTTGGGCCCGGAAGAACTGCGCGGCGTCGGCGGCACTCTTTGAGAGATCCGCAAATTCATCTGGAGAACTCCACAGTCGAGTGAGCAAGGTATATCTTTGACCGCCAAATATAGTCTGCAAAAGAAAGGGCTTACCATCCGCTATCTGTTCGGACTGCCGGATTTATTCGTGAGCTGCCCGGGACTCGGTCCTCGCCTCCTTGGCCTCTTGGAGGGCCTTGTCGAGTTCGGCCGCCTGGTCCTTATTCTTCTCCTCCAAGGACTCGCACTTGCCGGCGGCATCCTTGAGCGCTTGCTCCACTTCGGTCAGCCTCTCCTCGTACTGGCAGCGAGTGACCTGTTCGGCCTTTAAATCTGCAGCCGCTTTGTCTGCGGCCGCTTTGTTCGCCTTCGCCTCCTCCTTGGCTTGGGCAAGGGTACTCTTGAGGGTCTCGACCTCGGCCGCGCTGCCTACAATCATACACATAGCAGCGCATGAGTTTAAACTCAGAGTTTGCATATCAATTTAGGCATACGCGAGATATTTCAAACATACCTTGCTCCTCATCGAACCGCTTGTTCATGCAGTCGATATCATCATCAGCCAGCTGCAGCCTCCGCTTGAGATCGGAAACTTCAGCGGCCTGGGCGGTTGCCGCCAACATGGAAGCCTGTTATACGATATAATAGTACGTCACCTCTTCCGAATACTATATGATCCTCTGTCCGGCTTTCTCAAAACCAGACAGAGTCTCAGGGGCTACTATCTATGCACAGGTCTGTCCCTTTATAAAAAAAATGTCTAGAGCATTACGTCGCATACCTCGAAGCCTGTTAGCAGGCTGGTGAAGGCTTCGTTCAGCCCGCTCTTGGCGGACTGAATCTTCTCAACCACCACACCCATCAGGGTGCGGTGTTCCTCCATGATGGCAGCACATTGTAGTGCTTCCATCATGGTGTTCGGCGCCTCCGGATTAGTGGAGGTCACCGTCGGAGCTGATGCTCCCCCCTCCTTTGAAGGGGGCTGGTCGCTTGACTCCGGAGCCACATTGGTCTCCGGAATGATGTCCGGCTGGGGGCCAGATTGTTCAGGACCCCCGCCGTCGGTCGCCATGGTGGTCTCCCCCTCCATGTCTTCGGCAGCCGAGGTATTGTCCTTGGGCGCCTTCTCGGCAGCCTCGCCCGCCCCCCCGTGGCCAGGGGAGGTCCTTCGGGGCAACACCTCGGTGTTATCCACGGCGATTGGCGAAGGAGCTCACGGTGGCGTCTCACTCTCTGCCATCTCGGGCGGTAGAGAACTCCCTTTAGACAGCGATGGTTGGGGGAGGTCGTGGGCTGGGCTGAAATACATAATATGATATGTTATATTACAACCATAATAGACCGAATATTTGCTAAGTATCCTTTACGACACTTACGATTCAGCCGGGGTTTTTTCTCTGCGGCGCCTCTTAGGGGTGTGTTCAGCGTCCGTATCTGAACCGTCTGAGAGGGTTATCTTCTCCCTCTTGGACGACCCCTCCTCTAGGTCTGCGGAGGCGGCCCTTTTCTTCTTTCCCCCCTTTAGGGGAGAACCACTTTCCGCCTCCTCCTCCTCTTCATCTTCATCCCCCTCGTGGGAGGAGTGGGCTTCGGTTTCTCCGGACACTGCGTCCGAAGTACCTTTACGGCGGAGGCCGCCCTTGGCCTCCTTGCCCTTCTTCTTGACCTTCCTCTCCGGCGCCTGATATGACGCCGGAGCCAGCATCCTCGCTATCAGAGGATCGGCTGGTTCTTCGGGTAGTGGAGCCGGACACTTGATCCGCTCCGCCTTCATTGTCCAGCCCTGAATGAAAGAATGGAAGTCTCAGTATAACCTTTGATTTATTTACCGAAAATTGTGTTCGGAACCAAAATACTCACCGGTATAGCCGGATGCTCGCTGTCGAGGCCAATGTCTTCGGTCTTCTTCGACCACTTCTTTTGGGCCTTGAAGAGCAGCTTCCAGATCTCTTCATGCGTTGTACCGAACAAATGTTGCAAGGTCTGGGGACCTTCCGGATTGAACTCCCACATATGGAGAGGCCGGAGTTGGCAGGGGAGGATCCGGCGGAAGAGCATCACCTGAATCACGTCAGTGAGACTGGTATTCTTGCTTATCATATTTTTGATGCACTTCTGCAGCGTCATCACATCAGTGGTTGACCCCCAGTCCAGACCCTTGTTGGTCCACGACGTGAGCCACATTGGGGGTCCGGATCTAAACTCAGGAGCGGCCGCCCATCTGGCGCCACGAGGTTCGGTGATATAGAACCACTCCTGCTGCCACACCTTGACGGTCTCTACAAAGGCCCCTTTAGGCCAGGTGGTGTTGGGGAGCTTGCTCACCATGGTGCCGCCGCACTCCGCATGTTGCCCGTCGACCACCTTCAGCTTCACATTGAAGACTTTTAGCCATAGGCCGAAGTGTGGTGGGATGCGGAGTAGCGCCTCGCACACGACGATAAACGCCGAGATGTGGAGGAAGGAATTTGGGGCTAGATCATGAAAATCTAGCCCGTAATAGAACATGAGACCGCGGGCAAAGGGGTGGAGGGGAAACCCTAGTCCGCGGAGGAAATGAGGGATGAATACAACCCTTTCGCCGGGCTCCAGAGTGGGTACGACTTGATCCTTGGCAGGGAGCCTGTGCGCGATCTCCGCAGACAGATATCCTGCCCCCCGGAGCTCCTTGATGTCCTTCTCCGTGACAGAGGAGGCCTCCCACTTGCCCGTCGAGCCAGATCCGGACATGACTGGAGAGGTTGGCGGTGGTGGAAGCTTGGGCGCTGGAGCTTGAGGATGGGAAAACAGGAGAAGGAAGAAGGCGTGGGGAAAAAGAGGGATCTTTATCCACTTATATAGGCAATGAATATCAAGCGCCCGCCCCTCAAGCCTTAAAACTCGCCTGTTCCCAATGGGTCGTGCGAATGGCACGGTTGGATTACCCAAACCCGTACTGATGAGGATCACGCAATAAGTGGGCATGATCTCCGCTTTGACAAGACATGTCAATAGAGTCCGTGTTTCGAGACGTGAAGCGGGAGGCCAAAAAATGGTTCGAAATGATAAAAAGACTAGATGTGACGTTTCGCCAAAAAAGTTGTCAGTTGATGGACATTACTTTGACTAAGTGTTTTATCTTTATGTTTGAGGGTTCTAACTGTCATACAGAGCCGGATATAGTTCTTTTATTCAGAAGATTGTTTTGGAGTATTCAGAGGAGGAACCCGCCTTGCAATGCCGAAGACAATCTACGTGCCGAACATGTCGTCATTGAAGACTGGTTCAGGGGCTACTGAGGGAGTCCTGGTTTAAGGGGTCCTCGGATGGCCGGGCTGTGTTACATGGGCCAGGACTGATGGGCCGTAAAGATACAAGGCAGAAGACCTTTCCTCGTGTCCGGATGGGACTCTCCTTTTGCGTGGATGGCAAGTTTGGCGTCCGGATGTATAATTTCCTTCCTCTGTAAACCGACTTTGTATAACCCTAGCCCCCTCTGGTGCCTACATAAACCAAAGGGTTTAGTCCGTAGAGGCTATCATAACTTCCGTAGGCTAGACATCTAGGGTTTAGCCATTACGATCTCGAGGTAGATCAACTCTTGTAACCCCCATACTCATCAAATACAATCAAGCAGGACATAGGGTTTTACCTCCATTAAGAGGGCCTGAACCTAGGTAAATACCGCATTCCCTTTGTCCCTTGTTACCTTCGATCCTCAGACGCACAGTTCGCGACCCCCTACCCGAGATCGGCCGGTTTTGACACCGACAGCATCTTGCTCTGTTATTTCAATATATCTAATTTACGATCTTAATTTGCATTTCAAGCAGTACATCCCTTGCTTTGCAAGAACATGAGTAGAAGGAAATCTTGGGCTTTACTTTGTTGATGACTCCATGGATGTCATATTGATAATGCAGCATGGATTTACAATGATGGTAAGCGTAAAACTTGATAAAGATCGTCACTCCTATTTTGATGCGGACCTTTGGAGAAAAATGTCTAAGTGTTATGAACTGAAAGCTGGCAATAAAATTCTAGTGCGTGCACCACAGCCTGGTCTAATTAACATGGATGTTTACTTCCCCAATGTCATCAGCCGATCAAAGTCTGATCGAGGTTAGTGTCCTTTCAACTTTCTCCATGCTGGCTTATTGCTTGGCAAAATCGGGGTATTTCTTCTAACTAATTGATCACTATTTAAGCAACCAATTGTGATTTCATTTTCGAACTCCATTCCTAGGCAGTAACAAATTCTATTTTCCAATTTATGCCCACTATATATTCTTCTGCCATGTTCTGAATAAATAATACCTTTCCACCTTTTAAGCAGGATATGTTGGATGCATAGTGAATGATCTGTATGTTACTAAGCGTACCAAATTTCACTGGAAGGACTTGAAGCATGTCATAAACTTTGTTGATAATTTGACAGAGATAGCACAGCATATGAACACTGGATTTTGGATGGGATTAATTATACCTATGGTGCACACATTGAACAAGACCAATTGTGTGCACAAAACGCTGGTACAAAGTCTTATTTTTATGTTGATGCTCATAAACTATATATATCTTCAACGATATGTTACAATTGGTTTTTATTCTGCATTTCAACAGAAATTGCCCACTGTAGCAGTTCCTGGATCGATTTCCCAACGTGGTCGAATTACACTTGTGCCTGCTAATAACGCCAAAGTGATTGCAGGGTACTGCATTTCCCACAGAAATGGAACCATTCAAATTAGCAAGTTCTCGCTTGTCGTGGCAATGCATCCGTATTGGAAAATTGGAGACACTGTTCTACTCATGCTCTACCAAGGCATAGGAGGGCTCTTCCTTTTCATTGATGAGATGCTGAGTCACCGTGATCAAGCTGCTTCCAGCGGATAGTTGTGGTTGTTGGCCCTCAGCCTCTTAAAATGTGCTAGCTGTTACTATGTTAAGTATGTAGATATGGACCATATGGTTGTTGGCCCTCAGCCTCTTAAAATGTGATAGTTGTTACTATGTTAAGTATGTAGATATGGACCATATGGTTGTCAAAACCATGTTACGAAGATCCTCCTTTTGTTGAATAGTGTAACCACTATATATATGTTACTCAAATGCTGTTAGCCAAGTTCTTAAATTTTCATGGAAAGTATTAGTATGGTACACAGTTCATTGAGTTTAAGCATGTGCCCGATGTCCAGAAGGCATTTGCATATTAACTGTCCATATTGCAAATTCACACATGTGTTAACATAAGGAAACGTATGTGTAACTTACTAATCATCGCACACGAGTACTCGCAGACGCATCATGTGCGATACTCCTAGCCACTGCAAGCAACTAGTTTGCAATTTTCAAAGTTTTTTGTACACACAGAATCGCACACAAATTAACTATAGTAACCGTCTGTGTTGTAATTTCTCATTGCAAACAGTTCATCCAAGTCGGCTGTTTGCCGCGTATCACACAAATCTTGTTTACACGACTCATTTGTGTTCTTTTGGCTCATCGCAAACAGTTCATCTATATGAACTGTATGCCGCATATCACACACATCTTGTTAAGTTAAACCATTTCTGTTTTGTTCCCTAATCGAAAACAGTTCGTCCGAGTGAACCGTATGCCGTATATCACACACACCTTGATCTGGCTAACTATTTCTGTTGCACTCCTGATAACCCAAAAGTATAGGGGATCAACAATTTTTGAGGGTAGAGTATTCAACCCAAATTTATTGATTCAACACAAGGGGAGCCAAAGAATATTCTCAAGTATTAGCAGCTGAGTTGTCAATTCAACCACACCTGAAAGACTTAATATCTGCAGCAAAGTATTTAGTAGTAAAAGTAATATGGAAGTAATAGTAACAGTGGCAAAAGTAATAGTAGCAGTTTTGTAGTGATTGTAACAGTAGCAATGGCAAAAGTAACTTAGCAAAGATCAATATGTGGAAAGCTCATAGGCAATGGATCGGCAATGATAATTGTGTCGGATGATATTCATCATGTAGCAGTCATAACCTAGGGTGAAGCAGAACTAGCTCCAATTCATCAATATAATGTAGGCATGTATTCCGTATATAGTCATATGTGCTTATGGAAAAGAACTTGCATGACATCTTTTGTCCTACCCTCCCGTGGTAGCGGGGTCCTAATGGAAACTAAGGGATATTAAGGCCTCCTTTTAATAGAGAACCGGAACAAAGCTTTAGCACTAAGTGAATACATGAACTCCTCAAACTATGGTAATCACCGGAAAGAATCCCAATTATTGTCACCTATGGGTATGCGGATCATAACTCGTAATAGGTGTCTACAACTTGCAAGATAGGATCAAGAACACAAATATATTCATGAAAACATAGTAGGTTCATATCTGAAATCATGGCACTTGGGCCCTAGTGACAAGCATTAAGCATAGCAAAGTCATAGCAACATCAATCTCAGAACATAGTGGATACTAGGGATCAAACCCTAACAAAACTAACTCGATTACATGATAAATATCATCCAACCCATCACCGTCCAGCAAGCCTACAATGGAATTACTCACGCACGGCGGTGAGCATCATGAAATTGGTGATTGAGGAAGGTTGGTGATGATGATGGTGACGAATCCCCCTATCCAGAGCCCTGAACGGACTCCAGATCAGCCCTCCCGATGAAGAACGGGAGGCGGCGGCGGCTCCGTATCGTAAAACACGATGAATCCTTCTCTCTAATTTGTTCTCTCCGGATGTGAATATATAGAGTTGGAGTTAGGGTCGGAGGGGGTCCAGGGGACCCACAAGCCAGGGGCGCGCCCAGTGGGATAGGGCGCGCCCCCACCCCTGTGGTCTCCTGGTGGGTCCCCTCTGGTTGATTCTTTCATCAGTATTTTTTATATTTTCCAAAAATATTCTCCATAAATTTTTAGGTCAATCCGAGAACTTTTATTTCTGCACAAAAATAACACCATGACAATTCTGCTGAAAACAGCGTCAGTCCGGGTTAGTTCCATTCAAATCATGCAAATTAGAGTCCAAAACAAGGGCAAAACAGTTTGGAAAAGTAGATACGATGGAGACATATCAACTCCCCCAAGATTAACCCATTGCTTGTCCTCAAGCAATTCAGTTGACAAACTGAAAGTGATAAAGAAAAACTTTTACAAACTCTGTTTGACCTTGTTGTTGCAAATATGTATAGCCAGCATTCAGGTTTTCAGCAAAGATTATGAACTAACCATATTCACAATAACATTTAGGTCTCACATTTACTCATATCAATGGCATAATCAACTAGCGAGTAATAATAATAAATCTCGGATGACAACACTTTTTCAAAACAATCATGATACAATATGATATAACGGTATCTCGCTAGCCCTTTTTGAGATCGCAAAACAGAAATGCAAAGCACCCCTGAAGATCAAGGACTGACTAGACATTGTAATTCATGGTAAAAGAGATCCAGTCACAGTCATACTCAATATCAATTAATAACAATGCATACAAATGACAGTGGAGCTCTCTAACTGGTGCTTTTTATAAGAGGAGGATGACTCAGCAAAAAACTAAATAGATAGGCCCTTCACAGAGGGAAGCAGGGATTTGCAGAGGTGCCATAGCTCGAGCTTTAAAACAGAGATGAATATAATTTTGAGCGGTATGCTTTCATTGTCAACATAACAACCAAGATATCTCACTATTTTCCATGCTAGATACATTATAGGCGGTTCCAAAATAGAATGGTAAAGTTTTTACTCCCCCTCCACCAACAAGCACACTCCACGGCTGGTCCGAAACAACGGGTACTGTCCATACCAACAACAGTCCTGGGGGAGTTTTGTTTGAAGTTATATTTTGATTTGATTTTGAGCATGGAACTGGGCATCCCAATTACCAGCCACTTCCTCGTGAATGACAAGTGAATAAACACTCATCATGAGAATAACCCACCTAGCATGGAAGATATTGACAGCCCCCAGTGGCTATATGAGTGATTCAGGCATACAAAACAGATTATCATTTGAAGGTTTAGAGTTTGGCACATGCAAATTTACTTGGAATGGTAGGTAAGTATTTCAGGTGTGGTTGAATTGACAACTTAGCTGCTAATACTTGGGAATATTCTTTGGCTCCCCTTGTGTCAAATCAATAAATTTGGGTTGAATACTCTACCCTCGAAAACTGTTGTGATCCCCTATACTTGTGGGTTATCAAGACCTTTTTCTGGCGCCGTTGTCGGGGAGCATAGCTCTATTCTCTGAGTCACTTGAGATTTATATCTGTTGATCACTATGAGGAATCTGAAAGATACTAGAACCAAGATTTTTCCCTCTACTATGAGGGGAGGTAAGGAACTGCCATCTAGCTCTGCACTTGATTCACCTTTTGTGTTGAGTAAGCTTGCGACACCTACACCTGCTATTGATTCTGATATGTCGCATGTTATTGATGATGCTACTTCTACTATGAATGATGCTTATGATGCTACTACTTTGCTTGATAAAACTGTGCCACTGGGTGAATTACTTGATGAACACCTTGCTAGAGTTAGAACTATTGATTATGCTGAAGATGATGATATTTCTGAAACTGATGAAATTATTGAAACTGAACACTTTGAGACACCTGTTAGACCTAGCTCTCCTAGATATGAATTTCCTGTTATGCCTGAGGGTTATGTTAGGGATGGGGAGGTAGCTAGGGGCTTTCTTGCTTGTAAGGATAGAGATGATCTGAAGAAATTATTATGCAAGTGGAAAGAAAAACCTTTGAATGCTAGAATGCAATATGATCCTAAGTTTGCAACTTCACCTATCTTTGTTACTGATAAGGATTATGAATTCTCTGTTGATCCTGAGTTAACTACTTTGGTTGAATCTGATCCTTTCCATGGTTATGAATCTAAAACTGTTGTGGCACATCTTACTAAATTGAATGATATAGCCACCATATTTGCTCATGAGGATAAAATTCGCTATTAATATATCCTTAAGTTGTTTCCTTTCTCGTTAAAGGGTGCTGCTAAGTTATGGTTTAATTCTCTTGCTCCTGGTTGTGTGCGTAGTCCCCAGGATATGATTTACTACTTCTCTAAAAAATATTTCCCTGCTCATAAGAAACAAGCTTAACTTTGTGCAAATTGAAGAAGAGAGTCTCCCACAAGCTTGGGGGAGGCTTCTCCAATTACTTAATGCTTTGCCTGATCATCCTCTCAAGAAAAATGAAATACTTGATATCTTTTATAATGGACTAACCGATGCTTCTAGGGACCACCTAGATAGTTGTGCTGGTTGTGTTTTCAGGGAGCAAACTGTTGAGCAAGTTGAACTGCTATTGAATAATATATTGAGTAATGATAATGATTGGACTCTTCCTGAACCAACTCCGAAGAAAAGAGGTATTCTATTTCTCAGTCTTGAAGATATGCAAGAGGCAAAGAAATCTATGAAAGAGAAAGGTATTAAAGCTGAAGATATTAAGAATTTACCACCTATTGAAGAAATACATGGTATTAATGCCTCGACACAGGTAGTAGAGGTAAATTCTCTCTATAGATTTGATGAAGGTGATATTCCTCATAATAAGTCTACTAGTCAATGCTTGGATGAGTTTGATAATTTTATTGTTAAACAAGAAAATTTCAATGCTTATGTTAGTAGACAATTGAAACGTAATGCCTATATGCTTGACTACTTGGGTGATTATATGAGTAGAACTGTTAATGATCTTAAGATTATTAGTAAGCATACTTCCATGGTGAAAACTCAAGTAGAACAAGTTCTTAAAGCTCAGAATGAATTGTTGAATGAGTTGAATAGTAAGAACAATGATAATGCTGTTAGGGTCATGACTAGAGAAGGTAAAATGACTCAGGAACCTTTGTATCCCGAGGGCCATCCTAAGAGAATTGAGCAAGATTCTCAGAGAATTAATATTGATGCACCTAGTCCTTCAAAAAGGAAAAAGAAAGGTGATAGGACTTTGCATGCTTCTAGTGAACCTGTTATAGACACACCTGAGAATCCAAATGATATTTCTATTTCTGATGCTGAGACACAACCTGGTGATGAACATGAACCTAGTGCTAATGTTAATGATGATGTTCATGTTGATGCTCACCCTAGTAATGATAATGATGTGGGGGTAGAACCTGCTGTTGATCTTGATAACCCACAATCTAAGAATCAATGTTATGATAAGAGAGACTTCATTGCTAGGAAACATGGTAAAGAAAGAGAACCATGGGTTCAAAAACCCATGCCCTTTCCTCCTAAACCATCCAAGAAAAGGGATGATGAGGATTTTGAGCGCTTTGTTGAAATTCTTAGACCTGTCTTTTTGCGTATGCATTTGGCTGATATTCTGAAAATGTCTCCTTATGCTAAGTATATGAAAGAGATTGTTAGAAATAAAAGAAAGATACCGGAAGCTGAAATTTCCACCATGCTGGCTAATTATACTTTTAAGGGTGGAATACCAAAGAAACTTGGAGATCCAGGAATACCAACTATACCATGCTCTATTAAAAGAAACTATGTTAAAACTGCTTTATGTGATCTTGGAGCCGGTGTTAGTGTTATGCCTTTCTCTTTATATTGTAGACTTGAATTGAATAAGTTGACACCAACTGAAATCTCTTTGCAAATGGCTGATAAATCAACTTCTATACCCATCGGTATTTTTGAGGATGTACCTGTCGTAGTTGCAAACGTTACTATCTTAACGGACTTTGTTATTCTTGATATTCCTGAGGACGACAGTATGTCGATCATCCTTGGTAGACCTTTTTTGAATACTGCAGGGGCTATTTTTGATTGCAACAAGGGCAATGTCACTTTTCATGTTAATGTAATGAGCATACGGTACACTTTCCGAAGAAACAACCTCAAGTGAATAGTATCAATTCTATTGGAAAATTTTCAACAATTACTATTGGAGGTTTTGAATTCCCTATTCCTACTATCAAAAAGAAATATGATATTCTTATTGTTGGGGACATGCATATCCCCGTTGAGGTAACCTAGTGTTATTCGAAAATTCTCCGGTTTCATGTCATTCGGAATAGGTTTGTTAATAAGACTTGATCAACCTTGTTAATGGATTCCTTTTGATGGGCATGAGATGGATGAATTTAGAAAGCACAACTTTTTGTATCCACTTTTCACTTTCTGTTATTTAGAGTAAATAAAGAAAAAATAGTATTATTCGTCTGTTTTCTGAATTATCCGTGCAATAAAAAAATGTCCCAAAATTAGAAGTTCTCCAAATGCCCTGAAAATTTAGTATGATTTTTAATAGAATATTTAAGAATTTTTGGCACTGAGAACATACCAGGGGGTTGCACCAGTGGGCCACAAGCCCTGGGGGCGTGCCCACCCCCCCTCTGGGCGTGCCCTAGTGGCTTGTGGGTCCCACATGGGTCCCCCTCACTTATTCCAGTACCCATCCACTTCGTCTTCCTCCAGAAAAAATCACCCCGTTCCTCAAACCCGTGTTCTTGCTCATCTTGCTGCCATTTTCGATCTCCTTGTGCAAAGCTCCATTTGCAAAACTGTTTTGGTGGATTGTTCTCCGGTATGTGAGTCCTCCAATGGTCCAATTAGTTTTTGTTCTAGTGCTTTATATATTGTAAATTTTTGCTGCTATGGTGACCTTGTTCTTGAGCTTGCATGTCAAATTTATATGGTCCCAAGTAGTTTTGATGCATGATATAGCCTCTAGGCACTTGTGGGAGTAGTTGCTATCAATTTTGTTGAGTTTTGTGCACTTTTATTTTGAGTCACTAAAAATTTCAGAGAAAAAGAATACCATGAGGAAGTGGTTAAGGGGCTCTTCAAGCCGGGGTTCAAGAGAAAAGGATAATGAGGAGAAGAAGAAGCCCAAATACAATCTTCCTCGCACCACGGAGGTTTGGCTGTGTGAATGGCCAAATGATGCATTCTTGGGGGCGGCCAGAATTTATGATGATTTTTATTATTTGGCGGAGAATGCAGGCTTCACCAACTTCCTCCACGATAAGTGTGACCAATGCCTCTTACTCACTAATACCTTCGTGCAAAATTTCCACTTTCATTCTAGGGAAGATCCTCCTATGGTAGAATTCCACTTATATGATGTGCCTAAGCGAATGTCACTTTATGATTTTTGCAATGTTTGCAAAATACCTTATGAGGGCAGCGTCAGTGAACCATGTCCTAGAGATGTGGAAGACATTATTGCTGAAACTACTATGGGGGAAGAGAGAGGGGTGTCGGAAGCGAGAGTGGCTAGTTTACATTTTCCTGTTCTACACTATTACTCATTATTTGCTGGGAGATGTTTGATTGGTCGTAGGGAGAGTGGAGGCCTTAGTGCCCCTGACCTTGCCATTTTACGCCATGCTCTATACACTGATAGAACTTTTAGTTTGGGCACTATGGTAGCTCGATGGTTGAGCTTAAACCGTTCGAGGGGTCCTATTTTCGGAGGTATCTATGCTTCCCGCCTAGCTGAACATTTTGAGATACCCATTAGGCTTGATGATAAAGAGGATATGCTGCTACCCACTCGATATTTCGACTATAACAGTATGGTAGCGCATGATTTTATTAAGAAGAATAAGGAAAAGAAACTCCTTTACAACTTAGTATTTAGTCAGGGTACTTGTGAGACTATTGCTCTGCCTGCTTCTTTTTTGTTCGATATTTATTCAGGCACATACACAATTATGCCCGAGGACATCTACAAATTTTGGGGTCTGTCACAACCCCCAGTACCTGAGCCAGCACCAGTCCCTGATCCATATCAGGAGCCAGTTTTTCAGTGGGAGCCACAGGAGCTCGCCAACCAGTGGAACCCTCCGGAGTATCGAGGAGAGGGTTATTTTGAGCCATGGCCATAGACCAACTTAGGCCAAAAGCCTAAGCTTGGGGGAGTATGTATTTCTCACCGACATTACATTCATGTTCACACACTCATTCTAGTTGTCGGTGTTCATACTTTTTCATTGTATCATCCATGCTAGTTTATTTTTCTCGCTTTCTTCTTGTGTGTTTGAAAAACTTTGAGAAAATTCAAAAAAAATTAGTTCTAGCTTCTTTTCAATTTTATTTTTTAGTTTATTTAGTAGTAGTATTAAAAGAAAACCCAAAAAGATTTCTCGTTCTTCTTTTGCTTGTTGGGAGCTTTCCCGTGTAAATAGTTTTTCTCGTTCTTGTTTTACTTTCTTCAGAAAAACAAAAAAAACTCAAAAAACATTTCAGTGTGTTTCTTTGAAATTCTTTTTATTTTTCTTTGGGTCATAAGGGGAAGACCACGATGAAAATGTTGAGTGGCTCTCATATGCATTATTGTTGATCTAACAAAGAGCCCATATTACCTTGTCTTCTCCTTTGAATAAATGTTTGCAAATTCCAGCTTAGTCCAATGCACGTGCACTATTATTATTATTCACGCCGTTCCGTCATGCAAGTGAAAGGCAATAATGACGTTATTTGATGAAATGATTGAGATGAGGAAAAGCTGGTATGAACTCAACCTATTTTGTTTTTGTAAATATGATTAGTTCATCGTTCTTGATTCAGCCCATTATGAATGAAACATGTTTGCAATGACAATTAGAGATTATAGTTACTCATGCCATGCTTAATTAGCTAGGAGTTGATAATGGTTACCTTGCGTGCCAACATGCTTTTAAAATGGTTGTGATGTAGTATGATAGGATGGTATCCTCCTTTGAATGATTTGAGTGGCTTGACTTGGCACATGTTCACGCATGTAGTTGAAACAAAATCAACATAGCCTGCACAATATTTATGTTCATGGTTATTTATATCCTACTCACGCTTGCACTCAATATCGGTTAATCTCAATGCAAGTTTATGACTATTGTCGCTCTCTAGTTGGTCACTCCCCAATCTTTTGCTAGCCTTCACTTGTACTAAGTGGGAATACTGCTTGTGCATCCACTTCCATAAACCCAAAGTTGTTCCATATGAGTCCACCATACCTACCTATATGCGGTTTTTAATATCTGCAGCAAAGTATTTAGTAGCAAAAGTAATATGGAAGTAACGGTAACGGTGGCAAAAGTAACAGTAGCAGCTTTGTAGTGATTGTATCAGTAGCAATGGCAAAAGTAACTTAGCAAAGATCAATATGTGGAAAGCTTGTAGGCAATGGATCGGCAATGATAATTGTGTCGGATGATATTCACCATGTAGCAGTCATAACCTAGGGTGAAACAGAACTAGCTCCAATTCATTAATATAATGTAGGCATGTATTCCGTATATAGTCATACGTGCTTATGGAAAAGAACTTGCATTACATCTTTTGTCCTACCCTCCCGTGGCAGCGGGGTCCTAATGGAAACTAAGGGATATTAGGGCCTCCTTTTAATAGAGAACCGGAACAAAGCATTAGCACTTAGTGAATACTCATCAAACTACGGTAATCACCGGAAAGAATCCCAATTATTGTCACCTTGGGGTATGCAGATCATAACTCGTAATTGGTGTCTATAACTTGCAAGATAGGATCAAGAACACAAATATATTCATGAAAACATAATAGGTTCATATCTAAAATCATGGCGCTCGGGCCCTAGTGACAAGCATTAAGCATAGCAAAGTCATAGCAACATCAATCTTGGAACATAGTGGATACTAGGGATCAAACCCTAACAAAACTAACTTGATTACATGATAAATCTCATCCAACCCATCATCGTCCAGCAAGCCTACGATGGAATTACTCATGCACGGTGGTGAGCATCATGAAATTGGTGATGGAGGAAGGTTGGTGGTGATGATGGCGATGAATCCCCCTCTCCGGAGCCCCGAACGGACTCCAGATCAGCCCTCCCAATGAAGAACGGGAGGCGGGGCGGCTCCATATCATAAAACGCGATGAATACTTCTCTCTGATTTTTTTCTCTCCGGATGTGAATATATAGAGTTGGAGTGAGGGTCGGAGGAGGTCCATGGGACCCACAAGCCAGGGGCGCGCCCATGGGGGGTAGGGCGCGCCCCCCACCCTTGTGGTCTCCTGGTGGGTCCCCTCTGGTTGATTCTTTCGCCAGTATTTTTTATATTTTCCAAAAATATTCTTCGTAAATTTTCAGGTCCATCCAAGAACTTTTATTTCTGCACAAAAATAACACCATGGCAATTCTGCTGAAAACAGTGTCAGTCTGGGTTAGTTCCATTCAAATCATGCAAATTAGAGTCCAAAACAAGGGCGAGAGAGTTTGCAAAAGTAGGTACGATGGAGACGTATCAACTCCCTAATAGCAAACAGTTCATCTGAGTGAACTGTATGCCGTATATCGCACACACCTTGATATGGCTTCCTGTTTCTGTTGTTCTGTCTCATCGCAAACAGTTCGGATGCATCAACCATGTGCCCTACATAGCACACGCAACTAAAATCTGAATCATGTTTGATGTCTTCCCCATCACAAATGTTTTGCATCTTTTTTGACGGTTTTTTACATCACCGTTTGCGATTAATGCATCGCACACAGTTTTGTCAAAGGGTCTCTGATCATAGTGTCATGTTAGCAGCATGCTGTAGTAGTGGCATCCCCCCGATTAGGCTTTTGCCACTCCTTATTCCGTAGTCCATCGAAAATTCACCCGAAACTTGAAAACTTCACAACACAAAACTCAACAGAAAACTCGTGAGATCCGTTAGTGTAACAAAGCAAATGACCACTTTTAGGTAATGTTGTAAACTCATTCCAATTTTATATTGGTGTTATATCTACTGTATTCTAACTTCTCCATGGTTCATACCCCCCGATACTACCCATAGATTCATCAAAATAAGCAAACAACACAGTTTAACACAATGAAAACAGAATCTGTCAAAAACAAAATAGTTTATAGTAATCTGGACTTTAGCCAAACTTCTGTAACTCTAAAAATTCTGAAAAAATAGGAAAAAATAGGCATTTTGTATATCAATCTTGTGTAAAACATTCATATCAAAAGCACATTTTTGTGAATTTTTAAAATTCCAGCACTGAGCATAAAAGTTTCTATTTTTCAGCAAAATCAAATCAACTATCACCAAAGATCATCTCAAAGGTCTTACTTGGCTCAAACACTTATTAAAATGCATAAACACAATCATAACAGTAGTATAATTGCATATACTCATAAAAACAGAAAGGAAAAATATAGGGTTGTCTCCCAACAATCGCTTTTCTTTAAAGCCTTTTAGCTAGGCATTCATAATTTTAATGATGCTCGCATGAAGGACAAGAATTGAATCACAAAGAGAGCATCATATAGCATGTGAAAATCACATTTAATTCTGACATGCTTTCTATGCATAGGCATTTTATAATCAAACAAATTATCAAGGCAAGAAATATCTAGCATATGCAAAGGAGAGGAATAAAACGTTGACAATCTCAACATAACGAGAGGTAATTTAGTAACATGAAATTTTCTACAACCATTCTCTCTTATAATAATTACGTGTAGGATCGTAATAAAATTCTATAATATAGCTATGACGTAACATATTCTCTACATGATCGACATGCATGCAAAGTTGATACTCTTCCGAAATAGTGGGATTATCACCAAATAAAGTCATGACCTCTCCAAGCCCACTTTTATAAAAAAAATCATAAGATTGATCATTCTCCAAAATAGTGGGATCATTATTACCTAAAGTTGGAACTCTTCCAAACCCACTTTCAATATTATCATCAAATAAAGGAGGAACATGATACATCTCCAACGTATCTATACTTTTTGCTTGTTCCATGCTGTTATATTATCATGCTTGGATGTTTTACAATCATTTTATTGCAAATTTATATCATTTTTTGGCACTAACCTATTGACATAGTGCCCAGTGCCAGTTGTTGCTTTTTTGCTTTTTTTTACTTCGTAGAATATCAGTACCAAACGGAGTCCAAATGCAGTGAAAGTTTTTGGACATTTTTTCTTGACCAGAAGACACCCAGTGGGCCAAATAAGTACCAGAGGGTAGGCCCGAGGTGAGCACAAGACAACTGGGCGCGCTAGGAGGCCCAGGCACGCCCAGGTGGGTTGTGCTCACCTCGGTGACCTCCCACGCCGCCGCTTCGCCCTATAAATTCCCAAATATTCTAGAAAACCTAGGAGAGTCGACGAAACACAATTCCAGCCGCCGCAAGTTCCAGAACCATGAGATCCAATCTAGACACCATCACGGAGGGGTTCGTCATCCGTATTGGTGGCACTCCGATGATGCGTGAGTAGTTCACCATAGACCTACGGGTCGTAGGCAGTAGCTAGATGGCTTCCTCTCTCTTTTTGATTCTCAATACAATGGTCTCTTGGAGATCTATTTGATGTAACTCTTTTTTGTGGTGTGTTTGTTGGGATTCGATGAACTTTGAGTTTATGATCAGATCTATATCCATGAATATTATTTGAGTCTTCTTTAATCTCTTATATGCATGATTATTTATAGCCTCGTATTTCTTCTTCGAATCTTTGTTTTAGTTAGGCCAACTAGATCAATTTTTCTTGCCATGGGAAGAGGTGCTTTGTGATGGGTTCGATCGTGCGGTGTTCTTTCCCAGTGATAGAAGGGGCAGCAAGACACGTATGTATCGTTGCTATTAAGGATAACAAGATGGGGGCTATTCCTACATGAATAGATCTCATCTACATCATGTCATCGTTCTTATTGCATTTCTCCGTTTCTTCATGAACTTAATACTCTAGATGCATGCTAGATAGCGGTCGACCTGTGGAGTAATAGTAGTAGATGCAGGCAGGAGTTGGTCTACTAATCTTGGACGTGATGCCTATATATTGATCATTGCCTTAGATACCGTCATAATTATTCGATCTTCTATCAATTGCCCAACAGTAATTTGTTTACCCACCGTGTACTATTTTCTCGAGAGAAGCCACTAGTGAAATCTACGGCCCCCGGGTCTATTCTTTATCATATTTGCTTTGAGATCTATTTTTATTCGGTTTTATTTTCAGATCTATTATTCCAAAAACCCAAAAATACCTTGCTGCACTTTTTTATTACTTATTTTATTTTGCGTTTTATCGAGAACAATTTATCCAATCTACCACAAATTTATCTATCTTTTTACCGCGGAGGGATTGACAACCCCTCTTACGTGTCGGGTTGCAAGTATTTGTTCATTGTGTGCAAGTACAGTTTACATAGTGTTGCTTGGTTCTCCTACTGGATTGATACCTTGGTTTCACAACTGAGGGAAATACCTACCGTAGCTGTACTGCATCATCCCTTCCTCTTTGGGGAAATACCGACGCAGTTTCAAGCGACATCAAAAGGAATTTCTGGCGCCGTTGCCGGGGAGACATCATCAACATCTATCAGGTTCCTAATCACAAATCTCATATCCTTGCAATTTACATTATTTTCCATTTGCCTCTCATTTTCATCTCCCCCACTTCACAAATTTTTTTCGTTTTATTCGCCTTCTTTTTCTTTTGCCGTTTTCTAGTCAGATCTATCTTTTTGTTTGCAATCTTGTTTGCGTAGTCACGATGTCTCAAGAAAACACCAAGTTGTGTGATTTTTCCAACACCAATAATAATGATTTTATTAGTACTCCGATTGCTCCTCCCGCCACTAGTGCTGAATCTTGTGATATTAATGCCGCTTTGTTGAATCTTGTTATGAAAGATCAATTTTCCGGTACTCCTAATGAGGATGTCGCGTCCCATCTAAACACATTCGTAGAATTGTCTGATATGCAAAAGAAAAAAGATGTGGACAATGATATTGTGAAGTTGAAATTATATCCTTTCTCTTTGAGGGATCGTGCAAAAATTTGGTTTTCTTCGCAATATTATCGATTCTTGGGATAAGTGCAAATATGCGTTTATTACTAAGTATTTTCCGCCTGTGAAAATTATTTCCCTTAGAACTAAAATCATGAATTTTAAGCAACTTGAGCATGAACATGTTACATAATCTTGGGAAAGAATGAAATTGATGCTAAGAAATTGTCCTACTCATGGTTTAAATCTTTGGATGATCATACAAAAAATTTATGCGGGATTGAATTTTGTTTCTAGAAATCTTTTAGATTCCGCCACGGGTGGTACTTTTATGGAAATTACTTTGGGTGAAGCTACTAAATTGCTAGATAATATTATGGAAAATTATTCACAGTGGCATCCCGAAAGAGCACCTACTAGTAAAAAAGTTAATTCGGTTGAAGAAATTAATTCTTTGATTGAAAAAGTTGATTCTCTTATGAAATTGGTGTCTAGTAAAAGTGCTCCTATTGATCTTAATGATGTGCCTTTGTCTACTTTGATTGAGCAAAATAGTGATCCCGTAGATGTGAATTTTGTCTCGCGAAACAATTTTAATAACAATGCTTATAGAGGTAATTTTAATCCTAGGCCTTTTCCTGGAAATCCCTCTAATAATTATGGCAATTCCTATGGTAATTCTTCTTACAATAATAATAGGAACTCCTCTGATCTTGAGAATAGTATTAAAGAATTTATCAATGAGCAAAAAGTTTTCAACACTACGATAGAAGAAAAATTGAATAAGATTGATGATATGTCTAGAAGCATTGATAGAATTTCTCACGATGTAGAGAATATCAAGTTGTAAACTTTTGCACCCAAGGTTGATGAATCAATAAAATCTTTATATGTTTCTATGGATGAAAGTAAGAAAAGAACCGCTATGCTTAGAGCTAAAAGAGAATTTTTAGAAAGAGCGTTTTCTAGTGATTGCTTTCATAAAAATGATGAAGATCTTAAAGTAATTGGTGTTTCTTCTATTGATTCCTAGTTTAGTAAAATTAAAATTGATCATAAAGGGACTGAAGAAGAGTCAACTTTAGCTAGAGGGCGTCCCGATAATTTGGAGGGTGAAAATCTTGATGAAAAATTTGATAAAAGTGGGTTTGGAGAGGTCAAAACTTTAACAAGTGATGTACCCACTCTTTTGAATTACAAAGACTTTAATTATTATAGTTTCTCTTTGATTGAATGTATTTCTTTGTTGCAATACATGATAAATTCACCCCATGCTTATGAACAAAACAAAGCTTTTACTAAACATATTGTTGATGCCATGATGAAAGCTTTTGAAGAAAAGTTGGAATTAGAGATTTCAATTCCTAGAAAATTACATGATGAATGGGAACCTACCATTAAATTCAAGATTAAAAATTATGAGTGTTTTGCTTTATGTGATTTGGGTGCTAGTGTTTCCGCAATTCCGAAATCTTTATGTGATGTGCTTGGTCTTACCAATATTGAAGAGTGTTCTTTAAATTTGCACTTGGCGGATTCTACTGTTAAAAAGCCTTTGGGAAGAATTAATGATGTTCTTATTCGTGCAAATAGGAATTATGTGCCCATTGATTTTATTATTCTTGATATTGATTGCAATCCGTCTTGTCCAATTATACATGGTAGACCGTTTTTACGCACTATAGGTGCCGTGATTGATATGAAAGAAGGAAACATTAAATTTCAATTTCCACTAAGAAAGGGTATGGAACACTTCCCTAGAACAATAATTAGGTCACCATATGAATCAATCATGAGGGCAACCTATGGATCAAAAACTAAAGATGACAATACTTGAATCTATGAATTATGCCTAGCTAGGGGCATAAAATGATAGCGCTTGTTGGGAGGCAACCCAATGAATAAAATTTATTTTTGCCTTTTTCTTTCTGTTCTTGAGTGTTTGCACAATTATGCTAATGTTATTATTGTGTTTTTTATGTTTCAATTAGTGTTTTTGGCAAGTAGAGCCTTTGGGATCATGTTGGGTGATAGTTGATTTGATCTTGTTGAAAAATAGAAACTTTTGTGTCCAGTAGAAAATTTTTGTAAAACCACATAAGCGACGAAAAGTTCTGAATTTTTTACACAAGATTTATATACAAATTGCCTACGTTTTCATTATTTTCCAGAATTTTTGGTGTTACATAAGTATGGTTGGAGTACAGATTACTACAGACTATTCTGTTTTTGATAGATTCTGTTTTCGTTGCATTGTGTGCTTATTTTGATGAATCTATGGATTGTATCGGGGGGTATAAGCCATGGTAAAGTTACAATACAGTAGGTATAATGTAATAATAAAATATGAATGGGTTTGCAACAGTACTTAGAGTGGTGATTTACTTTATTATACTAACGGATCTCATGAAGGTTTTGTTAAGTTTTGTGTGATTGAAGTTTTCAAGTTTTGGGTGAGATCACGATGGATGAAGGAATAAAGAGTTAAAAGAGCCTAAGATTGGGGATGACCCATGGCACGCCAAGTTAATATTCAAGGAGAACCAAGCAACTAAGCTTGGGGATGCCCCGGAAGGCATCCCCTCTTTCTTCTAACGACCATGGGTATTTTACTTGGAGCTATATTTTTATTCATCACATATCATGAGTTTTCTTGGAGCGTCTTGTATTATATGAGTCTTTGCTTGTTTTCCTTTTTATTTTGTCACAAGTATCCTTGCTGGACACACCTATTTGAGAGAGCCAAATTTATGCTATGATTTGTTAGAATTGCTCTTTATGCTTCACTTAAATTTTTTGAGCTATGGAATTGCTCTAGTGCTTCACTTATATCTTTTTGAGCATGGTGTGCTTTAATATGTTTGCAGAAATACTCACTACAGGAATTAGCTTCTTTGCCGTCCGCCATGGCAGATGGAAAAGTACCAGAAAGTGGACGGCAAACCTCTTTGCCGTCAGCCGCGGACGGCAAACCTGTCCGGCACAGTAAGCTAAGGTAAACAGCTTTTTGTCGTCTGCTTTCTCACAGCGGACGACAAAGACCTTTTGCCGTCTGTGGCAGACAGCAAAGAACATGGACGGCAAAGAATAGACGTGTTGCGACCCGACCTCAAACGGTCAAGCCTCTGTGTATCTGTGCCATCCCTGGATCAGTATGCTGGCACACACAGTACATCAATGTATATATCAAAGTGCAATCACATGTATAAATAACGTAAAACTGATATATATACCTCATAATTGTCAGCGGAAACAAATAGTCGGGTGTGGAGTCCCATCAACGCCATCGGCTGGTTGAGTGTAGACCATAACCCTGTACCGTACTCTTACTCATCGGAAGAAAGTATCTGCAACATGATATGTTGCAGCCGTGTAGGTCAGTACATTGAATGTACCGGCAAGATCACAACATGGGAAAACAGATGATAAAACTATACTATATGCAAATTGGCTTTGTGGCTCTGTGTCTGAGTTTTGTTTTGCGTAAAAGCTGGTTTTATTTTCCCTACATCAAAGGAATATTAGGAGTCTGTACTACAGAG
Organism: Thinopyrum elongatum; assembly: GCA_011799875.1. NCBI lineage: Eukaryota > Viridiplantae > Streptophyta > Magnoliopsida > Poales > Poaceae > Thinopyrum > Thinopyrum elongatum. The sequence continues at coordinate 66,530,557 of CM022302.1, read as the reverse complement.
TTTTCTATCATGACATGGTTCCGCCAACCAATGTCTCGTAGCCCAGAACAATCATAAGTTGCCCACAATTAAGTTATCAGTCCGGTGTTGAGAGTTCCGAGATAGATCCAAGTCCAGAGGCTCAAGTTGTCCGTAACCGGGGACACGGCTAATCGATTAGGTTTTAACCCTCTGCAGAGGTTTGTATACTTTACCCGCAAGATTCGATCCCTCTTTTTACGTTCTCTCACTTCAGGGTGTTTGAGAACAAGACGACCGAAACATGGTCTTCCGAGGAGTTCCCCTGACCACTGTCCGGTGCTCATCCAATCCTACCATAGTTCTACATCTGCTAGCACCGTCGCAGCCAGAGTCACAACTAAGGTCAACCAAGCCAGAGCCCATAATGACTTGCGGTTGCACAGGTAAGCTTCCGGGCATGAAGTATTCATTCGTCTCTTTGAGTCTGGGTGAAGCTTTCCGCAAGATGTCATGGCGCTTCTCCATGCATCCCGGCCATCCACTGGTTTCTCCAGGGTGCCCGTCAACCGTCCTTCACCCAGTAGTGTGTATTGAATTCTTGTCTCGAGTCTTGAAGTCTTGAGGCCTTGAAGATGTAGTCCTTGCAGATTTCATCATGGAGTTGTCGTCATTGACGTAGAGTCCTCCATTCTCACACCACTCCCGAACACTCGTACCAAACCCCGTCTACTAAAGCGTAGCATTAAAACTATATACGTCCCGGGCTTGGTAACAGGGAGATGGGTTCCTACCTCATGCATTCTACTCAACTACAAGATTCAATAACACTACTGGAGAGATTGTTGAAAGGGTGCTACTACATGCAAATAAAACATAGGTATGAAAAACATGGTCAAAGTGAACTTGCCTGGTAAGCTGATGAAGATAATAACGCTCTTGGAAACTTTGATAAACTATTCGTCACTCTGAGAAAATCTATATTAACAAACATGACATTCACATAAGCAAGCATTCTAGCAAGCAATTCTAACAATCATTAAAGAAATGAAAATGCAATTCATCAAAAAAAATAAATGAAGAAAATCAATAATAAAAACCAAAATATAAGTCCAAAAGAACTTCAAAGAAAACTATAAAGAAACACTAAAGAAAACTCTATTATGCACACCAAAAATAATTTTGTCCTAAATAAAACCTAACAACAAATAAAATAATAAACTAATAAATTAACAGAAAACAATAAGAGTCTACTGTTAAATAACAGAAACAATACTAAATTTTTCAAAAGTGACAAAAAAATAATTTTAAAAACAATTAAAACTATAAAGAAAAGACTAAAACAAAACTAGAACTAAAACAGTACTGTTTTGCCTAAAACCCTAATTTAAATTAAACTAAAAATAAATAACTATATGATACTGGATAGGCAAAACAGTAACAAAACCGAAGCAAAAAGAATCAATCAAAAATACTTTGTAAAACTCGAAATATGACCAAATTAGTGATTTGAACAAATTTTATCAAATTCAAATTTGAAAACTAAGTACACAAGCAGAAACTTCAAAAAAATTGTGACACAATGCAAAAAGAATCACTCAATTTGGATCTAAAACATAAAAGATATTCAAATTCTAAAAACAGAACTAATTCTGTAAACTAAAACAAAAACAGAAAAAGAAAAACACTAAGCGTCGGCTAAGATGCACGTGGCGCAACACGATTGGCCGAGGCGTGCGGGTGCCCTAAACTATGAACGGATGGCCGAGTCTTAAGAAAACAGCGCGCTGTGGCTAACAGAGAAAAACCGAGGCGACTCGGTTCGATCTAAACCGGACTTAACCGTAACTAAACTGATCTATAAAAAAACCTACCTATTCGATCTAATCTAATCAGGGCCATACAAAGTAGATCGGACGGAGGAGGATGGCTCACCACGGCGAGGCGAGCTCCGGCGAGGTCGGCAGCTTCCAGCGTCGATGGTGTGGCGGCTCCGGTGATCCTCCAGCGACGGCGACGGCACCAGGCGACGTAGCGGATGACGGCGATCACGGGGGTGGTCGGCGTCGAGCTTGGGGACGATGGAGTCGAGTAGGGCGAGATCAACGGCGGCGGTGATGGCTCGGGTGTCATAGAGGAGGGGGCTCCGGTGGGTTTAGGGCTCGGGCGGGGTCACAGGGAGGTCAGAGCGAGCGAGTGGAGGCTGGTGGTGGTCTCGGGTGGCGGTGAGGCAGTCGGAGCGGAGTAGGGCGGCAACAATGGCGCGTTGGCGGACCTCGGGCTCCCGCGAGAGATTTCGGCGTGAATAGAGGGTAGGGCGAGGGGTTTTTGCCGAAAAGGGAGGCTGGCCTCAGTATTTATAGCCTGGTAGGCTTGGAGAAGGGGTCGGGCGGCGGGATTCGTGATCCCGACGAATCCGGGATTCGTTGGCGGCAGCCTCCGGCGAAAAGGAAGGAGGAGGGAGATGGGCGACGCGAAGATCGGGTCCAACGGGGCGGGTCCCACGCGGTCAGCAGGCGTGGGGAGAGCGAGCGAGGGGTCGGGCGATCGGCGCATAGCCTTTCGGGCGTGGTGCAGGCTGGGTCGGCCGAAAGGCTAGCTGGGCAGAGGGAAGCGAGAGGTGGGCTGGGCCTCGGTGGTTTCGGCCGTTGGCTTTTTTTTAATAAAGAACAGACAATAAAACAAACACAAATAAATATAAACAAATATTATATAGGCATATAATATATCAAAATCTTCAGAAAAAAAATACTAAAACTTGAACATATTTGCAGGTACAAAGAAAATTCACAAAAATTAAAATAAACCAAACAGTGCTACTGTTGCATTTTAAAATCAAACAAAAATATTTTAAAATACCAAAATGATTTCAAATTAATTTTTCTCCAATTTTCTATTGTAGGGAATCATTTTACCCTTATTTCGATTTAGTTATTTTTAGGAGAAAAATAATTTGGATAAAAACCAAATAACTCCAAATTGAAAGTGGATTTCAGGATACCTTCAAAGGGACTTTCAATTTGATTCTTTTAAACTTCCAACTCATATTTCATACAATTGAAGAAGTCATTTTATCTTCTCTCGTGAAAATCATTGAGTTGCATAAAGTTTCTGAATTTGAAATATTCCAAATGGAATTCAAATCTTTTCAAAACCCTTTTCATTTCAAATGGAAGAAGTCATATCATATTCACTCTAGGGTTTTGTGATGAAATGAATTTGGATTCATGGACATCAAGTTGCAAAGATGAAAGTTTTGGGAAAGTCATTTCATTCCCTCTCATTCAATTTTCAAAAAGTTTCAAATTCCCCTCAATTTCAATCAATCAATCACCCAAACAATCAAACAAACAAACATAAATATTTATTTGATATAACATTCCAAAATTTAGAATTTTGGGATGTTACAAACCTACCACACTTAAAATGAATCTCGTCCTCGAGATTCGAAGAGGCTAGCAAGAAAAGGTTAGGATTTGGGGGTCTTCCCTCAAATCCATTGATCGGAATGGTCTAGTGTGCTACCACACTTAAAAGCAGGGTTATGGTTCCGACGGAACTCATGTACTCCATCCTTTGGGTATGCAATCTCGGTCTTCTCACATCTTCGGAATCTTTCGGTAGAGCATAACATTTTCTTCAAAATATTGTATCCCTTCTTCATGGTAAGGTTCTTCTGATACTGGGTCTTCTTATCTGACGGGTCTGTCACCAATACTAAACAACTAGCAAAATCTCATGGTGGCCCACCATTACCAGTTTCTCCTGCAGGAAAATGGTCTGGGTTGAATCTCACCGTATATCCTACGATTGGCAGCGGTTGCCTGTACATGGATCAATCGTCCTACCATTCTACGGTTAAAAAAAAGTTTTAACCTCGTCGTCTCTCTACTATGGGTAAATCACTCAGATTTACCATTCCAAATAGCAAGAGCGAATGATACGAGTAAGTCGGTATGGTGATCAATCCATAACGCACCCGAATCATTACCCTGTATAAGGTTTAGCGAATCTCACATTTCTAACACTCGGGCATTCTCACAAGCATTGCAGAATTTCTCTTGTCCTCGAACTAGGTTTGGATAAATCCATTGATTCTGCCAGCTGAATAAAACATCTATCGTTCTTCACAACTCTCGGGTTTTCGTAACCTCCTAAGAAACATCTGCTGACCAATTCACAACTTCTTCCAAAAATTTTTCTTCCAGGTGGGGGGGGGGGGTACTCGATCCTTATTAATTCCTGGGCCTGTGGGTTATGGGTCCACTTCAATACTTGCACAACTTTAACTTATCTTGGGAGTTACAATTGTTCCATATTCCAACATTACATCTCCTTTAAATCCAATAGTACTCCATTTCTTCATAACTATCGTATCAAAAGCAAAACTCCAACTATTTTTTTTTGTCCGAACTCCAGTCTGTGGAATATAATTATCCTTTCCATTGGTCAGGTGTTCCCACAGGGTACTACCACCCTTAAAATGTAATACACAAATCCATCTGTAGACCATATTTCTCATATCCTTGAAAATGGTCAACATCTGGGTTTTTAGAGTCACAACTCAAAAAAAATCCACGTATGAAATCATGACACATTAACTTTATTGATTTCATGAATTCATTACAATCTCTGAGCATCCATTACATAACTCAACTCATTGTACTCATGAAAGTAAATTGCTTCCTACTACACTTATTACCAATATCAAAATTCCAACTACTCAGCTCCAGCTTTCATCTTGTCGGGACATTTAGTAGCATAATGTCCTGCTTCCTTGCAGCGAAAACAGATGACTTCTGACAAGTCTTTGGGCTTCTTGGGGATCGTGTATGCTCTTTGAGTTCTTGGCTTCTTCTCTGGACATTTATCAGCGTAATGACCTAAATCCTTGCACCGGTAACAAGTGATATTACTCAGGTCCTTCTCCGCAGAAATTGGGTTGTTCTGGGGATGCCTTTGTCTTCTCTTCTTGGGTCTCTCCGTAATTATCAGAGCTTCTATTTCCTGAGGGTCAAACTTTACTTCTGCTGTCTGGAAGTCTCCGAGATACTCTTGGCTTTCCTTCGGGCAATACTGTGAGAAATGTCCTTCTTCTCCACATGAATAGCAAGCTTGGGCGAAAAATCTGTTTAGGCCTTCACCATCAGGGTCTTCAACAGCTTCCTTCATACAGGTGCTTCTAAACTCTCCATGAGGGCTTCTTTCTGCTGATTGATAACTTCTTGTACCTTGGGGTAAAGGTGACACTGAGCAGGGTAGTGTGTAATTCCTTCACACAGGAAACAAGTAACCTGCCCAGTCGGGCATTCTTTGGCTGAGTGATTTTCCTCACAATGAGGGCATCCATTCTTGTGTTCTTCATGGGTGTGTCCTATTTCTCCGCAAATCTTGCAGGCACAAGGTTTCTTCATCAGGTTATCACAGTGCTTCCGGATGAGACGTGATCTCAACAGAGTCTTCTTGAATTCCTCCCAGGTTTTTGCTCCGTTGCATCCTTGTATGGGTTGATGCATTTTCCACCAGGTTGCAGCACTCCCGGTAAAATACTGAAGAGCGTATCGAACCTCATACTTTCTTGTAATCAAATTTTTCCTGAATTGATCCTCCATGTTTTTAATCCATAGCTCTGCCTCCAACTTAGGCATCGGTCCAGAGAATACCAGTCCAACTTCATTCATCATCTATGGGTCCAAGGGTTTTGGGATGAGATACGAGAGAAGAATGGAGGGATATACACACAATACAAACAAAAGTTTTGAAGAAACGGGTTTTATTTTGTGGCTGTCGGAAAAACATCAAACAAATGATAGCTCACAATCGTCGCAATCTAACGTAAGTATATAACAGGGGTTTGGTCTTCTAAAGGTCAAATAAATCTTCAGAGTCTTCAATTTCTTCGAGTCTTCAGAGTCTTCAACGGTTGTAGCTTCTTTCTATGAAATGTATGGTGAAATACTCTTTACTCTGAAGTGGCCATCAGTTGTCCGATATCTTGTTCTTCTTGGAGCGGCTTCAGTTGATCCTTCGTGTGGTCAGAAGGGTAAAGGGTATATTCTAACTATTTGAGGAAAGAGGGAGTTTGTGGTAAAATCAGAAAAGATGAGAAGTAAGGGTCTTTTTAAAAACAAAGTTTTAGAAATATCCTATCCTAGGGCTTTCTGATTTCTAGGGTCACGTCCTACAGTCAACATGTGCTCTAATACCATATCTGTAGCGACCCGACCTCAAACGATCAAACCTCTGTGTATCTGTGCCATCCCTGGATCAGTATGCTGGCACACACAGTACATCAATGTATATATCAAAGTGCAATCACATGTTTAAATAACATAAAACTGATATATACCTCATAATTGTCAGCGGAAACAAATAGTCGGGTGTGGAGTCCCATCAACGCCATCGGCAGGTTGAGTGTAGACCGTAACCCTGTACCGTACTCTTACTCGTCGGAAGAAAGTATCTGCAACATGATACGTTGCAGCCGTGTAGGTCAGTACATTGAATGTACCGGCAAGATCACAACATGAGAAAACAGATGATAAAACTATACTATATGCAAATTGGCTTTGTGGCTCTGTGTCTGAGTTTTGTTTTGCGTAAAAGCTGGTTTTATTTTCCCTACATCAAAGGAATATCAGGAGTCTGTACTACAGAGTTTTCTATCATGACATGGTTCCGCCAACCGATGTCTCATAGCCCAAAACAATCATAAGTTGCCCACAATTAAGTTATCAGTCCGGTGTTGAGAGTTCCGAGATAGATCCAAGTCCAGAGGCTCAAGTTGTCCGTAACCGGGGACACGGCTAATCGATTAGGTTTTAACCCTCTGCAGAGGTTTGTACACTTTACCCGCAAGATTCGATCCCTCTTTTTATGTTCTCGCACTTCAGGGTGTTTGAGAACAAGACGACCGAAACATGGTCTTCCGAAGAGTTCCCCTGACCACTATCCGGTGCTCATCCAATCCTACCGTAGTTCTACATCTGCTAGCACCGTCCCAGCCAGAGTCACAACTAAGGTCAACCAAGCCAGAGCCCATAATGACTTGCGGTTGCACAGGTAAGCTTCCGGGCATGAAGTATTCATTCGTCTCTTTGAGTCTGGGTGAAGCTTTCCGCAAGATGTCATGGCGCTTCTCCATGCATCCCGGCCATCCACTGGTTTCTCCAGGGTGCCCGTCAACCGTCCTTCACCCAGTAGTGTGTATTGAATTCTTGTCTCGAGTCTTGAAGTCTTGAGGCCTTGATGATGCAGTCCTTGCAGATTTCATCATGGAGTTGTCGTCATTGACGTAGAGTCCTCCATTCTCACACCACTCCCGAACACTCGTACCAAACCCCGTCTACTAAAGCGTAGCATTAAAACTATATACGTCCCGGGCTTGGTAACAGGGAGATGGGTTCCTACCTCATGCATTCTACTCAACTACAAGATTCAATAACACTACTGGAGGGATTGTTGAAAGGGTGCTACTACATGCAAATAAAACATAGGTATGAAAAACATGGTCAAAGTGAACTTGCCTGGTAAGTTGATGAAGATAATAACGCTCTTGGAAACTTTGATAAACTATTCGTCACTCCGAGAAAATATATATTAACAAACATGACATTCACATAAGCAAGCATTCTAGCAAGCAATTCTAACAATTATTAAAGAAATGAAAATGTAATTCATCAAATAAAATAAACGAAGAAAATCAATAATAAAAACCAAAATATAAGTCCAAAAGAACTTCAAAGAAAACTATAAAGAAACACTAAAGAAAACTCTATTATGCACACCAAAAATATTTTGGTCCTAAATAAAAACCTAACAACAAAAAAATATTAAACTAATAAATTAACAGAAAACTATAAGATTTTTTTTGTAAATAACAGAAAGAATTTTCATAAACTTTTCGTAGCAAAAAAGAAACAAATAAAAAGCTTCTATAAAACTCTAACTATGACCTATCCAAGTTTTCCTACAAAACTAACAAAATACTTTTTTTTAAATAAGAATAAAATTGTCTACTGTTAAATAACAGAAACAATACTAAATTTTTCAAAAGTGACAAAAAGAAATAATTTTAAAAACAATTAATACTATAAAGAAAAGACTAAAACAAAACTAGAACTAAAACAGTACTGTTTTGCCTAAAACCCTAATTTAAATTAAACTAAAAATAAATAACTATATGATACTGGATAGGCAAAACAGTAACAAAACCGAAGCAAAAAGAATCAATCAAAAATACTTTGTAAAACTCAAAATATGACCAAATTAGTTATTTGAACAAATTTTATCAAATTCAAATTTAAACTACTCAAATTTGAAAACTAAGTACACAGACAGAAACTTCAACAAATTTGTGACACAATGCAAAAAGAATCACTCAATTTGGATCAAAAACATAAAAGATATTCAAATTCTAAAAACAGAACTAATTCTGTAAACTAAAACAAAAACAGAAAAAGAAAAACACTAAGCGTCGGCTAACCTGCACGTGGCGCAACACGATTGGCCGAGGCGTGCGGGTGCCCAAAACTATGAACGGACGGCCGAGTCTTAAGAAAACAGCGCGCTACGGCTAACAGAGAAAAACCGAGGCGACTCGGTTCGATCTAAACCGGACTTAACCGTAACTAAACTGATCTATAAAAAAAAACCTACCTATTCGATCTAATCTAATCAGGGCCATACAAAGTAGATCGGACGGAGGAGGATGGCTCACCGCGGCGAGGCGAGCTCCGGCGAGGTCGGCAGCTTCCGACGTCGATGGTGTGGCGGCTCCGGTGATCCTCCAGCGACGGCACCAAGCGACTTAGTGGATGACGGCGATCATGGGGGTGGTCGGCGTCGAGCTTGGGGACGACGGAGTCGAGCAGGGCGAGATCGACGGCGGCGGTGGTGGCTCGGGTGTCGTAGAGGAGGGGGCTCCGGTGGGTTTAGGGCTCGGGCGGGGTCACAGGGAGGTGAGAGCGAGCGAGTGGAGGCTGGTGGTGGTCTCGGGTGGCGGTGAGGCAGTCGGAGCGGAGTAGGGCGGCAACAATGGCGCGGTGGCGGACCTCGGGCTCCCGCGAGAGATTCCGGCGTGAACAGAGGGTAGGGCGAGGTGTTTTTGCCGAAAAGGGAGGCCGGCCTCGGTATTTATAGCCTAGTAGGCTTGGAGAAGGGGTCGGGCGGCGGGATTCATGATCCCGATGAATCCGGGATTCGTTGGCAGCGGCCTCCGGCGAAAAGGAAGGAGGAGGGAGATGGGCGATGCGGAGATCGGGTCCGACGAGGCGGGTCCCACGCGGTCAGCGGGCGCGGGGAGAGCGAGCGAGGGGTCGGGCGACCGGCGCATAGCCTTTCGGGCATGGTGCAGGCTGGCTCGGCCGAAAGGCCAGCTGGGCAGAGGGAAGAGAGAGGTGGGCTGGGCCTCGGTGGTTTCGACCGTTGGTTTTTTTAATAAAGAACAGACAATAAAACCAACACAAATAAATATAAACAAATATTATATAGGCATATAATATATCAAAATCTTCAGAAAAAAAATACTAAAAATTGAACATATTTGCAGGTACAAAGAAAATTCACAAAAATTAAAATAAACCAAACAGTGCTACTGTTGCATTTTAAAATCAAACAAAAATATTTTAAAATACCAAAATGATTTCAAATTAAGTTTTCTCCAAATTTCTATTGTAGGGAATCATTTTACCCTTATTTCGATTTAGTTATTTTTAGGAGAAAAATAATTTGGATAAAAACCAAATAACTCCAAATTGAAAGTGGATTTCAGGATACCTTCAAAGGGACTTTCAATTTGATTCTTTTAAACTTCCAACTCATATTTCATACAATTGAAGAAGTCATTTTATCTTCTCTCGTGAAAATCATTGAGTTGCATAAAGTTTCCGAATTTGAAATATTCCAAATGGAATTCAAATCTTTTCAAAACCCTTTTCATTTCAAATGGAAGAAGTCATATCATCTTCACTCTAGGGTTTTGTGATGAAATGAATTTGGATTCATGGACATCAAGTTGCAAAGATGAAAGTTTTGGGAAAGTCATTTCATTCCCTCTCATTCAATTTTCAAAAAGTTTCAAATTCCACTCAATTTCAATCAATCAGTCACCCAAACAATCAAACAAACAAACATAAATATTTATTTGATATAACATTCCTAAATTTAGAATTTTGGGATGTTACAAGACGTTAGCCACGTTAGGTGGCTAACGGGAGGCTTTGCCATCCACCAGCTGACGGCAAACATGCCCTCCCCTTTGTCGTCTGCCTTGTGACGTCAGCAGACGCGTCACTCCACCCAGCTCTTTGCCGTCTGCCATAGACGGCAAACCTCTACAGCCTTTGTCGTCTGCCACAGATGGTAAAATGACCAAATGGGTCAGCTCCCAGGTTGCATAGATTGCTGCCACGTGGCCTCTTTATCGTCTGTGGCAGAAGGCAAAGGGCTCTTTGCCGTCGGTGGTAGACGGCAAAGTGCCTGTATTGTTACTGTTTTTTCTGTTTTCTGTTATATCCCTGCATTTTCAAAAGACATATATGATATATATAGTTTCAACCTCAAACATAGCCCATGTATCCAACATATAGCAGTCCATCAATGTAACGGAACACATAGGGTATTAAAAGATCCATATATACATACATAGTTTCACATTGTTCATCAATACAAATGAAAACAAAAACTAAAAACTAGTAGTCCATCAATGCCTGCTTCCATGAAGTGAATCAAACCTGCAAAAATGGAAGTAAGAAAGTTAGAAGAAGAAGACTTACTAGTAATTTAGAAGCCTAGCTAGATTTTTTTTAGAAGATACCTTCTAGGGGCTAGGAAGAGAGAATAAGCAAGAAAGAAGAGAAGCAATGACAACGAAGAAGAAAGAAGCAAGAACGAGAATGAATAAGAACAAGAAGACATGAAGAAGCAAAGGAAAGAAGAAAAGAAGAAATAAAGCCGAATAAGCCCGAAGAAGACAGCAAGACAAATGACAGAAGAAAGAAGAACAGAAGAGAACGAAGAAGAAAGAAGAGAAGGAAAGATAGCGAAATAGAACCAGAAGCAAGAAGAGAAAGAAGAAGAAGAAAGCCAAGCAGTAAAGAAGAAGAGAAGAAGAAGAAGAAGAAGAAGAATAAGAGAGAAAAGGAAGCAGAAGAAAAAGATAAGAAGCCAGAAAGGAACCATGAGAAGAATGAGAAGAAAAAGAAAACGAAGGAAGAAGAAGACGAAGACATGAAGCCCCAGAAGAAAGAAGTGAGAAGAAGAAGAGAAGAAGAAAAGAAGAAGAGAGAAGAAAAAGGAGAAGGAAACGAAAAGAAGAGAAAGAAAGAAGAAGAAGAAGAAAGAGAAGAGAGAAGAAGGAAGAAGAAAGAAGAAGAAGAAGAAGAAGAAGAAGAAGAAGAAGAAGAAGAGAAAGAAGAAAAGAAAGAAGGAAAGAAAGAAGAGAAGAAGAAAGAGAAAGAAAAGAGAAGAAGAGAAGAAGAAGAAGAAAAGACTAGAAGAACAAGAAGAGAAGACGAAGAAGAAGAATAAGAATAAGGAGTAGAAGATGGAGGAAAAGAAAGAAGAGAAAAGAAGAAGAATAAGAAGAATTTTCTTCTTCTTCTTCTTCTTCCTCTTTTCTCATCTTTCTTCTTTCTTCTATCTTTTTATCCTTTTCCTACTCATTCTCATTCTTCTTCTTTTATTCTTTCTTTTTCTTCTCTTCTTCTTCTATTCTTTTTTTCTCCTCTTCCTTGTTTCTTCTTCTTATTCCTTTTTTGTGTCATTTTAGAGCTAACTTAGGTAATTATGCCATTTTTGAGCTAACTTAGGTAAAATGGATCATTTATGAGCTAACTTAGCTAAAATGGATCATTTGTGAGCTAACTTAGCTAAAATGGATCATTTATGAGCTAACCTAGGTAAAATGGATCATTTTGGAGCTAACTTAGGTAAAATGGATCATTTTGGAGCTAACTTAGGTAAAATGGATCAGTTTGGAGCTAACCTAGGTAATTATGCCATTTTTTAGTTAACTAAGCATATTATGGCATTTTTGACATAAGTAAGCTAAGTATAGGTCATTATTGAGCTAACCTAGGTAACTAAGCATATTAGAGCTGACTTAGCATATTATAGCTAACTTAGAGCTAACTTAGGTCATTTTGGAGCTAACTTAGGTAAAATGGATCATTTTGGAGCTAAGTAAGGTTATTATGTTATTTTGGAGGAAAATAAGCTAAGTCTCGTTCATTATGGTAAGCATATTGGAGGAAATAAAACTAAGTCTAGGTCATTATGCATTTGTTAAGCAAAACACTAGAGAAAACTTACCCTCACCATGGAGGTGAAGCACCGGTGTTGCTCGTGCCGGTAACACCTGGAGAAGGATCGTGTGATGCTTGTCTAGAGTTACGCTGCACCAAAGATCATTTGCAATGACTCGTTAGCATGATGACACTCAAATGTTAAGACTAGTAACTAGTGACAATTCAAATGAAACTCACCGTGGTCCCCGGAGCAATTACTAGCATCGGCGGAGGGGTCTGACCGGTCTTCTCGCACAGAGTCTACACATTTGGTTTGACGAGTCAATCATACTAGTTAGTAATGAAACAAACATTAAGTGCATGATTTGGCTAATATGCAGAAGAAACTTACCACGAGGAGCTCGTACATGGCCCGGTTCTGCATGTCATTCCGTGCCCTCTCCTCCTCCAACATCCTAGCAGTCCTCTCCTCCAACTCCCGCTCCTTCTCCGCCGCCTGCCGGTTCCTCTCCACCATAAGCGCCTGGCCAGATTCTATCTCTCTCTCTCTGAAGGGCAGCCTACAACACCACTCCTTGTTAGCATTGTAATCATCAATGGCCGCACACACAATGTAATGGAGGAAAGATAGCTGAGTCCGTATAACTAACCTCGAAGGTGAGCTCATAAGGCCATTGACGAGGCATTATCTCAGGAGCGGAGCTCGACTGGCGCGCCTTGATCTCCGGGAGAGTGCTAGGACAATGGATAAGTCCATCTCCATTGGCTATCGAGCCATGGGACCTCCCGCCACCAGATATCATCACCAGCTCTGGATCAATGGGACCCTGGCTCGGGTTAAAGTCCTCCCCTTTCCTTGCCTTCCCCTCATCTCTATACTTCACGAGCTTGTTGTGGGAGGAGATGCTGGTGAAGTTCTCTGGATGTTCAAGGTCAGACTCAGAGAATGCATAGAGGTCGTGCACCTCTGGCACCTCCGCCTTATTGTGTCGGGCCTGAAAGAGAGGAACAGAGTAAATTAGTAATTAAAGGGCTCAAGCTAGCATGAAGAATGAATTGCATGAATCATGAAGAAAACACATACCCAGTTCCGCCCGAACTGATATAAGTTGGCGCTGCCTTGATGGTGTGGCACACCTTCCATTTGGGAACGCCGGTCCTTGGCATTATTGTGGAGGGCTAGCCATTCTTTAGAGCACCACTCATCGACCAACACCTCCCAACAATCCATCTGATCCGCACACCATATTGGGGCACCTAAGTTACTAAAGAGAAACTTGAGCGCTACGCCTACGAATCAAATCAATGAAACTAAGTACAAGGCCTTAAGAATAGGTAATTACCGTCATGTACTGCTCCTTCTTCAGAAACTTTCCGCGGCATGCCGACTTGGGCTTCTTAATACCACGCGAGGCGTAGTAGTCTTGAACAGCCTGCACCCGAGCCTTGTGCCGTAAGTTTTGTAGTAGGCGCTTGCACTCGGTATCGATAACCTGTGCCGCGGCCTCCTCGTATCCCTCCTCACACCTGTAGAAGGTCTGCAATCAAACGAGATAACATTGATTAGTACAATAACTAGATAGTTGAAGATTTTTAATTGTGTAAAGGAGAAATTATCCAGAACTTTCTGATCACCATGTCTGCCCTCGTGTGGCACAAGACACTGTCGATCATCTCCTCCGGCGGGGCCAGGGTAGCCAAGTAGTGCTCCCAGCTCAATCCTAGCTGTGGAAGCTGACCCTCACCGGCCAACGTGACAAACCCCAGGAAGTTTTGCCGGCAAAGCGCACCAAGGACGGTGTTGGGCCTGCGGACATCTGGAGCGTGATCCCAACCCCTGCAGTATGACAAGGCCAACGCATTAGATATTTGAAGAAATGTGAAGGCAAAAGGTACAGAAAGAGTAAATGCACTTACCTCTCCCCATCAGGAAAAATCAACCACCTCTGCTCGCGGGTCACCGGCAGGGGTGGGAGCCGTGTACAACCACACTGGTAGACGGTGCCCCACTCAACCACCTCGTCCTCGCTATCAGCCAGATCCCCGCCACCATCAGCATTGCCACTCGGCCCCTCAGGCACATCCGGCGAGGTACCCCATCCGGATGTCTCTTGGTCCGGGGTGTCATGGGCCGAAGGCCCCTCGACCCGAGGCTCGTGGACCAGAGTCCAGGTAGCCTTCTCCTCAGACGTGTCCACCCTAGCAGTCCTGTGCTCGGGTGAATCGGCTGGGGGTGGCGGCGAGGAAGGCGTAGGAGCCTGCCTACCTCTCCCATGGCCGCGTCCACCCCGACCTCCTCTCTTCCTCCCTCCCCGACCTCCTCTCCCGATGAGCAACCACGCCGACAAAGAAGCGCCCACCGATGAAGCCATACCCTCATACAACGCTCTCTGGAGAGGTACGGGCGGAATGGAAGTACCACTCCCACCACGCGCCGATGAAGAAGGAGCCTCGGAGCGCTCCTTACCTGCGCCCACCATCTTTCAACACCTGCCATGACAAAGAGTAAACAAAATTAGTAGAACATAAAAAAAATTAATACCGACATGAATAATAATATGTATATAACTTCAGTGTATCATCATCAAGTACAACATAAAAAAATTGAATACCTAACATGAACTAACAATAGTGGGAGTTTCCGAAGCTGATGGCAGTCGATGTCGGCCCGGCCTCCCACAGCAACAGCAGCAACAGTTCTCGGGGCCGATGGCGGTCGAACACCTTGGCGAATTTGTCTGGCAGCATCTGCGATGAGGATTAAAAGCCAAGTTTTGAAACTTCAAACAACCAAACTGACTCATGACAAAAAATCAGAGCGTAGAAAGAGAAACTGTCGGCGCTGGGCGACACCTATGGGATCCGGGGGGGACCCCTTTATGATTTGGCAGGGAGAGAGGCGTGCACAAAGAGCAGAATCAGCGATCGACGCGAGGGGGATTTTTACCCAGGTTCGGGCCGTCCGGAAGCATAAAACCCTACTCTTGCCTTGGTTTATTATCAGTGTTCTTGAGCCCAAGCTCCAGGAGTGCCCGCAATGAACCGCACGTTCAGAGAGCTGCTGCGCATGCAGAATGGGCCGAAAAGGTTTCGTCCCCTGTAGCAGTTGCCTTGGGCCTCCTTTTATATGCTCAAAGGGGTCACCACAGTGGCAAACTATAGATATGCGAGGTGCAAAGTAGCAAAAGGGTTATCATACCTAACCACTGACGGTTTAGGACAAATGCATTTAATGCACCGTGGGGTGTCTGTTTAGGTATCCTTACTTTCTTGGGGATGGAAAAAGGGGCCATCCCATCAGCACCGCTTAAGCTCTCCCCCACCAGCGCCCTGCCACGTATCCGAAGAAGGGACCAGAACACCAGGCTGGTCGCTGTGCTGGAGCGGTGACACAGTGGAGGAGCGTTGCTGGGACACGAACCTTGCCGGGCTCCGCAGGCCACCCCGGCAAGATCTTGCCGTGGGCTGAGCCTCAGATCCCCGGTCCCCCTAGCCTTCTTGTCCTTAACTTGGATGCCTCTTTGATATCCCTGGATTTAATCCTTGTCTGTCCCCTGACAAGCCTTGCCGCGAGTATGGCTACAACTGTCCGTGCACAAGTATGGGGTACTAAATGCCCGATATTTAGTACACCGACAGGAGCCCCCGGGCCTAGGCCACACACGAGCGCGAAACGTTGTTGGGCTAGGCCCAAATAGTGCATGGGCACGCTTGGCAGGGGTTAACTGCCTGAAATCATTCCGTTTACTGTGCTCCCCACTACGCGCATTAAATGCGTGATGGGGGAAGCGTGCGCTGAACAGCCGCGGCCACAGCGCGCCTGCATAGGTGGGACCACATTGGGCAGTAAAAGAGACAGCCTCGCTCCTTCCCCGTAAAAAGGAATCTGCAGAGGTGCTGCCTATTTACTCCCCCTTTTCTCTCCAATCTGAAATCCACCATTGCCTCTTCCTTCTCAAGCTTGAAGCCAAACTTCTCTTCATCCACCCATCGCCTCCGCACCCGCTCTATCCTCGGCTTCCGCCCTCGCAATCACCATGCCACCCAAAACTGGCAGAGGCAAGGGCAAGAACAAAGAGGCAAAAGCCGACGTCCCGGAGAGCGAGCTGGTGAAGATGCGGAAGGAGCACATCATCTTTGCTCCGATGCTCGACGCGAAAGCCTTGAAGAACCGGTACCAATGCATGTGGGCGAGGGAGACGACGGCTCACCCCGCGACTCGCGTGGTCCCAGGTTCTTCCTCCAAGGGCAGGCCAGACAGATATCCCTTCTTCACCGCTTATTTCTATTGTGGGCTCTGTCTCCCTTTCTCTGATTTCTTCAATGACATTATGTACACATACGGCTTCCATCTTCTTGATTTCATGCCGAATGCCGTAATGTGCATGTCCATCTTTGCTCATCTTTGTGAAAATTTTGCCGGAGTCGTACCCAACACTGCTCTTTTTCGCCACTACTTTATTCCCCGCATCCAGAAAGGGGAGGCCCTCTCCGGTTCTGTCGCCTGGATCCCCAGGGCTTGGAACAAGGAAATTTACCCAGATGGGGTTTACCACGAGAAGTGGGATGAATGGCGGTCCGAATGGTGCTGGATCAAGGAAGCAGATCCCCATCCGTTTTGTTCGCCCCGATGGCAAAAGGTGGTCCGTGGCAACGATTGGAGCTATTTTGCCGCTGAAGACGAGAGGCTCATGGTTGCCGATGCCCATGTTTGCCGGCTCCTCTTCTTCCAAAATAAGCTCATCGGCAGGAGTTCTTGCCGGGAATGCGCTTGCGGGCGGTGTGGATGACGGAGGCGGTTTGACAAGGGCGTCCTCTGACAACTCTCCCTGTTGCTGCCCCCCTCTTGCAAGCCCAATGATGTTAGCGGCAAGGGTAGAAACCTTGGCAATCCCCAAGCGGAACTTGAGTAGTGGACTCACGCTGGGGGCTGTGCTGGGGGCTGCGCTGAGGGCTGGGCTCCGGGCTGATGACGATGGTATCCGGTGCGCCGGCAAGACTCGCCGGGGGCTCATCACCCGTGGAAGTCTTCGCCCTCTTCGCCATCCTTTCCGCCAAGGTTTCTGCATCACTGCAGAGACGAGACAAAGCAAAGCAATGAGGTCGATTCAGAGTTTGGAAAGCAAAGGCCGCGGCAGGATACTTACTCTACCTCTTCTCGTTCTGGGCTGAAACCGGAGATGTCGAAGCCGACCTCCGTTGAAAGGTCCGCACGGGGAGGCGGGGGAGGAGTCCTGGGTCGTTTGATACAGCAGGTGCAGGGGGCTGGCGTGGCTCTACTGCCTTGGCCTCCGGTGCTGCTGTGTGGGACGTCCCTGCCGCCCCGGTGTGTCTTGCGCGCCGTGCAGGTTGCTGCCGAACCCCTTGCCGCGGTGCAGCTTTACCGGCTGCCTTCTTGCCGGGAGCTTCGCTGCTGGGAGGAGGCTGGCTTGCTGGGATGCCAGAGGCCACCTTCTTGCCGGGAGCTTCGCTGCTGGGAGGAGGCTGGCTTGCTGGGATGTCGGAGGCGGCTTTCCGAAAAACGCGTTTGGTTTTCTTCGGAGCTGGGAGCTCTTCCTGCGGCCCCTCCTCGGCTGTGTCTTCATCAGACGGGTTCTCGGCGGCTGCGCTGCTCTGCTCCCCGGCGGGTTTGTCCTCCCCGGCAAGATCCCCTTCGGTCGTAACCTGTGCGTCGCTGGTATCCCATTCTGTGAAGCCGGCGTGTAACATCCCAAATTTTCAATTTGGAATGTTATACATAGGTCATCATATGCATATCATATATTATTTGCATTTTGATTGTGACCCTAAAAATCCTAAGCAACTCAAGGACCCACGGAGAGAGTTGGGGATTTTATTATTTTCATATTTGAATTTTCTCAAATATTGAAAAGAGGATCATTTTGGTTTTATTTATTTTTCTCTCCCAAATATTTCATATTAAAAACATATGAGAGGAGATAATATGACTTCTCCAAAATAAAAGAAATATTGACGGAAAAATGTTAAAATCAAATAAATAATTTTATTTGGATTTTATTGCCATTTTATTTGAATTCGAAAATATGCATTTTTTTAAAAATTGCATTTTTAGGCCAAGAAAATGTTCACTTTGTTCTAAATATTTTATTTAGACGGTAAAAATTGTTTTTGGCATTTTTAGATTTTTTTTATATTTTATTTAGGATTTTTCTTGGCGGAATCTTATTTAAAAAAAAACTTTCGCCCGACTGGTCCGAAGCCTAGCCGAGCCAGGCCGCCGCCACCTTCCTCCCGAGCGGGAGAATCCCGCCGCCGCACGGACGCCGAGGGAGTCCGAGCCGGACTTCCCATGGCCGCCTGCTCCCCCGGGCCTTTATAAGCCGCCGTCCCCCCTCATCTCCCCACACCACCGCCGCCGCCGCCGCTGCTGCCGTCGCCGCCGCCTGCTGCTGCCGCTGCCTGCCGCGCCGCGCCCTGCCCCGCCGCCCGCGCAGCCGCGCCGCCGCCCACGAAGCTCGCCCCGCCAGCCGGAAGCCGCCGGAGCCGCCGGATCTCGCCGCCGGTTTTTTTTGGTCTAGGTAAAAACCGTCTCGGTTTTTTTTTAAAAACCCTAGTTCGGTTTTTTTTATTAGATCTGTTTGGTTTTCTCGGTTTAGTTCGTTTGCGAACGTTCGTTCGTTCGTTCGTTTTAACGAACGTTTTAGCCCGTTCGTCTCTGTTAGCGGACGTTCGTCCGATAGATTTTTCTTTTTCTGCCAGGGACCTATCCGCGATTATTTTGATCGCAGAATAGCCCCTGATCTTCAAACCCTCACCGTTTCTAAACCGTTCGTCCAAATCCAGTGAAACCAACGCCAAAATCTTTGTCTCGAACCCCTCTTTCTGTTTTATCAACTTGAACATGATTTTAACAATTTAAAATTTGGTTTCAAGCAGATTTGTTTTCGAAGTTCTTTTGACCGTAGTTTCAGTTTCTTAGCTCCGATTCGATTGATTCTTTTTGCAGATCGAATCTATTCAGTTGAACTTTTAGATTTGATCTTCTTATTTGAGTTTTACCCTTGCATCTATGCTTGATTGCTTATGTATGCTATTGTTTGTTTGCGATAGAATTCCCGGAGTGCGAAGCGTGCTACTACGAGTCCCTAGGGTTTGCCGATCGTCAGCAAGGCAAGTAACACATTGATCATACTCTTTCCATACCCATTTTTTATGCATTAGTTTCAATCCTCAAACACTGCATGATTAGGATGTGATTAACTTGTTGGTACTGGGAAGTAGATGATGAGGTAGAACCTATTGCCCCTTTATTATCAAACCCTTGGGAGTTACTTCTACGTTATGCTTATATTGCCATGCTATGCTCGTAGATGTGGATTGGGTTTTGAGTGTAACCATGACAGATGTGAGATTGTTAATTAATGGTTAACTTAAGGTGGCTACTTAAATACACATCTGGGTGGATTGGTTGCAGGCACCTGGGGATATACCAGTGTTGTCTTTTTGGTTCGCCACCCAGGCTCAAAGGGATCATAAGATTATTCATGCTAGAAACTTCCGTGTGTAGCCACAAGCTATTATCGGCTCTAGCATAGTTGAGTATGTTGCATGACCTCTTTCAGTGGTAGGCTAGCAGATGTAGGGGAAAGTAGGTGTAACTGTCTACCCAGAGTAAAGAGTAAATGCTTCTGAAAGACTGTGTCTCGGTCATCCGTTTCTCAAACACCATGTAGTGCGAGAAATCCAACGGAGGAGATCGAGTCTTGTGGGGAAAAGTGCACAAACCTCTGCAGAGTGTATAAACTAATCATGATTAGCCGTGTCCCCGGTTATGGACATCTTGAGTATCTGGTACTTGAATTATTGATTTGATCTCATCACTCTAAATTAATTTGTTGGGTTTAAAGATTACTTTTAATTGGGATTGAGATGGGGATTTACCTTCTCAATGTTTAACAACTACCATGATAGTTAAATAAAACATATTCCTTGATGTAGGAAAAAATTGGCTTTTCGCAAAACAATATAACCCTAGAGCTTTCGACCAGCCATATATGCATGTAGTGATAGCAATTATCTGTTCCTTGCTCTATTGTGTTATATTGCCAGCATATTCCATGTGCTGACCCGTTTCGGGCTGCAACATATCATGTTGCAGATTTTCAGACGAAGAGTAAGGTGCGCTAGGTCATTGTCTTTGCACTCAGCTATGCCGTTGGAGTTGATGGACTCACTTTATCTTCCAAGCCTTCCGCTGTTATCTTATATAGATTTCCTTAAGCCATATTTATTGTAATAAGTTCTCTTTTGAGACATTCGATGTAATAAGTGTGTGATTGCACTCTGTTATAAATCCTTCGAGTACTGTGTGTGTCAGCATTACCGATCCAGGGATGACACTTGAACACAGAGATTTGACCATCTGAGGTCGGATCGCTACAAGATGGTATCAGAGCACACGCTGACTGTAGGACACGACCATTAAGAAAAGCCATAGGTCACTCTTCTCTACTCATTTCTGACTCTCTCCATCTTCTACTCTCTAGGATGGCGGACTCAAGGAACAAGTTTGCACTACTGGATGAAGACACACCCTTTGGGAGACACTTGAAGGAAATCACTAAGTACCTGAACATCGGAATACCAAGCTTCACCGGGACCTACACCGCCACTTTACCAGAAGAGGAGCGTTGGATGATTCGAGTTCAAGTTCCAGGAAGGACGTTCATGCCAGTTACCGAGTCCATAGAGTTTTCCTTTGATGCACCAACCTGGAGTCTAGGTAAGAGCATGGCAGCCCACATCGCCATGGGACGCATCGGTGAAGTTTATCACAAAGATCTTAAGGACACCATCTACCAGATATGTGGGCGCCGAGATGAGCAATGGGAGATGATCAGCACCAGGAGAAACAGGTCCATTGCAGCTTTCATCCAGGAGTTAAACCAGCACATTCATCGATAGGAGAACCAGATGTGCGCAAGCATGATAGATTTGAAGAAGGTGATGACTAGGAACATGGAGCTAGAAGAGGAACTCAAGTCTACATGCAACGGATACGAGAAGGAAATCACAGTACTAGTGGAGAAGAATGACGACCTGACAAGGAAGCTAGGAGTATTCATGGGAGACCCCGCGCCAGGAGGAGATGACAACCATCCCGAGGACTACATCATCATCGACGACACCGACTCCGACCCCGACAGTAGTGATGATGACTATGAAGACGAAGCTGGAGCGGATATCATGGAGTCTTCCACCGATCAAAATTTCTAGATGACCACCATATGATTAGTAGTATTTCCCCATGTAAATAGTAGTAGTCCGAGCACTTTTGTAACGATAGTTAGATCGATTGTATGCCCCTGCTTGAATTGATTTTGGTGTGAATATGAATGTGTTTGTCTCATGTGCATATGGGTAGTGCTTTCTCATTAGACCTCACTCTATTCTAATCTCTCCCCTCTAAACCCATCAGATGCCTCCGAGACGCGACACTGGATTTATCTTCCCACCGAAGATCACACAGTTGATCCAGCAGCAGAATGCCTTGATGCAGATACTAGTCCAAAACCAAGGCAACAACAACAACAACAACCCACCGCCCCCACCTCCAGTTGAAAACCTAGCCCGTTTTCTGAGGTTGCAGCCGCCGGTGTTTTCTAGTAGCACCGAGCCAATAGTTGCTGATGACTGGCTACGCAAGATTGGAAGGGAGTTGACCACCGCAGGATGCACAGATGCTGAGAAGGTGCGTTTTGCCGCACATCAATTGGATGGACCCGCAGCCTCATGGTGGGAGAATTACACAGCCACATTCCCTATAGCCAATGTCACCTGGGATCAGTTTCAGCAAGCATTCTGCACTGCTCATGTCTCAACTGGAGCTTTGAGCATGAAGAGGCGTGAGTTTTGCAACTTGCGCCAGGGAAACAGTACTGTGGGGCAGTATGTGGATGAGTTCAGTAAGTTAGCTCGCTATGCCCCGGATGATGTGGCCACTGATGCCGCAAAGCAGGAGAAGTTTATGGAAGGGTTGAATGATGAGATGAGCATGCAGCTGATGGTAGCAACATTCACTAACTACCAGGAGTTGGTAGACCGGGCTCTTATGATTGAAGGGAAGCAGCAACAGATTGAGAGCCGCAAAAGGAAGTATGGACAAGGGAAGTACAATTCAGGAGCTCAGGAGAAGCCTCGTTTTACCCCGAACTCGGGAGGATATACACATAACCATGGAGGCCATACTCACAATGGAGGAAGTTCGCATAACCACAGTGGCCCCAAGAATGGAAACGAGAATGGAGCAGGCAGCAATCAGAACCGCTCTAACCCAGCCACACCCGCCAAGAAGGATCAAAGTCACATTACTTGTTTCAAGTGCGGGATGACTGGACACTATGCCAATGAGTGTCCTGAACCGGAGAATGGAAATGGCAATGGAAGCTCTGGGAAGAAGCCCAACCCTTTCAACAGGGGACAAGTGAACCACATTAACGTGGAGGAGGTTGAAGAGCAGCCAGATGCAGTTATAGGTAAGTTTTTGGTTAAGTCATTTACTACAATCGTTCTTTTTGATACTGGTGCATCACATTCATACATTTCAAGGGGATTTGTGGATAAGTATAAGTTGCCCACTAAAGTTCTTAGGACACCTATGTTAGTAAGCTCACCAGGAGCGGAGTATATGGCAAGTCAAGGATGTTTTCAGATGCCATTGACCATAGGTAGGCACGTGTTCCCCTCAGACTTAATAATTTTGGAGTCACAAGGATTGGATGTGATACTAGGCATGGATTGGCTATCGATGTATGGAGGAAACATCGATTGCGCCAGTAAGTCAATTCTGCTCACCACCCCGGAGGGAAAAAGGATCAAGTATGTATCCAGGCATGCGTTAAGGAGAACCCAAATAAATTCCCTCTCAGGAGTTGTTCAGGAGGAAGTGCCAGTAGTGAAGGATTACCCAAATGTATTTCCAAAGGAGTTACCAGGCATGCCGCCGGATTGAGACATTGAGTTTTTGATAGAGCTGTTGCCAGGCACCGGACCGATATCGAAGAGACCATACCGGATGCCCGCAAATGATCTGGAGGAGATTAAGAAGCAGATCAAGGAGTTATTGGAGAAAGGTTACATTCGACGAAGTTCATCACCGTGGGGAGCCCCAGTGCTCTTGGTTGAGAAGAAGGATGGATCATTGAGAATGGTTGTTGATTATCGTGCATTGAATGAAGTGACGATCAAGATCAAGTACCCACTGCCGATGATCAATGATTTGTTTGATCAGTTGCAAGGAGCTAAAGTGTTCTCCAAGATCGATCTGAGATCAGGATACCACCAGTTGAAGATCCGAGAACAGGATATACCTAAGACAGCCTTCACCACAAGGTATGGGCTATATGAGTATACGGTTATGTCATTTGGATTAACTAATGCCCCTGCCTATTTTATGAGTATGATGAATAAGGTGTTCATGGAGTTCTTGGATAAGTTTGCCGTGGTGTTCATTGATGATATCTTGGTGTACTCGAAGAATGAAGAGGAACACAAGGAGCATTTGCGTTTAGTTCTCGAGAAGCTTAGGGAACATCAGTTGTATGCCAAGTTCAGCAAATGTGAGTTTTGGTTGAAGTAAGTTGGATTTCTTGGACATGTTATATCAGGAGAAGGTATAGCAGTAGACCCCACCAAGGTTCAGTCAGTCACTGAGTGGTTGGCACCCACCTCAGTTGGAGAGATCCGCAGTTTTCTTGGACTTGCAGGATATTATCGGAGATTTATTGAGAATTTTTCAAAGATTGCGAAGCCTATGATGGAGTTACTGAAGAAGGACACCAAGTTCAAATGGACAGATGAATGTGAGGCAAGTTTTCAGGAGCTGAAGAAATGTTTGGTTACAACCCCAGTACTAATTCTGCCGGATATACGCAAGGATTTCCAAGTGTATTGCGACACTTCTCGCTTAGGACTTGGAGGTGTACTTATGCAGGACGGAAGAGTTGTCTCATATGCCTCACGTCAGCTTCGACCGCATGAGTTGAATTATGTCACGCATGATTTGGAGTTAGCAGCTGTAGTTCATGCACTTAAGACCTGGAGACATTTTCTTATTGGGAACTGTTGTGATGTGTACACGGATCATAAGAGTTTGAAGTACATTTTCACACAGAAGGAGCTGAATCTCAGGCAGAGGAGATGGTTGGAGCTTATAAAGGATTATGATATGAAGTTGCAATATCACCCAGGAAAGGCCAATGTCGTAGCAGACGCTTTGAGCCGGAAGAGTTATGTCAATACCCTCATAAGCGGAGGATTACAAAAGGAGTTAGCCGAAGATCTCAGGGAGCTTCGTTTGGAGATAGCCCCTAGAGGTTTTGCCGCAACAATGGAGGTAACGTCAACATTATTGGGAAAGATTCGAGCAGCTCAGAACGATGATAAGGAAATTGCTGAGATAAAGGAGAGGATGAGCAAAGGAAAAGCCAAAGGTTTTCGTGAGGATGAGCACGACACTTTGTGGTTTGAGGACCGTGTTTATGTACCCAATAATGCGGAGATCAGGAAGTTGATACTACAGGAAGCTCATGACTCGCCATACTCGATACACCCCGGAAACACCAAGATGTATTTGGATTTGAAGGAGCGTTTCTGGTGGACTGGTATGAAGAAGGACATTGCCGAGTATGTAGCCGTATGTGATGTATGTCAGAGAGTGAAAGCAGAACATCAGAAGCCAGCAGGATTACTGCAGCCTATGCCGATACCCGAATGGAAGTGGGATAAGCTTGGTATGGATTTCATCACCGGATTACCCAGGACCCGATCGGGATATGATTCTATCTGGGTAGTAGTGGATCGTTTGACCAAAGTGGCTCACTTTATCCCAGTGAAAACCACCTATACGAGTGCAAAGTTGGCCAAGATATATATGACCAGGATCGTATGTCTGCATGGAGTTCCGAGGACCATCGTATTAGATAGAGGAACACAGTTTAGTTCAAAGTTTTGGCACCAGCTGCACCAGACCTTGGGTACCAGGCTAGAGTTTAGTACAGCCTTTCATCCGCAGACAGATGGACAGACCGGGAGAGTCAATCAGATTCTGGAGGACATGTTGAGAGCTTGTGCACTAGATTACGGATCGAGTTGGGATGACAATTTGCCCTATGCGGAGCTCTCATACAACAACAGCTACCAAGCCAGTTTGAAGATGGCCCCTTTTGAAGCTTTGTATGGAAGGAGGTGCAGAACACCGTTGATGTGGGATGAAGTTGGAGACCTTCAGTTGTTTGGACCAGATTTGATTAAAGAGTTTGAAGAGAAGGTTAAGTTGATTCGGGATAGACTGAAGGTAGCACAGTCCAGACAGAAGAGTTATGCCGATACCAAGCGCAAGGAGGTAGTCTATGAAATCGGAGACAGAGCATATCTTCGTGTGTCACCTCTGTGAGGAGTTAAACGCTTTGGAGTCAAGGGAAAGTTAGCCCCGAGATTTGTAGGACCATACCGAGTTTTGGAACGTATGGGAGAGGTGGCCTACAAGTTGGAGTTACCCGACGGACTATCAGGAGTTCATGATGTGTTTCACGTTTCCCAGTTGAAGAAGTGCCATGCTGAGATGGCCGATATTCCTCTGAGAGATACAGTACCCCTGGAAGCAATTCAGTTGGAGAGTGATCTGACCTACGAGGAGAAACCCGTCAAGATTCTCGAGTTTGCCAGCAGAGTTACACGCAGCAAGGTTATCAAGTTTTGCAAAGTTCAATGGAACCACCATACCGAGGATGAAGCCACCTGGGAACGAGAGGAAGACCTACGGAAAGACCACCCACACCTATTTTCTAGCCAACCTGAATCTTGAGGACGAGATTCATCTTAAGGGGGGTAGGTTTGTAACATCCCAAATTTTCAATTTGGAATGTTATACATAGGTCATCATATGCATATCATATTTTATTTGCATTTTGATTGTGACCCTAAAAATCCTAAGCAACTCAAGGACCCACGGAGAGAGTTGGGGATTTTATTATTTTCATATTTGAATTTTCTCAAATATTGAAAAGAGGATCATTTTGGTTTTATTTATTTTTCTCTCCCAAATATTTCATATTAAAAACATATGAGAGGAGATAATATGACTTCTTCAAAATAAAAGAAATATTGGAGGAAAAATGTTAAAATCAAATAAATAATTTTATTTGGATTTTATTGCCATTTTATTTGAATTAGAAAATACTAGTCGTCAACCCGTGCATTCGCACGGGCTTGAATATTGAGAATGTTATAAATTTGTACAATTCAAACCAAATATTATAGTTAAGTTGCCTTTAGTTGCAATGATTTTGTGGGTACGTGATCATGGAAGTCACGACATGGTTTCATATGTTGCCATTTATTGTAGATACTGTAAAAGTAGTATGTTGTCAGATTCGGGAAATTCATGTCTTAATTACTGTAGTGTGGCATGACTCTAGGACATATAAGATTCTAACTTTGTGTATTATCAAGACAATAATCTCTGGGGTGATTACTTGTTTTTTCGTTCAGATGTTTAGTGGGGGTTCAAAATGTGTATTATCCCTTGCTCGTCTTTACTTTTATAGCTGGTTGTTGTATCCATCTGTCATGGTGAACTTTGTACTTCGCAACTTTAGGTCAACTTGTTGCTTCGCTTGGCAGCTACCAATTATATAGAGCATCTGATCCTCTTGCGACTGATGCAGACATCTCTCCTCTTCGACTTGACCCATGCGCCTGCACAGGTCTATTTATTTGTTGAATTTTATCATGTCTTTAATTAGGTAAATAATGTATATACTTCAGTTTTAATTTCGGTTTTTTGTATATGTCAGTTATATTTTATGTTGATACATCTTGGATACACCACAGTTTTTTTTTTTGCGGGGTGGATACACCACAGTTAGCTTCTTTTTAGGATGTCACTATATGTATAGGGTACAAAAAATCTGGGAGAGATAACGACTATTTGAAAAAAAAAACTGTTATTAGAAAGATAAAAATATGATTGTGATTATCATAGTGGCTGAACCTTTTATCGTAATTATGCCAACAAATATCAATAATTGTGTACGATCCACCTGTCAATTTATTGTTAATTGGACCTAACCAAGTAATAGCCGCCTATGTGTGAAATTTTGGAAGATTCCTTTTCCATTCAAAATAATCCATTGTGGTACATATATTTTACTTCATGTTCAGAGCCTATCATGTTCAGAGCCTACCCTGTACGTGATAAAAATATTTTCTTGCGAGAACATATTTTACCTCTGAATTCAAATCATGAATTCATGATACTGTATTTTATTGTGGAACGTGGAATCCATGGTTACATGTTATACAATTTGCTTTCCTAAGATGTCGTGTTACTTAATCACCGCCACTCTTCAAAACAAAGTAGGATCTGAATACGTTCTGGCATGCACATACTACCTGGGTCTGCGTGCTGAGTATCTCTGACTTAAATTGATATGGGAGAAGGTAACTATGAAAATAGTTAGTTCATTGCTGTAAAATAACCATGTAAACACCACAATTACCTCGTTAAGGTGCACCATGGTCACTGCGGTCTGCCAATCCACTGGAGCTATTTATTCGTCTTCATCCACATATTTGATTCTTGATCCGTACTGAAACCAGCTAATTCTTCCTCACATGCACTCCTTGTATTTCAATCTTTTCATTGTTCCCTGCTCTCTAGGAAACTGAACGCTTGAGCTTGAGTAGAAGCAGAAGAAGTCCTCTGTATGGGATAATAGTCTGAATGAAGGTAGTAGTAGTACTGCCTTCCCTCGCAAAAAACTGCCTCATGCAACATATATTGGTCCAGCCTCCAAACTGAAATTTAACAATGTATTGTAAGAAACCCATCATTATATTCCATTTCCAGGACATCTCCTTAGTCTTGACATCTCCCACTAATTAACATTTAGAAACCACATGAACAAAACGAATATCCCAACAGAAGTAAAAAATGAAACTCAAAGAGAGAGATGCCAATCCTAGCTACGAATCACTCTTGCATCTGCTGACCACAGCATATTTTAACAGTCCTATATGCCACCATATATATATATGGCTGTGTGACTGCCGCATGGCACCAACCCATATCTACTTGACAACCTATTTATCGTACCAGTCTGTATTTTAATTGAACACTTAAGAATAACTTAATTAAGAGGGCAAGATGAAGGGAGTGAAGCATTGCAGCTTGCACGTACAGAAATTTTGGATGCTGGTTCACGATGACCAGTCCACCATATTTTTGGTGTGCTGCTGCTTTTAACCTAGGCTACTTGTGCTGGAACTTCTGCTTCACGTCCACCTCGATGTAGTCACGCAAAGACCAAAGAGAAGCTAGGGTAATCATGGCTGGTGCTGGAATTTGCGGTGGGGATCACATGCGTGATGGTCACTCCTACGACGGTGGAGATTGCATATCCCGATAGTGGCAGCGCAATCACATTCTCCTATCTCTGCTAGCTTCATTGGAAATGAGTTTGACAAAATATCAGCTACTACGGAAAGAACCAAAAATGAATCGTTCTGAGCAACTAATGTTATATTGTGTAACTATGATTATTATATTAAAGATAAGAAAAAAAATGAGGCATGCATTATATTAGCTGATGAGAACAGAGTAGCGGTGATAGAAGGGAATCTTGAAATTAGCACGTTAGAAAATAGGATTGCCTCTTGATATGAATCCAGGTTCCTATATCTATTATCTTCTATCAAAAACCACTTAAACTAAAACAGTTGATCACATATTTTCAAGAAATCTGTCAGGATTTATTTCCAGGCAAGCAAACAATTCAGCAAACACTTATAGTCCATTGCCTACCTGAAGGAAGTGAAGAGACGAAGCTGTAAGTATTGGACTGACCAAAGAAAAGGTGCTATTGGCAAGGCAGGGCAGCTCAGCTCCAGGTTAATCCGGTCATCATAGAGGTCCCTAAAGAAAAAGGGTCTGGCGGCATGCAGGGCACTTGCATTGTCTATGTCTCGCCATGTTGCTACACATGCTAGCCATTCTCTTCATGAAATCAAACTGAAGCTTCTCTTGATCGATCCTCCTCTGTCGCCAGAGTTCACAACAGTGCCGATTTATGCAGCTCTTTGCTCTCTTCCCCGTCCGGTAATCTATAGTGAGAAATTGGTACGGCCGAGGAGACGACACAGTGGTGACGGAGAACTACAGCCATGGCGGCGGCGACGGGGAGAGGCGGCCATGGATGAGATCGTTGGAGGTTGTTGTGTTCGTGTCGAGAGGCTGCAGAGTACATGGAAACTGTTGGTTTAGCACCAGATCGAATTGGAAATCGACGGCTAGAGAGAAAATTTCAAAAGCTTTTATGATGTGCAGCCAAGTACGTGGAAGTGCATATTCATATGGACTCTTGTTTTAAATCAGGTGGACTCTTCTTTTAATCTTTGATCACGGAGGAAGGAGAGTCGTGACAGACTGGGAGCAAGGCACAACGCATGTTCTGACTTTCAGATCTGCTATTTTTTTTAATGGGTTCAAATCTGTACTTCATCTGATGACTCATAATTTATAGGGAATTTTTTTTAACATGGGAATTTAGGATCGATCTACACCGTTATAACTCGGCCCCACTAGATTAACGGCTCCTAATTACTAATTAACTTGGGAATTTTTAGAGAGTCTGTAATTAGTATAGGTATAGATGCATTTTTTTTAAAGTGCATTTTTAGGCCAAGAAAATGTTCACTTTGTTCTAAATATTTTATTTAGATGGTGAAAAATATTTTTGGCATTTTTAGATTTTTTCATATACTTTATTTAGGATTTTTCTCGGCGGAATCTTATTTAAAAAAAAAAACTTTTGCCCGACTGGGCCGAAGCCCAGCCGAGCCAGGCCGCCGCCGCCTTCCTCCAGAGCGGGAGAATCCCGCAGCCGCACGGACGCCGAGGGAGTCTGAGGCGGACTCCCCATGGCCGCCCCCTCCCCCGGGCCTTTATAAGCCGCCGACCCCCCTCGTCTCCCCACACCACCGCCGCCGCCTGCTGCTGCCGCTGCCCGCCCGCCGCCGCCGCCCGCGAAGCTCGCCCCGCCCGCCGGAAGCCGCCGGATCTCGCCTTAGGTTTTTTTTTCGGTCTAGGTAAAAACCTTCTTGGTTTTTTTTAAAAAAACCCTAGTTCGGTTTTTTTTATTAGATCGGTTCGGTTTTCTCGGTTTAGTTCGTTTGCGAACGTTCGTTCGTTTTAACGAACGTTTTCGCCCGTTCGTCTCTGTTAGCGGACGTTCGTCCGATAGATTTTTCTTTTTCTACCAGGGACCTATCCGCGATTATTTTTATCGCAGATTAGCCCCTGATCTTCAAACCCTCGCCGTTTCTAAACCGTTCGTCCAAATCCAGTGAAACCAACGCCAAAATCTTCGTCTCGAACCCCTCTTTCTGTTTAATCAACTTGAACATGATTTTGACAATTTAAAATTTGGTTTCAAGCAGATTTGTTTTCGAAGTTCTTTTGACCGTAGTTTCAGTTTCGTAGCTCCGATTCGATTGATTCTTTTTGCAGATCGAATCTATTCAGTTGAACTTTCAGATTTGATCTTCTTATTTGAGTTTTACCCTTGCATCTATGCTTGATTGCTTATGTATGCTATTGTTTGTTTGCGATAGAATTCCCGGAGTGCGAAGCGTGCTACTACGAGTCCCTAGGGTTTGCCGATCGTCAGCAAGGCAAGTAACACATTGATCATACTCTTTTCATACCCAGTTTTTATGCATTAGTTTCAATCTTCAAACACTGCATGATTACGATGTGATTAACTTGTGGGTATTGGGAAGTAGATGATGAGGTAGAACCTATTGCCCCTTTATTATCAAACCCTTGGGAGTTACTTCTACGTTATACTTATATTACCATGCTATGCTCGTAGACGTGGATTGGGTTTTTAGTGTATCCATGACAGATGTGAGATTGTTAATTAATGGTTAACTTAAGGTGGCTACTTAAATACACATCTGGGTGGATTGGTTGCAGGCACCTGGGGATATACCAGTGTTGTCTTTTTGGTTCGCCACCCAGGCTCAAAGGGATCATAAGATTATTCATGCTAGAAACTTCCGTGTGCAGCCACAAGCTATTATGGGCTCTAGCATAGTTGAGTATGTTGCATGACCTCTTTCAGTGGTAGGCTAGCAGATGTAGGGGAAAGTAGGTGTAATTGTCTACCCAGAGTAAAGAGTAAATGCTTCTGAAAGACTGTGTCTCGGTCATCCGTTTCTCAAACACCATGCAGTGCGAGAAATCCAACGGAGGAGATCGAGTCTTGTGGGGAAAAGTGCACAAACCTCTGCAGAGTGTATAAACTAATCATGATTAGCCGTGTCCCCGGTTATGGACATCTTGAGTATCTGGTACTTGAATTATTGATTTGATCTCATCACTCTAAGTTAATTTGTTGGGTTTAAAGATTACTTTTAATTGGGATTGAGATGGGGATTTGCCTTCTCAATGTTTAACAACTACCATGATAGTTAAATAAAACATATTCCTTTGATGTATGGAAAAATTGGCTTTTCGCAAAACAATATAACCCTAGAGCTTTCCACCAGCCATATATGCATGTAGTGATAGCAATTATCTGTTACTTGCTCTGTTGTGTTATATTGCCAGCATATTCCATGTGCTGACCCGTTTTGGGCTGCAACATATCATGTTGCAGACTTTTCAGACGAAGATTAAGGTGCGCTAGGTCGTTGTCTTTGCACTCAGCTATGCCGTTGGAGTTGATGGACTCACTTTATCTTCCAAGCCTTCCGCTATTATCTTATATAGATGGCCTTAAGCCATATTTATTGTAATAAGTTCTCTTTTGAGACATTCGATGTAATAAGTGTGTGATTGCACTCTGTTATAAATCCTTCGAGTACTGTGTGTGTCAGCATTACCGATCCAGGGATGACACTTGAACATAGAGATTTGACCATCTGAGGTCGGATCGCTACATGGCGCCGCCGGCCTCCACGGCAAGTTTCGCCTCTTCCGCCCTAGTGGCGATATATGCCACTTCCTCGTCAGTGGTGGCGCAGATGAGATCTGTTTCTTCCCGGATGGCTCTCTCCGTCAGGTTATCAAAGAACCTTTGCGCCTCTTCCTCAGATGGCTCGACCCAAGTCGCGTCAAGGCCATGGGCGTTGAATACTGGCATCGTGGTGATGATCGACCCCAAGGCGGAGTTGTTGCATAGAGGAACAATTCTTGTCGGCAACTTGTGTTTGTCGTCATGCTAGAATAACTTGTGGCGGAGAGCGCCAAGCTGCATAGTAGTCAAGTTGTTGTTTAGCCCGGGGCGCAGCCGCATAATATCTGCTGCGTTTCGGTACTCCCAAGCTGGTCTCCCTTTGTTTTGCAAAGGGGCGATGCGGCGGCGGAGGAAATCGAAGCCGATCATCTCCATTGTGAGCACAGCAGCTTTCAGACGAAGGATCCTGGTGGTGGCAACCGTGAGCCTCTCGTCTTCAGCGGCAAAATCGCTCCAATCGTTGCCACGGACCACCTTTTGCCGTCGGGGCGAACAGAACGGATGGGGATCTGCTTCCTTGATCCAGCACCATTCGGA
Organism: Thinopyrum elongatum; assembly: GCA_011799875.1. Classification (NCBI taxonomy): domain Eukaryota; kingdom Viridiplantae; phylum Streptophyta; class Magnoliopsida; order Poales; family Poaceae; genus Thinopyrum; species Thinopyrum elongatum. The sequence goes on along the minus strand of CM022302.1, from coordinate 66,497,772 downwards.
CCGCCATTCATCCCACTTCTCGCGGTAAACCCCATCTGGGTAAATTTCCTTGTTCCAAGCCCTGGGGATCTAGGTGACAGAACCGGAGAGGGCCTCCCCTTTCTGGATGCGGGGAATAAAGTAGTGGCGAAAAAGAGCAGTGTTGGGAACGACTCCGGCAAAATTTTCACAAAGATGAGCAAAGATGGACATGCACATTACGGCATTCGGCGTGAAATCAAGAAGATGGAAGCCGTATGTGTACATAATGTCATTGAAGAAATCAGAGAAAGGGTTGGATGCCTCTTTGATATCCTTGGATTAATCCTCGGCTGTCCCCTGACAAGCCTTGCCGCGGGTATGGCTACAACTGTCCATGCACAAGTATGGGGTACTAAAGGCCCGATATTTAGTACACCGACAGGAGCCCCCGGGCCTAGGCCACACACGAGCGCGAAACGTTGTTGGGCTAGGCCCAAATAGTGCATGGGCACGCTTGGCAGGGGTTAACTGCCTGAAATCATTCCGTTTACTGTGCTCCCCAATACGCGCATTAAATGCGTGATGGGGGAAGCGTGCGCTGAACAGCCGCGGCCACAGCGCGCCTGCATAGGTGGGACCACATTGGGCAGTAAAAGAGACAGCCTCGCTCCTTCCCCGTAAAAAGGAATCTGCAGAGGTGCTGCCTATTTACTCCCCCTTTTCTCTCCAATCTGAAATCCACCATTGCCTCTTCCTTCTCAAGCTTGAAGCCAAACTTCTCTTCATCCACCCATCGCCTCCGCACCCGCTCTATCCTCGGCTTCCGCCCTCGCAATCACCATGCCACCCAAAACTGGCAGAGGCAAGGGCAAGAACAAAGAGGCAAAAGCCGACGTCCCGGAGAGCGAGCTGGTGAAGATGCGGAAGGAGCACATCATCTTTGCTCCGATGCTCGACGCGAAAGCCTTGAAGAACCGGTACCAATGCATGTGGGCGAGGGAGACGACGGCTCACCCCGCGACTCGCGTGGTCCCAGGTTCTTCCTCCAAGGGCGGGCCAGACAGATATCCTTTCTTCACCGCTTATTTCTATTGCGGGCTCTGTCCCCCTTTCTCTGATTTCTTCAATGACATTATGTACACATACGGCTTCCATCTTCTTGATTTCATGCCGAATGCCGTAATGTGCATGTCCATCTTTGCTCATCTTTGTGAAAATTTTGCCGGAGTCGTTCCCAACACTGCTCTTTTTCGCCACTACTTTATTCCCCGCATCCAGAAAGGGGAGGCCCTCTCCGGTTCTGTCGCCTGGATCCCTAGGGATTGGAACAAGGAAATTTACCCAGATGGGGTTTACCGCGAGAAGTGGGATGAACGGCGGTCCGAATGGTGCTGGATCAAGGAAGCAGATCCCCATTCGTTTTGTTCGCCGCGGCAGCAAAAGGTGGTCCATGGCAATGATTGGAGGGATTTTGCCTTTGAAGACGAGAGGCTCACGGTTGCCACCACCAGGATCCTTCGTCTGAAAGCTGCCGGGCTCACAATGGAGATGATCGGCTTCGATTTCCTCCGCCGCCGCATCGCCCCTTTGCAAAACAAAGGGAGACCAACTTGGGAGTATCGGAACGCAGCAGATATTATGCGACTGCGCCTCGGGCTAAACAACAAATTAACTGCTATGCAGCTTGGCGCTCTCCGCCACAAGTTATTCCAGCATGACGACAAACACAAGTTGTCGGCAAGAATTGTTCCTCTATGCAACAACTCCGCCTTGGGGTCGATCATCGCCACGATGCCAGTATTCAACGCCCATGGCCTTAACGCGACTTGGGTCGAGCCATCTGAGGAAGAGGCGCAAAGGTTCTTTGATAACCTGACGGAGAGGGCCATCCGGGAAGAAACAGATCTCATCCGCGCCACCACTGACGAGGTAGTGGCATATATCGCCACTAGGGCGGAAGAGGCGAAACTTGCCGCGGAGGCCGGCGGCGCCGGCTTCACAGAATGGGATACCAGCGAGCAGAGGTTATGACCGAAGGGGATCTTGCCGGGGAGGACAAACCCGCCGGGGAGCAGAGCAGCGCAGCCACCGAGAACCCGTCTGATGAAGACACAGCCGAGGAGGGGCCACAGGAAGAGCTCCCAGCTCCGAAGAAAACCAAACGCGTTCTTCGGAAAGCCGCCTCCGGCGTCCCAGCAAGCCAGCCTCCTCCCAGCAGCGAAGCTCCCGGCAAGAAGGCGGCCTCTGGCGTCCCAGCAAGCCAGCTTCCTCCCAGCAGCGAAGCTCCCAGCAAGAAGGCGGCCGGAAAGCTGCACCGCGGCAAGGGGTTCAGCAGCAACCTGCATGGCGTGCAAGACACACCGGGGCGGCAGGGATGTCCCACACAGCAGAACCGGAGGCCGAGGCAGTAGAGCCACGCCAGCCCCCTGCACCTGCTGTAATCAAACGACCCAGGACTCCTCCCCCACCTCCCCGTGCAGACCTTTCAACGGAGGTCGGCTTCGACATCTCCGGTTTCAGCCCAGAACGAGAAGAGGAAGAGTAAGTATCCTGCTGCGGCCTTTGCTTTCCAAACTCTGAATCGACCTCATTGCTTTGCTTTGTCTCATCTCTACAGCAATGCAGAAACCTTGGCGGAAAGGATGGCGAAGAGGGCGAAGACTTCCACGGGTGATGAGCCCCCAGCGAGTCTTGCCAGCGCGCCGGATACCATCGTCATCAGCCCGGAGCCCAGCCCTCAGCGCAGCCCCCAGCACAGCCCCCAGCGTGAGTCCACTACTCAAGTTCCGCTTGGTGAGTGCCAAGGTTTCTACCCTTGCCGCTAACATCCTTGGGCTTGCAGGAGGGGGGCGGCAACAGGGAGAGTTGTCGGAGGACGCCCCTGTCAAACCGCCTCCGTCATCCACACCGCCCGCAAGCGCATTCCCGGCAAGAACTCCTGCCGACGAGCTTATTTTGGAAGAAGAGGAGCCAGCAAACAAGGGCATCGGCAACATTTTCCCGGCAACCAATGTTGCCGGGAGGGACGAGGCCACCTCTCAACAGCTCGACGCAGGTGATTACTTGCCTCTTGGCACTTGTAATTTCTTCCTTCTTTTTTCTGTCTTCTTGAACTTCGGTCTCGATCTTATTTTGTTTCCCTCCTCCGACCTCCAGAATTACCCGTGATGGAACATATGGACGTTGACGCCGTCATCGTGGAAACCGCCAAAGATGCTACCGCCGAAGCCGATGAGATCGCGGCCAGCGAGGCCGCCAAGGACACCACCGTCGAAGTCGACAGGGCTGCCGCTGACGAGGCCGCCAAGGCTGCAGAGGAGGAGGCCACCAAGGAATCTACTGAGAGGACTGGCAAGGAGAACGGCGACCGCACTGACGGCATTCCTGCCGCAGGAGCGCCGGGCGCTGCGCCGGCCATCGAGCCCCCAGATTCCAGTGAGGCGGCTGCTGAAGACCAGCCATCGACATCCGGAGCCCTCCATCCAGTAGATATCTCAATGTTGGCGACAACCTATTCGTCAACTTGCCGGGAACAGCAAAGGTTGGAGCGTCGACCGAAGGAGAAACTTTTGATGAAGAGGTCATCACCGCTGCCGGGCTCGAGATTGTTGATGAACCAAGCACCAGCAGTGGCAAATCCGAAGAAGATCAGCTCCTTCAGGCCATGGGCGATAATTTCCGCAAGCTTCAAGTGCTCCACCGTGTGCGAAAGGAGAAGGCCGACTCCAGGGCTGCTGTTGTCGCTGCAGCCGAGGCGGGCTTCCAGAAGTGCATTGAACAAATGCAGGTCTGGTACGCTGAGGCCTTTCAGGAGCTGACTACCGGCCGGGAGCAAGTAAGCCAAGGCTGGACAGAGCTCCTCCTAAGGCAATCCGATATGGAGAAGGTGCAAGAAGAAGCCGCACAAAGCATTGCCGCTGAGGATGCTAGCCTGATGGAGCGCCGCATTGGACTTGACGCTCACGAAGAAGACCTTGCCGCGCGCGAGCAGGCACTTGCCGCCAAGCTCCGCGGCAAGGATGAAGAAATTGAGAGCCTTGTCACACGGTGGACCTAGGAGCTGGAGCAGAAACACAAAGAGACGCTCGAAGCTCTAACTGTAGATCACGCCGGCAAGCTTAAGGAGGCCATCAATGCTGTCGAAGCTGCGGAGGCCGCCAAGAATGAGCTGAGCAACAAAGTGAAGAAGCTGGAAATGGATCTTGAGGAACACGGCAAGGAGCTCTCGACGCTCAAAGGCGACAAGGAGAAGACTCTCCATAGCCTGGCGAAGATGCGAATTGCCGTATCCGACAAGACCAAGCAGCTTTCTTTAGCCAATGGTGCTATCGTCGATCTGAGGCAGAAGTTGGCCACACTGAAGAAGTCGCTTGAGGACAGCAGGGCCCACGAGAAGGCCCTGAGCATAGATCTTCAAGATGAGAGGGACTTGCTCAGGAGCGCTGCCACCGCCCAAGTTGACTACGAAAAGGGCATGGAAATCTGGACTGAACGCCTTGTCGCTACTGCAGAAAAGCACGCGGCACAGCTTTTAACCATGGGCCAGGATGGCCTGCAAGGCTTCAAGTATTCCATCGAAGAGAGGATATCCCGAAGCGCCAGGCTGACCATATTCTTTGAAAGCATTATTGATGCCCTGAAGTTGCTTCAGTCCAATCGGGCGACCCAACTAGCCAAAGAATCCCGCCAGCTTTGCCGGGCCGTCCTCCGCAAAGTGCTCATCAAGGTTGCGCATTACAACCCTGACATCGATCTCACCAACATGCTCGGCCACCTGCCAAAGGATGCAAATCTCGAGGCGCTTGAGGAGCTTGTCGCGCCCATCCTTGAGGAGGTGGATTCAATCCAGAGGATCGAAGGCCAGCGCAGGGACTAGCCACTCCGCCTCTCCTTGCCGCCATAATTCCATGTCAAAGACAATTTTTAGTCTTAGATTAGAACTGTGGCAACTATCGATGTAACATAACTTGCCACGTTTAAGTACATGAATGCTATTTCCCTTGTCCGATCTCTTTCTGTATGGCTTATAACCTACGCTTGCCGAAAAACTTGCCAGCGCGCAACCTGCCGCGAGCGCCAGATGCGGGTCTTTAGCAGCCTGCTGGAGGTGCCACGACCGGCAAGGCACCTTGGCGTTCTTAGTGCAGCCATCCAATCTGTTGAGCTGACTCGAAACAGGACAGAGGTGCAGCCAATTACGGCAAGGGTTCCTTCGCGTGCAGGTTTTCCATATAGAGGCCGAGATCATCCGAGGGAGATAACCCTATAACAAAAAACGAAAACTTGCTCAAAGTTCAGTAACTTAGCTCTCTATCGATGTATTCCTTGTTCCTCCCGGGAGTTCTAGCGGCAGGAGCAGATGCCTCAGTGGCAGGTGCTGCAACTGCTTCCCGGTAAAGCTGATCGGCACAAATGAGTGCATCTTTCTTGACGGAGTGGACAGTGATGACACTCACAGGTCCAGGCATTTTTAGCACGTTATATGCGTAGTGTGACGCCGCCAAGAACTTGGCCAGCGCTGGGCGGCCAAGGATCCCATTGTATGGTATGGGGATCTTTGCGACATCAAACACTACCTTCTCCGTCCTGTAATTAAGCTCCCTACCAAACGTCACTGGTAGCGTGATCTTGCCTTTTGGCTGGGTCCTTCCTGGATTGATCCCTTGAAACATGCCCATTTCCTTGAGATCTTCATCAGGAATTTGCAGCCTCTTGAGCACGTCCGGTGAGATCAAGTTTAGTCCAGCCCCACCGTCAACTAGCATTTTTGTCACCTTGAGGTTGCGAGTCATTGGTGAAACCAACAATGGCAAGCACCCGACCGCGGTCGTGCGATCAGGGTGATCCTCGGCGTAAAAAATGATAGGCGTGTTGGACCACTTTAGAGGTTTGCGTGCGTCAGACAGCGGCTGTGTTGCATTAACCTCACATACACACTGTTTGAGTCGGCGGTGGGAAGAATGCAACGAGGCACCTCCATCGATACACATGGCCTCCGTAGCTTTCTGAAACTCGTGCTCACTGGATTCATCATCATCATCCCCCTCATCCTTGTCACGGCCTCGTGCGGGCCTCTCCTTTTGTTGCTTAGCCTTGCCGCGGCGACCTCCTCGGCCACCGTGCTTCTTGCCGGATCCCTCAGCACTGTCTTGGGCCTTCTCCTTGTCTCGCCTCTCGTATTCAGCTCTTTGTTTCTCGACGAGCTGTTCGACTTGCCGGCAGTTTTAGAGATCATGGCCCTTGGTGAGATGGATCTTGCAATATTGCTTGCCGGAGTCCTCCGGCTTGTCGGCAGCCGCCAAGGCCCGACAGGAGGCGCACCCGGCAACTTCCTTGCCGGGGTCGCCATCCTTGGCCTTCTTGACGGTGCCAGGGTTGTCGGATTCCTCGACAACAAGCATGGCCTTACCTTTGCGTTTCTGATTCCGCCGCCGGCCCTTCCTCGTTGGGGCGGCGGGGTCCTCACCTTCGGAGTCGCCGCCTGCGCCAACATCCTCACCGGGAAGTCTCCTTCCCTCCTCAGCGCGAGCACACTTGTCGGCCAGAGTATAGAGCTCGGCGATATCTCTGACCTTATTCATTGCCATCTCCTCCCGCATCTTGCGGTTATGCACGTTCTGAAAGAACGCGCCAATAACAGCAGCGGGATGAGCGTCAGGGATGCTGTACTGCACGTGGCTGAATCTCTGGATATACTTGCGCAGAGGCTTGCCCTCCTTCTGAGGGATGAGATGCAAATCAATTTCTTGGCCAGGAGTCTGGTGACCCCCAACAAAGGCGCCAACAAACTGATGGCATAAGTCCGACCCCGAAGAAATGGAATGCTCTGGCAGATGCATCAACCACGACCTGACGTTGGGTTTGAGCACCAACGGGAAGTAGTTGGCAAGTATCTTGTCGTCCCGGCCCCCGGCAGCCCGCATCGCTATGGTGTAGATGCTCAGGAACTCCGACGGGTGAGTCTTGCCATCATATTTCTCCGGGACTTCGGGCTTGAATGTTCGGGAATTGGGCCACTAGACTTGCCGCAGCTCATGGGTAAACGCCGGGCTGCAAAGATGATGTGCACCTTCCGCATCTTCACCAGCTCGCTCTCCGGGACATCGGCTTTCGCCTCTTTGCTCTTACCCTTGCCTCTGCCAGTTTTGGGTGGCATGGTGATTGCGAGGGCGGAAGCCGAGGATAGAGCGGGTGCGGAGGCGATGGGTGGATGAAGAGAAGTTTGGCTTCGAGCTTGAGAAGGAGGAGGCAATGGCGGATTTCAGATTGGAGAGAAAAGGGGGAGTAAATAGGCAGCGCCCCTGCAGATTCCTTTTTACGGGGAAGGAGCGAGGCTGTCTCTTTTACTGCCCAATGTGGACCCACCTATGCAGGCGCGCTACAGCCGTGGCTGTTCAGCGCACGCTTCCCCCATCTGTCGGTGTACTAAATATCGGGCTTTTAGTACCCCATACTTGTGCACGGACAGTTGTAGCCATACCCGCGGCAAGGCTTGTCAGGGGATAGCCGAGGATTAAATCCAAGGATATCAAAGAGGCATCCTAGTTAAGGACAAGAAGGCTAGGGGGCCGGGGATCTGAGGCTCGGCCCCTGGCAAGATCTTGCCAGGGTGGCCTGCGGAGCCCGGCAAGGTCCGCGTCCCGGCAAGGCTCCTCCACTGTGTCACCGCTCCAGCACAGCGACCGGCCTGGTGTTCTGGTCCCTTCTTCGGATACGTGGCAGGGTGCTGGTGGGGGAGAGCTTAATCGGTGCTGATGGGATGGCCCCTTTTTCCATCCCCAAGAAAGTAAGGACACCTAAACAGACACCTCACGGTGCATTAAATGCATTTGTCCTAAACCGTCAGTGGTTAGGTATGATAACCCTGTAGCTACTTTACACCTCGCATATCTACAGTTTGCCACTGTGGTGACCCCTTTGAGCATATAAAAGGAGGCCCAAGGCAACTGCTATAGGGGACGGAACCTTTTCGGCCCATTCTGCATGCGCAGCTGCTCTCTGAACGTGTGGTTCATTGCGAGCGCTCCTGGAGCTTGGGCTCAAGAACACTGATAATAAACCAAGGCAGGAGTAGGGTTTTACGCTTCCAGGCGGCCCGAAGCTGGGTAAAAATCCCCCTCGCGTCGATCGCTGATTCTGCTCTTTGTGCACGCCTCTCTCCTGCCGAATCGTAAAGGGGTCCCCCCGGATCCCATAGGTGTCGCCCAGCGCCGACATCTTTGGTGCGCCAGGTAGGGGGAAGAAGGGTGCGCGAACCTGATTTAGTGTTCGGCGCGTCAGTTCATCACCATGCAACCCAAGAAGAAGAACGCTGCAACGGCGCTACCATCTGCGTCCGCCTTGCCCGTCTCTGAACGGACGGGCGGTGGCGCGGGTGCAGAAGGTGAAGGTCTTGAACCTCCACGTCGCTCCGGTGATCCGAGCTAGGTGAGCGGCGTTGCTCGCAGCGGAGGCGGCGATCTGCGCATCGCCGGATCCGGAGCTGCGCTTCCCGCACGCGGCGCAGCGAGCTCCAGAGATCAAAGGGCGCTTCCTAGGACTCCCACCCCAGCGCAGCTGTTGCGGCCTTCCCAGGTCGCGCGCGACGAGCAGTGCCGCAGCGTCGGCGGTCCTGAACGTCCCCGCGGAGAGACTCCTGCGCATCGATCCCAAGGTGCGCAGGCCCAGCATGCACGCCAAACTGTTGTTGGAGGTGGCGCGCGGTCGCGTGATCGTGACGGTGCTCCTTCTGACATCGTTAGGAGTCAGAGCACCTCGCGTACCTCGCACCTGTCGCCGCCACCCACACCGACAGAAGCCTTGGCACGTGCACAACTGCTCCTCGATTTCCCTCCAGCTCCGGAGAAGATGGAGGAGTGGCGATCTACCATCCAGAGTCTCATCGGCTTCGCCAACAAGGATGGGCTGCCGCAGGCAAGGCCCTCGCGGTAGCGGTCCGTCGCCCCGGTGTGGGCCCATCGTGAGAAGAACGGAGGTGGAGCGACCACGGTGCACTCCCCTCCACGACAACAGCGCCGACACGGAACCTTTTCAAATCCTGCAGCTCTGCCTCTGCTTCGGGAGTCCATTTCATTGGACCTGTCTTCTTCAAGATCTTGAAGAAGGGCAGGGCACGCTCAGCAGATTTAGAAATGAACCTGCTTAAGGCAGCAACATAGCCGGCAAGACGACGCACATCCTTGACGCGTCTTGGTGCTTCAATCTGCTCAATAGCTTTGATCTTGTCGGGGTTCGCGTCGATCCCTCGCTGAGATACAAAGAACCCGAGAAGCTTGCCGGAAGGAACGCCGAACACGCATTTCTCAGGATTGAGTTTCAAATTGATCTTGCGCAGATTTGCAAATGTTTCTTCTAGATCTTGTATGAGCGTCGCCTTATCCTTGGTTTTGACCACTATGTCATCCATATATGCTTCCATGTTTCTATGCAGCTGAGGCTCAAAACCGATTTGGACCGCTCTCGTAAATGTAGAACCGGCACTTTTCAACCCGAAAGGCATCCGTATAAAGCAATACGTGCCACATGGGGTGATAAATGCAGTCTTTTCTTCATCTTCTTTCGCCATGAAGATCTGATGATACCCTGAGTAGGCATCAAGGAACGACAGTAGGTCACAACCAGCAGTGGAGTCCACAATCTGGTCGATGCGCGGCAAGGGGAAAGGGTCCTTTGGACAGGCCTTATTGATATCTGTATAATCAATGCACAGCCTCCACTTCCCATTCGCCTTGTGCACTACAACCGGATTGGCCAACCATGTTGGGTGAAGCACTCCTCTGACCAACCCTGCCGCTTCTAATTTCCTGATTTCTTCGGCAATGAATTATTGCCGCTCCAAGGCCTGCTTCCTCACCCTTTGCTTGACGGGCCGCACATGGGGACAGACAGCAAGGTGGTGCTCAATTACCTCCTTGGGAACACCGGGGATGTCGGACGGTTGCCAGGCAAACACATCAACATTCGCCCGCAAGAAGGCAATGAGCGCGCTTTCCTATTTGTCATCAAGGGTGGAGCTTATGGTGAAAGTTCCTCCCGTTCCGTCCTCCTTGACGAGCACCTTCTTGGTCTCTGGTGGAGCAGCCTTGCACTTCTTGTTCCTGCTGGTGGAACTCTCTGGCACATCCTCAACGGGAGCGCAGCACTCCGAAGAGGTGCGCTTGCCGGAGTTTGCGCCAGGGTTCTTGCCGATCTTCCTCTTCCCCCCGGGAGTTCTAGCAGCAGGAGCAGATGCCTCGGTGGCAGGTGCTGCAACTGCTTCCCGTTAAAGCTGATCGGCACAAATGAGTGCATCTTTCTTGTCGGAGTGGACAGTGATGACACTCACAGGTCCAGGCATTTTTAGCCGCCATGAACTTGGCCAGCGTTGGGCGGCCAAGGATCCCATTGTATGGTATGGGGATCTTTGCGACATCAAACACTACCTTCTCCGTCCTGCAATTAAGCTCGCTACCAAATGTCACTGGTAGCGTGATCTTGCCTTTTGGCTGCGTCCTTCCTGGATTGATCCCTTGAAACGTGCCCGTTTCCTCGAGATCTTCATCAGGAATTTGCAGCCTCTTGAGCACGTCTGGTGAGATCAAGTTCAATCCGGCCCCACCGTCAACTAGCATTTTTGCCACCTTGAGGTTGCGAATCGTTGGTGAAACCAACAATGGCAAGCACCCGACCACAGTTGTGCGATCAGGGTGATCCTCGGCGTAAAAAATGATAGGCGTGTTGGACCACTTCAGAGGTTTGCGTGCGTCAGACAGCGGCTCCGTTGCATTAACCTCACGCACCCACTGTTTGAGTCAGCGGTGGGAAGAATGCAACGAGGCGCCTCCGTCGATACACATGGCCTCTGTAGCTTTCTGAAACTCGTGCTCACTGGATTCATCATCATCCTCATCATCATCATCCCCCTCATCCTTTTCACGGCCTCGTGCGGGCCTCTCCTTTTGTCGCTTATCCTTGCCATGGCGACCTCCTCGGCCACCGCGCTTCTTCCCGGATCCCTCAGCACTGTCTTGGGCCTTCTCCTTGTCTCACCTCTCGTATTCAGCTCTTTGTTTCTCGATGAGCTGTTCGACTTGCCGGCAGTTTTGGAGATCATGGCCCTTGGTGTGATGGATCTTGCAATATTGCTTGCCGGAGTCCTCCGGCTTATCGGCAGCCGCCAAGGCCCGACAGGAGGCGCACCCGGCAACTTCCTTGCCGAGGTCGCCAACCTTGGCCTTCTTGACGGTGCCAGGGTTGTCGGATTCCTCGACAACAAGCATGGCCTTACCTTTGTGTTTCTGATTCCGCCGCCGGCCCTTCCTCGCTGGGGCGGCGGCGTCCTCACCTTCGGAGTCGCCGCCTGTGCCAACATCCTCACCGGGAAGTCTCCTTCCCTCCTCAGCGCGAGCACACTTGTCGGCTAGAGTATAGAGCTCGGCGATATCTTTGACCTTATTCATTGCCATCTCCTCCCACATCTTGCGATTACGCACGTTCTGACGGAACGCGCCAATAACAGCAGGGGGATGAGCGTCAGGGATGATGTACTGCACGCGGCTGAATCTCTGGATATACTTGCGCAGAGGCTCGCCCTCCTTCTGAGGGATGAGATGCAAATCACTTTCTTGGCCAGGAGTCTGGTGACCCCCAACAAAGGCGCCAACAAACTGATGGCATAAGTTCGACCGGGAAGAAATGGAATTCTCTGGCAGATGCATCAACCACGACCTGACGTTGGGTTTGAGCACCAATGGGAAGTAGTTGGCAAGTATCTTGTCGTCCCGGCCCCCGGCGGCCCGCATCGCTATGGTGTAGATGCTCAGGAACTCCGACGGGTGAGTCTTGCCATCATATTTCTCTGGGACTTCGGGCTTGAATGTTCGGGAATTGGGCCACTGGACTTGCCGCAGCTCATGGGTAAACGCCGGGCTGCCTACCTCGTAAGGAAAGTCCCCCGCATCCCCCGGCGCGGGCTCGTCGACAGCAGACCCTATGCGTCTATCAGACTGATGGCGCGCTTCCCATCGCCGCTCGATGGTAGTTCGAGCATCCTCTCTGCGGTGTTCCTGAAGAACTTGGCGCTGATCACGGCACATCCGTGGATCGGACGACGCCGTGGAATCATCGTCACGGCCGTCGGCCCACCGGGGTGGCGACCACCGCTGTTGTCGTGGTGGGGAGTGCATCGTGGTCGCTCCACCTCCGGTCTTCTCACGATCGGCCCGCACCGAGGAGACGGACCGCTGCCGCGAGGGCCCTGCCTGCGGCGGCCCATGCTTGTTGGCGAAGCCGATGAGACTCTGGATGGTAGATCGCCACTCCACCATCTTCTCTGGAGCAGGAAGGAAATCGAGGAGCAGTTGTGCACGTGCCAAGGCTTCTGTCCGTGTGGGTGGCGGCGACAGGTGCGAGGTACGCGAGGTGCTCTGACTCCTAACAATGTCAGAAGGAGCACCGTCACAATCACGCGACCGCGCGCCACCTCCACCAACAGTTTGGCGTGCATGCTGGGCCTGCGCACCTTGGGATCGATGCACAGGAGTCTCTCCGCGGGGACGTTCAGGACCGCCGACGCCGCGGCGCTGCTCGTCGCGCGCGGCCTGGGAAGGCCGCAATAGCTGCGCTGGCGTGGGAGTCCTAGGAAGAGCCCTCTGATCTCTGGAGCTCTCTGCCCCGCGTGCGGGCAGCGCTGCTCCATCTCCGGATCCGGCGGCGCGCAGATCGCCGCCGGCTCTGCGAGCGACGCCACTCGCCTGGCTCGGATCACCGGAGCGACATGGAGGTTCAAGACCTTCACCTTCTGCACCCGGGCCGCCGCCCGTCCGTTCGGAGATGGGCAAGGTGGACGCAGATGGTAGCGCCGTTGCAGCGTTCTTCTTCTTGGGTGGCATGGTGATGAACTGACGCGCCGAACGCTAAATCAGGTTCGCGCACCCTTCTTCCCCCTACCTGGCGTGCCAAAGATGTCGGCGCTGGGCGACACCTATGGGATCCGGGGGGGCCCCTTTATGATTCGGCAGGGAGAGAGGCGTGCACAAAGAGCAGAATCCGCGATCGACGTGAGGGGGATTTTTACCCAGGTTTGGGCCGCCCGGAAGCGTAAAACCCTACTCCTGCCTTGGTTTATTATCAGTGTTCTTGAGCCCAAGCTCCAGGAGTGCTCGCAATGAACCGCACATTCAGAGAGCAGCTGCGCATGCAGAATGGGCCGAAAAGGTTCCGTCCCCTGTAGCAGTTGCCTTGGGCCTCCTTTTATATGCTCAAAGGGGTCACCACAGTGGCAAACTGTAGATATGCGAGGTGTAAAGTAGCTACAGGGTTATCATACCTAACCACTAACGGTTTGGACAAATGCATTTAATGCACCGTGGGGTGTCTGTTTAGGTGTCCTTACTTTCTTGGGGATGGAAAAAGGGGCCATCCCATCAGCACCGCTTAAGCTCTCCCCCACCAGCGCCCTGCCACGTATCCGAAGAAGGGACCAGAACAACAGGCTGGTCACTGTGCTGGAGCGATGACACAGTGGAGGAGCCTTGCCGGGACGCGGACCTTGCCGGGCTCCGCAGGCCACCCCGGCAAGATCTTGCCGGGGGCCGAGCCTTAGATCCCCGGTCCCCCTAGCCTTCTTGTCCTTAACTTGGATGCCTCTTTGATATCCTTGGATTTAATCCTCGGCTGTCCCCTGACAAGCCTTGCCGCGGGTATGGCTACAACTGTCCGTGCACAAGTATGGGGTACTAAAGGCCCGATATTTAGTACACCGACAAAAACGAAAGACGAAATAGTACATAGTGAGAGGTTGTGCAACTAGGATGATTTTTTGTACCAGCTTTTTTAATGAATTGGAGAGGATGATGCATGGCGAAGAACTCGAAAGCCATTGGTGTGTTGTGGTCATTTCCATACATTCTGCTACAGCGCAACAACCCTTCTTATGACCGCAAGACACCAATGGTGGTTAGAAGAAGGGTTGTTGTGCTGTAGCAGAATGTATGGAAACGACCGCAAGACACCAATGGCTTTCGAGTTCTTCACCATTATCCTCTCAAATTTGTTAAAAAAGTTGTTACAGAATATCATCCTAGTTGCACAACCTCTCACTACATATTGTTTCGTCTTTGGTTTCTCTTTCTACGCTTTGATTTTTTGTCATGAGTCAGTTTGGGTGTTTCAAGTTTCAACACTTGGCTTTTAATCCTCATCGCAGAGGCTGCAAGACAAATTCGCCATGGTGTTCGACTGCCATCGGCCCCAAGAACTATTGCTGCGGGAGGCCGGGCGCCAGCGTCACTTGCGGGACGTGGATGTAGTGTTCGACACCGACCGCCACATGTATCTCGCGCACGGATGGAAGCAGTTCACTCGCGCTCATGACCTTTAGCTTGGGCACGTCCGCATCTTAAGCTACGACACCAGCCGCGCCATGCTCACCGTAAAATTTTAGGACATCACATCACATAAAGCATTGACACTTCGTAACCTAAATAGCCTTCATTTAGGGTTCCATCGACGCCAAGGAACCCCTAACCAGCTCGTCCTCGGCGCCCTCAGGTATGGCGACGTATGGTCGACGAGTCAGCCCTTGGACCGGGGGATTCTCGGCCTGGGCGACGGCGCCGGGACCGGTAGGACCCACTGGCTCCACCATCTATCCCTCAGCGAACGGCGATCCTCGACCCTCTGCCCCGACCCTCGACCCCTTGGCGATCGGCGATCCTCGACCCTCGTTCCCGACCCTAGTTTTGGCAACCGGCGATGCTCGACCTGGTTCCGTGAGCGCCGACGCACCCTGTCGGCGATCCTCGACCCGATTTTCTTTTTCCTCTTCTTCTTCTCCTCTTCTCTTCTTCTTCTTCTTCTTCTTCTTCTTCTTCTTCTTCTTCTTCTTCTTCTTCTTCTTCTTCTTCTTCTTCTTCTTCTTCTTCTTCTCCTGCTCCTCCTACTCCTCCTCCTCCTGCTCTTCTACTTCTTCTTCTTTTCTTCTCCTCCCCCTTTTCTTCTTCTTCTTCTTCTTCTTCTTCTTCTTCTTCTCTTCTTCTTCTTTTTTTCTCCTTCTCCACCTCCTCCTCCTCCTCTTCTTCTTCTTATTCTTCTTCTTTTCTTCTCCTAATAATTTTTTTTCAAGAACTAACCTAACTAACCTAGAACTAATCTAACTAACCAAACTAACAGTAGTAACTAACCTAATTGCTAACAGTAGAAAAAAACAAAAAAAAACAGGGGGGAGAGTTCACCGGAGTGGGCGGCGGGGCACTGGGGCGACTAGGGCAGTGGGGTGGCGGGGCGCCTAGAGGTCAGGGCGGCGGGCGCAGGGGCCGTGGGGGCGTAGCAGACCGCGGGGCGGCGGGTGGTGGGCCGGCGCGGCGGTGCGGCCGGGGGTTAGGGGCGGCGAGGGCGGTGGGCGTCGGGGGCGGCGGTGGCGGCGGTTGGGGTCAGGGGTGGCGCGGTGGAGTGAGAGAGAAAGAGAGATGCAGAGTGGGAGGTGGGGTGCGGGGGGTGGGCCGTAGCTGTTAGCTACCGTTCTCTTTGTCGTCTGCTAGCAGACGGCAAAGAATCTTTGATGTCCGCTAGCAAACGGCAAAGAGGTGGGGGTGGACCGTTACAGTGAACTGGCCTCCACTGGACCCCACCCCAACCTGTTTGCTGTCTGCTAGCGGACGGCAAAGATTCTTTGCCGTCTGCTAGCTAACGGCAAAGAAATGGCTGATGGCAAATATTATATTTGCCATCAGCCATTTCTTTGCTGTCCGTTTTCTGTAAGCAGACGGCAAAGACCTTCTTTGCTGTCCGTTAGCAGACGCCAAAGAAATGACAGATGGCAAATTCCCTAATTCCAGTAGTGACTCTTGTAGGGTAACACAGCAGAAAACAAAAAATTTCTGACCTACGCACCAGCCCAGGACCTCTATGGAGACTGCATACAAGGTTTGATCATTTTCTTTACCGACTCGTAGCGCAGCGGAAGTAGAGTCGATGACGATCGGCGGTGCAGATCCCCGCAGCTAGGATTTACAACCTCCCAACCGCGAGGATGTACCCCCTCATCTGCCCTCGGACAGCCCTCCGGGAGGCGGTCGAACAGTCCCCCGGACGGTGTCACGGACAGCCCTTCGGGAGGACCCTCAAAACTCGGACGGTCACTCGGGCAGCCCTTCGGGAGGACTCACAGAACTCGGACCGCCACTTGGACAGCCCTTCGGGAGGCACTCTCAAAACAGCCCCTCGGGCACAAAGATCGAAACTACAACCTCTCTACGGGGTTGCACACATACGGTGTCATCTATCCGGCAGGGCTTCGCCGTCCAGACCTAGTTCCCACCGGAACCCAAACAGCCTTTCGGCTCTACGAAACTCTTTTCGTGGGAGGGAGAGAAGAATCCAGATAATGCATGGCATGTGTATGAGAGCAAGGGATGAAGGTTTGGGCAGCCCCCTCACCTCCTATTTATAGGAAAACCAAGGGGTAGTGTGCCTCCACAAACACCAAAAGTGCCCATGCTTTATGTCATACATAAGGGCAAAATGGGGAGGCAAGTGGAGCACCAAATGGTGGAAGGAAGCCTCATGGGGGCCCCCCAATGCCACCAACCAAATTGGCAGCCCTCTTGGGTGGCCCCACCACCTTCCTATCCATCCATGTGATCCCAAAATATCTTGGGACAAAGCCCAAAATAATGGCTTTCCAAAAAGTATCCCAAAAAGCACTTTCACTATTCACGATGACATTTTTTAGCGTCTGTTCGAACTGAAAATATTTATGTGGGATTAGAACATTTCCAGTACCCACTAAAATAATTTTCAATGTGTTCTGGAACAATTCCAGATTAGTGATTTTCATCTGCGAAAAACATCTGAAGTGGTTCCGGCAGCTCCGAAACATTTCCGGTTTTCATCTCGGAAAATTCCCAAAAGTTTCCAGACTGATTATGGCACCCTCCAAGAATTATCAGGCATGTGCCGAAACCAATTTGACTTTATGGTATCCTCTGAAACAACTTTTCAGTTTCACCGGAACTCATCCGGTGACCTCTCTGCGGAACTTTTCCGTTGTCCGAAACTTTTTCGGTGTCCGAAACTTTTTCGGTGATTTTCTCTCAGACTCCCTGTCTAGTATTCAGCAGATAGATGACCCTTAAGCATGTGACCCTATAGGTTCAGTGAAGTATAGACATGACACGGAACCCCTTCTGATCAATGATCAACATCGGAGCCGTGGACACCCATATTGACCCCTATACCCACACGAATGAATATTCGAGTGAACCTCTAGTTGCTGTGTGCTATTCCTGTTGCTTCGTGATATGTTACAAATACCCGAGGTGAGACATGTTGGCATCCCTGTGGATCAACACCTTGTCCACTATGCCAGTTACCTCATTACTGGTATTGTTTTCTTTTCTCATTCCGTGTTCCGGCATCCCTGTGATCAAATCACAAAGTGTCTGGCCAGACGATGATGGATACCGCAACACCGAGAGGGCCCAGAGATATCTCTCCATAACCGGAGGAGCAAATCCCCATCTTGAGCTATCAAGTTACTTGACATACTTTTCCATGAACCCGTAAGCCGCCGTAATAGCCACCCATTTACAGATGACGTTTAACAAACCCCAAAGTTCATGAAGCAAGCATGAAGAAACTCGATACTCTCATGGTCTAAGGAATCATGCAAACATTAACCATATCTGTGATATTAACCATTAACTTGTGACGAATGTAACTCATAGCATAACATCAATTCGGGTCGATTCAACACAAATGTTCTGCTAACATTGTGCCCTCAAAATTGCTGGCATACACATGCCCATGATCAGGAAAACAGAACCATCATGCAGCACTTGAGCTAGTCTTAGAGGCCAGACTAGGAATACATTTTACCGTTTATTATTCCACACATGCATATGAGTCTTCCTCCGAGCCTCGTGGTTATTGCAGACTCGAGAACCATAGCAGTTATAGCATGGAACATAAACCTAATTATGAACAGGGAGATAATCAATAACATTTATTATTGCCTCTAGGGCATATCTCCTACAGACTCCCACTTGCACTAGAGTCAATAATCTAGTTAATGCTAATGCACTTTACATCTGTGGCACACCGGTGTAAATATGCTTCGCTTGTGGTATAGCCTGATGTCTAACGGATCTGACGACTTCAGCTCCGTGTGTATCTATGCATATCCTCGCGTTTTCACGCTTTCACAAAATTCGTATTTTGTGTGGATTTGGCTTTGCATGTATGTGAATCACAGGTCGAACCTGGATTCCTTAGACTGAGTTATGGAGCAACTACCTGTAGTAGTGTCCCATTGACAAAAGCCATCTTGGAACCATACTAAGTTCATGAATGAACTATATGATTCAACATCTTCTTTTTCGCTGTAAAAACGGCAACATACTCCGCCTCTGTTATAGAATTCGCCACAGTAACTTGTTTGGAACATTTTCCAACTAACTGTGCCACCACATTGTGGGTTACACAAAACCCTCAATTTAAATCAAAAATCGCATGGAGAAAGGATGAAGACTGTATCGATGTAGCATTTTACAACGAACTCTTCATGATCTCCGCTTGCGAGAAAACATGTCATTAGTGACACTTTTCACTGTTGTCCTTTGATCAGTACTTTTGATCACTTCAGTATCTATACTCGCAATAACTTTGGGAGTATTGGACATATCTGGTTGTTTTACATACCATGGAATACATGATTAATCCAAACACAAGAGTGTGTGGAATCTCCATCATGTATTTTGGTCATCAGTGTTTTGGGACACCGAGTCTTGCAAAAACTCTTTCCATGTGACTTCGGCAAGAATCACTCCTTGACGTTTTTAATGCTAAAAGGTTTTAGCATTTTGTCAATATGTATCTTTGCTCAGCCCCATTAGGTAAATCTATCTCCATAGATCATCATGCCTAATATAAAGGCTATTTAGCCCAAGCACTTCATCGAAAAACTATTTTCAAATGAAGTCCTAATTCGTGTCAAGAAATTTATTTCCAATTAACAATGTGTCAAGCACACAACGTTTTTAGAAATATTATTATGCTCCCACTTACTTTCTTGAATCACAAGCATCTTCGTTACCCATTGATGAAGTCAAAACCCTTTTTGACCATTTCATCAAAACACGAAGGTTCCAACTCCATTTTGCTCTCTTCTGTCCATTGCTAGAACTCTGAAGTTTGCATACTTACTAGCATCCTCTGGACTGACAAAATACCTTGGACTGTAACACATGCAAGTCCTTGGTTTTATTTCCATCAGATGGAAATCCTCTTGTCATCCTTTGTTTCATATCTCATGATTTGAAATATGAATTAATTGCTAGTTCAACCCGAACCGACTTTAAGCATCGCTACGGTGAAACAACCTCATCGTAGTCAACTCCTTGAACTTGTTATTGCAACAAGTTGAGCTTTATGGATTAAACATTTTTATCCCAATCAGTTTTTAGTTCCATAAAATTCGTTAGACTCTAAGTCTTCCGAAAGGTGTATCAAGATTTTAATCTTGAAACATTTATATGGAAACTATCTCGGATTGTATTGGCATTTAGCCAAATCCGGAGTCAGGGCCCATCAACGCTTCCTTGTGTATCATAGGTATACTGTTGTCTAACAACAATATCTCGTCTGTGCACCTGAGAGGTTTGCACGAGCCTTGCCTACGTGGTTCAGCTGCAAGTTCGACCGAAGTCCATACATTTTATTGTAGAGACTTCCGTATCAGTCGCAGTAGGAAACTCCGGAATCACTTCCAAGGTTCCTTTCCTTTGACCTGATGATGAAGATACTGTTTATCTCGTCGAGTTGCACTATTCTCCCACTCACCTTTTTGAAAGAACCATTTTCTTCAAAAAGCATACCGTTCTTTGTGGCAAACCTATTTGCCTCGGCATAGTGAGGGAGGAATACCCAACATTTTGGGATAACCTACAAAGTAGCACTTGTCTGATTTGGAATAGGTTTGTAACCTTTTACACAAGCCCCATATTCCAAATGTTTAAGAAAAGATATAACATGGTTGGGCGTACCATACCATGGTGTCATTTCAACAGACCCGATGGAGCTCTTTTCAGTGTAAAAGCCGCAGTCTCTAAAGCATCACTCTTTAAAGGGGATAATGGCAAATTTATTTATGTCATCTTTGATCTTACCATGTCATAAATGGCTCGATTACATCTTCACGGACTTTCCACTCATAGTGGTGTTCTGGGAGGTGTAAGTTATGAAACTCTTTTCACAACTCATCAGAAATTCGCTAAACTTGTAACTCAAATATTCCTTTCTGCAATCCAATTGTAGAAACATAATTTTCTTGTTACAATAACTTCTACTTCATTCTTGAAAACCTTTTGAATGAATTCAAAAAGATCTAGACTTATGTCTCATCAAGTAAATATCCATCTATCTACTTGAGTCATTTCTGAAGATAGATAAATCCACTACTTACAACATTTATCGGACTACACACATCAAAAGTATGATCACCAATAAGTTTGTTGTCCATTCCTTATGGCCTGTGAATGGTATTTCAGTCACTTCACTTTTCGGAGAAAAGTTGCAAGTGTCAGATGATTCAAAATCAAACGACTTCAAAATACATCATAATGGAATTTTCCATGCGGGTTTCTCCAATGTGTCCAAATGCAGTGCCACACTTGTGTGGTATTCTTTTAGTCTTGCAACATTTAGCGTCAGTGTTATGGATGTATCATATTACTATCAATATTCATAACATACATCCCATCTAGGATGGAAGCATGGCCCTTCATGTTATTCATAATACGGAACAACAATTGTTGGTTTTATGAACAACTCTTTTGCAACAAACCTTGTGCAATGGGCTAGAGTGTATGAAACTCTAAAATGAATTATGAAAGTAAACCCAGAGGTAATGTATTATTATCAATATTCATAACATACATCTCATTCATAATGAAAGTATGGCCCTTACGTTATTCATAACATCGAACATCAAAAGTTCTCTTATGAACAACCTTCTTGCAAGATACCTTATGCAATGGGCTAGAGTTTGTGAAACTCTAAATGAATTATGAAAATAAATATAGACGGTAATACACCGATGGAAGGTATAGTAACATTTACTATGTTCCTTGTGTATGCCTAAACCTCATTCCTAGTTAGTCTTTTAGGCCATAGTAGTTCTTACATCGAGTTGCAACAGAATGCAATCGAGCGGGTATCTTTGTGATTGTCTCACAATACCCAAGAATTAGTGATTAACATGTTTAACCATAATTCCCAAGAACTATATCTTTTACCAGCCTTCTATACATCAAAAACTTGTATGTCATTCATACATGAGCTGGATATTCCAGTCTTCTTTCTTTTTGCCTTTATACTTCTAACAGTTTAACTTTTAGTATTTCTCCTACTCTCAGAAGAAGCACCCAACTTAAGAGTGGCGTTAGCCCTGGATTTCCTAGGCGTGTAAGTCACACTAACACCCTTTGGACACTTCCTTTCTCTTTAAGTAGTTGTTTTATTCACCTTTCATCATATGACAGGCGTTCTTCTGGATCCCTCTCTTATCAGTCTAATGCATAGTAAACTCCTTTACTAATAGTTTGCAAACAAACATTGCTTTGGATATCTCATATCTTTTAGCCTTTGTCTGTCTCTGAAAATGATTTTCAAATTCCATGAATATCACATAACTATCCAAACTTTCAAAGTTTGAGTCTCATGGAAGCAAACATATTGCACTTTGACCGTAATGGAATTCTAGCTTTCGGATCAAAGGACGAGAGTCTCATCATCCATAGCATTTGTGGGAGGATACCGAAAGTATGCGATAGGACAAAGTCCTTTTCGGCACTTTTGAGGACAATCCTCACATTACGTTACCAACCGTAAAGTTTTAACCAGATATTTAACAGCTATTCAATTTTAACAGGGAAGGTGGAAACGCGAGCCATTATTCTACAACTATTGTGCAAATCACACTTAGACAGTGTTCAAAATTAATTGCACTGAGAATTAAACAAGTTAATTCAACAGTGTGCTCCCACTCAAATCAATATCTCTCATAATTGATTGTGAGTGATTCAAGATCCAGACTTCAATTCATCGCCATAGAATCATCATCTCATGACGGGAATTTTAATCGGTAGGCCAACTTGCCGATCACATCTCTATGTGACTCTTGTTCATCTTTCGATGCATGTGTTCCGAGCTCAAGACGATCCTGCCATGAATGTCAAGACAACCAAGTGATCTTGCTGCGAGGTCTGACCTCACCCACCTCACACATCCCTAATCGTTCGTACCCATGCAACCATGGCGCACCCTGAAAAGTTAGGTGCCGTGATGGTGCTACACTTGGGAGAACACTAACTACTTGATATTTGTGTGCGAGATCACCCTAATAAAAAGCGACTACCGCGCAATCAAGAAGGGTGCATTATAAGGGATAAATATCTCAGGCAATTCATAATAGCATGATATGGTATAGCCCTTTCTGACGGAGAAGTCTTTCATTTCTTCGTCTTCGGCATTCGCGTCGGTGTTCACCTTCGCGAAGATTGCCACCACCTTGTCGATGCACCAGATAATATTGCTATCTCCATAGCAGATAAAATAAATGCATTACTTAAGGTTGACATGCAAGTCATTAAAGTGCAATCATATGGCTCCAGCCATCATGCCGAATCATGACACGCAGGTCATGTTAATCAATTTACATCATATAGACATCTCATACATAATCAAATTATTATGAGCACTGCTATACCACATCATATGCACATGCAAACCCTCCTGCAAAACCAAGTTAGACGCCTCTAATCGGTTCAGCAAAAACTGTTTACGTGGCTTCTAAGGTTTTGAAACAAACCGAAGCTACCAACGTCCATCATCAAGTATGATTATTCAAGTCGCTAGATTAACTTTCCAGGGTGTATGAAAACCGAGATAATAAAATCTCGAGCCCCATACTAAACTTCGTCATACGCATGACCCTCGTGCAGATCATATCTGCATTGCCCTTTCGTTTGCGAAACATCCATCTTTCTTTAACTATGGTGGAACCCAAAGAACTGTTAGCACTTCGTTGATCTGTCAATCAGCATACTCAGGAGTAGCATGAAAGGATCGCGGATTGCCAGAACTTTGTGAGATTCCACCATGCCGTCAAGATCAGGATTATGCAAATTCCAGGGAAGCAACAAGAACATCGGGTAACAGATTTCATCTGCTACCCGCACAAATAATTTTCAGTAATAGATCTCATCTACTACCTAATTATATTGTGCAACACCCATACATCTCCATGTATTCTAGATCGCAACCTGCATCTACGCATAGCACGGCTCATGATGCCACTGTAGGGTAACGCAGCAGAAAACAAAAAATTTCCGACCTACGCACCAGCCCAGGACCACTATGGAGACTGCATACAAGGTTTGATCATTTTCGTTATCGACTCGTAGCGCAGCGGAAGTAGAGTCGATGATGATCGGCGGTGCAGATCCCCGCAGCTAGGATTTACAACCTCCCAACCGTGAGGATGTACCCCCTCATCTGCCCCTCGGACAGCCCTCCGGGAGGTGGTTGAACAGTCCCCCGGACGGTGTCGTGGACAGCCCTTCGGGAGGACCCTCAAAACTCGGACGGTCACTCGGGCAGCCCTTCGGGAGGACTCACAGAACTCGGACCGCCACTTGGAAAGCCCTTCGGGAGGCACTCTCAAAACAGCCCCTCGGGCACAAAGATCGAAACTACGACCTCTCTATGGGGTTGCACACATACGGTGTCATCTATCCGGCAGGGCTTCGCCGTCCAGAAGTAGTTCCCACCGGAACCTAGACAGCCTTTCGGCTCTACGAAACTCTTTTCGTGGGAAGGAGAGAAGAAGCTAGATAATGCATGGCATGTGTATGAGAGCAAGGGATGAAGGTTTGGGCAGCCCCCTTACCTCCTATTTATAGGAAAACCAAGGGGTAGTGTGCCTCCACAAACACCCAAAGTGCCCATGCTTTATGTCATACATAAGGGCAAAATGGGGAGGCAAGTGGACCACCAAATGGTGGAAGGAAGCCTCATGGGGGACCCCCAATGCCCCCAAAGAAATTGGCAGACCTCTTGGGTGGCCCCACCACCTTCCTATCCATCCATGTCATCCCAAAATATCTTGGGACAAAGCCCAAAATAATGGCTTTCCAAAAAGTATCCCAAAAAGCACTTTCACTATTCACGATGACATTTTTCAGCGTCCGTTCAAACTAAAAATATTTATGTGGGATTAGAACATTTCCAGTACCCACTAAAATAATTTTCAACGCGTTCTGGAACAATTCCAGATTAGTGATTTTCATCTAAGAAAAGCATCCGAAGTGGTTCCGGCAGCTCCGAAACATTTCCGGTTTTCATCTCGGAAAATTCCCAAAAGTTTCCAGAATGATTCTGGCACCCTCCAAGAATTATCAGGCATGGGCCGAAACCAATTTGACTTTATGGTATCGTCTGAAACAACTTTTCAGTTTCACCGGAACTCATCCGGTGACCTCTCTACGGAACTTTTCCGCTGTCCGAAACTTTTTCGGTGTCCGAAACTTTTTCGGTGATTTTCTCTCAGACTCCCTGTCTAGTATTCAGCAGATAGATGACCCTTAAGCGTGTGACCCTATAGGTTCGGTGAAGTATAGACATGACACGGAACCCCTTCCGATCAATGATCAACATCGGAACCGTGGACACCCATATTGACCCCTATACCCACACGAATGAATATTCGAGTGAACCTCCAGTTGCCGTGTGCTATTCCTGTTACTTTGTGATATGTTACAAATACCCGAGGTGAGACATGTTGGAATCCCTGTGGATCAACACCTTGTCCACTATGCCAGTTACCTCGTTACCGGTATTGTTCTCTTTTCTCGTTCCGTGTTCCGGCATCCCTGTGATCAAATCACAAAGTGTCTGGCCAGACGATGATGGATACCGCAACACCGAGAGGGCCCAGAGATATCTCTCCATCGCCGGAGGAGCAAATCTCAATCTTGAGCTATCAAGTTACTTGACATACTTTTCCATGAACCCGTAAGCCGCTATAATAGCCACCCATTTACGGATGACGTTTAACAAACCCCAAAGTTCATGAAGCAAGCATGAAGAAACTCGATACTCTCATGGTCTAAGTAATTATGCAAACATTAACCATATCTATGATATTAACCATTAACTTGTGACGAATGTAACTCATAGCGTAACATCAATTCGGGTCGATTCAACACAAATGTTCTGCTAACATTGTGCCCTCAAAATTGCTGGCATACACATGCCCATGATCAGGAAAACAGAACCATCATGCAACACTTGAGCTAGTCCTAGAGGCCAGACTAGGAATACATTATACCGTTTATTATTCCACACATGCATATGAGTCTTCCTCCGAGCCTCGTGGTTATTGCAGACTCGAGAACCATAGCAGTTATAGCATGGAACATAAACCTAATTATGAACAGGGAGATAATCAATAACATTTATTATTGCCTCTAGGGCATATCTCCTACAACTCTCATGCTTCACTTAGATTTATTTGAGAGTTAGTAATTTTGAAGAAATTCTCTCATGCTTCACTTATATTATTTTGAGAGACAAAAAAATTTATGCTCATGTTCTTCACTTAAAATTATTTTGAGCTTGTCAAAGCAATTACAATATATGAAACTAGTCCCAAAGTGATAGATATTCAATAGGGATATAATAAAAACTTTCATGAAGATCATTGGACAAAATAAACTTGATTCTTTGTAATAGTTTTGAGATATGATGATAGTGATATGTGAGTCATGTTGGTGAGTAATTATGCTTTAGTAAGAATATTGGTGTTAAGGTTTGTGATTCCCTATGTGATGACCCACAAGTATAGGGGATCAATCGTAGTCCTTTCGATAAGTAATAGTGTCGAACCCAACGAGTAGAAGGAAATGACAAGTAGTTTTCAGCAAGGTATTCTCTGCAAGCACTAAAATTATAAGTAACGAGTAGTTTGATAGCAAGATAATTTGTAACGAGCAAGTAACGGTAATGGTACCAAAAGTGCAGCAAGGTAGACCAATCCTTTTGAGGCAAAGGACAGGCCAAAACGGTCTCTTATGATAAGCAAAGCGTTCTTGAGGGTACACGGGAATTTCATCTAGTCACTTTCATAATGTTGGTTTGATTTGTGTTCGCTACTTTGATAATTTGATATGTGGGTGGACCGGTGCTTAGGTGATGTTCTTACTTGAACAAACCTCCTACATATGATTAACCCCCTCGCAAGCATCCGCAACTACGAGAAATATATTAAGATAAAATCTAACCATAGCATTAAACTTTTGGATCCAAATCGGTCCCTTACGAAGTAGCGCATAAACTAGGGTTTAAGATTCTGTCACTCTCGCAACCCATCATCTAATAACTACTCCACAATGCATTCCCTTAGGCCCAAATATGGTGAAGTGCCATGTAGTCGACGTTCACATGACACCACTAAGGGAATCACAACATACATACCATCAAAATATCGAACACATATCAAGTTCACATGATTACTTGCAACAAGATTTCTCCCATGATCTCAAGAACAAAAGTAACTACTCACAAATGATAATCATGCTCAAGATTAGAGGGGTATTAAATAGCATAATGGATCTGAACATATAATATTCCACCAAATAAACCATATAGTAATCAACTACAAGATGTAATCAACACTACTAGTTACCCACAAGCACCAATCTAAGGTTCCGGTACAAAGATTGAACACAAGAGATGAACAAGGGTTTGAGAGGAGATGGTGCTGTAGAAGATGTTGATGGATATTTCCCTCCCCAAGATGGGAGAGTTGTTGGTGATGATGATGACGATGATTTCCCCCTCCGGGAGGGAAGTTCCCCCGGCGGAATCGCTCCGCCGGAGGGCAAAAGTGCTCCTGCTCAAGTTCCGCCTCAAGATGGCGGCGCTTCGTCCCAAAAGTCCTCTCCTTATTTTTTATAGGTCAAAATGACTTATATACCAGAAGAGGGGCACTGGAGGTGGGCCGAGGAGGGTACAACCCACCAGGGCGCGACTGGGCTCCCTGGCGTGCCCAGGTGGGTTGTGCCCACCTGGTGGGCCCCCTCTGGTACTTGTTTGCTCCAATAATTATTATATATTCCATAAAAATTCTCCGTGAAGTTTCAGCTTGTTTGGAGTTGTGCAGAATAAGTAGCCTGATGTAGCTTTTTTAGGTCCAGAATTCCAGCTGCCGGTATTCTCCCTCTTTGTGTGAACATTGCATATTATGAGAGAAAAGGCATTAAAATTACTCCAAAAAGCATTATTATACATAAAAACAATATAAATAACAGTAGGAAAACATGATGCAAAATGGACGTATCAACTCCCCCAAGCTTAGACCTCACTTGTCCTCAAGTGAAAACCGAAATTGAAAAACATGTCATCATGTTTAGAGAGAGAGGTGTTGATAAAAACAAAATATGGACATAGAAGCATCATGTATATTATTATAATAGCAACAAACTTTAACATAAAACTTTATCACATAACTTTTATCATAAAATTCTCATGAATAAGTAACAATTCATCACAACATCGAAGTATAAAGCATTAACTCTATTGGAAACCAACAAACTATGTTCTCAGTGAACTTTGCAACTACAATTCATCATCTTTTCAGGAAGGGTCATGTATCGGAGCCTTTTTGGCAAGTCCACATACTCAACCATCATATAGTCTTCTATGATTGCTAACACTCACCTCATACACATGAGCAAAAAGTTTTAACCATACACATAGAAAGATAGGGGCTTATAGTTTTCGCCACCCAACGTATTCACCTCAAGGGTGATGTCAACAATAATAACTCATGCTACCCATATTCAACTGGATATATGTGCCTAGATCTTTCCTCACCACATGATGCTTGCCAAAAGAGAAAATAAAAAGGAATAGAGAAAAATACTTTGACTCTTGCATAAAATTAAATACAATAAAGTAAAAGATAGGCCCTTAGCAGAGGGAAGCAGAGGTTGCCATGCGCTTATTTGTTTGTACGCTCAATCTCGTAGTGCAAAAGAATGTCACGTTATATTGCCCCTTATGATAGCAACGTTTATTATGCAGTCTGTCGCTTTTATTCTTTGCCATCATAAGTTCGTACAACGCTCACTTTTCTCTTACACTAAATGATCCAACACTTTTAGAAGCAATTTTTATTGCCTTTTTGCACCGATGACAACTTACTTGAAGGATCTTACTCAATCCATAGGTAGGTATGGTGGACTCTCAAAACAAGATTTGGGTTTAAGGGTTTTGGATGCACAAGTCGTATCTCTACTTAGTGTGGAATTTTTGGCTAGCAAAGATGGGGGGCAAGCACCACATGTTGAAGGATCTATGACAATATAACTTCTATGTGAATATGAACAAACATAAATCATTATTTTGTCTTCCTTGTCCAACGTTAACAATTTTGGCATATAATATTTTGATGGGGGCTCATAATCACAAAAGATGTCCAAGATAGTGTATTTGCATGTGAATCTTCTCTTCCCTTATTAATTCTTTCATGAATTGCATCATTGACCAATGCTATGTTTGTAAATCTCCAATAGAATTTTCTACTTATACTCTTCCTTATGTGATGTCATTACTTACCATAAGATTAGCATATGATCTTTTTCATTTATTTACTTTCTTTTTATTGAACATGAAAAAAAACTTCAGATTAAACTTTATTATATCTCGAACACGAATACAAGGATAGATCACTAAGCAAACACTCGAAAAGAAAGGATCGAACTAAACTTTTATTCATCTAAAGCAAAAGATAACTATGCATCGAACAAAGATAAGTAAAGGCAAAAGATAGTGGAGGCGATACGATACCGGGGCACCTCCCCCAAGCTTGGCACAAGCCAAGGGGAGTGACCATACCCGATACTCAATTTTCCTTTGGTGATGAAGAAGGAGGTGGTGTTGATGAAGTAGTAGCAATCTTATCCTCAAGTTTCCATGGCAAGGGCTCACCATCATAAGAGGAGGAGTGAGTCTCGCGGGTCCTGCAACTGGCAGCCAAACTCATACCTTTAAACTTGCCTCATATTCAAAGACTTGGTTTTGGAGATCATATATCTGGCTTTGGAGAAAGTTAATTTGCTCGTTGAAGGTGAAGACGATGTCCTTCATGGACTTGCCATCCACCTTGAGATCACAGGTATAATCCGCGATCATAAGGTGATTGGCATTGAGTCCATGTTCCACCATCCCCTTGCACCGGAAGACCTCCTGCTCCATAGCTTCAAGCCTAGCCTCCATGGATCCCGTCCTTTTGGGGCCTTGCACATCGCGGACGTGGAAAACCCCCTCACGCATCTCGATGGCTTGAGGGTGCTGCATCACCTCCCGCAGATATGGGTTGATGATGTTCTCGAAGAACTTGTCCTTAGAGGAGCTCGAAGCGGCCATGGTGAATTAGATCTGTCAGAAAACAGCCAGGAAAAGAAAACAGAAGATTTCTCCGCGATATGGTGGTCAATAGGTTCGGGGGGTATATAAAGATTTTTTTTATCTTGGGAAACAAGCAAACGGAAGAAAAGGGAGTCCGGAAGGTACCCGAGGTGGGCACAACCCACCTGGGCGCGCCTGGCTGCCAGGCGCGCCCTGGTGGCTTGTGCCCACTAGGGTTACCTTCCTGGCTGTTTCTTATTTTCCTAATTTTTGATATATTCCAAAACTAACAAAAAATATTTTTGCGGATTTTTCGGAGTCTGTTTACTTACCGTGTCACGTACCTCCTCTTTTTCACGATTCTTGAGTGTTCCGGAAGGTTTCCTTTATGTGTTCTTCTGGTGTCATAGTTTGGATAATATTGCTTTCAATTGTAATGGGTGTACCTGAGATATAATGTTTTATTCTTTGCCCGTTGAAAACCTTCGGGTTTGTACCTTCGGCATTATTTATTTTGACGGCTCCAGATCGAAAAACCTCCTCGATTACAGAGGGTCCTTCCCATTTGGAGAGGAGCTTTCCTGCAAAGAATCTAAAATGAGAGTTGTACAAAAGAACATATTCTCCAACTTTGAACTCACGCTTTTGGATTCTTTTGTCATGCCATCTTTTAACTTTTTCTTAAAATAACTTGGCATTTTCGTAAGCTTGGGTTCTCCATTCATCTAGTGAGCTAATATTAAATAACCTCTTTTCACCGGCAAGCTTGAAATCATAGTTGAGTTCTTTAATTGCCCAATACGCTTTATGTTCTAACTCCAGAGGCAAATGACAAGCTTTTCCATACACCATTTTATAAGGAGACATACCCATATGATTTTTATAAGCTGTTCTATAAGCCCAAAGTGCATCATCTAACTTTTTAGACCAATTCTTTCGGGACCTATTGACAGTTTTTTGTAATATCAACTTTATTTCTCTATTGCTAAGTTCAACTTAACCACTAGACTGAGGGTGATAAGGTGATGCAATTCTATGGTTAATATCATACTTAGCAAGCATTTTACGGAAAGCACCATGAATAAAGTGTGAACCACCATCAGTCATTAAATATCTAGGGACTCCAAACCTTGGGAATATAACTTCCTTAAGCATTTTAATAGAGGTGTTGTGATCAGCATTACTAGTTGAATAGCTTCTACCCACTTAGTGACATAATCAACAGCAACCAGAATATGAGTATACCCATTAGAGGAAGGAAAAGGTCCCATGTAATCAAATCCCCAAACATCAAATGGTTCAACAGCAAGTGAATAATTCATAGGCATTTCTTGATGCTTACCAATATTACCAATTCTTTGACATTCATCACAAGATAAAACAAACTTACGGGAATCCTTGAAGAGAGTAGGCCAATAAAAACCAGATTGCAATACCTTGTGAGTAGTTCTATCTCCCGCATGATGCCCTCCATAAGCTTCGGAGTGACATTTCCGTAGGATTTGTCCATGTTCATGCTCAGGTACACAACGTCTAATAATACCATCTACTCCTTCTTTATAAAGATGTGGGTCATCCCAAAAGTAATGTCTTAAATCATAGAATAACTTTTTCTTTTCTTGGTATGTAAAGCTAGGTGGTATGTATTTAGCAACAATATAATTAGCATAGTCAGCATACCAAGGAAGGTTATGAGAAACATTTATTGCAGCTAATTGTTCATCAGGAAAACTATCATTAATAGGTTGTGGGTCATCAAGAATATTTTCTAACCTAGACAAGTTATCAGCAATGGGGTTCTCAGCTCCTTTTTTATCAGTGATATGTAAGTCAAATTCTTGTAGCAAAAGAACCCACCTAATAAGTCTAGGTTTAGCATCTTTCTTTTCCATAAGATATTTTATAGCAGCATGATCAGTGTGAACAGTAACTTTAGAATCAACAATGTAAGATCTAAATTTGTCACAAGTAAATACAACTGCTAAAAATTCCTTTTCAGTAGTAGCATAATTGTGTTGGGCACTGTCTAGAGTTTTACTAGCATAATGAATAACATTTAGTTTCTTATCAACTCTTTGTCCTAGAACAGCACCAACAACATAGTCACTAGCATCACACATAATTTCAAAAGGTAAGTTCCAATCAGGTGGTTGAACAATAGGTGCAGAAATTAAGGCTTTCTTAAGTGTTTCAAAGGCTTCTACACAATCATCATCAAAAACAAATGGAACATCCTTTTGTAAAAGATTTGCAAGAGGCCTAGAAATTTTAGAGAAGTCTTTAATATATCTCCTATCGAAACCAGCATCACCGATGAAACTACAGATACCTTTGATATCTTTAGGACATGGCATTTTCTCAATTGCATTAACTTTAGCTTTATCCACCTCAATACCTCGTTCAGAAATTTTATGTCCCAAGACAATACCTTCATTAACCATAAAGTGGCACTTCTCCCAATTTAAGACAAGATTAGTTTGCTTGCATCTCTGCAAAACTCGATCAAGGTTTCTTAAGCAATCATCAAAAGAAGTTCCATAAACAGAAAAATCATCCATGAAAACCTCAACAATCTTTTCACAAAAATCAGAGAATATAGCAGTCATACATCTTTGAAAGGTAGCAGGTGCATTACATAAACCAAAAGGCATACATCTATAAGCATAAGTTCCAAAAGGACAAGTAAAGGTGGTTTTCTCTTGATCAGGTTGTGAAACAGGTATTTGAGAAAATCCAGAGTATCCATCAAGGAAACAAAAGTGTGTGTGCTTAGATAATCTTTCTAGCATTTGATCAATAAAACATAGAGGGTAATGATCTTTTCTAGTAGCTTTATTTAATTTTCTAAAATCAATTACCATTCTGTAGCCAATAACAATTCTTTGTGGAATGAGTTCATTTTTATCATTAGGAACAATAGTAATACCTCCTTTCTTAGGAACACAATGAACAAGACTTACCCATCTACTATCAGCTATAGGATTGATTATACCTGCTTCCAGAAACTTTAATATTTTAGTTCTTACCACTTCTTTCATTTTAGGATTTAAACATCGTTGGTGATCAACAACAGGTTTATCATCAGGTTCCATATTAATTTTATGCTGACAGAGAGTGGGACTAATGCCCTTTAAATCATCAAGAGTATATCCAATAGCAGCTCGGTGTTTCTTCAGAACCTTCAATAATCTTTCTTCTTCATGTTCTGAAAGGTTAGCACTAATAATAACAGGATATATCTTTTGCTCATCAAGATAAGCATATTTCAAAGTGTCTGGTAATTGTTTTAATTCAAACACAGGATCACCTTTAGTTGGAGGAGGTCCTCCTAGAGTTTCAATAGGCAAATTGTGTTTAAGCAAAGGTCGTTGTTCAAAGAAAATTTTGTCTATCTCATTCCTTTCATGCATATGCATATCATTTTCATGGTCTAGCAAATATTGTTCTAGTGGATCAGTAGGAGGCACAGCAATAGAAGCAAGACCAATTATTTCATCCTTACTAGGCAATTCTTTCTTATGATGTTTTCTACTAAACTTAGAAAAATTAAACTCATGAGACTCATCACCAAAACTAACACCGACGATTTGTTTCGCACAATCTATTTTAGCATTGACGGTGTTCAAGAAAGGTCTACCAAAGATAATGGGACAAAAGTCATCTTGTGGGGAACCAAGAACAAGAAAATCAGTAGGGTATTTTATTTTCCCACACAAGACTTCAACATCTCTAACAATACCAATTGGTGTGATGGTGTCTCTATTAGCAAGTTTAATAGTAACATCTATGTGTTCTATTTCAGCGGGTGCTATATCATTCATAATTTTTTGATATAAGGTAAAAGGAATAGCACTCAGGCTAGCACCTATGTCACATAAACCATGATAACTGTGATCTCCTATTTTAACTGAGACAACAGGCATGCTAATAACAGGTCTATGTTTATCTTTTTCATCAGGTTTGGCAATTCTAGCAGCTTCATCACACAAGTAAATAACATGCCCATCTAAATTTTCTACCAGGAGATCTTTGACCATAGCAACACTAGGTTCTACTTTGATTTGTTTAGCAGGCTTAGGTGCTCTAATATAACTTTTGTTGACCACAGTTGAAACTTTAGCATGTTCCTTTATCCTAAAAGGAAAGGTGGCTTTTCAATGTAAGCAGTAGGAACAACTGGATCAACATTATAAATAATAGTTTCATCTTTAGCTATTACCGGCTCTTTGATTTCTTATTTAATAGGTGGGTGATATTTAAACCACTTCTCCTTAGGGAGATCAACATGAGTAGCAAATGATTCACAAAAGGAGGCTACTATCTTAGAGTCAAGTCCATATTTAGTGCTAAACTTTTGAAAAGCATCCGTGTTCATAAAAGAGTTAACACAATCATACTTAAGCTTAATACCTAACTCTTTACCTTCATCGAGTTCCCAATCTTCAGAGTTGCATTTAATTCTTTCTAAAAGATCCCACCTGAATTCAATAGTCTTCTTCATAAAGGAACAAGTACAAGAAGTATCAAGCATGGATTGATCATCACGAGAAAGCCGGGCATAAAAATTATGAATGATAATTTCTCTTGAGAGCTCATGATTGGGGCATGAATATAACATTGACTTAAGCCTCTCCCAAGCTAGAACGATACTTTCTCCTTCACGAGGCCAAAAATTATATATATAATTCCGATCACGATGAACTAGATGCATAGGATATTTTTTTGATGAAATTCCAATTTCAATCGATTCCAAGTCCAAGAACCAATATCATCGCATAGTCTATACCATGCCAATGCTTTTCCCTTCAAAGATAAAGGGAAAACCTTCTTCTTAACTTCATCTTCGGGCAAACCTGCAACCTTAAATAATCCACAAATTTCATCCACATATATCAAGTGCATATCAGGATGTTCATTCCGTCTCCTGCATAAGGATTAGCTAGCAGTTGTTCTATCATACCCGAAGGAATTTCATAACCAATATTTTTAGTAGGTGCAGTAGGTTGAGGGGTAGCTAATTGTGGTTCCGGTCGAGGTGAAGATACCCCGAACAAACCCCTCAAAGGATTGTTCTCCATAGTAACAAGTGACAATAAATTTCAGCACGTAGTAATAATTTTTGCTTACCGATTTCCACTTACCAAGAGCGCTTCACTCCCCGGCAATGGCGCAAGAAAAGAGACTTGATGACCCACATGTATAGGGGATCAATTGTAGTCCTTTCAATAAGTAAGAGTGTCGAACCCAACGAGGAGCAGAAGGAAATGACAAGTAGTTTTCAGCAAGGTATTCTCTACAAGCACAGAAATTATAAGTAACGAGTAGTTTGATAGCATGATAATTTGTAACGAGCAAGTAACGGTAATGGTAAAAAAGTGATCAAGGTAGCCCAATCCTTTTGAGGCAAAGGACAGGCCAAAATGGTCTCTTATGATAAGCAAAGCGTTCTTGAGGGTACACGGGAATTTCATCTAGTCACTTTCATCATGTTGGTTTGATTTGTGTTCGCTACTTTGATAATTTGATATGTGGGTGGACCGGTGCATAGGTGCTGTTCTTACTTGAACAAACCTCCTACTTATGATTAACCCCCTCGCAAGCATTCGCAACTACGAGAAACGTATTAAGATAAAATCTAACCATAGCATTAAACTCTTGGATCCAAATCGGTCCCTTACGAAGTAGCGCATAAACTGGGGTTTAAGCTTCTGTCACTCTCACAACCCATCATCTAATAAATACTCCACAATGCATTCCCTTAGGCCCAAATATGGTGAAGTGCCATGTAGTAGATGTTCACATGACACCACTAAGGGAATCACAACATACATACCATCAAAATATCGAACACATATCAAGTTCACATGATTACTTGCAACAAGATTTCTCCCGTGACCTCAAGAATAAAAGAAACTACTCACAAATGATAATCATGCTCAAGATCAGAGGGGTATTAAATAGCATAATGGATCTGAACATATAATCTTCCACCAAATAAACCATACAGTAATCAACTACAGGATGTAATCAACACTACTAGTCACCCACAAGCACCAATCTAAGGTTCCGGTACAAAGATTGAACACAAGAGATGAACAAGGGTTTGAGAGGAGATGGTGCTGTTGAAGATGTTGATGGATATTTCCCTCCCCAAGATGGGAGAGTTGTTGGTGATGATGATGACGATGATTTCCCCCTCCGGGAGGGAAGTTCCCCCGGCGGAATCGCTCCGCTGGAGGGCAAAAGTGCTCCTGCCCAAGTTCCACCAAGAGACGGCGGCGCTTCGTCCCGAAAGTCCTCACCTTATTTTTTTCTAGGTCAAAATGACTTATATACCAGAAGAGGGGCACCGGAGGTGGGCCGAGGAGAGCACAACCCACCAGGGCGCGCCTGGGCTCCCTGGCACGCCCAGGTGGGTTGTGCCCACCTGGTGGGCCCCCTCTGGTACTTATTTGCTCCAATAATTCTTACATATTCCATAAAAATTCTCCATGAAGTTTCAGCTTGTCTGGAGTTGTGCAGAATAAGTAGCCCGACGTAGCTTTTTCAGGTCCAGAATTCCAGCTGCCGCTATTCTCCCTCTTTGTGTGAACCTTGCATATTATGAGAGAAAAGGCATTAGAATTACTCCAAAAAGCATTATTATACATAAAAACAATATGAATAACAGTAGGAAAACATGATGCAAAATGGACTTATCACTATGCAAGCACGAAAGTCAATAGTTATGCAATGAAATTACATCCTACTTATGGTGCATTATTCGGTGTTAGTTATGCTTAAGCTTGCTTATGTGCACTACAAGAAATATGTCAACTTGTGACCTTCTCTCAGTGACCCCAGCTGAATTGGTCGTAAATCCACGGCCATTTCGCTTGGAAGGGCTCAAACCCTGAAATTGCCTTACACCAAATGGTCTTAAAGTAGACAAGAGTGGTCGACGACCTTATTTCTACCTGATTACGACCAATATAAATGGTCATGAGGTTGTGAACGTGGATGCATTGGTACTTAAGGTGTCACTCAAGGTGGGCTTGGGCCACGGTGGAACGAGGCCACCTCCTTTTTAAAAAAAAAATTCTGTGTGCCATGTAGGCCTCGGCCCATCCAGGAAGAAATGTGGGATGCCCTCATATTACTCAAAAAAAAATATTCGGCCCAACGAAAATGGGAAAATAACAAGTTTTTCATTATTACCATTTGGTAAGGATGGTCAGTTATCTGAAAAAAAAAGTTTTCATTATTGTCTCAAAAACAGGTTTTTCATTGTATAACTCTAAAAAGGTTTTTCCTTATAGAAAAATTTTGAAACCAATTAAACAATATAAAATTATAAGAATAGGAAAATAATGAACTCCTTCGTGAATCTTGCTATATGGTTTAGCAATTAGAAAACTAAACGTGTAATTCAAAAAAATATTAATGTTAATACCTATTTCAAAAAATGTAATCATATGTTTAAAAAACAAAATGTGGTATTTGAAAAGTTTCTTGCATATAAAAAATGATAATCATAAATAATATTAGATATGTATAAAAAAGTTTCATGTGTATGCAAAAATAGTCATCGGTACGTTATATGGAATTTTACAATATATATATGGAAAAGTAGATAACAAAACAAGATCTTCAAAATGTTATCATATTTAAATTTTTCAAACCAAACAACAATGTTTTTATGTATACAAAATGTACAATGTGTAAAAACAATATAACGTCAAAACGTATGTATGAAAAGATGTTTTTTGTTGGGAATAGATGAAAATATGTTAATCATGTATTTGAAAAAGTTAAACATATATAACATACTACAATGTGTCTTAAAAAATGTAAGACATGTGTTCAAAATATTAGACATCAAAATATTTATTAAAAATGTTAATGATGTAACTAAAAATCATTTAATATCTATAAAAAATGTTTCTAGTGTACACAATTTGTCATAAAATATGGTCTAATATTCTTAAAAATGGAGAAGTTTTTTTTACAACAAATATTTGTTAGGTTCTTCACAAAAAAAACTCATTTTGGGAACTCGAAAAATGGAAAATGAATATGCAGAAATTTGTCTTTTTCACGAGAGGTGGATCAAAAACTTTTTACACCCAACTATTTGGTCAATTATACATTAAATATGGCCTAGTATTTTAGAAATTTGATTTGGTCCAATTTTGCAACAAATATATGGTAGGTTCTTCACAAAAAAAACCTCAATTTGGGCACTAAAAAAATGGAAAATTGATATATTTTTGTCCAAAGAACATAAAAACTCCCTTAGGAAACATTGTTCGTCATTGCAAGATGCACCCTTGTGCACTATATGAGATCATTTGAACAAACTATGCCATGAATGTGGCCATAATATTGATCATTTGGCTTGAAAGTCATAGATCTCCACACGTGATAGCTCATTTCTGAGAACACTATTTTAAAATAATTGTCGTATTACAACTTTATTATTTTTCCTGTGAACTTGGCCACATATAATGACACAATGCGAAGGTTTTCCAATTTTTTGATTTTTTTTTAATTTTTCATGCCCGTTTCAAAATGCGGTCAAAACGACGGGCATGACCGTTCCTAGCTAGTGGTTGAATCTTGGAAAACTTTTGGTGTTTCTCTGATTAAATAGATATTTATGTACCTAAAAATGATTTTTGGGAAAAATAAATAGCAAACTATGAGGCAGCTGCAGTTCAAATTTGACCCGCTTCTAGCTGAATCGGCAGAAATTTGTCTTTTTCACGAGTGGTGGATAAAATCTTTTAACACCCAACCATTTGGTCAATTGTGCATTAAATATGGCCTAGTATTTTAGAAAATTGGTCTGGTCCAATTTT
The DNA here is from genome assembly GCA_011799875.1 of Thinopyrum elongatum. NCBI lineage: Eukaryota > Viridiplantae > Streptophyta > Magnoliopsida > Poales > Poaceae > Thinopyrum > Thinopyrum elongatum. Next base: position 66,459,523 of record CM022302.1, on the reverse strand, counting down.
GCAACAATTATTTGGTAGGTTCTTCACAAAAAAACCTCATTTTGGGCGCTCAAAAAATGAAAAATAATTTTTTCGTCCAAAGAAAATGAAAACTTCCTTAGGCAACATTCACTACTGGAATCTGCTACTTTGCCATCTGCCAGCTCTTTGCCGTCTGTTGGCAGAAGGCAAAGAGCCTCTTTGCCGTCTGCTTTGGGAAAGCAGACGGCAAAGAGCTGGCTGATGGCAAATAACCTGGTTGCCATCAGCCAATTCTTTGCCGTCTGCCAGCAGACGGCAAAGATTCTTTGCCGTCTGCTGGCAGACGGCAAAGAGGTGGGGCTGGCTTTTTTTTGTGGGTAAAATAAAAAACACTTTGCCATCTGCCAGCAGACGGCAAAGATTCTTTGCCATCTGCTGGCAGACGGCAAAGTGATAGGAAAATAAATAAAAAGAAAATCCCCACCCGACCCACTGCCCCCGTGCCCGCACCCACATCTCCTCTCTGCTCTCCCGCGCCCTAGGGTTAGCCGCCGCCGCCGCCACCACCACCGACCTTATTCCGGCGAGCTCCGGCGGCCATGGTCGGCGCGCAGCACGCTACCGAGCTCACCCCGCCCCGCTACGTTGATTCCTCCGGCCAGATTCGTCCCTCCCCCCCTCGAACGCTCGCGCCCAACCCATCCCTCCGCGGCAAGGGTTTGGTGCGCGGCCTCGTCTCTGCCGCCGGCGTGCTTCCGGCGGTCCTCTACGCCTCCTCGCATGGCTCCTCACGCGGCTGCACCTGCTGGACGCCGCTTCTCCACCACAAGGCAGCAGCAGAGGAGGGACTTATCCACCACCACGCAACGGCAGCCAAGGTCCTCCTCCCCCATCTCGCCTCTCTCCCTCTCTCAAGGCCCTCTCTCAAGGTCCACCACCACAAGGCAGCACCAGCTGCTCTTCCCTCCTTCGGTCCGCCCTCCTTCCTCCCCTCCAGTGGCATGTTCTGTTATCTTCTTTCTTTCTTTCTTTTTTGTCCTGATTTTTACCGATGGAGTTGTTTGTGAGTAGTATATGCCAATGATTACTGTGTTCAAGCTAGTACTGAGAAAAACTTTGTAACATACACTGCATGTTGAAATTGCTAGACTCTGTATTGTTTAGCATGGTAGGAGTGACAACCCACCAGGATAGATCCACAACTTTGTACTGTTCTTACTGCAGCTAACAGATGAATATTGTGGTCCTAATACGGGTGATGCTACTATGTTGTTCAGCATTCGATTAATTATTTTTTCTTCTTCTCACAGGGTGCTTGTGATGCGCAGATGGTGGCGGTGAAGCAGCTGGTCCGGGAGAGCTTGCCAGGGAGGAAGGAGTTCCTGGTGGAGGTGCTGATGCTGACGGTGCTCAGCCACCCACACTTAATCAGCCTGGCCGGCTTCTGCGTGCAGGGTGACGAGCGGTTGCTGGTGTACAAGTGCATGCCCTTCGGTAGCCTGGAGCGCCATCTCTTTGGTAATACTTCGTCTCAAAATTATTCAAACTTGCTCTCTCTTTGGTCCAGTTCATCTCTGCAATGCAGTTAATATGTATCTGTCTCGGCTCTAACATGTTATAACAAAGCATCCCTGTTGAAATGCAAAAGATTTTCTTCATAATTCATGTGTTATGATAGTAGTTATGTTTGTGTGGTAAACCTTTACATTACTGGTGTGCACTCTCGAAAGTAATTCGTGTGGGTTTGGGAAATCAAAGGGGAAAATAAATGAATCATAGAAGAACCATCTATGGTTCTCCTTCCTCATTTCTACTAGGAAAGAGGTGACTTCAAGAATTTGTTTTTCATTTGGTTCACTTTCAATTCCCCTCTGTCAATCTCTCTCTTATTTCATTGCAAGATACTTTGCTTATTCCCATCTCTTGTTTGATGGCAGGCTCTCAAAGGTGAGGCATGGGCTCGGAGGTGAGGCCACTAGCGGTTCAACTTTGCATGTACACAATAAAAGAATATCAAGGCTCTGCTTCAGAAGAGGTATTGTGTTGTAAACTTTAATATACACACATGGATATGTCAGCTAATCATTTTGTAAACTTTAATATACACACATATTTAATTTTCCTTTAATCATTGGGACTGGGCATGGGTTTGAGCTCTCTGTTTTGCGCACTGGTTTTAGCTCATTTACGCTGCCTAAATTTTGCTTTACTTCCAAACGCAACGCACTAATTAGTGCATGTATAGGGTTAGTGAAGGAAAGTTTGCAGTTGCAGCCGTCACTCTAGATGATTATCTTTCGATGGCAAAGTACTGAAGTGAAAAGTTGGTGACTTGCTTTCTAAAATATGAAAGCATTAGTTTCTTGTTCTATTCATTTCATCATGATTTGGTAGCACAAAAATGGCATATTAGATAGGTTAACTCTAAAATGACACAAATAATGAATAAGATGAAGAAACAAGGAAGAGGAGGAAAAGAAGGCATAGGAAGAAGAAGAAGAAGAAGAAGAGCTCCTCTTCTTCCTCCTCCTCTTCTTCTTCTTCTTCTTCTTCTAGTCTTCTTCTTCTTCTAATTTCTTACTCCTATTTTTGCAGGTTTGATTCACTTCATGGAAGGGCAGAATGCTACTGTTTAGATGTTAGATGTTTGATGTATTGGATGTTTGTGAAACTATGTATATATGAATTGGATGTATGATGTTTGATGTTTGAAACTATGTTTGATGTATGATGTTTGATGTTTGAAACTATGTGATTCTGAATACATATATATATATATATATATATATATATATATATATATATATATATATATTATATATATGTGTGTGGTGTGTGTGTGTGTGTGTGTGTGTGTGTGTTTGAATTTCTGTGAAAATGAATTGATATAAAAAAAACAAAAAAACAGGGGCTATATAGCCACTTTGCCGTCTGCTAGCAGACGGCAAAGAGGTTTGCCGTCTGTCAGCAGACGGCAAAGTGGCCACGTGGTAGCAGCCTGCGCAACCTGGGCTAGCCTATTTGGCCTCTTTGCCGTCCGCTGGCAGATGGCAAAGAGGTTTCTTCTTTGCCGTTCTGCTGCAGACGGCAAAAGCTTGCTTCTTTGCCGTCCGCAGCAGACGGCAAAGAAGCAACCTCTTTGCCATCCACCAGCGGACGGCAAAGAGCAACCTCTTTAGCCGGCCGCCAGCAGGCGGCAAAGCAGCCTTTACCGGCATCAGCTTTGCCGGAGTGTTTGCCGTCTGCTAGCGGACGGCAAAGCCTTTGCCGTCCGCCAAGCTTGCCTTTGCCGTCTGCTATGGCAGACGGCAAAGCAGCTGATTCCAGTAGTGATTGTTTGTCATTCCAATATGCACCCTTGTGTGCAATATGAGATCATTTGAACAAACTATGCCATGAATGTGGCCATAATATTGATCATTTTGCTTGAAAGCCATTGATCTCCACACATGATAGCTCGTTTCTGAGAACACTTTTTAAAAATAAATTGTTGTATTACAAGTTTATTATTTTTCCTGTGAACTTGGCCACATATAATGACACAATGCGAAGGTTTTCCAATTTTTTGATTTTTTTTTGAATTTTTCATGCCCGTTTCAAAATGCGGTCAAAACGACGGGCATGACCGTTCCTAGCTAGTGGTTGAATCTTGGAAAACTTTTGGTGTTTCTCTGATTAAATAGATATTTATGTACCTAGAAATGATTTTTGGAAAAAATAAAGAGCAAACTATGAGGCAGCTGCAGTTCAAATTTGACCCGCTTCCGACTGAATAGGCTGAAATTTGTCTTTTTCACGAGAGGTGGATCAAAGCTTTTGTCACCCAACCATTTGGTCAATTGTGCATTAAATATGGCCTAGTATTTTATAAAAATGGTGTGGTACAATTTTGCAACAATTATTTGGTAGGTTCTTCACAAAAAAATCTCATTTTGGGCGCTCGAAAAATGGAAAATGATTTGGTGTTTCTGTGATGGAAAAAAACCTCATCTTGTGAAACTTTTGGTGTTTCTATGATGAAATAGATACTTTGAGTTTGTAGGTTCAATTTTGCAACAAAGAGTTGGTAGGTTCTTTACAACAAAATCGAAATGAAAATGCTTTTTTTGTGCAAAAAATACTTATATTTCAATCAATTAAGACCAATTGAGATGGTCATAAGATTGTCAAAGCATTTACTGCATTTTGATTGGTCCATAGGCTTCTCACGCGGATCACGCATCATACACCATCGGATATTTCCGGATCCGACAGCAGCCCTCACCCTCCTCACGGCCTCACCCTCTCACCCTAACCCTCTCTCCAACCCTAACCCTCTGCCTCCCTCAGATCTCAATCCTCTGCCGCCCCTATCCCTACCCCCACGTAGCACAACCCAATCCGCCGCCGTCCTCTACCCAGATCCATCCCCGCTCCGGTGAGCCCCCCATGAACCATCTGCGGGCGGGGAGCCCAGTCTACGGGCGGTGGCGCAGCGGGAGCAACACGGGCTTCACCTCCCCGGGCGGTGTCTCCCCCTTCCACCACTGCTCCTCCTCCACCTCCTTCGCAGCCTCCCTCCCGGGCACCGCCGCCGGTGTCGGGGGCATCTCCAACGCCCGCACAGCTCGCCAAAACCATAGACGCCATCGTCGCTGCCCCTCGCACCATGGTCGGCACCTCCATCGACTCCCCACACCTCCCCGCCCTCAAGTGGCTCTTGCCCTCCACTACCTGGATCCGTGTCGCCCCATCCGCATCCCCACCCACCTGCTGCCGCCATCCACTCTCGCCGCTGCCATCCACCACCTCGTACCATGCCGCTGGCCACCATCCACTCTCGCGTGCGCACGACCTCCTCGCTCTTCGCGACAGCTCCATGTATGCCGCCTGATTCCGTCGAGCCCCGGCGTCTCCCGCCACCGCGCAGTACCGCGCCGAGCTCGCCTCATTCCGCTGCGTCCTCTACTCCGGCTGGATCCACCATGTCCGGTGAGTTCATCCCCCTCCCCCTCCTTCCTCCTATCTCTCCCTTCCCTCTCTAATCTCCTGTCTTGAATTATCTTCTTTTGTAGCAGTAGAGGAGCGGGTGGGGAAGCACCAACCAACGCCATGTCATGGAGGTTCTGCTCGGGCAACCCTGCACTGCTTGCAGCCGACGCTGTGGAGGTTCTCTCTCCCCTCTTCTACTATCTTTCTCTGTCTTGCAGCTCCTGATGTGCTTCACTTTGATTTGGAGTACAACTCCTAATGTTGCTGTTGTAGAGGATAGGTTGGCGGCACCTCCTTCTAGTGCCATACACATGAAAGTAAGTAAAAGCGGGTTTCTAAACACAATGAATAAGCAAAAGTCTGAACCAAATCAAGCAATAGTTACATATATAGGTCTGTTTGTTATGAACTGTATGTGATCCTACCAAGGACCTTACTCAGGCAATACTGTAGTTGGCAAATAACTGAATGTGCTAAGAAGTGTAGTTTCATAGACTGCTACCTAGCCTAACTTGGGCACTCTGGTCTTGTAGCTTGAAGCTGAAACTTATGAGTTGTACCAAATTCGGTAGCTTGTTGTTGTTCTTGTTGTTTTCCTTGGCGTAACTTGCTTGTCCTTATGTTTTCTGTATTACATCGGTTAACTGAACATTTGTGCTTGCTGAAATTTATGTAAACTGTCTAGCCTTTATTTAATAATAAAATCTTGAATTTTGGATTACTTGTAACAAGCATGTTCAAACAACTTCTTGGTTAAATAGCCATGAACAGAGTCAATTATTTTTGCAATTTGTTCCACAGATGGGAGTAATTGGTTGTAATGTTAAATATATTTATCGTGTGGTTGCATATGCTTGTGGTGTGGTGTTTGTAGGTCGAGGACCTGCATAGGCTGTACTGGGATCAGAGGAATCCCAGGTCTGATGTGCCCTCTTCTGAGAGCAATCCTAGTCCATGGCCATGGCTACTTCTTCCCAATCCCACATGGTGAGCTGTGATATTCAGGCCAGCCGGAAAAGTAAGAGAACTCATCTTGAATTGCTACTATGACAAGATCTTGAGTTACCACTGTTAATTTTACATTGACGCATGAGTACTGTTAATGTGACTAGTGCTCTGCTAGGAATAATTTTGCAAGTGAGGAATGTGAGTAGTAAGGAGAAATGTGAGTAGTGCTCTGTTAGGAATAATTCCTACTGTTGGAACCAAATATCATTTTCTTTTCTTATTATTTTCATGTTCTTGATATTTACTGCTGTTTGTTTGAACATTTGTTGTTCATCGAGTAGTTCTTGCTCTGTCTTCTTGGAGTATTTCCTTTAGCGCGCGCACACACACACACTGGTTTGTTCTGCACATGTACTCTTACTGTTTGTTTGCTCACTTCTTGTCTGAGCAAACACACTAAATGAAAATTTTCAAGATAATTACCCCCTTTAAAAAACTAAAGCCTTTCCTTTAATTAAAACTAAATGAAACTATTACTTTAATTAAAATTAAATAAAAAATTTCCATTAACTAAAACTTTTCTATTAATTAAAATTAAATTAAATCTTAGCTTAAGTTGAGTAGCCTCCCTTTAATAGCTATTATATGCTTAACTAATTGGCTATGCAGAAGTACTCCTGGAGTAAAAGTGCTTGATCCTGGGAGCATACTCAAAAATTAATTAACCTTCATTTGCTATACAGCAAAATTAACTAACCTTTCCTGTTAAATTTAATTAACTGGAACTTTTTCAGTTAATGAAAAATCATGTTTATACTCCTGGAGTATAGCAAGTGTTTGTTAAAAACTATGTTTACTGTCAGTGTTCCTTTAATTTTAGTAGTCCATTTTTAAAGAGGGAGTGACGTGATTAACAATTCAGTGTTGCTCAACAATAACCAGTTAACTTTAGGAGTAAAATACTAGTAAAAATTCTTAATGTTTTGCTCCTGCTGAGATTGCAATGAATTGATCATGTTTACTACTCCTGTATTTTACTGCTATTTTCAGTTAACTGCTTATTTTTAGAAAACAATGTCCAGTTACTAAAAGTAGTGCTCTGTTGAATTCACCAGGACAAGATTATGCTCACCAAGATCTTCACCACGAGCCATGTTCAATTCTCCAGGATCTTCCATGTTTAAGTCACCAGGATCTTGACCGGGTATGCCTATGTCCTCTTCGTCAGGTGGAGTACAATATAGATCAAACTCCAAGGATCATCTTTCCTCACTGTATTTTCCTCTTGTAGGTGCCGTGTTGGACGATCTGGAGTTGGAGTTTCTACTCCTGTCTCTGCCTAGACTTGCTGCTGGCTGGAGCTGCCTAGAACTCCTGATGACCATGCCTCTGCTGCAGCAGTTGCTGCAGTCAAACTGCTTTTGCTGATGTCAGGTATTGTTGCTGTCATCAAACTGTTGTTGCTGCTACTATGTCAAACTGATGTTGTTGCTATCCAAATGAGCAGAAAGCAAAGTTCAAGAAGGCGCGTGGAAGCGGGTGCTTATGCATGCCTACGCACGGGGCGCTGACCTAACGCCTCGCCTAGGCCCTATGCGCTCGGAAAGGCGCGAAGCACGCATAGGCGGAGCGCCTTCCTCCACAAAGCGCGTTTAGGCGCGCAGAACGGCGCGGATGCACGTGGAACGGTGCAGAACGGGTCCTCTCCTCGAGCCGCCAGCCCGCTCCTCGCGCCGCCGGCCGTCGGGACTGCGTCGCCGGCCACCGGATCCGAAGCTCCTCGCACCGCCGACCACCAGACTCAGAGCTTCTCCGCCTCACGCCCCCTTCTTTGCCGGCCCTCGATCTACTGCTCCTTGGGTTGCCGCATGCCCCCAAACTTCTCCTCGGCTCGTCTTCATCTTCAGGCAGTTGAGCTCCTCTGGTTCTCTCCCGGTCTCCCCCTCGAGCCAGTGCCTCGATCTCGCTTCTCCTCTTTTGTGCTTGTGCTCTGCAACTGCTCGTGGTGCTCTGCTGTGCTGTTCCTGATGGCTTGCTGCTATGTGCTGTGTTGTTGGCCTGCTGGCTGGTGCTATGTGTTGCTACTGCTACTTGTGTTGTTGGTGGGGCACTGGTGCTATTGCTAGTCTGCTACTTGTGCTGGATGTGCTACTGCTAGTCTGCTGCTCGTGTGCTGTTGTTAGTTACTTCAGTTGCTCGTTGGCTTCTGCTAGTGCTAGACTGCTAGTAGTTCTGTAGTGTAGTTGCTGCTGCTCTATTGTGTCATGTACAAATATGCTCATGTAGTCATGTGTGCTGCAGATTTATTGGATCTGTGGACTGTGGCTAGCCATTTTGATTCTAACTGAACATTTTCATGCTGCTGGTTGCTGGTGCTGCTTTGCTTGCTACTAGTCTTGATCTGCTGCTGCTGGTCATGCTCTGCTTGCTGCTGGTTGCTGGTGCTGCTCTGCTTAGTACTTAGTACAGCCTGTTAGTGGTAGTAGTAGTACTTGGTACTAGCTGTTGTTGCTGCTGTTAGGTTATTACTTTGTAGCTGCTGCTTGATGCATTGGAGGAAGAGGATCAGTTTACAATTTACATTACATATATAATGCTTTGTTGCTCGTATCCGTACAATTGTGTAGGAAACGCATAATTGCGCCTAATCACGCCTAAGCTAGAAAAGCGCAAGTAGGTGGCCAAACGCATAATTAACGCCTAGCGCTTTCTCCAACTTTGGCAGAAAGTACTTGCCGTTGTTCCTGTGAAATTGTTGTTGCTGCTTCTCCTTCAAATCAAATTGTTGTTGCTACTTCTCATTCAAATTGCTACTTCTATGTCAAACTTACTACGAGTGTGCTTCTGAATTGGATTTGCAGGAGAAGGGCCATGCCCAGACAAGCAAAGATATGCGACTGCCTGGGGCTGGGGCTGGTGCACCTCGGGCTGGGGCTGGTGCTGGATCAGCACTGCTTGGGGCTGGGGCTGGGTTTGATCAGCATCGCCTGGGAGAAGCTGTAGCAGTGCCTGGGCAACAAGGAGAAGGCCTGGGTGCTAAGGAGAAGCAGCAACGCCTAGGGAGTATTGTATTAAACATGGTCATATGTATTGGCACGAATAGAGCTTGTTATTGTGATTGCCATTGTATTACATGATCTGCTTGCTCTTATTTGAAGTATCACGTGTGTTTTTTTATCTCTGCCAATTTAAATACTTGCTCTTATTTGAAGTATCACGTGTGTTTTTTTATCTCTGACAATTTAAATACTGGTTGAAATATGAAGAATATGAGCCTGATAGATGGGACCTAGTTACCAGAACATGACAAATAGGACCCAGTTACCAAAACCTCCAGAACCTGACAACTGGGACCCATCTGACTACTGGACCCATTAAATAAAAAAAGGAAAATGAAATTGTTTAGACAAAAAGGCCACGGCCCAAAAATAAAAAGGCTAAAATGTTGGGCCTGGCCCATGTAGCTGACCAAAAGTAATAGGAAAAAAAATATAAAAAGGTTGAATTTGTTGGGCTCGGCCCATATAGACACCAAATTGGACTAGGCTGATTCTTATCAATGACCAAATCAATTGGTCGCAATTTTGCCACGTCAGATTGCCACGTCGGATCCGATGTGGCTTGAGCAGACAACCAATGACCAAAAAATTGGTGGTTGAACCAACGACCTTTCCCATTTCAGAAAAAAGGTCGTTAATTTCCAATAGAGACGGTCAGCTTTTGACCATCTGTTTTTGTTCACAAAAAGGTCGCAAATGAAAAACAATGACCTTTCAGCGACCAATAGTGATGGTCGCAAGTTGACATATTTCTTGTAGTGTTGAATTTTCGTTTCTTGGTTGGTTGCTTCCTCAATCTTTTTGCTAGCCTCCACTTGTACTAAGTAGAAATACTACTTGTGCATCCATAATCTTTAAACCCAGTTTTGCCACATGAGTCCACCATACCTACCTATATGTGGTATTCCCGTCCGTTCTAAGCAAATTGTATGTGCCACCTCTAATTTTCAAAATAAATTTCCTTTTTGTGTGCTTGTACGCTCAAGAAGCGGCAGGGGGTGGCCAATATTTTCCATGCTAGATGTGTTATTCTCAAGATGAGTGTTTATTCACTTATCATTGCACGAGAGTATGGCAGTAATAGGGATGCCCAGTCCCGAAATGAAAAAGAAATTTACTTTATGTTGTCAAATAATAAATTCCTTGGAAATTGTTGGTATGGAAGGTACCCGTGGATACGGCTAGCCATGGATTGTGAAAGAATGGTGGAAAAAGGAATAAACTTTATTTTCTGTTTGGGAGCCGCCTATGATATATCTAGCATGGAAAGTGTTGGGAATTACTCGGTCATCTTCGTTGACGGGAAAAGTATGCCTCTCAAAAAAAATATCTCTAATTTTTTTTCTTTGAGCTCTGGCACCTCTACAAATCCCTACTTCCCTCTGCGAAGGGCCTATCTATTTACTTTATGCAATTTTCATTTTATTTGAGTCTCCATCTTCTCTTGTAAAGCACCAACTAAGGGGCACTATGATCATACTTGAGCATTGGATGTAGCTAATATGCAAGTGTGTTTCATGAATGGATCAACGATTGAGCATGATGGGCTACGGATAACTTTCTTTAGTGTTGATATTTTGAAATATATGGTTGCTTGTTGATATGCTTGAGTATTAAAATCTTCATGTCAAAACTAGATTATTGCTTTGAACCATATAAAAGTCCAAATGTCCATGCTACAAAAGAAAAGAATATGTGATGAACATGTTAGGCAGCATTCCACATCAAAAATTCTGTTTTTATCATTTACCTACTCGAGGACGAGTAGGAATTAAGCTTGGGGATTTTGATACGTCTCCAACGTATCTATAATTTTTGCTTGTTCCATGCTGTTATATTATCATTCTTGGATGTTTTACAATCATTTTAAAGCAACTTCATATCATTTTTTCGGACTAACCTACTGACATAGTGCCCAGTGCTAGTTGCTGTTTTTTTGCTTGTTTTTTAGTTCGCAGAATATCAGCACCAAACTGAGTCCAAACGCAGCGAAACTTTTTGGAGATTTTTTCTGGACCAGAAGACACCCAGTGGGCCAAAGAAGTACCAGAGGGGAGGCCCGAGGTGAGCACAAGACACCTAGGCGTGCCAGGAGGCCCAGGCGCACCCAGGTGAGTTCTGCCCACCTCGGTGACCTCCCGCACTGCCTCTTCGCCCTATAAATTCCCAAATATTACATAAATCCTAGGGAGTCAACGAAACACAATTCCAGCCGCCGCAAGTTCCAGAACCACGAGATCCAATCTAGACACCATCACGGAGGGGTTCATCATCCTCATTGGTGCCTCTCCGATGATGCGTGAGTAGTTCACCATAGACCTACGGGTCCGTAGGCAGCAGCTAGATGGCTTCCTCTCTCTTTTTGATTCTCAATACAATGGTCTCTCGGAGATCTATTTCATGTAACTCTTTTTGTGGTGTGTTTGTTGGGATCCGATGAACTTTGAGTTTATGATCATATCTATATCCATGAATATTATTTGAGTCTTCTTTGATCCCTTATATGCATGATTATTTATAGCCTCGTATTTCTTCTTCGAATCTTTGGTTTAGTTAGGCCAACTAGATCGATTTTTCTTGCCATGGGAAGAGGTGCTTTGTGATGGGTTCGATCGTGCGGTGTTCTTTCCCAGTGACAGCAGGCACAGTAAGACATGCATGTATCGTTGCTATTAAGGATAACAAGATGGGAGCTATTCCTACATGAATAGATCTCGTCTACATCATGTCATCGTTCGTATTGCATTACTCCGTTTATCCATGAACTTAATACACTAGATGCATGCTGGATAGCGGTCGATGTGTGGCATAATAGTAGTAGATGCAGGCAGGAGTCGGTCTACTAATCTTGGACGTGATGCCTATATATTATTGATCATTGCCTTGGATATCATCATAATTATTCGATCTTCTATCAATTGCCCAACAGTAATTTGTTTACCCACCGTGTGCTATTTTTCTTGAGAGAAGCCACTAGTGAAATCTACGGCCCCCGGGTCTATTCTTTATCATATTTGCTTTGAGATCTATTTTTATTCGCTTTATTTTCAGATCTATTATTCCAAAAACCCAAAAATACCTTGCTGCACTTTTTTATTACTTATTTTATTTCATGTTTTATCGAGAGCTATTTATCCAATCTACCACAAATTTATCTATCTTTTTACCGTGGAGGGATTGACAACCCCTCTTACGCGTCGGGTTGCAAGTATTTGTTCTTTGTGTGTAGGTGCCGTTTACAAAGTGTTGCTTGGTTCTCCTACTGGATTGATATCTTGGTTTCACAACTAAGGGAAATACCTACCGTAGATGTACTACATCATACCTTCCTCTTTGGGCAAATACTGACGCAGTTTCAAGCGACATCAGAACACACAAGTCTCCCCAATGCGATAAAAGGGTTTGTCAATCCCTTCATGGTTACTTGCAAGGATGAGATCTGATAGAGATAGGTATAAAAGATAATAAAAGTGCAAAATAACGTAAAGGTAAATAAATTGCAGCAAGGTATTTTTGTGTTTTTGGTTTCATAGATCTGAAAATAATATAATAAGAATAGACCTGGGTTCTATAGTTTTCACTAGAGGCTTCTCTCTTGAAAGAACGCATACGGTGGGTAAACAAATACTGTTGAGCAATTGATAGAAAAGCCTAATGTTATGACGATATCTAAGGCAATCATCATGAATATAGGCATCACGTTCGTGACAAGTAGACCAACTCTTGCCTGCATTTACTACTATTACTCCACACATCGACCGCTATCCAACATGCATCTAGTGTATTAAGTTAACAAGAATGGAATACCGCCTTAAGCAAGATGACATGATGTAGAGGGATAGATCCAATGCAATCAATATGAAATAAACCCCACATTTTATCCCTAAAGGCAACAACACAAATACGTGCCTCGCTACCCCTTCTGTCACATGGTGAGGAAACTGCAAGATTGAACCCATTACAAAGCTCCTCTCCCATTGCAAGAAAAATCAATCTAGTTGGCCAAACCAAATCAATAGATCGGAGAGAAATACAAAGCTATCATAATCATGCATAAAAGAGTTCAGAGAAGACTCAAATAATATTCATAGATAATCTGATTATAAATCCACAATTCATCTGATCTCAACAAACGCATCGCAAAAGAAGATTACATTGAACAGAACTCCAAGAACATCGAGGAGAACATTGTATTGAAGATTAAAGAGAGAGAAGAAGCCATCTATCCACTAGCTATGGACCCGTAGGTCTGTGATAAACTACTCACACATCATCGGAAGGGTGGCAAGGTTGATGTAGAGGCCCTCAGTTATCGAATCCCTCTCCGGCAGAGTACCGGAATAGGTCTCCAGATGGGATCTCACGAGGACAGAAACTTGTGGCGGTGGAAAAGTATTTTTGGTGTGCCCACTGGTATACGGGGAATATTTGGGTATTTATGGAGTTGAGATTAGGGTTAGAGGAGCCACGGGGGGCCCACAAGCTCATAGGGACCTTCTGGACTTGTGGCTCACCCGTTGACCTTCTGGCCTCTTCCCGAAGCTTCCTAGGTGTCTTCTGGCCCACAAAAAATTGTCAAAAAGTTTAGTTTCGTCTGGACTCCGTTTGGTATTGATTTTCTATAAAAGACAAAAACAAGGAAAAGCCAGCAACTGGCACTGTGCACTAGGTAATAGGTTAGTCCCAAAAAATGATATTAAATAGCATACTAATGCATATAAAACATCCAAGATGGATAATATAATAGCATGAAACAATAAAAAATTATAGATACGTTGGAGACGTATCAGGGCACGACACATCACCTCACCCCCTTTAGTTGTATGACTCTGAAGAGCTACTATCGAGTGCCAAGGGTGATACCTCGTAACGCACTCCTGCTGTTAACTCTATAGTGTAGCTAATCGGTCGTGGTCTGTCGAGGGTGATTCCTCCTTCGCCACTCTTGATATGACTCTGTCGTGCAACACCTCAAGTGTGAACCTCGAGGGTGATTCCTCCTAGCTCACCTGGACGGTTACATCAATTGGAATGCATTGAGGGTGATTCCTCGGATTCCCACTTGGTGTTTTGGACACATGGTTACTTTGACTTTACCACTGAACCATGCTAAAGACAGGTCGGCCCTGAGGGGTACCCGCGAGAGTGATGTGAAGTTGGGTTGACCTAGAGGGTACCCACGAGATAATTACGAGGCACGGCCGGGTAAGGCAGACCGCCCTGGAGTGGGCTGGGCCTGGCCTTTGCTGTAAGTCCTCAAGATGGGGCGAGAGGAGCACTGATCATCACTGCGAGCTCCCAAGACACTAACAAGATTGGGTATTTGATCTGAGTTGGTCTTTTGACCTATACACACTAACCACCACGTGGGAACAGATATGGGCACTCGGCATTGTATGTATCAGCCGAAGCTCTTCGGACGTCTGCGACTGAGCGGCGTGCGCCCGGTTGGACAGGAACCACTTGTGTTTGTATAAGGGGATGGGTCTGCTCCGGGCTGCCCACGCAATGTGCAGGAGTGCAAAGGGCGATGGGCCCAAGACCCCTGCGCGCTTAGGATGTAGACCGGTGTGCTAGCCTCTCTGTTGAGCCTAGGTAGGGCTATGACGTGTTGATCTTTCGAGACCGGGCATGACCCAGGAAAGTGTGTCCGGCCAGAGTGATCGAGCGTGTTGGGCAATATGGTGCACCCCTGCAGGGAAGTTAATCTATTCGAATAGCCGTGTCCACGGTAACAGGATGACTTGGAGTTGTCTAGAACTGGATACTGGAGATGATAATTGGATATGATGGCTCCGGGGTTGCTTTCTCGTAGGGAGTCGAGGAAGGATCTTTGGGCGTTAATACTACAAGATGCTTGCTACTTATAATATGCTAATCTATACTCTTCTAATGTTGGAAGATGCTTCAAGATGCTAGTCTTTGATAGGCTAGGCTTGCCCCTCTATTCTGGCATTCTGCAGTTCAGTCCAAAGATACAGCCCCATTCCTTTGATACTAATGCATACTAGTGTAGATCTGATGTAAGTCTTGCGAGTACTTTGGATGAGTACTCACGGTTGCTTTGCTACCTCTTTTCCCTATATCCTATTGCTACGATCAAATGACGGATCCCAGGAGCCAGATGCCACCATCGACGACTACTACTACCTTGAGGGTGCCTACTACTACGTGGAGGCCGCCGACGACTAGGAGTAGTTAGGAGGCTCCCAGGCAGGAGGCCTTGCATTTTTTATCGTTGTGGCTTTTTTGCTAGCCTTCTTAAGGCAGACTTGTTTAACTTATGTCTGTACTCAGATATTGTTGCTTTCACTGAATCATTTGTATTTGAGCCCTCGAGGCCCCTGGCTTGTAATATGAAGCTTGTATGACTTTAATTGTGTCTAGAGTTGTGTTGTGATATCTTCCCGTGCGTCCCTGATCTTGATCGTACACATTTGCGTGTATGATTAGTGTACGATTGAATCGGGGGCATCACAAGTTGGTATCAGAGTCGACTACCTGTAGGTAGCCCCCTTTCCAACTCCTTGGCCGAAGTTGAGTCTAGTCTTTGGAAAACTTTTACTAACATTGTTGTGTGGCTTACGGGCCCACATCACAAATGGGTGATATTAGCATCTTTTATTCCTCGACCTTTACTCTGGGACTCTGATATCTCTTCTATTCGGGTTAAAGATTTTGCTAACTCTAACTCTAGGTTCTCATAACTACTTCCTCCCGGAGAGCCCCTTATTCCAGATGATCGCTTGGTGGACCAGAAGATTCTGAAGATACTCTTTGATGTTTTCCCGAGACCCTTGTGCTGACCGCCTTTGCCATTTCCTACCACTGATATATCCCTATGGATAACTACATGCACTTACCGTTGATACATTCATTCCCAGTTGCCCTTGTTGTTACAAGATGCCCCAAAATGCTCTCCGTTGTCCCGAGAATCCTTTGAACTTACTGCCTTGCAGTTCCTTGCTGCATAAATACCCCTACGGATAATTCTTCGCACTTACCGAGTATCCGTTCATCCCCGGTTGTTCATACATTTCATAAGATACTTTGAAATACTATCCGATCTTCTGATAATTCGGTGCCAACTATTGCTCTACAAATATTTAACTGCTTGCATTATGGTTGCTTTCCATATGTCTAGCAATATTCATTAGTATCCTTTGTCATCGTCATTTTGAGTCTTTGAATCGATATGTTTGTGAATGGTCGCAATCATCAGTCGAAACTAGAATTCGTCCTTTCGGCTCAGACGTCACTCCATACATGTGCTGGTTCTCGACAAATCAAACCTTGATTGATTGTCGATCTATGTCTATTCAACTTACTTTTCTTTTGAACAAAGCCTCTGCTTCTGATCCCCCAATTTGGAAATCCTAATTCCTTTGCATCTAAGCTTTGAAATTATCCAGATATTTCTGTAATCCGATGCCCTTGCATTATTTCTCCTTCTATTTGAACATCGATACTTACATCAGATTCCTTGCGGTCCGCCAGATACTTTGGTTGACTATTATCCGACCGTTCCTGCATATTCTCAAAACCTTGAGTTCTTCCCCTCATACATAATGCCTTTGGTAATTTGTATTCTCTGATTTGTCCAACCATTCTTTGTACGTCTCCAACTTATCTATAATTTTTTATTGTTCCATGCTATTATATTATCTGTTTTGGATGTTTTATATGCATTAATATGCTATTTTATATTATTTTTTGGGACTAACTTATTAACCCAGAGCCCAGTGCTAGTTTCTGTTTTTTCCTTGTTTTTGAGTTTTACAGAAAAGGAATACCAAACGGAATAAAACTTTCGCGATGATTTTTCTTGGACCAGAAGACACCCAGAAGACTTGGAGATGAAGTCAGAGGAGTCTCGAGGAGACCACAAGCCATAGGGGCGCGCCCTAGAGGGGCGCCCTGAGGGCTTGTGGGCCCCTCGGAGCTCCCCTAACCCTAATTATTCCACTATAAATCCCCAAATATTTCCAAATGATAGAAGCGTCCACCAAAATACTTTTTCACCGCCATAACCTTCTGTTCCTGTGAGATCCCATCTTAGGGCCTTTTCCGGCATCCTACCGAAGGGGGATTCGATCATGGAGGGCTCCTACATCAACCCTATTGCCCTTCCGATGAAGCGTGAGTAGTTTACCACAGACCTACGGGTCAATAGCTAGTAGCTAGTGGCTTCTTCCCTCTCTTTGATTCTCAATACCATGTTCTCCTCGATGTTCTTGGAGATCTATCCGATGTAATCTTCTTTTGCGGTGTGTTTGTCGAGATCCAATGAATTGTGGATTTACGATCAGCTTATCTGTGAATATTATTTGAATCTTCTCTGAAATCTTATATGCATGATTTGATATATTTGTATTTCTCTTTGAATTATCGGTTTGGTTTGGCCAACTAGATTGGTTTTTCTTGCAATGGGAGAAGTGCTTAGTTTTGGGTTCAATCTTGCGGTGTCCTCACCCAGTGACAAAGTAGGGGTAGTGAGGCACGTATTTGTATTGTTACCATCAAGGGTAAAATGATGGGGTTTTCATCATATTGCTTGAGTTTATCCCTCTACATCATGTCATCTTGCTTAAGGCGTTACTCCGTTCTTTTGAACTTAATACTCTAGATGCATGCTGGATAGCAGTCGATGTGTGGAGTAATAGTAGTAGATGCAGGCAGGAGTCGGTCTACTTGGCACGGACGTGATGCCTATATTCATAATCATTGCCTTGGATATCATCATAACTTTGCGCTTTTCTATCAATTGCTCAACAGTAATTTGTTCACCCACCGTATTATTTGCCTTCAAGAGAGAAGCCTCTAGTGAAACCTATGGCCCCCAGGTCTATTTTCCTTCATATATTCTCAGATCTATATACCAAAAATACCTTGCTGCAATTTATTTACTTTTATTATGTTTTACGTTTTAGTAATCTTTTATATCTATCTTTATCAGATCTCACCTTTGCAAGTCACCGTTAAGGGATTGACAACCCCTTTATCGTGTTGGGTGCAAGTGTTTGATTGTTTGTGTAGGTGCATATATTGGGGACTTGCATGTTTCTCGTACTGGATTGATACCTTGGTTCTTAACTGAGGGAAATACTTATCTCTACTTTGCTGCATCACCCTTTCCTCTTCAAGGGAAAAACCAACGCAAGCTCAAGAAGTAGCAGGAAGAATTTCTGGCGCCATTGCTGATGAGATCTACATTAAGCCTACCAAGTACCCATCATAAACTCTCATCTCTTGCATTACATTATTTGCCATTTGCCTCCCGTTTTCCTCTCCCCCACTTCTAAAACGTTTTCAGAAAAATACAAAAGATTTGCCTTTTTATTCGCCCTTCTTCCGTTTGTCTTTTCATTTTCTTTTTGTTTGCTCATGTGCTAGATCGTTTGATTTGCTCTCATGGCTAGTCCCCCTATCATTGCTAGTAATCCCGAGAGTGAGGTTCTTAATTTTAAGCAAAGGGAGGGAGAAAATTTAAAAGATGCTTGGTATAGAATTTGCAATGCTCAAAATAGATCTACTCATAAGCAATCTACCACCGTTCTCCTTCGCAATTTTTATGTGGGTGTTACTCCTTGGAATAGATATGTTCTAGATACTATTATCGGGGGAAATTTCTTGGGAAGCCACACTTTGGATGCTTATAATGCTATGATAGATTTGGTAGGCTCACCACCTCTTATGGTTAATGAAACTGTTTTTACTTTGGAACATGTGATGCAAAGGCTTGATATTATTGAGAATAAAATTGCTACTGTAGATCTTATTGAAAACTTGGATAAAAAGATTCATAATCATATTACCCAATATGGATCAAAGGTAGGAGTTACTTTGAAGAATCTAAAGGAAAAAGAACCCATAGCTAATGAGAAGTTAGATCAAGGTTCCACTAGGATTGATAAGTTGGAGAATATTATTACTAACTTGCGTTCCGCTTTTGCTTCAGTTAAAACTACCACAAAATTTCCTTCCACCAAGGCTTCTAAGTTTATTTATGTTCCTAAAAATAGAGGTGGATCTTCTAGTGGGGAAAATGAAGATCTTAAGATGATGAGTGTTCACCTTTGTTTTGTCAATATCATGAAGGAACCTTTTGTTATGAATGAATTTCTTGATTTCTTACCAAGGAGTGTGATTATAGATAAGATTAAAGAACCTCCTATAAGGCCCAAAGGTGTAATTGAGGAATCGCATACCAAAGATGAGAATACATAGATCTATGTTTTATGCCTAGCTAGGGGCGTTAAACAATAGTGCTTGTTGGGAGGCAACCCAATTTTATTTTTGTTCTTGCTTTTTTGTTTCTGTTTTTGAATAAATTTATCATCTAGCCTCTGGTTAGATGTGTTTTGGTGTTTTAATTAGTGTTTGAGCCAAGTAAAACCTTTGGGATGGCTTATGGTGATAGTTGATTTGATCTTGCTGAAAAACAGAAACTTTTGTGTCTAGTAAAATAATTTTGAAAATTCACAGAAGCGTGAAAAAATTCTGAATTTTTTACACAAGATTGATATACAAATTTCCTCTGACTTCCTAATTTTTCCGAATTTTTGGAGTTACAGAAGTACACGAAGTTCTCTGATTACTACAGACTATTCTGTTTTTGACAGATTCTGTTTTCTATGTGTTGTTTGCTTATTTTGATGAATCTATGGGTAGTATCGGGGGGTATGAACCATGGAAAATTTGGAAAAAGTAGATATTACACCAATATAGATAAATAATGAGTTCACAATAGTACCAAAAAGTTGTGATTTATTTTCTTATACTAACGGATCTCATGAGTTTTCTTGTTGAATTTTGTGTTGTGAAGTTTTCAAGTTTTGGGTAAAGATTTGATGGACTATGGAATAAGGAGTGTCAAGAGCCTAAGCTTGGGGATGCCCAAGGCACCCCAAGGTAATATTCAAGGATAAGAAAGCATCTAAGCTTGGGGATGCCCCGGATAGCATCCCCTCTTTCGTCTTCGTCTATCGGTAAATTTACTTGAGGCTATATTTTTATTCACCACATGATATGTGTTTTGCTTGGAGCATCTTGTATGATATGAGTCTTTGCTTTCTAGTTTGTCACAATCATCCTTGCAGTACACACATTTTGAGAGGGACACGCATGAATCGTGAATTTATTAGAATACTCTATGTGCTTCACTTATATCTTTTGAGCTAGGCAATTTGCTCTAGTGCTTCACTTATATCTTTTTAGAGCACAGCGGTGGCTTTATTTTATAGAAATTTTTGAACTCTCATGCTTCACTTATATTATTTTGAGAGTCTTTCTAAACAGCATGATAATTTGCTTTGGTTATGAATTTAGTCCTAATATGATGGGCATCCAAGAGGGATATAATAAAAACTTTCATATAAAGAGCGTTGAATACTATGAGAAGTTTGATTCCTTATGATTGTTTTGAGATATAAAGATGGTGATATTAGAGTCATGCTAGTGAGTAATTGTGGATTGGTAGAAATACTTGTGTTAAAGTTTGTGATTCCCATAGCATGCATGTATGTTGAACCGTTATGTGATGAAGTCGGAGCATGATTTATTTATTGATTGTCTTCCTTATGAGTGGCGGTCGGGGACGAGCGATGGTCTTTTCCTACCAATCTGTCCCCCTAGGAGCATGCGTGTAGTACTTTGTTTTGATAGCGAATAGATTTTTGCAATAACTATGTGAGTTCTTCATGACTAATGTTGAGTCCATGGATTATACGCACTCTCACCCTTCCACTGTTGCTAGCCTCTCTAGTACCGCGCAACTTTCGCTGGTGCATTAAACCCACCATATACCCTTCCTCAAAACAGCCACCATACCTACCTATTATCACATTTCCATAGCCATTCTGAGATATATTGCCATGCAACTTCCACCGTTCATTTTGTTCTAAGTTTCGAGTTGTAATTCTTAAGTTGTAAGTAAATAAAAGTGTGATGATCATCATTATTAGAGCATTGTCCCATGTGAGGAAATGATGATGAAAGCTATGATTCCCTCACAAGTTGGGATGAGTCTCCGGACTTTATAAAAAATAAAAGAGGCCAAAGAAGCCCACAAAAAAAATGAGAGAAAAGAGAGAAGGGACAATGTTACTATCCTTTTTCCACACTTGTGCTTCAAAGTAGCACCATGATCTTCATTATAGAGAGTCTCCTATGTTGTCACTTTCATATACTAGTGGGAATTTTTTGTTATATAACTTGGCTTGTATATTCCAATGATGGGCTTCCTCAAATTTCCCTAGGTCTTCGTGAGCAAGCGAGTTGGATGCACACCCACTTAGTTTCTTTTTGAGCTTTCATAAACTTATAGCTCTAGTGCATCCATTGCATGGCAATCCCTACTCACTCACATTGATATCTATTGATGGGCATATCCATAGCCCGTCGATACGCCTAGTTGATGTGAGACTATCTCCTTCTTTTTGTCTTCTCCACAACCACCATATTATATTCCACCTATAGTGCTATATCCATGGCTCACGCTCATGTATTGCGTGAAAGTTGAAAAAGTTTGAGAACGTCAAAAGTATGAAACAATTGCTTGGCTTGTCATTATGGTTGTGCATGATTTAATACTTTGTGTGATGAAGATGGAGCATAGCCAAACTATATGATTTTGTAGGGATAACGTTCTTTGGCCATGTTATTTTGAGAAGACATGATTGCTTTATTAGTATGCTTGAAGTATTGTTGTTTTTATGTCAATATTAAAATTTTGTTTTGAATCTTATGGATCTGAATATTCATGCCACAATAAAGAAAATTACATGGATAAATATGTTAGGTAGCATTCCACATCAAAAATTCTGTTTTTATCATTTACCTACTCGAGGACGAGTAGGAATTAAGCTTGGGGATGCTTGATACGTCTCCACCGTATCTATAATTTTTTATTGTTCCATGCTATTATATTATCTGTTTTGGACGTTTTATCTGCATTAATATGCTATTTTATATTATTTTTGGGACTAACTTATTAACCCAGAGCCCAGTGCCAGTTTCTGGTTTTTTCCTTGTTTTTGAGTTTTACAGAAAAGGAATACCAAACGGAGTCCAAACGGAATAAAACTTTCGCGATGATTTTTCTTGGACCAGAAGACACCCAGAAGACTTGGAGATGAAGTCACAGGAGTCCCGAGGAGGCCACAAGCCATAGGGCGCGCCCTAGGGGGGGCGCACCCTGAGGGCTTGTGGGCCCCTCGGAGCTCCCCTAACCCTAATTCTTCCACTATAAATCCCCAAATATTCCCAAACGACCAGAAGCGTCCACCAAAATACTTTTCCGTCGCTGTAACCTTCTGTTCCCGTGAGATCCCATCTTGGGGCCTTTTCCGACATCCTGCCGGAGGGGGATTCGATCACGAAGGACTTCTACATCAACTCTATTGCCCTTCCGATGAAGCGTGAGTAGTTTACCATAGACCTACGGGTCCATAGCAAGTAGCTAGATGGCTTCTTCACTCTCTTTGATTCTCAATACCATGTTCTCCTCTATGTTCTTGGAGATTGATAACCCACAAGTATAGGGGATCAGTTGTAGCCTTTCTCGATAAATAAGAGTGTCGAACCCAACGAGGAGCTAAAGGTAGAATTTATATTACCTTCAAGTTCTATCGACCACCGATACAACTCTATGCATGCTTAACGTTCGCTTTACCTAGAACAAGTACGAAACTAGAAGTACTTTGTAGGTGTTATAGGATAGGTTTGCAAGATAATAAAGAGCACGCAAATAAAAACTAGGGGCTGTTTAGATAAATAAAAAAATGAAGTTAGTTTAACGAGTGTGGAAAAGTGGTGGAAGGATTTGCGAAATTGTCCCAAAGCAATTGGCTACGTTACTATACCGATAGCAAGTTTTATGTGGGAGACGCCACTTCCAGCATGTCATCCCTTACTTGGAATTCTATGCACTTATGATTGGAACTATTAGCAAGCATCCGCAACTACTAATGTTCATTAAGGTAAAACCCAACCATAGCATTAAGATATATTGGACCCTTCAATCCCGTATGCATCAATTTCTATGCTATCTTGAAGCTGCTATCACCCTTGCCCTCCAATACATAGTCATAAAAACATACAACTAACCCTACAGTGTGATCCACACGCGCGCTCATATGATGGGCACCATAGGACAGCAACATAACCACAAGCAAATTAAACCAATCATAGCAATTCATCAATCACCGATAGGACAACAAAAATCTACTCAAACAGCATAGGATGGCAACACATCATTGGATAATAATATGAAGCATAAAGCACCATGTTCAAGTAGAGGGTATAGCGGGTTGCGGGAGAGTGGAATGCTATAGAAAGATGTGGGAAGGTGATGGAGGTGTTGGTGAAGATGACGGAGTTGTTGGAGTAGATCGTCGTCACACGATGATTACCCGGCGACGTTCCGGCACCACCGGGAGAGAGAGGGAGAGAGCCCCCCTCCTTCTTCGGTATAGTGTAGTTGGGAGAATTCAAAAAGATAATAGGACTATCATGCGTGGGTGCAATAGCAACAACTTCATTCTTAACATAAGGAACTATAGCAAGTTCATCTCCATAAGCATAATTCATATTTGCATCATGGCCACAAGCATAGCAAGAATCAATTTCATCAAAAAGGGATATTTCAAATGAATCCAAGGGATCATAGCATTCATCCTTCGGTAAGCACGAAGGGAAATTAAACAATGTATGTCTTGAAGAGTTACTCTCATTAGAAGGTGGGCATGGGTAGCTAATCTGCTCTTCCTCCTTTTGTTCTTCGCTCTCCTCGTCATCTTTTTCATCTAATGAGCTCACAATGTCATCATTTTCTTCTTCCATAGTTTCCTGCAAAATATTAGTCTCTTCTTGGACAGCGGAGACTTTCTCAATAAACTCATCAATATCGGCATTATATTCATAATTCTCATAGCAATATTTAAGTATAGCATAATTTTCAGGTCTGTAAACAGCATCATCATAATTTTCACAATTTTCAAACAAAGATTCAATTTCATAAGCACCCTTAAAAGCAACGAATTCTTCTATTTGTTCCACGTCATAGTAATCATATATACCATTAGCATAAGAAGCCAAGGTTTCATTATCATTAAATTTACAGGAAAAGGGAAGGTGTGGAGCCTTCATCCTAGAGCAACAAGTATAATCATATCTCAAGCATAAATTCCAAGCATACCAATGCAACATATGAATTTGATCCCATAACAGTTTTCCTTTTTGAGTCAAGTGATAATCCCTAAAGTATTCATGTTGATCAAACATGTCTCCCATTATCAAGTTGAATGGGGTTTTCTCAGGATTATCAAAGTAGTGCATAATATTTTCCACATATCGAGCATCGAGGGTTTTAGGAGGTTCCCCATCTCCATGAGTAGCAAGTACACCTAATTTTTTAGTATTTCATGTTCCATATCCATAACTAAAAATAGAGAACAACTTAGAACAGAAAATAAAATCTACTTAGTGATAAAGAAAACAAACACACATGAGAATATTCACCCCACGCTATTGCTCCCCTGCAACGGCGCCAGAAAAACTTCTTGATAACCCACAAGTATAGGGGATCAGTTGTAGCCTTTCTCGATAAATAAGAGTGTCGAACCCAACGAGAAGCTAAAGGTAGAATTTATATTCCCTTCAAGTTCTATCGACCACCGATACAACTCTACGCACGCTTAACGTTCGCTTTACCTAGAACAAGTACGAAACTAGAAGTACTTTGTAGGTGTTGTATGATAGGTTTGCAAGATAATAAAGAGCACGTAAATAAAAACTAGGGGCTATTTAGATAAATAAAAAATTAAGTTAGTTTAACGAGTGTGGAAAAGTGGTGGAAGGATTTGCGAAATTGTCCGAAAGCAATTGACTACATTACTAGACCGATAGCAAGTTTTATGTGGGAGAGGCCACTGCTAGCATGTCATCCCTTACTTGGAATTCTATGCACTTATGATTGGAACTATTAGCAAGCATTCGCAACTACGAACGTTCATTAAGGTAAAACCCAACCATAGCATTAAGATATATTGGTCCCCCTTCAATCCCGTATGCATCAATTTCTATGCTAGGCTGAAGCTGCTATCACCCTTGCCCTCCAATACATAGTCCTATCAACATACAACTAACCCTATGGTGTGATCCACACGCGCGCTCATATGATGGGCACCAAAGGACAGCAACATAAACCACAAGTAAATTAAACCAATCATAGCAATTCATCAATCACCGATAGGACAACAAAAATCTACTCAAACATCATAGGATGGCAACACATCATTGGATAATAATATGAAGCATAAAGCACCATGTTCAAGTAGAGGGTACAGCGGGTTGCGGGAGAGTGGACTGCTATAGAAAGATGTGGGAAGGTGATGGAGGTGTTGGTGAAGATGACGGAGTTGTTGGAGTAGATCGCCGTCACACGATGATTGCCCTGGCGGTGTTCCGGCGCCACCGGGAGAGAGGGGGAGAGAGCCCCCCTCTTTCTTCTTCTTTCTTGACCTCCCCCCTAGATGGGAGGAGGGTTTCCCCTCTGGTCCTTGGCCTCCATGGCGGCGGAGGGGCGGCAGCCCCTCCGAGATTGGATCTCTCTCTCTCTGTGTTTCCTTCTGTTTCTGCGTTCCAGATTCTGGCCTTTCACCGTTTCTTAAATTCCCGGAGATCCGTAACTCCGATTGGGCTGAAATTTTGACACGATTTTTATCCCGATATTAGCTTTCTTGCGGCGAAAGAAGGGCACCAACTGCCTTACGGGGTGGCCACAAGCCCCCTGGCCGCGTCCTTAGTAGGGGGGCACGCCTCAAGTGCTTGTGGGCCCCTCAGGCATCGTCTCGCGTTGATTCCAATTCCCAGAAATCACATATATTCCAAAAAAAATCGCCGTAAGTTTTTATCACGTTTGGAATTCATTTGTTATGGATATTATGCGAAACAAAAAACATGCAACAAATAGGAACTGCCACTGGGCACTGGATCAATATGTTAGTCCCAAAAATAATATAAAAAGTTGCCAAAAGTATATGAAAATTGTAGAATATTGGCATTGAACAATCAAAAATTATAGATACGATGGAGACGGATCAGCATCCCCAATCTTAATTCCTGCTCATCCTCGAGTAGGTAAATGATAAAAAAAGATAATTTTTGATGTGGAATGCTACCTAGCATAATCTTGATCATATAATCTAATCATGGCATGAATATTAGGACACGAGTGATTCAAAGCAATAGTCTATCATTTGACATTAAGACAAAAATACTTCAAGCATACTAATAAAGCAATCATGTCTTCTCCAAATAACATGGCCAAAGAAAGTTATCCCTACAAAATCATATAGTATGGCTATGCTCCATCTTTACCACACAAAGTATTTCATCATGCACAACCCCGATGACAAGCCAAGCAATTGTTTCATACTTTTAATGTTCTCAAGCCTTTTCAACTTTCATGCAATACATGAGCGTGAGTCATGGATATAGCACTATAGGTGGAATAGAAGGTGGTTGTGGGGAGAAGACAAAAAAGGAGAAAGTCTTACATCAACTAGGCAAATTAATGGGCTATGGAGATGCCCATCAATCGATATCGATGCAAGTGAGTAGGGATTTTCCATGCAATGGATGCACTAGAGCTATAAGTGTATGAAAGTTCAAACTGAAAACTAAGTGGGTGTGCATCCAACTTGCTTGCTCATGAAGACCTTGGGCATTTGAGGAAGCCCATCATCGGAATATACAAGCCAAGTTCTATAATGAAAATTCCCACTAGTATATGAAAGTGATAACTCAAGAGACTCTCTATATGAAGAACATGGTGCTACTCTGAAGCTCAAGTGTGGTAAAAGAATAGTAACATTGCCCCTTCTCTCTTTTTCTCTCATTTTTTTTATTTTGGGCTCTTTGGCCTCTTTTTTTTTGCCTCTTTTTTTTTTATTCGTCCGGAGTCTCATCCCGACTTGTGGGGGAATCATAGTCTCCATCATCCTTTCCTCACTAGGGCAATGTTCTAATAATAATGATCATCACACTTCTATTTACTTACAACTCAATATTATAACTCGATATCTAGAACAATATGACTCTATATGAATGCCTCTGGCAGTGTACCAGGTTGTGGAATGATCTAGCATTGCAAAGATATCAAAAAATGGACAAGCCATGAAAATATCATGCTAGCTATCTTACGATCATGCAAAGCAATATGACAATGAATGCTCAAGTCATGTATATGATGATGATGGAAGTTGCATGGCAATATATCTCGGAATGGCTATAGAAATGCCATGATAGGTAGGTATGGTGGCTGATTTGAGGAAGGTATATGGTGGGTTTATTGCACCGGCGAAAGTTGCGCGGTATTAGAGAGGCTAGCAATGGTGGAAGGGTGAGAGTGCGTATAATCCATGGACTCAACATTAGTCATAAAGAACTCACATACTTATTGCAAAAATTTATTAGCTATCAAAACAAAGTACTACACGCATGCTCCTAGGGGGATAGATTGGTAGGAAAATACCATCGCTCGTCCCCGACCGCCACTCATAAGGAAGACAATCAAAAAATAAATCATGCTCTGACTTCATCACTTAACGGTTCACCATACGTGCATGCTTCGGGAATCACAAACCTTAACACAAGTATTTCTACCAGTCCAAAATTACTCACTAGCATGACTCTAATATCACCATCTTTATATCGCAAAACTATTGCAAGGAATCAAACATATCATATTCAGTGATCTACAAGTTTTATGTAGGATTTAATGATTAACCATGTGAATGACCAATTCATGTCAACTCTCTAAATAGATATAAGTGAAGCAAGAGAGTTTAATTCTTTCTACAAAAAATATGCCCACGCTCTAATGAATATAAGTGAAGCAAAAGAGCATTCTACAAATGGCGGTCTTCTATGTGTAGAGAAACAAGCAATCCAAACTTCAAATGATATAAGTGAAGCACATGAAGCGTTCTATAAAGCCATACTCAAAATATATAAGTGAAGTGCAAAGAGCATTCTATAAATCAACCAAGGACTATCTCATACCAGCATGGTGAATTATTAAAAGAAAAATAAAAAGCACACAACGCTCCAAGATTTACGCATATCATGTGACGAATAAAAATATAGCTCCAAGTAAAATTACCGATGGTCGTTAGAAGAAAGAGGGGATGCCTTCCGGGGCATCCCCAAGCTTAGTTGCTTGGGTGTCCTTGAATATTACCTTGGGGTGCCTCGGGCATCCCCAAGCTTAGTCTCTTGCCACTCCTTATTCCTTCATCCATCATGATTTCACCCAAAACTTGAAAACCTAAATCACACAAAACTTAAAAAAACCCTCATGAGATCTGTTAGTATAATAAAGCAAATCACCACTTTAAGTATTGTTGGAAACCATTCATATTTTATTTTTGCATTATCCATACTGTATTCTAACTTCTACATGTCTTATAGCAATGATACAATCCATAGTTCCATCAAAACAAGCAAAACAATGCATCAAAAACAGAATCTGTCAAAAACAGAATAGTCTGTAACAATCTGAATATTCATTATAATTTTTTAACTCCAAAAATTCTGAAAAATTAGGAAAACATATATAATTTTCATATAAGTACTGTGTAAAAATTTCAGAATTTTTGCACATTTCAGTAAAAAATGTAAATTCACGCACTATGGCAAAAGTTTCTGTTTTTGCACTGCACACACCAAACAAGCAATCTAATCATCCTAAAGGCAAATCTTGGCACATTATTTTTATAATACAATGGATTTATACAAGGGGATAATTATTTTTGTTGAAAAGTTTCTGTAATCAAGGTTCACAAAGTTTCCATGGGCATGAACAAAGTTCAAGGCTAGCTCCCACTTTAACAATGCTCGTCTTTCTCACTTTCGCTTTTCTTTTTGAAAAGTTTTTAGGTTCCCCTCTATATATTTTTTAAAACTTTATAAAAGCACTCAATAAACAAAATGACTCTCTAAAACTTCCGGGTTGTCTCCCTGGCAGCGCTTTCTTTAAAGCCATTAAGCTAGGCATAAAGTGCTCAAGTAATGGATCCACCCGGATCCCAAGGTATATCAAAGCCAATTTTAATTAACAATGATTTGTAATTTAGTAGTGAGCACAAAGTAACATATATCATGCAACAACAAAGTCTAACTATCTTCCTATGCATCGGCATGTCATAAAAGAACAATTCATGCACATCAAGTAAAGGCCAATACATAGCATAAGCAGTTTCTTGCAATTTCATCATATTGGAAACATAGAGAGGTGGAGAAGTAGTTTCTCTCTCATAATAATTGAAAGTAGGAGCAGCAAGCACATGCATATTATATCTATCAAAATCATCATGTGTAACGGTAAAATGCAACCCATCAATATAATCCTTAATAAGCGCAAACTTCTCCGGTATAGTGTAGTTGGGAGAATTCAAAAAGATAATAGGACTATCATGCGTGGGTGCAATAGCAACAACTTCATTCTTAACATAAGGAACTATAGCAAGTTCATCTCCATAAGCATAATTAATATTGGCATCATGGCCACAAGCATAGCAAGAATCAATTTCATCAAAAAGGGATATTTCAAACGAATCCAAGGGATCATAGCATTCATCCTTCAGTAAGCACGAAGGGAAATTAAACAATGTATGACTTGAAGAGTTACTCTCATTAGAAGGTGGGCATGGGTAGCTAATCTACTCTTCCTCCTTTTGTTCTTTGCTCCCCTCATCATCTTTTTCATCTAATGAGCTCACAATGTCAACATTTTCTTCTTCCATAGTTTCCTGCAAAATATTAGTCTCTTCTTGGACAGCGGAGACTTTCTCAGTAAACTCATCAATATTGGCATTATATTCATAATTCTCATAGCAATATTTAAGTATAGCATAATTTTCAGGTCCGTAAACAACATCATCATAATTTTCACACTTTTCAAACAAAGATTCAATTTCATAAGCACCCTTAAAAGCAACGAATTCTTCTATTCATTCCACGTCATAGTAATCATATATACCATTAGCATAAGAAGCCAAGGTTTCATTATCATTAAATTTACATGAAAAGGGAAGGTGTGGAGCCTTCATCCTAGAGCAACAAGTATAATCATATCTCAAGCATAAATTCCAAGCATACCAATGCAACATATGAATTTGATCCCATAACAGTTTTCCTTTTTTAGTCAAGTGATAATCCCTAAAGTATTCATGTTGATCCAACGTGTCTCCCATTATCAAGTTGAATGGGGTTTTCTCAGGATTATCAAAGTAGTGCATAATATTTTCCACATAATGAGCATCGAGGGTTTTAGGAGGTTCCCCATCTCCATGAGTAGCAAGTACACCTAATTTTTTGGTATTTCATGTTCCATATCCATAACTAAAGATAGAGAACAACGTAGAACAGAAAATAAAATCTACTTAGTGATATAGAAAACAAGCACACACGAGAATATTCACCCCACGCTATTGCTCCCCGGCAATGGCACCAGAAAAAGGTCTTGATAACCCACAAGTATAGGGGATCAGTTGTAGCCTTTCTCGATAAATAAGAGTGTCGAACCCAACGAGAAGCTAAAGGTAGAATTTATATTCCCTTCAAGTTCTATCGACCACCAATACAACTCTACGCACGCTTAACGTTCGCTTTACCTAGAACAAGTACGAAACTAGAAGTACTTTGTAGGTGTTGTAGGATAGGTTTGCAAGATAATAAAGAGCACGTAAATAAAAACTAGGGGCTATTTAGATAAATAAAAAATTAAGTTAGTTTAACGAGTGTGGAAAAGTGGTGGAAGGATTTGCGAAATTGTCCCAAAGCAATTGACTACGTTACTAGACCGATAGCAAGTTTTATGTGGGAGAGGCCACTGCTAGCATGTCATCCCTTACTTGGAATTCTATGCACTTATGATTGGAACTATTAGCAAGCATTCGCAACTACGAACGTTCATTAAGGTAAAACCCAACCATAGCATTAAGATATATTGGTCCCCCTTCAATCCCGTATGCATCAATTTCTATGCTAGGCTGAAGCTGCTATCACCCTTGCCCTCCAATACATAGTCCTATCAACATACAACTAACCCTATGGTGTGATCCACACGCGCGCTCATATGATGGGCACCAAAGGATAGCAACATAACCACAAGCAAATTAAACCAATCATAGCAATTCATCAATCACCGATAGGACAACAAAAATCTACTCAAACATCATAGGATGGCAACACATCATTGGATAATAATATGAAGCATAAAGCACCATGTTCAAGTAGAGGGTACAGCGGGTTGCAGGAGAGTGGACTGCTATAGAAAGATGTGGGAAGGTGATGGAGGTGTTGGTGAAGATGACGGAGTTGTTGGACTAGATCGCCATCACACGATGATTACCCGGCGACATTCCGGCACCACCGGGAGAGAGGGGGAGAGAGCCCCCCTCCTTCTTATTCTTCCTTGACCTCCCCCCTAAATGGGAGGAGGGTTTCCCCTCTGGTCCTTGGCCTCCATGGCGGCGGAGGGGCGGGAGCCCCTCCGAGATTGGATCTCTCTCTCTGTTTCCTTCCGTTTCTGCGTTCCAGATTCTGGCCTTTCACCATTTCTTAAATTTCCGGAGATCCATAACTCCAACTGAAGGAAATATGCCCTAGAGGCAATAATAAAGTTGTTATTTTATATTTCCTTATATCATGATAAATGTTTATTATTCATGCTAGAATTGTACTAATAGAAAACTTTTGATACATGTGTGAATACATAGACAAAACACCGTGTCCCTAGTAAGCCTCTACTAGACTAGCTCGTTAATCAAAGATGGTTAAGTTTCCTAACCATAGACATGTGTTGTCATTTGATGAATGGGATCACATCATTAGGAGAATGATGTGATGGACATGACCCATCCGTTAGCTTAGCATATTGATCGTTCAGTTTTATTGCTATAGCTTTCTTCATGTCATATACATATTCCTTTGACTATGAGATTATACAACTCCCGGATACCGGAGGAATACCTTGTGTGCTATCAAATGTCATAACGTAACTGGGTGATTATAAAGATGCTCTACAGGTATCTCCGAAGGTGTTTGTTGGGTTGGCATAGATCAAGATTACGATTTGTCACTCCGAGTATCGGAGAGGTATCTCTGGGCCCTCTCGGTAATACACATCATAATAAGCCTTGCAAGCAAAGTGACTAATGAGTTAGTTGCAGGATATGTATTATGGAACGAGTAAAGAGACTTGTCTGTAACGAGATTGAACTAGGTATGAAGATCGAATCTTGGGCAAGTAACATACCGATGACAAAGGCAATAACGTATGTTGTCATTACGGTACGACCGATAATGATCTTCGTAGAATATGTGGGAACCAATATGAGCATCCAAGTTCCGCTGTTGGTTATTGACCTAAGAGGTGTCTCAGTCATGTCTACATAGTTCTTGAACCCATAGGGTCCGCACGCTTAACATTCGATGACGATTTTGTATTATATGAGTTATGTGATTTGGTGACCGAATGTTGTTCGGAGTCCCGGACGAGATCACGGACATGACGAGGAATCTTGAAATGGTCGAGAGGTAAATATTCATATAAAGGACGATGATATTCATAAACCGGAAGTGTTCCGGGGTTACCGGGTACATATCGGGTCACCGGAAGGGGTTCCGGGCACCCCCCGGCAACTATATGGGCCTAATGGGCCAAGAGAGGGACAGACCAGCCCCTAAGGGGCTGGTGCGCCCCCTATAGGCCAAAAAAGGAGGAGAAGGAAAGGAGGGAAGGGAGAAGGAAATGGGAGGATTCGGCCTCCCCCTTTCCTTCCCTCCCCCCTCTCTTTCCTTCCCCCTCCGATACTTATGGAATGGGGGGAGGCCGACTTGGAGGAGGCGCCCAAGTAGGATAACTCCTACTTGGGGTGCCCCTTGCAGCTCCCCTCCCTCTCCCACCTATATATATGTGGGGGGCACCGCTAGAACACACAACATTGATTCCTAGCCGTGTGCGGCGCCCCCCCTCCAAAGTTTACGCCTCCGGTCATATCTTCGTAGTGCTTAGGCGAAGCCCTACGCGGATCACTTCACCATCACCGTCACCATGCCGTCGTGCTGACGGAACTCTCCATCGACACTTTGCTGGATCAAGAGTTCGAGGGACGTCATCGAGCTGAACTTGTGCAGAATTCAGGGGTGCCGTACGTTCGGTGCTTGATTGATCGGAACAAGAAGAAGTTTGACTACATCAATCGCGTTTTCAAACACTTCCGCTTTCGGTCTACGAGGGTACGTAGACACACTCTCCCCCTCTCGTTGCTATGCATCTCCTAGATAGATCTTGCGTGAGCATAGGATTTTTTTTGAAATTGCATGCTACGTTCCCCAACAGATGAAGGAAATATGCCCTAGAGGCAATAATAAAGTTGTCATTTTATATTTCCTTATATCATGATAAATGTTTATTATTCATGCTAGAATTGTATTAACCGGAAACTTGATACATGTGTGGATACATAGACAAAACACCGTGACCCTAGTAAGCCTCTACTAAACTAGCTCGTTAATCAAAGATGGTTAAGTTTCCTAACCATAGACATGTGTTGTCATTTGATGAACGGGATCACATCATTAGGAGAATGATGTGATGGACAAGACCCATCCATTAGCTTAGCATATTGATCGTTCAGTTTTTATTGCTATTCCTTTCTTCATATCATATACATATTCCTTTGACTATGAGATTATGCAACTCCCGGATACCGGAGGAATACCTTGTGTGCTATCAAACGTCACAACATAACTGAGTGATTATAAATATGCTCTACAGGTATCTCCGAAGGTGTTTGTTGGGTTGGCATAGATCGAGATTAGGATTTGTCACTCCGAGTATCGGAGAGGTATCTCTAGGCCCTCTCGGTAATACACATCATAAGAAGCCTTGCAAGCAAAGTGACTAATGAGTTAGTTGCGGGATGATGTATTACGGAATGAGTAAAGAGACTTGCCGGTAACGAGATTGAACTAGGTATGAAGATACCGACGATCGAATCTTGGACAAGTAACATACCGATGACAAAGGGAATAACGTATATTGTCATAACGGTTCGACCGATAAAGATCTTCGTAGAATATGTAGGAGCCAATATGAGCATCCAGGTTCCACTATTGGTTATTGACTGGAGAGGTGTCTCGGTCATGTCTACATAGTTCTCGAACCCGTAGGGTCCGCACGCTTAACGTTCGATGACGATTTTGTATTATATGAGTTATGTGATTTGATGACCGAATGTCTTTCGGAGTCCCGGATGAGATCACAGACATGACGAGGAGTCTCGAAATGGTCGAGAGGTAAAGATTCATATATAGGACGATGATATTCAGACACCGGAAGTGTTTCGATGGGTACCGGGTACATATCGGGTCACCGGAAGGGGTTCCGGGCACCCCCGACAAAAGATATGGGCCTAATGGGCCAAGAGGGGAAACACAGCAGCCAGCAGGGGCTGCTGCGCCCCCCATATGGGCTGCACCTAAGGGGAAGGATGTGACAGCCCCGACTCAATCGTACACTAATCATACACGCAAACGTGTACGATCAAGATCAGGGACTCACGGGAAGATATCACAACACAACTCTAACACAAAAAAACGGAGATCCACGATTATTACAGACCAAGGATCAGGAGGATCCGAATACATAAGTCAGTGAAAGCATCAGAATCTTGGTACAGACTGAAACGTAAAACAGATAGGCCTAAGAAGGCGGGGTAATACAATGACAACGATCGAAAGGCGTAGGCCTCCTGCCCGGGAGCCTCCGATCCTACTCCTGGTCGGCCGGCTCGATCCAGTAGTAAGTGCCATCTAGACCCTCCTGGTAGTAAGCTCCTTCGGTGGCATCTGGCTCCTGGGCTCCATCGTCTGATGTAACATCAAGTGGGGTATGGGGGAAAAAGAGGTAGCAAGCAACCATGAGTACTCATCCGAAGTACTCATCAAGCAAGGATCTACACTACTTATGCAACATTATCAAAGAAAGGCTGTATATGTGGACTAGGCTGCAGAAATGCCAGAATAGAGAGAAGGCCTAGTCCTATCGAAGACTAGCATCTTCACGAAGCCACCATCTTGCAGCAATTAGAAGAGTATAGAAAAGCATTTTATTAAGCAAGCATGTTGAGGCAAAGCCTAGAGATCCTTTCTCGACTCCCTGCGAGAAAGCGATCCTAGAGCTTCAATTAAGTAAACATGTATCCAGTTCAAGTAGTAGATCGGGATACCAAACTGATCGTCCTTTACCGTGGGACCGGCTATCGATAGATGTTTTCTTCCCTGCAGGGGTGCACTACTGTTACTCAACACGCTCGATCACCTCTGGCCGGAAACACTTGCTGGGTAATGCCCGGCCTTGGGAGATCGACATGAAGCAGTGCCCTTCCTAGGCTCAGCAGAGAGGTCAGCACGCCGAACTAACCTATGCACCCCGAGGTCTTGGGCCATCGCCCTGCGCACCCTGCGCTTTGCGAGACTGGCTGGGGTGCAGGCGCGACACTGAACTCATCAGTGAAGTATCCAGCCCATTCCCAACAATCAGCCCGCACGGTGAACTGTGACGTCTGAAGAGCTTTCGGGAGGAACGTACAACGCAGAGGGCCCCATAAACCATTATCCCGCGTGGTGGTAGTGCGTATAGGGCACGTCGACCCACTCAGATCAAATACCCAAATCCGATAGGCTCATTTAGTAACACGCGGAGACAATCAGAGTTTCTGAAGCTCCGCCACAATATCACTCTCGGGCGCCCTTCCGGGCAAGCCCGATATCATAGATCTCCCTGCGGGTACCCCTCAGGGTTGACCCGCCTGTGACAAAGGGTCAAAGTAACCGTGTGGTCATAACATCAAGGGGGAAACCCCAAGGAATCACCCTTGGTGGATTCCACTCGATGAAATCATCAAGGTGAACATATGAGGCATCACCCTCGAGGTTCACACTGAGGGGTTACACGACAGAGTCGTATCGGAAGTGGTGAAGGAGGAATCACCTTCGTTGACCATGACCGAACAACTACACTATAGACTATTCATCAGGAGTGCATTTCGAGGTATCACCCTCGGCACTCAATAGTAACTATGCAGAGTCGTACAACTAAGGGGTGATGAAGTGAGGTGTCGGTCTCTGGTCGTCGATCATGTTGATCGAGTTGTCGATGATGAAGCAGAGGCAACAGGGGTAAGTTGGGGGGTCACTGATGGATCACTGCCAACCTATACTAAGCAGTTTAAAATAGGCAGGTAAGGTAGCAATAAATAGGTTACAAAAGCAGGGTATGCATCAGAATAGGAGCAATCATTAACAGTAGCAAAATCTAATGCAAGCAGGAGAAATTGGAATGGGCGATATTGGGATGCTCAGGGGGGCTTGCCTGGTTGCTCTGGCAAGAAGGAGGGGTCGTCGGAAGGCTGCTCGTCCGGAGCGTAGTCGTACTCAGCTGCAACGGTGTCGGTCTCGGTGTCTATCGAGAGAGAAGGAGGGGGAAGAAATAATAAATTCATGGCAAAAATGCAAACAATATGCATGACATGCCTAAATGATATGCAGAGGTGTTCTACTGCCTAACTAAATGATTTAGTTAATTTAGGAATTTATTTGGATTTATTTTATTAAAGTTAAGCACTATTCATTTAACGAAATCAGTCAAAAAGTTCCATGTTCAAGTAGTTAGAGGCATCTGACAGGAATACGAAGGGCGTATTCAGATTCGTATCATCGTTCTGAGCAACTTTCATGTACAAAGTATGTTCATCCGAGTTACGGATTATTTTCTTTGATTTTCTAAAGTTTTAATCATTTTCTGAATTTTATTTAATCATTTAATCCAACATTATCCAGAACAGTGTGAGATGACGCAAGCATGACATCAGAGTGATATCAGCAGGTCAACTGGTCGGTTGACCAGGGTCAAACCTGACAGGTGGGTCCAGTGGGACCCACATGTCATGGACTGAGCTTATTAAGCAGAGTTAGATTAAACTAACTGAGCTAATTAGCAGGTGGGGCCTACTGTCAATTGGTGTTTAGTGTTATAATTAACTAATTAATTAATTAGCGGGTTATCTACTTAATTAAATTCGTTTAATGGGGTGGGGCCCGCATGTCATAGACACAGGGCCGCCCAGTCAGCGTTGACCCAAGTTAACAGGTCAAAGGGGGCCCACGGGGGCCCGCAGTCAGTGGCACAAAGGTGGGGCCCATCGGTGCCAGGTCAGCACGGTGGCCGGAGCGACGCCAGTGACCTCTCCAGCGGCGGAGCGGCACGGGAGGCGGTCGGGATTCGTCCACAGGACGCCATTTCGAGCGCGACCCGGCTCTTTCGAACGGCAAGACCGTGACGAGGCATTTGGTGGCGGTGGCCGGAGTCGAGCACTACGGCGACGGCGGTGGGCGGCGTGTTCGGCCGGAGTTCGGGAACGGCGATATGGCGCGAGATCGAGCGATCTAAAGAGCGAGGCAGGGTCTACGCGATGCGGCAAGTGCAATGGTGGCACGCACAGAGCCCTATGGTCGTTGTGGCCACGTCGGCGATGAGGCCAGGCGGCGGAGAGCTCGGGCTACGCCGGAGCAGGAGCTACAGAGGGGGCAAGGGAGGGCGCATTCTGCGCAGGAGCTCACCGCGGGAGCGTGGGGTCTAGGCAGAGGGCTCCGGGAGGACCGGTGGTGCACATCAAAGGCGAGGTTGTGCGGTGGTCGAGGGCGGAGGAGAGGAAGAATGCGGCGTCGCGAGGGGCTCCCGGTCTCGATCCGGCTGCGTAGTCGAAGTAGAAGTCCACGGCGGTGCTCCAGGACTTGTCGGAGCGGCGGACAGGCGACGGTGGCTGTGGCTATGGCGAATGGCGGCGAGGGTGGTGCTCGGGCATCTCTTCGAATCGAAGCAGAGAGAGGACGAGGGGGAATGGGGGCGCTAGGGTTGCGGGGGACGGGCGAGGGGCGCTCGGGCTAGGCCATATAGGCGTCGGGGACCGTGGGATGGGCGACGTGCGGCGATCGTTGGTGTGTCGGCACGGGCGGGCGACAGCGCGCAGGAGGTGGGAGATGAGCGCCAGATGGGCTGGGCCCAATCCTGTAGCAGCAGGCTTAAGTGCACAGTAGAGCTGTAGGCCTTTTTCTATTTTCCTTTTTCTGTTTTCTTTTCTACTCTGTTTTGCAAATTGTTTGAGCACAAAATGATTTTTATAAAATGTGTGACCTAGCTCATAATTTGCAGTGCAATATATCCTAACACCAAAAACTAGTTTGGATAGAATACTATTTCATTTTTATTTTGGATTAATTAAAAGGTTATTAAATGTTGTTTTCAGCCACTGTTTGAGGTTGTTACAGTCACTTAACTAATCTCATTATTGTTAGTTACAATTTTATCATAGCCTCTGAATTATTTTCTATTTAATGAACATTTTAGTTTCTCACTTGAACAAATTTTATTTTCCACTTTAAATTTAAATTGAAGTTTGAATTAGGAATTTGAAATGAGATATGATGCAAATGATGATTAGGCACTGTTAACTTGCTGGCATGGCATTAACTAGGGGTGATCACTGTGGTTAAGTACAGGGGAAGTTACAAAGGAGAGAGGGGAAGAGAGAAGGAAGGGGAGGGATTCGGCCTCCCCCTTCCTTCCCTCCTCCCTCCTCCTTCCTTTCCCCTCCGGTGAATAAGGAAGGGGGGAGGCCGAATTGGGGAGGCGCCCAAGTAGGATTCCTCCTACTTGGGGCGCCCCCTGCTGCTCCCCTCCCTCTCCCACTTATATATACATGGGGAGGGGGCGCCTAGAACATACAACAACATCTGTTAGCCGTGTGCGACGCCCCCCTCCACAGATTACACCCTCGGTCATATTCTCGCAGTGCTTAGGCGAAGCCCTGTGCGGATCACTTCACCATCACCGTCACCATGCCGTCATGCTGACAGAAATCATCTACTCCCTTGACACTTTGCTGGATCAAGAGTTCGAGGGACGTCATCGAGCTCAACGTGTGCAGAACTCGGAGGTGCCGTACGTTCGGTGCTTGATCGGTCGGAACGAGAAGAAGTTCGACTACATCAACCACGTTGTCAAATGCTTCCACTTTTGGTCTATGAGGGTACGCAGACACACTCTCCCCCTCTCGTTGCTATGCATCTCCTAGATAGATCTTGCGTGAGCATATATTTTTTTTTGAAATTGCATGCTACATTTCCCAACAGTGGCATCCGAGCCAGGTCTATGCATAGATGATATGCACGAGTAGAACACAAAGAGTTGTGGGCGGTTGATACGTCTCCAACGTATCTATAATTTATGAAGTATTCATGCCATGTTTGCAACAATTCTATATGATTTTGGTATGATTTGATTAAAACTAACCCGGACTGACGTTGTTTTCAACAGAACTACCATGGTGTCGTTTTTTGTGCAGAAATAAAAGTTCTAGGAATGAGCTGAAAATTTACGGAGAATATTTCTGGAAAATATAAAAAATACTGGAATGAAAAGATATCGGAGAGGAGTCCCGAGGCCACCACAAGGGTGGAGGGCGCGCCCCCCATCCTTGTCGTCGCCTCGTGGGCCCCCTTGACTTGTCCCCGACACCAACACCTCTTATAAATCCCAGAAACCCCAGAATAAAACCTAGATCGGGAGTTCCGCCGACGCAAGCCTCTGTAGCCACCAAAAACCAATCGGGACCCTGTTCCGGCACCCTGCCGGAGGGCAAAATCATCACCGGTGGCCATCTTCATCATCCCGGCGCTCTCCGTGACGAGGAGGGAGTAGTTCACCCTCGGGGCTGAGGGTATGTACCAGTAGCTATGCGTTTGATCTCTCTCTCTCGTGTTCTTGATTTGGCACGATCTTGATGTACCGCGAGCTTTGCTATTATAGTTGGATCTTATGATGTTTCTCCCCTATACCCTCTTGTAATGGATTGAGTTTTCCCTTTGAAGTTATCTTATCGGATTGATTCTTTAAGAATTTGAGAACACTTGATGTATGTCTTGCATGTGCTTATCTGTGGTGACAATGGGATATTCACGTGATCTACTTGATGTATGTTTTGGTGATCACCTTGCGGGTTCTTTGACCTTGTGAACTTATGCATAGGGGTTGGCACACGTTTTCGTCTTGACTCTCCGGTAGAAACTTTGGGGCACTCTTTGAAGTTCTTTGTGTTGGTTTGAATAGATGAATCTGAGATTGTGTGATGCATATTGTATAATCAAACCTGCGGATACTTGTGGTGACATTGGAGTATCAAGGTGACATTAGGGTTTTGGTTGATGTGTGTCTTAAGGTGTTATTTTAGTACGAATTCTAGGGCTGTTTGTGACACTTATAGGAATAGCCCAATAGATCGATCAGAAAGAATAACTTTGAGGTGGTTTCGTACCATACAATAATCTCTTCGTTTATTCCCCTCTATTAGTGACTTTGGAGTGACTCTTTGTTGCACGTTGAGGGATTGTTATATGATCTAATTATGTTATCATTTTTGAGAGAACTTGCACTAGTGAAAGTGTGAACCCTAGGCCTTGTTTTTAAGCATTGCAATACCGTTTTCGCTCACTTTTGTTACTAGTTACCTTGCTGTTTTTATATTTTCAGATTACAAAAACCTATATCTACCATCCATATTGCACTTGTTTCACCATCTCTTCGCCGAACTAGGTGTGTTAGGGACACAAGAGACTCTTTGTTATTTGGTTGCAGGGTTGTTTGAGAGACACCATCTTCATCCTACGCCTCCCACGGATTGATAAACCTTAGGTCATCCACTTGAGGGAAATTTGCTACTGTCCTACAAAACTCTGCGCTTGGAGGCCCAACACGAGTCTACAAGAAGAAGGTTGCGTAGTAGACATCAAGCTCTTTTCTGACACAGTTGCCGGGGAGGTGAGTGCTTGAAGGTATATCTTTAGATCTTGCAACTGAATCTTTTAGTTTCTTGTCTTATCACTAGTCTAGTTTATAAAAGAAAACTATAAAAAAATGGAAAGGAAAATTGTGCTCAAGTGTTAGAACAATAAGTCTATAAAATGTTTGGCACTAAATATTTGAATGATGAGCATGATTGCAATGTTGTTAGTATGAATTCTTTGAATATCCATGATGCTAATGATATGCAAGGCCATAAGCTTGGGGATGCTATGTGTTTGATGAAGATGATATTTTTTGTCCCCCAAGTTTTGATGAGCAAATTTATGTAGGAGATATGCCCTAGAGGAAATAATAAATGTTATTAATTATCTCCCTGTTCATAATTAAGTTTATATTCCATGCTATAACTGCTATGGTTCCCGAGCCCGTATATCCATAAAGGCTCTGGGGAAAACCCATGTGCACGTGTGGTATAATAAACGGTAAAATGTATTCCTAGTCGTGCCTCTAAGACTAGCTCAAGTGTTGCATGATGATTATGTTTTTCCAATCATGGGCATGTCTATGCCAGCAACTTTGAGGGCACAATGTCAGGAAGGACATTTGTGTTGAATCGACCCGAATTGATGTTATGCTATGAGATACATTCGTCATGAGTTAATGGTTAATAACACAGAGATGGTTAATGTTTGCATGATTCCTCAGACTATGAGAGTATCGAGTTTCTTCATGCTTGATTCATGAACTTTGGGGTTTGTTAAACGTCATCCGTAAATGGATGGCTATTACGGCGGCTTACGGGTTCATGGGAAAGTATGTCAAGTAACTTGATAGCTCAAGATTGGGATTTGCTCCTCCGACGATGGAGAGATATCTCTGGGCCCTCTCGGTGTTACGGTATCCATCATCGTCTGGCCAGACACTTTGTGATTTGATCACGGGGATGCCGGAACACGGTAACGAGAAAAGAGAACAATACCGATAACGGGGTAACTGGCATAGTGGACAGGTTGTTGATCCACGGGGATGCTAACATGTCTAACCTCGGGTATTTGTAACATATCGTGAAGCAACAGGAATAGCACACGGCAACTGGAGGTTCACTCGAATATTCATTCGTGTGGGTATAGGGGTCAATATGGGTGTCCACGGCTCCGATGTTGATCATTGATCGGAAGGGGTTCCAGGTCATGTCTATACTTCACCGAACCTATAGGGTCACACGCTTAAGGGTCATCTATCTGCTGAATACTAGACAGGGAGTCTGAGAGAAAATCACCGAAAAAGTTTCGGACACCGAAAAGTTTCGGACAGCGGAAAAGTTCCGCAGAGAGAGGTCACCGGATGAGTTCCGGTGAAACTGAAAAGTTGTTTCAGGGGATACCATTAAGTCAAAATGGTTTCGGCACATGCCTGATAATTCTTGGAGGATGCCAGAATCATTCTGGAAACTTCTAGGAATTTTCTGGAAGAAAAACCGGAAATGTTCCGGGGCTGCCGGAACCGCTTCAGATGCTTTTCGCAGATGAAATCACTAAACTGGAATTGTTCCAGAACGCGTTGAAAATTATTTTAGTGGGTACTGGAAATGTTCTAAGCCCACATAAATATTTTCAGTTTGAACGGACGCTGAAAAATGTCGTCGTGAATAGTGAAAGTGCTTTTTGGGTGGCTTCTTGGAGAAGCCACCTTGAGGGTCCTTTGGTATTTTTCCCCTTGGCTTCTTGGAGAAGCCACCCTTGGGCTTGGCCTATAAATAGGGGTGGAGGGGGCTGCCTAAAGACTCACTCCTTCTCACATACAAGTGCCATGCAATGATCTGGCTTCTCTCTCCCTCCCACGAAAAGAGTTTCGTAGAGCCGAAAGGCTGTCTGGGTTCCGGTGGAACTAGTTCTGGACGGCGAAGCCCTGCCGGATAGTTGACACCGTATGTGTGCAACTCTGTAGAGAGGTCGTAGTTTCGATCTTAGTGCCCGAGGGGCTGTTCGTGAGTGCCTCCCGAAGGGCTGTCCAAGTGACGGTCCGAGTTCTGTGAGTCCTCCCGAAGGGCTGTCCGAGTGACCGTTCGAGTTTCGAAGGTCCTCCCGAAGGGCTGTCCGCGACACCGTCCGGGGGACTGTTCGACTGCCTCCCGGAGGGCTGTCCGAAGGGAAGACGAGGGTATACATCCTCGCGGTTGGGAGGTTGTAAATCCTAGCTGCGGGGATCTGCACCACCGATCGTCATCGACTCTACTTTCGCTGCGCTACGAGTCGGTAACGAAAATGATCAAACCTTGTATGCAGTCTCCATAGTGGTCCTAGGCTGGTGCGTAGGTCGGAATTTTTTTGTTTTCTGCTGCGTTACCCTACAGTGGCATCATGAGCCGTGCTATGCGTAGATGCAGGTTGCGATCTAGAATACATAGAGATGTATGGGTGTTGCACAATATAATTAGGTAGTAGATGAGTTCTATTACTGAAAATTATTTGTGCGGGTAGCAGATGAAATCTGTTACCCGATGTTCTTGTTGCTTCCCTAGAATTTGCATATTTCTGATCTTGATAACAGTATGGTGGAGTTTCAAAGTTCTGGCAATCCGCGATCCTGATTGATCAACGAAGTGCTAACAGTTCATTGAATTCCACCGTAGTTAAAAGGAAAGATGAAATTTCGCAGACAAAAGGGCAATGCAGATATGATCTGCACGGGGGTCATGCGTATGACGAAGTTTAGTATGGGGCTCGAGATTTTATTATCTCGGTTTTCATACACCCTGGAAAGTTAATCTAGCGACTTGAATTATCATACTTGATGATGAACGTTGGTAGTTTCGGTTTGTTTCGAAACCTTAGAAGCCACGTAAAAACAAGTTTTTGCATGAACCGATTAGAGGCGTCTAACTTGGCTTTGCAGGAGGGTTTGCATGTGCATATGATGTGGTATAGGAGTGCTCATATTTAATTTGATTATGTATGAGATGACTATATGATGTAAATTGATTAACATGACCTGTGTGTCATGATTCGGCATGATGGCTGGAGCCATATGATTGCACTTTAAATGACCTGCGTGTCAAACTTGTTGTAATGCATTATTTTATTAGCTATAGAGATAGCAATATTATCTGGTGCATCGACAAGGTGGTGGCAATCTTCGTGAAGGTGAACACCGACGCGAATGCCGAAGACGAAGAAATACAAGACTTCTCCGTCAGAAAGGGCTATACCATATCATGCTATTATGAATTACCTGAGATGTTTATCCCTTATGATGCACCC
The DNA here is from genome assembly GCA_011799875.1 of Thinopyrum elongatum. NCBI lineage: Eukaryota > Viridiplantae > Streptophyta > Magnoliopsida > Poales > Poaceae > Thinopyrum > Thinopyrum elongatum. The sequence continues at coordinate 66,415,391 of CM022302.1, read as the reverse complement.
TTTTTGATTGCGCGGTAGTCGCTTTTATTAGGGTGATCTCTCACAAAAATATCAAGTAGTTAGTGTTCTCCCAAGTGTAGCACCGTCACAGCACCTAACTTTTCGGGGCATCACATGGACACATGGGTGCGAACGATTAGGGAAGTGTGAGGCGGGTGAGTTGAGACCTCGCAGCAAGATCACTTGGTTGTCTTGACGTTCTGGAGGAGCGTCCTGAGCTCGGAACACGCCCATCGAAAGATGAACAAGAGTCACATAGAGATGTGATTGGCAAGTTGGCCTACCGATTGCAATTTTCGTCACTTGAGATGGACACATCCTTGGCGTTAAATTGTAATATGGATCTTGAATCGCTCACAATCAATTATGAGAGATATTGATTTGAGTGGGAGCGCACTGTTGAATTAACTTGTTTAATTCTCAGTGCAATTAATTATGAACACTGTCTAAGTGTGGTTTGCTAACAGTTGTAGAATAATGGCTCGCGTTTCCACCTTCCCTATTAAAATTGAATAGCTGTTAAATATCTGGTTAAAACTTTACGGTTGGTAACGTAATGTGAGGATTGTCCTCAAGAGTGCCAAGAAGGACTTTGTCCTATCGCATACTTTCGGTATTCTCTCGCTTATGCTATGGATCATGTGACTCTCGTCCTTCGATCCAAAAGCTAGAATTCCATTTTTAGTCAAGTGCAATATGTTTGCTTCCATGAGACCCGAACTTCGAAAGTTTGGATAGTTATGTGATATTCATGGAATCTGAAAATCATTTTCAGAGACAGACAAAGGCTAAAAGATATGAGATATCCAAAGCAATGTTTGTTTGCAAACTATTAGTAAAGGAGTTTACTATGCATTAGACTAATAAGAGAGGGATCCAGTAGAACGCCTGTCATATGATGAAAGGTGAATAAAACAAACAACTTAAAGAGAATGGAAGTGTCCGAAGGGTGTTAGTAAAACTTTCACGCCTAGGAAGTCCGGGGCTAACGCCACTCTTAAGTTGGATGCTTCTTCTGAGAGTAGGAGAAATACTGAAAGTTAAACTGTTAGAAGTATAAAGGCAAAAAGAAAGAAGACTGGAATATCCAGCTCATGTATGAATGTCATACAAGTTTTTGATGTATAGAAGGCTGGTAAAAGATATAGTTCTTGGGAATTATGGTTAAACATGTTAATCACTAATTCTTGGGTATTGTGAGACAATCACAAAGATACCCGCTCGATTGCATTCTGTTGCAATTCGATGTAAGAACTACTATGGCCTAAAAGACTAGCCAGAAATGAGGTTTAGGTATACACAGGGAACATAGTAAATGTTACTATACCTTCCATCGGTGTATTACCGTCTGTATTTATTTTTATAATTCGTTTGGGGTTTCACAAACTCTAGCCCATTGCATAAGGTATCTTGCAAGAAGGTTGTTTATAAGAGAACTTTTGATGTTCGATGTTATGAATAACATAAGGGCCATACTTTCATTATGAATGAGATGTATGTTATGAATATTGATAATAATACATTACCTCTGGGTTTACTTTCATAATTCATTTTAGAGTTTCATACACTCTAGCTCGTTGCACAATGTTTGTTGCAAAAGAGTTGTTCATAAAAACAACAATTGTTGTTCAGTATTATGAATAACATGAAGGGCCATGCTTCCATCCTAGATGGGACGTATGTTATGAATATTGATGGTAATATGATACATCCATAACACTGACGCTAAATGTCATAAGACTAAAAGAATACCACACAAGTGTGGCACTGCATTTGGTCACATTGGAGAAACCCGCATGGAAAATTCCATTATGATGGATTTTGAAGTCGTTTGATTTTGAATCACCTGACACTTGCAACTTTCCTCCGAAAAGTAAAGTGACTAAAATACCGTTCACAGGCCATAAGGAACGAGCAAAGAACTTATTGGTGATCATACATTTTGATATATGTAGTCCGATAAATGTTGTTGCAAGTAGTGGATTTATCTATCTTCAGAAATGACTCAAGTAGATATATGGATATTTACTTGATGAGACGTAAGTCTGGATCTTTTGAAATCATTTGAAAGGTTTTCAAAATGAAGTAGAAGTTATTGTAACAAGAAAATTATGTTTCTACAATTCGATTGCAGAAAGAAATATTTGAGTTACAAGTTTAGCGAATGTCTGATGAGTTGTGAAAAGAGTTTCATAACTTACACCTCCCGGAACACCACTGTGAGTGGAAAGTCCGTGAAGATGTAATCGAACCATTTATGACATGGTAAGATCAAAGATGACATAAATAAATTTGCCATTATCCCTTTTAAGGTGATGCTTTAGAGACTGCGGCTTTTACACTGAAAAGAGCTCCATCGGGTCTGTTGAAATGACACCATGGTATGGTATGCCCAACCATGTCATATCTTTTCTTAACATTTGGAATATGGGGCTTGTGTAAAAGGTTACAAACCTATTTCAAATCAGGCAAGTGCTACTTTGTAGGTTATCCCAAGTAATTGGGTATTCCTCCCTCACTATACCGAGGCAAATAGGTTTGCCACGAAGAACAGTATGCTTTTTGAAGAAAATGGTTCTTTCAAAAGGTGAGTGGGAGAATAGTGCAACTCGACAAGATAAACAGTATCTTCGTCATCAGGTCAAAGAAAAGAGACCTTGGAAGCAATTCCAGAGTTTCCTACTGCGACTGATACGGAAGTCTCTACAATAAAATGTATGGACTTCGGTCGAACTTGCAGCTGAACCACGTAGGCAAGGCTCGTGCAAACCTCTCAGGTGCGCAAACGAGATATTGTTGTTAGACAACAGTATACCTACGATACACAAGGAAGCGTTGATGGGCCCTGACTCCGGAATTGGCTAAATGCCAATACAATCCGAGATAGTTTCCATATAAGTGATTCAAGATTAAAACCTTGATACACCTTTCGGAAGACTTAGAGTCTGACGAATATTTATGGAACTATAACTGATACGAATAAAAATGTTTTATCCATAAAGCTCGACTTGTTGCAATATACAAGTTCAAGGAGTTGACTACGATGAGGTTGCTTCACCGTAGCAATGCTTAAAGTCGGTTCGGGTTGAACTAGCAATTAATACATATTTCATATCATGAGATATAAAACAATGGATGACAAAAGGATTTCCACCTGATGGAAATGAAACCAAGGACTTGCATGTGTTACAGTCCAAGGTATTTTGTCAATCCAGAGGATGCTAGTAAGTATGCAAACTTCAGAGTTCCAGCAATGGACAGAAGAGAGCAAAATGGAGTTGGAATCTTTGTGTTTTGATGAAATGGTTAAAAGGGTTTTGACTTCATCAATGGGTAACAAAGATGCTTGTGATTCAAGAAAGTAAGTGGGAGCATAATAATATTTCTAAAAACGTTGTGTGCTTGACACATTGTTAATTGGAATTAAATTTCTTGACACGAATTAGGACTTCATTTAAAAAGGGTTTTTTGATTAAGTGCTTGGGCTAAATAGCCTTAATATTAGGCATGATGATCTATGGAGATAGATTTACCTGATGGGGCTGAGCAAAGATACATATTGACAAAATGCTAAAACCTTTTAGCATTAAAAACCGTCAAGGAGTGATTCTTGCCGAAGTCACATGGAAAGAGTTTTTGCAAGACTCGGTGTCCCAAAACACTGATGAGCAAAATACATGATGGAGATTCCACACACTCTTGTGTTTGGATTAATCATGTATTCCATGGTATGTAAAAACAACCAGATATGTCCAATACTCCAAAGTTGTTGCGAGTATAGATACCAAGGTGATCAAAAGTTCTGATCATGGGACAACAGTGAAAAAGGGTCATTGAGTACTATAGTAGCACTGATGACATGTTTTCTCGCAAGCGGAGATCATGAAGATTTCGTTGTAAAGGGTTACATCGATACAGTCTTCATCCATGCTCCAAGCGATTTTTGATTTAATTTGAGGGTTTTGTGTAAAACACAATATGGTGGCACGGTAGTTGGAAATTGTTCCAAACAAGTTACTGTGGCGAATTCTATAACAGAGGCGAAGTATGTTGCCGCTTTTAAAAGCGACAAAGAAGATGTTGAATCATGGGACACTACTGCAAGTAGTTGCTCCATAACTCAGTCTGAGGAATCCAGGTTCGACCTGTGATTCACATACATACCAAGCCAAGTCCACACAAAATATGAATTTTGTGAAGGCGTGAAAACGCGAGGATATGCAAAGATACACACGGAGCTGAAGTCGCCAGATCCGTTGGACATCAGGCTATACCACAGGCGAAGTATATTTACACCGGTGTGCCACAGGTGTAAAGTGCATTAGCATCAACTAGATTATTGACTCTAGTGCAAGTGGGAGTCTGTAGGAGATATGCCCTAGAGGAAATAATAAATGTTATTAATTATCTCCCTGTTCATAATTAAGTTTATATTCCATGCTATAACTGCTATGGTTCCCGAGCCCGTATATCCATAAAGGCTCTGGGGAAAACCCATGTGCACGTGTGGTATAATAAACGGTAAAATGTATTCCTAGTCGTGCCTCTAAGACTAGCTCAAGTGTTGCATGATGATTATGTTTTTCCAATCATGGGCATGTCTATGCCAGCAACTTTGAGGGCACAATGTCAGGAAGGACATTTGTGTTGAATCGACCCGAATTGATGTTATGCTATGAGATACATTCGTCATGAGTTAATGGTTAATAACACAGAGATGGTTAATGTTTGCATGATTCCTCAGACCATGAGAGTATCGAGTTTCTTCATGCTTGATTCATGAACTTTGGGGTTTGTTAAACGTCATCCGTAAATGGATGGCTATTACGGTGGCTTACGGGTTCATGGGAAAGTATGTCAAGTAACTTGATAGCTCAAGATTGGGATTTGCTCCTCCGACGATGGAGAGATATCTTTGGGCCCTCTCGGTGTTACGGTATCCATCATCGTCTGGCCAGACACTTTGTGATTTGATCACGGGGATGCCGGAACACGGTAACGAGAAAAGAGAACAATACCGATAACGGGGTAACTGGCATAGTGGACAAGTTGTTAATCCACGGGGATGCCAACATGTCTAACCTCGGGTATTTGTAACATATCGTGAAGCAACAGGAATAGCACACGGCAACTGGAGGTTCACTCGAATATTCATTCGTGTGGGTATAGGGGTCAATATGGGTGTCCACGGCTCCGATGTTGATCATTGATCGGAAGGGGTTCCAGGTCATGTCTATACTTCACCGAACCTATAGGGTCACACGCTTAAGGGTCATCTATCTGCTGAATACTAGACAGGGAGTCTGAGAGAAAATCACCGAAAAAGTTTCGGACAGCGAAAAAGTTCCGCAGAGAGAGGTCACCGGATGAGTTCCGGTGAAACTGAAAAGTTGTTTCAGGGGATACCATTAAGTCAAAATGGTTTCGGCACATGCCTGATAATTCTTGGAGGATGCCAGAATCATTCTGGAAACTTCTGGGAATTTTCTGGAAGAAAAACCGGAAATGTTCCGGGGCTGCCGGAACCGCTTCAGATGCTTTTCGCAGATGAAATCACTAAACTGGAATTGTTCCAGAACGCGTTGAAAATTATTTTAGTGGGTACTGGAAATGTTCTAAGCCCACATAAATATTTTCAGTTTGAACGGACGCTGAAAAATGTCATCGTGAATAGTGAAAGTGCTTTTTGGGTGGCTTCTTGGAGAAGCCACCTTGAGGGTCCTTTGGTATTTTTCCCCTTGGCTTCTTGGAGAAGCCACCCTTGGGCTTGGCCTATAAATAGGGGTGGAGGGGGCTGCCTAAAGACTCACTCCTTCTCACATACAAGTGCCATGCAATGATCTGGCTTCTCTCTCCCTCCCATGAAAAGAGTTTCGTAGAGCCGAAAGGCTGTCTGGGTTCCGGTGGGAACTAGTTCTGGACGGCGAAGCCCTGCCGGATAGTTGACACCGTATGTGTGCAACTCTGTAGAGAGGTCGTAGTTTCGATCTTAGTGCCCGAGGGGCTGTTCGTGAGTGCCTCCCGAAGGGCTGTCCAAGTGACGGTCCGAGTTCTGTGAGTCCTCCCGAAGGGCTGTCCGAGTGACCGTTCGAGTTTCGAAGGTCCTCCCGAAGGGCTGTCCGCGACACCGTCCGGGGGACTGTTCGACCGCCTCCCGGAGGGCTGTCCGAAGGGAAGACGAGGGTATACATCCTCGCGGTTGGGAGGTTGTAAATCCTAGCTGCGGGGATCTGCACCGCCGATCGTCATCGACTCTACTTCCGCTGCGCTACGAGTCGGTAACGAAAATGATCAAACCTTCTATGCAGTCTCCATAGTGGTCCTGGGCTGGTGCGTAGGTCGGAAATTTTTTGTTTTCTGCTGCGTTACCCTACAATTTATTATGATGAAAGCATGCCTCCTATTTATGATGATTATTGTGATGACATGTATGCTATAAAGAATAATGATAACTATGAAACTTGTCATCATGATTTTAATCAAGTATCCCATGATAGTTATTTTGTTGAATTTGCTCCCACTACTATGAATGAGAAGAATTTTGCTTATGTGGAGAGTAGTAAAATTTCTATGCTTGTAGATCATGAAAGTAATGCTTTATGTGATAGCTATATTGTTGAATTCATTCATGATGCTACTGAAAATTATTATGAGGGAGGAATATATGCTTGTAGGAGTTGCAATAATATCAAGTTTCCTCTCTATGTGTTGAAAATATTGAAGTTATGCTTGTTTTGCCTTCCTATGCTAGTTGATTCTTGTTCCCATAAGTTGTTTGATCACAAAATCCCTATGCATAGGAAGTGGGTTAGACTTAAATGTGCTAGTCATATTCTTCATGATGCTCCCGTTATGTTTCAATTCTTATCTTTTATGTGAGCATAATTGAAATCATCATGCCTAGCTAAAAAGGCATAAAGAAAAGCGCTTGTTGGGAGACAACCCAATATTTACCCCTACTGTTTTTTTGTGTTCACATGATTAAGCTACTGTAGTAATAATGTTTTATAGCTTTTGTTTGAATAAAGTGCCAAGTAAAGCCTTTGGGATAGTGTGGTTGATAGTTGACTTGATTCTGTGCAAAAACAGAAACTTTTTCGCCCAGTGCCAGAATTTTTTAAATTCAATGGAGTGCGGAAAAACTCTGAATTTTTTACAGTAGATTTCTATAAAAAAATTGTACTTTTTCCTAATTTTTCAGAATTTTTGGAGTTACATAAGTATGAGTTCAATTCAGAACTTCACAGACTGTTCTGTTTTTGACAGATTCTATTTTCGATGCATAGTTTGTTTGTTTTCTAGTTTCTATGGCTTATATTGCTTAATATAAATTGTAGAAATGATTGGGTACAGTAGGAATCATGTTAGAAAAATTATGAATCTTTTCTTGACAGTACCAAAGTGAATGATTTGTTTTATTATACTAACGGATCTCACGAAGGTTTTGTTAAGTTTTCTGTGATTGAAGTTTTCAAGTTTTGGGTGAGATATCGATGTGTGGAGAATAAGGAGTGACAAGACCCTAAGCTTGGGGATGCCCAATGCACCTCAAGGTAATATTCAAGGAAGATACAAGCAACTAAGCTTGGGGATGCCCCGGAAGGCATCCCCTCTTTCGTCTCCAACATTATCGGTAACCTCACTTGGAGCAATATTTTTATTCATCACATGATATGAGTTTTGCTTGGAGCTTCATTTTATTTTATAATTATTTGCTTTATGTTATTTAGAGTAATGTTTTGCATCTTTTAGTTCAATAAAAGTGTCAAGTATAGCCTTTACCATGCTTATTTTGCAAGTCTATATGTTGCTGTTTTGAAAACAGAAAGTTTTCTATTGTTGTCTGAATTTTTCTGGAAAGTTGGAATATAATAAAATCTTGAAATTTTTACACAATGAGTAAAAACAAATTTTCTACAGTGTGGTAATTTTTAGAATTTTTGGAGTTAGGGAAGTATGAGTACAATTGCACTTTTTACAGACTGTCCTGTTTAGACAGATTGCTGTTATGTTTGCATTGTTTGCGTATGTTTGCTTGTTTAATGATTCTATTTGAGAATAGGAATATTAAATATGCAGAGGCATTTAGTATGCAATGTTAAATAATAATTTTAGTGATTTGCTACAGTAGAGAATGATAAGGTTTTGCATTTGATTTATACTATCTTTTCTCACGAGTTCTTGTTGAGTTTTGTGTGCATGAAGTTTTTAAGATTCCGGGAAACCGTGATATGAGAGGAATTAAGGAGACCCAAAAGCTCAAGCTTGGGGATGCCCAAGACATCCCTAATTAATATTTCAAGAAGTCTCAAGCATCTAAGCTTGGGGATGCCCCGGTTGGCATCCCACCTTTCTTCATCAACAATTATCGGTTAGCCTCGGTTGGGCCTAAGTTTTTGCTTCTTCACATTGGTTGTGCTATACTTGGAATGTCATTTTATTATGTTTTGCTTGCTGTTTGAATAAAGTACCTAAGATCTGAAATTTTATTTATGAGAGAGAGTCTTCACATAGCTACATAATTATTCAACTACTCATCGATCTTCACTTATATCTTTTTGGAGTAGTTTGTCATTTACTCACTATATCCCATGAGTAAATGGTTGAATGAATTTAATATCATAAATATGAATTTATATATGTTTCATATGCTTATCCCATGGGGAGTAATGACTTCACATATAAGAAGTAGAGGTGGTAAATTTATTGAAAGTTAGCAAACACAGTATTGGTCACTTGAACAATTCATGAAAGAATATTGAAGGAAGAGAGGTTTCACATATAAATATACTATCTTGGACATCTTCTATGATTGTGAGCGCCATTAATTATTTTCAAACTTGAGCAAATTAGTTGAAGTTGGACAAGGAAGACAACATGATGAGTTATGCTTGGGTATATTTGTATAGAAGTTATATTGTTATGGATCCTCCAACATGTGGTGCTTGCTATTTAGAATCTTTTGCTAGCCAAAATTTCTGTACTAAGCGGGAATATTGCTTGTGCATAAAAAATCCTTGAACCAAGTTTCTTCCATGAGTGTCCACCATATCTACCTATATGCGGTATTTACCTGCCGTTCCAAGTAAATTTGCATGTGCCAAACTCTAAACCTTCAAATAATAATCTGTTTTGTATGCCCGAATTGCTCATGCAGCGACTAGGGGCTGTCAGTATCTTCCATGCTAGGTGGGTTATTCTCACGATGAGTGCTTATTTACTTATCATTCACGAGAGAGTGGCTGGTAATTGGGATGCCCAGTCCTATGATCAAAAGATCAAAAACAAAATCGCAAATAAATTAAACAAAAATCCCCCAGGATTGTTGATAGTTGGACGGTACCCGTTGTTTCGGACTAGTCATGGAATGTGATTGTTGGTGGAGGGGGAGTAAAATCTTTACCTTTCTGTTTGGGAACCGCCTATAATGTATCTAGTATGGAAGATATTGGGAACACTTGGTTGTTATATTGACAATGAAAGCATACCTCTCAAAATTATTTTCACCTCTGTTTTAAAAGCTTCGAGCTCTGGCACCTCTGCAAATCCCTGCTTCCCTCTGCGAAGGGCCTATCTTTTACTTTTATGCAAGAGTCAGTAGTATTCCTTCTCATTCCAACCTACTCTTTAGTTGGAAAGCATCATGTGATGGGGAAAGATCTAAGCATATATGGCCATTCAAATATATTTGATCATGAATTATTATTGTTGACAATTATCTATATGATAAATAAGTTGGGAGGCGAAACATTAATGTAACACCCCATGTATTGAGCTACAGTAATCACCCTTTTGATTATGCCATGTCATCATGATCAACAGTGCTTAATCATCATTAGTATCATATCTCTTTTCAAATCCAAATTCAAATGGAAATTCAAATGAAAGTGGAAAATAAAAGTTGTCCAACATAAAAACTAAATTGTTCATTAAATGGCAAATATTCTAGAGACCATTCTAAAATTGTAATCAACAATTAATAAATTAATTAGGTGGCACTAACATTATCAAAACAGTAAGGTTTAATGCATTTTAATTATTATAAAAATTGTGTGAACTCCTATTGTCTCCAAACCAGTTTTTGGTAGTGGTAGGTAATGCCTAGTATTTGTTGGAGCAATTCCTATGTTTTACAAAAGTCATTTTGAGGCCTAACTAATTGCAAAATAGAGAAAAGAATAAATAAAATGAAAAAAAACAAAATAAACAAAGGAAACCCCCCCCCCCAGCCAACTGGGCCAACCGGCCCAGCCAGCTGGCCCACACGGCCCACCCCCCTGGCCTACATACTCCCTCCCCCGTAACCCTAATCCCCACCCCCACTCCCCTCGATTCCCCACTCTTCCCACCCCTCCTCTGTTCCTCCCGACAGGGATCGAGGAGATCGGCCCGATCCCGCCGACGAACGCAGCCCCGCCGTCGTCCCCGTCGCCCTCCCCACGCGCCCGCTGCCCTTGACCCTGCGCCCCACGGTGAGGCACGGCCTCCGTCGCCCGCCCTCCTCCTCCCCCCTGTGCACGCCGCGGTCGTCGCGCGCGCCCCCCGCACCGGCCCACGCCCGTCCGCCGCGCTCCCCATCGAGCGGCGCGCCCGCGCCTCGCCCCCCCCCCCCCCCCGAGCTTCCCTGTCCCAGTTCACCACCGCGCGCTGCCCCTCCGCCCGACCATGCTCGCGTCGATGCCCGTCGCCCGCTGTGTCCTTGCCCCGCCGTGGTAGCGCCGCCTCCCACTCGTCCCCGCACGCTGACCGCCTCGCCGCACCACAGCGACCGCTCGCCGCCCCTGTTCCCGCTCTTCTGATCTGCTCCGCCGCGCAGCCACGCCGCCTCACTCCCGCCGGCCGCCACCGCGCCCACGTCGCACGCTGGCTCGCCCGGCAGCGGCCCCTCCCCCTGCTCCGACCGGCCGCAGCCCACCGGAGCCCCACGCCGCACGGCCCCCTGCTCCCCCACGGTGCTCACCTCCGCTCCGGCCGGCGCTCGGGGCCAGCCGGGCTGCGCTCACCTCCAGCGCTCGTTAGCGCCCGGGCGCCCGCTAGTACCCGCACGCCCGATAGGCCCTCGTGGCCTACGACAGATGGGGCCCACGCCCCTGTAAAAAAAAGGGATTTAAAAAGAAAAGAAATAAAAATAATAAATAGATAAATAAAATTAATAATTAGTTAATTAATTAAGTTAATTAATCCTGTTTAATTAGTCTAATTAATTTGTTAGTTTAATTAATCAGTAATTAATTAGCTAAACCCTAATTAAACCTAACAGAGTATGACAGGTGGGACCCACTGGTCCTGACGTCATGCTGATGTAATGCTGACGTCAGCAGACACTGTTTCGGATAATGTTGATTTAATAAATTAAATAAATTCCAGAAATTAATAAAAACTTTAGAAAATCATATCTTTTAATCCGTAACTCAGATCGAAAAACTTTGTACATGAAAGTCGCTCAGAACGACGAGACGAATTCGGATACGCGATCCGTTCGTCCGTCACGCGTCCCTAACTATCCGAACATAGAACCGTTCCCCTCCGGTCATCTGTCCGACATATGTCCGGAACCGGGAAAACATTCCCGGATGAATCCCACCTTTGCCAGTATCACCCGGCACTGCGTTAGATCACCTCTGTCACCGCGTATTGCCATGTTATGCTTTGTGTTGCTCATGGTTGCTCTATATTTATACTGTTTCCTCCCTCTCTTCTCTCTCGGTAGCCCCCGACCTCGACGTCGTCCGCGAGACCGACGCAGCTCCGGATCCCGAAGACACCATTGACGACCTTGCCCTTGCCGCCGAGCAACCAGGCAAGCCCCCCTTTTTGATCATCCCGATATCGCCCATTCTATTTCTCATGCTTGCATTAGAATTGCTGCTGCTGCTTTACCTATTCTGATGCATAGCCTGTTTATCGTAACTTGCTGTTGATAATTACCTGCATATCCTAAACTGCTTAGTATAGGCTGGGTAGAGACCTATCAGTGACCCCACTTATCCCGACTGCCGCGCTGGATTGTCAGAAGACCCGATCAACGGGAATTGAAGACCAGGCCCCGACACCGCACATCACCCCACTTAGTTGTAACGACACTGCAGCGTTACTATCGAGTGCCGAGGGTGAAACCTCTTGTAGCACTTCTGATGTTAACTCTGTAGAGTAGCTATTTGGTCGTGGTCATCGAGGGTGATTCCTCCTTCACCACTTCCAGTAACGACGCTGTCGTGCAACACATCAAGTGTGAACCCATCGAGAGTGATTCCTCCGAGTTCACCTTGACAGATACATCGAGTAGGAATCCAACGAGGGTGATACCTCGGATTCCCCTGATGTTATGGACACACAGATACTTGGACTTTACACTGTTACTTGGATAGGTGGGTCGACCCTGAGGGGTACCCGCGTGCGCCTGAGAGGTGAGTGTTGTGAAGACGGGTGCCAGTGTGGTGCCCGAGTGGTGAATACGAGGCGCGACCGGGCATTCTTAAGCCTTGCAGCAAGTCCTCGAGATGGGGCGACGGGGTCACATCTTTCGTGAGTCTCTACTCGTTACCGCAAGCCCTAGTCCATTAACGATTTGGATATTTGATCCGAGCAGGTCTCTGGCCTGATAGCACTAACCATCACGTGGGCATAGTATGGGCGTTCTGCATCGTAGCATCAGCCGAAAGCTCTGTCAGACGTCTAGTTCAGCCTTGCGGCCGGGACGGACCGGCGCCCTCCGGGTGCCTGGCTTCACCCTGCTCGCAACGACCCGGAGTGCACAGGGCGATGGCCCAAGACCCCTGAGCGCTTAGGATGTAGACCGGCGGGGACCTCTCTGCTGAGCTGTAGGTAGGGTTGCGGTGTGTCATTTGGCCGAGGCCGGGCATGACCCAGGAAAGTGTGTCCGGTCGGAGTTAATCGAGCGTGTTGGGTAAGTTGGTGCACCCTTGCAGGGAAGAACACTTCTATCGATAACCGGTCCTACGGTAAAGGACACTCGGAGTTGTATCCTGATTGATACAATTTAGAACTGGATACTTGGATACTATGGCTCTGGGATTGCTTCTCGCAGGGAGTCGAGAAGGGATCTCTGTACGAGGTTGATGACTGTATGGCTCTGGGATTGCTTTCTCGCAGGGAGTCGAGAAAGGATCTCTGGGTGAGGTTGAGACTTAATGATACTGCTACATTATATTATACTGTTCTACTCTCTTCTATTGCTGCAAGACCGCTGAAGATGCTAGTCTTCGATAGGACTAGGTTTTCCCCTCTATTCTGGCATTTCTGCAGCCCAGTCCACATATACAGCCTCTCATTTGAAAATGCTGCATATGTAGTGTAGATCCTTGCTTGCTGAGTACTTCTGAGTACTCACGGTTGCTTTGTTTTCCTTTTCTCCCCATATCAGTTTGTCGTGACCAGATGACGGAGCCCCCTGAGACAGATGCCCCGTCGTTCGACTACTACTACTACCCAGAGGATGGATACTACTACGAGTTGACTGACGACCAGGAGTAGGATCGAAGGGTCCCAGGCAGGAGGCCTGCGCCTTTCGATCGTAGTGTTTTATTTTTGCCCCGCCTTTCTAAAGGCCTTTCTGTTTCTGTTTCATATCTGTACTCAGATATCTGATGCTTCCGCTGACGCTTGTACGCAAGCTTATGTATTCGAGCCCTGGAGGCCCCTGGCTTGTAATATAAAGCTTGTATGACTTTATTTATGTTTTAGAGTTGTGTTGTGATATCTTCCCGTGAGTCCTTAGGCTTGATCGTGTGCATTTGCGTGTATGATTAGTGCACGATCGGCTCGGGGGCGTCACAATTAAGCCCCTATCTTTCTCTGTGTTTGATGGATGCTATTTGTTCTAAAAATATGCTTTGAGTGGTAGCAATCATGGAATACTACATGATAGTTGAGTATGTGGGATTTGCTAAATCAAAGCTCTTACATAGACCCTTCCTGAAAATAAGATGAATTGCAATTGTTTGATGACTGAGAACCTAGTTTGTTAGTTTTCAAGAAAGTTTATGATCTATGCTTTAACATGTGAATAGCTCGTTACTTGATCATGAAAAGTTTTATGATATGAGCTAATGTTATGATATATAATGATGCTAGAAAAAGTGATTGAAATTATCATTAATCAAACTTGTGCACTTGCTAGCATTCACACGTCATAAATTATTTCTTTTATCATTTACCTACTCGAGGAAGAGCAGGAATTAAGCTTGGGGATGCTGATACGTCTCCAACGTATCTATAATTTATGAAGTATTCATGCCATGTTTACAACAATTCTATATGATTTTGGTATGATTTGATTAGAACTAACCCAGACTGATGATGTTTTCAGGAGAACTACCATGGTGTCGTTTTTTGTGCAGAAATAAAAGTTCTCAGAATGAGCTGAAAATTTACGGAGAATATTTTTGGACAATATAAAAAATACTGGAACGAAAATCTATCGGAGAGGAATCCCGAGGCCACCACAAGGGTGGAGGGCGCCCCGCCCCCCCTAGGGCGCGCCCCCCGTCCTTGTCGTCGCCTCGTGGGCCCCCTAGACTTGTCCCCGATGCCAACACCTCTTATAAATCCCAAAAACCCCAGAACAAAACCTAGATCGGGAGTTCGGCCGCCGCAAGCCTCTGTAGCCACAAAAAACAAATCGGGAACCTGTTCTGGCACCCTGCCAGAGGGGGAAAAAATCACCGGTGGCCATCTTCATCTTCCCGGTGCTCTCCATGACGAGGAGGGAGTAGTTCACCCTCGGGGCTGAGTGTATGTACCAGTAGCTATGTGTTTGATCTCTCTCTCTCGTGTTCTTGATTTGGCACGATCTTGATGTACCGCGAGCTTTGCTATTATAGTTGGATCTTATGATGTTTCTCCCCTCTACCCTCTTGTAATGGATTGATTTTTCCCTTTGAAGTTATCTTATCGAATTGAGTCTTTAAGGATTTGAGAACACTTGATGTATGTCTTGCATGTGCTTATCTGTGGTGACAATGGGATATTCACGTGATCTACTTGATGTATGTTTTGGTGATCAACTTGCGGGTTCTTTGACCTTGTGAACTTATGCATAGGGGTTGGCACACGTTTTCGTCTTGACTCTCCGGTAGAAACTTTGGGGCACTCTTTGAAGTTCTTTGTGTTGGTTTGAACAGATGAATCTGAGATTGTGTGATGCATATCGTATACTTGTGGTGACATTGGAGTATCTAGGTGACATTAGGGTTTTGGTTGATGTGTGTCTTAAGGTGTTATTTTAGTACGAACTCTAGGGCTGTTTGTGACACTTATAGGAATAGCCCAATAGATCAATCAGAAAGAATAACTTTGAGGTGGTTTCGTACCCTACAATAATCTCTTCGTTTATTCCCCGCTATTAGTGACTTTGGAGTGACTCTTTGTTCCCACGTTGAGGGATTGTTATATGATCTAATTATGTTATCATTGTTGAGAGAACTTGCACTTGTGAGAGTATGAACCCTAGGCCTTGTTTTTAAGCATTGCAATACCATTTTCGCTCACTTTTGTTACTAGTTACCTTGCTGTTTTTATATTTTCAGATTACAAAAACCTATATCTACCATCCATATTGCACTTGTATCACCATCTCTTCGCCGAACTAGTGCACCTATACAATTTACCATTGTATTGGGTGTGTTGGGGACACAAGAGACTCTTTGTTATTTGGTTGCAGGGTTGTTTGAGAGACACCATCTTCATCCTACGCCTCCCCGGATTGATAAACCTTAGTTCATCCACTTGAGGGAAATTTGGTACTATCCTACAAAACTCTGCGCTTGGAGGCCCAACACGAGTCTACAAGAAGAAGGTTGCGTAGTAGACATCAGTGGTGATCGTCATACTGCTTACCACCAATGTCTTATTTTGATTCGGCGGTATTGTTGGATGAAGCGGCCCGGACCAACCTTACCTGACCATGTTCATGAGACCGGTTCCACCTACAGACATGCAACTAGTTTTGCATAAAGGTGGCTGGCGGGTGTCTGTTTCTCCTACTTTAGTTGAATCAAATTTGACTGCGGCCGGTCCTTGTTGAAGGTTAAAACAGCAAACTTGATAAATCACCGTTGTGGTTTTGATGCATAGGTAAGAACGGTTCTTGCTAGAAGCCCGTAGCAGCCACGTAAAACTTGCAACAACAAAGTAGAGGATGTCTAACTTGTTTTTGCAGGGCATGTTGTGATGTGATATGGTCAAGACATGATGTGATATAAGTTGTTGTATCAGATGATCATGTTTTGTAAAGTTATCGGCAACTGGCAGGAGCCTTGTGGTTGTCGCTTTATTGTATGAAATGCAAACGCCATGTAATTGCTTTACTTTATCACTATGCGTTAGCGATAGTTGTAGAAGCAATAGTTGGCGAGACGACCACGACGCAATGATGGAGATCAAGGTGTCGAGCCGGTGACGATGGAGATCATGACGATGCTTTGGAGATGGAGATCAAAAGCACAAGATGATGATGGCCATATCATGTCACATATTTTGATTGCATGTGATGTTTATCTTTATGCATCTTATTTTGCTTAGTACGGCGGTAGCATTATAAGATGGTCCCTTAACTAAAATTTCAAGGTATAAGTGTTCTCCCTGAGTATGCACCATTGCGACAGTTCGTCGTGTTGAGACACCACGTGATGATCGGGTCTGATAGACTCTACGTTCAAATACAACGGGTGCAAGACAGTTTTGCACATGCGGAATACTCGAGTTAAACTTGACAAGCCTGGCATGTACAGACATGGCCTCGGAACACTGGAGACTGAAAGGTCGAACATGAATCATATAGTAGATATGATCAACATACAGATGTTCACCATTGATGACTACTCCATCTCACGTGATGATCGGACATGGTTTAGTTGATTTGGATCACGTATCATTTAGATGACTTGAGGAATGTCTATCTAAGTGGGAGTTCTTAAGTAATTTGATTAATTGAACTTAATTTATCATGAACTTAGTCCTGATAGTATTTGCATATCTATGTTGTAGAACAATAGCTCGCGATATAGCTCCCCTATATTTTTGATATGTTCCTAGAGAAAACTAAGTTGAAAGATGATAGTAGCAATGATGCGGACTGGGTCCGTGATCTGAGGATTATCCTCATTGCTGCACAGAAGAATTATGTCCTTGATGCACCGCTAGGTGACTGACCTATTGCAGGAGCAGATGCAGATGTTATGAACGTTTGGCAAGCTCGATATGATGACTACTTGATAGTTTAGTGCACCATGCTTTATGGCTTAGAACCGGGACTTCAAAAACATTTTGAAGCGCCACGGAGCATATGAGATGTTCCAAGAGCTGAAATTGGTATTTCAGACTCACGCCCGTGTCGAGAGGTATGAGACCTCTGACAAGTACTTTGCGATGGAGGAGAATAGCTCAACTAGTGAGCATGTGCTCAGAATGTCCGGGTACTACAATCACTTGAATCAAGTGGGAGTTAATCTTCCAGATAAGATAGTGATTGACAGAGTTCCGTAGTCACTATCACCAAGCTACTAGAACTTTGTGATAAACTATAATATGCAAGGGATGACAAAAACGATTCCCGAGCTCTTCGCGATGCTGAAATCGATGAAGGTAGAAATCAAGAAAGAGCATCAAATGTTGATGGTTATCAAGAGCACTAGTTTCAAGAAAAGGGCAAGGGAAAGAAAGGGAACTTCAAGAAGAATGACAAGCAAGTTGTCACTCCCGTGAAGAAGCCCAAAGCTGGACCTAAGCCTGAAACTGAGTGCTTATACTGTAAAGGGAATGGTCACTAGAAGCGGAACTGCCCCAAATTCTTGGCGGATAAGAAGGATGGCAAAGTGAACAAAGGTATATTTGATATACAGATTATTGATGTGTACCTTACTAGTGTTCGTAGTAGCCCCTGGGTATTTGATACCAGTTCAGTTGCTAAGATTAGTAACTCGAAATAGGAGTTGCAGAATGAACAGAGACTAGTTAAGGGTGAGGTGACGATGTGTGTTGGAAGTGATTCCAAGGTTGATACGATCACCATCGCACACTCCCTCTACCTTCGGGATTAGTGTTGAACCTAAATAAATGTTATTTGGTGTTTGCGTTGAGCGTGAATATGATTAGATCATGTTTATTGCAATACGGTTATTCATTTAAGTCAGAGAATAATTGTTGTTTTGTTTACATGAATAAAACCTTCTATGGTCATACACCCAGTGTAAATGGTTTATTGAATCTCGATCGTAGTGATACACATATTCATAATATTGATGCCAAAAGATGCAAAGTTAATAATGATAGTGCAACATACTTGTGGCACTGCCGTTTAGGTCATATTGGTGTAAAGCGCATGAAGAAACTCCATGCAGATGGGTTTTTGGAATCTCTTGATTATGAATCATTTGATACTTGTGAACCATGCCTCATGGGCAAGATGAGTAAAACTCCGTTCTCCGGAACAATGGAGCGAGCTAATGACTTATTGGAAACAATACATACCGATGTATGCGGTCCGATGAGTGTTGAGGCTCGCGGCGGGTATCATTATTTTCTGACCTTCACAGATGATTTGAGCAGATATGGGTATATCTACTTGATGAAACACAAGTCTGAAACATTTGAAAAGTTCAAAGAATTTTAGAGTGAAGTGGAGAATCATCGTAACAAGAAAAATAAAGTTTCTACGATCTGATCGCGGAGGCGAATATTTGAGTTACGAGTTTGGCCTTCATTTAAAACAATGTGGAATAATTTCACAACTCACGCCACCTGGAACACCACAGCGTAATGGTGTGTCCTAACGTTGTAACCGTACTTTATTAGATATGGTGCGATCTATGATGTCTCTTAACGATTTACCACTATCGTTTTGGGGTTATGCATTAGAGACAGCTGCATTCACGTTAAATATGGCACTGTCTAAATCCGTTGAGATGACACCGTATGAACTGTGGTTTGGCAAGAAACCTAAGCTGTCGTTTCTTAAAAGTTTGGGGATGCGATGCTTATGTCAAAAGGCTTCAGCCTGATAAGCTCGAACTCAAAGCGGAGAAGTGCGTCTTCATAGGATACCCTAAAGAAACTATTGGGTACACCTACTATCACAGATCCGAAGGCAAGATCTTTTGTTGCTAAGAATGGGTCCTTTCTAGAGAAGGAGTTTTCTCTCGAAAGAAGTGAGTGGGAGGAAAGTAGAACTTGATGAGGTAATCGTACCTTCTCTCGAATTGGAAAGTAGCACATCAGAGAAATCCGTTCCCGTGATGCCTACACCAACTAGAGTGGAAGCAAATGATAATGATCATGAAACTTCAGATCAAGTTGCTACTGAACCTCGTAGGTAAACCAGAGCACAATCCGCACCAGAGTGGTATGGTAATCCTGTTCTGGAAGTCATGTTACTAGACCATGACGAACCTACGAACTATGAAGAAGCTATGATAAGCCCAGATTCCGATAAATGGCTTGAGGCCATGAAATCTGATATAGGATCCATGTATGATAACAAAGTATGGACTTTGGTGGATTTGCCTGATGATCAGCAAGCCATTAAGAATAAATGGATCTTTAGAGGAAGACGGACGCTGATGGTAGTGTTACTATCTACAAAGCTCGAATTGTAGCAAAAGGTTTTTGACAAGTTCAAGGTGTTGACTACGATGAGATTTTCTCACTCGTATCGATGCTTAAGTCTGTCCGAATCATGTTAGCAATTGCCGCATTTTATGAAATCTGGCAAATGGATGTCAAAACTGCATTCCTTAATGGATTTATTAAAGAAAAGTTATATATGATGCAACCAGAAGGTTTTGTCAATCCTAAAGGTGCTAACAAAGTGTGCAAGCTCCAGCGATCCATCTACGGACTGGTGCAAGCATCTCGGAGTTGGAATATACGCTTTGATGAGTTGATCAAAGCATATAGTTTTATACAAACTTTCGGAGAAGCCTGTATTTACAAGAAAGCGAGTGGGAGCACTACAACATTTCTGATAAGTATATGTGAATGACATATTGTTGATCGAAAATGATGTAGAATTTTCTGGAAAGCATAAAGGAGTGTTTGAAAGGAATTTTTCATTGAAAGACCTCGGTGAAGCTGCTTATATATTGGGCATCAAGATCTATAGAGATAGATCAAGACGCTTAATAGGACTTCCACAAAGCACATACCTTGACAAAGTTTTGAAGAAATTCAAAATGGATCAGTCAAAGAAACGATTCTTGCCTGTGTTACAAGGTGTGAAGTTGAGTAAGACTCAAAACCTGACCACGGCAGAAGATAGAGAGAGAATGAAAGTCATTCCCTATGCCTCAGCCATAGGTTCTATAAAGTATGCCATGCTGTGTACCAGACCTATTGTGTACCTTGCCATGAGTTTGGCAAAGGGGTACAATAGTGATCCAGGAGTAGATCACTGGACAACGGTCAAAATTTATCCTTAGTTACCTAAGAGGACTAAGTAAATATTTCTCGGTTATGGAGGTGATAAAGAGTTCGTCGTAAAGAGTTACGTCGATGCAAGCTTTGACACCGATCCGGATGACTCTGAGTCTCAATCTGGATACATATTGATAGTGGGAGCAATTAGCTAGAGTAGCGCCATGCAGAGCATTGTAGACATAGAAATTTGCAAATATACATACGGATCTGAATATGACAGATTCGTTGACTAAACATCTCTCACAAGCAAAAACATGATCACACCTTAGTACTCTTTGGGTGTTAATCACATGGCGATGTGAACTAGATTATTGACTCTAGTAAGCCCTCTGGGTGTTGGTCACATGGCGATGTGAACTATGGGTGTTAATCACATGAGGATGTGAACTATTGGTGTTAAATCACATGGCGATGTGAACTAGATTATTGACTCTAGTGCAAGTGGGAGACTGAAGGAAATATGCCGTAGAGGCAACAATAAAGTTGTTATTTTATATTTCCTTATATCATGATAAATGTTTATTATTCATGCTAGAATTGTATTAACCGGAAACTTGATACATGTGTGGATACATAGACAAAACACCGTGTCCCTAGTAAGCCTCTACTAGACTAGCTCGTTAATCAAAGATACTTAAGTTTCCTAACCATAGACATGTGTTGTCATTAGATGAACAGGATCACATCATTAGGATTATGATGTGATGGACAAGACCCATCCATTAGCTTAGCATATTGATCGTTCAGTTTTTATTGCTATTGCTTTCTTCATGTCATATACATATTTCTTTGACTATGAGATTATGCAACTCCCGGATACCGGAGGAATACCTTGTATGCTATCAAACGTCACAACGTAACTGGGTGATTATAAAGATGCTCTACAGGTATCTCCGAAGGTGTTTGTTGGGCTGGCATAGATCGAGATTAGGATTTGTCACTCGAGTATCGGAGAGGTATCTCTGGGCCCTCTCGGTAATACACATCATCAGAAGCCTTGCAAGCAAAGTGACTAATGAGTTAGTTGCGGGATGATGTATTATGAAACGAGTAAAGAGACTTGTCGGTAACGAGATTGAACTAGGAATGAAGATACCGACGATCGAATCTCGGGCAAGTAACATACCGATGACAAAGGGAATAACGTATATTGTCATAACGGTTCGACCGATAAAGATCTTCGTAGAATATGTAGGAGCCAATATGAGCATCCAGGTTCCTCTATTGGTTATTGACCGGAAAGGTGTCTCGGTCATGTCTACATAGTTCTCGAACCCGTAGGGTCCGCACGCTTAACGTTCGATGACGATTTTGTATTATATGAGTTATGTGATTTGGTGACCGAATGTTGTTCGGAGTCCCGGATGAGATCACGGACATGATGAGGAGTCTCGAAATGGTCGAGAGGTAAAGATTCATATATAGGACGATGATATTCGGACACCGGAAGTGTTCCGGAGGGTACCGGGTACATATCGGGTCACCGGAAGGGGTTCCGGGCACCCCCGGCAAAAGATATGGGCCTAATGGGCCAAGAGGGGAAACACAGCAGCCAGCAGGGGCTGCTGTGCCCCCCATATGGGCCGCACCTGAGGGGAAGGAAAGAGGGGAAGAGAGAAGGAAGGGAAGGGATTCGGCCTCCCCCTTCCTTCCCTCCTCCCTCCTCCCTCCTCCTTCCTTTCCCTCCGATAAATAAGGAAGGGGGGACGCCGAATTGGGGAGGCGCCCAAGTAGGATTCCTCCTACTTGGATCACCCCCTTCTGCTCCCCTCCCTCTCCCACCTATATATACATGGGGAGGGGGCGCCTAGAACATACAACAACATCTGTTAGCCGTGTGCGGCACCCCCCTCCACAGATTACACCCTCGATCATATTCTCGCGGTGCTTAGGCGAAGCCCTGCACGGATCACTTCACCATCACTGTCACCACGTCGTCATGCTGACGAAACTCATCTACTCCCTTGACACTTTGCTGGATCAAGAGTTCGAGGGACGTCATCGAGCTGAACGTGTGCAGAACTCGGAGGTGCCGTACGTTCGGTGCTTTATCGGTGGGAATGAGAAGAAGTTCGACTACATCAACCGCATTGTCAAACGCTTCCGCTTTCGGTCTACGAGGGTACGTAGATACACTCTTCCCCTCTCATTGCTATGCATCTCCTAGATAGATCTTGCGTGAGCATAGAATTTTTTTTGTAATTGCATGCTACGTTTCCCAACACGATTGGGCTGAAATTTTAACACGAATTTTATCCGGATATTAGCTTTCTTGCGGCGAAAGAAGGGCACCAACCGCCTTATGGTGTGGCCACAAGCCCCTGGCCGTGCCCTGGGTAGGGGGCCCGCCTCAAGGGCTTGCTGGCCCCTCGGGCATCGTCTCGCGTTGATTCCAATTCCCAAAAATGACATATATTCCAAAAAAAAATCTCTGTAAGTTTTTATCGTGTTTGGACTTCGTTTGGTATGGATATTCTACGACACAAAAAACATGCAACAAACAGGAACTGGCACTGGGCACTGGATCAATATGTTAGTCCCAAAAATAATATAAAAAGTTGCCAAAAGTATATGAAAGTTGTAGAATATTTGCATGAAACAATCAAAAATTATAGATACGATGGAGACGTATCAGAGATCTATCCGATGTAATCTTATTTTGCGGTGTGTTTGTCGAGATCCGATGAATTGTGGATTTATGATCAGCTTATCTACGAATATTATTTGAATCTTCTCTGAATTCTTATATGCATGATTTGATATCTTTGTATTTCTCTTCGAATTATTGGTTTGGTTTGGCCAACTAGATTGGTTTTTCTTGCAATGGGAGAGGTGCTTAGTTTTGGGTTCAATCTTGCGGTGTCCTCACCCAGTGACAAAGTAGGGATAGCGAGGCACGTATTTGTATTGTTGCCATCAAGGGTAAAAGGATAGGGTTTTCATCATATTGCTTGAGTTTATCCCTCTACATCATGTCATCTTGCTTAAGGCGTTACTCCATTCTTTTGATCTTAATACTCTAGATGCATGCTGGATAGCGGTCGATGTGTGGAGTAATAGTAGTAGATGCAGGCAGGAGTCGGTCTACTTGACACGGACGTGATGCCTATATTCATAATCATTGCCTTGGATATCGTCATAACATTGCGCTTTTCTATAAATTGCTCGACAGTAATTTGTTCACCCACCGTATTATTTGCCTTCAAGAGAGAAGCCTCTAGTGAAACCTATGGCCCCTGGGTCTATTTTCGTTCATATATTTTCAGATCTATATACCAAAAATACCAAAAATACCTTGCTGCAATTTATTTACTTTTATTTTGTTTTATGTTTTAGTAATCTTTTATATCTATCTTTATCATATCTCACCATTGCTATCTCACCATTGCAAGTGACCGTTAAGGGATTGACAACCCCTTTATCGCGTTGGGTCCAAGTGTTTGATTGTTTGTGTAGGTGCATATATTGGGGACTTGCGTGTTTCTCCTACTGGATTGATACCTTGGTTCTTAACTGAGGGAAATACTTATCTCTACTTTGCTGCATCACCCTTTCCTCTTCAAAGGAAAAACCAACGCAAGCTCAAGAAGTAGCAATGCTCTGCTATCGAGCTTGTGTTATTTACTCCTGAAGTTTGTGGTATATGTTCCTAAGATGATGCCCCGATGGCTTGAACCTATGCCTTCCCTAATTTGTGTGAACCTATGCGGGTTATATCTATTGGCGTTTCGTCGGGTAAATTTTAACACTACAACTCCTTCGAAAACGAGAAGTGAATGAAAGGTTATGCATTGAAGAAGTGGGAGTCGACCTTGAGCCCTTGCCTTCATGCCCATGGAAACTATGAAGATCTTATCATGGAAGCTTCTCGTAACAATAATTGTTCCTGGTATAATTTGATCTTGTATATGTGATTTTGTCCTTTGCAATTGTGGTTCCGACCAAGTTGTTCTACTTTGTTTTCATTCTCAGACCAGTTAGAGTGCTTGTCTTCCACAAATCTATACATTAGTCTGACCTCTATTATGATCTACCTTCGAGTATTACCCTCTGGTATCTTGAGAATATCATGGAACTACATAACTTCTTATGAGTTTTTCATCAACTATTATTTCTCACCGTTCCAATTTTCCCTGGGTCTGAGTTGTTAGATATACTCAAGGACACCGATAACTAAATCGAGTCCGCAATGCGATTCAACAACTCTTAGTAATCTTCATTTCTTATGGGTTTGTACTCGATCATATCATTCCTAGCTGATTGGCTAAATCATCATCGTCATGCTAAAGCTTGACCGTGCTACCTATGTCTTCCATCCCCGTAACACAATTCAAACAGTACACTAAGCTTACATCGAGCTTTCGACATCATGTTGGTTGTCTTGACAGGCAATTTCAATTCTGAGCTTGCAATCTTATCTGTGGTTCCGATAACCTTGTGCTTCATCATTCCTTTTGCTTGATATCGTCGATGATCGATTACACCTTCATGAAACCTGTTGAAAAAATGAGTCATGATCATCGTTAACATTTTGACTTCTTCCAATAGGTCAATTGAATTCATGATGAGAATTACCATCCTTGCCACTCGATAATTTGTGTTGCCATCGACAACATCCTTGCCTTCCCTCAACACAAACGTGTTCATGTTTTGATTGGACCCTGAGTTCCTTGTTATGCATCTTATGTTATGATCTACCTTAGAGTATTACCATCTTTTATGTCAAGGATGTTGTGAGAATTGCTCCACCTCTTAAGAATTCTTGATATAGCAATACTTCTCGCCATCTCCGTTCATTTCTTGGTCCCCGTGTTGTTTCTAACCGGAATACCAACAATTGAACTATGATGTGTGAATTCAAAACTTCTAGCAACCCTATTGCTTTGAAGTGAATGGTCGATAGTTTCATTCTAAGTCTTTCGGTTATTGAATCACCATTCTAACATTGATCGTGCTACTTGATCCATATTTCCAGGTGCACTTTCGTTCAATGTTTAATTGTGGATGTTCTCCTCAAACATACTTCATTATATACTTTGGTGTGTCCAATGTTATCACCTTGTTCATTTAATTGTTGAAATCCATGTTTATGGAAACCTCGATGAATTGTTGTTGAGCCCGTCGGCCACATCCTCATCTTTTCCTTGCTGAAATTGTATGACTTATTTTATAAGTTGTTTCCGATGGATCCTTTGTATCCAAAGCCTGACCTTTAACTCATGACCATGTCAATGCTATGCCTAAGCATGACTGTGGTACTCAAACATCAACAAGAACATTGGAAGCATAATGCTAAATGTTTCTTGATCAATTATCCAAACACCATTGTATGGGTAACATCATGAGTTTCCTCGCCCCTTTCCCTAGATGGTTATCTACTTGCAGTCATGTCCTGATTATCCCGCTCTGCTTGCTCTTGGGAAGGAGATACACCTAATACTCGTGTATACACATTTTCCTTTCCATTGTTCTATTTAAATCTGATAATAACTTTTTCCTTTCCATTGGTTTGTTTAACCTTCTTGTGATCTATATGATATAAGTAGTAACAAATCCCTGCTTAAGTAAGCACCTCGGTGTACAACTCTGTCAGTAAGACCCCGTTACTATTGTTGATAACATTCCGGTAACCGCCGGTGGATGAGAACTTTGCCTATTGGTCTGCCTCGTTTCTACGAGCAGGAAAATGGTTCTCTTCATCCCTCGCCCTTGGTACCGACGTTGTTGCCAACATAGCTGACAGGCTATCCTTTGACCTGCCATGCTATCATGACCGTGCAATATATCAGCGCCCTTCCTACTTTTAACCCACAGTTCCACGGGATCTAAACCTGACTCTAATGTACACCCCTGTTTCTAAAAGTTATTCCGCATGCTTGGCTTCATATGTAGATCACGAGCCAACTTCCTAGTGATCTATTCTGGTATCAGACGCAATACTTATTCTCGTTGCTCTGGATCCCTTTCACACTTTGTTTCAGACCTCGAACGACTGTCTATCCGTTTGAAACTTCTTATTGTACCTTCTTACTTTGCTCTCGATGTGTTCTATTTGTTCAACTCGAGAGATACTGATGTGTTCATTCATGGGATAACCCCCCGATGATTACCCCTTATAGCATTCTATCGTTGTCGAGCTGCCCCTTTCCTATTCGTAAGTACGATGGAATTTCCAAAGACAGGATGACGACTTCATCATGATGACCTGAAGCAGAGAAATGAAGAAATCAACGTAATGGATCGACCTCTTCGAGAAGAGCAACCAAGACCGAGAAGACTCGATAGAATTTCGTAACCAAATCTTTCCCCCTTACTCTACCTCTTAAATCTCGGGACGAGATTTCTTACAGTGAAAGAGATTTGTAACACCCCGATAGCTCAGCTATAGTGATCATACACTAATGGTGCCATGCACTAGTGCAAAAAAGCCTAGTGCCGGCGTTCTAAAAAGGGCCTTGCTGGCGTACACACTCGACGCAACTAATATGGCGCCATTGTTAACAAAATACCGATGTCGTCAGGCCCCACGTCATTGGTATTTTACATACTGGTGGCGCGGCACTGTTAATTCACTCCACCACTATGTGAAATAGCAATGGCATGGGCACACATACCACGTCACTACTATATACTAGTAGTAGCAACGTTCACATAACCTCCGACGCCACCACTAAGTATTTACAGATTTAAAAAAAAAATCAATTATGCAATTCGTCCATGCATCCAAATATTTATACATTCATCCATATATTCAAATCAGTTATACAATTCGTACAGTTCTACAATGTGGCCGTTGTCGCCGCTGCCTTCGTAGCACCGTGTTGATGCCGACATCGTCGTCGTCGTGGTTGTAGCCCTGTGTTGATGCCGTCATCGTCGTTGCCGCCACCACCTCACCACCATGTCGATGTCATCATCGCCACATCCCCTTGCCAAGGACATCATCGTCGCAGCCCCATGTCGATATCACGATCTGCTCCTAGATTCATTGTTGGACCAGTTTAGGTCTGACTAAAACTAATGCTCCTAGATCAATGTACTGAGAATCATTTTCTTACATGGCTGGTATAATTGTAGTTTTTCACTGACTAAATTATATACAGGAAGAGGCAACAGTGTATTGTATGTGCATTTAGGAAATAAATGGTTAAACCTAATAAAACAACTTCTCAGTTATACTGTGAGTTTAAGATTAGTATAAGCAAAGGCTTATTCCAACATGCTCTTCTCGGATATAAATCTTATTAGAATTTAGAATTATTATGCATTGGTTCTAGTTCACAATATAACTTACACAAAGATTGCAATTAAAGTGAGACAGCTAGATGTAATTGTACTTACTATCCTTGGTGCACTACGGCACATTCTATACATTAATTAGCATTGGCTAAAAACAACAGGTAGATATAAATTGTAGTTTGCAGTATGCTGAAACTGAACTTAAATTAGTGTGCTCAATACTAAAGTGGTTTGAGGCATATATATATATATATATATATGAACGCTATCAAGGGTAGATCTCGAAAAAAACATGAACCTGTAACCTGCAATCCAAAAGAAGCAGTGTTAGAGTGGAGAAGTAACTGCATAACAGCAGTGGATTTCCACTTGCAAATCAGAAAAAAAAATCCATCATCCAATGCAAATTAAATATCAGGATTTGCAAAAGTAAACTATAAGGTATGTAAAACTTAGTTATCCCGCGGAGGAGTTTGAGCCAACAATACAATAATAAATCTGCCTCAAGACTTTGGACCCAAAGTAGCAGAGTACAAGAAACCAGTCATTGACGGAGAGATAGTTACAATTATCATCAGACCTAGTATATGAAACTAGTATACTCACATTACCAGGTCGTCCAGTTAGGAGTTACCCTGTTTGTGTAACTACCAAATTATCTAGCAGTATATGTACAAAGAGAAGTTTGGTAGTCTAGTTGTCACAAAGAAAAACTCCAAGTCCAAGTCCTAAGTGAACCAGATTTGCGACAGTTTCAGTAAACAGTTTTTCAGACTAAAGACTTGTCATTAAATGGCAAAACTAGATACTCCCTCCGTTCCATAATGTAGTGCCTATAGATTTTTTGAAAAGTCAAAGCTCATCAACTTTGACCAAGTTTGTAGAGAAAAACATTTACATCTAGAAGGCCAAACATATATCATTAGATTCGTCATAAGACATAGTTTCATATTTTATATATTTGATATTGTAGATATAAGTAGTTCTTTTTATAAACTTGGTCAAAGTTTGCAAAGTTTGACTTTCCAAAAAATCTATACGCACTACATTTTGGAACGGAGGGAGTATAAAACATGCCACTTAGACCTCATTTAAAACAAAAGCTTGTCATTGGTGATCTCATTCAAACCAAATCACGATGTATTTCAAAAGTGTTAACATCTTCTGTGCGAGCTAGCTCTCTAACTCTTAGCTTGAAATTTCCTCTTAAGTACAAACAGAAGCAATAAAGCCGAAGAAGCAATTGATCCAAGCACTTACATTATTGTCAAGTACACACACCAAGTCAGTATCAGTATGCACATGTACACACATAACATAGCTTCATATCATATCATATCATCTTATGCATTCACTTGTGGTCATTCAGTTAGCTTGCTTTCCTCGTCTTTCCTCTCTCTTTGCATACTGTGTTAATCTTTAAGAGTTAATATGAAAAAAGAAAGATAACACGATGTGATAAACTATTAAAGATATGTGCATCAAAGAATCATCAATAATTTCATTGTAATCAAAGCAAAAAAAAAAGTAGGGCGGAATTGTTTAGATTCCTGAACAAGTAAACAATGACATCGAGGTTAAGTAACAAACTTTTTGTGATTAAAACAGAACTCTGTTTGATTTCTTCAAAAAATTGTTCACTGATAATCTGTATGACAAGATAGCAGTACCTCAAATTTTGCTTCATATACTAAAAACAGAGTAATATTGTACACCCTATTCTTGCTCTATCTGGACACATTTCTCATAAATCTACAAATTTTTCACATGCAATAAACACAATACTGATGAATCATTTTGTTTCAAATCAATAGGTCGTCATGCATTCCCAACAGGTCAATAAAACTCAGTTTGACTATGTCAAAAGTTCTTGGCTGAAAATTTGTTGACTAGATGGCAACACCATGATATTAAAATTCAGGTCAATAAAACTCAGTTTGATGCACGTACAAAGCTGTCCTCACACAAGCACACAGGCTAGTAGCTTGATTGATGAACAGTAGCACATGTACGTACACTTGAAAAGCTCATTGGTGATTTGTTTTAAGTTCTAAAACCAACAACTATGACCTTGTTCGGAGACCCGCCACTCCACAACTCCGCTCCTGGAGCTGGAGTTAAAAAGCTCGGAGCTGGGAAACAGATGCTCCGCAGCTCCTCGTATTTTTAGGAGCTGGAGTGACTCCGAACAGGGCCTATATGTAGTAGAATCAACTAATACATTCCTTAGTGATTTGTTTTACATTCTAACAGTAGCACATGCATGTACACTTGAAAAATTTACAAACAACAATATGTAAGCTCATTAGTGATTTGTTTTACGTTCTAAAACCAACAACTATATGTAGTAGAATCAACTAATACGTTCCTTCCCATTGCAAGAAACAGACTTACTATAAAGTTTCATGATCTAAACAGCAAGACATGAACAAAAGGGCACTTAATTTCAGAATTTCAGAATTTCAGAGAACTAAGGAAGGAGAGTAGCTCACCATGGCATTTTTGTAGCTGATGCTGTGCACAGCCTTCGTCGGAGAGGAGCCGCTAGGGACACCGGAGCCGCGCCGGCGATGAAGGCGACGCCATGCCCGAAACCCTAGCCACCAGGAGGGGTTGGGCACGAGCGATGGAGGCCGGGAGAGACGAATCTGGCCGGAGGAGACGACGCAGCGGAGGGATGCGAGCTCGGGGATGTGCTGCGCGCCGGCCATGGCCACCGCACATCGCCGGAATCGGCCGCCGTTTGTGGCTGCAGAGAGTGCTCTCTTGGGGAGAGAGGGCTCGCGGGAGGCAGATAGGGCTGGCTGTGGTGCTCGATGGGGCGGATCTAGGCGTTGGCTGAGGTAGCGGAGGGGAGGAGCAGAGGCGCCGGCCGGCGGCAAGCTTCGAGAGGTGGGTCGCCGGCGGCTGCGGGAGAAACAGAGGGACGCTTGGTCTCTTCTCTCTCTCGTTCTTTTTTATTTTGAGAAACTTCTCTCGTTCTTTTTTTAGTTTTGGCTTGGGCTTCAATTTGCAGAGAGAGAGAGAGAGAGAGGGCTACGTGAGGGAGAATGGGCTGTTTTCTTCAGCCCAATAAGCAAATAGGCCAAGCCCATTTTCCAGCTATTTATGCTGGCGTGGGCTGCACAGGTTATTGGTGGCGTGGGATGAACAGTACACGCAATCAGTAACTTGTCTAGTTTTTTTTTTTCTTTTTGAACAATTTGGTCCATTTATTGGTGGCATGCAGATTAGTCCGACGCCACCAGTAGGCACAATAGTAATGGCGTGAAAAAAAACTACACGCCACCAGTAACATATGTAAGTCGAGACTGTTGGATCCCAAATAGTAGTGACGTCGATTTTGGATGCCACGCCACCAGTAACCAATTACTGATGGCGTACCAAATATGCCGACGCCACCCCTATTTAAAAAAATAGTGGTGGCGTGGATTAAAACTGGCGCGCCACTAACGAAAGTTGTGGCTAGCCGTTTTTCCACTAGTGATGTCATCGCAATTAATTTGCTAAACCACACTTTGATCCAAACCGATTTCAAATTCAAAATTTAAAATAAAGACAAAAAAATATTTGTTCAAACAGCAAAATAAAAATGTCAATTGTATCACAAATAATCAATGAGTAATTGTCATGGTGAAACAACTTTTTATAAAGTGTTTATGTGCCCTAAACTAATTAAAGCAGTGGCTAAAGCAATAATTTAAATGCCTTTTAAATTATAAAAGTTACCAACTATTTTATTTAAATACCAAACCATTTTATGGCAGTGCTAAAATTGCAAAGTATTTATGTGGCACAATTCCATATTTTACAAAAGTATTTTTTTTGGCCTAACAATTTGCAAAACAGAAAGGATTAATGAAAATAAAAGAAAAACAAAAGAAAATAGAAAAAGAAAAGAGCCAAGCCAGGTGGGCCTTAGCCCACTCAGCCGGCCCACATGGCCCAACTAACCCCCTCCGCTTCTCTTCTTCCCTCCGCTACAGGGGAAGGGGAGGTGGGTATGACCCATATTAGTGACATGGGTCCACTCAGACCTACCCCTGATACTAGACACTTCTCGAGAGCAAAATAAAGTAAATATAGCAAAATAGTGTAGGATGATTAAAAAAACTCTTGAAGGGACCTCCTGCGAGAGTTCCAGAAGGTCCCCGTGCGTGGCTAGCTAGACTTGGGCCCGATCTCTCACCAACAAAGTTATAGGTGGAAAGTAATATTATCTTTTAATAGCAACTTTACGTGACTACGAATGTACACTAAGGACCGCTAATAATAACATATATCTCTACTCTTATAAAAGACTTAGTTGGTGATGATGGTGTATCTGTCATCCGTCACTTCTAACCATTAGATCTGCATCTAACGGCTGTGAGGTAAGTTGTGGCCTTTTTGCAACAATAGCCCACTTCTCTGCTTCAATTTACAGAAAACCCCTTATTATCTTAAATGCAACCACATCCCTCCCTCACCTCGTCAAAACAGCCCAAGGAATATATTTTTGAGTGAAACATAATATATTTTTAGTGATATATGTATATCAAAACTAGAGTCTTTTCTTTCAAGTTTGTGAACAAGTATTACTCTACTTTGGATCTGTTGCAACACACGGCCACATTGCTAGTGCCAACATAAATGAATGGCATATTTTATTTTCATTGTGTTGGGCACAAAATTGTTTTAATTCATAAACTATACTTATATAAGTGCAAATGAATGGATCTTTTTTTTTTCATAAATACTCCTTTATACTCCCTTCGTTCCTAAATATAAGTCTTTTAAGATATTTCAAAATGGACTACATACAGATGTATATAGACATATTTTAGAGTGTAGATTCACTCATTTTGCTCTGTATGTAGCCCATATTGGAATTTCTAGAAATACTTATATTTAGGAACGGAGAGGGTATATAATTGGTCATAATAAATTTCCGTATGTGTAGGAAAATGAATCTTTTTCCATGAATACTCCTTTATATAGAATTGATCATAATAAATTTCTGTATATGTAGGAACATGGATATTTTTCCATAAATATGTATATAAATTTGGGCACACACCTACAAGAAAATTAATCCTTTACCATAAATGATAGATATATCATTTGACTTCCACCACAAGGAGCAGAATAAAGTATCATGGATTATGAATTTAATCCATATATACACTAGTATCAATTCTTTCCCATCAATGAGGATGTAAATTATAGGATATTTTATTTGATTTCCATCGTAAAGAGCACAATAAATGCTCTACATGTTTGTTTCTTGCTGACAAACTACATCTATATAAACTATTTACCTGGTTTCCATCCTGCCAACCTCTAAGAATAGTGCAAGTATCCACATTCCTATTGGACAAAAGAATGGAACTTGTGTACATTTTCTTGCTACTCTTTGTCCATTGCTTTGACAAAGTAAATGCAACATGGTCTCATAATCCACATCTTCGGGGGCACATGAAATTCAAGACAAGGGCATCCTCTAATGGAACTTTATCATCGACCGAGGCTAAACCATTCAATGGTGCAGTTGCCCATGTGAGCTCTTTCTTCTATATGGTACATCATATATCATATCTATTGCAATAAAAATGCTTCTTTTTTCAAAAAATCTAATAAAAACCCAACTACAAGATTATTTTTGAACTCACTGGAGCATGCAATTTTTTTTAAAGAATGCATCAAAATCCCATATTCACATGAATATGTAATCACTTTTGGTATGAAATCTCGAGTTTCTTAGTTATTCCATGGTGTCCAAGGTTCAACTTCTAGCCAATCTCTTCGGTTTACATATGTGTATAGTCTTCCTTGGCTTCTTTGACATAATGACCACGATCAAACATTCACGGAGTCTATCAGGATTTAATTCGGGTGGGCACTTGTGTGAGAGGTTTATTTGTGAATAACCATGTTATCAGACTGTGGGGAGTTCCCATATCGGAGTTTTGATAGTTTAAGGATGTAAGCAAACAATTTTGGTAGCTATAGGAGAACATTACATAATGAAATTTTAAATCTGTTGTATCTACTCCTGTGATTTCCACTTAGAGATGCAGATATCTTAGAACATATGGTTGCTCAGTTATATGAAAATTAAATACAATGCAACGTGAGGTGTCATAATCTTGGTACTTGATGGTGTAGTACCTGAACGGACTAGATCACACTTCCCAACATACTAAGACTACACCATGACAAGTAAAATGAATTTGTTATTCCTTATAGACAAATAGATATCCTTAATATTCATTTTATCCTTAGTTTCTCCCCAATAAATTGCAATGTCTATAAACTATTGCCACTATTTGATTATGATATTCTTCATACTTTCACCCACTATATCTTGATCTAAAGCATTCAGAACACAACCGACAAATTTGTCTATATTTCATAAAATCATTTATAAGGTACTACTAATTGTGTCGGCATTTGTTTGCAGGACGCTCTTTACCAATCTATACCATTTTTTGTACAAAATTTTTATGGTGGCATTGCAACTTTCGATGTTTATGAGTCTCTAAATGTTAAGAAGGGACAAACATCTGATGTTGGAATATGGGTTGCATTTTACGAACAAGATCATATCGATAATCTGAATATTGTAACCGCAGGATGGAGTGTAAGTATATATGTCCTTATTGAGACAAAGTTATTGTATTTGAATTATCATGTACTCGATAGTTCTCAAGATTTATTTCCTCCTTTTTGTGTAGATTGACCCTGGTTACTATCATGACAACAAAACACACTTCCTTATAGGATGGGCGGTATGTAATCAAATTGCCATGTTTTCGTCACTGGATTGAAAGTATATAATTCATCACAGGTATTTATATGAGAATATCTAGTTCAAATCCGGCCCCATCATAGTGCTAACATGGAAAATCAAACACAGTGTCACGCATACCATGTTAATCCATAGAAGATATCGTCTATAATCCAAGCCTTGATTTGCATCAAACACCACAATATTTTTCTCGCGCATATTTTATTTTCATTGTTCATGACACAAAATAAAATGTTTGAAATTGGATTTCTATATTTCATATATATAACCAATGATTTTCATGGGGAATGGTCAGGCTGATGGATACAATTCAACGGGATGCTTTGACTTGAATTGCAATGGATTTGTACCAGTTAATTATGCTCCTATT
The DNA here is from genome assembly GCA_011799875.1 of Thinopyrum elongatum. Classification (NCBI taxonomy): domain Eukaryota; kingdom Viridiplantae; phylum Streptophyta; class Magnoliopsida; order Poales; family Poaceae; genus Thinopyrum; species Thinopyrum elongatum. Next base: position 66,380,559 of record CM022302.1, on the reverse strand, counting down.
ACTCCTGGAGATACTCTCAAGGGGAAAAGTAAGATATCTATCAAGATATTTAAGGTGGGATGTTAGCTATCTTACAATATTTCTAATTTATTTCATTATTCAAACAGTTTTTTTTGTGCCTATGTGTCACATGAAATGTTTTTTCGTGACTTTGTTATAACTAGTAAATGTGTACGTGCAATGCACGTCGATATTAGGTAATATATTAATTAAATGTAAATATTAGGTAGGATATTATTTGCGTATTAATTATGTGATTAGCATTGGCATTAATATTTGACATGATATTAACTGCACACTAAACGTGTTGAGCGGTCACCATTGAAGCAGCCTGAGTCGTTGGATTGATCTGATTTGACGGTCGGGATTTGTTGGATCTGCCCCACTGGGTCTTTTTATATTGGTATAGATATAGATGATTGAACCACAATTTGTCTTAAACACATTTTAGAATAAACCAAAACACTTTGATCATTTTACAGAGTAAAGATGATGGAGATTGGTGGTTACACTTTGCCCATGCTGGTCAAAAGTTTGCTCCCGTTGGATATTGGCCACAGAGTCTTTTCAATAGCTTGGCTTATTATGCCAACTATGTAAGCTGGGGCGGCTCCACTGTATCTCTTATGGGGGAACCAAGCCCGCCCATGGGAAATGGGCACTGGCCAGGGCAAGGCTCTGCTACATTTCACGATGTGCAATATGTCAACAGTGATGCGCAGGGTTATCCTCCCGTTCCGGCACCTGGCCTTCAGTCAAGGGAAACCCATAAGGACTGCTATCATGTCAGCAAATTTATGACTGACAAGTTCAGTTATGGGGGGCCTGGTGGTTGTACTAATTAGTGTTCTTATGCACTAAGATATATTATAATGAATAAATACATGTGCTGTCTTGTTTTATTATTTTGTTTTTCCCATATATAATAAGTCCATATGATGTACGGTACGATAAGTTATGTCGCCTCACTTAGCTCTTGAGACCCTCGTTTCCTATGATGAGATGTGGGTCACATGATCCAAGAATGGATTTATACGGTATAAACTCACCATCACTAGTAGAAAAAAAGACTTTGATCCAGGCCTGCTCAGCCCATTATTCCCGGTTTAGTCACGAACCGGGATCCATGGGGGCATACGTCCCGGTTCGTGCGCCCAGGGGGCCGGCCGGGCCTCGTGGGGCATTGGTCCCGGTTCGTCTGGACCCTTTTATCCCGGTTCTAGACACGAACCGGGACCAATGGGCCTCGCTCCTGGCCCATATCCATTGGTCCTGCTCCGGCTGCTCCGGCGTCTAGCAGTACAGCCAGAGGCGGAAGGCAATACAGATTCGGTCCGACTCTCACGCCTCTAGAGAAGTTACCATACGAGATGACCGAGGAGGAAAACGCGCAGATCTGTCAAGCCGAAGTGAAGGACTTTTTTGCAAAGAAAAATCCGCCTCCGGAGGAGAAGATAGATCCGGTGAAATTGAAGCGCACTTTGGATGCCCTGAAGCGACCACCACCGCCTCCGCCGGATGACAACCATGTCCGCGCTCTTAAAAAGGCAGTGCAAGGAGCGCGCCGGTCGGGAACTACTTCAATTGACAAAAGGTTACAAGAACAAAGAAGTGGAAAAAAAATTCCCCAGCTCGGCGAACAGGAGAACCAATCGTGCCCCCCGCTCAAGGTGTCTAGCGATATCGTCGCAAATCTGCCGGGGATGCTGCCCGGTACCAATCCTGGTGATTACCTGCCCAACGATGCACATTTTGATACAATGAAGGTGGACGAACACAAATACCGGTACGGGAAGCCTCTCGTCAAACCTGGTCATCCTCCTTTAACAACGATGATGCGAAGATTCCATCAGTGGTACATGGACATCTACAAGTCTGGGAAGGATATTTTGACGCTGAGAGTTAAAGAGGAGCACGACCTCGTTGGAATTGATCTGTTGTCTGTTCCATTTGAGGAGTTCTTCCAGTTTTTCAATCAAAAGGACCTCGATAAAATAATCATCACTTGCTACTATCTGTAAGTACTACTTCTGTAATTAAGTCTCTATATATAGCTCAGCTCTTTCATTGCATGTATATATAATTATCCTCACTATATTATGCAGATTGAAGATCGTCGAATGCAGAAATGCACAAATCTATGATATTGGGTTCATTAACACAAATCTCATAGATGAATGGACGGTTAAATATAATGCCAAAGAAACCGAGGCCAACTTGCTACAATCGTTGCTTCGAAATCAAAACAAAGATAAAATACTCTTTCCTTACAACTTCAAGTGAGTGTTACTGTCTTGTGCATATTCGGTTTCCCTTATTACTCGAGGTTATAGTAATGTAATTGATGAGTTATGCATGCGTGCGCAGCTTCCACTTTATTCTCCTAGAGATTAAGCTTGAGCAGGGACTAGTAACCGTCTTAGACTCGAGACAAAAAGATCGCAAGGAGTATGCGGCCATGACTGAAATGCTCCAGAAGTAAGTTCAATCGATCATTATCGCACCATATCGGCAACTTTGTTCATTTCCTGATATCAAGTAATTATTTTCTTTGTCTCGCAGGGTTTGGAAAGTGTTCACCGCAGAAGCTTCGGGACTGCCGGGGGAGCTGCGATTTACACACCCGAAAGTAAGTACTACTAGCTAGTTCCGCGCATCTCCCATTGATTCTAGCTAGTTTCATCAATACCATTTATAATGCTTGATTATCAGTTTGATTGACCTCTATTTCTCGTAAAGTGGTTGTGGCAGGAAGGCGGGAATAATTTTTGTGGATACTACGTTTGCGAGTACATCTACAACGCGACGACCTCTAAGTGGGGCTACTCTGAAAAACAATATGAAGTGCGTAAGCAATAATATTCATTATTTTATTTTATTACCATCATTTGTGTTGAGTTTCATTCATATATATGTATTGACCCCCTTCTTCAAATTAGATGTGGCAGATGCGGGATGAACTCCTACCACAAGATCTCATAAAAACAATTCAAGAGGAATTGGCGGGATTCTTTCTTAACCACATCATCAATAAAGACGGAGAATACCATGTGGAACTTGACATCAGATGTTAGGGATTGTAAGAGATCTTATATTGTATATATGTAACTTGTTGTTCGACCAATCTCTCGGAGAAAGAGGAGGTCGATCACTTCTCTCTGTATATGTTCATGACGATCTTGTGTACTTAATGGTTTTCTTCATTTGCTTACTAGCTAGCGTGTCGAGTCCTCTCTATACGTATAGTATGTAGCGTCGACCAAGCACGGAGATAAGAGAGGACACTTCTCTCTATTAGCTAGCTAACACAATATATGAAACCCCTAAATTAACAACACCTAACAACAAAACCCACCACCCCCCCCCCCCTTTCAAAAAAACAAAAACCCTAGCCCCTGAACTGCTGACGCGTGGACGCTTTTTCGTCCCGGTTGGTGCTATCAACCGGGACAAAAGGCCCTCCTTCCTGGGCAAGCGCAGCAGCCACGTGGAGCCCCATCTGTCCCGGTTCGTAGGCGAACCGGGACTAAAGGTATTGGGCTTTAGTCCCGACCCTTTAGTCCCGGTTCCAGAACCGGGACAAATGGGCCTCTGGAACCGGGCAAATGGGTCTTTTTCTACTAGTGCATAATTCTAGTATGGGCAAGTATAGTAACATTTTAAGAGCTAGTTAAAGCATCTATAGCCGGACTTAGGCACCCTCAAACATCCGTGGACGTGTTCGGACGCGTCCATGAACACTGACCAATCACGCCTCAAATAACCCATTCCACAATCAGATACCTCAAATCCACACTATTACATGCAACATAAACCGATCTTTAAGGGGAGCTCGTCTGGCTGCGCCGTGGCCATGTCCAGTGGCAAGCTGTGATCCCCAGAGTGTTGGTCCGCTCGCCGGCAAGATAGAGTAGGGCATGGAACACGAGCCGGCTCATGGGACTCAAGGCGCCACCATCTGCCATGCCCTACTCTTCATCGTCGGAGCCCAGAACCCTGACGGTGCCACTGGAGGTCACATTGATGATGGATCCATCCTAGGACGAGTCGGCGACATCCACCATGACGCGGTTGCGGCGCCCGGACTGGTGCACCATACGGGGCGCCAGAGAATTCGACTCCGCCTCATCAACGTCCAACGCCGCGAGGGCTGCCCCTGCCTCCCGCGCCCGCTGCCTCTCACGTCAGGCACGCCACGCCATGTTTGCGTCGGATGACATCAATGGTGCATCCTCCGTCCCGCCCTTTCGGACGCAGACGGACCACACCGCCTCTGATGAGGCAGCGACGATACACCTCGCGACGGATCCATGCGCCATTTCGGCGGACGCAATGGATTCTCAACGGAAGGAGTCCGAGCGCTGTCGTCGGGCGGCCTCCTCCCGGGAGCGGCGGAGGGCAAGCCGGACGGTCATCTCCTCCTCGGGGACAGGTAGGATGAGCTCGGGGTCGACGGGTCTGGAGGTGTAGGGCTCAGATCCACTGCCCGCCATGCTGGAGAAGGCTGGAGATCGTCAGACGGGAGCTTGGGTAGCAGAGGGGAGTGGAGTGAAGTGGCTAGGGTTTCGTCCAGGGAACAGATGGACAGGAATTTCTGTGGGGTTAGGTGGACCAGTGTGGGCCGAGTCCGACGTGGAGAACGCGCCCGGGCGCCCCCATATCTGCCCCATATTTGGGTTGGATATGAGGGGTGCCGCTCAGCCCGGCCATTTAAGACCCGTTTGAGGCGCCCGTCTAGGTCACTTTTTGTGACCGATCGTTGACCAGGCCGTCCGCCCGGGCATTTGAAGCGGGTTAGGGGCGCCCGGCTGTAGATGCTCTTATACCTTGGAAATTGCTTTTGGAGGCCGAGCTCCATGTAGGCCTCCAAATGCAAATTTCAAAATTCATGAAAGTTCATATTTTACATTTCAAAAAATCCTAAAAATATGTAGATATAGATGAAGGCATAATGTACAAGTGTGTAAATTTTCAGGATGAAATACCTTGAAATGAGGGCTGTGCAAAAAATTATGAGGTTTTTTAACACATGATATTATTCATCCTCCCGGAACATGAATTTGTCTTTTTTGTACAGGTCGCATTTCAACGTATTTCATCCTGAAAATTTGCACACATACACCTCACATCCTTATTTAATTGTACAAATTGTTTCAGAATTTATTGAAACCAAAATTTTCAATTTTCAATTTTCAATTTTTCAAAAATTCAGCCTCCATGGAGGCCGAGATCCAAAACGCCGCTGGGCTAAGCAAATAGTCCTCCTCAAATAAATATCGAAAGATAGCCAGTAAAAACCGTGCATTTCAGTTCTCCACTATTGCACGTATTGCCTGAGTGTACCTTCCATCCATCGATTCTGAACCCTCCACCAACTATCGATACCATGCAATTTTCATCCCCCAAAATTGGCCTTGTCAGTCCAAAGTGGTTTTAAATTATGAGGTACCCACTTGGGACATATCGTCGGTCATGCCACAAAAAATTCAGATGTATATTTCATGGAATATTTCCTATGACATGCATGTGCACTATGTAATTCAAATTGTTTTAGACTAAAAAAATTGCTTTGAAGATGAAAGTTGGACAATGTTAGTAGTTGATAAGCCAATGTGAGATTTTTATTTCATACAATAGCAATATAAGGATAGCACACACTCAGTGACCACCACGTTAAAATCATGTGCTAGAAGCTATTTCTTCGTTTTATACAATATATACCAGCCACCGAATAGTGCAGACTCTAGACTACACAACACTGTACCTACTATGTATTTCATAAGAAATAATTGGACACATACAAATTCATTATCAATATTTTTAAGCTAATATACTCTCTAAAATGCACCATTTGTCATCCAGAAAAACAATTGCTGACAAAAGTTGGTTCATCTAACGGACTCCACAAATTGTGTCTGCATTGTTACAAAACCTGTAAAATATGGAGGCTATTTGGTAACGCTGAGTAAGTCTGCTACATAAAGTGTGTCCTTTTATTCAACTCTTAAGGAGAATAAAACTTATCAAATGTTGACTCAGTCATTTTTCTTGCAGCCCCTAATATGAACAACACTACATTCAGAATACTCCAATCTATTTGTTCTGATCAGTCTTCATAGCTACCAGCCTACCACCAACTAAAGTAAAGGATCACCAAACACAATGCTGATGAATATGTTAAAAAACGGCTCACCGAAAGAAATTAATATGTGGACATGCTAGCAATTTGAATTATCCACAATGTCGAACAGATTTCAGTATGAAACATCACAAATACAACCCCCTAGCATGGAATCTCTAACAAAAAAAACATAAGAGAAAACACACCCGTTGTGATACGACTTACCACCTAGAGATAATTACACAAGCATAGATTTTACTTTTCCAATTGTTCAAGAACACCCACCACCCATCTCACACAAGCTTGAAACTGGGATATGCGTTGGAGTTGCCCTTAACTCTTACTAGTAAAAGGTTGAGATTTACCATTAATTTTCTTGGGAAAGGATAAAGGCAATTTATTAAGTAGCATAGACCCTTACAGAACACTCTTATAAAAATTTAATATTTCATCCAAATTATTGGGGTGCCGAAGTCTTTGTTCTCCTGCATCCACCTGCGGCACGCCGTGAACATAGCTCATTGCTGCCTCTGGGCCTACGTCTCCATGGAACAAACTTGTTGAAACCTGGGAGTTTATAGAAGCAATGGTCAGAAAGTCATTGTTGTAGACCAGAAGATGCCGACGACCACAATCTAAGCAACAAATCAATGCCCCGGAGAACAAAACGCCGAAGAGAGCCTACATAGCGTCATATGTTTGCCCATACAGAGTCGGGGAACACAATTCTCACATGCTCTCCAACGAGACCGAAGCTAGCCAACCTTCATTGGTCGAAACTGGAACCGGGGGACCAAGACACATGGCCGCGCCATCCACTCCACATGACACCATTGCCAAAACAAGCCTACAGAACAAAAAACTCGGCCCGAAGAACTAGATATATGAACACACCACGGCACCATGCGCCACACATCCCAATGATGCCAGGAAATACCATCAGAACAAAAACGAGGCGGGGAGGACTTATTCCATATCGACGGCGGCGTCATCGCCTCATCACCAATGACTGGGAAACGGAACCAAAACTAAAACCTACCCTATCACCACCAGTCAAAAACACCGGGGTCCCCGCGCTCCTCATCCACTACAAAAAAAATACACTTCCGTGATGATACGTGTTTGTCACAGTAGGTCACGTTTTCTGTCATGCATATACATCCATGACGATTTTATGACATAATCAAGATAGTCATATCTGTGCTGTCGTAGAAGTGTTTCATGATATTACCAAAATTATCATCACGGAAGTGTCTACTTCCATGACGATAAATCATGCGTCATAGAAGTGCTTTCGTCAAGGGTGACCGACACGTGGCATCCACCGTAACGGGTCGCCGTTAAGCTATCAGGTTCCGGTTTGGATCCGATAACCCGTTAACAGCCCGGACCAATGGGGATTTTCCACGTGTAAAATTCTCAATAGCCAGAAGAACCACGTGTCGGCTCACCGTTGGAACAAATGTCATCCACTCATTGGAGCGAAGGCGCCTATGATACGTCGACACGTGGCACGGCCCAACAGAGGCCCATTCCAGTGAAAAGGCCGGCCCGTTTGACTTGGTCAAAAGGTAGCGGGCCGGCCCACGGAAAGCCTGTTAACGGCCTGTTCGCATATAGCCCATTTACAGCCCGCTAACTCACGGCCCGTTATGGCCTACCGGAATTTGGCCCAGTAGCATCATCTGGGCCGTCCAATATGATTCCAGCCCGCCCATGTATGGCCCATGACGTCTTTCGGCCCATAGGAGGCCCTTTGTAACTCTGTGCCCATTAAAGGCCCGAGATGAAACTGGCCCATAATGAACAGTGTATCGCTTTATACCCATTAACGGCCCATTATTCCGTCGGCCGTTTCCAGCCCGTGTTAACTTTCGGCCTTCTAAGGGCCCATTTATTCTTGGGCTCATTTCCAGAATTCGATTACTTACGGTCCGGTACTGGCCTGTTCCGCTTGTGGGCCAAATTCAGCCCGTGGTTACAGTCGGCCTGTTTGTGGCCCGTTAACCCGTTGGGCTGTTTTCATAGCATCATCAAATACGGCCTATTAACGGCCCGTTATGGTCGGGCCATAAAACAGACAATTTCCACTCTAGCCCATTTACGGCCCATTTTGTGGAACGTTATTGGTCCATGAATAGTACGGCCCATATTTGGCGAAACGATTATATGGCCCGTAGAAGGCCCATAGATTAGACGGCCCGTAGAAGGCCCATTGATCCTACGGCCCGTAGTAGGCCCATGGATCCTACGACCCATAGAAGGCCCATGGATCCTACGGCCCGTAGAAGGCCCATGGATCCTACGGCTCATGGAGGGCCATGGTCACTACACCTGGTAGCAGGACCATGGTTACAACAGTCCGTGTGTTGCCATGGTTATTGTGGCCTAGTTATAAAAATAGGTTATTGTGGCCACTAGAAAAACGCGGAAAAAGAACTGCAGTGACTACAAGCAAACAACTAAACAAGACAATAAGGAAATAAATAAGCAAGCAACTAACGCTAGGCTATTACGGCTATTACACATATTACATCCACTGAGATCAAAGTTCGCCACCAGTGCAAATATAGGGAACAAAGCAGCATATTACATACACTGGCCGTCTAAATTGGCCACCAGTGCAAATAAACGCGGCAGCAAAACAAGTCCATAACTGAAACAACTTCAGAAGAGCTCAAAAAACGTTATCCTGGGTATCCACCATGCTGGCAATAAGCTTAGCAAGCTTATTAGCTTTGTCCTGTTTGGCGCTAAAATCCTCCAACGCTTGTTGTTGCACCAGAAAGTATGCATCTGAATGCTCCAGGGACTTCCGCAGTCCTTCGGCTTTCTGTCGCAGCACAGCTGATCGATGTCTTTTAGCTTGTAGTTGAGACTCAAAAAACCAAACTGATTCAGACAGTGAGTTTGAATAGCTTGTGCCAGCGGTGGTGGCCAGTAACTCGAACACTAAACCAAGACAGGACTTTGGGGTTGTCTCACTATCTTCAAGATAGTTTTCCTTAGTTGTTTTATCAGCTTTGTTGGAGACCAACAAGGATGTCTCACTATCCTGAACCTTATCTGCATTACTTCCTTTACCATTGCTTAATAAGGCACTCTTCCCCAATATTCTGTCAGCATTCTAAAAGAAGAAACAAGCAGACGCATAACATGTTTAGCATGTACTAGTATATGAAACTCATTTCGGTGAACCAATTCTTAGTAAGGTGGACAGGATTAAACTACCATGTCTTCTATTGCCAAGTAGTACATAATAAAAGCATCAAACAAACATATATCTATGTCCTATGGTCACTGCATTGTCTTGCCAAATCAAAATAGAGACACGGTTCAAATCATATCAGTTCAAGACAAAGCAGCACTGAAAGAATACAAAGCATGGGAAACTACACGGCACAACAAGATTTCAGATGGGTACCACGGGTCTATATGTACAACAACACTATTGGCTCTGTTGTGATGTTAGTAATGTGCATGATATGAGAAGTCAACTGTATACACAATTGAAATTGAAATCAACAGAGCTATTTATAAGAGCAAACCTGTTAAAAAACATGTGTAAACATACCTGTTGTGCCATTGGAGTTTCGATTGGATCCTTCAATTTAAAAATAAGTTTGTATGAGTAAATACAGTGATACAAGAGCAAAGCAGTATGCACGATAGCAATGGAATCTTAAATGAGAACAATTGTTCTTCAGGTTTAAGCACTTGTTCTACATGAACAGAGTACAGTAAGACGCAAGCATATAGTACTTAAAAATAAAAAATGAGCTCATAGACCTTACCACATTCTTGGTTCGGGACCAGTACAGAACAAGGCGTTCCCAGTCATCGTCCAGTAAATGTATGTCAGGAGAACATAAGGGAATTTGATGAGTTTCTTTTCAAGTGAAGTACGTTTTCTTCAGGTAATTCCGATACTGCCACCAAGCATTCTTGAAGATAGCAGAGGTATTAGCACAGGTTACCTCATCCTGGGTTTCCAAATCGGTCCTTCTCTATAGAGAAAAATGGGAAAATTTGATGTATTATAACCATCATGGAGGTAGAATGTATGGGGCAAAGCAAAGTAATTGCCATGAATAGGACGCAGAGTTTCTGCACCCGAGCTCAAATGAGCTTGGGTGAACAGTAAAATCAAAAAAAAATCGAACAAAATTCAAAAAATTCCAATTTTTTTTTGTGAGAAACATTGACAAAAGTTTTAAGTGCTTGCAAAAATTCGTCACGAAATAACATTCCTAGAAGGCGTGGCAAAAAAAAAACAAAATTGGTACTCTGAAAATGCTTTTTCAAAAGCATTTTGGAGCACCAAATTTTTTTTTTGCCACGCCTTACAGGAATGTGATTCCATGACGAATTTTTGCAAGCACTTAGAACTTTTGTCAAAGTTTGTCCCAAAAAAATTTGGAACTTTTTTTAAAAAATTTCCATTTTTTTATTTTACTGTTCACCGACCTAATTTGAGCTCGGGAGCAGAAAGGCACTTTCGCCATGAATAACATTACTTACACATAACTCCTGGACAAACACCTGCAACTGGCATTTTCCTTCATCTTCAGTATAATATTTCCATGATGGGAAGATACGCACATAGGATTTAACAACATCAAATGCGATAGATGCTAAACTATGAATGGCTGGTTGTGCTTCCTCCACAGGAATAGGTGTACTAACTGGTGGAGGGTTCGCCGTGGTAGTACTGGCGCTTTGGGCACTGGAGCTGCCTTACTAACTGCTCTTATTTGGGAGCACTGTGGTGGAGATGGTGCTGTGTCAACAGGAACTGGGTTACTATCTGCTGGGGTTGGGGTTAGATTGGGTGAAGCTAGTTCTCTGTCCATCGTAGTAGGGATACAATCTGCGAGTCTGGGTTATGTGTGGTAGGGCTGGTTCTCGTGCATGTACAACCGGGGTGCTATCTCCACCAAGAGGTAGCACTGTTTTATTTGAAGACCGTGTTTTTACTCCGCTAGATACTGCCATCACCCGCTCCAATTCAAATGGCTGATCAACAGGAAACATAGTTGAATGTACAGACATTGTATGAGAAACAGATGCAATAGATAGTGTGGAAAAAAGAGGGCATGAAATAGTTGACATGTATATTGTTTAACTAAAAAGGATAGCATGACATAATTTCACATATATGATGTCTATCTAAACTGGATAGCATAGCATGACATAATTCAAAGATATGATGACTAACTAAACAGGATGGCATGAGATAATTATATGATGTCTTTAGTAAACAGGTTCGCATGACATAATTCACATACATGTTATCTAAGTAATCAGGATCGCATGATTTAATTCACATATGTGATTTATATGCTGAGCAGAGGGCATTCGCATATATGATGTCTGAACTAAGAACATGGTGTTGAATATTGTGTATATGATGTCTAAACTATGCAATGCAAGACACCATATGCATGATATGAGCAGTATAACCGTGTCAAGTTAGAGCATACACCTCGGTGGGGGAATAGGACTGGTTATCTGTCTCTGAATCCATCTCTGAGGAGCTACCGGGACCCAACAAGAGATCTGCTTCGACAGGTAGCACTGTCTGCTATGAAGACCTTGTTTTCACTCCAGATTTTTCCATCACCCACTCAAATGGCTGATTCACAGGAAGAGTAGTTTAATGTACAAACATTGTCGACAAATGGAAATGTAATGAAGAAAAAGATGGGCAAGATATCATTCAAATATATGATGCCTGGTTAAACAGGATGGCATTGCATATTTCACATATATTATGGCTGGCTAAAAGAGATGAGACTGCATAATTCCCATATATGATATAGAAACTAAACAGGTGGCATTATAGAACATGTCTAAACTAAGCAGATGACATATATGATGTTGAAAGTAGGCACTGTAAGGCAACATATGCATGATATGACTAACATCATCATGCCAAGTTAGAGCAAACACCTTGGGGGTAAATAGGAGTGGTCAGCTGCATCTGAATCCGCCTCAGAACAGATATCTTCCTCTGGATTACAATCTGGAGAGGGGGGGGGGAGGGTTTGCCATTGAACCCACCATGGAGCAATGTCTGGATGACATTGTATTGCCGTGCAAAACTCTTCTCTTTTTCTCTACATGTTCAGCATGACTGTGTATAATATCTGATATGCATATGAAAAAAATATAGTGAGATTATGTAAGGAGAGCATGCATAAATCTAGAGTGATGGTAACAACCAGTGGATGGATCCGAAAATAATGATAACAGGCTGATGATAGCTTTAATTTAATAAAAAGACAGATGATGATTGCTATACTATTTGTTTCCCACCCAAGATGAACAACATAGGCATACCCTAGGTGAACCAGATAATAGACAGCGATACTATTCATTGCTGCCTCGATATGTGCCCCACAACTAATTTTAAAACTCAAGTTTGAACATTAATTTGGACCTGACTTGGAGTCTAAGAGGTGAACAGGACAATAAAGTAGCAGGTAATATTAAGCAATGCATAACATAAGTAGAAACAAAAGAGTGCGACCTCTCTTGTGGATCCGTGTACTCCTCAGGTTCATCTGCTGAGTCGATGATGGTGATGCCATTGCGGTGGGTGCCGGCGGCAGGGAAGGAGATCTGAGGCGGCGAAAGACGGTCAGGAGTCGTGATGTCTGGTTTGGTGGATGCTTCTGTCGATGGAGCAGCTCAGGTGAGATGGACGACGTCGCAGCAGGAGCAGGAGAAACCACACAAAGTTTTCTTCAACACCTACCTGTAACTGAAGTAATTCTGTAAGGGCTCCTTTGGCTTGCAGGATTCTAAAAACGCAGGGATAGGAAAAACACCGGAATAAGATAGGAATGCACGTGGGAAACAGAGCATTTGTAAACACATGATTTCTGTCAACTTAGGTGTTTGGTTCACAGGAATTGGAAGAGCAGAGGAATGCAAAGAAACATGGCCAAATTAAAGTGAAACCATATGAAAGCGTGTACAGTTAGAATGTTATTCTGCCACTATTGCACTTGGTCTTGTTTTCATTCATAGGATTTTGAAAAGTAGGTCCAGGTGGATGTTTTGCTCCATTCCTTTCAACAAAATGCATGAATAATTGAAGAGTAGAGTGCCATAGGAAAATTTCCTATTGCTATCTTTTTCCTTCAGTTTTTCCTTTGAACCAAAATAGCCCTAATGGATCGACATGAATGTGGAGTAATAAGTGATTCGACAAGTGCACAACCTCTTTGCCGTAGCCGTGTTGACCTCGACATCATTGGGTTGGTCGCTGAAGAAGTTGAGGCGGAGGTGGCTGTCGGAGGTGTGGAGGAAGATCTGAGGAATCTGTAGACGGTGTCTAGGGCACTGCTCTGTTGTGATGGATGGTTCTGTCGTTGGAGTAGCTCCGGCGAGCCGTAAGACATCGAGGCTGAAGCAGTACAAGATAGACATCGTTAATCTCAAGTGGGATTCTAATAGCATCTCCAATAGATGATGTAAAATACATTACCAAAAAGTGATAGATGTAAAATTTACATCACCAAAAAACACCTGACTACAATAGATGAGGTAAAAACTATGGAATCTAGACTTAACTATCGAAACTGAAATTTACTGTGGAATCTGAATGTTACTGTCGAAACTGAACGCACTGGTAGCACAGAGGCACTTCACATGTAGTTTAGGCCGCTCGAGCACTAGTAGGAGAGAAACAGTGATCTAAATCAGCAGGCGATCGACGGGGAACACAGTAGCAGATAGCAGCCGGAGCAGCAGCGCCTGGAGGAGCAGTGCGAACTAGAGTCAGAGCAGCAACTCATGTAGCTGCAGCAGCCCGTGTACCAGCATCAGCAGCGCGAGCGAGAGCAAGAGCAGAGCAGCAGCATGAGCGAGGGGGAGAGCAGATCAGCAGCGCGAGCGAGCGAGAGCCGGAGCAGTAGCAGCAGATCCAGCTGGTATGGATGCCGCCGCCGAAGGGGCCTCGCACTGGGGGAGAGCCACCGTGGAGATGTCACCCGCTGTGCCGGCTTCGAGGTAGCCGCGCCATGGGGGTGCGGGATGGAGTACGATCGGTGCCGGGAGGTCGAGTTAAGGAGAAGGTGCAATGCGATGAGTGTACAACCTCTTTGGTGGCGCCGAGTAGGCCTCGGCTTCGTCCGAGGAGTCGGTGAGGATGCTACGGTTCCGGTGGAGCAGGTTAAGGCGGCGCTGTGGGGATGGAGCAGCCGCGATAGACGAGGCGATCATCGGAGCAGCTCCTTGGAGGTGGAGGACGGGGCGGCTGAACCGGCGGGACGACGAGATCTACGACGGATCCTCATCCGGGGAGGTGGATGAGGGATGTCGAGCTGTTGCGGTGGATGATGTCGTCGGGGTAGAGGCTCCGGCTGGGCAGAAGTGAGGTGGCGGACGGAGGAGGGTGGGGTTTCGCTGCTGGAGCAGAGAGGTTATGGCGGCCTGGGATTTTGAATGGTGAAAAGGAGGCGATGGGGGGGAACCATGACTTAGGGACGCGCTTGTCCAAAATGTAGGGTGTGTTACAAAAGTACCCCCACCAATTTGAACTAGCGGCCCTTTTGGCTCAGGTTTAGAAGGTGGATTTCGTGTGTCGGGATTTGGCAGCTGGAGGGAGTTTTCGCGCGCGTTGTAATTTCGGGATAGCAAGGCGCGGGTTGTGAAGGCGCGAGTTTTGGGAGCACGATATCTGAATTTTCGGGATATAACAAGGCGCGGGTTAAATTTTAGGGACAAGCCTAACGTGTAATATTGTACATACCAAATCAATTCGCACTTCCCTCCACGAAAAAAACAAAAAAAATAAAACTATTCACACCACACAAAGAGAGAGTCTTGTCCCGTTTTACTATAAGAATGCTATTCAAAGCTATGAATCCATGTTATGTCCAATTAAATTTTTTCGCTAGCTGTATAATGCATGTAACCTACTCATACCAACATTTTAGTGCATTCCCAATGTCTATACTACCGCTGCAATTCAAACTAAATTTGAATTCGTTTCTCTATTTGAATAAGAATCTACAATCATGATTGTTGCCAACTTAAACCATCATTCGTGTATTATCTTAACAACACACCACATGATTACTATAGAGATAGATATGAACTATGTGTACTATATGAACTCGAATTCAAAATTTTGAATACACTTGATGTTGATTCCAAATAATAGTACATTTGATGTACTAACTAGATCTTCATAATCTAAACCATGTTCCATACATACACCGTGTTTATCACACAAAGTATATTGCCCCGCCCCCTACATTATGACAAGTATTTAGCCCTGAGCTGCAAAAGCCACACATTATCACAAATTATAATCAATGTTCTATATATTATATGTAGTACTAGCAAGATTCCCATGCGTTGCACGGAACATCAAGATGCATTTGTATGAGTAGTTTATCTTGTGGGAGAAACGGATGAACGAGGGAAGGCCTTATTTGCAAATGTGGAGAGGGGTGTGGGTATCTTTTTTCAAAATTGCCATAGTTTTCTTCCTATCTGTCAGATATAAATCGGATGGCCTATATTGCAGCATGGCAGGCACACCATCATCACCAACTCTGTTTTTTTATATATAAAATATATTATATGTAGTATAACATGTTCATAACCACACAATGCGTATCACCGTTATATATATTCACGCATGCATCGGTTTAAAACACTATGATAAATTCTTCAAATATGTGAATTCACTTTTTATAATGAATTATGATCTCTATTCGTCTTTTACACCCACACAATCCTCTTATCTTTGTAGCTAGCGCTAACTTTCTCTCATGCATGCACACACCCGCCTCCCTCTCACCCTCCCTCAACATTCTCTAGCTCCATCGCGCAAATTCGTCTTTTCACTTTAGGTCGTTCACCCATGGTGTGTGTAGGCCTCCCAGCTCCTTCTTTCCGACACACACCGATAGATATGCCTCTCTAGCCAGGTGTGCCTACCACAAACACAAGCTTTCCCTCTTCTCTTCTCACCGTCCATGCCTCACTCCCGCCCCTCTTTTCATCGATCTCGTACTCGCACACTCCTTCCCCCTCGATATAGTATGCCTCTCGCACCACCTCCTAGCTACATCCCTCTCTCTCTATCCTTCTCTCCGGACCTTATTTGCTTCTAACACATACATGCATGTATACCGATCGATCTCCCTACATATACCTAGGTCGACTTTAACTATTTTTCCCCACGCATCGATCGATGTACCTCACAAGTTATGTCTCTCCTTTCTCCGACAAAGGACGATTGATCTTCCTATGTAGTTACATCTGCTTACCACAGCCATATCGTCCCCCCTCATCATTCATGCATGCCTCTTGACCCATCTCTCACACGCGTGCCCTCCGTTTGTCTAGCAAGCCTCTCCCACCATTTGTGAGAAGCAACTCCACCACCAACCCCTCCGACATTCTAGCTCTGTCTCTCTCCCAACCTTATTCCTCTCCTACACATATGCATGGATGCCGATCGATCTCCCTCAATACATAAGGTAGGTCTCTCTCCTCCTCCACACATATACCAGCCATTGTACCTCTATAGTTAGGTCTCTCCCCCCCACCCCCCCACACACACCGATAGTCAAGCGCTGTAGGTAGGTATCCATGCCACAGAGACAAATTGCACCTGTCCCCTCTCACGTTCCAGTAGGCCAGCCACCCTATATCTTTGACGTGGGCACACACAAATTCCATGGCACTCATTATCGATCGCGCGCGCGCACACACACACACACATCATCCCTCTCTTCGATTCTATGGATACCTCACGCCAATGATACCTCCACTCTCTTCTCGTGGATCGCCCCCTCTATATATATGATATATCCAGGCCTCTGTTTCACACACATTGCATATGTTACATTTTTTGATTGAAATATCATCGACACATATTCCCTGTCTATCTCTCACGCCCCCCCCCCTAAAAAAAACACTCACGAACCCACACACTATCTCTCTCTACGTTTGTATCTCTCTCACACAAACCCACGTAGGTGGTGTACGTACACGAAGAGAATAGGTGCACGTACTCACGCTTCGTGCCCAGCCACACCCGCGCGGGTGCACGGTGGAGCTCATTTCTGTACGAAATGGCAGCCCACGTGCTAATTTGAGCGCGTGTAGCGGTTGTTTACCTACGGAGGTCGTGTACCACGCGTGCACGAAACAAAGTTCGACTTGATGCGTTGGCGCGTTATTTTTAAATAAAGTTATATCGCTCAATGGCACGTACACAGAATATAAAATGATTTTTATGGAGAAAAAGGTAGTCCGCTCCACTATATACAATGGAGCCTGCCTGCCGGGGTTTGTCTCTCTTCAGAGTAACTCACACAAGGCGGCGGTGGCCTCTCTCTCTCACCGTTGGTCACTGATCCGGCTACATCCCGTCCGCCGGCGGAAAGGGAGGATGTGCATCATTTCTCCGTTCGACGGCGCTGAGGCAGCACGTCTCGATCTGCGGTACCCGCCATTCTCTCTGACCAAGCTCCGGCGCGGTAGGGCCTACGCCACTTGCTCGCTGCCGCAGTATGGGCAGATCCCGCCCACCGCCACTCTCCTAGTTACATCCCGACGACCCCCAGGTATCCCCTCCGGCCTTGCTCCACTGCCCATCTTCCCACATCGCTGCATGTGGAAAATCTTGCATGTGGATCTTCCCGAGTTCTTTGCCCAAAACGTAGCTCGTCCAGCGTACTTTCCATATTGCAATCTCATCCTCACACCATTTTAGAATAACACAACCGTGCTGTTATCTTCCCTTAGGACAAGGAATATGCTTATTTTTTGTCATCGTATGTGTCATCAACTGTTATTGGCCAGTAATTGTTTCCTTTCTACCTCTTTTTTGCTAACAGGGCTATCCATTTCACCTTGTTGCTATTCCGACCTTTTGGTGAATTGCACAAATCACTTTTTTCTTAAGAGTGTTTTGTGCAGTTGTACTAAAATGTCACACGGGCAACGTCTCTACATTTCAGTGCGACTGCACAAAGAGAGATTGGTTTTGCTCTATCCTCCTCATCCAACTCCGAGCCTAATCTTCTCCAACTATTTGCTTAATCTTCTCCAACTAGTTAGTCTTAAGAGAGACTGCAAAGGTGACCGGCTTCTATTTGTGTGTTTATTGTTTCATCAACAGTCCTCTATTATTGTAATCACACTTAATATCTTTGGAACAGGGACGCTCAGCTCTATTTTAGTGGAACTGCACAAAATGATCGGAATGTTGCATGCTCCTGACAGCTACTTTTTTTTCCAACATGCCTTGTTGATTTAGACAGAGCTAGGGGGAAGTTGCTGCCAATGAAAGCATGGATCAATTTTAATTTAACACCTTCTCACAACTTTGTCTTCAGTTGTGATGTAAATATTAGCTCTGATCTGCTAATCATTGAGATGCATTAGCAAGGAAGTTATTTTTTTATTTTTTTTCAAAAGAGCATGGATGGCAAGACATACGAAACAAAAGCTGAAAGCTCAGAGCATTGTACAATTTCATGTCGCTGGAAAATTATTTGTATAGTATGTCAATTATGTAAACAAATGTTGGAAGCTTGATAGCATTGCCAGAAGCCTCTTCAGCATCCGGGTCCATGTGCCATGCACAAAATTATACTCCCTCCGTTCCTAAATATTTGTCTTTTTAGAAATTTCAAATGGACATATTTTAGAGTGTAGATTCACTCATTTTGCTTCGTATGTAGTCACTCGTTGAAATCTCTAGAAAGACAAATATTTAAGAACGGAGGGAGTAGTGCACAACCGCATGGGAGACTCAACCCGGTCGTTGCGCCGCACTAATAGTGAGTAATGACCAGTCAAATCATAAGCCCCACTGTTGGTGTCAAAACCGGCCGATCTCGGGTAGGGGGTCCTGAACTGTGCGTCTGAGGATCGAAGGTAACAAGGGACAAAGGGAACACGATGTTTACCCAGGTTCGGGCCCTCTTAATGGAGGTAAAACCCTACGTCCTGCTTGATTGTATTTGATGAGTATAGGGGTTACAAGAGTTGATCTACCTCGAGATCGTAATGGCTAAACCTTAGCTGTCTAGCCTATGAGAATTCTGATAGCCTCTACGGACTAAACTCTTCGGTTTATATACACACCGGAGGGGCCTAGGGTTGTACAGAGTCGGTTCATGGAAGAAGGAAATTACATATCCGGACACAAATCTAGCCATCCACGCATAGGGGAGTCCTACCCGAACACGAGGGAAAGTCTTCCGCTTTGTATCTTCACGGCCCATCAGTCAGGCCCATATCAAATAGCCCGGACACCCGAGGACCCCCTAATCCAGGACTCCCTCAGTAGCCCCTGAACTAGTCTTCAATGACGATATGTTCGGCACGCAGATTGTCTTCAGCATTGCAAGGTGGGTTCCTCCTCCTGAATACTTCAAAGCAATCTTCTGAACAAAAGAACTATATCCGGCTCTGTATAATTATTACAACCCTTAGCCGCGAAGGCAAGATATCAAACAGAACAATGTCTTTCCACTGACAACTTTTTTCGGCGAAATGTCATGTCTGGCCTCTTAACATTTCGAACCGTTTTCATGCCTCTCGATTCGCGTTTCAAGGCATAGCCTCCATTGGCATGTCTTGTCAAAACAGAGATCGTGCCCGCCCGTTACGGGAACCTCATCAATACTGTTTTGGGTAATCCAACCATGCCATTCGCACGACCCCTTGGGAACATGTGAGTTTTAAGGCTTGAGGGGGGGGGGGCGTTTGATATTCACCGCTTATATAAGAGGATAAAGATCCCTCTTTTTCCCCATGCCTTCTTCCTTCTCCTGCCTTCCCATCTTCAAGGTCCAGCGCCCAAACTTCACTCTTTCCCACCGCAACCAGCCTCCCTAGCCATGTCGGGGTCTGGTTCAAAGGGCAAGTGGGAGGCCTCCTCCGTCACCGAGAAGGACGTCAAGGAGCTCCGGGGGGCGGGATATCTGTCCGCGGAGATCGCGCACAGGCTCCCTGCCAAGGATCAAGTCATCCCCACTCCGGAGCCCGGGGAAAGGGTTGTATTCATCACCCATTTCCTTTGCGGACTAGGGTTTCCCCTCCATCCCTTCGTCTGGGGCCTTATGTTCTATTATGGGCTAGATTTCCATGATCTAGCCCCGAATTCTTTCCTCCACATCTCGGCGTTCATCGTCATGTGTGAGGCGCTACTCCGCATCCCCCCACACTTCGGCCTATGGCTCAAGGTCTTCAATCTGAAGCCGAAGGTGGTCGACGGGCAGCATGCGGAGTGCGGTGGCGCCATGGTAAGCAAGCTCCCCAACGCCGTGTGGCCCAAAGGGGCCTTCATGGAGATCGTCAAGGTGTGGCAACAGGAGTGGTTCTATATCACCGAACCCCGCGACGCCAAGTGGGCGGCTACTCCTGAGTTCAGATCCGGACCCCCTACGCGGCTTACCTCATGGACCGCTAAGGGTCTGGATTGGGGATCCACGGCAGAAGTGTTGATGCTGCAAAAGCGCATCACCAATATGATAGGCAAGAACACCAATCTCACTAACGTGATTCAGGTGATGCTCTTCCGCCGGATTCTTCCCTGCCAACTCCGGTCCTCTCACATGTGGGAGTTCAATCAGGAAGATCCATGAACCTTGAAGCGCTTCTTTGGCACAACGCACGAAGACTTCTGGAAGCTGCTCTTCAAGGCCTAAAAAACATGGCCAAAGAAGACCGAAGACATCGGTCTTGACGTCGAGAATCCGGCCACACCGGTAAGTATGATTTTCCCGAATATATATTCGGTCAGTAAGTTTTAGACATAATGAATTTGCTATCCGTCGTACAAGGCTGGATAGCAAAGGCGGAGTGGATTAAGTGTCCGGCACCACTGCCTGAAGACCCGGCCACACCCCAGCTGACAGAGATGCTGGTCCCAGTGCCCTATCAGGCGCTGGAGAAGAAGGCCAAGGAGAAGAAGGGCAAGGAGGCCAAAGGCGGCCTCTGCCACAAGGGCCCTTCGGACGCAGTGTCCGGAGAGACCGAAGTCCTCTCCTCCCACGAGGGAGATGAGGAAGAAGAGGAGGAGGAAGCGGAAAGCGACTCCCCTCCTAGGGGGAAGAAGAAGAGGGCGGCCTCACAGACCCGGAGGAGGAGGCGCCCAAGAGGGGGAAGATAGCCCTCTCGGATGGTTCGGATTGGGAGGCCGAACCAGTCCCCAAGAGACTTCCCAGGGTGAAGCCCCTGGCCGAATCATAAGTACCAAAGGGTCTATTATTTGTCTTCGGTCCTTTATGTTTTTATAATATAACATATTACACCGTGTGTCTTTCAGCCCTGCTCGCGACCTCCCCAAACCTTCACTATCTGAGGGGAGTTCTCTGCCGCCCGAGATGGCAGAGAGCAAGACGCCACCGCGAGCCCCTTCGCCAATCACCGCGGATGACACCGAGGTGTTGTCCTGAAAGACCTCTCCTGGCCGCGGAGGGGCGAGCGAGGCTCCCGAGAAGGCGCCCGAGGGCGATACCTCGGCTGCCAAAGACATGGGGGGCGACCCCCATGGCGACCGACAGCGGGGGCCCTGATCAATCCGGCCCCCAGCCAGACATCATTCCGGAGACCAATGTGGCTCCAGAATCAGGCGAGCAGCCCCCTTCGAAGGAGGGGGGAACATCAGCTCCGACGGCGGCCTCCACTAATCCGAAGGTGCCGAATACTCTTGTGGAAGCACTACAACGTGCTTCCATCATGGAAGAGCACCGCACCCTGATGGGTGTGGTGGTAGAGAAGGTTCAGTCCGCCAAGAGCGGGCTGAACGAAGCCTTCACCAGCCTACTGACAGGCTTCGAGGTATGCAACGTAATGCTCTAGACGCTTTTTATAAAGGGATATACCTGTGCATAGATAGTAGCCCCTGAGACTCTGTCTGGTTTTAAAAAAGCCGGACAGAGGATCACATAGTATTCAGAAGAGGTGACGTACTTTTCTATTGTATAACAGGCTTCCTTGTTGGCGGCAACCGCCCAGGCCGCTGAAGTTTCGGAACTTAATCGGAAACTAAAGCTGGCTAGTGAGGAAATAGATCGCATCAACAAGCGATTCGATGAGACGCAAGGTATGCGTGTATTTTGAAGAGTTTGAGCATATATCTGATATGTAAATTCAGAGTTTAACTCATGTACTGTTGTGATTATGTGCGCAGTTGGCGCGGCCGAGGTCGAGACACTCAAAAGCGCCCTTGCTCAGGCCAAGGAGGAGGCGAAGGCGAATAAAGCAGCCGCTGACAAAGCGGCTGCAGACCTAAAGACCGAACAGGCCGCCCACCGCCAGCACGAAGATAGGGTGGCCGAAGTGGAGCAAAAGCTGAAGGACGCCATCCGCAAGTGCGAGGCCTTGGAGGATAAGACTTCGGACCAAGCGACCGAACTCGCCAAAGCCCTTCAGGAGGCTAAAGAGGCGCGGATTGAGTCCCGGAGAGCTCGTGAAGAGATCCGGTAGGCCAAATAGATAGCTGCCGGTAAGCCTTTTCTTTTGCAGAGTGTATTTGGAGGTAAAAGATATGCTTTGCTCACTCGACTGTGGAGTTCTCCAGACGCCTCTGTGGATCTTCCAAGGAGTGCCGCCGACGCCGCACAGTTCTTCCGAGCCGAGGAGGGGAACTCGACCGAGAAGCTATTCTGGTCATAGTTCCTGGTGCCGGAGCATCCGACGCCCCTGAACGACCAGATGAAGCAGCTGACAGAGCTGCATAGGGTGTCCGGCTTGACCATGAAGGATCTCATAGTCCGGCTTTGGCCAGCTGAACCAATTCCTAGCAGCTACTTCGGTTTGGTGAGGCGACTCGTCGATGCGCCGCCTCGAGTTGATCCTGTGAAGCG
The DNA here is from genome assembly GCA_011799875.1 of Thinopyrum elongatum. Classification (NCBI taxonomy): domain Eukaryota; kingdom Viridiplantae; phylum Streptophyta; class Magnoliopsida; order Poales; family Poaceae; genus Thinopyrum; species Thinopyrum elongatum. The sequence continues at coordinate 66,357,582 of CM022302.1, read as the reverse complement.
CTCGGCATGCATAGAGGGTGCGCGGATGGCCTTTGCTCGTGTCAAGATGCACTGGGCAAAGATGAAGGCCACTGACGTCGTGACCGTAGGCCCGCCCAAAGGCAAGGACCACCGCAAGCCGAAAAGATACTTTGAAGATGTCCTAGCGGGTGCCCGAATAGTAGAGGGCCAATGCTCAAAGGACGTGATGTTCGAGTAAATGTATCCGGGCTGTAAAAACTTTATTTTGTGAACCAAAGCTTGTCATATATTTATGCCTTTTATCCTGAGTTATTTTCCTCCTGTGTAGCCATTTTAATTCTGAAAGTTTGCCAATCGTCGGCTTCAGCCCCCTCGTAGATGCTATGGGGGTGTTCGGTGGAGCGCGCGATCACACTTTATCCAACGTCTTGGTCCGTGAAGGAGGTGTTCGCGCAATGAACCAGGCAATTAGACTATGCGGCTTTATGACTTTCACTTAGCCATAGGAGTTTGACGGTGGGGCTAAGTACCAGCCCCTAGTGCGTATGCGGCAATCCGAACTAGGGTGCCTTTGTCGCATGACTGGGCGAAAACCAGCCCTTCGTATAACACGGGGTAAATCACTAAGAATTTGTATTAAGTCACCGAATCGCCGACCAGCTCTCGCCGTATCATGACAGTCAGTTTTCGGCTTTATCTACTGAGGTATTTGACCGGACGAACCAGAAACACAATCGCAGTAGTTCTCCCTTTACTACCTTAGCCGAACTAGCGGAATGTAAGGTGGTAATCATAGGAGCCGGGCAACCCAACTATAGACCTAAGACATGATTCGGAGCTGATGCATATAATGCAATATTCGGGGCACCGAAGAGTACCTTAAAGGTGTTTGGACTTTTGAAAATGTGCATGGCCGGATAGAGCCCCCGGCATTTAGGCCGGAACAAAGCATATGTGGCAATCTGAAGCAAGGAGGGATCACAGATGGTAAAATAAACAAGGACCGAACAAAAATTAGCGATCAACTATTTCCTGTATACCCTGATTAATACGTCGAGACATGCTATTACAGATAATGCCATGAACATCAAGGCTATTGGACATGCTGAGAATTTGTACATGAGGGGAAGCTTTATGCAGGGCCTAAAAGAAAAGGTAGTCTGGAAGATCCCAGTGGTGCCCTGCCGCACGTCTGCGCTGTTTCCCCTTGGTGAAAGAAATCCTTTGAGAGGAGAGGTCGATTGTCGTCTATACGAAAAGGAGGGCCTCAAAAAGGGCCCTTGCACGACCGTAGGGTAGGTAGGTTTTTAATGAACCTGTAGTACAAGAGAGGAAGAAAAAGAAAGAAAGAGAAAAAAGGTTAAGGTCTGAATAGGGTCAAGCCGCACTACAGACCTTTTCCGCAGTGTGCCTCCGTCGCTACCCACGGTTTTTAAGTGTGTAATTATGCACGCGCGGTACGCATGCCGCTGTTTTATGGGGCGATCGGCGGAGGCGAAACTGCTATTCAAGCTCTGGATTCACCGAGCTGTTGCTCTGCAGAGTGGACCGGGCTCGCTTGGCAGTGTCAGGTGTCTTAATGACCGATGAATTGTTCGGCTTGATGAGGTCGTTCTGTACTTCGGCTGCCAGGGCCGCGGTGTGCTCCTCAGTACGGAGGGAGCGCTCCATATTTCCATTGACTGTGATAACGCCGCGCGGTCCAGGCATTTTGAGCTTTAAGTAAGCGTAGTGCGGGACTGCATTGAAGCGGGCAAAAGCAGTTCGTCCGAGCAGCCTATGATAGCCACTGCGAAAAGGGACAATGTCGAAGATCAAGTCTTTGCTTCGGAAGTTATCCGGCGAACCGAAGACTACATCCAATCTTATGGAGCCCGTACAACGGGCCTCCATGCCGGGTATTACTCCTTTAAAGGTAGTAGTGATGGGCTTAATTCTTGACGGGTCAATGCCCATCTTACGGACAGTGTCTTGATAGATCAGGTTTAGACTGCTGCCGCCATCCATAAGGACTCTAGTGAGATGGTATCCATTGATGATGGGATCGAGCACCAGGGCCGCCGAACCTCCATGACGGATACTGGTCGGGTGGTCCCTACGATCGAAGGTGATCGGACAAGCCGACCATGGGTTGAATTTTGGGGCGACAGGCTCTACGGCGTAGACGTCCCTTAGTGCGCACTTGCGCTCCCTCTTTGGGATATGTGTGACATATATCATGTTCACTATTTTCACCTCAGGGGGAAATTTCTTCTGTCCCCCTGTGTTCGGTGGACGGGACTCATCATCGTCCTCGCTTTGAGGCCCCTTCCCCTTGTGCTCGGTATTTAACTTACCGGCCTATTTGAAAACCCAACAGTTTCTGTTGGAGTGGTTGGCAGGCTTGTCGGGGGTGCCATGAATCTGGCAAGACCTATCCAGTATCTTATCCAAATTAGATGGACCATCTCTATTTCCTTTGAATGGCTTCTTCCGCTGACCGGGTTTAGAGCCACTGAATCCGGCGTTGACCGCCATATCTTCAGTTTCTTCATTGTTGTTTCGACGCTTGTTTTTGTTACGTCGTGGCCTTCTGTTGCCGTACCTGGCTTCAGAGGTGCCAGGGTCGCTGGTACTGTTGCTTCTACGAGCCAACCAGCTATCTTCGCCCGCGCAGAAATGGGTCATAAGTGCAGTAAGAGCTGCCATAGTCTTCGGCTTTTCCTGACCGAGGTGTCGGGCGAGCCATTCGTCACGGACGCTGTGTTTAAAGGCCGCTAAGGCTTCAGCGTCCGGACAATCGACAATTTGGTTCTTTTTAATTAAGAACCGAGTCCAGAGTTTGCGGGATGACTCTCCAGGTTGCTGGACAATGTGACTGAGGTCATCAGCGTCCGGTGGCCGGACATAAGTACCTTGGAAGTTGTCTCGAAAAGCATCCTCCAAGTCTTCCCAGCTGCCAATAGAGTTTTCTGGGAGGCTATTCAACCAGTGCCGTGCTGGTGCTTTTAGCTTTAGGGGGAGGTATCTAATGGCATGGAGATCATCACCGCGAGCCATGTGTATATGGAGAAGAAAATCTTCGATCCATACAGCGGGATCTGTCGTTCCGTCGTATGCTTCAATGTTTACGGGTTTAAACCCTTCTAGAAACTGGTGCTGCATTAACTCATCGGTAAAGCACATGGGGTGTGCGGCGCCTCTGTATCGGGCAACATCATGGCAGAGTTCAGATGACATCCATGTTTGGTTCTCGGCCCGAACTTCGTGATGCTTGTCGCGCCAGGCTTGATGGCCGTCGTCTCGTGTTGGAGCGTGTCCCCTTGATCCGTAGATTGATCTAGTCTGGCTGGCTCTATTGTCCACGTCCTGACGTAAGTCATACGTGTAGCCCAGAGCCGCTGCCTCTCTGCCTTTACGGCGAGGTGGTGCGGGCTGGTATTCGGCGTAATCAGCCGCTTTGTCCCGTCCATGTGGTGGTCGGTCTGGTTCATCAACATGATTGTATCTTGACGGAATTGGCTCAAGGGCCTCGTCATCGAATTGGGGTAGTAGCCTGAGCTTTGGGTAGCTTTTTATTGGGCGCTCGAGGCCGTATTCTTCGGCGGCCAGGACCTTGGTCCATCTATCGTTGAGCGTATCCTGTTCAGCTTGAAGCTGTTGCTGTTTCTTTTTCAGGCTCCTCGCAGTGGCGATGAGCTGTCGCTTGAAGATTTCTTGCTCGAGGGGTTCATCTGTTACGATAAAATCTTCGTTACCGAGGCTAACATCCTTCTTGGAGGCTGGCAGATAATTACTATCCTCCGAATCCTCATGATCGACAAGTTTGTCTGGGTTGACTTGTCCTTCTTCCCACTCATCCTACTCAACAGCAGGCTCGGTGAGGTGGTCGGAGTCTTCAGCATTCTCCGGAGTGTCATTGTCTTCGGTGACGGTATTGCTTTCCTTTTCGCGACACGGTCGTGAGCGGCACCGCTGACGTCGGCGTTTAGGTGGTGCTTCGACAGGCTTGTCCTCGATCGGGTCTTGAGCGCTATCGTCGTCCTTCTTTTTGGGTGTATCCACCATGTACACGTCGTATGTAGAAGTGGCAGTCCAACGCCCAGTGATGGGTGGGTTTTGGCCTGATTCAGCTCCGACATCGTCGTCCATGCCGTCGATGTCCTCGGAGGCATAGTCTAGCATGTCGGTTAAGTCCTCGACAGTGGCTATCAAGTGGGTGGTGGGTGGGACGTAAAATTCCCCGCACTCAGCCCCTAGTCTGGGCTGGGCGTAGTTCGGAAGTGATACCTCCGTTATGCCGAGAGATCGCATTAAGTCCAGAGCCTCGTTTAGGAGCGATGGCTGGACGGGTGACTGAGGGCCTGCGGAGCTGGATCTGGAAATCGCCGCCCGACCGTGCTCAATGGACGCATGCCTCAAGAGTTCGGAGTTAACATCCGGAGGTGAGTCCGGCTTCCCGATGACAGGGAGGGCCCTGTTTGATTCCAGGCCTGCCAATAATATGGTCACCTCTGGGTCTCCAGCAGGGAGCTCCGTAGTAGGAGAGGGTCCGGTGGGGTTCATACTCCCGTCTTCGGACAGGGTGGTCCGCTCTAGATCTAAGGCCAGGGCAGGGATGATAGTTGATCCTTGAACGGAGTCTGGTGGTGGATCTGATGGGCCTCCTTCATATAGATGAGGAGCGGCGGTCGAGGCTGAGGATCCTTCAAAGATCAAATATCCTTGGATATCATCGATGAAAGCACCAATGTCGGTGTCAAAACCGGCCAATCTCGGGTAGGGGGTCCCGAACTATGCGTCTGAGGATCGAAGGTAACAAGGGACAAAGGGAACACGATGTTTACCCAGGTTCGGGCCCTCTTAATGGAGGTAAAACCCTACGTCCTGCTTGCTTGTATTTGATGAGTATAGGGGTTACAAGAGTTGATCTACCTCGAGATCGTAATGGCTAAACCGTAGCTGTCTAGCCTATGAGAATTCTGATAGCCTCTACGGACTAAACCCTCCGGTTTATATACACACCGGAGGGGCCTAGGGTTGTACAGAGTTGGTTCGTGGAAGAAGGAAATTACATATCCAGACACAAATCTTGCCATCCACGCATAGTGGAGTCCTACCCGGACACGGGGGAAAGTCTTCCGCTTTGTATATTCACGCCCCATCAGTCCGGCCCATATCAAATAGCCCGGACACCCAAGGACCCCCTAATCCAGGACTCCCTCACCCACCTTTCCCACTATAAGTTGCTCGAAAGACGCAACCATCAATACGCTCTTCTTTGAATCCGCTCATACTACTCCCTCCGTCACTATTTTTGCGGGTGTTATAGAGCGCGCTTCAACAATCTCTGGGACCAAGGCGACTAGCGATCGGCCTGAAAAATAGCATTGGTAGTTATAGCACGACGTCTATTACTAGAGGAAATAATGCGTACACACATGCATGTAGTGCTTCCACCCCGGGTACACACATGCATGCACTTACTCCACTCCACACCTACATCGAGAGAAAATTGTGGACTTGATTGCGGTTACCACGCCCTAATTAATTGAGCATTAAACCAAACGCGTCGAAAATCTCTCTGGTGGTGGAAATGCATGGAGAGAAATGCATGAGAATGAAGCGCGCCCTGTAAACTATGACGGAGGGAGGAGTAGTATGAAGGTGCAAAACCAAGTACGCGTATGGCCAGTCGGTCAACGCACTTCCTCTTGGCATATTACTGACATGTGGGACCAGAGTGTGAGCAAACCGATCTCAATTGACGGCAAAATGGCCAACCCGCCGTTCCTTGAGAGAGACGAGGAGCGAGAACACACAGACGGGCTCGCATTGAGGCCAAGATATATTCGAGCATGGTTGATCGATATCATCATTACATGTTCGATGTTTTTTAATAGTACTATTGGGCTACCGTTTTCCGCACTTCTCCCGAATAAATGTGTACTTTATCAGAGATTAAAATAAAATAAGAGTACAGACGCTCCACCATGCGGTTCCTAGTACCTGTATACTAGTAGTAGTACTACTCGTACTACTAAACCTTGCGCTTGGCTCTTCGCCTCTTCGTGAAGTCGAACAATGATGGTACTACAGTGTATGCCTCTGGCAATCTGACACCGAATGAACTGCTGCACGTCCACCGCCTGGGAGAGGGTAGGTTGCATTAGTCAAAAGCTTCTTGTCGTCCTGCAAGCCACCAGGCTTGAGGTAGACGGAGAGGGCGTAAGCGAGCTTCGCCTTGTCCTGCAAGCTTCTCCTCGTTCTGCGAGTTGATGGGACACACCAAAAAAGTAGTGCTAGTCCATACTCCCTCCTTTCCGGTTAATATGGCTTAATCTTTTTTGCGGGTAAATGAGAGAGCTTTATTCATATATAAGCAATCTTAGGACGATCAGCCAAGAGACTGGTCACTAGGAAGCGAGGTACCCCGCAAAAAAAGAAGAAGGAAGTGAGGTGTTTCATCAAGCCAGCTCTCGGTCACATTCAAAGTGTAGCAAGGACGGTTCGCACAAAGATGCGCTGCAAGGTTTGTTGACCTGTTTACATGCTGAATAACAAAAAAAGAGAAAATATTACCGAGCGCTCCTATTTCTAACAGGATAGGAGCCAGAATTAAGCGAGAATTGTGGCGAGTGTTCCATGCAATCAACTTCCATTATCACACGCGAGAACCCTCGAAGAGAACCAAATGTGTTGAAGATTGCTTTATCACAGATTAAAATAAAATAAGAGTGCAGACACTCCACCATCCGGTTCCTAGTAGTACATACCTGTATAGTAGTACTAGTAGTAAACTTTGCGCTTTGCTGTTCGCCTCTTCGGGAAGTCGAACAATAATGGTACTAGTACAATGTATGCTTTTGGCAATCTGACACCGAATTAACTGTTGCACGTCCACCGCCTGAGCGAGGGAGAGCTTGCATTAGTCAAAAGTTTCTCCTTTTCCTGCGAGCCACCGCGCGCAAACTTCTCCCGGCCTACAAGCTTCTCCTCGTTCGGCAAGTTGACGGGACGCAGCAAAGTAATGCTAGTCCATACTGCCTCCTTTCCGGTTAATATGGCTTAATTTGAAACGAGATAAATACACTGTCTGTCACTGTATATTTGTAAAAATACGATCAGTGGACTTCATAATACGCTCATTGCGCTCAATATATAAATTTTCCAGTGTTTATATGGTCACTAGCTCACCCTGGCTGAGTATGTGTGTGCATGCACGTGTAGGTTGAGCACTTGAGCGTGACCGTGTGTGTTCCGTCGTGTGCTCGGACATGCATGCATTAGGGCGTCGCGCGCGTTTTTGTGTCCATCACTACAGGAATCAGGCACTTTGCCATCTGCCATGGCTGACGGCAAAGGCATGATTGGCGGACGGCAAAGGCCTTTGCCGTCAGCCAGCAGATGGCACCACGTCTGGCTGAACAAACTACGGCAAAGGGCACTTTGCCGTCTGCTGGCAGACGGCAAAGATGCAAAGGCCTTTGCCGTCAGCCAACAGACGGCAAAGTGCCCAAATAGGCTAGCCCAGGTGCCCCCCAGGTAGCTGCCACGTGGCTTGCTATGCCGTCTGCTGGCAGACGGCAAAGACCTTTGCATTCTGCCAACAAACGGCAAAGTGCCCAAATAGGCCAGCCCAGGTGCCCCCCAGGTAGCTGCCATGTGGCTTGCTATGCCGTCTGCTGGCAAACGGCAAAGATGCAAAGTTCTTTGCCGTCTGCCAGCAGACGGCAAAGCAACCATATAGGACAGCCCAGTGCCCGCAGGTTGCACAGGTAGCTGCCACATGGCAGCTTTGCCGTCTGCCAGCTAACGGCAAAGAGGTTTGCCGTCTGCCAGCAGACGGCAAAGCTTCTGTATTGCCCCTGTTTTTTCTGTTTTTTTCTTAAATTCAATCAATTTCATATATATATATATATACATACACATTTGAAAATACTTTCAACAAGCATACATATCCCTGCCATATGGATATGATCATCCAACACATATACATACCAACTCAGAAGTCCATATCCAACATATATATAGCCAACATATATCCAACAACAAGCATACAATGGTTTCATCCATACATACATATATAGGTAGCAAGTTTCACATTGTTCATCCTACAAAATCAAAACAAAAAGGAAGGACAAGGAGAAGAGTAGACTCCATCAACGCAAGCTTCCGTGATCTAAAGCAAATCTGCAAATTGGGAAAGAAGAAAGTTAGAAGAAGAAGAAGAAGACTAGAAGAAGAAGAAGAAGAAGAATTTTTCTTCTCTTTCTTTATCTCCTCTTCTTTATCTTCTTCTTCTTCTAACTAAGGTAACCCAGGTAATTATGCCATTTTTTAGCTAAGCTAGGTAAAAATGCTAAGTGTAGGTCATTTTAGAGCTAAGCTAGGTAAATAGGTCATTTTGGAGCTTAGTAAGGTTATTATGTCATTTTCGAGGAAATAAGCTAAGTATATGTCATTTTGGAGGTAACCAAGATTATTATGCCATTTTGACCTAAGTATGCTAAGTATGTCATAAATGAACTAAAGAAGCTAAGTATAGGTCATTTTTGAGCTAACCTAGGTAGTTATGCCATTTTTTAGCTAACTAAGCATATTTATTCATTTTGGAGGACAAAATGGTAAGTGTAGGTCATTTTAGAGCTATCCTAGTTAAAATCGGTCATTTTGGAGCTAGGTAAGGTTATTTTGTCATTTTGGAGGAAAATAAACTAATGATATGATAGTTTGGAGCTAAACCAAGGTTATTATGCCATTTTTTACCTAAGTAAGCTAATTATGTCATAAATGAACTAGCTAAGCTAAGTATAGATCATTATTGAGATATCCTAGGTAGTTATGCCATTTTTTAGCTAACTAAGCATATTAAGTCATTTTGGAGGAAAAAAATGCTAAGTATAGGTCATTTTATAGCTATTCTAGGTAAAATATGTCATTTTGGAGCTAAGTAAGGTTATTATGTCATTTTCGAGGAAAATAAGCTAAGCATAGGTCATTTTGGAGCTAAATAGGTCATTTCTTAAGCTAAGTATGCATTTGTTAAGCAAAACACTTGGGAAAACTTACCATCATCACGGAGGTGAAGGACCGGTCGGGGTTGCGCCAGTGCCAGACGGAGAAGGATCGGTCGATGCTTGTCGGGAGGCATGCTACACCAAAGATCATTTGCAATGTCTCGTTAGCATGATGCAACTCAAATGTGAATACTAGTAACTAATGACCATTCAAATGAAACTCACCGTGGGCGCTATACCAATCTGGGGCATCGGCGGAGGGGTCTGACCGTTGCTCTGGCACACGAACTGCACATTTTGTTTTCACTAGGTAGTCATATTAGTTAGTAATGAAACGAACATTACGTGCATGATTTGGCTAATATGCAGGAGAAACTTACCACGAGGAGCTCGTATAGGGCCCGGTGAGACGCGTCGTTCCGGTTCCTCTCCTCCTCCAACAGCCTAGCCATCCTCTCCTCCATGTCCCTCTCCCTCTCCGCCGCCTGCCTGTTTGCCTCTGCCAGAAGCTCCTGGGCCCTAGCCTCGATGGCGATCTCCATTGGCCGTGAACGAGGCCTTATCTCAGGATCGGAGCTCGTCTGGCACTTCTTGATCTCTGGGAGAGTTCTAGGACAACATATCAGTCCATCCCCAATGGCTACCGAGCCATGGTACCTCCCGCCACCAGATATCATCATGTGCTCTGCATCAAAAGGACTCTGGCTCGGGTTGAAGTCCTCCCCTTTCCTCGTCTTCCCAACGTCTCTGTACCTCACGAGCTTGTTGTGGGAGGAGATGTTGGTGAAGCTCTCTGGATGATCGAGGTCAGACTCAGAGAATGCCTTGGCCTTCTTGTACGGGGCAGTATGGGCCATGGCATAGAGGTCGAACACTGGTGGCACCTCCTTCTTGTTGTGTCGCGCCTAAAAGAGAGGAACAAAATATTAGTTAAGGGCTCAAGCTAGCATGAAGAATGAAATTGCATGAATCGTGAAGCAAACCACATACGCAGTTATCCCCGTACTCAAACAGGTTGGAGCTCCCTTGATGGTGTGGGACACCTTGCATTTGGGCACGCTTATCCTTGGCCTTGTTGTGGACGGCTAGCCATTGGGGAGAGCACCACTCATCCACCAACGCCTCCCAACAGTCCATCCTATCCGCACACCATCTCGGGGGCACCTAAGTTAGTCAAGAGAAATTTCAGTGCTACGCCTACGAATCAAATAAAGAAAACTAAGCACAAGGCCTTAAGAATAGGTAATTACCTTCATGTACTTCTCCTTACTTAGAAACTTGATGCGGCACTTCATCTTGGACCTCTTAAAACCAGTCGAGGCGTAGTAGTCTCGAACAGCCTGCACCCGAGCCTCATGCCGTAAGTTCTGTAGTAGGCGCTTGCACTCGGCTTTGACAACCATAGCCGCGGCCTCCTCATGTTCCTGAAGACACCTGTAGAAGGTCTGCAATCAAACAAGACAAAACTGATTAGTACAATCACTAGGTACTGTTGATTTTTAATTCTGTAAATGAGAAATTACCCAAAACATCCGGATCACAATGTCGGCCATCGTCTCGCACAAGACACCGTCGACCCTCTCCTCCGGCGGGGCCGGGGCAGCCAAGTACATCTCCCAGCTCAGTGCTAGCTATGGAACCTGACCCTCACCGGGCAACGTGACCCACCCCGGGAAGTTCTACCGGCAAAGCACACCAAGGACCTGGTTGGGCCTGCGGACACCAGGGGCGTGTTTCCAACCCCTGCAGTATGACAAGGCCAACACATTAGATATTAATTTGAAGAAACATGAAGGCAAAATGTTAAAAAAGAGTAAATGCACTTACTTCTCCCCATTAGGCGCAATCAACCACCTCTGATCGCGGGTCGTCGGCACGGGCAGGAGCTTTGTACCACCACACTGGTAGACCTTGCCCCCCTCAACCAGCTCGCCCTCGCTATAGCTATCTTTAGAAAAGTTGTCCTCGCCACCATCAGCATGGCCACTAGCCTCCGGAGTCACGTGGGACGAAGACTCTGGGATCGGAGTCTTGTGGGACGAAGACTCTGGGACCGGAGTTCGTGGGACAAAGGCTCGGTGACCCGAGGCTCGTCGGCCCGAGGCTCGTGGACCGGAGTCCGAGACGGGTCCACGTCAGACGGAGCAGTCCTGTGGTCGGGAGAATCAGCTGGGGGTGGCGGCAAGGAAGGCATAGCAGCCTTCCTACCTCTCCCGCCACCATGTCCACCTCTAGCACCCCTCTTCGTCTTCCCCCGACCTGTCCCGGCCGAAGAAGAAGCGCCCGCCGGTGGTGTCTGCATACTGTCTAGCAGCGCTCTCCGGAGGTGCTGGGGTGGAATGGAAGCACCCCTCCCAGCATGCGCCGAGGAAGGAGGCTCAGAGCGCTCTCGACCCGCGCCCACCATCTGTCAACACCTGCAATGACAAAGAGTAAACAAAATTAGTACAACATAAACATAATAAAAAATTTAAGTGTATCATCATCATGAACATAATAAAAAATTGAATACCTAATAACATGAACTAATTAATAATATATATATTTACATAACAATAATTGAGTACCTGACATTACTAATATTACTCTTCATCGTCTATATATGCTCCGGGATCAATAAATGCATCATCATCATCACTATCAGTAATGACGTGCTCATCATCATCATCAATAAATGCATCAACATGTGGAAGGCCTCCCGTAATCGGTCAAGTATTGACAGGTCATCCGCAGCAGTAACCTCTTCTAGTTCCGGCTCTTCTTGTTCCGGCTCAAGGGTGAAGTCGGATTCATTGTCGCTGTCTACTTCAATGTTCTGGGGTGAAGTAGAGCGGTTCTTGAAACATTTTTTGGAAAGACGTGTTTCTTGGAAGAATTCTCCTTCATATGTGTCTGGGTTAATGTGAGGTTCATAATCCTCTTCATTGGGGGGAGGTGGTCTAACACGTGGTGGCACTTCATAAACGACATCCCAACCATTGAGATTTGGATCACTTTGACAGGCCCACGGTAGATAGAAAACTTGGGTTGCCTATTGAACCGTAATATAGACATCGGGAACATCCAAATGGGTGCTTTGTTTGATTTCCACTAGCCCTATATGTTCATGAGTCCTTCTAGTCTCCTTCGGCTGGAACCAATAACATTTGAAGACTACGATGTTTGGTGGGTTTGCACCATAGAATTGAAGTTCATAAATTGCTTCAACTCTTCCATAATACTCGGTATCTCCTTCGCCGATAGCAGAGACACAACAATTTGTAGACTTTCGGTCGGCCATAGATAGCTCTTTGCCATAGGTACGAAAGTGATACCCGTTGATGTCGTATTTGTCAAATGAACGGACCTTAAAGTCAAAACCATTAGCGACTTGTCTCAATTCGGCATCCATAATCTCTGAATTAGCCTACAAGTTTAATACGAAAGGATTGTTGCATTAGCTGCAAATTAGACGAAGAAATGAAATGGTATAATGGAAATTACCGTTTGTTTGAACCAAGAGATGAAACCGGGAAAGCCGCCTCCATGCTTTGCCAGAAGCTCATACTCTTCGACGGAATCCTTTTGGATCACCGCTCCATAAGAGAATTTGGCGACGTATCGACTGTATCAAATATATCCAGGAATAAGAGCAGTTCAAAGAAATTAGAAGTTGTGAAACAATGTATCGAGAAATTACTCAATGTACGGCCACACTTCTGTTAGGTTGTTGAAGATATACAATGAAATGGTCCACCATTCTTCGACATCCAACGTTAAGGAATTAGAAGCACCGGCTGGTGCGAGATTCCCTTTGAATAGGCTGAGGTTGGATCCACCCTTTTTAGGGTCGCCATCATTGTACCGAGGCTTCGGATTATGCAAATGACGATTTTTGGCTTCGTAGTGTGCTGTCACAAAGTTTGCCGCCTCCTCAGTAATGAATGCCTCGGCCATCGATGCTTCAATTCTATGTTTATTTTTACATTTTGCTCGAAGTGTCTTCTGCATCCTCTCAGTTGCGTAGCACCAACGATTTTGCACGGGCCCCCCCAATCTTGCCTCGGTCGGGAGATGCAAAATCAAGTGCTGCATTGGATTAAAGAAGCCCGGCGGAAAGATCTTCTCTAACTTGCAGATCAACTCCGGCGCCAACTCTTCCATTTCTTCTAGCAGGCCAGGCGATAGTTCTTTCGCACAAAGAACACGGAAGAAATAGCTCAGCTCTGCCAGTACTAGCCATTCATCCTCAGGGATGAAGCCACGCAACATCACCGGCATTACCCGCTCAATCCATATGTGCCAATCATGACTCTTGAGACCAAATATCTTCAATTTATCAAGACTCGCTCCCCTCTTTAGATTCGCTGCATACCCATCGGGGAACATCAACTGCATTTTCACCCACAAGATAATTTCCCTGATAGCTGGCCTTCCAAGATTGAACCATGCCTTTGGCTTTGTCCAGTTCTGCTTTCCTTTCGGTGGTTGCATGTTTTGTAACGGTCTATCACATAGCGCCTCCAGATCGACTCTTGCCTTAGTATTATCCTTTGACTTCCCCTCTATGCTGAACAATGTACCAAAAAGTGCCTCGGTGATATTCTTTTCAGTGTGCATCACGTCGATGTTTTGTGGGCAAAGGAGGTCTTTGAAGTAAGGCAGATCCCACAAGCATGTCTTGTGAGTCCAGGTGTGTTTCGAATTATACCCCTTGAAATACCCTGGACGCTTTGGATCTGGCTTGAGAGCGTTTAACTGATCCAGGGTCTCTTGGCATGTCAACGCAGGTGGTGCAGAGTTTTTGACAACTCTACCTTTGATGAAATTCTTCTTGTCTTTCCTGAACTTATGGCGAGGATCCAGGAACTGTCTATGCAAGTCGATGCAAGAAAACTTGCGACCGGCCTGAAGCCAACGAAACTCAAGAGCTCCCTTGCATGTGGGGCACGGGAACCTTCCATGCACACACCAGCCAACGAATAGCGCATATGCCGGCAAGTCATGTGTCGAGTACATGTACCAGACACACATTATGAAGTTCTGTTTGCTAAAGGTGTCGTATGTCTTGAACCCATTATCTCAGGCTTCTTGCAATTCGTCCTTCAGCGGCTGCATGTACACATTCATATTCTTCCCTGGATAGTTGGGCCCTGGAATTATCAACGTCCGGAAAATGTTCTTTCTTTGCATAATCTGTCCGGGGGGGGGGGAGATTGAGTGGAATGACAAATACGGGCCAACAACTGTATTGGGCTGCCGTCAGACCAAACACACTGAACCCATCCGTGCTGATGGCGACTCGAGGATGCCTTGGATCTGCCGCTTTTTCATCATGTAATGCATCGAAGCGCTTCCATGCTTCACCGTCCAATGTGTGCACCATCATCAGCTTCCCATCTGCATCTAGTTGGGTTCTTTTGCCTGTTTTGTGCCATGTCATCTGTCTGGCCGTCTCTTCGACCATGAAAAGACGTTGAAGTCTTGGTATGATTGGCATATACTGAAGAACATTAACGGGGATTTTGGTCTATGTCTTCTCACCCATACCGTTGTCTACCACAACATACCTGGATGACTTGCAAATGGGACAATAGTTCAAGTCCGCATACTGAAGCCTAAATAAGGCACATCCTTTCTCACAGGCATGTATCTTCTCATAGGGCATCTTTAGAGCACGGAGGATTTTGTCTGACTGGTACAGGTTAGCGGGTAGTACATGGCCTTTGGATAGAAAACGTCCAAAAACTGTCATCATCGCGTCATAGCATTCTCTGGCCAAGTTGAATTGAGCCTTCAGAGCCATTATTTGTGAGATGGCATCCAACCGACAAAGCTCAGTGTGCTCGTGGATAGAACGTTTTGAAGACTCGAACATTTCATTGAAGGCCTTTGCGGATTCCTCCATCTCATCGTTCGAGTCCCGAGCATCATCAAAGTTTTGCATCATGTCTTCCATCCCGGTACCATGCTCGTCGGTGCGACGGCGAACCACCTCGGCTCTGGGACATTGGGCAGACTCACCATGAATTGTCCAGACCGTATAACCAGGCGTAAAACCAAACTTCTGCAGGTGTTTACTCATTACAAGCTCGTCCCTCCTATGATAGTTGTCGCACCGGGCACAGGGGCACCAGCTTATTCTCTGGCCATTTGCAAATGCGGCTCTTACAAACCCCCTGGTTTTTGTTAACCATTCATCGGTCATGTCTTCCTGACTAGTGTGACCGGTGTACATCCACGCACGATCACTCATATTGCGTAGCTACTGGACACACAAGAAATCTATACCTATACTAATTAGAGACTCCCAAGAAATTACCACGTTAATTAGAAATTAGGAGCAGTTTATCTGGTGTGGGACCGAATTATTACGGTGTAGATCATCTGATTTTTTTTCCAGAGACTCCCAAGAAATTACCACGTTAATTGTAATTAGAGACTCCCAAGAAATTACCACATTAATTAGAAATTAGGAACCGTTTATCTGGTGTGGGACCGAATTATTACGGTGTAGATCATCTGATTTTTTTCAAAGACTCCCAAGAAATTACCTCGTTAATTAGAAATTAGAAGCCGTTTATCTGATGTGGGACCGAATTATTACGGCGTAGATCATCTGATTTTTTTCAGATGAAATAAAAAAGATGTCCACCTATGGGCCCTAGAGTTATAACGACCAACGTGCTGCCTTGGCTCTAGCCTGTATGACAAATATAGTCCAACCATGTCACGTAGGAAAATACAAGCCAATGAAAATCTGCCGTGCCTAGCTTGATTAGCTTTTGTTCTGTGTTGGCTTGATTAGCTCTGATGGGCGTTATTAACATCTTATTTATACCTATATTAATTAACATCTATCTATTTATTTATACCTATATTAATTCTAGATGGCCTAAAAATTCACATGTTAATTAGATTTTACGAGTCGTTCATCTGGTGATCTATGTAATTGATCTATCTTGACCCCACGATTTACATTACTTCTGTGATGAAAAATAGAAACAATCTACACATAACCAAGACCAAATGTGGCCCAACTACCACGTATTGCAATCCCAACTTAAAAAAATTATCTTGGATGGAACATATTGCTCCAGCTCAACAAAATTAATCTTGGATGGAGTTATATATTTTTTACGAAAACACTAACGCCCACACGTGTGCCAGTTTTACAACTCGCCCATACGCGTGGATCACCGTCCAGTCGAGTTTGCACGAATCTTGACACATTGAGGCAGAATTCGCGTGCCACGTAGGACGGGGCTGGTGTGTGGGCGTTGGAGAGTTCGCCAACACGCCCGCAGCACGCGGTTTGCCAGCTGCGCTGTGTGGGCGAAATAGTTTCTGCCCACACAGTCAACACCTAGTCCACGCGCGTGTGGGCGAACTGATTTTCGCCCACACGACACCGTACATTGTTGGATGGCAAATGCAGTTATGCGTACGTGGCAACTAGGTAAACACACATGGCAATTCTAATGTTCGCCCACACGCAGCCCGTGTGGGCTGCCTTCTGCTCACGCCACACACGATGTGTGGGCGAATGGATAGTATGCCACACGTGTGGCAGTTATCCTCGTCCATTTTTTAAACTACGTTAGAGGTAGTACGTAGTAGTAGAGATGGACTCACATGTCAAAAAAAAAAGATATGAACTCAGCTCAGCCCTCTCCTTACCTCTCACGACTCTTCTCTCCCAACTAAAAAAAAAATTCTTGGATGGAGCGTATTGCCTTCCCAACTAACAAAAAATCTTGGATGGATTTCTATATTTTGTAGACTACATTAGATGTAGTACGTAGTAGTAGATATGGACTCACATGTCAAAAAAAAAAAGATATGGACTCAGCTCAGCCCTCTCCTTACCTCTCACGACTCTTCTCTCCCAACTAAAAAAAAATTCTTGGATGGAGCGTATCTAATGGGCTGCTTGGCATTTTTGTGCTTCATATCTAATAGGCTGTACCAGTACATGGGCTGAGGCATGAGGGTTCACGTTAATTACGAAGGCCGAAGGGGATAGGGGGGGCGAAGCAGGTTACGTACATGTACGCAAGCAGAAATATTACGGAATAGTGATCGCTCACGAGGGACGACTCGATCGTTGGGGGCGGGGGGGGGGGGGGGGGGGGGGGGGGGGGGGGGTCTCGCCCCCCCTCGTCCCCCCTTGAATCCGTCCCTGTCTACAACTGTCCTTTGACTCTTTTCTTTGTTGTTTTAGGTTGGTAGTAACATTGGGATCGTCTCCCCCCTTGAATCCGTCCCTGTCTATAACTGTCCTTTGACTCTTTTCTTTGTTGTTTTAGGTTGGTAGTAACATTGGGATCGTCACTCACAATGTTTGATGCGTGTATGTTCATTGCAGGTTCATGTGAAATTAGACACAGATATCCACATCCTTTGAAGCCATGATCAGGATCTCCTTTTGCTTAGCTTCCGTTCCCTCCCACTTCTTAGTGACTAGCTCCCTTTTGTCCAAATTTATATATGTTTGCTAAGTTGTTAGTTAATTTACCCTTGATATGTTTCCATCTATGATGGTTTTAAAATCTGCACATAAGCATCCCCTGTAGCGGAACTTGCTGTTGTGGTCGATGAGTGTTCTAATGAAAGGGCAGAAAGAAGCATCTTGAATTCTTGATGCAAGATATGAAGAATATGATGTCCATGAAAGTGAGAAAAGCAGGGAAGTAAAATGTCCTTGGTTTCCAGTAGTTAATGATGAAAGCATACTTACTTTCAGCAATAGGTGGATCCAGAAGAGAATAGCTGTGCAGGAGCTATGGCACGGTCCATAAAGCAGTTGCTGGGACATTATTTGTACAATATACAGGCACATACGCAACTAGCAGTTAGCATGAGATTGAGAAAAGAGTTCATATGAGATGCTCAATTCAGATTTGAATCAATTTTATTTGGTAGCTGTGCAAAAAAATAAATTCTGCCAGGCAAGTACAACTGATCGAGCAAATATGCAAGCGCTTACAGATAATAAAGGACAGTGCATCATCTCAGACCCAGAATAAAAGTGTGGTCTGCATTATTTATCAATTCTTTATAGAAATTTTCCTCAGTTCCGAAGCTTCAAATTTCATATCTTATGTCTCGGACATTTGGTGAAGGAATGCAAAGAAGAGTCTGACCTTAATTCTGCACCGCTTTTCAGTGCGGGTTATTCTGCGCTACCTTTAAGGAGTCAAGGTAGGTAAGGCTAGCCAAATCAAAATCGCTTATGACCATGATTCTGCACCACCTACAAGGTACTAAAATATACTTTTGTCTAAATCCTTAACAATATATCTTTCATATATCCATTCTCGAATATTGAGAGAACAATTAACACGAAACATATTTCACTAGAGATGATATTTTTAAGTTGTCATAAAGATGATATAAGATGTTTAGGGAATAGCAGACGCATGCCGCGTTAAATTAATCACTTGGAGCTACTATTTTGAGCATTTTCTGATTCATTCATACATCCTTTTACAAGTTTTCGTTTTTGCCAATAATAACATCCAGGGCCCTATTCGATTCACCGACTGATTTACAGTTTTATTTTTTACTCGGGGTTATGTTTAAATAAAGATTTTTCGGTATTTCGAGTGGCATTTTCAGCCATTGTTTAGTACCATGTCTCGACCATTAATTGTATCGAACCATGTAGGACTGAAAAGCATGTCTTTCGTGTTCTTGCCTATCTTTTATAATTGACTATGCTCTTTGTAGATCATGCAAATATAATGGGCCCAAAGCTTACTTAAAGATAGTATATTACTTATTTAGAACTATCGTAGCACTTTTGCGGTTCAAGCTATGAAGAGAGAGAATGTTTATTCCAATGTCTCACTTTCTTTTCCAAATAAATAATTTACAATTTTACGTGGTTTTGCATAAATTTGAAACTGTTTTTATCTAATCTGCAATAGTTAAGATACAAATACGCATCCGTAATAATGCCGACCTAAGTTCGAGAAACCAATGTTATATATATGCTAACAATATTGTGGAATAATTGTGGATTTTTTTAAAGAAAAATATTGTGGAGTCTTTTTTAGTCGAATATTGTTGTGTCTCATTAATTTATTACAAAATATTTTCTGTATTACTATATTTGATTTCGAACCATCCCGCGCCTCCAGACATACCGATTTTAACTCATGGAAATTTAGTTTTAAATATAACTCAAAGCTTAAATTCGTAAGAAGTAAGATTCCTACTAAGATTAATTGCAACTGTAGATAAACAAGACATAACTTAACATGCAAGGACACATGTGTTCAAGGTACGATATTTCAACTCTCTTAATTATAACCCTCATGAAGATGTCAACACGATCGGTTTCAGAATATCAATATATAACTACAATGTGAGGTGTTTAACTAGAATACAATTTTGTGTACACGTGTTCTGTTAATAGAAATAAAAGAGTTTGGTTGGTTAACAAAACTAAAATAGAGCCACTACTATAATGTTTATAAATACCAAAATATTTATGGTAGTAGTTTTCCATTTTTCACGTACTTTTATTACATCTATATGATGCAAGCAATAGAACGTAAAACTATCATAGATAGACGTACCATATAAAAATATATTTTATGCTAGCCCGTGCGATTGCACGGGTTGACGACTAGTATATACATAATTCAGCAAACCATATCCATCAGTTAATGGAGTTTGTCACTTTTATTACGTCCATGCAACCTAGACGCTAATAGGTAAAGATAGGTCCTAATCCCACCCGAGTATGTGTAGATTGGGTTCGTTTTCCCATGCTCTTCTCCGGATCCGACGCAAAATTTCGGCAGCACCTCCCTGCTGTTCTCCTGATACACGTCTCGGCAATAAGCAGAGAGGATGTGTACCCGGAGAACAACAGGGAGGCACTGACAAAATTCTGCATCAGATCCGGAGCAGAGCATATGGGAAAACGAACCCAATCTACACATACTCAGGCTGTCCATGGATAACGTTGGACAATTCGAAAGAATCACGGTTATAAATATGCAAATGCATGCATATTTATAGATGTAACCCTTTCGAACGGGAGACGCATAGTGGTCACGCATACTGATGATTGAAGACACCTATAGCTAGCAAGTTTCATCGGCACGAAGACCGGAACAGAGCAAATGAAGGGGGGAGGAGGAGATGTCATTTGTGCTCACCCACGAACGCAGGGGCGGAGCTCGTCAAACGAACGGGGAGGTCGTCGAACACCAGACCCTCGCAGCGACGAAACAACTGCACATTTAAAACCACCTAATCAACACAAATATGATGTTTTTTATAACAAAATCGAAAAATATATGACCTAACTCATAATTCACAAATATATGACTCCGTCGGCCTCTGGAAGGCCGAAGAGCACCTTTTCGGTCACCAGGAGGCCGAAGAGGTGTCGGGGGTTGGGGTGTCGGGGTGCTGTGTCGGGATCGGGGGTGTCGGGTCGGGGTAGGGTGCGTGTGTGTCGGCGGGGCGGGTAGAGCGAGGGGGCAAGGGGAGGGGGGGAGGGGGAGGGGGACGGTGGGGAAGGGGAGGGGGTAGGGGGGGAGAAAGCCGGAGGGGGCCGGAGCGGCGGGGGGAGCGGGCGAGCGGGGAGGGGGAGGGTGGGCGGGGCGGAGGGAGGAGGGGAGGGGGGGGGGGGAGAGGTGAGGGGGTGGGGAGGGGAGGGGGGGGGAGGGGAGGAGGAAGAAGAGGAGGGAGGGGGAGGAGGAGGATGGAGGAGGAGGGATGAGCGAGGAGGAGGCAGGAGGAGGAGGAGGGAGGAGGAGGAGAGGAGAGACGAGAGGAGAGGAGGAAGAGGGGAGGAGACAGCATGCGCTATATGTGTCTCTCTTTTCCATCGTTCCGCTTTTTTATGCGTGTATTCGTCTCTATCTCCCTCCTCCTCTTTTTCGTTCTCTTCTTTCTTTACCCTTCTACTTATTCTACTTTTCTTCTTCTTCTCTTTCATCTTTTTTTACTTCCTTAATTATGGACATTTAACTAAAACCTAACACTAATCTAATATAATCTAATCTAATCTATCTAACTAATCTATATATATAATATCTAGAACAAAAAAGAAAAAATAGAAAAAAAAAAAGAAAAACAGGCTCACCCGGGGCAGGGCACGAAGGCACCCGGGGCGGAGACGGCACGAAAGGGAGAAGGGATGGGGGAACGGGGAGGCAAAAAG
This sequence comes from Thinopyrum elongatum, assembly GCA_011799875.1. Lineage (NCBI taxonomy): Eukaryota > Viridiplantae > Streptophyta > Magnoliopsida > Poales > Poaceae > Thinopyrum > Thinopyrum elongatum. Next base: position 66,336,456 of record CM022302.1, on the reverse strand, counting down.
GGGAGGGCGGGGGGTGAAAGGAACAGGGTGGAAGGCGGGTGAGGAAGGGAGGGAGAAGAAGAAGGAGAAGGGGAGGAAGAACCAAAAACCGACGGGCAGAGGAGGGAGGGGGAAGGGACCGCGGAGGGGGAGGGGTCGAAACGCGGAGGAAGGAAAGGGGCCCACGGCCCCACGGGCGGACGGAAGAAGGGGAGGGGACGGGGCACTTGGAGGAGAAGGGGAAGGGCAAAGGGGAACGGAGGACCAGAGGAGAACGAGAAAGGCACCCAACCCCAGGGCGGGCCTTGGCGAATTTCTCAGACACGGCGGGAAGCGGACCGGGCCGGGAGGAAAAGGGAGGGGAGGGCGGGGGAGGAGGAAGAAGCGAGAGGCAATGGCCGGCCCGGTGGAAGGGAGGGGGGAGGAAGAAGGGAAGGGACCACCGGGGGAGGAGAGGAGAAGCAGGGTGGCAGGGAGGGGGCGGCGACAGAGAGGGGGTGGGGCGGCGGGGCGGTGGGCCGACGGGGCGGCGGCGGTGCTCGTCGGGCCGGGAGAAAAGAGGAAAAGAGAGATAGGGCGACGACGGGGGCGCGACCCCGTTAAGTTAAATCAAAGCGTTGCCGTCCGCCGCACCTTTGCCGTCTGCTAGCAGACGGCAAAGAGGGGCCATCTTTGCCGTCTGCTAGCAGACGGCAAAGGCTAATGGCAAAGCCACCCTTTGCCGTCTGCTAGCTCGTTGCCGCCCGTTTTCTGCTAGCTGATGGCAAAGCCATTCTTTGCCGTCTGCTAGCAGACGGCAAAGATGTGGCAGACGGCAAATCTTCTGATTCCAGTAGTGCATGTGTACGTGTGACTGTTGCATGCATGCACGAGGTTGTAGTCCCTCACATTCACATGTTCATAAGTCAATGCTTTGTCAAAACGTTGCATGCAAGGTTTAATCATTCGTTGTTCATGCATGCATTCCCGATATTAATACGTTGGTAAAGACAATTTCTTGAGGAAAATGAGCCCATGAATTGAGTACAAAGGGAACCAATAAGCCAGGATGGAGGGAGTACTAGTAGTGAACCAGAAGGACGGAGTAGATACTAGTAGTACTACGTAACAACGTGCAGTAACAAAATTCCTCTATGCGCATCCTGTCTATGTGTCACGCAAGAAAATAGAGATAAGTACAAGTGAGACTCAGGAACGGTCATACACGTAGGGGGAGTACGTGTAGGGGCCACTCAGGAGCAGTCAAATCACACAGTAAGTTAGTCGGAAGAAGCAACCATCATTTCACTCTTCAATGACACGTACGCAATATAAAATGGTTGATATGGAGAGAAAAAGAAAACCACTCCACTATATATACACTAGCAGGAGCCTAAGCTACAAGCCTGCTTGCTTGGGTTGCTCTCTTCACAAGCATAGAACGATGGTGGCCACACCGCTGGTCACAGATCCGGCCTGATCCCGCCGCTGGGGGAAGGGGACGATGTTCTGCGTAGACGCGGTCGACAGCGGCGAGGGAGAAAACCCACTGTCAGTGCGTCCCGATCGGGGTTCCCCGCGGTATGGGCTGATGCCGCCTCCCAACCGCCCTTCTAGCTACAGCCCGACGTCCCAGGTACAACTTCCTTTTGGAGCCGGCTTGCTCCACTGTCGCATCTCCCCACGTAGCTCCATCTCCATGTGGATCTTTCTCTACTTCTACCGGCTTCTATTTGTGATGAGTTTATGTCTCATGAACTAGTGCTAGTACTATTATTCTAATCACACTTCTTCAATATCTTTGCCAACAGGGATGCTCAGCTCAATTTTAGTGGAACTGCACAAAAGTATCGTATGATCCGAGGGTGCCAGCCGTCTTTCCTTCGACAGGTTCTACCTAGCCAGGAAATTAAATCCTGCTTAGGGTTTAGGGTTTACGTCGTAGTGACCCCATCAGTAGTTTTTTTTTACACACTCTCACAACTTTTGTCTTTAGTTGTGAAGTAAATATTGGCTATGATCTGTGAATCATTTAGATGCATCAGTATGCGTGTTAGTTTTCCTTTGTATTTAATGGAATGTTGTAACGGGGCAACCTTGGAGTAGGAATGAAAATGGAGTGGAAAGTTTCCGTTTTTCCGGAGAAAAAATAGAAACGGAGAGAAACAAATGTTTCGTTTCGTTGGATCACGCCATCGAGCAAAACCAACGTTTAAATCACGTCTGTCGCGTTTGTGTCTCACCCTCCTCCATGGCTCCACCCCACACGGTCGCTCGGCATGCCACTCACCGCAAACCGAGTATACGATAACTTTCCCACCTGCTTGTCGATGGATCGCGCCATGGAGTACTAGCACTACTGGAAGAGATTGATGAGGAGCTGGGGAGGACAGCTAGCTGTAGCATGGACTCCCAAGAAGTTTTTACATGCATGTTGTGGCCGGCCGTGGCGACCTTTGAACGCAGATCAGTCGCGTGCACCGGGAAGCGGCGTGGGCGGCGCTCTCTCAGCCGGCGCGCCGCTTCAATGCCGGTGCTAGTGAGAGGTCATGTCCGCTCTGGCCGGGCATGAATGCGGCACTGGCCGTTTCGGGCGGGAAGCACGCGCGGGTGATGAAGAGGGTTCGGGTTGGTCAGGAGCGGGCGTGGCAGCGGTCCGGACGCCCACAAACAAGATATGCTGTACGTAAATATTGCTGCGTATATAATTAATAACGTAAATAATGTGTCAGTTGGACAAATATGATTGGAGATGAAGATGGAATTTTACGTAAACACGGATATGCATGTCTATGTCTATGTGTGTGTGCGCGACGACTCTCGCGACTACTCGTACTCACCATCGATGTCTCGTTCTCCCTACACACACAAACTTAGTACCGCCTCATTTTGTTCCTAGGATAGGAATATCATAGGAGTGGGAAACAATATGAAGTGAGATAAATGGAGTACGACGTACAAGAAGAGATGTACACGCACTCACTCTGCCTCCGAGATACCCGCGAGTACACGATGGAGCGCATTTGTACACTAAGAGGCAGCTTACGTACGTAATAATTTGACCCTTTAATTTGTTCACTTAATAATGGAGGGTCGGGGACCACACGTGAGCGATACAAACTGCGACCTGGAAGCGGGGGCGTGCTTTTGATCGAGTTTTCTTTCTTGGTACGTAAAAAAAAGATTTGTCCGCCAGTTTTCGTTTCTTTTTTCCGGGAACGCGCGTATTCTATTTAAAACCACTGCTATGGAGAGATTTTTTTACTCCATTGTACATATAGCCTCTTGTTTGATAGGGTTTCTCGCGTCTCGCTCTCCCACCCTCTCCATATCTAAACAAGATGACAGTGTCCACTCTATCTCTCTCCTCACCGGTGGTCACAGATCCGGCCGAATCCAGTCCGCTGCGGGAGGTGAGGAGGTGCAGCGTTGACGTTGTCGCCGTTGGCGATGGAGGAAGCCGATGCGCACCATCCTCTCTGAGCCGGCGCTGGCGCGGACGAAAGTCCTCCGCGCCCTTGTTCACTGCCGTCGTGTGGGCAGATCCCGCCCGCCCGCCTAAGCGACATCTCGCCCACCTGAGGTATAACTTCTTTTGGATTTCATGCTTCATTGTACTGGTCCAGCTCCCCAGGTCGCTGCATGCGGGTTTTCTTCTATGCCACTACTCCCCAGCTCCCCATGTACAGTAGGTAGGGTTTGTCGGCTGGTCCAACATCACCTATTTTTTACTATTATAGAGGAAAGGCCACTCAAAAAGTTGCCCTGGTTTATGCCTCGGTGGAGGTATACATGTTTTTTCGACAAAAAGTACATGGTGGTTGTGCGGTCATTGTCCATATGCTCCTATTGCTGCTGCTAATCTAATACTATCACTGGTTAAATGAAGCAATGCCCATGGTAAAGTGACGTCCCTTTTAAGTAATGCTGATGTCAATCCAGAGGCGTCGATAAATGCTTCTGTCCTGCTTTTTTCTCGGGTATCCTGGTTTAGTTCCCATCAAGATAATCATGATGCTTATGTTTATTGGTGTACTTTTCATTAATTCTTATTGACAATGGAGATGTCGCTGTTAATCTTGTACTACTGCCAAAACAAAGTAACAAAACTATATCCCTTTTTTATATTTTTGCAAACAGCGATGCGTATCTCCATACCCGGGCATGTCTTCCTCAATTTTGGTGGAACTGCACAAAATTGGATGGCCATTGTTGTTCCGCCTCACTGTCCTCTGCCATGTGGTTCTTGCTTCCTCGAGCTTGATTACTGAGAAGAAACAGACCATAGTGAGGATTTGTCGAACTTCATTGGTGCCTCACCCAAACTTGATGCCAAATGGATGATGCATCACCACGATGACCTATCGATGCTCATGGTTGCGTCTCATGGTTGCATCGGCTGGTGAAGCTGATCGATTTTCGATGAAAAACAAGCTGTCTTCCATCAGTGCTCTTTGCTTGTTACCCACAAAGATGATATCCTTCATCAGTTCACCTTGGTTGCGTTGGAGACGCAGTCGTCTTTCACGTTGGTGCAATTTTATCACACAATTGGCTATGAACCAAATGTTTCCTCGAAGAAGCATCGACGTTGGTACTAAGAGCATAAGTTTTGTATTGATTTCTAAGCCTTCTCACAACTTTGTCTTCAGCTCCCCTGTAATTTTATTTGTCCAGCTATTAACTAAATATGTGGTCAGACTTTGATTAAAAATATGGTGTGGACTAAAAACCCGGATGGACGTAGTAGCCCTCCATTTTTATTCACTCTGCATATTAGATTTGACTGAAGTCAAACTTTGTAAAGTTTGACCAAGTTTAGGCCGAACACAACAAACCATAATTATTGAGAGAGGGCAAACTGTTCATACTCTCAAACCTTTCCGATAATTGAAATTAAAATTCTTTATTTGTACACACTCTCACACCATTTCGATAATTTGGCGCGTGTGTGGTTGTGCACTTAACAGAGGGTAGTGTACCGCACGTGAAGGACAGGAAGTGCGACCAGGACGCGTGGATCGTTAGTTGATCGTAAGTAGTTTTCTTCACTGGTACGTTAAATAAAGAGTTTCGTTTCGTACTTACACAATTTAAAACGATTGTTATGGAGAGAAAAAGAAAACCACTCCACTATATATTAGTAGTATACACGAGTACTGTATAAGTACTATATAAGCTAGAGCCTCAGCGCTTGTTCGCTAGCGTTTGCACTCTCCACACTCTCGCCGCACTACATATATATATACACGCTGGAGGCTCAGCGTTCCTTTGCTCGGGTTGGCTATATTCACAGTCTCTCTCCCTCTTCACCAGATCTAAACAAGACTGCGTTGGCCTCTGTCTCTCTCTTCTCCCTCACAGCTGGTGAAGGAGCTGTCCGGATCCCATCACACCATGAAGGGGAGTAGGTGCAGCGTTCACTCTATCGCCTTCGGCGAGGAAGGCAATCCACTGTCAGCTGCGCTATTCTCTTTCACCCAACGCCTGTGCGGGAGGGCCACCAACCCCTTCTTCCTCGCTGTCGTACGTAGTGTGGGCAGATCCGGCCTCCCGCCGCACGCCTAGCCACATCCTGACGACCCTAAGGTATAACTTTCTTTGAAACCGTCATTGCTCTAGCTGCATGCGGATCTTTTTCGATTCTGTAGTCGAATCTAGGTCTTGGTTCAAAGAGGAAAGAAGGGTGGGGTGGGGTGGAGCATGAATCTAGGACGTGGCTCAATAAGGAAAGGAGGAAGGGAAAGTAGTATAGACTGGCTATCCAGCCGCTTTGTTGGTCGAAAAGGGAAAAAGGGGGTAACCAAGTACACACATATGTAAGGAACCGATCTCTTTGTTGAAAAAGGAAAGAAACTGGGGGGTCGGGTAGTTTGTGCAGGACTAGATTTGTTGCCCTCACATAGGAAAAAGGTTCAAAGAGAACAAATATGGGACCAACACAGATATGCTGCTTGGCAACATACTCTGCATCACCCATTTATACGTGTGGACGCACATGGTGCTAGCATGTCCCATGTCCCATACAACTATTTTACTGTTGTTAATCTAAGAATGCCGCTGGAAAATTGAAGCAATGCCACTGTTAAAAGTAAATTACATTTTTAACGAATGTTGTTTTAAGATAATGTCTGTTAATATGAATCAATGCAACCGTTTTAGAAATGCTACTGTTCTACTTTGTTTTCCATCAAGATAAGTTAGATGCTTCTTTTTGTCGCCGTATGTTTCATCCTCCTTTATTGGCCAGTAATTGTTTCCTTTTTTGCCTCTGTTAAAACAGGGATATCTATTCAACTTGTTGCTATAGCGAACTTAAATGTCACACCGGCGACTTTGCTTGATTTAGTTGAACTACACAAAACGAGATTGGATTTCCTATTCGTGTTGGCAGATTCGTAGGTGATTTTGACTACGTCATGAAAGGTCAGTACCTGCCTTCATCCACATGATCGTGCAGTTTGCTTTGAGATGCTGTGCTACTTGTATTGGTACTATTTTAAATAATTGTTGAATTGAAGCTATTGAATTATTGTCTTTTCCGATTAAGTGAACAAAAATGGGACCAACCCAGACATGATGCTTGTTGCTTTGTTACAACAAACTCTGCATCACCCCCTTTATAAGTAGATGGAAGCACATGGTGTTGTTGCGCCCACTCTCCCCTGGAACTGTTTATGCTTTTTATTAATCTAATGCCGCTGGTAAAATTAGGCAATGCCACTCTCAGAATTAACTACTGAATCTTAGTTCAAAACTACAACACTTGTTAGGGATCGGCGGGAGTACCATTTCTGTTAGGGATCGGCCGGAGTACATGTTTAAGAAATGTATTGTTGAGATAATATCTCTGTTATTATATATCAGTTACAGTGTTTTACAAATGGTACTATCCTGCTTTGTAGTTCTTTCTACATGTTTAACCAAGGTATTGTTAAGATAATGTCTCTGTTAATATGAATCAGTCGCATTGTTTTAGGAATGGTAATTTTCTACTTTTTTATTTTTATTCATATTGAAACAAGGCATTGTTAAGATAATGTCTCAGTTAATATGAATGAATCACACTGTTTGAGAATTGCTACTCTCCTGCTTTGTTTCCCATTAAGATAAGGTAGATGTTTTTTCTTCTGGGAGTATAAGTCATCAACCATTATTTCTCAGTAATTGTTCCCCTTATACCTATTGTTGCATACAGGGATATCAAAACTTCTGCTCGGTTCTATTTCGACTTTGATTTTAGTTGAACTGCACAAAAGGAGCCAATGTGTTTAAGGCAAACTGTTGCATTATTGGGCCCAGTTGGTCTTTCCACTTTGCAGAAAGAAGTAGTCACTGTTTGCGCTACATTACACAAGGAATGATCAAGAAGCTTTACAGAGTATTAGTAGACACTGGTGACATGACTAGTCTGCAGAGAGCATAGGCAACTCAACAACACGTGGAGTGCAAACTTCACTCCACAAGGAAAGGTATGACCAAGTCAGTTGCCGACGCAGCTGTAACAAACGAAGTTAGTATCGGCCTTCATCCACATGATTGTGCTTTTTTATGTTGTGCTACTTATATTGTTGTATTGTTTTGAATAAATGTTTAATTCAAGCTATTGTATTGCTATCTTTTTCTGTTAAGATAATGAAGATGATTATAGTTGTAAGCATATGTTTAATCAACTAATACCACTATTATATTCATCATGCTTTTTCTGTATTTATGCAGACAGGGATGCTCAGCATGATTTTAGTGGAACTGCACAAAATGTTCAGATGGTTCGTGTCCTCCATAATACTTCATCATGCACAATACATCGAATGGTTCTCTAATCATTCGTCGTCACCTTGAGCCACCGGACTATCTACTTGAATGGAGCTGCCAATGTGTTCAAAGCCTTGCAACATATAAATACGAAATCCACCATGCTACGCAAGACATTGTCTTAACAAGTACAAGAAGCCAGGACAGGACTCCAAGTATGTCAATGTCACTCTAAGCAACAATGATGGGGCATCTGGGTATGGTAATCTGTTTACCGTACTTTCAGTTTGTCAGTCCACCGATTGGTGGGTTGACGCTGGGGCCAATATTCATGTGTGTGCTGATGTGTCTTTGTTTTCTTGAAGCATATAAATACGAAATCCACCGTGCTACACAAGACATTGTCTGATTTTAGTTGAACTGCACAAAAAGATACGCTAGTTAATCCGGCTCCATGTGCCATTTCAATGTGCAAACTGATGGCAAACCCTGCCCGTTCCACAATCATAGGCATTACATATTTTGAATGGGAAAAGCTTGTCAAAGTTTAATCATTGATGTTAGCAAGAAGACATTAGTTTAATATATTGGAATTGGAAAACCTTGTCAAATTTTGCTCATTGATGTTAGCCAGAAGACATGCATTTGATATTTTTGAGTGGGACGCCCTTTGCTGTGAGCAGCGTCGATTGTTTTTAATATTCCTGTGTTCAGTTCAGAAGTAAATATTTACTCTGCTGAGATGCATAGTCACATGAATGTTGACTTATGTAAGGTATTTTAAGAGTTTGTTCTGAATGTTGTCTATGTAATGCCAGGCCTTGTGAGTTTGATTGCAAAGTTGAGCTTGGAATGATGTGGCATGCGGCATCATGAGATGTTCACCGTGCCTCCTGAGAATAATGCTTCATATTGTTTTGCATGTTGATCTAATGCCAGTGATTTGCATGTTAAGAAGATCATCTTCTTCTGTTGTTTCTGTGCTTAAGAAGTTCATCGTCTTATGTTTCATTCATAGCCTATATGACAACTCGGGTAGGTTAGAGGTGAAACCATATGATCTTCTGACCAACTCATCATCTTAGGCCGTGATTGGATCGTCGTTTTCCAACAAAAACCACTTGTAAAACTGACGCATGTAAATAAAAGCAGATGGTCTTGGGTGAAGCGCTTGGTTGGTCGATTTGGACTAGTAAAATATACACTGGTCTCTCAAATTACACGCATAACTCACCGGTTTTCGTTACAGACCTCGGGCCGTCGGTTTCATTACGCATGTATTTTACACGTTGTTTCCGGTGACGAGTAAATTACACTTGTATCTTAATACAGGTGTGAAACAATCCAGAGCTCCCAAGCGCGGCCTTGCCGTTTCATGCCGGCTCAGTCTCTCGAAGGTGCTCATAGGTGTCGGATGATCATGGCTTCCTGAATGAGCAGCGGGTGTTGTATCAGACCATCCGTAGGGCCCGCGAGGCCCTCTCCGTCGTCCTTCAAGTTGTTGCGCTCGCCGTAGCGCCAAGCATTGTCAACATGGTCAACGAACATGAGAAATCAGGAGATGACTTTACTTGGAGAGGATGACAGTAGGTGAAGGAAATATGCCCTAGAGGCAATAATAAAGTTGTTATTTATATTTCCTTATATCATGATAAATGTTTATTATTCATGCTAGAATTGTATTAATCGGAAACTTAGTACATGTGTGAATACATAGACAAAACAAAGTGTCCCTAGTATGCATCTACTTGACTAGCTCGTTAATCAAAGATGGTTATGTTTCCTGACCATAGACATGTGTTGTCATTTGATGAACGAGATCATATCATTAGTGAATGATGTGATGGACAAGACCCATCCGTTAGCTTAGCATAATGATCGATAAGTTTTATTGCTATTGCTTTCTTCATGACTTATACATGTTCCTCTGACTATGAGATCATGCAACTCCCGAATACTGGAGGAACACCTTGTGTGCTATCAAACGTCACAACGTAACTGGGTGATTATAAAGATGCTCTACAGGTGTCTCCGAAGGTGTTTGTTGGGTTGGCATAGATCGAGATTAGGATTTGTCACTCCGTGTATCGGAGAGGTATCTCTGGGCCCTCTCGGTAATGCTCATCACTATAAGCCTTGCAAGCAATGTGACTAATGAGTTAGTTGCAGGATGAAGCATTACGGAACGAGTAAAGAGACTTGCCAGTAACGAGATTGAACTAGGTATGATGATACCGAGGATCGAATCTCGGGCAAGTAACGTACCGATGAAAAAGGGAACAACGTATGTTGTTATGCGGTTTGACCGATAAAGATCTTCATAGAATATGTAGGAGCCAATATGAGCATCTAGATTCCGCTATTGGTTATTGATCAAAGATATGTCTCGGTCATGTCTACATAGTTCTCGAACCCGTAGGGTCCGCACGCTTAACGTTCGATGATGATTTGTATTATGAGTTATGTGATTTGATGAACGAAGTTTGTTCGGAGTCCCGGATGAGATCACGGACATGACGAGGAGTCTCGAAATGGTTGAGACATAAAGATTGATATATTGGAAGGCTATATTTGGATATCGGAATGGTTCCGGAGAAGTTCGGGTATTTTCCGGAGTACCGGGAGGTTACCGGAACGCCCCGGGGAGTTGTTGGGCCTTAGTGGGCCTTAGTGGGAAGAGGAGGCAGCGGCCAGGAGGTGGCGCACGCCCCCCCAAGCCCAGTCCGAATTGGACAAGGGGTTGGGGGTGCGGCCTCCCTCTCCCTTCCTTTCCCCCTCTCCTTTAGGTGAATCCTACTAGGACTTGGAGTCCTAGTAGGACTCCCCTCTCCCGGCGCGCCTAGCAAGGATCGGCCGGCCTCCGCCTCCCTCCTTTATATACGGGGGCAGGGGGGCACCCTAGGACACACCAAGATTTGTCTTAGCCATGTGCGCTGCCCCCTCCACAGTTTAACACCTCGGTCATATCGTCGTAGTGCTTAGGCGAAGCCCTGCGCCGGTAACTTCATCATCACCGTAGCCACGCCATCGTGCTGACGGAACTCTCCCTCGTCCTCAACTGGACCAAGAGTGCGAGGGATGTCATCGAGCTGAACGTGTGCTGAACACGGAGGTGCTGTACGTTCGGTACATGGATCGGTTGGATGGTGAAGACGTTTGACTACATCAACCGCGTTAATTAAACGCTTCCGCTTTCGGTCTACGAGGGTACGTGGACACACTCTCCTCTCTCGTTGCTATGCATCTCCTAGATAGATCTTGCGTGAGCGTAGAATTTTTTTGAAATTGCATGCTAGGTTCCCCAACAGTGGCATCCGAGCCAGGTCTAAGCGTAGATGATATGCATGAGTAGAACACAAAGAGTTGTGGGCGATAATAGTCATACTGCTTACCACCAACGTCTTATTTTTGATTCAGCGGTATTGTTGGATGAAGCGGCCCAGACCGACATTACATGACCGCGTTCATGAGACTAGTTCTACCGACGTGCTTTGCACACAGGTGGCTGGCGGGTGTCTGTTTCTCCAACTTTAGTTGAATCGAGTTTGACTACGGCCGGTCCTTGTTGTAGGTTAAAACAGCACACTTGACGAAAAATCGTTGTGGTTTTGATGTGTAGGTAAGAACGGTTCTTACTAGAAGCCCATAGCAGCCGCATAAAACTTGCAACAACAAAGTAGAGGACATCTAACTTGTTTTTGCAGGGCATGTTGTGATGTGATATGGTCAAGACATGATGTGATAGATGTTATTGTATGAGATGATCATGTTTTGTAAAAGTTATCGGCAACTGGCAGGAGCCATATGGTTGTCGCTTTATTGTATGAAATACAAGTGCTATGTAATTGCTTTACTTTATCACTAAGCGGTAGCGAGAGTCATAGAAGCAAGGGTTGGCGAGACGACCACGACGCTATGATGGAGATCAAGGTGTCAAGCCGGTGACGATGGAGATCATGACGTTGCTTCGGTGATGGAGATCATGAGCACAAGATGATGATGGCCATATCATGTCACATATTATGATTGCATGTGATGTTTATCTTTTATGCATCTTATTTTGCTTGGTACGGCAGTAGCATTATAAGATGATCCCTCACTAAAATTTCAAGGTATAAGTGTTCTCCCCGAGTATGCACCGTTGCGAAAGTTCTTCGTGCTGAGACACCACGTGATGATCGGGTGTGATAAGCTCTATGTTCAAATACAACGGGTGCAAGCCAGATTTGCACACGCGGAATACTCGGGTTAAACTTGATGAACCTAGCATATACAGATATGGCCTCGGAACACTGGAGACCGAAAGGTCGAACGTGAATCATATAGTAGATATGATCAACATAGTGATGTTCACCATTGAAAACTACTCCATCTCACGTGATGATCGGACATGGTTTAGTTGATTTGGATCACGTATCATTTAGATGACTTGAGAGATGTCTATCTAAGTGGGAGTTCTTAAGTAATATGATTAATTGAACTTAAATTTATCATGAACTTAGTCTTGATAGTATTTGCAAATTATGTTGTAGATCAATAGCTTGCGTTGTAGCTTCCCTATGTTTTTTGATATGTTCCTAGAGAAAACTAAGTTGAAAGTTGATAGTAGCAATGATGCGGACGGGGTCCGTGATCTGAGGTTTATCCTCATTGCTGCACAGAAGAATTATGTCCTTGATGCACCGCTAGGTGACAGACCTATTGCAGGAGCAGATGCAAACGTTATGAACGTTTGGCTAGCTCAATATGATGACTACTTGATAGTTCAGTGCACCATGCTTTACGGCTTAGAACCGGGACTTCAAAAACATTTTGAACGCCATAGAGCATATGAGATGTTCCAAGAGTTGAAATTGGTATTTCAGACTCATGCCCGTGTCGAGAGGTATGAGACCTCTGACAAGTACTTCGCCTAAAAGATGGAGGAGAATAGCTCAGCTAGTGAGCATGTGCTCAGAATGTCTGGGTACTACAATCGCTTGAATCAAGTGGGAGTTAATCTTCCAGATAAGATAGTGATTGACAAAGTTCTCTAGTCACCATCACCAAGTTACTGGAACTTCGTGATGAACTATAATATGCAAGGGATGACAAAAGCGATTCCTGAGCTCTTCGTGATGCTGAAATCGACGAAGGTAGAAATCAAGAAAAAACATCAAGTATTGATGATTAAACAAGATCACTAGTTTCAAGAAAAAGGGTAAGGGAAAGAAAGGGAACTTCAAGAAGAATGGCAAGCAAGTTGTCACTCCCGTGAAGAAGCCCAAAGATAGACCTAAGCCTGAAACTAAGTGCTTCTACTGCAAAGGAAATGGCCACTGGAAGCGGAACTGCCCCAAGTATTTGGCGGATAAGAAGGATGGCAAGGTGAACAAAGGTACATGTGATATACATGTTATTGATGTGTACCTTACTAGTGCTCGTAGTAACCCCTGGGTATTTGATACTTGTTCGGTTGCTAAGATTAGTAACTCGAAACAGGAGTTGCAGAATAAATAGAGACTAGTTGAGGGTGAAGTGACGATGCATGTTGGAAGTGGTTCCAAGATTGATATGATCATCATCGCACACTCCCTATACTTTCGGGATTAGTGTTGAACCTAAATAAATGTTATTTAGTGTTTGCGTTGAGCATAAATATGATTAGATCATGTTTATTGCAATACGGTTATTCATTTAAGACAGAATAATTGTTATTCTGTTTACACGAATAAAACCTTCTATGGTCATACACCCAATGTTGATGGTTTATTGAATCTCGATCGTGGTAATACATATATTCATAATATTGATGCCAAAAGATGCGAAGTTGATAATGATAGTGCAACATATCTGTGGCACTGCCGTTTGGGTCATATTGGTGTAAAGCGCATGAAGAAACTTCATACTGATGGACTTTTGGAATCACTTGATTATGAATCATTTGATGCTTGCGAACCATGCCTCATGGGCAAGATGACTAAAACTCCATTCTCCGGAACAATGGAGCGAGCTACAGACTTATTGGAAATTATACATACCGATGTATGCGGTCCGATGAGTATTGAGGCTCGCGGCGGGTATCATTATTTTCTGACCTTCACAGATGATTTGTGCAGATATGGGTATATCTACTTAATGAAACATAAGTCTGAAACATTTGAAAAGTTCAAAGAATTTCAGAGTGAAGTGGAAAATCATCGTAACAAGAAAATAAAGTTTCTACAATCTGATCGCGGAGGCGAATATTTGAGTTACGAGTTTGGTCTTCATTTAAAACAATGTGGAATAGTTTCGCAACTCACGCCACTTGGAACACCACAGCGTAATGGTGTGTCCGAACGTCGTAACCGTACTTTATTAGATATGGTGCGATCTATGATGTCTCTTACAGATTTACCACTATCGTTTTGGGGTTATGCATTAGAGACAGCCGCATTCACGTTAAATAGGGCACCATCTAAATCCGTTGAGATGACACCGTATGAACTGTGGTTTGGCAAGAAACCTAAGCTGTCGTTTCTTAAAGTTTGGGGTTGCGATACTTATGTGAAAAAGCTTCAGCCAGATAAGCTCAAACCCAAATCGGAGAAGTGCATCTTCATAGGATACCCAAAAGAAACTGTTGGGTACACCTTCTATCACAGATCCGAAGGCAATATATTTGTTGCTAAGAATGGATCCTTTCTAGAGAAAGAGTTTCTCTCGAAAGAAGTGAGTGGGAGGAAAGTAGAACTTGATGAGGTAGTTGTACCTTCTCTTGAATTGGAAAGTAGTTCATCACAGAAATCAGTTCCAGTGATGCCTACACCAATTAGTGAGGAAGTTAATGATGATGATCATGAAACTTCAGATCAAGTTACTACCGAACCTCGTAGGTCAACCAGAGTACGTTCCGCACCAGAGTGGTATGGTAATCCTGTTCTGGAAGTCATGTTACTAGACCATGACGAACCTACAAACTATGAGGAAGCGATGATGAGCCTAGATTCCGCGAAATAGCTTGAGGCCATGAAATCTGAGATGGGATCCATGTATGAGAACAAAGTATGGACTTTGGTTGACTTGCCCGATGATCGGCAAGCCATAGAGAATAAATGGATTTTCAAGAGGAAGACTGACAGTGATGGTAATGTTACTGTCTACAAAGCTCGACTTGTTGCAAAAGGTTTTCGACAAGTTCAAGGAGTTGACTACGATGAGACCTTCTCACCTATAGCGATGCTTAAGTCTGTCCGAATCATGTTAGCAATTGCCGCATTTTATGATTATGAAATCTGGCAAATGGATGTCAAAACTGCATTCCTTAATGGATTTCTCAAAGAAGAGTTGTATATGATGCAACCAGAAGGTTTTGCCGATCCTAAAGGTGCTAACAAAGTGTGCAAGCTCCAGCGATCCATTTATGGACTGGTGCAAGCATCTCGGAGTTGGAATATACGCTTTGATGAGGTGATCAAAGCATATGGTTTTATACAGACTTTTGGTGAAGCCTGTATTTACAAGAAAGTGAGTGGGAGCACTACAGCCTTTCTGATAAGTGTATGTGAATGACATTGATCAGAAATGATGTAGAATTTTTCTGAAAAGCATAAAGGAGAGTTTGAAAAGAGATTTTCAAAGAAAGACCTCAATGAAGCTACTTACATATTGGGCATCAAGATCTATAGAGATAGATCAAGACGCTTGATAAGATTTTTCAATGAGTACATACCTTGACAAGATTTTGAAGTAGTTCAAAATGGAACAGTCAAAGAAGGAGTTCTTGCCTGTGTTGCAAGGTGTAAAGATGAGTAAGACTCAAAACCCGACCACAGCAGAAAATAGAAAGAGAATGAAAGTCATTCCCTATGCCTCAGCCATAGGTTCTATAAAGTATGATATGCTGTGTACCAGACCTATTGTGTACCTTATCATGAGGTTGGCAAGGGGGTACGATAGTGATCCAGGAGTGGATCACTGGACAGCGGTCAAAGTTATCCTTAGTTACCTTAGAAGACTAAGGAAATATTTCTCGGTTATGGAGGTAATAAAGAGTTCATCGTAAAGAGTTACGTCGATGCAAGCTTTTACACCAATCCGGATGACTCTGAGTCTCAATCTGGATGCATATTGAAAGTGGGAGCAATTAGCTAGAGTAGCTCCATGCAGAGCATTGTAGACATAGAAAATTTGCAAAATACATACGGTTCTGAATATTGCAGACTCGTTGACTAAACTTCTCTCACAAGCAAAACATGATCACACCTTAGTACTCTTTGGGTGTTAATCACATAGCGATGTGAACTAGATTATTGACTCTAGTAAACCCTTTGGTTGTTGGTCACATGGTGATGTGAACTATGGGTGTTAATCACATACAGATGTGAACTATTGGTGTTAAATCACATGGCGATGTGAACTAGATTAATGACTCTAGTGCAAGTGGGAGACTGAAGGAAATATTCCCTAGAGGCAATAATAAAGTTGTTATTTATATTTCCTTATATCATGATAAATATTTATTATTCATGCTAGAATTGTATTAATCAGAAACTTAGTACATGTGTGAATACATAGACAAAATAAAGTGTCCCTAGTATGCCTCTACTTGACTAGCTCGTTAATCTAAGATGGTTATGTTTCCTGACCATAGACATGTGTTGTCATTTGATGAACGGGATCACATCATTAGAGAATGTTGTGATGGACAAAACCCATCCATTAGCTTAGCATAATGATCGATAAGTTTTATTGCTATTGCTTTCTTCATGACTTATACATGTTCCTCTGACTATGAGATCATGCAACTCCCGAATACCGGAGGAACACCTTGTGTGCTATCAAACGTCACAACGTAATTGGGTGATTATAAAGATGCTCTACAAGTGTCTCCGAAGGTGTTTGTTGGGTTGGCATAGATCGAGATTAGGATTTGTCACTCCATGTATCGGAGAGGTATCTCTGGGCCCTCTCGGTAATGCTCATCACTATAAGCCTTGCAAGCAATGTGACTAATGAGTTAGTTGCGGGATGAAGCATTATGGAACGAGTAAAGAGACTTGCCGGTAACGAGATTGAACTAGGTATGATGATACCGATGATCGAATCTCGGGCAAGTAACATACCGATGACAAAGGGAACAACGTATGTTGTTATGCGGTTTGACCGATAAAGATCTTCGTAGAATATGTAGGAGCCAATATGAGCATCCAGGTTCTGCTATTGGTTATTGATCAGAGATATGTCTCGGTCATGTCTACATAGTTCTCGAACCCGTAGGGTCCGCACGCTTAACGTTCGATGACGATATGTATTATGAGTTATGTGATTTGATGACCGAAGTTTGTTCGGAGTCCCGGATGAGATCACGGACATGACGAGGAGTCTCGAAATGGTTGATACATAAAGATTGATATATTGAAAGGCTATATACGGATATCGGAATGGTTCCGGAGAAGTTCGGGTATTTTCCGGAGTACCGGGAGGTTACCGGAACCCCCCGGGGAGTTGTTGGGCCTTAGTGGACCTTAGTGGGAAGAGGAGGCAGCGGCCAAGAGGTGGCGCACCCCCCCCCCAAGCCCAGTCCGAATTGGACAAGGGGTTGGGGGCGCGGCCCCCCTCTCCCTTCCTTTCCCCCTCTCCTTTAGGTGTAATCCTACTAGGACTTGGAGTCCTAGTAGGACTCCCCTCTCCCGGCGCGCCTATCAAGGGCCGGCCGGCCTCCCCCTCCCTCCTTTTTATACGGGGGCAGGGGGGCACCCTAGGACACACCAAGATTTGTCTTAGCCGTGTGCGGTGCCCCCCTCCACAGTTTAACACCTTGGTCATATCGTCGTAGTGCTTAGGCGAAGCCCTGCGCCGGTAACTTCATCATCACCGTCGCCACGCCGTCGTGCTGACGGAACTCTCCCTCGTCCTCAACTGGATCAAGAGTGCGAGGGACGTCATCGAGCTGAACGTGTGCTGAACACGGAGGTGCCGTACGTTCGGTACTTGGATCGTGAAGACGTTCGACTACATCAACCGCGTTAATTAAACGCTTCCGCTTTCGGTCTATGAGGGTACGTGGACACACTCTCCTCTCTCGTTGCTATGCATCTCCTAGATAGATCTTGTGTGAGCGTAGAAATATTTTGAAATTGTATGCTACGTTCCCCAACAGTAGGGACCCACCAGGGCCATAGCCGTACGTACGCAAGTTCCTCCTTATTATATACAACTATAATTTTTTTGCTTCCTCCTGGTTTCCTGACATCATGGTCCCACACCATCGACAACCTATATAGTCAATAAACGAGAGAATTGCACAAGGAGCGGCCGACAGCTGGGACCCAGCAGCTCGAGCACTATTTTTTTAGGTGTAAGCGGAGTTTTTTTTAGCGATGTGTTTGTTGTTGTTCAGAGGAGCAGGGTATCAACTGGGTGGGCTGTGGCCCGTCTAGCTCAGGCTATTATTTTATGTCGACCAAATATCTAGCCCAGATATTATTGTTTTCAAGATGAAAATGGCTAGCCCAGCTATACTTTTTTTGCGGAATACCCAACCCAGGTCAACTTGTTATTCTCCGCCCCGCTCGGTTGTAAATCTTTCCTAGGAGGGATGCATTAGGCCTAACAAGAAAATGGGCTTTAAAAATAATAAATGGGATGTAATTATAAAAACTAGGCTGTAAATATACAAAAATGCACCAAACAGGTAATTAGTTTCAAAAATATTATTTTTTTAATTTGGAAATTTTAATTTCATTATTTATTACGCGTGTAATATTTCGTTAGATTTTTACCTAATACAAACTCATTTTGAAATTATATTTAATCTGACTCGAATTTCGGGATAAAAATATTTCGGATCTCATCAAAATGTGGGATTTTTGGTTGAATTCTGTTTTGAGAGGTTGGTTGAAATTATTAATCGTTGTCCTGGCTATAAAATGGGCTATAATTTTAACAGACTGTAAATGGGTTGTAGTAAATTCCATTAGAATTCAAAAATGGGCTATACATTATTACAAATCGCAAATGGGCTATATGTTCTCTGCCACAGATGTGATGCTCACTTGTGGGCCTACTATTTTTTTGAGAATTATAGTCAATGACGCGTACGAAAGGCTTGTGCGCCTACTAAGGCATACGGAAGGCTTTGTCAACTTATAGTCAAGAAACCATTCTAGCAGCAGTGGCCGTTGGATGTCCATCCAATGGCTGTAGTGCTTCTTCAATCTTGGATATTCTTACTTCAGCCGCCCAAACCACCGCCGGCGGTACCGCCTGCTACCGCCTCTCGTGGCCGGTTGTGCTGCCGCGTAGGCTTCACCGGTCCACCCTACTCCCAAACGCCACCCAGGCCATTCCTCTACTCACCAACACCTCCTGTTCTTCTCCGGCGACGGCAGCCTCACACCGCAGCCGAACCAGTGAACCCTCGTACTCCCCTCCGCGTGGGCATCCACTGCTGTGTCTTCGCCGGTTCCGGGTCGTTCCCTTCGTAGGACTCGCCACCGCTCACTGCGTTGGTTCTCTTGGCGCGGCGTGGTCAACTTTGTCAACAAACGACAGCCATCGGATGAGGCATGTACGTGGAGTGGCTGACAGTAGGGACCCACATGGCCCATGGCCGCACGCAGCATGTGCCCCCGTATTATGCGAAAACAAATAATTTCTCCCCCTGACAGGTTTGACCCACCAGCTACATCTTCGCACGCGAGAAAGTGCTTCCTTTATTACGCGGAAATAAAAAGTTTCCTCTCCCTGATAGCTGGGACCCACCAGCTTTATTATGATCCTTTTCGTGAAAATATAGATTGTGCCAAAGATGCTAAATTGTTTTTTAACTCAAAAAAGAAGAAATTAAAAAAACCAGAAAACATCTTCGCACGCAAGGAAGTGCCACCTTATTACGCAAAAAAAATGATTCCCCCTGCTAGCTGGGACCCACCAGATTTGGAGGCTGACTTGTGGGCCTACTAAGTTAACGCGTACGCACAACTTAGTCAATAAACGATTCTAGCTGCACTGACCATTGGATGTTAATCCAACGGCCAAGCTGTGTCTTCAACCTTTGGTCTTCTTGCTCCAGCTGCCCAAACCTATGCCCGCCGTACCGCCTGCTCCAGCCTCTCGTGGCCGGCTGTGCTACCGCGCAGGCCTCACCGCCCGACCATACTACTACTGGCCAGGCCTTCCCTCTACTCACCCACACCCCCTATTATTCTCTCGCGACGGCAGCCTTACACCGCAGCCGAACCAGTGAACCCTCGTACTCCCCTCCACGTGGGCATCCACCTGCCTCGTCTTCCCTGGCTCTGCATCGTTCCCTTCCTAGGCCTTGCCGTTGTCCACTGCCTAGGTGCTGTCCGCACGGCGTGGTCAACGTGGTCAACGAACGACAGCCATCGGAAGAGTAGTGTACGCGGTGAGGCTGATAGATGGAACCACCAGCTACATCTTCGCACGCAAGGAAGTGCCTCCATATTAGGCGCGAAAAAAATGAATCCTCCCCCTGACAGCTCGGACCCACCATCAATAACTTCGCACGCAAGGAAGTGCCTCCTTATCCTCCTTGACAGCTGGGACCCACCTGGTTGAAGCGTACGTAGCATTGTCGCGAACATGCACGTACATACTGGTCGATCGGTCTCTCTGCAACGATGAACCGTGGCCGAGCAAGCAGCGACACGTGTAATAGTAGAGCCCCCGACGTAGCAGTTCAGGCAGTCCCTTCTAAACCGTGTACACGTATGTACAGCCACATGACAAAAAATACGGCCACGTACGTACATACGAGCGGGGTCTCGAACGCCTACTTGTGCATATGTACGGCCAGGGCTCGTGTACATGGAGAGGCAAGGGACGGCAGCAACGGCGTCCTATTCATCAGGCAGCCAACCAGCTGGGTCAAAACGGAGAAACAGCGTCCTGTTCATCAGGAGGCAACAGACTGGGTTGGAATGCGTCCTGTTCAACGTGTGCCAATCGGCTTGGACGAAACAGCCGAAACGGGGTCTGGCGTACCATAGTACGGAGGAAACGGCTTTCTATTCGACCGGCTACGGTCGAAACGGGGGTCCTGTTCATCGGGAGGGGTGTGGCGTACCGCAAAACGGAGAAAACAGACTTGTGTTGGAGCGCTACGGTCGAAACGGGGGTCCTGTTCATCAGAAGGGGTGTGGCGTACCGCAAAACGGAGGAAACGGACTTGTGTTGCAGCGCTACGGTCGAAACGGGGGTCCTGTTCATCGGAGGGGTGTGGCGTACCACAAAACGGGACTCCACGGGCTACTGTTCACCCACCGTCGACTTTCTTCAGCCTCCACCTGCATTGTTCATCCACCGCATCTTCCTCCTGCCTCCACCAGCTACTATTCATCCACCCGGCTACTGTTCATCCAGCCCTCCACCGGCTACTGTTCAACCAGCCCTCCACGGGGTCCTGTTCATCCACCCCCAACCAGCTCGGCTGTGGAGGCCCTCCTCTCGGGGTCCTGTTCATCCAGCGGCAACGGCCTACTACTACTACCATGGGGTCCTGTTCATCCAATCCCCACCGGGAACTGTTCATCCAACCCCAACCACGTACGTCTCGACTCGTTCAACCAACCCCCATGTTCACTGTTCATCAAGAGGCAGCAGGTTCGATCGGCTTCAGTTAGCAGCAGTAGTGAAGGACTCCCTTGATCGGGTTCAGTTAACAGCTAGGGATCGATCGATCACTCAGGTTCAGTAACGCGTAGCCAGTGCAATCGCTCGGGTTCAGTAGGCGAACACCTCGCTTGGGTTCAGTTAGAGCCCAACGCCTCGCACCCATGCGCGTACATGTACGAGAGAAATGCGCAATCCCTCCGTGCATCGCTCAGCCCCGACCACCCACTGTAACCGGAAACTCCCCGAAATTTTCCTCGCCCTCGCTTCTACCATGATTTTTTCCGTCATGGACGGCCCAAAGAATATCATGCAGGTGCGTCTCCGGCCCGCCCAGGATGAAAAGCCCATTTTCTGTCATGATTTTTTGTCATAGAAGTAGGAGCCCACCACATCTATGATGATACCAGGTTTTGTCACAATTATCGTCATAGAAGTGTCATAAGCATGACAGAAAAAAAATTCGTTCGGCCCAAAATGTCACGGATGTGTCTTTTTTTTTTGTAGTGATCGCCGAAGTGGCGGATGGAAGGAGATGGGGCCCTCGATCTTGCCGAGGAGGAGGTAGATCGATGCCACCACCCTAGCTCATAGAGTGTCGCTTGAAGGAGGGAGGAAAATGCTTATTGATGCATTTCTCAACGAAAGTGTCCTCAACTCGAGCTCATATGATGAAATTTTTTGGAGCATTGATTTTGTTTTTTTGCCATGACTTACATGAATGTCATTTTATGATGAAATTTTGCAAGCACTTAAGACATCTGTCAAATGTTGCCACAATTGTTTTCCAGTTTTTTTTGTATTTTACTGTTCACCCAAGCTTACATGAGCTCGAGATCAGTTTATCCACATACATTTCTCAAATGCTATTCATCTACTACTTTAGCATTTTCAAATTTTGAAAATTGCATAGAGTGAGCATTGTCTTATAGAGGTAGCGGAGAGAGCATGCGACCCCCCGGTCAAAAGGAGTCAAAGGGCACAAGGGCAGGGTGAGAGGCGGTTTTGGTGGTGAGGCGATATCGCTCTTTGCTCCCTTCATTTAGCCGCTCGACACATGCCCCCTCCGTCCTCTCTTCACCTTTTTTTTACAACACTGTCCTCCAACAATGCTACATTCACAGACTAATACGGGGGATTTATAGAGTGTTTGTGACTTGTCAGGTGTTGATTGGTGAAGGAAATATGCCCTAGAGGCAATAATAAAGTTGTTATTTTATATTTCCTTATTCATGATAAAAGTTTATTATTCATGCTAGAATTGTATTGATCGAAAACTTAAATACATGTGTGAATACATAAACAAATATCATGTCCCTAGTAAGCCTCTACTAGACTAGCTCGTTGATCAAAGATGGTTAAGATTTCCTAACCATAGACATGTGTTGTCATTTGATAACAGGATCACATCATTAGGAGAATGATGTGATGGACAAGACCCATCCGTTAGCTTAGCATTATGATCGTTCAGTTTTATTGCTATTGCTTTCTTCATGTCAAATACATATTCCTTCGACTATGAGATTATGCAACTCCCAGATACCGGAGGAATGCCTTGTGTGCTATCAAACGTCACAACGTAACTGGGTGATTATAAAGATACTCTACAGGTATCTCCGAAGGTGGTTGTTGAGTTGGCATAGATCGAGATTAGGATTGGTCACTCTGAGTATCGGAGAGGTGTCTCTGGGACCTCTCGGTAATACACATCATAAGCTTGCAAGCAAACGACTAAGGAGTTAGTCACGAGGTGATGTATTACGGAACGAGTAAAGAGACTTGCTGGTAACGAGATTGAACTAGGTATGAAGATACCGACGATCGAATCTCCGGCAAGTAACATACTGATGGACAAAGGGAATTACGTATGTTGTCATTACGGTTCGACCGATAAAGATCTTCGTAGAATATGTAGGAGCCAATATGGGCATCCAAGTTCCGCTATTGGTTATTGACCGGAGAGTGTCTCGGTCATGTCTACATAGTTCTCGAACCCGTAGGATCCGCACGCTTAACGTTCGATGACGATATAGTATTATATGAGTTATGTGTTTTGGTGACCGAATGTTGTTCAGAGTCCCGGATGAGACCACGGACATGACGAGGAGTCTCGAAATGGTCGAGAGGTAAAGATTCATATATAGGAAGATAGTATTCAGACACCGGAAGTGTTTCGGGGGGTACTGGGTAATCGGGTCACCGGCAAAAGATATGGGCCTTATGGGCCAAGAGGGGAAATGCACCAGCCACAAGGGGCTGGTGCGCTCCCCATATGGGCCGGCCAAGGAGGAGAAGGAAATAGGGGAAGGGAAAGGAAAGAGTGGAATAGGATTCCCCCTTCCTTCCCTCTCTCCCCTCTTTCCGTCCCCCTCCGACAAATAAGGCAGGGGGTGCGCCACTTGGGAGGACCCCAAGTAGGATTCGGCCTACTTGGGGCGCCCTCCTGGCTGCTTCCTCCTCCCCTCCACCTATATATATGTGGGAGGGGGGCACCTAGCACACTCAGACAATTGCCTAGCCGTGTGCGGCGCCCCCTCCACCGTTTACACCCCCGGTCATATTTTCGTAGTGCTTAGGCAAAGCCCTGCAGAGATCACTTCACCATCACCGTCACCATGCCGTCATACTGTCAGAACTCATCTACTACCTCGACGTCTTGCTGGATCAAGAAGGCAAGGGACTTCACTGAGCTGAACGTGTGCTGAACGCGGAGGTGCCGTACGTTCGGTACTAGATCGATTGGATCGCGAAGAAACTTCGACTACATCAACCGCGTTGTGAAACGCTTCTGTTTACGGTCTACGACGGTACGTAGACACACTCTCCCCTCTCATTGCTATGCATCTCCTTGATAGATCTTGCATGTGCGTAGAATTTTTTTTTGTTTTCCATGCAACGTTTCCCAACAATGGCATCATGAGCCAGGTCTATCCGTAGATGATATGCACGAGTAGAACACAAAGAGTTGTGGGCGGTGATAGTCATACTGCTTACCACCAACGTCTTATTTTGATTCAGCGGTATTGTGGTATGAAGCAGCCCGGACCAACCTTACATGTCCACGCACATGAGACCGGTTCCACCGATAGACATGCAACTAGTTTTGCATAAAGGTGGCTGGCGGGTGTCTGTTTCTCCTACTTTAGTTGAATCGAATTTGACTACGACCGATCCTGGAAGAAGGTTAAAACAGCAAACTTGAAGAAACACCATTGTGGTTTTTTGCGTAGGTAAGAACGGTTCTTGCTAGAAGCCCGTAGCAGCCATGTAAAACTTGCAAGAACAAAGTAGAGGACGTCTAACTTGTTTTTGCAGGGCATGTTGTGATGTGATATGGTCAAGACATGATGTGATAAATGTTATGGTATGAGATGATCATGTTTTGTAAGTTATCGGCAACTGGCAGGAGCCTTATGGTTGTCTCTTTATTGTATGAAATGCAAACGCCATGTAATTGCTTTACTTTATCACTATGCTTTAGCTATAGTTGTAGAAGCAATATGTAACACCCCTATGTAATTGCCACTGTGATCAGCTGAAGATAATGCCAAGTCATATCATTTGCAGTGCATAAACATAGTGGTTATCCAAAGCAAATCAACTCCATTCTGAAACATCAACTCAAATTCATAAGTGAAATATGAAGTTGATCAAACACTGTTGGAAAAATGTTCATTAATTGGCAAATAATCCAGGAACAATTATAAAACCATCATCATTATGATTGGAGTTAGATAAGTGACTCTAACATCCTGAAACAGCACCAAAACAGCAATATTTATTGCTATTAAAATCATTGCTAATCCAAAAGAAAACCAAATTTGTCCAAACAAGTTTTTGGTGACAAGGAATATTGCATTGTATTATTTGAGCCTAGTCTCATATTTTACAAAAGTGCAAAGGTGACCTAACTAATTCAAAACAGAAAAGAATAAAAGAAAATATAAAGCAGAATACAGAAAAATAAAAACGAGGCACTGTGCACTGGGCCTTAGTGCACAGTGCCCCGACAGCCGGACCATCTGGCCCGATCTCTCTCTCTCCCTCGCGCTGTCGTTCTCCCCCTGGTAGAGCGTGCGCGCGTCGTCCGCGCGCCGACACGCCGGCGAGCGTCGACACTACAGTGCGCTGAGGGGATAAGGGCGAGACCCGTTCGTCCCCCCTGGCTCCCTCGGTCACTCTTTCCCTCTCCCTCGCTCGCTCCTTACCTCCTCACCTCCTCCAGATCCACCACCGCACGTCGTCGACGTCCGCACGGCCACAGGCGGTCCCGTGCCCGCCGACCGTGTCCGTCAGCTCCGCTACGGTTGGCCACTTCCTCCGGAGCCCTCAGCTGGAGCGGGGAGGTCCTGCAGCACCAGATTTTCCATGCCCCCTTCTGCTTCGGCCACCGACGAACTCTGGCGACATCGAGCTGCCCTGCTGCGCCTAATCTGTCAACGGTCTTTCGTGACCACTCGGTGAGCTCCCCTCGTTCCTCTCCGTCGCTTTACGATGCCTATCGTCGCCTGCAGCTAGCTGCCATCATTGCCGTGAGCTCGCCGCCGCTGAGCACCTCGCCGCCGTGGCCATGGCCTTTGTCAAGCTCGCCTGAGCACGGCATCGTGCTCCTGGTGCTTCCAGGAGCCGAACGCACCCGCACACGCGCTTCCCCGTGCCTCCTAACCTAGTGCCCGACGAGGTCCCGATCGTGCTACCGCCTAAGCTTGTCGCCGGCCACTTTCCCGGCGACCATTCGGTTCGGCGCCGCCGCCAGTCGACGCGGATCGTTGCAGCCGTTCGAACGCAAGTTACTGTGCGTGATTTGGTGAGGTGTAGAGCAAATCCGACGCACTCCAGCGACGCGCCGCCGCATTTGAGGTCACCGGATCTGTCTCCGGCCGGCACCGACGTGGCCTGACATGTGGGTCCCCCTGAATCACTGACGGGTGGGCCCCGCTGACCCTTTGACCCAGTCAACTGCGCTGACTGGGCAGCTCAGCCACTGACATGTGGGCCCCCCCGTGGTTAATTAAGCTAATAACATTTAATTAAATAAAACTAATTAGTTTAGTCTAATGTCTCACTGACATGTGGGGCCCGCCCCCTAATTAACCCTGTTAATTAGATCAACTTACTGTTAGTCTCAACAGAGGCGGACATGTGGGTCCCACTGGACCCACATGTCAGGTTTGACTAGGTCAGCCGCTGTTGACTTGCTGATGTCAGCATTACCTCATGCTGATGTCATAATTCCCTTTTCTGTTAAAATAAATAAATTCTAGAAAACCCAATAATCTTTAAAAATTCATATCTTTTAAACCGTAGCTCAGATCGAAAAAGTTAAAACATGAAAGTTGCTCAGAACGACGAGACGATTCTGATCGTGCCGTCTGTTTCCATGTCGGAACCTCCTACGTAGGAGAACTCGTAACTCCGAGCCCAATTTCGGTAGATGAATAGTGCACACACACTGGTTAATAAATCCCAGATTAATCCTAAAGATAGCTAAAATGACTTAGATGCATATTTAGGCAACCCTGCACTGCATCGTAGCATAGCACGCACTGTGTTGCATCTGTTTGCATTATGTTTACCTGTTTCTTCCCCCTCTTCTCTCTCGGTAGACCCCAACGTCGACGTAGCTCCCGACGCAGACGCAGCTCCGGAGTACGACTACGTCCCCGACGACACCACTGAAGACCTTGCCCTTGCCGCAGAGCAAACAGGCAAGCACCCCCATTTTGAACATGCCTATATCGCCTATTCTCTTCTCTCTTATGCTTGCATTAGAATTGCTGCTCTTACTTTTATCCTATATCTGCTGCATAGCCTATTTATTGTAACCTGCCTTGCTACCTTACTGGTTATCCTAGACTGCTTAGTATAGGCTGGGTAGAGACCCATCAGAGACCCCACTTGATCCCGACTGCCCCGCTGGATATCAGAAGACCCGATCAACGGGATTGAAGACCAGACCCCGGCACCGCACATCACTTCCCCCTTAGTTGCCGACACTGCTGGGTTACCGTTGAGTGCCGAGGGTGATACCTCGTCAGCACTTCTGATGTTAACCTTGTAGGTTAGTTAATCGGTCGTGGTAAGCGAGGGTGATTCCTCCTACACCACCCCCGATAACGACGTCGTCGTGCAACTTCTCAAGTGTGGACCTCGAGGGTGATTCCTCCTTCGTTCACCTTGACGGTAACATCAGTGGGAACTCCTTCGAGGGTGATTCCTCAGGGTTCCCCTTGGTGTTAGACACACGGATACTGTTGTTGTTATGACTTACATGTATCATGTTACTAAAGACGGGTCGGCCCTGAGGGGTACCCGCGCGAGCTTAATGCGAAGTGATGTGGAGACGGGTTGACCTGGATGGTGCCCGCGAGATAATACGAGGCATGGCCGGGCATTCTTAGCCCTTGCCTGATAGCACTAACCATCACATGGGCATAGTATGGGCGTTCTGTGTCGTATACTTCAGCCGGAGCTTAATTGACGCCAGCAACTGAGCGGCGCGCGTCGTGTTGGACTGGTTACGCAACCGCGCTTGTATTAAGGGGTTACTAGGTCTGCTCACGTCCGCGTTCGCAACGTGCAGGAGCGTTCGGGGCGATGGCCCAAGACCCCTGGGGGCATAGGTTTAGTCCGGTGTGCTGACCTCTCTGTTAAGTATTCGGTCGGGTTGCGACGTATCGTTTGGCCGAGGGCGGGCATGACACAGAAAAGTGTGTCTGGCCGGAGTTAAGCGAGCGTGGTGAGTAACTTGGTGCACCCCTGCAGGGAAGAAACTTCTATCGATAGCCTGTCCTACGGTAACGGACACTCAGAGTTGTATCCCGATCGGTACAACTAGAACTTGAGATGAGAACTGGATAGTACGGCTCTGGGATTGCTTTCTCGCAGGGAGTCGAGAAAGGATCTCAGGTCGAGGTTGATGATGCTACTACTACTTTACATTATGTTTATCTGCTCTCTCCTAATGCTGCAAGACTGCTGAAGCTGTTAAAGATGCTAGTCTTCGATAGGACTAGGCTTCCCCCTCTATTCTGGCATTTCTGCAGCCCAGTCCACATATACAGCCTCCTTTTTGACAATGTTGCATATGTAGTGTAGATCCTTGCTTGCTGAGTACTTCAGATGAGTACTCACGTTTGCTTTACTTTCTTTTTCCCCCATATCCATTTGTTGCCACCAGACGACGGAGCCCCTGAGCCAGCTACCCTAGTCGACGACCACTTCTACTACTAGCCCGGAGAGTACTACTACTACGAGGAGCCGACTGACGACCAGGAGTAGGATCGGAGGGTCCAGGGCAAGAGGCCTACGCCTTTCGATCATAGTATTTTATTTTGCCCCGCCTCTGTGAAGGCTTATCTTCTCTTCTGTAATATATCTGTACTCAAATATCTGATGCTTCCGCTGACGCTTGTATACCATCGAGCTATGTATTCGAGCCCTCGAGGCCCTGGCTTGTAATATAAAGCTTGTATGACTTTATTTATGTTTTAGAGTTGTGTTGTGATATCTTCAAGTGAGTCCTTAGGCTTGATCGTGCGCATTTGCGTGTATGGTTAATGCACGATTAAGCCGGGGTCGTCACAGGTTGGTATTAGAGCCGACTGCCTCTAGGTATCCCCCTTCCCAATTCCTTGGCAGAAGTTGAGTCTAGTGGTCCAAAACTGTTTTACTAACTTGGCTGTGTGGCTTATGGCCCCACGTCGCCAACTGGGTGGTATTAGGATCTTTTACTCCTCGATCTTTACTCTAGGACTCTGACTTCTCTTCTATTTCAGGTTAAAAATTTTGCTAACACCGACACTTAGGATCTCGTAATTCCCATCTTCCCGGAGAGCTGGATATCTGTGCGATTTCTCTGTCGTTGATCTGATTAGTCTGATAATCATTTTCCTTTCCATTGTTTTGTTTAACCTTTCCTTCCGAGATCTGTTATATTTCTCATCATCTTATGACAACCCTGAACTTCTGTATTTCAGATGATCGTCTGTTTCCACCGCGGCCTACGACCCAGCTTGTGCTTCGCACTTGGCACTACTAGAAAAAAGGCTGTTAGTGGCGCACCAGTTTTTGCTATTAATGGCGCACTATAGGTGCGCCACTATTAACACGCCACTAGTAACAAATAGTAATGGCACACCTCTGGTGCGCCATTAGTATCCCAGATAATAGTGGCGCACCACGTAGTGCGCCATTACTATGTCCAACAGTGCGCCATTACTATGCCTCCTAGGGGCCATATTTACCTTCACGTATGCCCCCAAGTGCGCCATTACTATGCCCCATAATGCACCACTGGTATTTAGCCCTGGTGCGCCAGTAGTGCTCAATGCGATGCGCCACTACTATGAATATTATGAATTTTTTTTTTGCTTTTCTGGTATTTGCACATGTTACAAAATACGTTACAGCACAGAATATAAACATCACACAATAGAATTCATCATATTAGTCTCCAAATTTGAAATAGCGAACAAAGTTCAAACATTAGCCAAGTTTAGGTCTCGAGACATTAGCAAAGTTCATCATATTAGCCGAGTTTGTCGTCACATTACAAAGTCAATATCGATCATCTAAACTACCATCACATAGAAGAGAGATGCGGTCACGATGAGCATCATCGCGATGAAACTGGTCTTCATCCGGTTCCTCCTCCGCTCCCTCCTCTCTCCCGCTAGATAGCGCGCGTATCTAGCTTCCGCCTCCGCCCTAGTGGTGTACCCTTTGTAACTGTTACCGCTGAAACGGTGAACCTGTCTCCGACACTCCTCCCAGTCGTCGTAGACTCCGGGAACCTTACCCTTGTACACGACATACGACGGCATCTCTATGCACTAGACAAACAAAACGTTAGTAGCAATTCACAGATAATATATAAGCAATATATAAGTATGCAACAAAAGGATCGGAAGAGAAAAGCAACACATTAATAGCACGATTCATGGTCCTACTAATAAATAGCATCGATTACATATAAGTTGAACGACTGTCCAAACTAAAGAGACATACAAGTTCATTAAAGTTTAATTACAACATGAGCTAATCGATATTTCATAACTACATAGCATCAATGCTTTCGACTCGACTCAGGGACCGGAGCGTGGATGAAGCCGCCGTCTTCTGTGATGGTCATGAATGTGCAGTCATTGTCAGCCTGCATTTGTAGCGTTGTTTCTATTTCACTGTTGGACGGTTGATATTTGAGGTAGAACTGCCCCGAGGTACGAAGGACATCTTGATAGATGATTTCCGCAAACTCCGACTGGATGCGAAAGAATTCTTGTCTGATGTCCGTGTCCTAGATTGCCCACAAGCGTCTGGCCCAATCTTTGAGATTAGTTGGTAGCATAAGGTGATTATGGTCCCATACGATCGCCCGCATGTGATGGAGGGCGTAGTAGGCATCCTTCTGACTGCCAGGCGGCTGCTTGACGCAGGGGAACGTCGTTATGTGGGTGAACACATGCTTGCCGTACCTACAAATTGGCCTCCTGAAGGTGCCTCTAGATTTGGCGTAGCCGGGGAGAGCATCATCAAGAACTTTCTTGATATTTGTGTAGTCTTTCTTCGACTGATGATCCGAGTCGAAATACGTGGCCATGGAATATTTCGGGCTTAAGAGGATGAGTGTGCAATGTGTGTCACTGCACAAAACACGGACTGTTAGAAAAAAAAGAACGATCGAAATCTAAGAAATCATATGTTACGGGGCAGTGAGGGGATGACTTACTCGGAAAAGTAAGGCACGAGGAAGTTATCCTTATCTGGGTTCGCCAGAATGACGCCTTCGAGGTATGAACTCGTGACTTGCCGGTCCCCAGCGCTGCCCAAAATCTTGGCACACATGTAGAAGGGGTCGACTATCACGATGTCCGGGGTCTTGTCTCTAATGATCCGCATCTCCATACTGAGCGAAAATAGCCGAATGAAGGTGTAGTGCAGCGGATGAAGGTTAAACATAGCGAAGATGTCATCAAACCGCAGGACGATCA
The DNA here is from genome assembly GCA_011799875.1 of Thinopyrum elongatum. Classification (NCBI taxonomy): domain Eukaryota; kingdom Viridiplantae; phylum Streptophyta; class Magnoliopsida; order Poales; family Poaceae; genus Thinopyrum; species Thinopyrum elongatum. The sequence continues at coordinate 66,305,152 of CM022302.1, read as the reverse complement.
TACGCCCGATGGTGCTATCGACAAAGCCCTTGCCCTCTGGCACCTTGGCCATGAAAACCGGGTATGCCACATCATTCTCGGAGAGACGCCGCTTCTCCATAGAAAGAACACTGTCATGCAGACTCCGCATAGCACCGGTTGTAGCATTGAGCAGATTAGTCGGTAGCATCGGCCTACCCGCCACATGCACCCTCCTCGAGATATCCTTAGGTGAAGGTGGCCCGTCCTGAGCACGGATCGTACTCGGTGCCGGCTGGCTCGCACCCTTGTTATTTTTTCTTTTTCATCCCTTCTTCTTCTTCTGCTGTAATGGGATCGAGTTCTGCTCAGAGACCACCTTCTTGAGTGTGTTGGGGCTGATAATATTTCGCACCTCGGCTATTTGAGGCTCGGTGAAGGCGGCAGCTGGAGGCGCCTCCTGAGAACTGAACGCCAGACGACACCTGTTGCAATTGGCTTTCTCCGCGGTACCAGCTAGATCGCGATCGTCTTTTGCAGGGTTGGGTTCTTGAGAAGGAGGCCCCAAGAATTCGTCACCGTACCCATGTTCGTTGAAGTACTTATCAACGTTGGAAAATGTACCGTCGTCGTCGTCCGGATCCTGTGCCATATGCATGTCTGGATCAGCTGACGGCGGTAGCGTTGCGGCGGTCTTGCCATGGCTTGGCGCCGGCACGACTGGTGGTGTTGTCTGTGGGGTGGTGTCCCCCGCCCCCAAACGAATCTGGCTCTTCGGCCGAAGCAGGGGCCAGCTTAAGTAGGCGCTGAGGGTCATCACATCATCTTCGTCGGCCCCAGGGGGTCGAAACAGAGGTAACAAGTCGTCGCAGCCCCGCAGCACCCGAACCAGTTGAACCCTATACACGGTGGGTGGCATCGGATTACCGTGGAACACGCGGTTGCCCGGTTGAACGATTCTGGCCTTGGCGACATCGATCAACTCGCCGTCCACGAAGTGCAGGAGAGTGCATGGAACGTCGGCGGCACCCTGCAAAAACATGTAGGGCGTCAGGGATGCCCAGTCAAAGGCAAGGAGATGAAGTCATCGGCCGAGGCTTAGTTACCGTGATGGCGTCGAGCTCGGCTAATGTCGAGGCACCGCCAACGGTGGGCGTGCAAGTGACGGAGGGGCCGCTTGCTGCCGAGGTGCCGACCGGCGTATTCTTCCCACACCCGGGTGCATTAAGCTCCAATGCCGGCACCGACGCCGAAGACACCAATGCCGCCTCCGCCGGAGACACCAATGGCACCGGCGCGTTGTGCGAGTTGCTGCCCGTGAAGCTGGGAATCGGGGGCGGCCCCTGTTGGCCACCCGCAATCCACGCCTGCAGCCCCTCAAGCAAGGTAAGCAATCCCCACTGTTTTGAACAAAAGAGGTTACTGGATAGAGGACTAGAACAGAAGAAATGCCATTTCCATACTTCAACTTAGTTGCATGTAATAATTGAGCTTGCCACTGACACACACACGCGGCCGACACATCGTGATTCGATCTTAGCTATCTTTTCACAATCTTCTTGCCCTTCTTTTTCGCAAATGGAGTTCTTCTCTTGAACGGACGTCCTTTAGGTAGGGTGGTCCTGCTTCTTCTTGTGGTGTATGGTACTTCATCGTCATCGTCATGTTCCATCTTCGGGTCGCCATACTTGTCGAAGTCTTGCTCATTGGCGACTCCATCCATTCCGATGATGTTCCTTTTGCCTCTCCTCACGACAACACGACTGGGCTTTGACGGGTCGGTAATGAAGAAGCATTGGTCCACTTGGGAAGCCAGTACCCATGGCTCATTTTTCGCGGTGACGTTTGCGCCCGCGGTCTTGGATTTGGCTTCGGGTATAACCATGGTGGTGAAATACCGGTCTTCTTTTAGGACGCTCTTGGCCCATCTGACACAGAACATCGGGACCTTCTCTCCAGCGTAGCTCAGCTCCCAGATCTCCTCGATCCTTCCGTAGTATCTGTCCTTGTCGTTACCGGTGTAGGATTCCATCGTTACCCCGGAGTTCTGATAATCATCGCTCTTCATGTCCTTTTCCTCGGTGTAGAATGTGTAGCCGTTGATATCGTACGCCTCATAGGTCATCAGGTTGTGCTCGGCGCCCTGTGACAAGGCGAATATGAGTTTTTCTTCCACGGAAGAATCCTCATGTAAAGGGTACGATAGAAGCTTGTCCTTGAACCAACGCATGAAACATGAGTTGTGCTCTTTGATTATATCTCCGTCCATCCTCTGTTGGCCTCGGTCATTGTACGTCTTCTCAATAAAGGTTTTGTGCTCTACCACCCAAGGATCGACCACGTCTATGTGTTGTAGCACGACTAGGTTTGCTCTTTCAAAGTCGGCGAGTCGACCCTTGAAGTCGACATGCATTTCGCGGCGACCCTCGCGGTGACCCCATCCAGCGAGCCTGCCGAGGTGCCTGTTGATGGGCAGACCAATGGGGTTCTCGATGCCTAGATAATTCGTGCAGTAGGAGATGCACTCTTCGGTCAGAAAGCCCTTGGCTATGCTTCCATCTGGACGTGCCCTGTTGCGAACGTATCCTTTGATGACACCATTCATCCTTTCGAACGGCATCGTGCTGTGCAGGAACGTCGGCCCGAGTTGGATGATATCCTCCACGATATGGACCAGCAGATGCACCATAATGTCGAAGAATGCGGGCGGGAAGTACATCTCAAGCTCGCATAGTATCACCACGATCTCTTCCTGTAGCCTTCTGAGTTGCCTCACGCCAACCGACTTCTGAGAGATGACGTCGAAAAAGTTGCATAGGCCAAATAGCATTTCACGGACGTGCGCATCCATGATCCCACGGATTGCAACTGGAAGTATCTGCATCATCAGCACGTGACAGTCGTGAGACTTCATCCCGCTGAACTTCTGCTTCGCTGAGTCTAGGTATCTGCTTATCTTCCCCGCGTAACCGTAAGGAAGTTTTACTCCTACGAGGCAGGTGAAAAACTGCTCGATCTCCTCCTGACTTAGAGTGAAGCATGCGGGAGGGCAGTCATATTCGATCTTCTTGGCCTTTTTGCCTTTGCGACGACTTTCCGTGTCCTTCGCCTCATCATCATCATCATCATCATTAGGGCGTTTTGCGTGAAGCTCCTCCCTGATGCCCATTGATTGCAAGTCTGCCCTTGCTTTCAGCCCATCTTTGGTCGTCTCTGGCATGTTGAGCAGGGTACCAAGCAGACTCTCGCACACATTCTTCGTGATATGCATGACATCAAGGCTGTGTGGCACACGGAGGATCTTCCAGTACGGCAAGTCCCAGAAAACAGACCTCGTTTTCCATACCTTCAGCAGCGGCTCTGGCGCCTTTCGCTTCTTTCCCGGCGGTGGGCACTCTTTCCAATTTTTCAACAGCTCGTCTATTTCCTCGCCGCTCCTCGTACGCGGGCGTCTTCGGGGTTCGGTTTCACCATCGAACAGATCCTTGCGTTTTCTCCATGCGTCATTGTCGCGAAGCCACCTTCGATGTCCCATGAACACAGTTTTCGAAGACCCAGGATCTCTATCTAGCTGGCGATACGTTGTGTCATCCATGCACCTGACGCATGCACAAAATCCGTGGACCACCTGCCCCGCGACATATCCGTAACCGAGATAGTCGTGCACCATCGTGAGCAGTGCGGCTCTCATAGGGAAATATTCTTTCGCTGCGGCGTCCCACGTATTGGCTGGCGTTTTCCACAGCATGTCTAGCTCCTCTTTCAGCAGCCCCAGATACAGATTGATGTCGTTCCCTGGTTGTTTCGGCCCTTCAATTAGCATACTCACGTGAATGTACTTCCTCTTCATGCACAACCAGGGGGAAAGGTTGTACATCCACACAAACACAGGCCAGGTGCTATGTGTGCTTCTCTGGCTGCCAAACGGATTGACTCCATCGGTGCTCACGCCCAGCACGATGTTCCTTGGATCATCCCCAAATTCTGGGTGTTCGAAGTTCAACGCTTGCCACTGGCTCGCATCCTTAGGGTGACTCAGCATCTTGTCTTTTTTATTTATCTCCGGATCATTTCCGTCATCTTCTCACTTCTTCTCCTCCCTATCCGTGTGCCAACGCAGGAGCTTTGCTAGCTTAGGGTCCGCGAAATACCGCTGCAGACGAGGAGTGATCGGAAAGTACCACACCACTTTTCGAGGAGCTTTCTTCCTCTTCTTGTATCGAGTGACGCCGCACACCGGACATATGGTAGACTCCGCGTGCTCGTCCCGATAAATGATGCAATCGTTCATGCACACATGGTATTTCACGTGCGGTAAATCCAGAGGACACATAATTTTCTTCGCCTCCTCGAAACTGGTCGGGCACTTGTTCCCCTTGGGAAGACGTTCGTGCCAGAATGACATGTTCTCGTCGAAGCATGCGTCGGTCATTTTGTGTTTTACCTTCATCTCCAGAGCCATGAGCGTTACTTTTAGGCGGGTATCCTCGGGCCTGCATCCTTCATACAATGGAGTAACCGCGTCTATCTCTAGTTGATCCAGCTTGGCTTTCTCTCGGGCGGCAGCTCTTGCGTTACCCGTCTGCTTGAGAAGCAGCTCTTGAATATGAGGGTCCTGCACCCAGCCCATCGATGGTCCATCGTCGTCTGCTCCGGCATCTTCATCTTCATGATCATGCCCTTCGTCTTGATCTTCCTCATCATCATGTTAGGCATCTTCTACATGATGACTGTGTCCTGCATCTACTTCGTGATCATGTCCTGGAGATTCTTCGTCTTCTCGCCCGCCCTCGCCGCTATTGTCTTGCTACCCTTCCTTATTTCTTGCTCGGCCCCCATGGACGACTTCATAATCATCTTCATCACCTTGCCACCGATAGCCATCCATGAAACCACGCACGAGCAGGTGGTCCCGCACCTGTCTGGAATCCGGGTCCATAAGGCTCCTCAGCTTGCATCTTCGACACGGACATCTTATCTCCGTCTCGTTCTTTTGAAGCATCTCGGCCTTCGCGGAGCTCAAAAACCTATTCATGATGCCTTCGGTCATCGTGCGGACCATGGTCGCCTGCGGGGTAGAGTAAAACGATATTTTAGAACCAAAAAAAAATTTGGCATGACTTTGCCTAAAAATAGGACCAAAAAGAATGCATAGTGCCAAATTCTCGCCAAAACGGAAATGAATCAACATTCCGGCAAAATATTGGCAACTATCGCATTTCAAATACCGGTACCTCCAAACACAAACATATGCAACACCACAAACATACGTAGATCTAGGCCATAAAAAGTGTGCACGTTGTTGGAGGGAGAAAAAAGTAGATCTAGAACATAAAGAAAGCTTTCCCTTACTTACCTATCAAAAAAAGGAAATTTAACCACTTAATTTGGGTGAATCTATGGTGCAAATGAGGTGAGGAGGAGGAGGCAGCTGAGACCAAGCTTGGTAGAGGTGGAGAGAATGAAGTGGGGAAAGTGAGTGTGGTAGGTGGCTGTCCAAAATATCTAGCTGCTCTCAGGTTACCAATGGCGCACCTCCTAAGAATGCGCCATTGGTAACCAGGGTTACTAATGGCGCACCTGGTGTATGGTGCGCCATTACTAGTTTTGAAAAAAAAATTGTTAGTAGTGGCGCACCGTGGGTGTGGTGCGCCATTACTAGTTAAAACTAGTAATGGTGCACTATCCCCAGGTGCGCCATTACTAGTTTTGAAAAAAAAATAAAAAAAAATTTGTTTGTAGTGGCGCACAGAGGGTGTGGTGCGCCATTACTAGTTAAAACTAGTAATGGCGCACTTTCCCCTGGTGCGCCATTACTAGTTTTGAAAAAAAATTGTTAGTAGTGGCGCACCGTGGGTGTGGTGCGCCATTAGTGATATGGCCACTAATGGCGTACCTATATCTGGTGCGCCACTGCCATATAGCAGTGGCGCACCACATACGTGGTGCGCCATTAATGTCCATATTAGCTATAGCCTTTTTTCTAGTAGTGTGGGCTCGTGATGCCCCTGGGTTTCCATCTGTTCTGATCGCCCTCCTGACTAGACTGGGTTACCGCTGGTATCCCGAGTACATGGTCTACGAGGTTTACCGTGAGTTCAACCAGGAGCAGTACTATGCTGATGTTCGTATCTATGATCAGCAGAATGACTCAGACACTGAGCTACACCTTCTTCATGGTATAGGCGTGACGATTGAGATGACAGTCCATGATGCCGCCTACTCTGCTGTCGCACATCTCCGAGGAGAGCACAATGCTAGCTTGGATGAGTCTGTGTTTCGATACATTCCATATGCACCCGTTGGAGATGCTACTGGATACTACACAGCTATCTGTGCCCCGTACGAGTCTCGACGCTACGACCCGCAGATTCTGATTCAGTGCACTCAGGCTCTGGATCGCACTGTTCTGGCTCTTGCCGTCGAGTTGTTTGCCACTCGAGCACGCTACTATGAGGCTATGACACAGTTGCTACCAGCTATTCGTGCAGGGATACATTCGGAGCATATCCTTTACCCACGCAGGACCGAGATGCCACCAGGTATTGATTGGCCTGCAGTGGGAGGTCACACGCCTGCACGTGGACCTCTTCTTATAGTTCGAGACCGGGTTCTGCATCAGAGTGCACATGGAGCACAGGATCCTGCCGCGACGAACATTCGTCGTCCGCACTTGCAGTTACCCCGTTTCAGTGGTTTTCTCCGACGTTGATGTAGCCTTTGCTATGCCATGTTGTGTACTTCCTTATCGCGTGCCTGCGTGCTGCCTAGTATGTCTAGTTTTTTTCAATTTGCGCCGTTATGCTGCCCGATTGTAACCGACTGTGTATGGATCCATATGTCTTAAGTGACTACTTTTAAGCATCTAATGCACTATTTCAAATAATGTCGAGTTACATCATGTTTATTGTTAAACACTTGCATAAGCTACTGCTAAACTACCCCTGTTGAATTAGCAGGATGGCTGACAATAATCCACCGCCGCCGCCACCACCTGATTACATGGCAGCGATGATGAAGTAGTTTGAACTCAACCGCCAGTTTATGACGGGGATTATGCAGCAATTCCCTCGTCCTGATGCTAATCAGCAGCCACCTTCCATCACCTTGCCAGAGTTTATGTGACTCAGCCCGTCGTTCTTCCGCAACACAGTCAACCCGCTGGATGCAGATGACTAGCTGCGTGACATCTCCTATGAGATGGAGTCTGCTGGTGTCGCCCAGGTCAATTATGTCACCTTCGCGACATACCTTCTGAAGGGTCCTGCTTCACAATGGTGGGCCACTCACCGACAGACCCTGCCACCTGGAACTGTCGTCACTTGGGCAGAGTTCAAGATTGCTTTTTGTGCCCGCTACATTCCTCAAGCTGTCATAGCTCGGAAGAAGGCCGAGTTCCGTAGTCTTGTTCAAGGTAACAAGACTGTGGAAGTCTATCAGCGCGAGTTTCTTGACTTGTCTCGCTACGCTGAAGAGGACATTCCTACTGATGAACGAAGGCAGGAGAAGTTCCGTGAAGGACTGCATCATGATATTCAGTTAGCTCTGCTTGTCCAAGACTATCCTGATTTCGCCACCTTGGTGAATAAGGCTATCATGGTTGAAACTGGACTGAAGAAGCACAAAGAAGCGTCCAGACGCACTCGTGAAGCGGGCTCATCTTCGAGCTCGTCTTCCCAGAAGCGCCGCATCTGGATTCCTCAGAGCATGTACCGTCCAGCAGATCCTACGAACAGGCCCTCTTATGCTGCTCCAAGTCTGCCTCCTCCACCACCGAGGCAGCCTCTACCAGCTACAGCACCTCGAGCTCCAGCACCGCGTCCTGACAACGGACTATGCTTTAAGTGTGGCAAGCAAGGTCACCGTGCTAGGGATTGTTCTCAGAATCAGAATCAACTGGCTCTTCCTTCTGCTGGCCGTGGTATTCCTCAGCAACGCAACAACAATGCTAGACCTTCCTATCGTCGTGGGCAGTACTACCACGTCAACATGTCTGAAGCTCCAGAACAACCAGATACTGTGATGGGTACACCTCTCGTAAATTCAGTACCAGCATCCATTTTATTTGATTCAGGAGCATCACATTCTTTCATGTCGGAGCATTTTGCATTCTTGCATGGCATCAAATATGAAAATTTATATCAACCGCTAGCGGTAAACACTCCCGCGGGTCAGTGCCAAGCTTCCTTGTTTTGCCCCGAAGTCACTGTTGTAATTGAAGAAAGGAATTTCCATGCCTTCCCATTATTCTGAGTAATTCCAAGATTGACCTTATTCTGGGATTGGATTGGTTGAAGGCCCATTACGCCTCAATCAATTGTGCCACCAAAGTTGTCCACCTCTTGCACCCATCAAATGAGATAGTGAACTACCATGCTCATATCACTCAGAACGCTGAGGCTCAAATTTATGCCTTGAATGCATTGAATGCTTCTCCGCTTGAGGGGATAAAGAACATCCCAGTTGTCTGTTACTTCCCGGATGTTTTTCCAGAAGAACTTCCAGGAATACCCCCTGCTAGAGCTGTCGAGTTCGTCATCGACTTGAAGCCTGGCACCACTCCTATTGCGAAGCGTCCCTACAAGATGCCTTCGCACCATCTTATTGAGCTTAAGGAAGAAATTGATAAATCCTTAAGGAAGGGTTTCATTCGCCCTAGTTCCTCTGCTTGGGGAGCCCCTTCTCTCTTTGTCAAGAAGAAAGATGGTACGAATAGGTTGGTCCAAGATTACCGTCCTATCAACCAGGCAACCATTCAGAATAAATATCCGCTTCCATGGATCAACAATTTATATGATCAACTCGCTGGATCTTCGGTGTTTTCTAAACTCGACTTGAGGTTGGGTTATCACCAGATCCGTGTCCGCGAAGAGGATATTCCAAAGACTGCATTCGTTACTCGTTATGGCTCTTACGAGTACACCGTCATGTCTTTTGGCTTGACCAATGCCCCAGCTACGTTCTCTCGCCTAATGAATTACATATTCATGGATTACCTCGACAAGTTTGTCGTGGTATATCTGGATGATATTCTGGTCTATTCCAAGAATAAAGAAGAACATGTTGAACATCTTCGCCTTGTTCTGGAGAGACTTCGAGAGCACAAGTTATATGCAAAGTATTCCAAGTGTGAATTCTGGCTTTCTGAGGTAACCTACCTTGGACATGTCATCTCCAAGGATGGTATTGCCGTTAACCCGGAGCGTGTTCAGGCTATTCTTGACTGGACCCCTCCGAAGAATGCCAAGCAAGTCAGAAGTTTTCTCGGCCTCGCTAGTTATTGCCATCGATTCGTCGAGAATTTCTCCAAGATTGCCAAGCCCCTGACTAATCTGCTTCACAAAGGCGTTAAGTTTGAGTGGACAGACAAATGCCAGGAAAGTTTCCAGACCCTCAAGGACAAGCTGACTTCTGCTCCAGTGCTTGCTCCTCCAGACTCTCGTAAAGACTTTGTTATCTTCTGCGACGCCTCTCGTCAAGGATTAGGTTGTGTCCTAATGCAAGAGCGAAGGGTAATTGCTTTTGCTTCGCGACAGTTGCGTCCACATGAAGAGAATTACCCAGTGCATGATCTTGAACTTGCTGCTATGATTTATGCTTTGAAGCAGTGGCGTCATTAACTTCTTGGTAATCGATGTGAGATTTATACCGATCATCAGAGCTTGAAGTATTTATTCACTCAACCGGAACTTAATCTTCGTCAGCAGCGATGGTTGGAAACAATCACGGACTATGACTGTGGTATTTCCTATACCCCCGGCAAAGCAAATGTGATGGCTGATGCCTTGAGCCGCAAGTCCTATTGCAGCAACCTCATGGTTAAGTAAGCTCAACCCCAGCTGTATGAAGAATTGCGCAAGCTGAACCTCTGTATCATTCCGCAAGGTTCTCTTAATAACCTTGTGATACAGCCAGATCTTGAGAAAGCTGTCAAGATTGCACAGGCTAAAGATGCTGAAATTGGGCTGATGAAGAAAGAGCTTCACCTTGAAAAGTACAGGGATTTCTCAATTGCTGAAGACGGAACCTTCTATTTCAGAGACCGCATTGTAGTACCTCGCTTCGAGCTGATGACTGACAAAGTTATGAAGGAGGCCCATGATACACCGCTGTCTATCCATCCGGGTAGTACCAAGATGTATCGTGATCTTCGTCAAAGGTACTAGTGGTCTAGAATGAAGCAAGATATTGCTTGTTTTGTTGCTGAATGTGACGTTTGCCGTCGCGTGAAGGCAGAACATCAAAAACCTGCTGGAATTCTGCAACCGCTCCCTATTCCTTTGTGGAAATGGGATAAGGTGTAGATGGATTTCATTACTGGTCTTCCCAAGTCTCAGAAGGGTCACGATGCCATTCTTGTCGTCGTCGACCAACTCTCCAAAGTTGCACATTTTCTGCCAGTCAAGGAGACTATCACTGCTAGTCAATTAGCAGAGTTATATATCTCTAGAATCGTTTCACTCCACGGTATCCCGAAGGAAATCAGTTCAGACCGTGGCAGCATCTTTACTGGCTATTTCTGGGAAAGCTTCCAGAAAGCAATGGGAACTCACATTACCTGGAGTTCATCTTATCATCCCCAATCCCAAGGCCAAGTTGAGCGCGTTAATCAAGTGCTTGAAGACATGATTCGAGCTTGTGTTATATCCTTCGGTAAGAAATGGGAGGAATCTCTCCCGTATGCCGAGTTCTCTTATAACAACAGCTATCAAGCCAGCTTAAAAATGGCCCCCTTCGAAGTTCTCTATGGACGTAAATGTCGAACCCCTCTGAATTGGTCAGAAACTGTGGAACGACCTCTTGTTGGACCGGACATTATTCAGCATGCCGAAGAACAAGTCAGAATTGTCCGAGAAAATCTCAAGGCGGCTCAAGACCGCCAGAAGAGCAACTATGATCGCAAACGATGGGGTGTGATCTACCAACCAGGTGATCAAGCTTATCTCCGTGTCACTCCTATGAAAGGCACCCGTCGTTTCGGAATCAAGGGCAAGCTAGCTCCTTGCTATATTGGTCCTTTCCGCATCGTGTCTAGATGTGGACAGGTGGCATATAAATTGGAGTTCCACCGCAATTCTCTCATATTCATGATGTCTTCCACGTGTCGCAACTTCGAAAATGCTTCAAGGAATCTCCGCACCGTGCAGTGGATCATGAGATGCTCGAGCTACAAGATGATCTTTCTTATAAGGAGCATCCGGTCCGCATCCTTGATGAAGCTGAACGTCGAACTCGTCAGAAGACAACCAAGTTCCTAAAGGTGCAGTGGTCGAATCACACTGAAGATGAAGCCACTAGGGAATGCGAGGATCATCTTCGGGAAGAATATCCCGGCCTCTTTCCTTCTACCTCCTAAATTCTCGGGACGAGAATTTCTTTTAGAGGAGGAGAATTTGTAACACCCCTATGTAATTGCCACTGTGATCAGCTGAAGATAATGCCAAGTCATATCATTTGCAGTGCATAAACATAGTGGTTATCCAAAGCAAATCAACTCCATTCTGAAACATCAACTCAAATTCATAAGTGAAATATGAAGTTGATCAAACACTGTTGGAAAAATGTTCATTAATTGGCAAATAATCTAGGAACATTTATAAAACCATCATCATTATGATTGGAGTTAGATAAGTGACTCTAACATCCTGAAACAGCACCAAAATAGCAATATTTATTGCTATTAAAATCATTGCTAATCCAAAAGAAAACCAAATTTGTCCAAACAAGTTTTTGGTCACAAGGAATATTGCATTGTATTATTTGAGCCAAGTCTCATATTTTACAAAAGTGCAAAGGTGACCTAACTAATTCAAAACAGAAAAGAATAAAAGAAAATATAAAGCAGAATACAGAAAAATATAAACGAGGCACTGTGCACTGGGCCTTAGTGCACAGTGCCTCGACAGCCGGCCCATCTGGCCCGATCTCTCTCTCTCTCTCCCTCGCGCTGTCGTTCTCCCCCTGGTCGAGCATGCGCGCGTCGTCCGCGCGCCGACACGCCGGCGAGCGCTGACACCACAGTGCACGGAGGGGATAAGGGCGAGACCCGTTCGTCCCCCCTGGCTCGCTCGGTCACTCTTTCCCTCTCCCTCGCTCGCTCCTTACCTCCTCTCCTCCTCCAGATCCACCACCGCACGCCGTCGACGTCCGCAAGGCCACAGGCGGTCCCGTGGCCGCCGACCGTGTCCGTCAGCTCCGCTGCGGTCGGCCACTTCCTCCGGAGCCCTCAGCTAGAGCGGGGAGGTCCTGCAGCACCGGATTTTCCTCGCCCCCTTCTGCTTCGGCCACCGACGAACTCCGGCGACATCGAGCTGCCCTGCTGCTCCTAATCTGTCAACGGTCTTTCGTGACCACTCGGTGAGCTCCCCTCGTTCCTCTCCGTCGCTTTGCGATGCCTGTCGTTGCCTGCAGCTAGCTGCCATCGTTGCCGTGAGCTCACCGCCGCTGAGCACCTCGCCGCCGTGGCCATGGCCTCTGTCAAGCTCGCCTGAGCACGGCATCGTGCTCCTAGTGCTTCCAGGAGCCGAACGCACCCGCACACGCGCTTCCCCGTGCCTCCTAACCTAGTCCCCGACGAGGTCCCGATCGTGCTGCCGCCTAAGCTTGTCGCCGGCCACTTTCCCGGCGACCATTCGGTCCGGCGCCGCCGCCAGTCGACGCGGATCGTTGCGGCCGTTCGAACGCAAGTTACCGCGCGTGATTTGGTGAGGTGTAGAGCAAATCCGACGCACTCCGGCGACACGCCGCCGCGTTTGATGTCACCGGAGCTGTCTCCGGCCGGCACCTACGTGGCCTGACGTGTGGGTCCCCCTGAGTCACTGACGGGTGGGCCCCGCTGACCCTTTGACCCAGTCAACTGCGCTGACTGGGCAGCTCAGCCACTGACATGTGGGCCCCCCGCGGTTAATTAAGCTAATAACGTTTAATTAAATAAAACTAATTAGTTTAGTCTAATGTCTCACTGACATGTGGGGCCCGCCCCTAATTAACCCTGTTAATTAGATTAACTTACTGTTAGTCTCAACAGAGGCTGACATGTGGGTCCCACTGGACCCATATGTCAGGTTTGACTAGGTCAGCCGCTGTTGACTTGCTGATGTCAGCATTACCTCATGCTGACGTCATAATTCCCTTTTCTGTTAAAATAAATAAATTCCAGAAAATCCAATAATCTTTAAAAATTCATATCTTTTAAACCATAGCTCAAATCGAAAAAGTTAAAACATGAAAGTTGCTCAGAACGACGAGGCGAGTCTGATCGTGCCGTCTGTTTCCATGTCGGAACCTCCTATGTAGGAGAACTCGTAACTCCGAGCCCGATTTCGATAGATGAATAGTGCACACACACCGGTTAATAAATCCCAGATTAATCCTAAAAATAGCTAAAATGACTTAGATGCATATTTAGGCAACCCTGCACTGCATCGTAGCATAGCACGCACTGTGTTGCATCTGTTTGCATTATGTTTACCTGTTTCTTCCCCCTCTTCTCTCTCGGTAGACCCCGACGTCGACGTAGCTCCCGAGGCAGACGCAGCTCTGGAGTACGACTACGTCCCCGACGACACCACTGAAGACCTTGCCCTTGCCGCAGAGCAAACAGGCAAGCACCCCCATTTTGAACATGCCTATATCGCCTATTCTCTTCTCTCTTATGCTTGCATTAGAATTGCTGCTGTTATTTTTATCCTATATCTGCTGCATAGCCTGTTTATTGTAACCTACCTTGCTACCTTACTGGTTATCCTAGACTGCTTAGTATAGGCTGGGTAGAGACCCATCAGAGACCCCACTTGATCCCGACTGCCCCGCTGGATATCAGAAGACCCGATCAACGGGATTGAAGACCAGACCCCGGCACCGCACATCACTTCCCCCTTAGTTGCCGACACTGCTGGGTTACCGTTGAGTGCCGAGGGTGATACCTCGTCAGCACTTTTGATGTTAACCTTGTAGGTTAGTTAATCGGTCGTGGTAAGCGAGGGTCATTCCTCCTACACCACCCCCGATAACGACGTCGTCGTGCAACTTCTCAAGTGTGGACCTCAAGGGTGATTCCTCCTTCGTTCACATTGACGGTAACATCAGTGGGAACTCCATCGAGGGTGATTCCTCAGGGTTCCCCTTGGTGTTAGACACACGGATACTGTTGTTGTTCTGACTTACATGTACCATGTTACTAAAGATGGGTCGGCCCTGAGGGGTACCCGCGCGAGCTTAATGCGAAGTATTGTGGAGACGGGTTGACCTGGATGGTGCCCGCGAGATAATACGAGGCGTGGCCAGGCATTCTTAGCCCTTGCCGCAAGTCCTCGAGACGGGGCGACGGGGTCACTTCGATCGTGAGTCTCTGCTCGTGTCCGCGCACTCCTAAACCACTAAACGGTTTGGATATTTGATCCGAGGGGCCTCTGGCCTGATAGCACTAACCATCACGTGGGCATAGTATGGGCGTTCTGCGTCGTATACTTCAGCCGGAGCTTAATTGACGTCAGCAACTGAGCGGCACGCGCCGTGTTGGACTGGTTACGCAACCGCGCTTGTATTAAGGGGTTGCTAGGTCTGCTCACGTCCGCGTTCGCAACGTGCAGGAGCGTCCGGGGCGATGGCCCAAGACCCCTGGGGGCATAGGTTTAGTCCGGCGTGCTGACCTCTCTGTTAAGTATTCGGTCGGGTTGCGGCGTATCGTTTGGCCGAGGGCGAGCATGACACAGAAAAGTGTGTCCGGTCGGAGTTAAGCGAGCGTGGTGGGTAACTTGGTGCACCCCTGCAGGGAAGAAACTTCTATCGATAGCCTGTCCTACGGTAACGGACACTCGGAGTTGTATCCCGATCGGTACAACTAGAACTTGAGATGAGAACTGGATAGTACGGCTCTGGGATTGCTTTCTCGCAGGGAGTCGAGAAAGGATCTCAGGTCGAGGTTGATGATGCTACTACTACTTTACATTATGTTTATCTGCTCTCTCCTAATGCTGCAAGACTGCTGAAGCTGTTAAAGATGCTAGTCTTCGATAGGACTAGGCTTCCCCCTCTATACTGGCATTTCTGCAGCCCAGTCCACATATACAGGCTCCTTTTTGACAATGTTGCATATGTAGTGTAGATCCTTGCTTGCTGAGTACTTCGGATGAGTACTCACGTTTGCTTTACTTTCTTTTTCCCCCATATCCATTTGTTGCCACCAGACGACGGAGCCCCTGAGCCGGCTGCCCCAGTCGACGACCACTTCTACTACCAGCCCGGAGAGTACTACTACTACGAGGAGCCGACTGACGACCAGGAGTAGGATCGGAGGGTCCAGGGCAGGAGGCCTACGCCTTTCGATCGTAGTATTTTATTTTGCCCCGCCTCTGTGAAGGCTTATCTTCTCTTCTGTAATATATCTGTACTCAGATATCTAATGCTTCCGCTGACGCTTGTATGCCATCGAGCTATGTATTCGAGCCCTTGAGGCCCTGGCTTGTAATATAAAGCTTGTATGACTTTATTTATGTTTTAGAGTTGTGTTGTGATATCTTCAAGTGAGTCCTTAGGCTTGATCGTGCGCATTTGCGTGTATGGTTAGTGCACGATTAAGCCGGGGTCGTCACACAATAGTTGGCGAGACGACCACGACGCAACGATGGAGATAAAGGTGTCGAGCCGGTGACGATGGAGATCATGACGATGCTTTGGAGATGGAGTTCAAAAGCACGAGATGATGATGGCCATATCATGTCACATATTTTGATTGCATGTGATGTTTATCTATTATGCATCTTATTTTGCTTAGTACAGCGATAGCATTATAAGATGATCCCTTCACTAAATTTCAAGGTAAAAGTGTTCTCCCTGAGTATGCACCGTTGCTACAGTTCATCGTTTCGAGACACCACGTGATGATCGGGTGTGATAGAATCTACATTCACATACAACGGATGTAAGACAGTTTTGCACATGCAGAATACTTGGGTTAAACTTAACGAGCCTAGCATGTACAGACATGGCCTCGGAACACTGGAGACCGAAAGGTCGAACGTGAATCATATAGTAGATATGATCAACATAGAGATGTTCACCATTGATGACTACCCCATCTCACGTGATGATCGGACACGGGTTAGTTGATTTGGATCACATATCACTTAGATGATTTGAGGGATGTCTATTTAAGTGGGAGTTCTTAAGTAATTTGATTAACTGAACTTAATTTATCTTGAACTTAGTCCTGATAGTATTTGCATATCTATGTTGTAGATTAATAGCTCGCGTATAGCTCCCCTGTTTTATTTTTGATATGTTCCTAGAGAAAACTAAGTTGAAAGATGATAGTAGCAATGATGCGGACTAGGTCCGTGATCTGAAGATTATCCTCATTGCTGCACAGAAGAATTATGTCCTTGATGCACCACTAGGTGACAGACCTATTGCAGGAGCAGATGCAGATGTTATGAACGTCTGGCAAGCTTGGTATGATGACTACTTAATAGTTTAGTGCACCATGCTTTATGGCTTAGAACCGGGACTTCAAAAACGTTTTGAACGCCACAGAGCATATGAGATGTTCCAAGAGCTGAAATTGGTATTTCAGACTCATGCCCGTGTTAAGAGGTATGAGACCTCTGACAAGTACTTTGCCTACAAGATGGAGGAGAATAGCTCAGCCAGTGAGCATGTGCTCAGAAAGTCTGGGTACTACAATCACTTGAATCAAGTGGGAGTTAATCTTCTAGATAAGATAGTGATTGACAGAGTTCTCTAGTCACTATCACCAAGCTACTAGAACTTCGTGATGAACTATAATATGCAAGGGATGACGAAAAGGATTCCCGAGCTCTTCGCGATGCTGAAATCGGCGAAGGTAGAAATCAAGAAAGAGCGTCAAATGTTGATGGTTAACAAGACTACTAGTTTCAAGAAAAAGGGCAAAAGGGAAAGAAAGGGAACTTCAAGAAGAATGGCAAACAAGTTGCCGCTCCTGTGAAGAAGCCCAAAACTGGACCTAAGCCTGAAACTAAGTGCTTCTATTGCAAAGGAATGGTCACTAGAAGTGGAACTACCCCAAATACTTGGCGGATAAGAAGGATGGCAAAGTGAACAAATGTATATTTGATATACATGTTATTGATGTGTACTTTACTAGTGTTCATAGTAGCCCTGGGTATTTGATACCGGTTCAGTTGCTAAGATTAGTAACTCGAACAGGAGTTGCAAAATGAACAGAGACTATTTAAGGACGAGGTGACAATGTGTGTTGGAAGTGATTCCAAGGTTGATAAGATCACCATCGCACACTCCCTCTACCTTCGGGATTAGTGTTGAGCCTAAATAAATATTATTTGGTGTTTGCATTGAGCATGAATATGATTGGATCATGTTTATTGCAATACGGTTATTCATTTAAGTCAAAGAATAATTGTTGTTTTGTTTACATGAATACAACCTTCTATGGTCTTACACTCAATATAAATGGTTTATTGAATCTCGATCGTAGTGATACACATATTCATAATATTGATGCCAAAAGATGCAAAGTTGATAATGATAGTGCAACATACTTGTGGCACTGCCGTTTAGGTCATATTGGTGTAAAGCGCATGCAGAGGGCTTTTGGAATCACTTGATTATGAATCATTTGATACTTGTGAACCATGCCTCATGGGCAAGATAACTAAAACTCCATTCTCCGGAACAATGGAGCGAGCCAATGACTTATTGGAAATAATACATACCGATGTATGCGGTCCGATGAGTGTTGAAGCACGTGGCGGGTATCGTTATTTTCTGACCTTCACAGATGATTTGAGTAGGTATGGGTATATCTACTTAATGAAATACAAGTCTGAAACATTTGAAAAGTTCATAAAATTTCAGAGTGAAGTGGAGAATCATTGTAACAAGAAAATAAAGTTTCTACGATCTGATCACGGGGGCGAATATTTGAGTTATGAGTTTGGCCTTCATTTAAAACAATGTGGAATAGTTTCACAACTCACGCCACCTGGAACACCACAGTGTAATGGTGTGTCCAAACATCGTAACCGTAATTTATTAGATATGGTGCGTTCTATGATGTCTCTTACCGATTTACCACTATCGTTTTGGGGTCATGCATAAGAGACAGCTGCATTCACATTAAATAGGGCACCATCTAAATCCGTTGAGACAACACCGTATGAACTGTGGTTTGGCAAGAAACCTAAGCTGTCGTTTCTTAAAGTTTGGGGATGCGATGATTATGTCAAAAGGCTTCAGCCAGATAAGCTCGAACCCAAATCGGAGAAGTGTGTCTTCATAGGATAACCTAAAGAAACTATTGGGTACACCTTCTACCACATATCCGAAGGCAAGATCTTTGTTGCTAAGAATGGGTCCTTTCTAGGGAAGGAGTTTCTCTCGAAAGAAGTGAGTGGGAGGAAAGTAGAACTTGATGAGGTAATTGTAGCTTCTCTCGAATTGGAAAGTAGCACATCACAGAAAACCGTTCCCGTGATGCCTACACCAAATAGAGAGGAAGCAAATGATGATGATCATGAAACTTCAGATCAAGTTACTACTGAACTTCGTAGGTCAACCAGAGCATGATCTGCACCAGAGTGGTATGGTAATCCTGTTCTGGAAGTCATGTTACTAGACCAAGGCGAACCTACGAACTATGAAGAAGCTATGATGAGCCCAGATTCCGACAGATGGCTTGAGGCCATGAAATCCGAGATAGGATCCATGTATGAGAACAAAGTATGGACTTTGGTGGATTTGCCCGATGATCGGCAAGCCATGGAGAATAAATGGATCTTCAAGAAGAAGAATGACACTGATGGTAATGTTACTATCTACAAAGGTCAACTTGTCGCAAAAGGTTTTTGACAAGTTCAAGGGGTTGACTACGATGAGACTTTCTCACCCGTAGCGATGCTTAAGTCTGTCCGAATCATGTTAGCAATTGCCGTATTTTATAATTATGAAATCTGGCAAATGGACGTCAAAACTACATTCCTTAATGGATTTCTTAAAGAAGAGTTGTATATGATGCAACCAGAAGTTTTTGTCGATCCTAAAGGTGCTAACAAAGTGTGCAAGCTTCAGCGATCCATCTATGGACTGGTGCAAGCATCTCGGAGTTGGAATATATGCTTTGATGAGGTGATCAAAGCATATGGTTTTATACAGACTTATGGTGAAGCCTGTATTTACAAGAAAGTGAGTGGGAGCTCTGTAGTATTTTTGATATTATATGTGGATGACATATTATTGATTGGAAATGATATAGAATTTCTGGATAGCATAAAAGGATACTTGAATAAGAATTTTTCAATGAAAGACCTCGGTGAAGCTACTTACGTATTGGGCATCAAGATCTATAGGGATAGATCGAGACGCTTAATAGGACTTTCACAAAGTACATACCTTGGCAAAATTTTGAAGAAGTTCAAAATAGATCAGTCAAAGAAAGGGTTCTTGTATGTGTTGCAAGGTGTGAAGTTGAGTAAGACTCATATCCCGACCACGGCAGAAGATAGAGAGAGAATGAAAGTCATTCCCTATGCCTCAGCCATAGGTTCTATAAAGTTTGCCATACTGTGTACCAGACCTATTGTGTACCTTGCCATGAGTTTGGCAAAGGGGTACAATAGTGATCCAGGAGTAGATCACTGGACAGCGGTCAAAATTATCCTTAGTTAATAGAACTAGAGAAATGTTTCTCGGTTGGAAGTGATAAAGAGTTCGTCATAAAGGGTTACGTCGATGCAAGCTTTTACACCGATCCAGATGACTCTGAGTCTCAATCTGGATACGTATTGAAAGTGGGAGCAATTAGCTAGAGTAGCTCCATGCAGAGCATTATAGACATAGAATTTTGCGAAATACACACGGATCTGAATGTGGCAGACCCGTTGACTAAACCTCTCCCACAAGCAAAACATGATCACACCTTAGTGCTCTTTTGAGAGTTAATCACATGGCGATGTGAACTAGATTATTGACTCTAGTAAACTCTTCGGATGTTAGTCACATGGCGATGTGAACTATGGGTGTTAATCACATAACGATGTGAACTAGATTATTGACTCTAGTGCAAGTGGGAGACTGAAGGAAATATGCCCTAGAGGCAATAATAAAGTTGTTATTTTATATTTCCTTATTCATGATAAAAGTTTATTATTCATGCTAGAATTGTATTGATCGGAAACTTAAATACATGTGTGAATACATAAACAAATACCGTGTCCCTAGTAAGCCTCTACTAGACTAGCTCGTTGATCAAAGATGGTTAAGGTTTTCTAACCATAGACATGTGTTGTCATTTGATAACGGGATCACATCATTAGGAGAATGATGTGATGGACAAGACCCATCCGTTAACTTAGCATAATGATCGTTCAGTTTTATTGCTATTGCTTTCTTCATGTCAAATACATATTCCTTCGATTATGAGATTATGCAACTCCCGGATACCGGAGGAATGCCTTGTGTGCTATCAAATGTCACAACGTAAATGGGTGATTATAAAGATGCTCTGCAGGTATATCCGAAGGTGTTTGTTGAGTTGGCATAGATCGAGATTAGGATTTGTCACTCCGAGTATCGGAGAGGTATCTCTGGGCCCTCTCGGTAATACACATCATAAGCTTGCAAGCAAACGACTAAGGAGTTAGTCACGAGGTGATGTATTACGGAACGAGTAAAGAGACTTGCCTGTAACGAGATTGAACTAGGTCTGAAGATACCGACGATCGAATCTCGGGCAAGTAACATACCGATGGACAAAGGGAATTACGTATGTTGTCATTACGGTTCGACCGATAAAGGTCTTCATAGAATATGTAGGAGCCAATATGGGCATCCAGGTTCTGCTATTGGTTATTGACCGGAGAGTGTCTCGCTCATGTCTACATAGTTCTCGAACCCGTAGGGTCCGCACACTTAACGTTCGATGACGATATAGTATTATATGAGTTATGTGTTTTGGTGACCGAATGTTGTTCGGAGTCCCGGATGAGAACACGGACATGACGAGGAGTCTCGAAATGGTCGAGAGGTAAAGATTCATATATAGGACGATAGTATTCGGACATCGGAAGTGTTTCAGGGGGTATTGGGTAATCGGGTCACCGGAAGGAGTTTCGGACACCCCCGGCAAAAGATATGGGCCTTATGGGCCAAGAGGGGAAACGCACCAGCCACAAGGGGCTGGTGCGCCCCCCATATGGGCCGGCCAAGGAGGAGAAGGAAAGAGGGGAAGGGAAAGGAAAGAGTGGAATAGGATTCCCCCTTCCTTCCCTTCCCCCCCCCCCCCCCTTTCCTTCCCCCTCCGACAAATAAGGCAGGGGGGAGCACCACTTGGGAGGACCCCAAGTTGGATTCGGCCTACTTGGGGCACCCTCCTGGCTGCTCCGTCCTCCCCTCCACCTATATATATGTGGGAGGGGGGCGCCTAGCACACCCAGACAATTGCCTAGCCATGTGCGGCACCCCCCCCCCCTCCACCGTTTACACCCTCGGTCATATTTTCGTAGTGCTTAGGCGAAGCCCTGTGGAGATCACTTCACCATCACCGTCACCATGCCGTTGTGCTGTCAGAACTCATCTACTACCTCGACGTCTTGCTGGATCAAGAAGGTGAGGGACGTCACCGAGCTGAACGTGTGCTGAACGCGGAGGTGCCGTACGTTCGGTACTAGATCGGTTGGATCGCGAAGAAAGTTCGACTACATCAACCGCATTGTGAAACGCTTCCGCTTACGGTCTATGACGGTACGTAGACACACTCTCCCCTCTCGTTGCTATGCATCTCCTTGATAGATCTTGCATGTGTGTAGAATTTTTTTTTGTTTTCCATGCAACGTTTCCCAACAATTGGATCAAGGGAGAGGAAGTGGCCCCATCCACTTCACCATTATGCCCCTTCCCTTCTATTCCCTCGGTTGATTCGATAAACCCCTGACCTAGTAACCCAAGCCAAGGTGGCTTTGTATTGCCCTACATTGTTGCCTTGTCTCAACATTACTACTGACAATGCCTCAGTCGTCCCACCCCTCCACCTCCCACGGTCATTGCTGCCATCACCATTCATGTTTTTCCTCATCGGGTCATCATTGTCTCCACCATGCTTCTATCATGCGCTTCTGTTTCTCATGTTCGTGTTAGATACTTCCATCTGTTGAACTATCAATATTTTCAAGATGAAATCAATTCGCTAAAAAAAGGTTGGACATACACACAAAAGAAATATGCACGAGCACCATTACAAAAAGAGCAAAGGGTTTATTTGCAAGAGGTTATCAAGCTGATATCTTCCAAGCCGAGAAGGTTGCTCTGATACTTGCTGAAGTAGAGCTCTTGCGAATGGTAGGCGGCACAAGCCCCCACATCCACCTCCCACGCCAGTCGTGGGTCATCCACCCGCCCACCTAGCTCCCTCCCCCACCGCCTACCAAGATGTCTGTCGGCTTCGTACCAACCATCATCCCCCTGAGCTAGCACCCACCCCGCCAGATCTGATGCCCCAATCCAGATCAACCCCTGATGGGCTCCTCAGTGCGCTTCATATAGCTGATAATGTGTGGCGAACCAAGCTGCCTTGCAAGATAATGCCCCCCGAACGGGTTCGTGTACAGTTATCTTCAACGGGCAGTGCCCGAACATTGATGGAGGTGCAGCTAGGCCATACTTGCGCTTTCCAACTGCGTGTGATGTCTACTACATAATTCTATTCTTGTAGACTTTGTTGGGCCTCCAATAACAGAGGATTCTAGGATGACAATATTTTTCCTAAAGTGGATGGTGTAAGGTTTATCAATCCATATGAATAGGTTGAAAGTATGCTTTCTCAACAATCCTGTAATCAAGATACAAGTAGTATCTTATGTCCCCAACACACCTAATATAGTTGTCAATTATATAGGTGCACTAGTTCGACGAAGAGATTGATAATTGGGAAAACCTAAGGAGCATACGCGTGCACACTACATGGAATCGAAACAGGGAGGAACAACAACGAATCCCCCCAATGTCGTCGACGACATGGAAGGCTGAGCTCTAAAATAGCATTGGCACACAGTAGGAACGACGACAACTAGTAACAGGAACGCTCCCACCGCCCGACCTTCTCCAGCAGCCAAGGAAGCAGCATGACACACCCACCGCTGCAACCAAGCCACTAGCACAGATCACTCTAGAGGCCCCCCAAGCCACCACTTGGGCAGTCAGACAAACACTATTGCAGCTCACAGATGCTCTAAGGTACGGTTCATATATTGCAGCTTTGAGCATCTGTAATCCATCCAAAAAATTCTTTAGTTGCCAAAAAAAACTACTGCTTTTGGGAATTATAGCCATCTAGCTCATTCCCAGAACACTTTAAGTCCCCAAAAAACTCTTTTGAGACAAACCAAAAAACTGTCCCTCGATCCCAAAAGATAGGTACAACCCTAAACTTCCCAAAGCCCATCCCTATCCTCCAAATCAAGCAAGAACAAAATTCTAGCTCCCTTAAAACTGGTGGCAAAACATCAACATGAAGGCAACAATGAGTGTGAAAATCCAAAGGTTATGTGTGCAAGGGTGAACCACTCGCCAAACAAATTATTAGGGTGCTTGGCGGCGAGTGGGAAGAATAGAGGTGACCATGAGCTTGGCGATGGCTTACACAATGTGGATGAGGACAATGAGTCGGGACCTGCACAGGAGCAAGCATGGGTTGTCGGCAAGGTGCGAAGGAGTTACAAAAATTTGCCACTGTGAGTTGAGGCGGCCGAGGTAAATCTCGGAGACATCCTGAGAGGTAGAGGGACTCATTAGAGGCTGATGATGATCATGATGGTGCCAGAGCGGCGTGCATGGCGGCACCTTACACTCTAAGTGCCAACACCAAACTCGGCCAAGGGATGGATGATTTACCAATGTTTATTTTTGTTAGTTGGGATGGTTCATCCACTGATGTTGCTCGAGGTGATCATTGTTCTCAACTCTAGTCGTTCACGTGTTTCAACGACTACAGATGTGGGGTGTGTCAGCAAATTCAGTTTGTTCATGTGTTTCGAACTCTAGTTTGTGCTCTCCGATAAAAGTCGAGCACGGCGGACGGAGTTGTGGTCGTAACAACTCTCTCAGAGAACCATTTCCTTCTGGGATTATTCCATCCCTAGTAAAAAGAGAGCATTCCACAATGCATGATTCATTCCATCTTTTCTATACAAAAAAGAGAGAAGGACTACTCAAACAACACAAATGCATTTGCAAAAATTATGTATGTTGCACCACAAATGTAGGAAAATGACAGAATTGTTGATCCTCAATATTTTTGTGAAAATGTGATCGTGCGCTGCAAGGTAGCACGGGTTCTTGCCACACTGTGATCAAGAAAGGGCCTGCTGTGTTGACTTTTTATTTACGAAAATTACTTGGGATCTATTAAAAGTTGGGCGTGTGGTGTACTCTTTCTCTCCTCATACCAGTCACTAAGTGTAGTAGGGATACTCCATTATATAAGTTGTACTCACACCATCTCCACCTCCGGGTTGGTACGAAAGATTGAGCGCATCTTTGTGTCCCTTGTAGCGATACAAGCTGTGCTTTTTTTTAGGCATGCTAAGTGGACCGGCCCAGTAGCGTCGGTTCATCAGTTTCGTTTGTTTTTTCTTTTTCTTTATTTTTTCCTTTTTCCTTTGGTTTATATTTTTAGACATTCTAAATACATATATTCTAAGAAATAATTTAGTTATTTTACTTATTTTTCTTAGCTGTTCACTGCAAATATGAAAAATGTTTGCGTGGTGTAAAATGTTTTTAGCGTAATTTTCAAAGATGTCAATACCATTAAAAAGTTTTGGAGTTTTAAAAATGTTCACACGTTTCATAAAAGTGTATGTGGAATTTTGTAAAAATGTTTATACAGTTAAGAATAATACAAAATAAATGTTTCATACCATTCAAAGAAAATGTATGTTACATTTAAAAAATGTTCATGAGTTTTAAAGTATGTTTGTAACATTTTAAAAAATGGTTATGCAATGTAAAAAATATATTTACATAGTTAAAAAACCTATTTTGTATCATTCAAACAAATGTTTAAACATTTATTCATAAAATGTTTAACACGTAATTGGAAAACTGTTCAAAAACATGTATCTTAAAATGATGAGGGCACAATGGTATGCCATTTTGGGGAACAGAAAATAACGCGGAATTGTGGGAATTATGCAGGCCGCTGTGTTAAAATGGGTTTGTGTTGGGTATATCTCGGCCATCGAATGTAACGTGCCATCGACCGTGCGTGAGCGGCCTGACATTGGATTGTTATCAGAGGTATACCGTAAAAGGGTTTCCCCCGCTTTGTATTCCAAAGTAAACCACCATAGTACACATCGCGGGGCGAACAGCACATCACGCCCAAAAGAAAAAGGAGGAGAAACAAATGCCAACAGCGGCAGCTCGACAAAGCGCGGAAGATCCGCGACCGCTGCGCCCTCCGGAAACAAATCACCACGGCCCGAAGCTCCGATCTACCGCGTACTAAGCAGCACCTCCGAGAAGGGATGCGACGCCGACGACGCTGCTGCTCGGACAAGTCCTAGGGTTTCCCCCAGTACGCGGAGGGAGGTGGGGGATGGCTACTACTGACACCCTCCAAGAAGGAATAGTGGCACCCGCCGGTGTCACCGCATCGGAGCCGGACGAGCCGGCAAGGATTTCTCCCGCACTCCAAACCCCACCGCCCAGCCGGAGCCGACCAACCAAACCACCGCCCAACACCATGCGCCATCACGGTTGCGCCGCCACCCACGCCGTCTCACTGCGAGCACCAACACGAGGCCAAGAAGACCGGAAAGAAGAGCCAAGCGACGGGAGCAGCAGCACCAAGGCCGAGCGGGAGGGAACCACCTCCACCGCCGTCGTGCGAGAGGCCCGCGCCTCCGACACCGTCGCGGTAGCCGTCCGGACACGGCAGCGGGGCATACCAGGCCACCCCTGGCTCGGCCAGGCCCGAAACGGGCCCGCTAAGCCCCGCCGACCACGCTGCAGCAGGCTGGCGTTGGTGCCGCCAGCACCCCGCCGTTCATCGACGCTCCCCCGCCTCCCGGGAATCACGCCGCAGACCCGTCCCGCCACCGGCCCGCCAAGGCCCAGATGGGACCCGAAGGGCCCAGATCTGGGCCGAGAGCCACCGCCAGGCCGCACCGCTGCGCCACCCCGCCGCCAACGACGGCGCCGCCCCCCAGCCGCCTGCCCACGCCGCTCCGGGGAACCCCGCCGCCAGCCAGACCGCCGCCGCCTAGGAGCACCCCCCGGTGCAGTCTCCGCCCGCGCCGGAGAGCCACCGGGAGGGGAAGGTCAGGGGGTCGCCGCAACCAGCGTCCCTGGGGCCAGGCCGGCCGCGGGCGCCAGCGACGGCGGCGGGGAGGAAAGGGAGAGGGGGGGCTGGAGGAGGAGGAGGTCGCGCGCGGCCGGTCGCGCGCGGGGGCGACGCGGTCGCGAGAGGAGAGGCTTCCATCAGAGGTATGCTAGTAAGTGTTTTCCCCTTCTCCAAAATCCTCTTGACATCGTCGAAACTTGGATGATAGCCCGCTATCCTGAGATATGTCTTGATCCCCCCTCCCCCCCCCCCCCCCCCCCAACACAATTCTAGAGAAGGTCAGGGACAATGGGGCTATGGGTCCAACCGCTAGGGTCGCTGTTAGAAATATAATCGTTACAAACGGTAGTATTTTTTGAGGGAATTAGACATGGTAGTTGAAGTATTTTTTTTTTTGAGCTGTTGTTTGTTTTTTGAGATAGCTATCTCCTTATTCTAAGCGATAGTAGTTGAAATATTTCTTACAACATAATACAAAAAGATTTTTTTTCTCAAATACGCATAGCATGTGTATCTTTCATTAATGGGGAAGAAAAGGGTACAAAGAGCCCTCTGTCGAGGGTGTTACATTACACACCCACTCCACTCGACATTTACATAGGTCTATGTTTCGCTAGAGTCCCACATGTGTAGCCGCCCAAAGAAGCTTTCCAAGTCTGACTTCAGGAGGCCCGCCGTCCTCCAAGCCTTACCTTCATTGAGGACCCGCACTAGTAGTCTACCAAATGATGATGTCTCGCCATCAAACATGATTACGTTGCGGTGCTTCCACAGCTCCCATAGTGCAAGTATGATGATGGCCCTCACATCCTTCTCCTTTATGCCATGTATCCATTTGTTTAGAATCCATTCCGGTAGGGTGTCCTCATTTTTTGGCGTCCATTGCGGCATCCCTAGGGCGTTGCACACCTGCATCCAGAATGTCCTCGCGAATACGCATTGTAACATGATATGATTCATTGTCTCGTCATCTTGGCTGCATAATGGGCATGCTTGTTGGTGTGGTAGGCCTCTTCTTGCTAAGCGATCTGAGGTCCAGCATCTATTGCGCACCGCTAGCCAGGTGAAGAAACGACACTGTAGGGGGGCCCGACACCTCCACGTTGCCTCCGCAGTTGGGGCTATCTCCCTTCCCATGAACTTAGCGGCATAGGCCGATCCGGCAGAGTATTGTCCATCGTGTTCCCAAGCCCACTTGACAACGTCCGGTATCCCTTCCTGGAGTTGTACTTCCTGGACTCGTGTCCACAGGGCCATGAATTCCATGAGTGTTGGCGCGTCGAGGTCTAGCCCGATGAAAGTTGCCCACATCTCGTTTTGCACGGCATCTTTGACCAGAAGCTGCTTGCGGATTCGGTTTGGTACCTTGGCATAGATTGTAGGTGCAATCTCCTCCATCCGATGTCCATCCATCCATCGATCTTCCCAGAATAGGGCACGTGCGCCATCACCGAGCGTCATTGTCATTGGAAAAGATGATAGTTAGATGATCTACGGATGTTGTAAAGCCCTCCAAAATGTCAGCATCCAGTTTGTAAACTCATGCCATTATAGAAAAGAGTGCAGTGAAATACTTCCTCCGTCCCATAATATAATATAAGAGCGGACATACCATTAGTAATACTAACATTTTCACTGTGCTCCTTTTACAGTTTTTCCAACAAACACAGCATCTGGAGTTGATTTGGTGGGCTGAAAGGAATGTTAAAGCCCACCAAAGTGGCACTCTTCTTCTGTGGTCCTGAACTGAATGGCAGCTGCGGCCCATCATTTCACCCTCAATCATGGCCGACGGCGAAGGTGACGGCGGCGGCAGGGAGGGCGGCGGGAGCGCCGAGTGGCAGCCCATCTACGACCGGGTCCAGGCGCAGGCTGAGGCTCTCGCCGCCGACCGCGCGCGCCTGGAGGCGGCCAGCAAGGTCCAGCGCGAGTCCTGGGAGGCGGCGCGGAGGCTTCAGCGGAGCGTGGAGGAGCTGCAAGCGGCGGCGCGGGAGAAGGACGCCGAGGTCGGCAGGTTGCGAGCAGAAGCCGCCGACGCTACCAAGAAGCTGCAGGAAGTGCGCCAGGTGATTCAATCGATAATTGCTGTCTCCCTCCCCCATTCCTCTCTGGGTTTCGATCTCTCCTGATGCTAGCTGGTGTTGTTGCGGAAGGAAGGCGGATGCGGGCAGGAGGATGAGGTGGGAGGCGGCCTACGTGGATCTGATTCTCGGTGCTAACCAGAAGCTCGCCGGTGAGGAACCCTCGCTTCTTGTGTTAATCCCTGTTGTTCATGTCAGGATATTTCAGGAGGAGGAAATCTTGCACATTTCCCCACTTGTCGCTTCAGTAGTACATCATTAGATTTCCTAGGGGTTTTCTTCCCTTTTCTCCAGTTTCTGCCTGTTTATGCGGCGCTGAAGTGTCGATTTTTGTTGGGCAGCGCCGAAGTGTCGATTTTTATTGGGCAGCGCCGAAGAGAAACTGTTAACTATGATGAACTGAATACCAATTTTTTTCCTTTTGTTTTCTTAGCACCAATTTATGTTATTACTGATAGCCATTGCCTTCTGTGCTCAATTTAGAACTCAGAGATGTCGACATGGAGGATTCCAGAATTTGTGCAGAGACCCCCAACTCTAAGGTACTTACCCCCTGAGCTGCATAGCTCAAAACATGCAGCCAAGCTTGCACATCTCGTTGATTAACACGATTGTTGTTTTGTGTAACCAAAGGCAAGACTCAGTCAGAACACTGTGGATCAGGCATGCGTTGCAAGTGATTTAAGCACGGAGCTAAGAAAACTTAAGCGAGCGTACGAGACTCTGAGCTCACAGAAGGACATGGAAGTTTCTACATTACTCTCAGAAAAGGAACTTGCACGTAACCAGTTGGTTGTAGTGCGAAAAGCCTATGTTGCGCTTCTTAGGAACAAGAACGGGGAGGCAGCACAAACTACTGAAGCAGCTCAGAAGCTTCAGCGGAGTGTAGATGATCTTAAAGTGTCGGCCCAAAAGAAGGACGATGAGATTAGCAGATTGCGAGCAGAAGCTGTTGCTGCCGAAAAGAAGCTACAGATAGCTCAAAAGCTTCAGCAGAGCATGGATGATCTTAAGGCGTCGGCCCAAAAGAAGGATGATGAGATTGACAGATTGCGAGCAGAAGCTGTTGCTGCAGAAAAAAAGCTACAAACAGCTCAAAAGCTTCAGCAGAGTGTGGATGATCTTAAGGTGTTAGCCCAAAAGAAGGATGATGAGATTCACAGATTGCGAACAGAAGCTGTTGCTGCCGAAAAGAAGCTACGGAAAATGCAATCCTTGGTCAAGGAGAAAGATGATGAAACCCAAACAATTAAAGATGGGCAAGATGAAACTAATCAGAAGCGCAGGCGTGTCTCTTCGACATCAAATGTAAGTATTACGTTTGCAATTGTGTGGCTGGGCTCACACAGTGAACCTTGTTTCCTTTGTTTATTTATTTAGTGGCCTGACTTTCCATACACATATAGTCAATGGACAATGCCGTGTCGAGTTTGCTAAGTAAATCTGCTTGATCAATCATAAACATTGATCAATTTTTTTAATCCAAATTAACTGTTTGCAAGTTAGTTGATGACCTCGTGCTGTGTGATCATAGCGTTTTGCTAATATGCATAGATAAAAAGACTTGTTTTCCTTTACACCAAGAATCATATAATAATCCTGGGTAATGATATATGACTTAAATTACTTGTACCGACCAACTCACCAAAAAGCCTAAGCTGATGGGGAGAGGTGGTACAATACACTTTGACAATATTCATCCAAAATAATTGAAAGGATGCTTGCACGATTTGTCTTCTGTTCAGAGGCTACATATCAGCTCCAGGCTATTCTTGGCTATCAGATCTGATCCTAGAGCGAGAATGAAGTAGTCAACCCTCATAATCGTATGTATGGCTTGCCGCATGGACCATTTTTCTTACCGTTAGATGCCCCCCTCCCACGCACACACACGAAAAGACACAAACATGGACACACACATAGATGATTTCGTCCTTCCCCTAAATTATCCTCCATTTTCAAAAATGTTCCTTGCCTGTCCGACTCACTCATGGCGACTGTGGTAGGGCTAGTTGTGGGCAAACCGCTCATTGTATCGTTGGCTGCCTGCCTGAACGACCTGCAGGGGAAAAGATAATGCAGCCTTGTATTGAATCAGGCACTCATTCATTAGGCTAATAACACGTGAAGGGGCATACAATTTCCACAGAGAGGGCAAGCTTCAGTTACTGCATATTGCATAGTGGAGATGCTCTCAGTGTTGTGATCAGAGTGCTGTTCGTCGGCCGCCCTACTGCTACAACAAATTTATGACGGGGCCCATTTTGAGAGCAGAAAAATAGCTATTAATGCTTGCTAGTGGGGTTTGTCTATATACGATATATAATAAATTTGTTTAATGACCATGCCTTGCCATTTGTCAATGGAGAGACATTATTATGTCCAGTTCACTAAGTAAACCTGCTTGATTAAATGTGATTTTAATCCTACTTGCCAAGAATGGCCTCATGTTGTCTGATCATGAGGTAAATATCTCGTGCATCGATAGAAAGTCTTGTTTTTCTTTGTAACCAATAATCATAATTTCCTGGGTGTTCTTTAGGCACACCCCCCCCCCCCCCCCCCCCCGGCGGTTAAAATATGATCGTAATCACCCAAATTCTTGATAGGCTGTCCGCTTGAATTGTCTTCTTTCAAAAGGCAACATATCAGG
Organism: Thinopyrum elongatum; assembly: GCA_011799875.1. Classification (NCBI taxonomy): domain Eukaryota; kingdom Viridiplantae; phylum Streptophyta; class Magnoliopsida; order Poales; family Poaceae; genus Thinopyrum; species Thinopyrum elongatum. The sequence continues at coordinate 66,274,122 of CM022302.1, read as the reverse complement.
TGCTAATTACGTTTGCAATTTTTCTTACCCTTATCCCCTCCTTCCCTCCCTCCCCCAGTCGTGTATTTTGTGCTTCTCCATATTCACCCACCCATGTAAAAAAAAAGATCCTCACCTGTCTCTCGAGTCTCGACTCACTCTTGGCGGGTGTGAGGGTGTTAGCCACCGGCTCACATGGTACCAAATTTCTAGGGCAGGGTCTCTCATCTTGTTGCAGTACGACCAACTTGAGTTTTGATTTCCAGGATTTGCTTATCTTGATTTTCAACACTACCTTTGAAATGATTCAGACTTTGTTTTTTATAATGTTTCCATTTATTGGTCTCTTATGAGTTTTTTTTGTGGGCTTTAACTAACCAATCTATTTGCTAATTAGGATGATGAGCAGAGTGAAAGTGTTGAGGATGATGATGTGCAGAGTGGAAGTGATGAGGATGGTGACAAGCAGAGTGAAAGTGATGAGGATGGTGATGAGCAGAGTAGAAGCAATGAGAATTGTGATGAGCAGAGTAGAAGTGATGATGATGATTGGCAGAGTAGAAGCAATAATCAAGTTCAAAAGCCTCTCTGGAAGCCCAAGAGAAAGAGAGATGCTTGTAATGCGCAGGTCGCCAACGGCAATAATCAAAGTAAAATTTGTCAGTAAGTACTCAACTTCTGCTGCAAAGTTTACTTTTTATAATGTGGTTTGCAGAGCGTGTACTCCCTCCAATACCTTTGAAAGACCCAACTCCATTTTTTAGTCAAATTCAGACTGTTGGCTTACCCCAATGAATTCTATCGTACGTAGCACTCTCTCTCTCCTTCCTCGGAGATGTGAAACAATCAGGTAGTGATTTAAGTCAGATGAGCTAACGAAATTAATTACATCGGTTCACATTTTTGAGGAGGTGTGTGTGTGTGTGGGGGGGGGGGGGGGGGGGGGGGGGGGGGGGGGGGGGGGGGGGGGGGTGGAGGGGGGGTGTTGGGGTTGGGGGTGGGGGTGTGGGAGAGTTGGGGGGGGGGGGGGGGTAGAGAATGAATTCTGTTGGTCACTTTTGAATCCAGATTTTTTTTTTAGTTGTATCAGAGCTAAAACCCAATTGGGAAAAGTACTTGCAAAAAGAGATGGTCGAGAGACCACATTATTGTCAATAGATAGTCTGATGTTTGTGGCAGAAAGTAATGAATACATGTTTCACGATATCTTGTCAATCGAGGAGATAACTGTGTACCCTGTTACAGAAAGTAAGCAAACAGGCAACAGCAAGTGTTCTCTGCATATCGTAAATACAAAAAACAGAACACGATTTAAAGCAACTGTTCTTTCTGGGTTCTTCTTTCTGATTTTCTCATGCAAGCAGCAGTTGACTTGTCGCATTTTGAGTTTCTGACGAATAAAATTTGTTGTCTGTTGTAAATCTGATCAAATGTCCTTGTTTTCTGATGTTTTCCCCTGTTTGATCTCCTTGTTTGTGAAGATCGATCCCAAGAAGGCACTACTTTACTAGGATGGCTCCAAAGCCGCTGCGCTCACGGAAGATGCGTATTGTCAATGGCCAGCGTTTTCTGGAGGGTACCGGCCACTGGGGTAATTACGTCAGGCTTGTGAACGACAGCTTGGCAGACCAACCTGACAAGCACAAGGAGTTTGTCAACTTCTTGCGCATTTTCAGGACCTATAGGTCGGTGATGCATGGGCAGTAGCATCTACAGCACCGATTCTTTCTGTTTTGAGTTATGATGGATTAAAGGTGATCCTTTTAGTTTTGCAGAATTCGTTCTTCGGCGAGTGCCATGGAAAAGGCATTAGAAGGACACCCCCAGCTGATCTGCCAGTTTAACCGGTTCTTGCCTAACAATTGTCAGATCAAGGTCAAGGAGGAGGGGGGCAGCACCGCAATGAGCAGCCGGTCTGATCCTCTTTAGCCATTCATAACTTCCGCTTGTGAGGATCAGCTCGCTTGTTTCTGTTTTGAATTAGTTTGTAATGCATGTTTTGCAGTGAAAATATCAGTGCCGTGGCCGGGCTCGTGAAGCTGAAGGAGGGCGGCAGCTCAAGGGTTTAGTCGTCTTCGCTAACTGATAATTCAGGCTTGTTAATTAGGGGGAACAAGTCATCTGACGATCGTTGGTTGCCGCTTCTTGTAGATGGATGTTTATGCTATGCCATGCCTGTTCCTGCTCTGCCTAGACAATAGATGCTAGCTGCTGGATGAACTACAAGAACATCTGAGGCCAACTCCATCCTGTTCGGGTGACGGCCCAGCGCGCGGGCGCAAGTTTGGGCCGCTTTTGAGGTGAAACGGACAGCGCGCGGACGGGCGGGACGCGCGTGCTTGTCCTCCCCTGGCCCGCCCGTCGGTGGCACAAAGCACCACCCCGGCGCCCCGTTTCGCGCAATTTCCCCCCAAACCCTCCCACGTCCCGCCCACCACCGTCCTGCCCATGGCCGATGCCTAGCTGAATTCCGGCGGCCAGGCCGTTGACCCGCCCGGAAAGGTGAAGAAGGCGGCCAAGGGTCCGAAGAAGCCGTGGTCGGAGCTCATGCCGGTGGAGCTTGCAAAGATGGACGCGGAATTGGCGAAGAGGAGGAACCGGAGGGCGGTCGTCAAGGGCAAGAACGCCGCAGCCAAGTTCGCCGTCGAGCGCGTTGCGTTGGAGGCAGCGCGACGCAAGGCCGAGGTCGACGAGAAGGAGGACATCGTCAACAAAGCGCACGCCCTCCTCATGCTTGGGATTTGCCGTCCGGCGGGTTTCTCTGCATCGCCCGTCGGCCCGACGAGCACAGGCTCGTCGGTCGCCAGGCCTCCGCACTGCCCCTTGCCGACATCGCAGACCACGCCTTTGTCGCCCGGTTTTCCTCCGCCAAGGTACGAAGGCCAGACCCGTTTTCGGGGTCGCCGGACGTTGGCGTGATCGCGCCGTCCACCCCACGCCCCTCGGCCGTCATCGACCTCAACGTCACGCCGAGGTCCAGCAGCGGCGGCCGGCTGTCCGTCGAGATGCAAAGAAAGCAAGCACGGCCGCCGTCTACGGGCACCATGCCGTCGCCCCGCGTCCTGTTCGACGAAATGCCAACACCAACGCCAACGGTCGACGACCCCTTCTACAACCAGTTCATGGAGAATGTCATCTACGAGGGTGGGCATGTCGCTGCCTATGACCCCGACGAGACCCAAAGTCAGGATGGCCGCGCCCAGTACGTGGCCGATGAAGACATGGAGGCCCACGACCATGCTTACTACGACCATGGTGACTCGTGGCATGAAGATGATGACATCTATTGCGAAGGTGATGGTGATGAAGAAGATGAAGGCATTGATATTGGGGCGAGCCATTGTTCATCGACGAGCTCACCCAAACAGCGGAAGCACAAAAGAGGAAGAAGAGCATTCGTACGGGATCATACTCACAAGAGGAGGACAAGTTGATTTGCCAAAGTTGGATGGAGGTTGGCCAAGATCCGAGGACCGGTGCGCAACAAAAGGGACTTGTTTTTTGGACAAGAGTTCACAAAACATTCCATGAAAGAAAGTTGTTTGCGCCCTACCAATTTACGAGCGACCGTGGCATCACCTTTATTCAAAAGAGGTGGTTGTTTATCCAACAAGAATGCAACAAGTATTGTGCCGCACTTGAGAGCGTTGAAGCACGTCTCGTGAGTGGTCTCGGCATTGGGGACATGGTATGCTCTCTTATCTTTCATTGCAACGGCCATGAAACTTTGGCCTTCTATATGTTTTGCATGTTCAATTGTTGTTGATCGTGTAGGCATTTCAATCTTTGGAAGCATTCAAGGCCCGGCACAATGACAAGCCATTCACTCTTACGCATTGTTGGATGCTCATCAACAATTGCCCTAAGTTCAAAGTTCAATACCGTGAACTTCAAAGGAAGAGAGGCAAGAAGACGGCCGCGTTGGCCGGAGGTGGAGATGGTGAGGTGTTGAAGAGGCCGAGGGGCAAGACCAACTCCAAGATGGACGACATACGTGATGCGTCATCCATGGCCTTGCATGAGACTTTGCACGGCATGATGTCTCAAAAGGATGTGAGGGACCAGAAAAAGCGACAAAGTAAGGACGAGCAAATGAAGCAATACCTGGAGCTTCAAAGGAAGAAGTTTGAGATGGAGGAGGCGGCCAAGAAGAGGAAGATTGACATGGAGGGGGTGTCCCGGCAAAGGCAACTCGACATCGAGGCCGCCAATGTCACGGCCAGGCAGAGGCAGCTCGACATCGAGGCCACCAATGCCGCAACCAAAGCAAAGGAGATGGCCCTAGCGATCATGAGCGTGGACTTGACCAAGATGAGTGAGAAGACGAGGAGCTGGTTCGAGGCCAGGCAGAAGGAGACGTTCGACGCCGACGGCCTGAACTAGGTGGTCTGTTCGGCCGTGGCCGTTCTTTTTGGAGGCTGGCATGGGTGCCGGCGAGAAAACTATTCATTTTGGAGGCTGGCTGTGTTGTCGGCGACAAAACTATTCATTTTGGAGGCTGATTGTGTTGCCGGTGAGGTCGTGTAGGTGGGTTGTGTTGCCGGCATGAACTAGGACCGCTGGCATGAACTTTCGAATATTTACGTTTGAAAAATGAGGCGGACAGGATGCGGCCAAATGATGCGGCCGCGCATTGGGCGCACGGCCACCGCATCCCACAAAAGGCCCGGACACGACCCCATTGCCCGCCCCAAATGGACAGAATCCGGGCCAAACGGACGTCCGTTTCGGGTCGTGCGCTGGAGTTGGCCTGATGCAAGCGGCGCCATGCACGAAGACTATATTCTTTTTTTGTTAGTTAGCATGGTTCCTCCACTGATTTTGCTCAAGGTGTTCATTGTTCTCGAGTTTACTAAATGTGATTATAGGGGCAGGTGAGGTTTGTCAGCAAATTCAGTTTGTTCCTGTGTTGTGTTTCCAACTATAGTTTGTTTATGCATTTACCCGAGGGCATCTTGTTTTGGTCCTTCATCTCACGGTGATGACAGACAGGATGCTTGAGGAGCAAGCATGATCCGTCAAAGTCGAGCACGACGGATTGAGGCGCGGTCGCAGTGACGCTCTCACAGAATCGAGATGCTTCTGTCGACCATTCATTTCTTCTGTAGATAAAAGATCAATGATTCATTCCATCCCCGGTCAAAAGAGAGCAGTCTACGGTGCAAGATTCACTCCATCTTTTCTGAAGAGAAACAAAGAGAGAAGGACTACTGAAGCAACACAAATGCTTTGCAACGATTATGTACTTCCTCCGTCCTAAAATAAGTGTTAGTACAAAGTTGTAGTAAGGTCGAGACATTTATTTTGGGATGGAGGTAGTATGTTGCATAACAAATGCAGGAAAACGACGGAATTCTCGATCCTACATATTTTTGTGAAAATGTGATCATGCATTGCTAAGGTAGCACGGGTTCTCACCACATTGTGACCAAGGGCTCTTTGTGTGAGGACAAATACAAGATCTGTGAGCTCCTTTATTCACAATTATTCTAGTTGTAAAGGTCGATCTGTTGGCCTCTTGGAGCTGCACTATTGCTTCCATAGTCCGGTGAATGGGACGTGTGGAAACTGCATCGGCTAACAAAAGCATGTTGAAGATCCAGTTGTACTTTTTCTTCCGAGCAACTTGTTGTCCCGCTAACAATATTTTAGGGAAGTCCATTTTCAATCATATGTTTAAGTTTCAGCCCTCAACTGCGAAACCGGTTATTGCGCACCCTCCAACTTTCCATCTCGTTCAAGACTCAATCCTGAGCTTGGCCTAAGCCAGTTTTCGCCAACATGATGGTTTTGACTGAGTTGACCTCAGAAAGGGCATCCACGTCAGCAGTGGCGGAGCTTGAGCCCAAATCATTGTGTGTGTGTGTGGGGAGGGGGGGGGGGGGGGGGGGGGGGGGGGGGGGGGGAACATGATTGCTTTCAGCTATTTTTTAGTGAAAAATAGGCCTAAGACAATGTTATATATACGTGTTTTCTAGTGAGCTGGGGGTGCCCTCAATGCGGGCTTTCCTATTTCCCTATCTTCCTCACCCCCCTAGACTATCCTTCCTCACCCAGCTGTTGTCGCGGCCACCACCCCTGACAACAACGACTCTATCTGCTGTCGCTCGTCGGCGAACGACGGCGCTACACCGACGTCGTGCGCAGCCGTCTCCTCCTTGTTAGTCCCTCATCTCCCCTCCTTTCCTCGCCCACCCCCATCTCCCATCCCGCTATTGGTTGCATATCCTCCCGAGCTCGACGTGAGCGCGTCGGTGATGCGGAACTCGATGTCGGAATTGGCTGCGATGCAGCGTGATGAGGAAAGAAAAGAGAGGAGGTTGGTCGTGGATCTACATAGAGGGGGGAGTCGACAACGTTTGTTTTGGTCATAGACGAGCTTTGTATGCGGCGAGCAGCTGCCATGCACGAACATGGAGTTAACGCCCTAGTGCCATCCTACACGTGCTAAGCATGTCACATAAGCGAAAAATTGATATTTATTTTTACATTTTTCACATTGGTCTTTCTATATCTTCAACCAACATTATACATCATTGGTGATTTGGTGGGCCAAAGGCCATTTTAAAGCCCACCATAGAACCACTCTTCTTTTGTGTTCCCGAGACAGGAATTGTGGCCCATCCTCCACTCTCTTTGGCCTGTCTTCCGAAATCACAAATTAAGGAGCACTCTTTGCAAAGGCCACTCCCACCTCCTAGGTTGCGGCAAGTGGCACACTGCATCTGCACCACTTGTCACAACGTGGTAGTTTTCCCTTTTTTTGTAGATCCGTTTATTCAAAACGTTTTATCTCTTAAACCGTGTGTTGGGGATATAACCCCACGATATAACCCGCCATATAAAGGCCGGGTCATGTTACTGGCAACTCTTGGAGCTAGGCTTCAGACGGGCCAGAGCGATCAAGACGCAGGACTGGAAGGGCGGCTCACAAGATGGGCCGGCTTAGGGCCTGGAACTAGAAGGCGGCATGTGGCTGATGTTGCTTGAAGCTACGTCGGTATTTCCCCAAAGAGGAAGGGATGATGCAGCATAGATACAGTAGGTATTTTCCTCAGTTGTAAAACCATGATATCAATCCAGTAGCAGAACCAAGCAACACTATGTAAACGGTATCTGCACACAAAGAACAAATACTTGTAACCCGACGCTTATGAGGTGTTGTCATTCCCTCTACGGGTAACGGTGCCAGAAATTGTCAAGTTGACAGGATAAAAATTGTGATAGATTGGATAAATAACTCTCGATAAAACGCGAAATAAAATAAGTAACAAAAAAGTGCAGCAAGGTATTTTTGGGTTTTTGGAATAATAGATCTGACAACAAAAGCGAATAAAAATAGATCTCAAAGCAAATATGATAAAGAATAGATCCGGGGGCCGTAGATTTCACTAGTGGCTTCTCTCGAGAAAATGGCACACGATGTGTAAACAAATTACTGTTGGGCAATTGATAGAAGATCGAATAATTATGACTATATCCAAGGCAATGATCAATATATAGGCATCACGTCCAAGATTAGTAGACTGACTCCTGCCTGCATCTACTACTATTACTCCACACATCGACTGCTATCCAGCATGCATCTAGTGTATTAAGTTCATGGAGAAACGGAGCAATGCAATAAAAACGTTGACATGATGTAGACGAGATCTATTCATGTAGGAATAGCCCCCATCTTGTTATCCTTAATAGCAATGATACATGCGTGTCTTGCTGCTCCTTCTGTCACTGGGAAAGAACACCGCACGATCGAACCCATCACAAAGCACCTCTTCCCATGGCAAGAAAAATTGATCTAGTTGGCCTAACTAAACCAAAGATTCGAAGAAGAAATACGAGGCTATAAATAATCATGCAAATAAGAGATTCAAAGAAGACTCAAATAATATACGTGGATATAGATCTGATCATAAACTCAAAGTTCATCGGATCCCAACAAACACACCGGAAAAAGAGTTACATCAAATAGATCTTCAAGAGACCATTGTATTGAGAATCTATAGAGAGAAGAAGCCATCTAGCTACTGCCTACGGACCCGTACGTCTATGATGAACTACTCATGCATCATCGAGAGGCACCAATGAGGATGATGAACCCTTCCGTTATGGTGTCTAGATTGGATCTCGTGGTTCTAGAACTTGCGGCGGCTGGAATTGTGTTTCGTTGACTCCCCTAGGGTTTCTGGAATATTTGGGGATTTATAGGGTGAAGAGGCGATGTGGGAGGCCACCGAGGTGGGCACAACCCACCAGGGCGCGCCCTAGGGGGTTGTGCTCCCCTCGGGCCTCCCCTCTGTTACTTCTTTGGCCCATCTTGTGTCTTCTGGTCCATAAAAATTCTCCAAAAAGTTTCGCTGTGTTTGGACTCCATTTGGTACTGATATTCTGCGAAGTAAAAAACAAGCAAAAAACAGCAACTGGCACTAGGCACTATGTCAATAGGTTAATCCCAAAAAATGATATAAAGTTGCTATAAAATGATTGTAAAACATCCAAGAATGATAATATAACAACATGAAACAAGCAAAAATTATAGATATGTTGGAGATGTATCAGCATCCCCAAGCTTAATTCCTATTCGTCCTCGAGTAGGTAAATGATAAAAATAGAATTTTTGATGTGGAATGCTGCCTAACATGTTCATCACATATTCTTTTCTTTTGTAGCATGGATATTTGGACTTTTATATGGTTCAAAGCAACAGTCTAGTTTTAACATGAAGATTTCAATACTCAAGCATATCAACAAGCAACCATATCTTTCAAAATATCAACACTAAAGAAAGTTATCCCTAGCCCATCATGCTCAATCATTGATCCATTCATGAAACACACTCGCATATTAGCTACATTCAATGCTCAAGTATGATCATAGTGCCCCTTAGTTGGTGCTTTATAAGAGAAGATGGAGACTCAAATAACAATAAAAATTGCATAAAGTAAATTGATAGGCCCTTCGCAGCGGGAAGTAGGGATTTGTAGAGGTGCCAAAGCTCAAAGCTTAAATTGAGAGATAAATTTTTTGAGAGGCATACTTTTCCCGTCAACGAAAACGACCGAGTAATTCCCAACACTTTCCATGCTAGATATATCATAGGCGGTTCCCAAACAGAAAATAAAGTTTATTCCTTTTTCCACCATTCTTTCACAATCCATGGCTAGCCGTATCCACGGGTGCCTTCCATACCAACACTTTCCGAGGAATTTATTATTTGACAACATAAAGTAAATTTATTTTTCATTTTGGGACTGGGCATCCCTATTACCGCCGTACTCTCGTGCAATGACAAGTGAATAAACACTCATCTTGAGAATAACACATCTAGCATGGAAAATATTGGCCACCCCCTGCTGCTTCATGAGCGGTACGAGCACACAAAAAGGAAATTTATTTTGAAAATTAGAGATGGCACATACAAATTTGCATAGAACGGCACGGGAATACCGCATATAGGTAGGTATGGTGGACTCATATGGAAAAACTGGTTTTAAAGATTTTGGATGCACAAGCAGTATTTCTACTTAGTACAAGTGGAGGCTAGCAAAAAGATTGAGAAGCAACCAACCAAGAAACAAAAAATCACATAAGCGAGCATTAAACATAACTAACACCGAATAATGCACCACAAGTAGGATGTAATTTCATTGCATAACTATTGACTTTCGTGCTTGCATAGAGAATCACAAACCTTAACACCAATATTCTTACTAAAGCATAATTACTCACCAACATGACGCACATATCACTATCATCATATCTCAAAACTATTACAAAGAATCAAGTTTACTTTGTCCAATGATCTTCATGAAAGTTTTTATTATATCCCTCTTGAGTATCTATCACTTTGGGACTAATTTCATATATTGCAATTGCTTTTGACAAGCTCAAATAAATTTAAGTGAAGAACATGAGCATAAAATGTTTATCTCTCAAAATAATATAAGTGAAGCATGAGAGAATTTCTTCAAAAATTTACTAACTCTCAAATAAATCTAAGTGAAGCATGAGAGCATTTCTTCAAAAATATTAAAGCACACCGTGCTCAAAAAGATATAAGTGAAGCACTAGAGCAATTCCATAGCTCAAAAAATTTAAGTGAAGCATAAAGAGCAATTCCAACAAATCATAGCATAATTTTGGCTCTCTCAAATAGGTCTGTTCAGCAAGGATACTTGTGACAAACTAAAAAGCAAAACAAACAAATACTCATATAATACAAGACGCTCCAAGCAAAACTCATGATATGTGACGAATAAAAATATAGCTCCAAGTAAAATACCGATGGTCGTTAGAAGAAAGAGGGGATGCCTTCCAGGGCATCCCCAAGCTTAGTTGCTTGTTTCTCCTTGAATATTAACTTGGGGTGCCATGGGGCATCCCCAAGCTTAGGCTCTTCTTACACCTTATTCCTTCATCCATCGTGATCTCACCCAAAACTTGAAAACTTCAATCACACAAAACTCAACAAAAAACCTTCGTGAGATCCGTTAGTATAACAAAGCAAATCACCACTCTAAGTACTGTTGCAAACCTATTCATATTTTATTATTGAATTATATCTACTGTATTCCAACTTTGCTATGGCTTATACCCCCCAATATAGTTCATAGACTCATCAAAATAAGCACACAACGCTAAGAAAACAGAATCTGTCAAAAACAGAACAGTCTGTAGCAATCTGGAAACTTCGTATACTTCTGTAACTCCAAAAATTCTGAAATATTAGGACAATGTAGGCAATTTTTATATCAATCTTGTGTAAAACATTCAGAATTTTTGTCGCTTCTGTGAATTTTCAAAATTAGTTTACTGGACGCAAAAGTTTCTGTTTTTCAACAAGATCAAATCAACTATCACCCAACATGATCCCAAAGGCTTTGCTTGGCCCAAACACTAATTAAAACATAAAAACACAATCATAACAGTAGCATAATTGTGCAAACACTCAAGAACAGAAATAAAAAGGTAAAAAGAAATTTTATTCATTGGGTTTCCTCCCAACAAGCGCTATTGTTTTACACCCCTAGCTAGGCATAATTCATATATTGAAGTACTGTCATCTTTAGTTTCCAACTCCTCAATCAAACACTTGTAATTCTTCAAAGATTTAGCATATAAATTTTCAATAACAATACTTCTAGGAACGAGATTGAAAAATTCATTCTTTCAAGTATGGTCTTTTATCACTTCCACAAGGTTGGGATGAATACTAACCATTTTAAGATCTTCTTTGTGGCTATTAGATGTGGCACCTTTGTTCTTAGTGACTTGTGCAGACTTGCAAATTTTTATAGGAGTTTTTTCAATAGTTTTAGCGGAAGAAAAAGCCGAGCTCAAGTTACTACAAATTTCTTCCAACTTGTCGATTCTAGCGGGGCTCTCTCCTATTCTCTCATTGACGACGGGTTCTTTTTCTTTTAATACCTTAAGAGCATCTCCCGCTTTTGACCCAATTCTATTAGCAAGATTGTGCATACTTTTATCTAATTTTTCAGTGTTTTATTCAGTGAGCATTTTCTTTTCAATAGCATCTAACCTTTCCATAACATGCTCAAGTGTTAAAGTTGTTTCATTAATCATAATAGGTGGTAAACCCACTAGATTTCCCATAGCATTAAAAGCATCTAGAGATGGACACATTAAGAAATTCCCACCGGTAATCATATCAAGAATGAATCTATACCAAGTAGTGATGTCTACATAAAAACAGCAAAAAAGAACAACGGTAGATTGCTTACGAACAGATCTATTATGAGCATTGCAAATCCTATACCAAGCATATTTAGATTCTCCCCTTCCCTTTGTTTGAAATTAAGAACCTCGTTCTCAGGGGTGCACGCAATAGAGGAAGAACTATCCATAACGACAAAAGTGGCAAACAAGATCGCAAGCAAAAAAAAAGATAGATCTGACGAGAAAATGGCGAACAAAAAAGAGGGTGAATAAAACGGCAAATTTTTGTGAAGTGGGGGAGATGAAAATGAGAGGCAAATGGCAAATGATGTAAATTACAAGGAGATGATATTAGTGATTAGGAACCTGATAGATGTTGATGATGTCTTGCCGGCAGCGGCGCCAGAAATTCCTTTTGATGTCACTTGAAGCTACGTCGGTATTTCCCCAAAGAGGAAGGGATGATGCAGCACAGCTACGGTAGGTATTTCCCTCAGTTATGAAACCAAGGTATCAATCCAGTAGGATAACCAAGCAACACTATGTAAACGGTATCTGCACACAAAGAACAAATACTTGCAACCCGACGCTTATGAGGGGTTGTCAATCCCTCTACGGGTAACGGTGCCAGAAATTGTCAAGTTGACGGGATAAAAATTGTGATAGATTGGATAAATAGCTCTTGATAAAATGCGAAATAAAATAATTAACAAAATGTGCAGCAAGGTATTTTTGGGTTTTTGGAATAATAGATCTAAAAACAAAAGCGAATAAAAATAGATCTCAAAGCAAATATGATAAAGAATAGACCCGGGGGCCGTAGATTTCACTAGTGGCTTCTCTCGAGAAAATGGCACACTGTGGGTAAACAAATTACTGTTGGGCAATTGATAGAAGATCGAACAATTATGACGATATCCAAGGCAATGATCAATATATAGGCATCACATCCAAGATTAGTAGACTGACTCCTACCTGCATCTACTACTATTACTCTACACATCGACCGCTATCCAGCATGCATCTAGTGTATTAAGTTCATGGAGAAACAGAGTAATGCAATAAGAACGATGACATGATGTAGATGAGATCTATTCATGTAGGAATAGCCCCCATCTTGTTATCCCTAATAGCAACGATACATGCGTGTCTTGCTGCCCCTTTTGTCACTGGGAAAGAACACCGCACGATCGAACCCATCACAAAGCACCTCTTTCCATGGCAAGAAAAATCGATCTAATTGGCCTAACTAAACCAAAGATTCGAAGAAGAAATACGAGGCTATAAATAATCATGCATATAAGAGATTCAAAGAAGACTCAAATAATATTCATGGATATAGATCTGATCATAAACTCAAAGTTCATCGGATCCCAACAAACACACCGCAAAAAGAGTTACATCAAATAGATCTTCAAGAGACCATTGTATTGAGAATCAAAAGAGAGAAGAAGCCATCTAGTTACTGCCTACAGACCCGTAGGTCTATGATGAACTACTCACGCATCATCCGAGAGGCACCAATGAGGATGATGAACCCCTCCGTGATGGTGTCTAGATTGGATCTCGTGGTTCTGGAACTTGCGGCGGCTGGAATTGTGTTTCGTCGACTCCCCTAGGGTTTCTGGAATATTTGGGGATTTATAGGGCGAAGAGGCGGTGCGGGAGGCCACCGAGGTGGGCACAACCCACCAGGGTGCGCCTGGGCTCCTGGGCGCGCCCTGGGGGGTTGTGCTCCCCTCAGGCCTCCCCTCTGGTACTTCTTTAGCCCATCTTGTGTCTTCCAGTCCATAAAACTTCTCCAAAAAGTTTTGCTGCGTTTGGGCTCCGTTTGGTACTGATATTCTACCAAGTAAAAAACAAGCAAAAAATAGCAACTGGCACTGGGCACTATGTCAATAGGTTAGTCCCAAAAAATGATATAAAGTTGCTATAAAATGATTGTAAAACATCCAAGAATGATAATATAACAGCATGGAACAAGCAAAAATTGTAGATATGTTGGAGTCGTATCAGTGGCCCAGAGGCGTAAGCCGCCATGCGGTGTCTTGTCATAGAAGGCGAGGCAACTTAGAGTTGGATTCAGTCATGGGTCATGATGCGACCCAGACTCTTGTAAGCTGGAGGCCTCGACCTGTATATAAAGGCGAGTCTCCGGTACAGATATATCAGGTTACAATCAATCGATAGCTAGGTCAAGCGAATCCGCTCCCTTGTAATCGATACTCAAGCAATAAGCAGAAAAGCAGGAGTAGGCTTTTACCTCCCCCGTGAGGGGCCGAACCTGGGTAAACTCGTGTTCTTCATCCCGCTCAACCCCGACAAGCTAATCACCGTTTGCGATGGCCTCACATCTAAGTCCTCACACTAGGACATCTGCAAAGACAAAACCACGACAGTTGGCGCCCACCGTGGGGCTAGCGCATGGTGGTTTCGAGTTCTTGAAGGGCTCTTTCCCAGGGATCGAGGGATACGCCATTGGCAGAATGACCAAGAGTCACCGCGGCAAGCTCTACATCAACGACGCTGGTTGGGGCCCCGAGGCCGACTCAATCGAGTACGGGTACTGGGTCCCCTTCGGCGGAATCCATGCCTTCATCGGCAAGATTGGTGGATCAGAGCCCGAGCCGGATATCTGCACCGACCTCGTTGAGCCGGCTCGGCGCACGCAACCCGCCCGGAGCCATGCCAGTCGGAAGCACGTCTTTGTGGGCTTCACGCAAGGTGTGGAACTTGCGGAAAACTCCGCGTCTAGAGGAGAGACTCTCATCTATTCAGGTGACGAGTCCTCGACCGGCAAGACGGAGTCAATCTATCAGCTTCAAGACGACGGGCTCGGGGGCTGCTCCGATGGCAACATTATTCTGGACCCCTACGAGCCGCCATGCCGAGCCGCCATCTTCATGGCAGGCACGACGCCGGCTCTCAACTCTTCGGCGGTGGGGGCAACGGTGACTACTGACACTTCAGCTTCGGCCAATGGGGCGTCCGGCTCAGTTATGCCGCCGGCTCAGGTTCTCTCTGAGCTAATGACTACTGTGACAACCATGCTGGGAGTCGAGGTCACTGTGGAAAACCAAGCAGAGCACAACGCCGAGATCGCCAAGATTCGGGAGCAGATGACCAAGGCCCAGGAGGATATCAATGCTGAGAACACTCGGACGGCTGAGTTACAAGTTCAGGTTAATGCAGAGGCGGAGCGCCTGAAGGCAGAGGCATGGCGGTTAAGCCTGGATCAGAATGCGTCCGACGCAGTATTTCGGAGGAGGCACCAGAGCCGTTTACCCCCGACGTATGAGCCGACACGTTTGTTCAACACACTAGGGGCTGGCCCAAGTACTCCAGCAGCACGGGTTACACCCCAATTGACCCTGGACGCACCAGGAAACAGGACGGTGGCTCAACCTCATCTGCTAGATCCGACCCGCAAGGAAGAGTCGGTTCCAGACCCTCCGGTCATTCAGATGCCGCAACGTTTCCAGACGCCGCCGGGTCACTTCTCCAACCTGGTGGATAACATGGTGGCAGCAGCAACCCGGCTTACCACGCTATCTATTGCCGGTGAGTCACCAATCACGGTGGAAGCCCGTAACGCCATTGGACTGCTGCAGATAGAGATTGCTCAGCAGGCTAATGTGACATCCTAGTTTTCGCTCCTATTTTTTTTCCTTTGCGGGATTTGACTCCCGTCTTTTTACTCGGTGTTATTGGATTTTCTCTAGCTCCTGGGTATATGAAGATGGCCACTTAGCCTTTCCTCTCCTACCCAACTAGAGATTCTCTTCAGCCCAGCCTTGCCACCCAAGATCTATTCTCCGGACCTTGCCATCGAAACCCTACCTTCCGAGTTGCCGGAAGAGAAACCCTAACTCTTGCAGTTACAAAGGAACCCCAATTTCCTTTGATTTGTTGCCTCCCAAACTTCTCCCAGTGATCATCCTATCTTTGTCAACCCTGGATATGCAAAAATATTGCCAAGTCATTTGCAATATTTTTCATTTATAATGTGACGACCCCGGCTTAATTGTGCACTAACCATACACGCAAATGCACACGATCAAGCCTAAGGACTCACTTGAAGATATCACAACACAACTCTAAAACATAAATAAAGTCATACAAGCTTTATATTACAAGTCAGTGCCTCGAGGGCTCGAATACATAGCTCGATGGCATACAAGCGTCAGCGGAAGCATCAGATATCTGAGTACAGATATATTACAGAAACAGAGATAGGCCTTTAGAAAGGCGGGGCAAAATAAAAGCTATGATCGAAAGGCATAGGCCTCCTGCCTAGGACCCTCCGAACCTACTCCTGGTCGTCGGTCGGCTCCTCGTAGTATTACTCGCCGGGAGGGTAGTAGTAGTAGCCGTCGGCGGGAACAGCGGTCTCAAGGGCTTCATCATCTGGATGCACCAAAAGGATATGGGGAGAAAAAGAAAGCAAAGCAAACGTGAGTACTCATCCTAAGTACTCAACAAGCAAGGATCTACACTACATATGCAACATTTTCAAAGGAAGGCTGTATATGTGGACTGGGCTGCAGAAATGCCAGAATAGAGGGGATAGTCTAGTCCAATTGAAGACTAGCATCTTCAGCATCTTCAGCGGTCTTGCTACATTAGAAGAGTGCAGATTAACATAAAGTAAAGTAGTAGTAGTGTCATCAACCTCGCATAGAGATCCTTTCTCGACTCCCTGCGAGAAAGCAATCCCAGAGCCATACTATCCAGTTATCATCTCAAGTGTCCAGTTCTAGTTGTATCGATCGGGATACAACTCCGAGTGTCCGTTACCGTAGGACAGGCTATCGATAGATTAGTTCTTCCCTGCAGGGGTGCACCAACTTACCCACCATGCTCGCTTAACTCCGGCCGGACACACTTTTCTGGGTCATGCCCGGCCTCGGCTAAGCAACACGCCGCAACCCGACCGAATACTTAATAGAGAGGTCAGCACGCCGGACTAAACCTATGCGCCCAGGGGTCTTAGGCCTTCGCCTCGGGAACTCCTGTGCATTGCGAGGGCAGCCGGAAGTAGACCTAGCAACCCCTTAATACAAGCGCGGTTGCGTAACCAGTCCAATCCAGCGCGCGCCGCTCCTCGCTGATGTCTATTATGCTTCGGCTGATGTATACAACGCAGAACGCCCATACTATGCCCACGTGATGGTTAGTGCTATCAGGCCAGAGGCCCCTCGGATCAAATATCCAAACCGTTAGTGTGTTGGTAGTGCGGTAACGTGCAGAGACTCACGAAAGATGTGACCCCGTCGCCCCGTCTCGAGGACTTGCGGCAAGGGCTAAGAATGCCCAGCCATGCCTCGTGTTCAACGCTCGGGCACCCTCCAGGTACACCTAACTCCACATCTCTCGCAATTAAGCTCGCGCGGGTACCCCTCAGGGCCGACCCGTCTTTAGTAACAAGGTTCAGTGTAAATTCATAGTAATCAAAGTAACGGTGTGTCTAACACCAAGGGGGAAACCCTGAGGAATCACCCTCGATGGAATTCCACCTGATGTTATAGTCAAGGTGAACGAAGGAGGATTCACCCTCGAGGTCCACTCTTGAGGAGTTGCACGATAGTGTCGCTACCGGGAATGGAAAAGGAGGAATCACCCTCGATGCCCATAACCGATAAGCTAACCTACAAGGTTATCATCAGAAGTGCTGACGAGGTATCACCCTCGGCACTCGATAGTAACCTAGTAGTGTCGAACAACTACTAGGTTACTATCAAGGGGGGGTGCTTGCCTGGAAGCTCTGCGGCAAGGGTCTGGTCGTCAGGGACGTAGTCGTACTCCGGAGCTGCGTCGATCTCAGGAGCTACGTCGACGTCGGGGTCTATCGAGAGAGAAGAGGGGGAGGAAACAAATAAATACACGGCAAATAATGCAACATGGAGCATGCTATGCCTAGGATGCAGTGCAGGGTTGCCTAAAGATGCATCTAGGTCGTTTTAGTTATTTTAGAATTAACGTGGGATTTATTAACCGGTATATATGCACTATTCATCTACCGGAATCAGGCTCAAAGTTACGAGTTCTCCTACGTAGGGGGTTCCGTCATGGAAACGGACGACACGATCAGATTCGTCTCGTCGTTCTGAGCAACTTTCATGTAGAAAGTTTTTCGATCTGAGCTACGGATTATTTTCTATGATTTTTCGAAGATTATTGCCTTTTTAGAAATTATTTAAATTAATAGAATTATCCAGAAAAAGAGATATGATGTCAGCATGATGTGTGGATGACGTCAGGAGGTCAACTGGTCGTCTGACCAGGTCAAACCTGACCTGTGGGTCCAGTGGGACCCACATGTCAGCCTCTGTTATAAGACAGAGTTTATTTTGAACTAAACTAAATCTAATTAGCTACTGGACCCCACCTGTCAGTGGCTAATTAACTTAATTAATTCATTTTTATTTATAAAATGATTTAGTTAATTAAAAGGATGGTGGGGCCCGCGTGTCAGTGGCACAGTGGGCGCCCAGTCAGCACGTTGACTGGTCAAACCAGTCAATGGGGCCCCTGGGCCCACGGGCAGTGTCACTGGGGGCGGTGGCCCCGGTCGGCCACGTCGGCAGCCGGCGCCGGAGTGTCGCCGGCGAGGCAAAACGCGACGGCGCGGCTCGGGAGGTGATCGGAAACCTCGTACAGTGCACCGTTCGTCGAGTTTTCGGGCGCGTTCGAAAGCTACGGCTGCGCCGCGTCCAACGGTGGCGGTTGTGGCGGCGGAGGTGACTGGAATCGAGCGTGGCGAGCTCATCGGCGGACGGACGGAGTCGGGCGCGAGGGAGAACGGCGATGCAGCGTGGATGGAAGCGTTGCAATCGCGCGCAGCAGCTCGATCCAGAGGGCTAGTCGTGTTCTACGCGCCGTGGTGAGTGTGATGGACACGGCCTCGAGGCCGTTGGATCACCGGAGACTCGTCGGCAACAAGCTCCGCGGCGACGGGCTTGGGCTCATGCGGAGCGGCATCTACAGGCTAGTCGGAGCTAGGAAAGAGAGTGGGGAGGCGCTGTGGCTCATCATGCGTTCAAGAAAGACCCGCGACAGGTTAGTAGCAGCAGCGGGTGTCGCCGGAGTCGAAGGAGATCGCCGGCGATCCGAGGAAGAAGACGAGGTCGATGCGCTCGGTGCAGGGGGTCCCGGCTCCTCCAAGTGACACCAGTCGATGCAGCAGTCGACGGCAGAGCTGATGGACACGGGGAGTCGATGTGGGAGCGACGGTGGCCGCGGCTAGGATGGAGCCATGGCGACGGTGGCATTCTAAGATGGATCTGAGGGGAAGAGAAGGGAGGAGCGAGCGATGGAGAGAGGGGAAGAGTGAACGGGAAGGCCAGGGGGGATGCACGAGGCCTCAGCCTTATCCTCTCGTCGGCCGCGGCGTCGACGTATCGGCGCCTCGCCGGTGCGCGCGCGCCCAGCCACGGCGGCGTCGACACGCAGGGGAGAGAAGAGGGAGATGGGCCAGGTGGGCTGGAATCGGGGCACTGTGCACTTATGCCCAGTGCACAGTGCCTCTTTTCTTTTTATTTTTCGATTTTATTTTATTCTTTTCTGTTATATTTTATTGTTAAGTCCATTTGACTTTTGTAAAATATGTGACTTGCGAAATCAAATACTAGGCAATGGCTGGCACTGGCACAAAAAGTTTGGTGAGTTTTTGAATTCATTTTGGAATTTTCAAAAATGATTATGGCATTTAAAATGCTCCTTTTAGCACTGTTTTAAATGCTAATACCATTTTGCTTTGATGATGATGTTGTGTTCCTTAACAGAAAATAGTTTTTGATTATTTGCTAAAAGGTGAACATTTTTCCAACAGGGTTTGAGCAAATTTATTTTGCACTTTTGAATTTGAGTTGATTTCAGAGAAGTATTTGAATTGTTTTGGTTAACCACTATGACTAGGCATTGCAAAAGAAGATGACTTGGCATACTTAGCAGAGTGTCACAGTGCTTATTACATGGGGGGTGTTACAAATTCTCCTCCTCTAAAAGAAATTCTCATCCTGAGAATTTAGGAGGTAGAAGGAAAGAGGTCGGGATATTCTTCCCGAAGCTGATCCTCGCGTTCCCAAGTGGCTTCATCTTCAGTGTGATTCGACCACTGTACTTTCAGGAACTTGGTTGTCTTCTGACGGGTTCGACGTTCAGCTTCATCGAGAATGCGGATCGGATGCTCCTTATAAGAAAGATCGTCTTGCAATTCGAGCATCTCGTGATCCACTGCGCGGTGTGGAGATTCCTTGAAGCATTTACGAAGTTGCGACACATGGAAGACATCGTGAACATGAGAGAATTGCGGTGGCAACTCCAACTTATAAGCCACCTGTCCACGTCTGGCAACAATGCGAAGGGGTCGATGTATCGTGGAGCTAGCTTGCCCTTGATTCCGAAACAATGGGTGCCCTTCATAGGAGTGACACGAAGAGAAGCCTGATCACCTGGTTGATAGGTCAAGCCCCATCGTTTGCGATCATAGTTGCTCTTCTGGCGGTCCTGAGCCGCCTTGAGATTTTCTCGGACAATATGGACTTGTTCTTCAGCGTGTTGGATAATATCCGGTCCCACGAGTGGTCGTTCCCCAGTTTCTGACCAGTTCAAAGGGGTTCGACACTTAAGTCCATAAAGTACTTCGAAGGGGGCAATTTTCAAGCTGGCTTCATAGCTGTTGTTATAAGAGAATTCGGCATACGGGAGAGATTCCTCCCACTTCTTGCCAAAGGATATAACACAAGCTCGGAGCATATCTTCAAGCACTTGATTAACTCGCTCAACTTGGCCTTGGGATTGTGGATGGCAAGCTGGACTCTAGGTAATATGAGTTCCCATAGCTTCTTGGAAACTTTCCCAGAACTTGGAGGTGAAAAGACCGCCACGGTCCAAACTGATCTCCTTCGGAATACCGTGGAGTGAAACAATTCTGGAGATATAAAGCTCTGCTAACTGACTAGCAGTAATAGTCTCCTTGACAGGCAGAAAGTGTGCAACTTTAGAAAGTTTGTCGACAACGACAAGAATAGCATCGTGACCCTTCTGTGACTTGGGAAGGCCAGTAATGAAATCCATTTGCACTTTATCCCATTTCCACAGAGGAATAGGGAGCGATTGCAGAATTCCAGCAGGCTTCTGATGTTCTGCCTTCACGCGACGGCAAACGTCACATTCAGCAACATATCGAGCAATATCCTGCTTCATTTTAGACCAACAGTACCTTTGACGAAGATCATGATTCATCTTGGTACTACCCGGATGGATAGACAGCGGTGTATCATGTGCCTCCTTCATGACCTTGTCAGTCATAAGCTCGAAGCGAGGTACCACAATGCGGTCCCTGAAATACAAGGTTGCGTCTTCAGCAACCGAGAAATCCCTGTACTTCTCCAGGTGAAGTTCTTTCTTCATCAAATCAATTTTGGCATCTTTGGCTTGCGGACTCTTAACAACCTTTTCAAGATCTGGCTGTACCACAAGGTTATTAAGAGAACCCTGTGGAACGATACAGAGGTTCAACTTGCGCAGTTCTTCATAAAGATGGGGTTGAGCTTGCTTAACCATGAGGTTGTTACAGTATGACTTGAGGCTCAAGGCATCGGCCATTACATTAGCCTTGCCAGGGGTATAAGAAATACCACAGTCATAGTTCGTAATTGTTTCCAACCATCGCTGTTGACGAAGATTAAGTTCCGGTTGAGTAAACAAATACTTTAGACTCTGATGATCGGTATAAATCTCACACCGATTACCGAGAAGGTAATGTCACCACTGCTTCAAAGCGAGGATAGTTTTCTTCCTGCAAACGCAATTGTCGCGAGGTATACGCAATTACTCTTCATTCTTGCATTAGGACATAGCCTAATCCTTGACGAGAGGCGTCGCAGAAAATCACGAAGTCCTTGCGAGAATCTGGAGGAGCAAGCACTGGAGCAGAAGTTAGCTTGTCTTTGAGGGTCTGGAAACTTTCTTGACATTTGTCTGTCCACTCAAACTTAACGCCTTTGTGAAGCGAATTAGTCAGGGGCTTGGCAATCTTGGAAAAGTTCTCAACGAATCGGCGGCAATAGCTTGCAAGGCCGAGAAAACTTCTGACTTGCTTGGCATTCTTCGGAGGAGTCCAGTCAAGAATAGCCTGAACACGCTCCGGGTTAACGGCGATACCGTCCTTGGAAATCACATGTCCAAGGTAGGTTACTTCCGAAAGCTAGAATTCACATTTGGAGTACTTGGCATATAACTTGTGTTCTCGAAGTCTCTCCAGAACAAGGCGAAGATGTTCAGCATGTTCTTCCTTATTCTTCGAATATACCAGAATATCATCCAGATAAACCATGACGAACTTGTCGAGGTAATCCATGAATATGTAATTCATTAAGCGGGAGAACGTAGCTGGAGCATTCGTTAGGCCAAAGGACATGACCGTGTATTCATAAGAGCCATATCGAGTAACGAAGGCAGTCTTCGGAATATCCTCTTCGCGGACACGGATCTAGTGATAACCCAATCTCAAATCAAGTTTAGAGAACACCGAAGATCCAGCAAGTTTATCATATAAATCATTGATCCGGGGAAGCGGATATTTATTCTGTATGGTTGCCTGGTTGATGGGACGGTAATCTTGGACCAGCCTATTCGTGCCATCTTTCTTCTTGACAAAGAGAGAAGGTGCTCCCCAGGCAGAGGAACTAGGGCGAATGAAACCCTTCTTAAGTGACTTGTCGATTTCTTCCTTAAGCTCGAGAAGGTGGTGCGGAGGCATCTTATAAGGACGCTTCGCAATAGGAGTTGTGCCAGGCTTCAAATCGATGACAAACTCGACAGCTCTAGCAGGGGGTATTCCTGGAAGTTCTTCTGGAAAAACATCCTGGAAGTCACAGACGACTGGAATGTGTTTGATCCCCTCAAGCGGAGAAGTGTTTAACGCATTCAAGGAATAAATCTGAGCCTCGGCGTTCTGAGTGAGATGAGCTTGATAATTCACTATCTCATTTGATGGGTGTAGGAGGTGGACAACTTTAGTGGCACAATTGATTGAGGTGTAGTGAGCCTTCAACCAATCCATTCCCAGAATAAGGTCAATCTTGGAAGGTTTCAGAATAATGAGAAATGCCTGAAACTTCAACCGCTCAATTTCAATAGTGACTTCGGGGCTGAATAGGGAGGCTCGGCACTGACCCGCGGGAGTGTTTACCGCTAGTGGATGTTGCGAATTTTCACATTTAATGCCATGCATGAATGCAAAATCTTCCGACATGAATGAATACGATGCTCCTGAATAAAATAAAACAGATGCTGGTACTGAATTAACAAGAAGTGTACCCATCACAATTTCAGGTTGATCTTGAGCTTCAGCCATGTTAACGTGATAGTTCTGCCCATGACCATAAGAAGGTCTGGCATTGTTGTTACGCTGCTGAGGAATTCCACGGACATTACCACGGCCAGCAGGAAGAGGCACTAGCTGATTCTGACTCTGAGAACAGTCTCTGGCACGGTGACCTGGCTGGACACACTTGAAGCAAAGTCCACTATCGGGACGGGGTGCAGGAGCCCGAGGTGGTGGAGCTTGAAGAGGCTGCCTTGGTGGTGGAGGAGGCAGACGAGGTGCAGCATAGGCAGGTTTGTATACTGGAGCTGTGGGACGGTACATGCTCTATGGAATCCAGATGCGGCGCTTCTGGGAGGACGAGCCCAAAGATGAGCTCGCTTGACGGGTGCGTCTGGTTGCTTCCTTGTGCTTCTTCAGACCAGTCTCGACCAGCATAGCCTTATTCACCAAGGTGGTGAAGTTGGGATAGTCTTGGACGAGTAGAGCTAACTGAATGTCATGGTGTAGCCCATCACGAAACTTCTCCTGCCTACGAGCATCAGTGGGGATATCTTCTTCAGCATAGCGAGACAAATCAAGGAACTCTCGCTGATAGACTTCCACAGTCTTGTTGCCTTGAACGAGGCTGCGGAACTCGGCCTTCTTTCGAGCTATGACTGCTTGAGGAATATACCGGGCACGAAAAGCAGTCTTGAAGTCCACCCAGGTGATGACAGTTCCAGGAGGTAGGGTCTGTCTGTGAGTGGCCCACCATTGTGCTGCGGGACCCTTCAGGAAGTATGTCGCAAAGGTGACATAGCTGGCAGGGGCAACATCAGCGGACTCCATCTCATAAAAGATGTCTCGCAGCCAATCATTGGCATCCAGCGAATTAACAGTGTTGCGGAATATCGAAGGGTTGAGACGCACGAAATCTGGCAGCGTAATTGAAGGTGGCTGCTGGTTGGCATTGGGACGGGGGAATTGATCCATAATCCCCATCATGAACTGACGGTTGAGTTCATATTGTTGCATCATAGCTGCCATATAGTCAGGCGGTGGCGGTGGTGGTGGATTGTTATCAGCCATCCTGCTCAATTCAACAGGGGTAGTTTAGCAATAGCTTTTGCGAGTGTTTAGCAACAACATGATGTAACACGACGATATTTAAGTAGTGTAACGGTTGCTTAACAGTAATCATTTAAGACATACAGATCCATACACAGTCGGTTACAATTGGATAGCATAACGGCGCAAATTCAAAAGCTAGACATGCTAGGCGGCACGCAGTCACGCGGTAAGGAAGTACACAATGAGACATAGCAAAGGCTACATCAACGTCGGAGAAAACCACTGAAACGGGGTGGCTGCAAGTGCGGACGATGAATGTTCATCGCGGAAGGATCCTGTGCTCCATGTGCACTCTGATGCAGAACCCGGTCTCGAACTTAAAGAAGAGGTCCACGTGCAGGTGTGCGACCTCCCACAGCAGGCCAATCAATCCCTGGTGGCATCTCAGTCCTGCGCGGGTAAAGAATATGCTCTGGATGTATCCCTGCACGAACAGCTGGTAGCAGCTGCATCATAGCATCGTAGTATCGTGCTCGAGTGGCAAACAACTCGACAGCAAGAGCCCGAACCATGCGATCCAGAGCCTGAGTACACTAAATCAGAACCCGCGGATCGTAGCGACGAGGCTCGTATGGGGCATAGATAGCTGTGTAGTATCCAGCAGCATCTCCAGTAGGGGCATACGGAATGTATCGAAACTCAGAGGCATCCAAGCTACCGTTGTGCTCTCCTCGGAGATGTGCGACAGCAGAGTAGGCGGCATCATGGACTGCCAGCTCAATCGTCACGCCAATACCATGGAAATGGTATAGCTCGGTGTTTGAGTCATCCTGCTGATCATAGATACAAACATCAGCATAGTACTGCTCCTGGTTGAACTCGTGGTATATCTCGTAGACCATGTACTCGGGGTACCAGCGGTAACACAGTCTGGTCAGGAGGGCGATTAGGACAGCTGGAAACCCAGGGGCATCATGAGCCCAAGTGTGAAGCACAAGTTGCGTCGTAGGGTGTGGTGGAAATAGACAATCCATCTGAAATAAAGGAAACTCAGGATTGTCATATGACGACGAGAAATATAACAGATCTCGAAGAGAAAGGTTAAACAAAACAATGGAAAGGAAAATGATTATCAGACTAATCAGATCAAAGACAGGGAAGTGCACAGATATCCAACTCTCCGGGTGGACGGGATTTACGAGATCCTAAGTGTCGGCGTTAGTACATTTTTTAACCCGAATAGAAGAGAGATCAGAGTCCCAGAGTAAAGGTCGAGGAGTAAAAGACCGTAATACCACCCAGTTGGCGACGTGGCCCGTAAGCCACACAGCCAAGTTAGTAAAACGGTTTTCAAGTACTAGACTCAACTTCGGCCAAGGAGTTCGAAAGGGGGACTCCTAGAGGCAGTCGGCTCTGATACCAACCTGTGACGACCCCGGCTTAATCGTGCACTAACCATACATGCAAATGCACACGATCAAGCCTAAGGACTCACTTGAAGATATCACAACACAACTCTAAAACATAAATAAAGTCATACAAGCTTTATATTACAAGCCAGGGCCTCGAGGGCTCGAATACATAGCTCGATGACATACAAGCGTCAGCGGAAGTATCAGATATCTGAGTACAGATATATTATAGAAACAGAGATAGGCCTTTAGAAAGGCGGGGCAAAATAAAAGCTATGATCGAAAGGCGTAGGCCTCCTACCTAGGACCCTCCGAACCTACTCCTGGTCGTCGGTCGGCTCCTCATAGTAGTACTCGCCGGGAGGGTAGTAGTAGTAGCCGTCGGCGGGAACAGCGGTCTCAAGGGCTCCGTCATCTGGATGCACCAAAAGGATATGGGGAGAAAAAGAAAGCAAAGCAAACATGAGTACTCATCCGAAGTACTCAGCAAGCAGGGATCTACACTACATATGCAACATTTTCAAAGGAAGGCTGTATATGTGGACTAGGCTGCAGAAATGCCAGAATAGAGAGGATAGTCAAGTCCTATCAAAGACTAGCATCTTCAGCATCTTCAGCGGTCTTGCAGCATTAGAAGAGTGTAGATTAACATAAAGTAAAGTAGTAGTAGTGTCATCAACCTCGCCCAGAGATCCTTTCTCGACTCCCTGCGAGAAAGCAATCCCAGAGCCATACTATCCAGTTATCATCTCAAGTGTCCAGTTCTAGTTGTACCGATCAGGATACAACTCCGAGTGTCCGTTACCGTAGGACAGGCTATCCATAGATTAGTTCTTCCCTGCAGGGGTGCACCAACTTACCCACCACGCTCGCTTAACTCTGGCCGGACACACTTTTCTGGGTCATGCCCGGCCTCAGCTAAGCAACACGCCGCAACCCGATCGAATACTTAATAGAGAAATCAGCACGCCGGTCTAAACCTATGCGCCCAGGGGTCTTGGGCCTTCGCCCCGGGAACTCCTGTGCGTTGCGAGGGCGGCCGGAAGCAGACCTAGCAACCCCTTAATACAAGCGCAGTTGCGTAACCAGTCCAATCCAGCGTGCGCCGCTCCTCGCTGACGTCTATTAAGCTTCGGCTGATGTATACGACGCAGAACGCCCATACTATGCCCACGTGATGGTTAGTGCTATCAGGCCAGAGGCCCCTCGGATCAAATATCCAAACCGTTAGTGTGTTGGAAGTGCGGTAACAAGCAGAGACTCACGAAAGATGTGACCCTGTTGCCCCGTCTCGAGGACTTGCGGCAAGGGCTAAGAATGCCCGACCATGCCTTATGTTCAATGCTCGGGCACCCTCCAGGTACACCCGACTCCACATCTCTCGCAATTAAGCTCGCGCGGGTACCCCTCAAGGCCGACCCGTCTTTAGTAACAAGGTTCAGTGTAAAGTCATAGTAATCAAAGTAACCATGTGTCTAACACCAAGTGGGAAACCCCGAGGAATCACCCTCGATGGAATTCCACCTGATGTTATCGTCAAGGTGAACGAAGGAGGATTCACCCTCGAGGTGCACTCTTGAGGATTTGCACAACAGTGTCGCTACCGGGAATGGAAAAGGAGGAATCACCCTCGATGCCCACAACCGATAAGCTAACCTACAAGGTTATCATCAGAAGTGCTGACGAGGTATCACCCTCGGCACTCGATAGTAACCTAGTAGTGTTGAACAACTAAGGGGGAAGTGATGTGCGGTGCCTGGTCTTCAATCCCGTTGATCGGGTCTTCTGAGAATCCAGCGAGGCAGTAGGGATAAAGTGGGGGTCTCAAATGGGTCTCTACCCAGCCTATACTAAACAGTTTAGTATAAGCGGTTAGGTAACAAAAGCAGGTTACAATAAACAGGCTATGCAGTAGATATAGGATAACAGTAACAGCAGCAATTCTAATGCAAGCATAAGAGAGAAGAGAATAGGCAATATAGGAATGTGCAAAAAGGGGGGGGGGTGCTTGCCTGGAAGCTCTGCGGCAAGGGTCTGGTCGTCAGGGACGTAGTCGTACTCCGGAGCTGCGTCGGTCTCAGGAGCTACGTCGACGTCGGGGTCTATCGAGAGAGAAGAGGGGGAGGAAACAAATGAATACACGGCAAATAATGCAACATGGAGCATGCTATGCCTAGGATGCAGTGCAGGGTTGCCTAAAGATGCATCTAGGCCGTTTTAGTTATTTCAGAATTAACGTGGGATTTATTAACCGGTATATATGCACTATTCATCTACCAGAATTGGGCTCAAAGTTGCAATTTCTCCTACATAGGGGGTTCCGTCATGGAAATGGACGACACGATCAGATTCGTCTCATCGTTCTGAGCAACTTTCATGTAGAAAGTTTTTCGATCTGAGCTACGGATTATTTTCTATGATTTTTTGAAGATTATTGCCTTTTTAGAAATTATTTAAATTAACAGAATTATCCAGAAAAAGAGATATGACGTCAGCATGACATGTGGATGACGTCAGCAGGTCAATTGGTCGTCTGACCAGGTCATACCTGACCTGTGGGTCCAGTGGGACCCACATGTCAGCATCTGTTATAAGACAGAGTTTATTTTGAACTAAACTAAATCTAATTAGCTACTGGACCCCACCTGTCAGTGGCTAATTAACTTAATTAATTCATTTTATTTATAAAACGATTTAGTTAATTAAAAGGTCGGTGGGGCCCGTTTGTCAGTGGCATAGTGGGCGCCTAGTCAGCACGTTGACTGGTCAAACCAGTCAACGAGGCCCCTGGGCCCACAGGCAGTGTCACTGTGGGGGTGGCCCCGGTCGGCCACGTCGGCAGCCGGCGCCGGAGTGTCACCGGCGAGGCAAAACGCGACGGCGCGGCTCGGGAGGTGATCGGAAACCTCGTACAGGGCACTGTTCGTCTAGGTTTTGGGCGCGTTCAAAAGCTACGGCTGCGCCGCGTCCAACGGTGGCGGTTGTGGCGGCGGAGGTGACTGGAATCGAGCGCGGCGAGCTCATCGGCGGACGGCCGGAGTCGGGCGCGAGGGAGAACGGCGATGCAGAGCGTTTGCGAGCGAACTAAGAGGCCGGACGAGTCATGCGCGAGGTGGCAAGTGCAACGGTGGCTGACCCATGACCATTTGGTCACCGGAGGCACGCCGGCGACAAGCGCAGGTGACGGCGCGTTCGGGTGGTGGATGGAAACATTGCAATCACGCGCAGGAGCTCGATCCAGAGGGCTAGTCGTGTTCTACGCGCCGTGGTGACTGTGATGGACACAGCCTCGAGGCCGTTGGGTCAGCGGAGACTCGTCGGCGACAAGCTCCGCGGCGACGGGCTCGGGCTCACACTGAGCGGCATCTACAGGCTAGCCGGAGCGAGGAAAGAGAGTGGGGAGGCGCTGTGGCTCACCGTGCGGTCAAGAAAGACCCGCGACAGGTTAGTAGCAGCATCGGGCGTCGCCGGAGTCGAAAGAGATCGCCGGCGATCGGAGGAAGAAAACGAGGTCGATGCGCTCGGTGCAGGGGGTCCCGGCTCCTCCAAGTGACACCAGTCGACACAGCAGTCGACGGCGGAGCTGATGGACATGGGGAGGTGACGTGGGGGCGACGGTGTCCACGGCTAGGACGGAGCCATGGCGACGGTGGCATTCTGGGACGGATCTGAGGGGAAGAGAAGGGAGGAGCGAGCGAGGGAGAGAGGGGGAGAGTGAACGGGGAGGCCAGGGGGGATGCACGAGGCCTCAGCCTTATCCTCTCGTTGGCCGCGGCGTCGGTGTGTCGGCGCCTTGCCGGTGCGCGCGCGCCCAGCCACGGCGGCGTCGACACGCAGGGGAGAGAAGAGGGAGATGGGCCAGGTGGGCTGGAATCGGGGCACTGTGCACTTGGGCCCAGTGCACAGTGCCTATTTTCTTTTTATTTTTCTGTTTTCTTCTATTCTTTTCTGTTACATTTTATTGTTAAGTCCATTTGACTATTGTAAAATATGTGACTTGCCAAATCAAATATTAGGCAATGGCTGGCGCTGCCACAAAAAGTTTGGTTAGTTTTTGAATTCATTTTGGAATTTTTAAAAATGATTATGGCATTTAAAATGCTCCTTTTGGCATTGTTTTAAATGCTAATACCATTTTGCTTTGATGATGATGTTGTGTTCCTTAACAGAAAATAGTTTTTGATTATTTGCTAAAAGGTGAACATTTTCCAACAGGGTTTGAGCAAATTTATTTTGCACTTTTGAATTTGAGTTGATTTCAGAGAAGTATTTGAATTGTTTTGGTTAACCACTATGACTAGGCACTGCAAAAGAAGATGACTTGGCATACTTAGCAGAGTGTCACAGTGCTTATTACATGGGGGTGTTACATATAGTTAATTCCTTTTTCTGCCAGTTAAAGGAATTAAATCCTTGAAAATATCTATCCATCTCCAAAGTTCATGAAAACTTGTGGAGATATTATTTGTGATCATATTGAGCTCCCATAAAAATATTGGCCATAATTAAATAAGGGAAATTGCATTTTCCTATTTAATGCCAATATTCCATTTTGGGCAGTTTCTAAAGGAACTACCATTTTGGTAGCTAGGAAAAATCCCAAATAAATTGTGGAGCTTCTCCTATCCATATCTTCCCCATTTCCATCAAAACCCAAGTTCCATAACTCAAAGTTTGAGCACAGCATCCATTTGCAAATTCTGTCCAGATTTTCAGTTTGCAAAGGAAGTGCTTGAACCCTTGATCCATTTGAGCTAAAAAATTTCATGGTGATTAACATTGACAAATCACTCATGGAAACCAGAAACCAGCTCAATCCATCCATCCATTTTTCCACAGCAATTTTCTCAAGTTTCTATTCATTTGAAAGCTCTGTGAAGGAAGTACCACTTTGGCCTTTCCAAATGAGCTGAAACTTCTCCAGTACCTTCATACCTCCAAATCATCACTCTTCACCAAAATTCAGCCCATTTCATCAAGCTAAATGAGGGCAGCTTCAAAATTCTAGTTTCTGGACCCACTTTTGGATTGTGAAGGAAGTGCTAGGTATATTGCTCCATTTTATCTGAAAATTTACCAGGGTAGTCACCTTGCTAGATCACTACTGCATGCCAAGTTCCAGCTCCTTTCACTCAGTGATCTCTCCAGAAATATCTACAAACACCTTCATGTCAGAACATGTTTCTGGATATTTCTCCCACCCAGAGCTCCCCAGATGGTTCTAGCCACCTCTCTCATCTATTTGAGCAACGAGGAACGTGGTGGACAAGGTTTGGCAAGCAGACACGCGCCAGAACGGCCGGTGCGCGTGGTGACCATGTGAACTGCACGCAGGAACAGCGCTCTGCGCATCCTTCGCGTCGGGCAGCTCACTCCGGGCAGTCTTCGCTTGTCCAGGCATGTCTAGTGGCTCCGTGACGTCCACGTGCCCCTCTCCAGCACCTTCTCCCCTCCTCTCCCTTTCTCCTCGGGCCATGGCGATCGCCGCCGCGGCACTGTACCTCCCGTGAACCCCTCTGTCGCCTCCCCTCTGCTGCCCTCTTCCTCCCTGAAGCCTCTCGAGCTCCCCGAGCTGTCTCCTCCCTCTGATCTTCATCAGGTCAGCACCACCCCTCACTCGCCACCTCGCCGGAGGCGCCAGTACGCCGATAAGGTTGCCACGGCGTCGAGCTCATCCACCCGCCCCTGCTCGGCTATAAATAGCTCATGCCACGGCCCTCTCGAGCTCACACCACCTTCCTCTCCCTTCCCTCCATCCACTAGCTCACTTAGAGGAGCACTGGAGGCCTCCTGCTCCGCCTCCGGCTGCCTCGGCCTCCGCCTCTGCTCCGTTTCGGCCCGAGCACCAGAGCCACCCCCTGGCTCCCCCAAACCAACTGTGAGCCTCCCCACACTCCCATGAACCTGCCAACACCCTCGCTTGGCCCTCCCCCCAACAGCAGCCGGCCAATTTGCCGGAGCCGCTGCGGCTCGGCCACCACCGTAGCTCCCTCCTCCGGCCACCCCCGTGGTAGCCAGGACCCTCTACGGGCACGATGAGAGGCGGCGCATCCGTCCCAACGCTCTCTTGGCCCTCCTCCTCACCGGAGTAGTGGCAGCCACCGTGGCCGGTGTCCTCTGCTTCTGAATCGAGAGGATGGGGAAGGCCTGCCAGCGGGGCCCCTTTGTCAGCACTCCTCCCTCCGCCCGTTTTTTTTAAGTGAGGGTGCGGGTGGGCCGCCCAGCAACTGCAGCAGCCATGCGGCTTGGCTAGCGCTTGGGCTCCAGCCGCTTTCGGCCCAAGGCAGCCCAAGTGCACAGTGCCATTTGTTCCTTTCTCAGAAAAAAACTACTGAGGACTCAGTTGCAAATAAATTATTTACAGATGGGTCCTTGGTAGTTAATAGCCTATATCTTTTCGCTCACAACTCTGATTCAGGTGAAACCAACGCCCACGTCTTCAGTTCGTCGAGCTTGTCCCATTGGTATCATTTTCATAATGTCTACACATTCTAAAAATGACCATTTTGCCCTTGCCCTCTATAAGCCCTCCGAGAGAGGATCTTTTCCGGCGAATTCTTCCACGGCTTCTCCGCACTTCTTCCCAGAGTATTCCTTCTCCCCCAGGCAAGCCGACCATCTTATATATGCCCTAAAGCATTGCTCTTTGTTATTGTTGCATGTTTAAATTAATATGCTTATGCTTGTACGCGTAGTAGTGAGATGTATGGGACGCTAATGAACCCTTGCCTGCCTTTCTTTGGTGACGGCACCACGCCTGTGTTCTGAGCTGTTTTCGGCCGTCCGGGGTGGATGCCGACTTTATGTTCTCTTTTCAACAACTGGCCCATGTTCTGAGCTGCTTTTCGGCCGTCTCGGGCAGCTATTGAATTTCTTTCCGTAGCAGTGACCCTATGCTCTGAGCTGTTTCTCAGCCGTCTTAGGGAATTGCTACTTTCTTCTTATCGACACCGTCTCATGCTCTGAGCTGCTTTTCAGCCGTCTTGAGTCGGGGTTGAGTTATTCCAGTAATGTCCCAGATCTGAGTTGTAAAGACCGTTCTGGCGGCTACTGGTTTATTTCCCGGTTTCATCCAAGGGTTCAGATGGCCGTTACCCTACAGCTACAACCTGTAAAGTAATAAGCCTGCTATTTAAATATTGATTCACTAATGACTTGTCATGATGTTATATGGAGATAGGTTGTTATGTTTCCACAGTTGTTACCTCATACATAGTTACCACCATGTTCGGTTATTCATGATGGACAACCATGCTTGCTAAATACTGGCTAAAACTAAACCTAGTCGGTTGATCCAGAGTCACCTGTTCAGACTTATCCGTGCAACCACATTTGCCGGTATGGCACGGCCTTGACTTGGTCTGATCGCGTGCTCTTTCACCGGTACCGCCCGAAAGGGAAGGTTATGCGTGCACGCTACCCTGGTCCGGTAGGTGGCGATAACCTTGTGAACCCAGTTGAGATATATGGTACCAGGTCCCCGTTTGGGACAGTTTGTTAGCCACGACGGTGGCAGGTGTCACGCAGTGACCCAGGGGCCACCCAGGGCAGGACTCCGGGGGAGGATGATTGCCGGTGGTACGATGAGAGAGTCATGGGTCAGGCAGGTTTCGTTGGAGCAATGCTGGTCCACCCGAATGGGATCACGAGGTTAGGTGCTCCATGGTGTGGGTAAAGTGTACAACCTCTGCAGAGTGTAAAATCTATTCGAATAGCCGCGTCCAACAGTATTGGATAGTCCGTCCAGACCTCTCTAGGTGGTCAACCGGAACAGTAATAATAATGATGCAAGAACTCATCTTATGCCCTAAAGTACTAAGTGGATCATGAATGATCTGCGGGTTGTAAGGCAACCCAAAAGAGAGTAAGCTGGATCTAGTTAAGGTTTGGATTGGATCCTGAGATTATTCGGAGTATGGATTATTTACTTGATATGCTTTACTTTACCGTATTTTACTTGGTAGTTATTTTGCTAGATAGCCCTGCTATAACATGATCATTAATATTGCTAGATAGGTATGCTATGCCATGATAATTAATATTGCTCTAATAACAAATGCATGCTTGAATGCCATGGATTGCATTGCTTGGTGTATATGTTGGTTTGGTTTGCTTGCGAGTACATTCAAAAGTACTCAACGGCCTTCAATGTGGCCAGGTTCACATACAGATCCGTCGTCCGTCGAAGAGGAGCCGGAGCGTTCACGGGCTAGGAGCGTAACCCAGTCAGATCCCTGTGGATTGGAGCCGCACCAGGACCATGCTGCCTTAGATAGAGCTTTTCCGCTGCCATCACTCTTGTAAGATATCATGTAAGACTTATATATCCATTAATAGAAATGCCTGTGTTCATGATACTTGTTGTAAGCGCGCGTGCCAGAGTGATTTCCTGGGCTAGCATGCGTGGCGACCGTCTGGCTACAGTGGTAATCAGGCGGGGTGCCACAGCTAACTACTCTTACAGTCAGAACCGTGTGCACTAGACACCGCTGCCGAGTCGCAGCTACAGCCATCATGCTGAGTCACCGACGGTTTCAAGTAGTGAGCACCATCATAACCCACCCCAGAATAACGCGCCCCTTAACCCCCGGACCGACGCACAAGCAATCATGGACAGTGCACATGCCCGTCGTGAGGCTGAGGCAGCAAACTAGGGGGCTTATCAGCCGCCCCCGGTGGTTCCTGCATCGTCGATGGGGGCCGGGTCAAATACCAGAACCATTGGAGTGCCGTGCCTAGTGTCGGCTTTATGCAACGAGCGCATGCCTAAAGATTTTAAGGGTCCCCGCAAGATACCTAACTACACGGCGGATCTCCCTCCAGAGGCTTGGATTGAGAGCTACAAACTGGCCATGGATATGTTGTACGTTAGTGATGCGATATGCGCCAAGTATTTTACTACGATGTTGGAGGGGCCGGCTCGCACTTGGTTGAAAAACCTACCCCCCCAACTCTATCAACACTTGGGCGGAGTTGAAGGAACGTTTCATCAGAAATTTTCAAGGAACCTGCAAGCAGCTGTCGGGCCCCTTTCTGGGATAAATCACAGAAAAGCCCTAAATCACACCAGCCCCAAGATCAACACAACTGGTGGACTTCCTTGATACAGATAACCAGTACAAAATAATAATTACACAAGGTTGAGTCTGAGAGCTCAACAACATTATTACAAACTCGCCATTATGGCAGTGGCGGAATATGACAGTGGTGTGGTGGCGATACAACTCTGATACAATAATATAAGCCAAGCATCAGAGTGAGACTTGACTATTTTATTGGTGTAGCGGAAGCTCGGCGGATGGTACAAGTGGTAGACTCCTATCTCACAGGTTGACTGACTGGGACTTCTCTAAGCATCGGGCTCGCTAGCGCAATCCTCCTTCACAGGCTCGTCCTCCTCCACGTCTGGCCAAGTAAATAGCCAGGGACAAGCTAGTGAGTACGTTGGAATGTACTCGCAAACATTATGAACAAAAGATATAATGGATGCATATGCTCATGATAACATGCTCATGTTGACTAAAATCCTGGTCATGACATAATAATAAAATGATGCGGAAGTAAATAAACAGGTTAGCCATAACCAGTCTTATGAAAAGTAAAACACTACTAGAATCCACTTCTTTGCCGTCTGCTAATTCTTTGTCGTCCGCTTGCTGACGGCAAATAAGGTCTTTGCCGTCAGCCATAAGAAAACGGATGGCAAAGATGTGGCTGATGGCAAACAAAGTCTTTGCCATCAGCCTGTTCTTTGCCGTCCGCTGGCTGACGGCAAAGAATCTTTGCCGTCCGCTAGCAGACGGCAAAGAGGTGGGTGGGTCCAGTTATTGTTTAACCAACTCAAGCCCACCGGCCCCACCTCTTTGCCATCCGCAAGCGGACGGCAAAGAAACTTTGCCGACTGTTGGCTGACGGCAAAGAGGCGGGTACATTAACGGCCGTCCTGCCCCCCTCTCTTCTCTCCACTCTCTCATTCCTCCCCACCCACACCCGCGCCGCCGCCGCCAACCCCGTCTGCCGTAGCCGGCCGCCCCGCACCCCTCCCCTGCGCCCCCCGACCTCCACCGCACCCCCGCCGCCCCTTCCACGTCGCCCCGCCCACCCCCCCCCCTCCCCTCCGTCGTCAGCCCCCCCCCACACCGGCCCGCCCGCCCCGCTGATCCCGTCCGGCGTAGCCGGCCGCCCCGCACCCCGCACCCTCCCGACCTCCACCGCCCCCATCCCCCTCCTCTTCTCTTCGTGCACCGCTCCCCGCCTTCCCCGCCCCCTCGCCGTCCTTCCCATCCCCCGCCCTCGCCTCCACCTCCACCGGGTTTGCCGCCTCCTCCAGCCCGCCGCACCGTCCGGCCGCCCCCTCCACCAGGTGAGCTCCTCCCTTTTTTTGTTTAAATTATTTTAGATTAGTTTTAGTTTTAGTTTAGAAGAAGAAGTAGAAGGAGGAGGGAGGAACAGGAGGAGGGAGAAGAAGAAAGAAGAAAAGAAGAAGAAGAGGAAAAAGGAGAAGAAGAAGAAGAAGAAGAAGAAGAGGAGGAGGAGGAGGAGGAAGGGAGGCGGAGGGAGGAGAAGAGAAAGAGAGGACGGAGAAGAGAAGAAGAAAAAAGAGAGAAGAGGGGAGAAGAAAGGTAGAGGAGAGAGAAGCGAATAAGAAGAGTGAGGACGAGAGAAAGAAGGAAAGGAGGAGGGAGAAAGAAGAAAAAGGAGGAGAAGAAAGAAGAAGAAAAGGAGGAGGAGGAAGAAAAGGAAGGATCAAAGAGACGAGAAAGGAAGAAGAAGAGAAGGAGCTGAGAGAGAAAAGAAGAAAAAGAAGAAGAGAAAGAAGAAGAAGAAAGAAGAAGAAGAAGAAAAGAAAGAAGAAGAAAAGAGAAGAGAAACGAGAGAAGACAAGAAAAGAAGAAGAAAAAGAAAGAGAAAGAAGAAGAAGAAGAGAAGAAGAGAAGAGAAGAAGAAGAAGAAGAAGAGAAGAAGGAGAAGAGAAAGAAAGAAAGAAGAAGAAGAGAAAGAAGAAGAAGAAGAAGAAGAAGAAGAAGAAAGAGAAGTGAGGAGAAGAAGAAGAAGAAGAAGAAGAAGAAGAGAAGAGGAGAGGAGGAGAATAAGAAGAAGAAAAAAGAAGAAAAGGAAAAAAGATACCCCGACCCCGACCCGACCCCCGACACCTGACACCCCGACACCTCGGCACGACCACCCGAACCGACCCGACCCCCTGACACACACCCCGACCCCGACCCCCGACCAACCAACACCCTGACAACACACCCGACCCACACCCCGACCCGACCCCGGACCCCGGACACCACTGACACTGACCGGACACGACACCCCGGCACGACACCCCGACCCCGACATGTGGCCGTCGGTGTCGAACACTACATCCACATCCCACAAGTGGCGGCGGCGTCCGGCGTCCCACAGCAACACTTCTCGGCGTTGATGGCGGTCGAACACCATTGCGAATTTGTCTGGCAGCCTCTGCGATGACGATTAAAAGGCAAGTGTTGAAACTTGAAACACCCAAACTGACTCAAGTCGGTTTGGTTGTTTGAAATTTCAAAACTTGGCTTTAATCCTCATCGCAGAGGCTGCCAGACAAATTCGCCAAGGTGTTCGACCGTCATCGGCCACCAGAACTATTGTTGCGGGACACCGGGCGCCGGCTTCACTTGTGGGATGTGGATCTAGTGTTCAACGCCGACCGCCTCATGTAACTTGCACCGATGGTAGTTGCTATTTAGTTTACCCGGGGACGAGCGGGTTAGGGGGTCGTTGTCGATGGAACCCTAAATAGCAAGTATTGTCGGTGCGAGATATATGTGGCCGTCGATGTCGAACACTACATCCACGTCCCACAAGTGACGCCGGTGTCCGGCGTCCCACAGCAACAGTTCTCGGCGTCGATGGCGGTCGAACACCATTGCGAATTTTTCTGGCAGCCTCTGCAATGATGATTAAAAGGCAAGTGTTGAAACTTGAAACACCCAAACTGACTCAAGTCGGTTTGGTTGCTTGAAATTTCAAAACTTGGCTTTAATCCTCATCGCAGAGGCTGCCAGACAAATTCGCCAAGGTGTTAGACCGTCATCGGCCACCAGAACTATTGTTGCGGGACGCCGGGCGCCGGCTTCACTTGTGGGATGTGGATCTAGTGTTCAACGCCGACCGCCTCATGTAACTTGCACCGATGGTAGTTGCTATTTAGTTTACCCGGGGACGAGCGGGTTAGGGGGTCGTTGTCGATGGAACCCTAAATAGCAAGTATCGTCGGTGCGAGATACATGTGGCCGTCGGTGTGGAACACTACATCCACGTCCCACAAGTGACGCCGGCATCCGGCGTCCCACAGCAACAGTTCTCGGCATCGATGGCGGTTGAACACCATTGCGAATTCGCCAAGGTGCTCGACCGTCATCGGCCACCAGAACTATTGTTGCGGGACGCCGGGCGCCGGCTTCACTTGTGGGATGTGGATCTAGTGTTCAACGCCGAGCGCCACATGTATCTTGCACCGATGACACTTGCTATTTAGGGTTCCATCGACGCCAAGGAACCCCCTAACACTTGCTATAGGTGTCTTCAATCATCAGTATGCGTGACCACTATGCGTCTCCCGTTCGAAAGGGTTACATCTATAAATATGCATGCATTTGCATATTTATAAGTGTTGGTGATGTTGTTGAGCACAAGTGCATTGCTTTTTTTTTCTCAGTTTTCTTTCATGTCTAAAAACTTGGCTCTGTTCCAACTATGTCCATTTATCAAATATGATAGAGTTGAATTAGAGCCAAGTTTGATTAGGGCCAAGTTTCTGTAGATATGCAAATAGTCCATTTATCAAATATGGTTCTAGCTGTGTTTATAGATATGGTCCATTTATAGTAGATATGATTCTAGCTGTTGCCATCATAAATGTCCACAAGTGCATTGCTTTTTGAATGTGAAATGATAACTTGGTGTAGTTGATTATCTTCTGCTCAAAACTTTTGCTGCTGTAATGTTGTATGATAATGCTGTAAGGGTAGTAATTGGTCTCTTCTGCTGCTTATCAGAGACGGGGGGAGGCCGCCACCGCAGGCTGCGCTCTGCCACACCGGAGTGCGACTTGGAAGGTTTCGAGTTCTTCACGATCATACTTGAGAATTCCTCCAGGAGGCAGGTATATAAAAGGAGAGATCTCCCCTTCACCCATCTCTTTATCATAACTCTGCTGTTTGCTACATCACTGCTTGACCCACGCTGCAGAGGCTGCCTGACACTTTTATGAAGATGCTGGATGGCCATCGGCCAAAGAATTTGAAGCTGCGACAGGCTGGCAGCGGGCTTCGCAGGCTGTGGGACGTGGAGGTGGTGTTCAGGTATGACCACATATACCTGTGTCGTGGCTGGGAGCAGTTCATCCGTGCCTACGACCTGCGGCACGGGTACTTCCTTGTCCTCAGGTACGACGGCAACGCCACGCTCACCGTGAAGGTGTTCAACATGACTATGTGCCGCATGCGCTATCAGGACGACGACGATGCCAGTACGCTCTGCCGCTTCTTCCTCTCCATTTGGCTTTGTCTCACATGGATAGTTAAAAAAACTTTGTTGCATTTGGTCAGGCAATGGGAGCAGCAGCAGCGACTCGGGCTACAGCAAAAGCAGCAGCGACTCTAGCTACAGCAAAAGCAGCAGCGACCCTGGCTACAGAAAAAGCAGCATAGTGGAGGAGGAGGAACGGAGTGGGGAAGAAGAGGAGCAGAGTAGGGATGAGGAGGTACAGCCTATTCTGCCTGACGATGACCTCGCGATGGTGGTGGCTGACGATGGGCAAGCGATGGTGGTGGCTGACGATGACCTACCGATGGTGGTGGCTGACGACGGGCAAGCGATGGTGGTGGCTGACGATGACCTAGCGATGGTGGTGCCTGAAGATGGCCTCATGATGGTGGTGGTGCCTGACAATGACCTCGCGATGGTGGTGGCGCCGGCGATCCCACAGCTGGGCGACAGGACCATGCCAATTGTGGTAGAAGAGTACATCCCACTGCCTCGCCGCTCTAAGCGCATCAGGATGATGAAGGAGAAGGAGAAGAAGGAGGAGTGAAGGTCCTTCACCTCCATGATGACGGTAAGTTTTCTCTAGTGTTTTGCTTACGAAATGCATAAAGACCTAGACTTAGCTTTATTTCCTCCAAAATGCTTACCATAATGACCTAGACTTAGCTTATCTTCCTCCAAAATGACATAATTAGCTTACTTAGCTACAAAATGATCTATACTTAGCTTTGTTTCCTCCGAAATGACCTAAGTTAGCTCTAATATGCTAAGTTATCTCTAATATGCTTAGTTACCTAGGTTTGCTCAATAATGACATACACTTAGCTTACTTATGTAAAAAATGGCATAATTAGCTTACTTAGGTTTGAAATGGCATAACAGTCTTGGTAACCTCATATATGTCATATAATTAGCTTATTTTCCTCGAAAATGACACAATAAGCCTAATTAGCTCCAAAATGATCAATTTTACCTAAGTTAGCTCCAAAATGACCTAAGTTAGCTCTAAGTTAGCTCTAAAATGCTAAATTAGCTCTAATATGCTTAGTTACATGGGTTAGCTCAATAAAGAACTATAATTAGCTTACTTATGTCAAAAATGGCATAATATTCTTACTTAACTAAAAAATGGCATAATTTGCTAGGTTAGCTCCAAAATGACCAAGTTTTCTCTAGTGTTTTGCTTTACAAATGGATACTTAGCTTATTTTCCTCCTAAATGGCATAATTACCTAAGTTAGATAAAAAATAAGCTATACTTAGCTTATTCAGTTCATTTATGACATACTTAGCATACTTAGGTAAAAAATGGCATGATAATCTTTGTTAGCTCCAAAATGATATAGACTTAGCTTACTTTCCTTGAAAATGACATAATAACCTTACTAAGCTCCAAAATGACCTATTTACCTACCTTAGCTCTAAAATGACCTACACTTAGCATTTTTACCTAGCTTAGCAATAAAATGACATTTTTACCTACCTTAGTTAGAGAAGAAGAAGATAAAGAAGAGGAGAGGAGAAAAAGAAAGAGAAGAAAAAAAATCTTCTTCTTCTTCTTCTAACTAGTCTTCTTCTTCTTCTTCTTCTTCTAACTAGTCTTCTTCTTCTTCTTCTTCTTCTAACTTTCATCTTTCCCAATTTGCAGATTTGCTTTACATGAGGAAGCTTGGATTCATGGAGTGTACTATTCTTGTGGTGCTTCCTTGTTGTTTATGAAAGCTTGTTTGGATATGTATGTCTATATGGATATGTTGTTGGAAAATTGTTTCTGGTTATGTATATATGGATATGTTGGACTTTGTTGAACTATGTTGTTGGATTGGATGAAATATGTTGTTGGACATGCTGTTGGATATGTTGGATATGTATGCATGTATATCTGTGTTTGAAACCATGTCTAATTAATGGGATTTAAATAAAAATAGGGGATATATAGCCTCTTTGCCATCCGCTAGCGGACGGCAAAGAGGACACGTGGCAGTCACATGTGCAAACTGGGAACACTGGCTGC
Source organism: Thinopyrum elongatum (assembly GCA_011799875.1). NCBI lineage: Eukaryota > Viridiplantae > Streptophyta > Magnoliopsida > Poales > Poaceae > Thinopyrum > Thinopyrum elongatum. The sequence goes on along the minus strand of CM022302.1, from coordinate 66,233,126 downwards.
CTATTTGGTCATTTTGCCGTCTGCTGGCGGACGACAAAGTGAATATCTATGTCGTCTGCCAGCAGACGACAATGATTCAAACCTCTTTGCCGTCTGCTGGCAGACGGCATATCTGGACACGTGGCAGCTTCCCAGTGCTGCCTAGCTGGGCTCTTTGTCGGCCGCCAGCGAACGGCAAAGATCTTTGACTCTTTGCCGTCCGCTGGCGGACGGCAAAGAGCGCCATTAACCCCCTAACGACTCTCACGCCACCGCACTGCCGTCAGCTGTCTTTGCCGTCTGCTGGCCTCGGATGGCGGACGGCGTAATCCTTTGCCGTCCGTTTCTAAGAAGCGGACGGCAAAGAAGGCCTTTGCTGGCAGGCTTTCATCCGGACAGTTTGCCGTCCGCTAGCGGACGGCAAAGCATTTTGCCGTCTGTGATCTATGCCTTTGCCGTCCGGCATGGCAGACGGCAAAGAAGCTGATTCCAGTAGTGAAAGCAAGTGAATGCCACGGGTAGTCTAGCCAGCCCAAGTGACATTCAGAAAATAAGAGAAAAGCCTATGAGGTGTCTAAAAGAGAGTCGGGTAATAACCCGGAATCTCAAGCGACGCCACAAAAGGTCTTGAAGAGAAATGCCAGTGGGTGTCAAAGTGACGCCACAGTCGGACTTGAAGAGAAATGCCTATCGGGTATCCACAAGAGTAGTGGCGTGATAAACCGCCTATTAACTCGAGGGACGCCACAAAAGGTCTTGAAAATAAATGCCAATCGGGTATCCACAAGAGTAGTGGCGTGATAAACCGCCTATTAACACGAGGGACGCCACAAAAGGTCTTGAAAAGAAATGCCAATCAGGTATCCACAAGAGTAGTGGCGTGATAAACTGCCTATTAACTCGAGGGATGCCACAAAAGGTCTTGAAATAAAAATAAGAGGAATGGGGTAGTCCGCAAAAATCTGCATTATCATGAAAATAATCTCAGCAATATTATTCAGATTAATCAAGACAGTGCTAGTGATGACAGTGACATCCTGCAAAGTAATTCATGCTCAAATTAAATATTTTCCTCCGGAGACCGACACCGGGACCGACACTTGACCCACCCAGCTATGCCCTTTGACTGAGGACACGGCTATTCGAATAGGTTTAATTCTGCAGAGGGTGTACTCTTTACCCACGTGCATGGGATTCCTTTAGTCAGCACCATGGCACTGGCTAATTCCCACTACGGTCTTTGGGTTGAAAACACACCTGACCCGTACACACCAGATTAACCGTCCGGATGCCAAGAATCACCCAAAGCATCGTTTCAGAAAAACTCTAAGTCGGGGAGACAACAATCTCGAGTAGCATGGGATCACTATTAATACGTGCGGATTCCAAGGGGGGACCCCCTCTCGGCAAGAACCGATAACACCCATGCCCCCTGACCTGATGACAGGATTTAGTCCAAGGCCTTGGAAACCCTCATCGTGGCCCTCTGTACGTTGTGTACCTGGACAGGGGTTAACAACTTACTCAGCCGCACCTTCCTTGCGGAAGGACCCGTGGCAGCACGGTATCCAGCTAGGTGTAACGGAACAAGACTCGATCTAGGCCGACTCAGGAGGTGTTATTTATCAGCAAGAAAGTGATATGACCGAACATGCATGCACTTGTGATATATGTGGTGCAATACCAACGGATGCAAACATGCAAAATGCAATCACCATATCCCAAGTTCAATAATGCTTGCCTTGTCCAAAGTAGTCAGGTGAAAACCCTTCAAAATTCTTGGCAAAGTTTCCCTCTTCTTTTTCTGAAAATTCAAATTCAACTTAAATTAATTTTTTTGACAATAGTACAAAAAGTTGTCTCAAAACATTTTTAAATAAATACTAAAAAAACTAGAGAGAAAAATAAGAATAGCACAAAAAGAACCAAGTCATTTGGACTTATGGTTTAAACGCTACATGCAGTCAAAGTTGCAGTCAACTCTGCCTTAATAATAAAAACAGAAAGAAAATGTTTCGGTAGCGAATACGCCTTCCAGTGGAGAAGACGTAAAAGCGCAGAATACACCTTCGCTTAACACAGAAACGAGAGAGAGAGAGAGCTGACTGGTGGGGTCCACCCGTCGGGTTTAAACTGTGCTCGCACGCAAAGACAGAGAGATGGCGGTGGTCACCGGCGACGATCGCCGGCGTCCCAGAGGGCGGTGATGGTCGGAACGTGATCCGGGTGGAGAGGCGCGTCGGTGGGTGGTGGTGGTGGTCGCCGGAGAGCACCTGAATGCCGGCGAGGTCGACGGTGGCGGACGGTGGCTCGGGTGACTTTGGAACTCGCCGGAGAGGGCTCGGGCAGTGAAATTGGAGCGCGGGATTGATGGTTTGGTGGATGATATGGCTACTGGCAAGATCTGAGTGATGGTGGTGGCGTAATGGCGTTGAACTGATCGGTGACAGAGGCGGCGGAGCGGTGGCCGAAGGGAAAGAAGAAGACCTCCCCGAGGTCGGGTGAGTGCATGGGAGGGCGACTGGGAGGTGGTGGAGGCGATGGATAGAGTGAGTGGAGCTCGGGAGGGCCTTTTATAGGCGATCCGAGGCGGTTCGGTGAGGGTCGGATCACGCCGGAGTTATGGTGGTCGGCGGGCTTGGTTTTGGGCGGTGGTCGTGGGCGGCGAGTGTCAGTGAGAGCAGTGGAGAACTCCGGAAGGCTCGGTGTGGACGGGCTTGAGCTCCTCGAGCTTATCCCAGAGCGGAGCTGCCGTACGGTGTGGCGGCGTTATCCTGGTTCCGGCGACTGCCAGCAGGCCAGGGAGGGGTTGGGTGGTGCAGACGGCGTGCGAGGGCGCGGGGAGGGGCAACGCGTGGCCAGGAGGTAGGCGGTGAGGTTGCGGCGCAGTAATAGAAGTTGGTGGCCGAGGCGGCTCCGATCGTCCGCCGCGGATGAGCACGATGCAGGGCGTTACACTGGCCAGCCGCCAGCTCACCTGCGAGGAGTGACTGCAGAGTGGGCCAAGGAGGGGCGAGGCATTGATGATCTTGGCGTTGCCGTGAAGGAGAAGGAAGGGGAGGGGTGCACGGCATCGTTTCCCTCTGTTGCCTGAAGACAAGATCTGTTAACTGATTTTCTTCAGTTATGTACAGTGCACTATTACTCACTTAATCCCATGGTAGAGAGTGCTAGGGATTTTTAGAATTTTGAGGAATTTTTGTGGTAATGTGTTGATGCATAAGAGAGGGCCTGGCAAAATTTGAGAATTTTTGGAGCATTTAAAAATATGTTTGGATCAGAAATATTGAATCTGGTCCAAATTTGAATTGAGTGGGATTTGAAAATTTTGAACTGGGGTACCCCATGTCTTTGGAAAAATGGGTTGTGGGTACCATATATTTGTTGGGATAATTTTGGTGGATGTGGAATCCTTGTAGAAATGGTGGTTCCTTTGTAAACCAAAGGAATGATGGAATATGTGAATTCCAACCTTGGAATTTATTTGGGTGGTGAAAAATATTTTTGTGGGGTAGGAGAGGTTTGGATACTGCCCTAGACGATGTGCTTGGCTTGTGGGATAATTTTGGAGTGGAAGAAGACTTGTTGGATGGATTATAGAAGGGCTAAAAGGAGGTGAAAAGGTTATTTTGAAAATTTAATTATCCCCAAAACTTTTCTGGCCGAAAATAATTGTTTAAAAACCCCCAATTTAATTATCCATATAATTTTAAACCTTTCAAACCAGAATATTCAAGAAAATTGAAATCCAATTAAAATTTGAAAAGGTTTTCAAATTAAAGAAAGGTGATATGGTCGAAAATGATTTTCAAAACTTTTATTTTTAAAGGAAAGATTTCAAATAATCAGAAAAATATTTTTGGGGTGTTACAACACCTACCCCCCTTAAGAAAAATCTCGTCCCCGAGATTTCAGCTGTCCCTCAAACAGGTACGGGTATTCAGTCCTCAGATGATCCTCTCTTTCCCATGTGGCTTCTTCCTTGGTGTGAGTAGTCCATTGAACCTTGTAAAATTTTATTACACTCTGCCGGGTCCTCCATTCAGACTCCTCTAAAATCTTTATAGGATGCTCCCTATATGTGAGTTCTGGTTGAAGGTCCAAGTCTTGGTGTTGCACTTGCTTGTCCGGGTTACTAACACATCTTCTCAGTTGTGACACGTGAAACACATCGTGAACATCTGATAATTCTGTCGGTAGCTCTAGTTGATAAGCAACCTTGCCTCTTCTTGCGATCACTCGGAATAGTCCAATAAATCTTGGTGCCAATTTTCCTTTGACTTTAAATCTCTGTAGTCCTCTAGTTGGAGATACTCTGAGATACACGTATTCATCGGGCTGAAAACTAATTTGGCGGTGCTTTTGATCGTAGTAACTCTTTTGACAGCTCTGAGCCGCTTTCAGTCTGTTTTGAATAAGCTTCATTTTGGTTTCTGCTTCTTTAAGAACTTCGGGACCAAAAATTTGACTATCTCCGGTCTCTGACCAATTGAGTGGGGTACGGCACCTTTGTCCGTACAGGGCTTCAAAAGGAGACATTTTTAAATTGGCTTGATAACTGTTGTTATATGAGAACTCTACGTATGGTAAACTGTCTTCCCAGCTAACTCTGTAAGTGAGCACACATGCTCTTAGCATGTCCTCCAATATTTGATTTACCCGCTTAGTTTGTCCTCCGGTTTGCGGGTGGTATGCAGTGCTGAACGTCAGTTGAGTTCCTAGGGCTTGCTGTAGGTGCTCCCAAAATCTAGAGACAAATTGGGTGCCTCTGTCAGAGACTATGGTCTTGGGTACTCCGTGTAAGCAAACAATCCGGGAGAGGTATAATCTGGCGAGTCTCTGTGTGGAGTATGTGGTTTTTACTGGTATGAAATGCGCCACCTTGGTTAAATAATCTGTTATAACCCAGATAGCATCATTTCTGTGCCGTGACCTTGGCAACCCGACGATAAAATCCATCCCTATTACGTCCCATTTCCATTCAGGCACTCTGAGTGGCTATAATAGTCCTGTTGGCCTCTGGTGTTCTGCTTTTATACGTTGGCATGAATCACAACGTGCGACATATACTGCTATATCTCTTTTCATCCCGTGCCACCAGTAGTTTTCTTGTAGATCCTTGTACATCTTTGTTCCTCCTGGATGAATAGAGTATGGGGTGGTATGGGCTTCTGCCAAAATTTGTTGCTTTAATTCTTCTTTATTGGGCACACATATTCTTTTCCCAAACCATAAAATTCCCTGACTATCAATGGTAAACCCGGGCGTCTTGCCCAGCTTCATCTTCCTCTTAATCCCCTCAATACTTGGGTGTCCTTTTTGGGCTTCTTTGATCTGATCCTCTAATGTTGGTTTTATCTTCAGTTGATTAATGGTTCCTTCTGTGACTAGGACCATATTGAGTCTGGCAAATTCCTGGTTGAACCCATGTTGTGAAAAATTGCATACTATTATTATTGGTGCAGGGATTTCGGCTGAGAGCATCTGCCACAACATTTGCTTTACCCGGATGATAATGAATTCCGATATCATAGTCCTTTATTAACTCAAGCCAGCGACGCTGTCTCAAGTTTAATTCCGGTTGGGTGAAAATATACTTAAGACTTTTGTGGTCCGTGTATATTTCACATCGTTCACCGAGAAGAAAGTGTCGCCATTCTTTGATTGCGTGTATTACCGCAACTAGCTCCAAATCATGAGTAGGATAATTCTCCTCGTGTCATCGTAGCTGTCTTGAGGCATAAGCCACGACTTTCCCTTCTTGCATTAATACACATCCAAGGCCCTTCCTGGACGCGTCACAGTATATCTCAAAATTTTTGTGCACATCGGGCACAACCAGAACGGGTGCTGTTGTTAACCTCTTCTTCAATTCCTGGAAACTTTTCTCACAGGCTTCCGTCCATTCAAACTTCTCATCTTTCTTAAGCAATTGGGTCATGGGTTTAGCTATGGTGGAGAATCCTTCGATAAATCTCCGGTAATAACCTGCCAGACCTAGAAAACTCCTGACCTCAATCACGTTGGTGGGTTGTTTCCATTCTTGGACAACTTTTACCTTGCTTGGGTCCACTGCTATCCCATCCCGTGTCAGAATGTATCCTAGGAAGCCAACTTCTCATAACCAAAATTCACATTTACTGAATTTGGCATAAAGTTGGTTTTTCCTCAATTCCTCCAGAACTATTCGTAGGTGTTTTTCGTGTTCTTCGGGTGTCTTGGGATAAATAAGTATGTCATCAATGAAAACGACCACGAACTTGTCCAAATATTTCATGAAAACCTTGTTCATAAGATGAACAAAATAAGCAGGAGCGTTGGTTAAGCCGAAAGGCACCACTGCAAATTCGTACAATCCGTATCTGGTAGTAAATGCAGTCTTGGGTATATCTGACGATCGGATTTTTAATTGATGGTAGCCTGACCTCAAATCTATTTTTGAGAATACCTTGGCTTCTGCTAGCTGTTCGAACAAGTCATTTATCCTGGGCAGCGGGTATTTATTTTTGATGGTGACCATATTGAGAGCCCTGTAATCAATACACAGCCTTAGGGTACCATCCTTCTTCTTAGCAAATAAAACTGGCGATCCCCATGGTGACGAGCTGGGTCGAACATATCCCTTTTCCATTAGTTCCTTAATTTGTTTCTTCAACTCAGCTAATTCTATTGGAGCCATTCGGTATGGCTTCTTATAAATGGGTGTCGTACCAGGTGCCAATTCAATAACAAATTCAATCTCACGGTCCGGGGGCATTCCTGGTAGCTCCTCAGGAAATACATCGGGGTACTCGCAGACTACTGGAACCTTACTTAATTCTTCTGCATCCACTTGATTTAATTTCCCTTGTGACGCAGAGGTCCTCTTTGTGCAAAATTTTGTTGTTTCCCCTTGGCAACTTGTAAGAGTCACTGTGCGGTTGTAGCAGTCTATGAAACCCTTGTTTTTGGTTAACCAATCCATTCCTAGAATAACGTCCAGATCGACTGCTTCTAGTGCAATAAGGTTGGCTGAAAACCTCATTCCATTGATCTCAATAGTCACATCCTTGCAATACCATTGTGTATTTTGCTTAGATCCCGGGGACTGAATAACCAAGGAATTTTGCAAAGGCGAAAAAGAAAATTGATTCTTCGAAGCAAACCTTTTAGAGATGCATGAATGCGAAGCTCCGGAATCAAATAAAACTATAGCATTAATTGAGTTGACAGGAAACATACCGAACACAATATCCGGTGCATTTTTTGCCTCCTCAAGGGTCACGTGGTTGACTTGTCCCTTCCTCTGGTTGTTATTGGGGTTGATGTTGTTGTGTTTGGGGGCTGTGTTTGTACCACGGCCGTTGTTGTTGGGCTTGGTAGTATTATTTCCCTGCTTTGGGCATTGCCTGGAGTAATGCCCTTCTCCTCCGCAGGCATAACAGGTGATGCCCGGATAGAATGTTGTATCTCTGGTCCTGTTGTTGAAAGCACTGCGGTTCTGCTGCGGTGTTATAGCTGCGGGTCGAGGTAGTAGTGTTGCTGGTCGGTGTGTTGCGGGCTTCTGAAATTCATTCTTGGGCTTATTGTTGCAAACCTGAGATGACTGGCTCATACGGCGCTTGCATATCTCGTTCATGTTATGATGCTCGTTCTCCAATAAAATTGTCTTGTCCACCAATGTCTTGAAATCAGGAAAGGTGTGGACAACTAGTTGGCACTTTAAAGATGGAATAAGTCCATCGAGAAATTTTTCCATCTTTTTGTCTTCTGTCATATACCCATTGTCAGCATACCAGGCCAGCTGAGTGAACTGATCCAGGTACTGTGTCACCGAGGTGCCACGCTGCTTGAGATCCTTAAATTCCCTCTTCTTCAATTTCATGATGCTGTTGGGGATATGTGCTCCCCGAAAGTTTTCCTTGAATTGCTCCCAAGTCATATTGGCTCCGTTGGGGTGAGTGTGGCATAAGTTTTCCCACCATGATGCTGCTGTACCGGAAAAATAATGTGGAGCGTACAACACTTTTTCCTGGTCCGTGCATTGAGCGATAACCAATTTTCTCTCAATGTCACGTAACCAATCATCAGCTTCCAACGGCTTATCTATGTGAGTAAAGACTGTTGGATGGGTCTTCTGGAGCTCCAATAATTTTGACCTGTGCTGATTTTGTCCTTCGTGGTTTCCCATATTGATTAAATGCTGCATCATTTCTTGGTGCTGTTGCTGGCTCTGCTCGTACAGACGACACACTTGTGAAAATGCTGAGTCACTGCCCTGTTGGCTAGTCTGTCCTTGTGTGAAATTGTTTCCCATTTGTCCATTATTGTTTTCTGGCGGAGTTGGCATAGAACGAGTCCAGGGGCGATGCATTTTCTTTCTGGGGGTATTTGTGTAACATCGGTGAGAAAAGAAATTATATGGGCAGCAAATAATTTTTTTTCAGAGACCAAAAATAAATCTCCCCCCCAGGATGTAAACATACAGGCTATATCATACATGCATGATTTAATTATACAAGCATGACTTAAATATACAAGATGCTTGCAGAAACTATATGCCACAAGACCACTTATTTAACTAGCGCTCTACTCCATCTTTCTAACATGCTGTGGTCCGAGTCCATTACTCGCCAACTTACAAAAAGGAAAAGAAGAAGAAACAGAAAGTACATATCTTACAACCACGGCTCATAAAAAGAATACTGCGGTGCTGACGCTCGATCTGTCCTCACGGGGTGTCCGAGACACTGTAAGCTCCGCTGAGGGTGAGTCCCAGCTATGGGTCTCGAGACTCAACCTCCTCCTCCTCTAGAATGGTCTCCAGTCGGGTAGAGGCCGATGCTACGCCTGTCTGAGGTGGCACCGTGTGCGTCGGCAGTGGAGCTCTGGTTGGAACAGGAGCAACCAAGCGACTAGCCTCATCACTCGGGGATGAGTGCTGAACCGCGGGCTGAGTAGGAGAGTAGTGTGGAGGTGATGGAATACGAGGGGCACGTGGCGAGGGTGAACGGAACTCACTCCTGCGAGGGATCCTCGCACGAGCCAGATCCATCCGTGCAGCAAGATGGTCGTCCACCAGTGCGGTGAAGATCGACTCTAGTGCCATGATGTACTGAACAAGGGGATCGATCGCCCCATCCCTTTCTCTTGCGGTGCAGGAAAAAGCATAATGGTTGGTATAAGGAACATGACACGGAAGGTAGTGATAGGGACGGGTCTGCATAATAGGCAGGATGTCCCTAAGACGGGCAATAGCCTCACGGGCGGCCATCTGGATAGCATGCCTCTCAGAGGGCATAACTCTCCCCATTAAACGGTAGTTGCGGAAGGACAGGTTACTTCCACCCCGAATATATACCAAAGCCTGGTACATAGTCAGAGTGTCTGTGACCCTGTCAGGAAAAACCGTGTACTCTGGATGGCTCGGAGACCTCATCGCATCCCTAGCGATGACGGCAAGAAGACGGGAAAGTCCCGCCGGCTCGTTGGCAAAAATCTGGGTTGGGCAGCTGCTGCCAGACATCTACAACAGTAGACAAAAATCCAAACAGTCATACCATAAGAATAATGATGACCAAGGAAAATTTGCTACAGTGCATGAAATGCATGCTAAAAATGTTAGTACTGACTCGAGTGCTAGCGATCGTGCCTAGGGTTTCCTACAGTCAGCCTGGCTCTGATACCAAGGTCTGTCGGACCCCTTTCTAGCATAAATCACAGAAAAGCGCTAAGTCACACCAGCCCCAAGATCAACACAACTGGTGGACTTCCTTGATACAGATAACCAGTACAAAATAATAATTACACAAGGTTGAGTCTGAGAGCTCAACGACATTATTACAAACTCGCCATTATGGCAGTGGCGGAATATGACAGTGGTGTGGTGGCGATACAACTCTGATACAATAATATAAGCCAAGCGTCAGAGTGAGACTTAACTATTTTATTGGTGTAGCGGAAGCTCGGCGGATGGTACAAGTGGTAGACTCCTATCTCACAGGTTGACTGATTGGGACTCCTCTAAGCATCGGGCTTGCTAGCGCAATCCTCCTTCACAGGCTCGTCCTCCTCCACGTCTGGCCAAGTAAATAGCCAGGGACAAGCCAGTGAGTACGTTGGAATGTACTCGCAAACATTATGAACAAAAGATATAATGGATGCATATGCTCATGATAACATGCTCATGTTGACTAAAATCCTGGTCATGACATAATAATAAAATGATGCGGAAGTAAATAAACAGGTTAGCCATAACCAGTCTTATGAAAAGTAAAAGCAAGTGAATGCCACGGGTAGTCTAGCCAGCCCAAGTGACATTTAGAAAAGTAAGAGAAAAGCCTATCGGGTGTCTAAAAGAGAGGCGGGTAATAACCCGGAATCTCAAGCGACGCCACGAAAGGTGTTGAAGAGAAATGCCTGTCGGGTGTCAAAGTGACGCCACAGTCGGACTTGAAGAGGAATGCCTATCGGGTATCCACAAGAGTAGTGGCGTGATAAACCGCCTATTAACTCGAGGGACGCCACAAAAGGTCTTGAAAAGAAATGCCAATCGGGTATCCACAAGAGTAGTGGCGTGATAAACTGCCTATTAACTCGAGGGACGCCACAAAAGGTCTTGAAAAGAAATGTCAATCGGGTATCCATAAGAGTAGTGGCGTGATAAACCGCCTATTAACTCGAGGGACGCCACAAAAGGTCTTGAAATAAAAATAAGAGGAATGGGTTAGTCCGCAAAAATCTGCATTATCATGAAAATAATCTCAGCAATATTATTCAGATTAATCAAGACAGTGCTAGTGATGACAGTGACATCCTGCAAAGTAATTCATGCTCAAATTAAATATTTTCCTCCGGAGACGGACACCGGGACCGACACTTGACCCACCCTGCTATGCCCTTTGACCGAGGACACGGCTATTCGAATAGGTTTAACTCTGCAGAGGGTGTACTCTTTACCCACGTGCATGGGATTCCTTTAGTCAGCACCATGGCACTGGCTAATTCCCACTACGGTCTTTGGGTTGAAAACACACCTGACCCGTACACACCAGATTAACCGTCCGGATGCCAAGAATCACCCAAAGCATCGTTTCAGAAAAACTCTAAGTCGGGGAGACAACAATCTCGAATAGCATGGGATCACTATTAATACGCGCGGATTCCAAGGGGGGACCCCCTCTCGGCAAGAACCGGTAACACCCATGCCCCCTGACCTGATGACAGGATTTAGTCCAAGGCCTTGGAAACCCTCACCGTGGCCCTCTGTACGTTGTGTACCTGGACAGGGGTTAACAACTTACTCAGCCGCACCTTCCTTGTGGAAGGACCCGTGGCAGCACGCTATCCAGCTAGGTGTAACGGAACAAGACTCGATCTAGGTGTTATTTATCATCACCGGTATATTCCACTTAAGTCACATGACACCACCATGTCAAACATAATGGCCCGTGCCCACCGGCACGTCAAAGGCAGGAGACACTCTCCTGAATACTCACAGCTTTACCATATTAGAAAGATTCTTTACTTGAGTGAAGTGCAAGACATGAGCAAGAAAGTGATATGACCAAACATGCATGCACTTGTGATATATGTGGTGCAATACCAACGGATGCAAACATGCAAAATGCAATCACCATATCCCAAGTTCAATAATGCTTGCCTTTTCCAAAGTAGTCAGGTGAAAACCCTTCAAAATTCTCGGCAAAGTTTCCGTCTTCTTTTTCTGAAAATTCAAATTCCACTTAAATTAAAAAATTTCACAACAGTACAAAAAGTTGTCTCAAAGCATTTTTAAATAAACACTAAAAAAACTAGCGAGAAAAATAAGAATAACAGAAAAATAATCAAGTCATTTGGACTTATGGTTTAAAAGCTACATGTAGTCAAAGTTGCAGTCAACTCTGCCTTAATAATAAAAACAGAAAGAAAACGTTTCGGTAGCGAATACGCCTTCCAGTGGAGAAGACGTAAAAGCGCAGAATACGCCATTGCTTAACACAGAAAAGAGAGAGAGAGAGAGAGAGAGAGAGAGAAAGAGAGAGAGCTGAGGGTGGGGTCCACCCGTCGGGTTTAAACTGCGCTCGCGCGCAAAGACAGCGAGATGGCGATGGTCACCGGCGACGATCGCCGGCGTCCCAGAGGGCGGCGATGGTCGGAACGTGATCCGGGTGGAGAGGCGCGTCGGTGGGTGGTGGTGGTGGTCGCCGGAGAGCACCTGAATGCCGGCGAGGTCGACGGTGGCTCGGGTGACTTTGGAACTCGCTGGAGAGGGCTCGGGCAGTGAAATTGGAGCGCGGGATTGATGGTTTGGTGGATGATATGGCTACTGGCAAGATCTGAGTGATGGTGGTGGCGTAATGGCGTTGAACTAATCGGTGACAGAGGCGGCGGAGCGGTGGCCGTATGGGAAGAAGAAGACCTCCCTGAGGTCGGGTGAGTGCATGGGAGGGCGATTGGGAGGTGGTGGAGGCGATGGATGGAGTGAGTGGAGCTCGGGAGGGCCTTTTATAGGCGATCCGAGGCGGTTCGGTGAGGGTCGGATCACGCCAGAGTTATGGTGGTCGGCGGGGTTGGTTTTGGGCGGTGGTCGTGGGCGGCGAGTGTCAGTGAGAGCGGTGGAGAACTCCGGAAGGCTCGGCGTGGACGGGCTTGAGCTCCTTGAGCTTATCCCGGAGTGGAGCTCCCGTACGGTGCGGCGGCGTTATTCTGGTTCTGGCGACTACCAGCGGGCCAGGGAGGGGTTGGGCGGTGCAGACGGCGTGCGAGGGCGCGGGGAGGGGCAACACGTGGCCAGGAGGTAGGCGGTGAGGTTGCGGCGCAGTAATAGAAGTTGGTGGCCGAGGCGGCTCCGCTCGTCCGCCGCGGATGAGCACGGTGCAGCGCATTGCACCGGCCAGCTGCCAGCTCACCGGCGAGGAGTGACTGCAGAGTGGGCCAAGGAGGGGCGAGGCATTGATGATCTTGGCGTTGCCGTGAAGGAGAAGGAAGGGGAGGGGTGCACGGCACCGTTTCCCTCTGTTGCCTGAAGACAAGATCTGTTAACTGAATTTCTTCAGTTATGAACAGTGCACTGTTACTCACTTAATCCCATGGCAGAGAGTGCTAGGGATTTTTAGAATTTTGAGGAATTTTTGTGGTAATGTGTCGATGCATAAGAGAGGGCCTGGCAAAATTTGAGAATTTTCGGAGCATTTAAAATATGTTTGGATCAAAAATATTGAATCTGGTCCAAATTTGAATTGAGTGGGATTTGAAAATTTTGAACTGGGGTACCCCATGTCTTTGGAAAAATGGGTTGTGGGTACCATATATTTGTTGGGATAATTTTGGTGGAGGTGGAATTCTTGTAGAAATGGTGGTTCCTTTGTAAACCAAAGGAATGATGGAATATGTGAATTCCAACCTTGGAATTTATTTGGGTGGTGAAAAATATTTTTGTGGGGTAGGAGAGGTTTGGATACTGCCCTAGAAGATGTGCTTGGCTTGTGGGATAATTTTGGTGTGGAAGAAGACTTGTTGGATGGATTATAGAAGGGCTAAAAGGAGGTGAAAAGGTTATTTTGAAAATTTAATTATCCCCAAAACTTTTCTGGCCGAAAATAATTGTTTAAAAACCCCCAATTTAATTATCCATATAATTTTAAACCTTTCAAACCAGAATATTCAAGAAAATTGAAATCCAATTAAAATTTGAAAAGGTTTTCAAATTGAAGAAAGGTGATATGGTCGAAAATGATTTTCAAAACTTTTATTTTTAAAGGAAAGATTTCAAATAATCAGAAAAATATTTTTGGTGTTTTACAGCAGCCGATGACCATTGTGGATTTGGAGCACTGCATGCAGCATGAGGATGAGTCGGCCCACCATTGGGCTCACTGGGTCGCTACCATTATCCACTCTTCCGAAAACATTGGGGCGGCTCAGGCCGTTCTAATTCTGGAGAAGAACTGCCGTTTCGAGGTTCTCAAGCAGAAGTTAGGGCGGCTTAAGTGTAAGTGCATAGATATGGGCAATCTCGTGGATGTACTTACCAGATATGGTGATTCTGACGTTACGAGGGATCCTGACTTTGATGAGGATAAGTCGAGTAAAGGCAAGAAAAATGGTGGTGGCAAGGGTCAGCACCAGAATGCCTCAACACAGAATGGTAGTTCCAATAACCATGGCAATGGTGGAAAGCGCAGACACCCTGATGGCGGGTCAGATTTTGTGGCTAACATGAACGTAGGGTTCAAAAACCAGCGTCGTATTGGGAAGCGACCTTATAATGGGGGGAAGCCCAAGAATTATGCGGAAGCTCTTAATAGGCCGTGTCCGAAGCACAATTATCCTAACAAGCCATCTAGTCATGCTTGGAAGGATTGTTATATCATGCGAGGGTACAGGAACCAGTCTTTTCCGCATCACGGCAACAATAATGAGCCGTCTGGCGGGTCAGGCTCTGGAGGTTTCCAGGGAGCCGGTGATAACCCACAAGAATAGGGGATCGCAATAGTTTTTGAGGGTAGAGTATTCAACCCAAATTTATTGATTCAACACAAGGGGAGCCAAAGAATATTCTCAAGTATTAGCAGCTAAGTTGTCAATTCAACCACACCTGAAAGACTTCATATCTGCAACAATGTATTTAGTAGCAAAGTAGTATGGAAGTAACGGTAATGGTGGCAAAAGTAACAGTAGAAGTTTTGTAGCAATTGTAACAGTAGCAACGGAGAAGTAACTTAGCAAAGATCAATATGAAATGAACTCGTAGGCAATGGATCAATGATGGATAATTATGTCGGATGGCATTCATCATGCAACAGTTATAACATAGGGTGACACAGAACTAGCTCCAATTCATCAATGTAATGTAGGTATGTATTCCAAATATAGTCATACGTGCTTATGGAAAAGAACTTGCATGACATCTTTTGTCCTACCCTCCCGTGGCAGCGGGGTCCTAATGGAAACTAAGGGATATTAAGGCCTTCTTTTAATAGAGTACCGGACCAAAGCATTAGCACTTAGTGAATACATGAACTCCTCAAACTACGGTCATCATCGGGAAGTGTCCCGACTATTGTCACTCCACGGTTGCCGGATCATAACACGTAGCAGGTGACTATAACTTGCAAGATAGGATCAAGAACACAAATATATTCATGAAAACATAATAGGTTCAGATCCGAAATCATGGCAATCGGGCCCTAGTGACAAGCATTAGGCACAACAAAGTCATAGCAACATCAATCTTAGAACATAGTGGATACTAGGGATCAAACCCTAACAAAACTAACTCAATTAGATGGTAAATCTCATCCAACCCATCACCGTCCAGCAAGCCTACGATCGAATTACTCATGCACGGTGGTGAGCATCATGAAATTGGTGATGGAGGATGGCTGATGATGACGATGGCGACGATTTCCCCTCTCCGGAGCCCCGAACGAACTCCAGATCTGCCCTCTCGAGGAAGAACAGGAGGTGGCGGTGGCTCCGTATCGTAAAATGCAATGAATCCTTCTCTCTAATTTTTTTCTCCCCAAACGTGAATATATGGAGTTGGAGTTGAGGTCGGTGGAGGTCCAGGGGGCCCACAAGGACGGAGGGCGTGCCCCAGGGGGGTGGGCGCGCCCCCCACCCTTGTGGCCAGGGTGTGGGACCCCTTCGGTTGATTCTTTCGCCAATATTTTTTATTTATTCCAAAACTTATCCCCGTGAAGTTTTAGGTCATTCCGAGAACTTTTATTTTTGCACAAAAATAACACCATGGCAATTCTGCTGAAAACAGCGTCAGTCCGGGTTAGTTCCATTCAAATCATGCAAGTTAGAGTCCAAAACAAGGGCAAAAGAGTTTGGAAAAGTAGATACGATGGAGACGTATCAGCCGGCTTCGGGGGAGGCGGCTCAAATTCTGGTTATCAGGACCAGGGCAACCATAGTGGTCATAATCAGCAGTCTGGGCACGGTAATCAACAACAGAATAATCAGACAGGTTACCAGAGTAATCCTAAGCAGCTTAACAGTGGCCAGTATCATGTTTTCACCACAAGTACGTGCAAGCATGACCAGAAAGTCCATAAGCGGGTAGTCAACATGGTTGAGCCGGCGGTGCCCCAATAGTTGAGATTGTCGGAGCAAGCGATCACCTGGAGCCGGGCGGATCACCCGCCCCGGGTTGATGATCCGGGTCATCTGGCCCTGGTAGTAGCCCCTCAAGTAGGTGGGTGTAAGTTCACAAAGGTACTCATGATGGTGGTAACAACATCAACATATTGTATTACATTACTTTTCAACGGATGAGCCTGACAGACAAAGATCTCAAGCCATCTTCCACAGTTTTTCATGGAGTGGTGCCTGGCATGTCGGCTTACCAGTGGGAAAGATTGCTCTGGAAGTAGCTTTTGGTGATGAGTATAACTACAGAGCAGAGACACTGTGGTTTGAGGTGGTGAAGATCAAGAGTGCTTACCATGCCTTTTTTGGACGGCCAGCTTACGCTAAATTCATTGCTCGCCCTTGTTATGTCTATTTGCAGCTTAAGATGCCTCGGCCGCAAGGGACGATCACAGCTCATGGAAATGGCAAACTCTCCGTGGAGTGTGAAGAAGGTGATGCTGCTTATGCAGAGGCGGCTTGTGCCACTGATGAGCTCAAATTTTGTAAGGATAATGTTGACCCGGCTGATATGACCCCTCTAAAGAAACCCACCACCGAGAAGGATCCTCTGCTCAAGTTTAAGTCGGCCAAGGATACACAACATGTTGACATTGTCCCTGGTGATTCTTCTCAGCAATTTACCATTGGGACAGGGATGGATCCCAAATAGGATAGCGCGCTCATCGAGTTCATTCGTGAGAATCGGGACATCTTTGCATGGAAACCTTCTGACATGCCGGGTGTACCGAGAGAATTCGCTGAGCACCACCTTAATGTGGATCCTAAGATGAAACCTGTTCGACAGTTCCTCCGTCGTTTTAACGAGGAGAGGCGTAAGACTATTGGAGAAGAGGTAGCCCAGCTCCTAGCTGCCGGGTTCATCATTGAAGTTTTTCACCCTCAGTGGTCAGCTAATCCTATGCTTGTTCTCAAGAAGAATGGCACTTGGCGTATGTGTGTTGACTACATAGATCTTAACAAGGCGTGTCCAACTGATCCATTTGCTCTCTATCGCATTGACCAGATCATTGATGCCACGATAGGTTGTGAGAGTTTATGTTTCCTAGATGCTTATTCTGGTTACCATCAGATCAAGATGGCAGTCAAGGATCTGGAGAAGACAACCTTCATCACCCCCTTCAGAGCTTTTTGTTATGTCTCTATACCTTTTGGGCTCAAGAGTGCTCAGGCGACTTACCAGCGTTGTGTTCAGAATTGCTTTCATGGGCAGATTGGACGCAATGTTCATGCTTATGTGATGATATTGTGGTTAAATCAAGAAAGAAGGAAACTTTGCTTGATGATTTGAAGGAAACCTTTGACAATCTCCGGGTGTACAAGATGATGCTTAACCCGACCAAGTGCGTCTTTGGTGTACCAGCAGGCAAGTTGCTTGGTTTTTTTGTCTCAGAAAGGGGCATCAAAGCTAACCTGGAGAAGATTGAGGCTATCAGCTCTCTTCCTAAGCCGGCATGTATTAATGATGTTCAGCGCCTGGCGGGTCGCATCACAGCCTTGGGCCGGTTTATAAGCCACCTGGGTGAGAAGGCAATTCCCCTGTACCAGATGATGAAAATGACTGACCACTTCGTCTGGAGCGATGCAGCTAATACGACATTTGAGGCACTTAAGAAGCAGTTGGCTGAGCCACCCATCTTGGCTGCTCCGATTGACAAAGAGCCTTTGCTCTTATACGCGGCGGCTAACAACAAAGCCGTGAGCGTAGCGGTGGTCGTGGAGCGTGATAACCCACAAGTATAGGGGATCACAACAGTTTTCGAGGGTAGAGTATTCAACCCAAATTTATTGATTCGACACAAGGGGAGCCAAAGAATATTTGCAAGTATTAGTAGTTGAGTTGTCAATTCAAACACACCTGGAGATTAATTATCTGCAGCAAAGTGATCAGTAGCAAAGTAGTATGATAGTTTTGATAGTAGTAGCAATAGCAATAGTAACGGTAACAGTGATAGCAATGATTTTGTAGCAAATGTAACAGTAATGATAGCAGTAGTAACTTAGAAAGAACAATATGAGAGAAATTCGTAGGCATTGGATTGGTGAATTCGTTGGATGATATTCATCATATAACAGTCATAACCTAGGGCGATACGGCACTAGCTCTAGTTCATAAATATAATGTAGGCATGTATTCCGTAAATATTCATACGTGCTTATGGAAAGAACTTGCATGGCATCTTTTGTCCTGCCCTTCCGTGGCAGCGGGGTCCATAAGGAAACTAAGGGATATTAAGGCCTCCTTTTAATAGAGAACCGGAACAAAGCATTAACACATAGTGAATACATGAACTCCTCAAACTACGGTCATCACCGGGAAGTGTCCCGACTTCTGTCACTCCGGGGTTGCCGGATCATAACACGTAGTAGGTGACTATAACTTACAAGATTGGATCTAGAACATAGATATAATGGTGATAACATAAACGGTTCAGATCTGAAATCATGGCACCCGGGCCCAAAGTGACAAGCATTAAGCATGGCAAAGTCATAGCAACATCAATCTCAGAACATAATGGATACTAGGGATCAACCCCTAACAAAACTAACTCGATTACATGATGAATCTCATCCAACTCCTCACCAACCAGCGAGCCTACGAAGGAATTACTCACTCCCGGTGGGGAGCATCATGGAATTGTCAATGGAGAAGGGTTGGTCGTGACGAAGATCGAAGATCCCCCGCTCTAGAGCCCGAAACGGACTCCAGATCTGGCCTCCCGATGAAGAACAGGAGGTGGCGGCGGCTCCGTCTCGTGAAACGCGATAATTCTTTCTCCCTGATTTTTTCTCTCTGAAAATGTGATTTTATAGTATCAGGGTTGGAGTCTGCGGGGCCACCAGGTGGGGACAACCCACCTGGGCGCGCCTGGAGGAGGGCGCCCTGCTGGGTTGTGCCCACCCAGGTGCCCCCCTCCAGTGGTTCTTGGCTCCAGAAATTATCTTTATTTGTATAGATATTCCTCGCAAAGTTTCGTTCCAATCCGAGAACTTTTATTTCTACACAAAAAACAACACCATGGTAGTTCTGCTGAAAACATCGTCAGTCCGGGTTAGTTTCATTCAAATCATGCAAATTAGAGTCCAAAACAAGAGGAAAAGCATTAGGAAAAGTAGATATGAAGGAGACGTATCAACTCCCCAAGCTTAAACCTTTGCTTGTCCTCAAGCAATTCAGTTGATAAACTAAAAGTGAAAAAGAAAAACTTTTATGAACTCTTTTGCTCTTGTTTACATAAATAAGCTTAAGTAGCACCCAGGTTTTCAGCCAAGATCATGACTAACCATGTCGACAATAACTCTTAAAAATTATATTAACTCATATCAATGGCATAATCAGCTAGCGAGCAATAATAAGAAATCTCAAATAACAACACTTTGTCAAAACAACCATGATATAACATGACAATAGTGGTATCTCGCTAGCCCTTTTTGAGACCGCAAAACATAAATACAGAGCACCTCCAAAGTTCAAGCAGCGACTAAACATTGTAATTCATGGTAGAAAAGATCCAGTCATGATGCACCCAATATTAGCTACACACAATGCATGAGGATGACAATAGTGCTCTCAGGTTCTGGTGATTATTTGAGAAGGTGATGACATAACATAAAAGTAAATAGATAGTCCCTTCACAGAGGGAAGCAGTGATTTGCAGAGGTGCCAGAGCTCAAGTTTTTAAAACAGAGGTAAATGAAATTTTGAGAAATGCACCCTTCTTGTTTATTTCGCGACCATTAGTTATCGGTATCTTCCATGCTAAACACATTAGTAGCGGTTCCCAAGCGATAAAAGTAAAGGTTTACCCCCCCCCTCCACCAACAATCACACTCCATGGCTTGTCCGAAACAACGGGTGCCGTCCATACCAACAACAGTCCTGGGGGAGTTTTGTTTAATTATTTGCAATTTGAGTCTGGGACTGGGAATCCCTATTACCGCCCCTCTCGTGCAAGGACGAGTGAATAAACACTCATCATGAGAATAACCCGCTTAGCATGGAAGATACTGACTACCTCCTGTCGCTCTATGAACAATCCAGGCACACAAAAAAGGATATTTATTTGAAGTTTTTAGTGGTGGCACATGCAAATTTACTTAGGACGGTAGGGTAATACCGCATATAGGTAGGTATGGTGGACTCATCTGGAATAACTTGAGTTTCAGGATTTTGATGCACAAACAGTACTCCCGCTTAGTACAGGCGAAGGCTAGCAATTAGGTTGGGATGCGGCCAGCTAGAGAGCGAAAACGGTCATGAACATGCATTATGCATAAGTAACATTGGATACTAGCATGAGTAGGATATGAACACCATGAACATAAATATCATAGAGGCTATGTTGGTTTTGATTCAACTACATGCATGAACATGTGCCAAGTCAAGCCACTCAAACATTCAGAGGAGGATACCATATCATCATACTACATCACAATCATTTAAACGCTATGTTGACATCCAAGATAAATCATTATCCACTCCTAGCTACTCAAGCATGGCATGAGAAACTATAATCTCTAATTGTCATTGCAAACATGTTTGATCATAATAGGCTGAATCATGGATACTAGTTAAACATATTTACAAAAATAGAACAAGTTGAGTTCATACCCGTTTCTCTCTGCCATAGCCAGTTCACCAAATATCGTCACTATTGCCTTTCACTTGCATGACCGAACGATATTGAAATGATAGTAGTGCAAGAGTGCCGTGGACTAAGCTGGAATCTACAAACATTTTATTCAAAAGGGGAAGACAAGGTAATTTGGGCTCTTTGTTAGGTCATCAGTAATGCATATGAGAGCCACTCAACATTTTCATCGTGGTCTTCTCCTCGGTATGACTCAATAAACAGGAAAGAAATTCAGAGGAACACCCTGAAATATTTTTGGAGTTTTTGGTTTTCTGAAAGAAAACAAACTAAAGACAAAGAAAAACAAAAACAAGAAAACTATTTACACGGGAAAGCTCCCAACAAGCAAAAGAAGAACAAGGAAATCTTTTTGGGTTTTCTTTTTAAATACTACAACTAGCTACACTAGTAAGAAAAAACTAAAAGAAGCAAGAAACATTTTTTTTATTTTCTCAAAGTTTTTCAAACACACAAGAAGAAAGCGAGAAAATAAATTTAGCATGGATGATACAATGAAAAAGTATGAACACCGACAACTGGAATGAAAATGTGTGAACATGAATGTAATGTCGGTGGAAATACGTACTCCCCCAAGCTTAGGCTTTTGGCCTAACTTGGTAATCGCTGTCAGTGGCCTGCATAGTGGTCGGAGTGATAGCTCACGGAGGCTCTAGGTGCAGTCGCCTCAGCCCGCCGTGCAGCCACAACCTCTGCGTTGTGCGCTCGGGTCTCGCTCTCAAGAACATAATATCTTCCCTTACTGCGAACATCAAAGAGAGCAGGCGCAGGCAAAAAGGTATCCACCACAGACCTTTTATTAAATAACAGATTATATGTAAAATTATGGGCTTCACCACTAAGGATCTTATGATGTTTCATGGCATCAAAGTCTAAGTACTGAGTGGGTAGGATGGGATCATAAGGCCAAGGTGAAACACCCAGCTCCTTTGCTAAACGTGTGGCATAAATTCCACCATAAAAATATCCACTACCAGCGTTGTGTTGCAACCTGCGTGCGATAATCGCTCTGAGGTTATAACTTTTGTCACCGGTGAGAGCGGTGCGTATGAGGCTCAAATCAGGAGCACAAAGTGTACTACAATCTTGTTTGCCTACAATGCATTTTCCATTAAATAGTGCAAAGTATTGAATTGAGGGAAAATGAATGCTCTTTATTCTACCTTGCGTCACTCCTCTAGTCTTACCAAAGCAAAGGCTAGTCAAGAATATCTTGAACTCAGGTCTTGGTGGTTCGTCCAACGATCCCCAAAATGGAATTTTGTAGTAGTTAGAAAAAGTCTCTAAGGGTAGAGTGAAAGGATGGTCATACAGTTTAAATGACACTCTAGACTCACGAGGATGGAATTTAAATTCTTTAGTAAATGATTCAGTGAGATTGAGGTGTCTGTTGCACTTATCTGCAATGTAGGGACCGAGCTCGGCATTGTGAACATATTGCTCAAATTCTTCTTTCACACCTACACGCACCATATAATCATTGCATGGCCATAAGCACGACTTGGTGGCGGCATCTCGAATAGAATTTTCACTTGGTTCAACATAAGACCGGCGAACGAAGCTGCCACTAGAAGATGCCTCCGGGGACCTCCTCCTCGAAGAACTCCTTCCAAAGAGGTTCATCATATTTGCGTACAATTTTTCTGAAAATTTTCGGGTCACAAAAATTTGTCAACAAAACTTTACAACATTGATAGCAACTACTCATAGGGATGCATAGAGACCATATCAAGCATTCAAACTACTTAGAACTCTAAGAATTCAACATGCAAGCTCATCTACAGCAGCACCAAGAGTAACTAATTATTCAAAATATAAATCACTAAAGCAAAAACTAATGGGACCAACGGAGGAGTCACATACCAAGCAACAATCCCTCAAAACAGTTTCTGAAATGGAGCTTTGAGCAAAGAGATCAAAATCCGCGGGTTTGAGAGCAAGAACACGAGGGAGAGAGCAATGGTGAATTTTTTCTGGAGGTAGGTGATGACATGGGATAAAGAGATAAGTGAGGGGGCCCACGTGGGGACCACACCCCACCATGGCGCGCCTGGGGTTTCTGGCGCGCCCAGGTGGGTTGTGCCCACCTCGTGCACCCCCCTCTGATGTTATTTGCACCAAAAATTCTTAAATATTCAGAAAAAATCATAATAAATTTTCAGAGCATTCTGAGAACTTTTATTTTTGGGATATTTTTTATTGCACGGAAAATTCAGAAAACAGAGTAAAAAAGGCTTTTTATTTTATTTAACTAAGAAAAATAGAAAATAAAAGGTAAGGCAGGAGGTAGTGCTCACTAAATTCATCAACTTCATACCTCTCAAAAATGATCCATTAACAAGGTTGATCAAGTCTTATTAACAACCACTTTCGATTAGCATGAAACCAAAGAACTTTCGTAAAACACTAAGTTACCTCAACGGGGATATGAATGTCCCCAACAATAAGCATTTCATATTTCTTTTTGGCAGTAGGTAGAAGTAGTTGAAAACTTCCAATAGTGATTGTCGGAGATTTTTCAATAACATTAATACCATTCACTTGGAATTATTTCTTCGGAAAGTGCACCGTATGCTCATTACCATTGATATGAAAAGTGACCTTGCTTTTATTGCAATCAATAACAGCCCCTGCAGTATTCAAGAAGGGTCTACCAAGGATAATCGACATGTGTGTCGTCTTCGGGCATCTCAAGTATAACAAAGTCAGTTAGGATAGTAACATTAGCAACAACAACGGGCACATCCTCACAAATACCGATAGGTATGGCCGTTGATTTGTCAGCCATTTGCAAAGATATTTCAGTACGTGTGAGTTTATTCAAGTCAAGTCTTTTATAAAGAGAGAAAGGCATAACACTAACACCAGCTCATAAATGACACAAAGCGGTTTTCACATAGTTTCTTTTGATGGAGCAAGGTATAGTTGGTATTCCCGGATCTCCAAGTTTTTTAGGTACTCCATCCTTAAAAGTATAATTAGCAAGCATGGTGGAGATTTCAGCTTCCGGTATTTTTCTCTTATTGGTGATGATGTCTTTCATATACTTTGCATAGGAAGGCATTTTCAAGATATCAGTCAAGCGAGTACGCAAAAAGACTGGCCTAAGCATTTCAGCAAAGCGTTCAAATTCTTCATCATCTTTCTTTTTAATTGATTTGGGTGGAAAGGGCATAGGTTTTTGAACCCATGGTTCTCTTTCCTTACCATGTTTTCTAGCAACAAAGTCTCTTTTATCATACCTCTTATTCTTGGGTTGTGGGTTATCAAGATCAACAGCTAGTTCTATTTCAACATCATTGTCTGGTTCCTTATTATTTGTTTGGGTATCTTCAAGAACCTCATCATTATCTTTTTCATTATCAGAAGGTGAGTGTTCATTACCAGATTGAGTTTCAGCATCAGAAATAGAGACTTCATTATCATTATCAGGAGGTTTTTCTACTTCAGATTCACTAGAGGCATGCAAAGTCCTACCATTTTTCTTTTTCTTTTTAGAAGGACTAGGTGCATCAGTGTTAACTCTTTGAGAGTATTTTTCAATTCTTTTAGGGTGTCCCGTAGGATAAAGAGGTTCCTGAGTCATTCTACCTCCTCTAGTCATTACTCTAACAGCATGATTATTGATATTATTATTCATTTCATCAAGCAACTCTCTCTGAGATTTAGCAAATTGTTCTAATTGAGTTTGAACCATAGAGGCATGCTTTCCTACACCTCTAACATCATTTGAGATTATAAATAACAAGTCACTCAAGCGAGCAGTCATATCAGAATTGTATTTCAATTGTTTCGTAACATTTGCATTGAAGTGATCTTGCTTTCTAATATAATTATCAAACTCATATAAGCATTGACTAGGATGTTTATTATAAGGTATATCACCCTCATCGAACTTTAATAAAGAATTTACCTCTACCACCTTAGGTGGCGGTGGTGTTTCAAGCCCATGTATTTCTTCGATAGGTGGTAAATTTTTAACATCCTCTGCTTTAATACCTTTTTCCTTCATAGATTTCTTTGCCTCTTACATATCTTCAGGACTGAGATATAAAATACCCCTCTTCTTCGGAGTGGGTTTAAGTGGTGGTTCAGGAAGGATCCAATCATCATAAATTTTCAATATGTTATTCAATAATTCTTCAGCTTGTCCAATAGTTCGTTCCCTGAAAACACAACCAGCACAACTATCTAGGAAGTCCCTAGAAGCATCGGTTAGTCCATTATAGAAGATATCAAGTATTTCGTTTTTCTTAAGAGGATGATCACGCAAAGCATTAAGCAATTGGAGAAGCCTCCCCCAAGCTTGTGGGAGACTCTCTTCTTTAGTTTGCACAATGTTAAATATTTCCCGTAAGACGGCTTGTTTCTTATGAGCAGGAAAATATTTTTCAGAGAAGTAGTAAATCATATCCTTGGGACTACGCACACAATTAGGAGCAAGAGTATTATACCAAGCCTTAGCATCACCCTTTAATGAGAACGGAAATAATTTGAGAATATAATAAAAGCGAACCTTCTCATCATGAGCAAAAAGGGTGGCTATGTCATTCAGCTTAGTAAGGTGTGCCACAACAGTTTTAGTTTCATAACCATGGAAAGGATCAGATTCAACCAAAGTAATTAACTCTAGGTCGACAGAGAATTCATAATCCTTATCATCAACAAAGATAGGTGAAGTAGCAAACTGAGGATCTCATTTCATTTTAGCATTCAAAGTCTTTTCTTTATACTTGCATAGCAATTTTTCAAATCATCTCTATCCTTACAAGCAAGAATATCTCTAGTTACCTCTCCATCCATAACATAACCCTCAGATATCTTAGGAAGTTCATATCTAGGAGAGCTAGGTCTAGCAGGTGTTTCAAGATTTTCAGTTTCAAGTACTTCATTAGATTCAGTGATCTCATAAGTTTCACCAATTTTTTTCTCTCTAATTCTAGCAATTTGTTCATCAAGAAAATCATCTAGTGGCACATCATCATCAAGCATAGTACTAGCATCATTATAAGCATCATTCATAGTAGAAGCAGCATCATCAATAACTTGTGACATATCAGGATTAATAGCATGTGGTGGTGTTGCAAGTTTACTCATAACAGAAGGTGAATCTAAAGCGGAGCTGGATGGCAGTTCCTTACCTCCCCTCGTCTTAGAGGAAAAAAATCTTAGTCTTGGTATCCTTCAGATTCTTCATAATGATAAATTGATAATAATCCCAAGTGACTCAACAAATATAGCTTTGCTCCCCGGCAACGGCGCCAGAAAAAGGGTCTTGATAACCCACAAGTATAGGGGATCGCAACAGTTTTCGAGGGTAGAGTATTCAACCCAAATTTATTGATTCGACACAAGGGGAGCCAAAGAATATTTGCAAGTATTAGCAGTTGAGTTGTCAATTCAACCACACCTGGAGATTAATAATCTGCAGCAAAGTGAACAGTAGCGAAGTAGTATGATAGTTTTGATAGTAGTAGCAACAGTAGTAGTAACGGTAACAATGATAGCAATGATTTTGTAGCAAATGTAACAGTAACGATAGCAGTAGTAACTTAGCAAGAACAATATTAGAGAAATTCGTAGGCATTGGATCGGTGAATTCGTTGGATGATATTCATCATATAACAGTCATAACCTAGGGCGATACGGCACTAGCTCCAGTTCATAAATATAATGTAGGCATGTATTCCATAAATAGTCATACGTGCTTATGGAAAGAACTTGCATGACATCTTTTGTCCTACCCTCCAGTGGCAGCGGGGTCCATAAGAAAACTAAGGGATATTAAGGCCTCCTTTTAATAAAGAACCGGAACAAAGCATTAACACATAGTGAATACATGAACTCCTCAAACTATGGTCATCACCGGGAAGTGTCCCGACTTCTGTCACTTCGGGGTTGCCGGATCATAACACGTAGTAGGTGACTATAACTTGCAAGATCGGATCTAGAACATAGATATAATGGTGATAACATAAATGGTTCAGATCTGAAATCATGGCACCCAGGCCCAAAGTGACAAGCATTAAGCATGGCAAAGTCATAGCAACATCAATCTCAGAACATAATGGATACTAGGGATCAAGCCCTAACAAAACTAACTCGATTACATGATGAATCTCATCCAACTCCTCACCGACCAGTGAGCCTACGAAGGAATTACTCACTCCCGGTGGGGAGCATCATGGAATTGGCGATGGAGAAGGGTTGATGGTGACGAAGATCGAATATCCTCCTCTCCGGAGCCCCAAACGGACTCCAGATCTGGCCTCCCGATGAAGAACAGGAGGTGGCGGCGGCTCCGTCTCGTGAAACGCGATAATTCTTTGTCCCTGATTTTTCTCCGAAAATGTGATTTTATAGTATCAGGGTTGGAGTCTGCAGGGCCACCAGGTGGGGACAACCCACCTGGGCACGCCTGGAGGAGGGGGCGTGCCCTGGTGGGTTGTGCCCACCCAGGAGCCCCTCTCTAGTGGTTCTTTGCACCAGAAATTATCTTTATTTGTATAAAAATTACTTGCAAAGTTTCATTCCAATCCGAGAACTTTTATTTCTACACAAAAAACAACACCATGGTAGTTCTGCTGAAAACAACGTCAGTCTGGGTTAGTTTCATTCAAATCATGCAAATTAGAGTCCTAAACAAGAGTAAAAGTGTTAGGAAAAGTAGATAAGACGGAGACGTATTAGAGCGCAAGGAAGTCGGCAAAGAGTATCCAGTCCAGCGGCTAGTTTATTATGTCAGCGAAGTTTTGACAGAGTCCAAACAGAGATACCCACACTGGCAAAAATTGATGTTTGGGTGTTTATGGCTAGCCGCAAGTTGAAGCATTATTCCTTGGGCATCCAATCACAGTGGTTAGTTCTGCTCCTATGGGGGATATCATTCAAAACAAGGAAGCTAGTCGCTAAGTGGGCAATTGACACTACAACACGTACGCCATTAGGAGGCATTTTATTAGCGGCGATTTCCTAAACCGCCTTAAAATCATGGTATTAACGGCACTTTGAGAAAGTGCCTCCGAAGGTCACAGGCTTTGAAGGCGAATTTAGAAAATGCCTCCGACTGTTGCTGGCGTTTCGGTGGAGAGCGCCTCCAATGGAAGGTTTATTATACACATTTGACCCTTGATTTTAGACTATTTGTGAAACAACCCTCCCTCCTCTGTCTTGTATACGTGACCATCGAAGTAATAAAAAAAACAAAAAACCAAAGATCGACTCTGCTCAGCGCATCAATCGCTGGGCGCCTCATCGTCGCCGCCACCGGTGTCCCACACCGGAGCTGCCGCAGTAGTAGCAGCCGCCGCGTCGCCGCGGCCGGCAACGCCATCCCGCGCTGGACCTCTTCTTCTCTTCTTCCCGATCTCGCGGTGGGATTGCAGTGGCCGAGTGAAGGAGACACAAAGGAGAGGGGATATCCAGCCACCGGAGAGGAGGCGACGGAGGAGGAGGAGGAGGAAGGTGGCCTCGCACGCATTAGCTTCATCCTTCCCATACCAGACTCGCCCACGTTCTGTTGCTGTTGTTGATCCAATGCCCCGGTGCACACAAGGTGTTTGAGGTAATGCCCCTGAATTTTTCTACTTCATTTTACTTTCCTTTTGTGTTTGTGCTAGATGTTCTGTATGAACAATCATTTTGGTACGACATTGTGCAGTTTGCCTATTGTTGGAGAAGCACTGAACTGATTAATACATGTAGATTAGTACTATATAGATACACTAATTACTGGCACTTGCACAATAAGCTAGCTGTACTCCCAGAAGGAGTGTGCAACAACGACAAGGAACACTTGCTAGTTAAACTGACATTACTTCTAGAAATTCCTCTTTGCTTCTGCTCACATTCAAATATTTATTATAGGATTTTTAAGTGGCCTCTGCTTTAGTATGTTACATAACTTGTTCTAAGCACCTCATGTTGTAAAACTTGGTTTTGTTCAGTTGAGAATGGATAAGAGTTGGATGCGAGCAGCAAGGTCTTCCGCCGAGTATTCTGAAGGAACTAGCAACTTCATAAAATTTGCTTTTCGTACGTCAGCAAAAAACAATAGGATTCTCTGCCCTTGCAAGATATGTGTAAACTCTCGTTGGTTAGGTGAACTTCAAGTCTATGATCATTTGATTTATGATGGATTCATGGCTGGATATACCACATGGATTCATCATGGGGAAAGTATGCGGCCCTCCGAAACAACTTCAGGTCCTAGTTCACAATTTGAAGAATATGCTAATAGTGATGAGATGGATGAGATGCTACTGGAAGGATTTGGGATGTACGATACTCGTACTTTAGGAGAGGAGCAAGAGTCTGAAGATGATTTGGACAATGATGCTGAGGCATACTATGGATTAGTTAATGATGGATGCCAAGAGTTGTACCCAGGTTGCAAAAGATTCTCGAAGCTGCAATTTTTGGTGAGGTTGCTTCATATCAAGAATATTAGGGGAATGAGCAATGTTTGCTTTGATGAGGTATTGACGCTAATTAAGGAGGCACTTCCAGAAGGTCAGGCGTTGCCCAAAAAATTTCATGGGGCCAAAAAGTTTGTGAGAGCCATTGGTATTGGATATGATAGTATAGATGCATGCAAAAACGATTGCATTCTATTTAGGAAGGAACATGCTGATGCCATATCATGTCCAGTATGTGGCACAAGTAGATGGAAGAGTGTAAATTCTTGAGTTGGTGGAAGGCGTGTTCACAAGGTGCCTCAAAAGGTGGTTCGCCATTTCCCGCTAAAGAAGAGACTCCAAAGGCTGTTCGCTTCTACAAAGATGGCATCAGATATGAGGTGGCACAGCGAAGGCTGCACAAAGGATGGCTTGATACGACACCCAGCTGATTCACCTGCATGGAAACACTTTGATGCTATTCACAAAGACTTCAGTTCAGAAGTTTGCAACGTTAGATTTGGATTGGGAGCTGATGGTTTCAACCCTTTTGGAAATATGAATCTCTCATATAGCATATGGCCTATCATCTTGATCCCCTACAACCTTCCTCCATGGATTTGTATGAGGCAATCAAACTTTATCCTCTCTGTCATCATTCTTGGTAAAAAATCTCTAGGGAAAGACATGGATGTTTACATGCAGCTGACCATAGATGATCTTCTGGAGCTTTGGGATGATGGAGTCTGGACTTATGATGCCTCTCGATCTAAGAAGTTTCTCTTACGTGCCGCACTACTATGGACAATAAGTGATTGTCCTGGGCGTGGATCTTTGTCTGGAGAAAATATAGCAGTTTGCTCCCATTGTCTATCAGAGACATGCTCTCTTTGGTTAAAGAATGGACACAAGAAATGCTATATGGGACATCGCATATTCTTGGAACCTAATCACGAGTTTCGATTTGATGCTGAGTCATTTGATGGTTTTGAGGAACATCGAGGGCCTCCCGTTCCCCTTTCATCACATGACATTTCAATATTGACAAAGGACATGAAAACTACGTATGGGAAACTGCACCAGAAGAGCAGCATGAAGCGACACCGTAATCAGGTAGATGAGAATGATACAAACGTGCAGCAAGACACTTCAATATTCAGAAAGAGAAGTTGCTTCTTTTAGCTGCCATACTGGGAAACACTTCTATTGCGTCATAATCTGGATCCTATGCACATAAAGAAGATTGTGTTTGAGAATATTGCCCATACCCTTCTGAATGTTAGCAAAAGATCAAAGGATAATCTAAATGCACGTCTTGACCTACAACAATTGAATATACGCCAATAACAACATCCAGATTTAACTGGGAGTAAACCATACCTACCTCCAGCATTATACTACTTGGATTCACACGGTGCTAAGATGTTTTGCTAGGTTCTAAAGGATGCTAGGTTTCCTGAGGGCTATGCGTCCAACTTGCACAACAAAGTGGATATAGTGAGAAAGAGATTAAATGGACTAAAGATCCATGACTGTCATATTATAATGCGTGATCGGTTGCCCTTAACCATTAGGAGAACTTTGCCTGAAGATGTTTGTATTCCATTGATGCGTTTGTGCAACTACTTCAAGCAATTATACTCTAAGGTTATCAATGTGAGTGAGATACAAAAGTTGGAGGATGAGATTCCTGAAATCATGTGCCAATTGGAGAAAGTATTTCCTCCTGCCTTTTTTGACATCATGGAACACTTGACCATTCATCTTGCAACTGAAGTACAGATTGTTGGACCGGTGCATTACCGAAGCATGTGGGCTATTGAGAGGTTTTTGGGCAAGTTGAAGAGTATGATCCATACGCTAAGTCACCCAGAGGGATCAATAGCAGAGGGATATCTTTTGGATGATACTCTTACATTTTGCTCATGATATTTGCATGGTTGTCCAACCATATTCACTCAAACAGGATGACATAATGATTTTATTGGCCCCAATGACTCGACAAACCATCAGCCATACTTGAGAATAGTCGGTCGTCCTTTATTTGGTCCTTGTGTTGAAGAACTAGACTACACGTCATGGATCCAAGCTCAAAGATATGTGTTGGTCAATTATCCCCACATTGCTCCATATGTCCAGTAAGTTTCTCACCACTTGTTCCACACTCTCCATACTCTCTGAACTAGCAGTAACCCTCTCTCATGTTCATGTAGACAACATCATGATATTCTTATCAGCGGGTCGACGCAAAAGAATACGTGATGTAGAACGCTCCCATCACAATAGTTTCCACACTTGGATTGCTGACCATGTAAGTGTCTATGATCTCACGCTAAAATTCTTAAAGCGCTTCATGTGGAGATATTGCATTGACTATGTTATGTCTCTAGGTTCAATCATTGATTTCCAATAATGTTAAGATCCTTGAAGAAGTTAAAGTCTTAGCACAAAAGCCATATCAGATGGTGAGAAAGTACAATGCTTACTCTATAAATGGATGCACTTTCCACACAAGGGGATATGGTGACGGAAAATAAGCGCAATGTGATGGAGTATCTATGATTGCAAAGACATCTAGTTTCTCAAGTGCTAAAGATAAGAATCCAGCTTTAGGAGATGTTGTTTATTATGGCTGAATCACTGAAATAGTTGAGCTGAATTATTCAAACAAAGGCAGCATGGTTTTATTCCAGTGTGATTGGGTTGACAGTGTTCGCCCTGATGCTGGGGTTCGAAAGGACCCATATGGAATAACTGAGGTGAATTTTAACCATTTGCTAAGCAGTGGCAGCGACATACTTGATGAGACATTTATCCTCACAACTCAAGCCACCCAAGTATATTATGTACAAGATTCTATAGAGAAGGATTGGTACGCTGTGGTTCATCCACCTACAAGAGACTTCTTTGATATGGAGGCTAGAATTGATGGGCATGAAGAATATTAGGCTAGGATTAGGTGAGAGCTATTGATTGTTTTTGAACTAAATTTCAAGTGCCGTTGATTGTTTTTATCTTAGTTTTGATACTGTCTTTTCTAACCGAGTTTCAAATTGTACATGCCAGGAAATATGATGACTTCGGGATCAAGATCTAATGCATTCAATCAGTCCCATGTGTCTGACCATGAACGAAGATTGAATGAGCTGAATTATAGAGTCAGAGAAGTTAATCTACCACAAATGGAATGCATCAATGTTATCAAACAAATTAAAACAGAAGCTTCAAATAGGGATAAATTAAAACACTTCACTATGGTAAGCTCTTAAAATACTTGGTGAGCTCTTGTTTTTATTACTTCTGATGGTCTTGAGGAGCTCAACATGGATAACTTTGAACACTTGTTTTTATTACTCATCTTGCTTTCTTGTATTGATTTTGAAGAATTCCAGAGCTGAAGAAGATGTTGACTTAAGGAGCCATGAGGGAAGTGGTGAGGAAACTGAATCAGAAGATGGAGAAGATGACGCTGAACATGGTGATGAAACTGAATCGGAAGATGAAGAAGGTGAGTCTGGACAAGAAGATGAACATGAACAAGAAGAGGAAGTTCGACAAGAACAGGAGCAAACACATGGTTAGTTCTGAGGGCATAAAAGAATTTACATGTGCTTGTTTTGCATGGGCCTAATGGTAGTTCCTATCTGTTCATATACCAGAAGTTGTAGAGAAGACTAGAAGAGGACCTACTCACATGAGGCGCTTGTGGAAAGAACATGATGTTGATAACAAGATCAATTTGAAGTTCAACAGATTTGGTCAGCCATGTGGTTTGAAGACATGCAAGCTGACAAATTTTATTGGAACCCTAGTGAAAGGAAAAGAAATGTCCTTAGCTGCTCAAAACTGGAGCAAAGTACCAAAGTTAGAGAAAGAAAAGTTGTGCGATTCTGTCCAGGTATGTCAACGCAATCTAACATATATATTTGCATCTTCAACAAACAAGTCATTTTCTTCTTCAACAAACAAGTTGTCACAACTGTATTTTATAATAGGCTTTTTTCAACATTGATGAGTCATACAAAAGATGGGTGTTGATATCAGCCATTAAAAAATGGAAAGACTTCAAGGTTGTTTTAAAGAGGAAATACTACAAAGCTGATTTGTCACGAGCACGGAATATTCTTAATGGTTGTGATAATAGAATCCCAATTGGACAGTGGGAGTGGCTAGTAAAACACCGGAGAACAGAGACAGCTAAGGTGAGTACTCAATGGTGTAGTTTTGTATCCTGTGCTAAATATGTATTCCACATATAAGCTTGTTATGAGTTTCTTCACCATATTTGTGTGTCCAGGAAAAATCTGAGAGAAACAAAGCCACTCGGGCATCGCAACTCGAGGGATGCAATGGGATCCACACCGCTGGGTCACGAAGTTTTGTAGTTGTCCTTGATCAAATGGTAATCAATATTCCTTGTTTTATTTTACCCCATAATATTCATTTGCCCTGTTCTTTGTGTCAACGAGACCCACACCGCTGTGTCGAGGAAGGCTTACCAATCTGAACAATCTAGGACTGAAGAGTCATCATAGCAGTGGGTTAACATCACTAATCATAGTTGTTAACATTGGGAGTGAACATTCAGCACTTTGCTGGTCTCATATACCAAAGCTGAATCAAGCCATCAACTCCTCATCCTTGAATTTCTTTTGTTCTCTTTCAGAGGCGAACAATAGATTTTTCTTTTTGATAATAATATCGATGTTTCAAAATCACAAAAGGTGACTTAAAGCTGAGTGCTTAGCCAAACTAAGATGATTAAATCTATTATTAACTCGTGTAACTAGTGTATCAACATTTCATCTCTGATTCAGGAGATGGTAGAGGGTAGGGAAATTGGGCGTGCCGAGCTTTATGTGGTTACACATACGAAAAACAATGGATATCCAGTCAACGAACAAAGCGGAGTAAAAATGGTTTGTAGTTCACTTCATAGTGCTCTGTTCTATTATATTCCTAGTTAGCTTTCACTTGATACTGCTTTGTTCAGTGCTTCATAAAATTCATGTTTGCAACCCTACTGTTATATGAACCTTTCAGGATGACATTAAAAAAAGGATTCGGGAAGATCCTTCTTTGATTGGTGAGGAGGCCCGTGATGGTGATCTTTATTCATCAATTTTCCCAAAAGAAAAGAAAGGAAGGCCAAGTGGACTTGGTCTGTTAGTAGGTGGAGTCGCTTTGGAGCGCCTTGCTCAAGTTGAAGCTGAACTACATGCTGCTAAACAAGAGAACATGGAGCTTCAGCATGTGGTGCATACTCTGGTGGCAAATCAAACTTCAATAATGGCCAAGAGTGTGAGAATGGAAGAACGGTACAATGAGCTAAAAAGTTTGATCATAGCTTCTAGGGGGTCTGTTGAAATGGGAGGAATTCCAGAAAAGGAGCTTCCAAATAAAGATCCTTCTAAGGTGATTCTTGTTTTCATCTCTTAAATTCAGTCACATTATTTGAGCATTTACTACTAGCTAAATATGAGTTTCCACATACTAGGACTTGGAAACCATGAATGACAAAGAACAAGCAACTTCACTTTCATATACTACCAAGGCATCCGAGGCAGTGGCTACTCCAAGGCATCCAAATAAGGTGAAGGCATCCCAACTGGAATCAAAGAAAACAGAATCAGCACTACCAAGTCTTGCGCCTGTTCCAAAACCAAAGAAGACAAAGACAACTAAACATAAAAAACCAGGAATATTTCAAACACCGCTCCAAAAGGGGCCAAAGGTGATTTTTCTATATTTGTCTCAACTTATTAACCAACTAGCAAATTAGAAGGGTTACTTAGTACTATTGTAACTTACAGGACGAATTAGAAGATACCATTAAGTGTGGCATGGAAGTTAGTTTGACGTCGCCAAACAGTGCAAGTGTGGTGCCAATGGGAACCATTCAGAAAACTGATAGAAAAGCTAAAGCTACTGATGGCCAACCACTAGCTGATTGTGTTGAAGTTCTTGTCAACATCGTGCTCAAAGAAACAACTGAGCTTCCTCGTGCACAAGGGAAAATAAACAAGCTAGGAAATGCCCAAGCTAGGTGTATTCCATGGCCACGCAAAAATGTATGATACATGACACTTTGCTAACTCATTTGCCCTGTTCTTGTATATGCAACTATTCTGAACTCTTTTTTATGCAGATTATGCAAACAGACCGTACTACCGTGCTGCACTCTAAGGTACTATCATAGCTCATAGTTGTTGTTTTGTGCTCATATTATGTATAACTATACATGATTTTTGTTTTT
Source organism: Thinopyrum elongatum (assembly GCA_011799875.1). NCBI lineage: Eukaryota > Viridiplantae > Streptophyta > Magnoliopsida > Poales > Poaceae > Thinopyrum > Thinopyrum elongatum. Next base: position 66,197,703 of record CM022302.1, on the reverse strand, counting down.
ACCCAATTGTAGCTTTCTAGTGTTTGTTGTCAGATGTCTTTCAACAATAGCGAGAATGTGGATCCCAACAAAACAACTATTGGAACTCAGGTGACCAACCATCAGACTGGTTGCAGTACTTCAGAAGGTGCAGTGAGGAATACACTGAAGAGAAAGAAAGTTTCTGAGACAACAAGAATGAAAAAAGGTACTCAAGGAGTCTCAGCTACAACCGGAAACAACATACTTAGGAATTCGGGCAGGGAAACATGAAAGATGGTCATAGGTGAGTTGTACAAGCCTTTTCCTGTAGTGAATTAGAGCATGAGGTTTCCTGGCCCTTTTTTCTTGCATGCATGTCTCTGTAACCCTGTTACAGTGCTGAGAACATTCTTTGCTTTTGTAGAAGCCTAGAAATGCTGGTACACTGCTCAAGGTTGAAGTTAAAGGTGACACATCGCTGATTGGCTTGCTCTTGTGTGTACCCGTCTAAGATTGGCTTGCTCTTATGCTGGTACACTGCTGATTGGCTTGCTCTTGCATCAAGCTGGAACACTTCTTCATATTGCTGTCACAACAGTAGGAAGTGACCTGTGTGTTTTTGATTGATACTTTGATATTGTTTCTGAATTTGTGAAGATGTTCTGATGGTGATGCTTTACATTATTTGCATGCATGATGATACTTCTAGCCGATGCAAGCTTCTCAATCTTTTTTTACTATTATATGTGTGTTTGTACAGAGCTAGATGCAAATTATTGAGCTTGCTGTAACAGTGGTTTTATCATATTCTTATTATGCATATGTAAAGTTTGTGGCATTCTTATGTGCCATGGAAACATTTTGGAGGCAATACAAAAAACGCCACATAATGGTTTTGGGGCATTCTTTAGAAATGCCACAAAAATGTCTTGAAGGCAGTATGAGAGATGCCAGGCACAATTTTTAGAGGCATTATGAGAAATGCTACAAATAGTCTTTGGAGGCATTCTGAAAAAATGCCTTCAATTGAGCTTGTTGGCGTTCTGGAAAAATGCCTGCATTTAATCTTTTTGAGGCGTTCTGGAAAAATGCCTCAAATTGAGCTTGCTGGCGTTTTAAACATGCCTCTGTGTTCACCTTTGGAGGCGTTCTGAAAAAATGCCTTAAAAGACCTTTCCCTTTGTGACCATCTCTAGCATATTTCGAAAATGCCTTCTTCTCTCTAAGCTGGCATTATAGGGGCTTTTTGAGGCATTTTAAAGTGCCTGCAATTGACGTACGTGTTGTAGTGTGAACTTGGGCCACATCATCTAAAATATGTGCCTAGAACCGCCATCAAGTCTGAGGCCTTGGTAGACTTTATCAATGATTGGACAGAGCTGCAAGAACCTGAGGAGAAGCCGGACAATACATACTGGACGATTCACTTTGATGGGTCCTAGCAATTGGAAGGCTTGGGACTAGAGTTATTTTAGAATCCCCGCGAGGTGACAAATTTTGTTATGTTTTAAGGCTCATGTTTCCCTGTACTAATAATGCAGCTGAGTATGAAACTTTACTCCACGGGCTTCGTATGGCTAAAGAGGTGAACTTGAGCCGGGTTAGATGCCTGGGTGACTCATACCTGGTGGCATAGCAAGTTTCAGGAAAGTGGGACTTTAAAGACCCGCTCATGGTGGCTTACCGTCAAGCTGTGACTAACATAGCTGGTCACTTCAAAGGCAAGTGGATCACATCGACCGGTGGCTCAATGAGGCGGCTGATGCTTTGTCCCTGCTTGGTTCTCAGCGTAAGCCGGTTCCCCCTAATGTGTTCCTTGATGTGTTGCATAACCCTTCTATCAAGTTACCATCAGAGGAAGACCTGGCTATCCCTGGCCCGGAAAGACAGTTGGTGGCGGCTCTACGTGCTATTCTAGACTGGACTGTGCCTTATCTGGCTTACTTGACCAGGGGCGAGTTACCAGAAGATAAGCTTTTTGCGAGACAGATCATAAGGCAGGCTAAGTCCATGACGATCGTCAATGGAGAGTTACACAGATGCAGTGTGACTGTCGTGTTTCAACGCTGTGTTTCCCCTGAGGAAGGCCGAGAAATTTTACAAGAAATTCATGTAGCCGATTGTGGTCATCATGTCGGGTCACGTCTCTCGTGGCTAAAGCTTTTCGACATGGTTTTTTCTGGCTGACGGCTCACGCTGATGCAGAGGACATAGTCCGTAAGTGTGCTGGTTGTCAGAAGTTTGCAAAACAAGCTCATGTGCCGGCTCAAGAATTATGGATGATTCCAATCACTTGGCCGTTTGTGGTCTGGGGGCTTAATATGGTCGGGCCTTTCAAGAGATCTAAGGACAAGAAAACTCACCTTTTGCTTGCAGTTGACAAATTCACAAAGTGGGTTGAAGCAGAGCCAGTCAGCAATTGTGAGGCGGCAACAGCAGTTCAGTTTATCAAGAAGCTGATCTTTCGCTTTGGTTATCCTCATAGTATCATCACTGATAATGGGAGAAATCTGTCTAAGGGTGCTATGAAAGAGTTCTGTCAGAGAGAGCATATACAACTTGATGTTTCATTTTTGGCTTATCCACAGTCCAATGGCCAGGCTGAGCGTGCCAATTAAGAGATTTTGCGAGGGATCAAGCCCCGGCGATGGTTCCATTGGAGCGTACTCCGGGTTGTTGGGTTGAAGAGCTTCCTGCAGTCCTTTGGAGCATCAGGACCACCCCCAATAGATCAACAAGATACACACCCTTATTCATGGTTTATGGCGCAAAGGCGGTTCTCCCAAGTGATATTCGTCATGACTCGCCCAGGGTGGCGGCTTACATTGAAGCAGAGAATGAGATAGCGCATCAAAACGCTATGGATGCCTTGGAAGAAGAACGTGATCTCACGGCGGCTCGATCAGCGATTTACCAACAAGACCCGCGTCGCTATCATAGCCACAGAGTTCGAAGCCGGATGTTCTAGGAGGGCGACTTAGTGCTCCATTTGATTCAAGATCAGACAGGCATGCATAAGCTTTCACCTCCTTGGGAAGGACCCTTTGTGGTTAGGAAGAACCTCAATAACGGGTCATATTATCTAATCGACATACATGAACATAATAAGTCACGTACCTCTGAGGAGGAGACCAACAGGCCTTGGAATATTGCCCATCTTCGGCCTTACGACACTTGAGCCATTGGCTCCAATCATTGTGCATACATAGCATGTATATATTTTTATGATCAACGTACACTACAACAAAATAGGCACGTATAGTCGCTTTTTCTAAGACGCTTTTTGTATTCGTCTCTAGGCTCACGAACATAGCAAACTAAAGACGTTTTCTAAGACGCTTACAAAGCACCTCAAATCTTTTATTATAACTAGACATTTGCATAAACAAATATGCATATGAAATTAGCTTAGAGACGATTTCTGAGACATTTTAGTATGCGGCACTATTATTGGACCTAAGAAACCCTTGAATAATGGTAATCCTTTTTTCATTGCATGGTCACAAAGTATTAGTTGTGCTAAAACTGAAACACACATGAGCTATCAAATGAATCGGAATGCATTTTGGCTATTTGATTGTATCCAAATATTTATATTACCCTTGTAATTTTCAACCAAAGAAAACCTTGGTAATCGTCTTCCGAACCGAACATACCTTGGATATATAGCTAGCGCTTCCCCAGCGCCATTTAGCCCTAGTTGTTGCTCCCACAGTTAGAGCTCTCGCACCGCGCCGCTGCTCAACCCCAAGCCAAACACCCATGTCACTCGACTTTGCTCCCTCGTCGCTCGACGAAATCGCCCCTTGCTCAAAGCTCCCATACTCCTCCTCCCAGCCATAACTTCCCAACGCACGACGACGATCTCTTCCCCTAGACCGAGCTTCCTTGCCACCCGATGTCGGTGTCCCCACCGGCCGAACCTTCTCCCTCGCCTGGCACCATTTGCCACCCAGCCGACGTCGCTCCGCACCAATGTCAGGCTCCTCAAAAATAACAAAATCAACCAAACCAATAGTTTTGTATTTGTAAATGAAGTGAGTCAAAGTTAAAAAAAAATTGTGGGTCTTTTCTATATGGGTTTCCTAGAAAAACTGTATCTGAATATTTTATATTGGATACATATATCATCCTGATATATTTTTCACAAAAAATTTCATTGATTGAATACAATTTGATCTGACAAGGAAAAAAGTTGAAAATACTATTTATCACTATGGTAGATCGGATCACTATTAAGAGGCTTGTATTTATTACTCTCTCTATATTATAATAGTGTCAAAAGGCGTCTTATATTTGATACAGAGAGAGTACCATTTATCTGCGTTATATACACATAGAAAAATAACAAGACTAAAAATTTGACGTGCGCGCGAATCAACGTGTGGTTGGATGGTTAGAGGGACTGTGGTATCCCCAGCCTACTAGGGTTCAAGTCCTGGTGCTCGCATTTATTCCTGGATTTATTTCAGGATTTCCGGCGATGCGCTTTCAGTGGGAGGAGACGTTCCCATCAACGACGAGATGCCTACGGTGACTTCATAAATTTCAAGATGATATGCCGGCTCAGTCTTTTGGAGGTGCTCATAGGGATAGGGTATGCGTGTGTGCATTTATAGAGGTGAGTGTATGCGTGTGCATATGAGCGTTTGCGTCTGTATTGTGTTAAAAAAATTGACGCGCGCAAACTTTTATAGCTTTATCAATTTTGCCGCTCTAAATTTTTTTCTTTACCGCCTAGATTTCGCGCGTTATGATTGGACTTTGTTTTTGCTCCAATACCCGTCCGCATCTTTTCCCCATGCCGCCATCTCCCCACCTCCCCGGTTCTTCAACCTCCAGATCTATTCCAATCTCCGCCGGCAGCAGCGCACCCCGTGCACCCCTCATCCCGGCATCCCACGCGGAAGAAGCCACACCCACAACCCTTGCTCTCCGGCGCGAGCTCCTATCTCCGCTGGCGACTTCCCCTTCTCCGTCAGCGACTTCGCCAGTTGGATCCCGCCGGCGTCCATCCTCACTGTCGCCAAGCCGCGCTCCTCCTGGCGTCGTCCGCACCATCACCAAGCTGCATCCACGCTAGTGTCATCCTCCACCAGGAGCTCTGCCGCGTTTTCCGTGGCTACACCGTCCGCAAGCAGCGCTCGGCCCCATCCAATATCTTCAGGCCTCCACCTCGTCAAGTAGGTATTCCCTCGAATTCCATCTCCTGTACAACTTTTAGCATTAAAAAAAGTAGCCTCTTTCAGTTTTCTTCTACTTTCTTCTATGTTCCTATTGAACATGCCTGTCGTTGTTGACTTGTAGTGGATCCTTTTTTACTGAAACGTGATCTATCTAGTTGCAGATTATAAAGTTAAAGCTCGTTGCTGTAGTAGTTGATTGGTACAATGAGAATGAGTAATCAATTTTCCTCTAATTGAGTCTGTAATGCATGGCATGGTGTTGGTCTGTTTGTCCGGCAGATCAAAATTGGGAAGTGGCTTGTTAGTCTGGTAAAAGTAAAATCAAACATGGAAAATGTGATGTAAAATCTTGTCGTTTTAACACATAAATGTCTTCTGAGCAGGGTGCACATTCTCTTGTGGTGACCTTCTATGCTTTGTTGAAATACCATAGGATCTGCATCAGGTTACTGAATTACTGATGCATAATCTATTGCTGGTTCTGTGAGCCTATGACGCATAATCTATATTATTGTCTGAATCTAAATAATATAGTGCACTTTGCAACACTGTCTCACCTTAGGTTCACATCTAACATATGTGGTCAACTGTATTAGCATGGTGTTTTACATCATTTATTCCTGGTGGCAGGAATGTACAATCTACTATTAATACCAAATCTCTCATATTGTCTGATATGAGATTAGATAGCATTATATGGCTTTTTGTACAATTGCCTTTGATAGTTTGATGCAGTCTCACGAGTTAAAAAGCAATACTTAGGATGTGATTGAAGATGCAACTGTGAAAGATTATGAACAATTGGCCTTCGTTAACAGGTAACATTGTAAAACTAGATATTTGCAATTTGAAGCTAAAAAAACTGGTCGAATAGTTTTTTTACTTTTGTAGTGATAGACACAAGCAGCATATGTCAAAATTTGTTACACCAAAGGTTTGTATGATGATTGGCACTTGCAGACGATATTACTGACTTAAGCTTGGTAAGAATGTTCCCTGCATTGCTGCCCTTGTACTATACGTCTAACATGATGCCTCTCAATAGCACTAATAAAATTATGCACTTTCACTGTGAGCATAAGTGGCCTCCAAATCTGGCATAAATTTTATGGTTGTTTGCATGATCATAAGAACATGGCTCAAGCTGTATGTATGCAATTTTCTTCTACTTTTTGGTATGTTCATATTGGATCCCACATAGTTTAGTTGTTTATTTGATAATGGAAGTGCAATGCATGAACTTGGCATATGTTTCTTTGCACACGTTCCTTTCATTAGCCTTGTTGATTGGCATATGATTTTAACATTGTTTTGTCAAAGACATTATGTAGAAAATGTAGCCTTCAAAGCTTGAACATCCCAATGCAGGATGCAGAAAATGTAGAACCAATTGAAGGAAAATTACAAGGCCTTACAGAGATTGATGATTCATTATAAAAAATCCTCCTGAATCTATTAGTCAAATTAAAATGATTTGCAAGCTCAAACATTTTTTCTACCATGTTTAGTTGCAGCTGAACTGAGCCTCAACGGTAGAATGCACACATTGAAAAGTTAGATAGGGTCGATCAGCTTTACCAAGCGAGCAGTTCACTATCCAGGTATATTCAAACAAAGATTAAAAGAAGTGTGGTGTACTGTTTCGTAGAAGTAGGGTATTTGCTCGCCGTTGATTTTTTTAGCACATGATATCATCATGAACTAGCAGCAGCAGCAGTAGCAAGTAACTCTGATGCAACAAAATAGGATAATTATGGAAATCTGCAGTATGTGGTAAGATGAGGCTGTCTATTTGTCATAGTAATAATCTTAGTGACGAGCAATTGCACTATATAAATCCTGGAGCTGGTAAAGAGAAGAGTTCATAGTCGTGTCTATGGTACAACTAGGAACAATATAGGATCAATATGTACATAATAAGGGTGATTAGTTAGTGCATTTACTATGCATCATATCAGACCTCCTGTAATTTATCTTCCCTGATTATAGCTGATCTTGTGTCTACATTCGCACCTATTCTCAGTCAATCGCAGAATGCTCATGCTGAAACTAGCAATGCAACCAAGAAAAGTAGCCCTGAACAAAGCGTGCGGCTTCACGAAGTCACTAAGCAGGTTTGTGATAATGACTGTTTCATTTCTTGTAATAATAAGGTAAAACTGAGGTCTTGTTGTATTTGACGAAATTGAGAAACAAAAGTAAACTTCTGGCGAAAGGAGCTTTAGTGAGTAAGATTAAACATATGTGGTCGAGGAAACATGCTTGGAGAGCAATATATTGTAGTTTCTATTCGCCGTATTTCAAATGTTGGAGATGAGAGACTGGCGTGACCATATGAAAAATTCAAAACAGTAAGTGATGCTATTGGTTATGTTATTGCTTGGCCTCGATCACATTTAAGTCCACTTGCATACAAGCAATCGAGTATTCTCCAATGTCCATACTTACGATTTATTATTGATGAAGAATCTTTGTGGTTTAGGACAAAAATAATCTAAGCCAGCCCCTCCGAACACAGACGCAGAACATTGCTAGTCCAACACAACCACAAAATATTGGTACTGTACATCTCTTACAATGTCATGAAAGAACATTTCATCTTGCACTAGTCTAAAAGGTTATATTCATCTAAACTTTTCTCTGTTATCTTCCTTGTTCAGGTTAGAGGATTCAGAAAAGGAGTGCATTGCAGGAGCCAGGAGCAACTACAGATGAATAATCTTCAAATGAACAAATATTATAGATGATGTATAGATTTTAGCTTCAAAGGAGTACTTGGTTCTACTTTGTAGGGTTTTCGTAATTATTTGTATCTTCCGTATGAATATCTCATTTGTGAACTCCACACTTTCAGTAGAGGTATTTGTTCCTATTAATTTATCCACTCTATGCTAATTGTGTGAGAATGCAATTGGTGATGTGGTTTGATCAGTCTGCACATGCATTTGTGGCATGAAAAGTGATCGAAATGGTGAATACAAATTTGAAATAAATAAAATACTATTTAAATTAAAATATTCCATAGCTACAAAGAAGCTTACGTATATTTGAAGATGAACATAACGTCTCTACATACCTCTACATAGCATGTATAAGTATTAGGCTCATGATGATGGCATGTTTCTTTGGACGTGAATGAACGTATCAAGTAACGTCTTTATATGTATAATAGATGATTTTCAATGTCTCAATATAGCGTCTCAAGCCATGTATACACGCTTAGCAAGCGTGTCTACATGTTTTGAGACGGTCCGTGGGGAGACGCTCCAAGGACGCTTTACTAAAGCGACCCTATAGTTGCGTAGAGATGAAATAACACGTCTCTACGTATGAAATTGAGCATGTCTACATGCAGTTTTTCTTGTAGTGGTAATAAAAGCCGGCATCCCCGAAACTCGGAGCCTCTGTCGTTTCATCTCATATATTGTGCATGAGTCTTTTATTAATTGATCATAAGGCCACTTGGGGGCTTCCAACTCACCGAGTTTAGCTATCTCACCCTCTTGACCCGGCAAAAATGCCACACTATTGGTTAAACCTGCCTATATGCAAGATGCCACTCCGAAAAGATGACCCGCCGTACTCTTGACAAGTCAATCTTTATGACCCTGAACTTGTCAAAGTTAGAATGGCGGTTTAAGTCATGTGAGTGCCGGCTTACGGAAAGCGAGGATAAACCAAGGTTATCATGCCAAGCTTCATTGAAGAAAGACTTGAGCCTCGAAAGCCAGTCTTTTTTGTAGAGCCTCAAAAGCCAACTTACTGTTTATTCAGTATTTATTTATATCACTTTAACTTCTGTATCTACAGAAATATTATGCTTTTAAATCACATTTTGGCAATGACTGTGTCTCCGGGTCACAAGAATCCCGGGTTGCTTGTGATCAGTATTGATATTTTCTAACCATGAGTCGCCATCCTTATGACCCGCCATTCTTGACAGTCAATCTTGATAACCCTGAACTTGTGAAAGTTAAAACGATGGCTTAGGGACGGCTTACGAAAATCAACCAAGGCTATCATGCCAAGCTTCATTGAAGCGAGATTTGAGCCTTGAAGGCCGATCTTTTTTATCGAGCCTTGAAGGCCGACTCATAATTATTTTGATATATTTGTGCTCTTTATTTCTGTGTTTGGAGGAATTTTTGCTCTTGGTCATATTATTGCAAAGACTTTAAGTCACCGGGTCAAAAGAACTCTGGGTTAGCATTGATCAAAATTGAGCTTCTTTTGGCCATGAGCCGCTGGATTATCAATCCCGAGTTGCTTATCAGCAAACAAATATCTGACTATAAATCGCTGGTGTATAATTAAATTGCTGGTTTATTTTACACCACTTATGGCTTGGTGGAAATTTATGCAGATGTCAGAGTCTTTGCACTTGCAGGTTTCTATAGGCGGCTTTGCACATATAAGCACCAGCAATGGTTGTTGATTTTCCAAACACAAGACCCCAGGCGGGTCAAGTAAACTTATGTTAATCCAACATTTTCAATCAACAGAAGGACAAGTGTTTGATCAAAAGATTAAACATGCGCGATGGCACGACAAAGCAACCAAGTGTTTTCAGCTAGTCCTATTATAAGGCTACAACTGAGCCAATGATATTCATTCAAGTTTTTTGCAAGAGTTTGAAACTACTCTTGTAAACCGGCCACTGCACCATCCGGGTTAGCACCCTGATGCCCCCCCGTAGTTGAAGCTTTCGGGTTATCCTACGCCGCTTCTTCTGTGTCTTGGATCTGAAGGTTGTCCAGATTCCAATTGATATCTATTAAAGCCTGGAAGACAACTTCGTCGTTCAAGATTGGAGACGGGTCAACATCGGGGGCAAAGAAATGCTTACGCCGTTGGGGAGTTAAGTCACAAGAAATCAATGTTGGCGGCGGGACTCACGTGTTATTGATATCACAAGCCGGTTGGTATTTCTTCAGTTCCATGTCGGCGACAAGCTGACTCGCCAATACTCGCGATTCCTTCACACAGCGCTCATAGTCAGCTTGAGAAAAGGGAGCCCATCATCTTTATTTTCACGGAACCCGCCAGCCATCTCAGCCAGATCCAACTCTGGTGAATAAGCCATTGCCCGCTTTATAAATAAAACAACAATCAAAGTACACGGCCGAACGATACAAGATGGTGAGGTTGCCCTCTTACACAGCTGATCCTAGGATAATCGGATTACGCAGAACGCACACGCCTACGCTACCAACATAGAACATACGAAGAAATGAACACACCGCCACACTTCGAACTAGTACACCTAAGCTCCACGACAACACCCTCAAGAGGGAAAACGGCGCCGAGCGTCGCCGCTGCCGAGTCCACAACGGAGAAAGGTCTTCACCCGGAGCTATGACACGAAGAGAAGAAATCACGACAATGTCTTCAGGAAGACTGCGGCACCCACGGGTGTCGCCGTCGTCGGCGCCAAGGCGTGGAGCTTTTGCTCGACATCTCACTCGTGCCACCACGAGGCCACTAGGATGAGTGCAACAAGGTCAGATCCCCAGAGCCGGATCAGGGCAACGCCCCTGTGGAGACAGAGGGTATCGTGGCTTTGTCACGGCAGATGTCCTAGTGAAAGGACTTAAGTGTGAAGCCATCGCTATGGTGCTTAGCTTGTCGGGGTTGAGCGGGATGACAGACATGGGTTTACCCAGGTTCGGCCCCTCATGGTGGAGGTAAAAGCCTACTCCTGCTTTTGTTGCTATTGCTTGAGTATCGATTACAAGGGAGCGGATTCGCTTGACCTAGCTCTCGATTGATTGTAACCCATCTATTCTATGCCGGGGACTCGCCTTTATATACAGGTTGAGGCTGCCGGCTTACAAGAGTCTGAGTCGGGTTGCGACCCGTGACCAAGTCATATTCTAAATCGCCTTCCCTTGTAAGACAAGTCGCCATATGGCGGCTTACACCTCTGGGCCATCTTCTGGATCCAGGAACTAAGCCTGCCCATCTTGTGAGCCGCCCTTCTTGGTCTTGCGCCTTAGTCACTTGGTCGTGGCTGAGGCTTTAACTCTGTGAGTCGCCAACGGTCTAACTCGGCCCTTACATGGTGGGTTATGATTGCGGGGTTATATCCCGAACATTAGGCCCCAGATTGATTCAAACTTGTTCATGTCAATCTTAACTCTTACGTCTGGCGAGTCTTCTCTTCATTTTTCTTAGCTGGAACCTTGAAAAATCTTCATAACCCGCCATAATAAAAGATGATGTCACCTCCGTAATTTCAGGAAACCCTTCATGACGTCATAATGAATCTTTGTATAAATCTGTCATCCCGAGAATCAGGGCGTCCCTTAGCTATAAAATTTATTATGCCTCCTCGATTCTCGCACCAGCCATTTACTATTCCATTTCCCCCTCATAAATAGGCATGAGGGCCCTCCTTTACCTTTTTACCTCATCTTCTCCACTTCTTCGTCTTCACGAGAACCTTCCCAACCGGAGCTCCGCCGCAGCCGTCGAACCGCGCCAGCCTTCTTCGGTCGAGGTCGCGTCACCACCCCATCGTCGTCGGGACTCAGCGGCACTCCTCTTTCCTCCATCGCCATCAGGTACCACTTTTCTCCCTTCTCAGATCTACATTAGGTCTCCTGATTTCATGTAGTTCATCGGTGTTCATCCCTTTTTTTTCTTTAGTTCATCATATCTTCGAATAGAAACTTGTTTTTGATCCGAAACATCATAGAAGTATAGCGGTAGTAGTTTTTTCACCATCTTACACCTTGGACAACTTGTATTCCCTCTAGAATTAATAGGTAGCCTGCTAGTTCTTCCGTCTCCACCTTTTAGGTTTTGCAATTAATTTTCTTTTTCAAACTGCCCATAGATCCATAAATATAGGTGTTGGTTGTGAAACTTGTTTGCTCCACACTTTGCAGAATTTTCAACAATCCCAAATTTTTAGATAACTCGCTTTGCATCTCGGGCGGCTTACCAACGTAGCTGTAACTCGCCAATGTTTCAAAAATTGTTTCTTTTAATTGACTCGCCATATTCTGGTTCTGCAGCTCCATCGTTCTTTAGGCAGCTCAACATGACAAAAACCACCCTTTGCAATTGGGGTCCTTCCCTAGTTACGGACAGGATCCTCAGAGATTTTGTGGACGAAGGTCTCTTGGCGACTCAGGAAGAGATTGGCTGGCGTGTCAGCCAAGGAGAGAATGTCCCCAATCCTGGAGAAGGAGAAGTGATAGTTTTTACTGATCATATCCTCAGGGGCTTCACGCCGCCCGGGTCAAAGTTCTTTCGAGACATCTTGCACTATTTCAACATTCATCCTCAAGATATAGGCCCAAATTCAGTAACAAATATTCGCCACTTTCAAATCTTTTGTGAAGCTTATCTGCAAGTTGAACCTACTATTGCTCTCTTCAAGGACTTCTTTTATATAAATCGCCAGACTGAGTGTGCAAGTGGTCCGACTCAAGAATTAGGTGGAGTCTCAATCCAGAGACGTAGAGACGGTGGCTTTCCTGCAGCCACTTTATTAAGCCACCCCAAAGGATGGATAAAAACTTGGTTCTGTTGCAAGAATACTACCCCAGCCAATGAGAACCCTCTGCCGGGTTACCGGGCTGATCGCCTCCCTATCAATTTTGACCCGCCAAGAAAACTTCTTCCAGATGAACATACTGAGGCACTACAATATTATCCCAAAGTAACAGCTTTGTTAGCCAATGGGTTGACTGGAATTGACTTAGCCCGTTGCTGGGTCTCGTGGAGAATTCTTCCCTTAAGCCGCCAGCCCAGTTTGATGTGCGAATATTCAGGCGAGTCAGATGACCCTCAGCGATACAGCTCTGACAACTTTACTACTGAGGAGATCTTTCAAGCTATGAACTCCTTAATCAGGGAGTCTTAAGAAAATTGTAAGAAGATAGGACTACCTCCATTCTTCAAACTTAACCCGGTCCCAGCTGTAAGTACTATTCTATGTCCGGCTTAAATATCCTTAATTTTATTCTGTGTCTCACTTGTTAATCCTTTCTTATTACACAGCCCAACTCTGCTTTTCGGAAGAGGAAGATAAAGATTGTTATGGCCAAGGTCAGGACTGGCCCAAAATCAAAGAAGAACAAGGCAGCTGTCGCAACTAAGCCGGCTGCTGTGGGCGAGTCAGCTGACGCTGACAATTAATCAGATGTAGAACTCGATTCTCTTGGCCGACTCTTTATTGAATTAGCTGACACCTCTTACTCTCAGGATGATATTGCCACAAGCCGGGCAGACGACATTGAGGTAATTCCTATCTCTTCTGGCTCAGACCCTGCACCTTCAGAGAAGATCCGGCAGGTTGCCAGGAAAGTAAAGTTTTCTCAGCCAGATGCTCACTTAGATCCGCACTTTATTTTGAAGAAAACTCAGCATGACCTAAGACGCCAAACTCGAAGTGGCGGCTCAAGCTACTTAGTGGCTGGGTTAACTCATGAACCCTCTGACCGCAAGCGGCCTGCTGAGGGGCCACACAGTCCAACTTCTTCTTTACCCCAAGCTGGTCTTATGAGATATCCTCTTAACCCTTCTGACTCCAATTACCAGGAGTCGCCACCATCTTCAGGCGGCTCATCTCAAACCCAGTTGCCTGCCTTCATTGTAAATCAAGGGTGAGTACTTTCATTTACTTATAAAACTTATTGTCATATACGTCTTAACACTCCAATGTGATCATAGGGTCAAAGCCAAGGAGAAGAAAAGAAAGGTTGGCAACTCTTCCAAGGCACCGCAAGTCCCTGAGTCGGAGGAAAAGGTGCTGGTGACCCCTGAGGCCAACACTAAACAGCCTGAAGAACATCATAACAAGCAAGATGACCCGCCTCCACAAGCTGACGCGATGGCCTCCGAGGCCATGGATATTAAAGCTAACCCAGCGGATAATCATGACCTGCCAAGTCCAATTCGTTCTTCAACTCCTGTCAAGGCCACTAAAGAAGCCCCTCTTGAGGAAAACACTGATGACGTTGCCATTATTGGGGCGAGTCTGAAGACACCCAAGGCCTCCACCGTGCTAGCTAAGCACTCAGCAAAAGAAGAGTCGCCCTTACTGGATAAGGGAAAAACAAAACTTTAACTGCCAAACTATGAGGCACTTAGCGCAGAAGAGGTGTACGCAGGATACTTGAGCCGCTTGAATACAAGCCGGGACATGGAGGCCAGCTTGGTACAGATAATGAAGCAGAAGTATGAGGTATGCTTAACTTTTCTCCTATTATATCCCTGTATGTAACCCCCAAGTCTTGACCATAGGAAAATCTTTGAGTGTGGTGAAGACTTGAAAATGAGTTTAGTAGATTCCCAATTATAGCCCCCAAGGGGCCGGTTATCATGCAAATGATAAGCCGATTCTTTCAAATATAACCTCTTTGAAGAATCAGTTGTAGCCCCTAAGGGCCGGTTTACCATGTGAATGATAAGCCGGTTCTTTGAACTTGCTAGAAAAGAAACATCATGTAGCCCCCAAGGGCCGGCTCGGCTTTGTAAGGTGAGCCGGGTCTTTGATCCCAACCACTTAGAAGAAATCGCCTGTAGCCCCCAAGGGCCGGCTTAACTTTATAAGGTAAGCCGGGTCTTCTTCAATATAATTTGAAAGAAAACGATGTACATTAGCCCCCAAGCGCCATGGATATTGCTTGCAATGTGCTTGGGACTTTAAATAGTCTTACCCTAATATTTGTGTTAAAAGCTGTCTTAACCAACATAGTTAATGTTTTCTTTAAATGATAATTCTCTGTTTAACTTTACAGGAAGCATTATGCCTAGGCAAGTCAGATTTGGCCGGCTTAAGAAAGAACTTAAAGTCTGAACAAGCAGAATGTGCCAAAGCTGAATCAAGCTTGAAGTCTTCTTTGGAGGACTTAGAAAAAAAGAAGGTCAAATTTGACGCTGACAGATCTGCTTTAGAAACTGAAAAAGCCGCCTTATTGAAGCGTGCAGACGATGCTAAGAACCAACTTAAGCCGGTGGCTGCAGAGTTGGCCAGCTTAAAGCATCATGTCTCTCAAATGACTGCCGCCATCTTTGGTAAGTAAGATTTGTAAGTAATTAAAATAACTCGCCCGACAACTTAAGAAATATGATACTAACTCACTTGGTGACTCTTGCTTTGAATGCAAAATAGGTGCCAGAAGTGCCAGCCTTGGGCAGAGTGTGGTGACCAAGCTGAAAGCCATCTACTGTTTAACAGAGAAGTTATACGCTGGCAGCCTTCGGACGCTTGTAGCTGTATCCAATGGCAAGAAGCCGCCACCACTCATAAAGACTGTGTTGGATCAATTATCCACAGTGCCGAAGCAAGTTGAGGAACTGAAACTAACAGCCGCCCGTTCAGGAGCCATTACCACGCTAAGCCGGGCAAAAGCTTACCAATCGGAGCTGGACCCAACAGAGATGGCTGGCGGGTGTCCGGAATATAATGATGACGGGTCTGTCTTCAATGAAGCAGATTTTGCCAGATGTGTCAAAGAGATGCGGCCTTTGGCGTGTCAACTTGCACAAGAGCTGGATTTGACGAAGTATCAGCCGGCTTATGACAGCAACAACACTCGCATCAAGGCGCCCTCCTTCGACATTGTGGATTTAACTCCTCAAAGGCGTAAGCATATTTTTGCCTATGACATTGACCCTTCTCTTGTCCTGAATGATGAAGCAACCTTTGAGGCGTTAACTGGTATCTGGACGTCGGGCAATCTTTAGATTGCAAGCGACGAAGATCCAGCACAGGATAACCCGGAAGCTTCCACTGCAAGACGCCATGATGACATTAACTCGGCAGAGCACAACCCGGATGGCACAAATGCCGGTTCAAAGGAGTAATCTAACTCTGAAAAAACTTGTTGAAAACACTTTTGGGCTCAACTGTAGCCTTGTAATAGCCTTAGCATGAAACAGTTGGTTGCCTTGTCATGCCTTCATGCATGTTTTTGAATTGATGATCAAACAACTATGTGATCAGGCTACTTTATATGCTTTGATCAAATTAGATATGCATCCTTGTGTTGCACCATCTTTGAATTCGGGTGCTAACTTTATATTTTGCCATATAAACTGTGAGAAGTCCATCAATTCTTGAACTGGCAACTTATAGTCAAAAGCCAGTGCGGTTTAGAACCCAATGCCTTATGGCCAAACAATCTTGAAAGATTCATGTGGCGGCTCATAGCCATAATAAGCACAATTATGAGCAATGCTAACTCGAACCGTCTTTGATCTAGGGACTTGTCTTGCGGCTCATGGCCATAACAAGCTCAATTTTGAGCAATGTTAACCCGGATCGCCTTTGATCCAGAGTATTGTTGTCTGCATATACATATGAATAAAAACATAAAAAATATCTGTAAAGACAGAAATAAAGACATTTATATCTCAGTATTTGATAAGTCGGCTCTTAAGGCTCGACCAAAAAGACTGGCTTTTAAGGCGCAAATCTTGCTTCAAAGAAGCTTGGCTTAATAGCCTTGGTTTATCCTTGCTATCAGTAAGCTAGGCTCTCACATGACTTAAGCCGTCGGTTTAAACTTGACAAGTTCAGGGTCTATAAAGATTGACTTGTCAAGTGTATGGTGGGTCAACTTGTTCGGAGTAGCATCAAGCATACGTGCAGGTTTAACCAATAATGTGGCGTTTTGCTGGGTCAAAAGGGTTTTGTAAGCTAAACTCAATGAGTTGGAAGCCCCCTTGTGCCCTTATAATCAATTAATAAAGACTCATGCATAGAAAATATGAGATGAAACGACAGAGGCCCCGAGTTTTGGGCATGCCTGCTTTATTACGTTGATCATTAAAATATATACATGACATGTATGTACAAAGATTGGAGCCGGTAGCTTAAGTGTAGTAAGGCCGAAGATGAGCGTTATTCCAAGGCCTGTTGGTCTCCTCCTCAGAGGTACATGACTTGTTGGGTTTACATATGTCAATGAGATAATATGACCCATTGTTCAGGTTTTTGCTAACCCCAAAGGGCCCCTCCCAAGGGGGTGATAACTTATGCCTCTCTGTCTGATCTTGAATCAAACGGAGCACTAAGTCGCCCTCCTGGAACGTCCGACTTCTAACTCTGCGGCTGTGAAAATGACACAGGTCTTGTTGATAAATCGCCGATCGAGCTGCTGCGAGGTCACATTCTTCATCCAAGGCATCAAGAGCGTTTTGACGTGCCGTCTCGTTGTCTGTTTCAATGTAAGTCGCCATTCTTGGTGAATCATGACATATATCACTTGGGAGAATGGTCTCTGCACCATAATGAAGGAAATATGGCCTAGAGGCAATAATAAAGTTGTTATTTTATATTTCCTTATATCATGATAAATTTTTATTATTCATGCTAGAATTGTATTAATCGGAAACTTGATACATGTGTGAATACTTGATAAAGTTGTTATTTTATATTTCAATGTAAGCCGCCACTCTTGGCGAATCATGACGTATATCACTTGGGAGAATGGCCTCTGCACCATAATGAAGGAAATATGCCCTAGAGTCAATAATAAAGTTGTTATTTTATATTTCCTTATATCATGATAAATGTTTATTATTCATGCTAGAATTGTATTAACCGGAAACTTGATACATGTGTGAATACATAGACAAAACACCGTGTCCCTAGTAAGCTTCTACTAGACTAGCTCCTTAATCAAAGATGGTTAAGTTTCCTAACCATAGACATGTGTTGTCATTTGATGAACGGGATCACATCATTAGGAGAATGATGTGATGGACATGACCCATCCGTTAGCTTAGCATATTGATCATTCAGTTTTACTGCTATAGCTTTCTTCATGACATATACATATTCCTTTGACTATGAGATTATGCAACTCCCGGATACTGGAGGAATTCCTTGTGCGCTATCAAACATCACAACATAACTGGGTGATCATAAAGATGCTCTACAGGTATCTCCGAAGGTGTTTGTTGGGTTGGCATTGATCGAGATTAGGATTTGTCACTCCGAGTATCGGAGAGGTATCTCTGGGCCCCCTCGATAATGCACATCATAAGAAGCCTTGCAAGCAATGTGACTAATGAGTTAGTTGTAGGATGATGCATTACGGAACGAGTAAAGAGACTTGCCGGTAACGAGATTGAACTAGGTATGAAGATACCGACGATCGAATCTCAGGCAAGTAACATACCGATGACAAAGGGAATAACGTATGTTGTCATTACGGTATGACCGATAAAGATCTTCGTAGAATATGTGGGAACCAATATGAGCATCCAGGTTCCACTGTTGGTTATTGACCGGAGAGGTGTCTCGGTCATGTCTACATAGTTATCGAGCCCGTAGGGTCCTCACGCTTAACGTTCGATGACGATTTTGTATTATATGAGTTATGTGATTGGTGACCGAATGTTGTTCGGAGTCCCGGATGAGATCACGGACATGATGAGGAGTCTCAAAATGGTTGAGAGGTAAAGATTCATATATAGGACGATAGTATTCGGACACCGGAAGTGTTCCGGGGGTACCGGGTACATATCGGGTCACCGGAAAGGGGTTCCGGACACCCCCGGCAAAGATATGGGCCTTATGGGCCAAGAGAGGGACAGACCAGCCCCTGGTGGGCTGGTGCGCCCCCATATAGGTTGAAATAGGAGGAGAAGGAAGGAGGGGAAGGGAGAAGGAAAGGGGAGGATTCGGCCTCCCCTTTTCCTTCTCTCCCCCCTCTCTTTCCTTCCCCCTCCGACACTTATGGAAGGGGCGACGAATTGGACTAGGGGCCCAAGTAGGATTCCTCCTACTTGGGCGCCCCCTTGGCTGCTCCCTCTCCCTCCCACCTATATATATGAAGGGGGGAGGTGCCTAGAACACACACCAACAATTGCTAGCCGTGTGCGGCGCCCCCTCCACAGTTTACACCTCCGGTCATATTCTCGTAGTGCTTAGGCGAAGCCCTACGCGGATCACTTTACCATCACCGTCACCATGCCGTCGTGCTGACGGAATTCATCTCCCTCGACACTTTGCTGGATCAAGAGTTCGAGGGACGTCATCGAGCTGAACGTGTGCAGAACTCGGAGGTGCCGTATGTTGGGTGCTTGATCGGTCGGAACGAGAAGAAGTTCGACTACATCAACCGCGTTAACAAACGCTTCCGCTTTCGGTCTACGAGGGTACATGGACACACTCTCCCCCTCTCGTTGCTATGCATCTCCTAGATATATCTTGCGTGAGCGTAGGATTTTTTTTGAAATTGCATGCTACGTTTCCCAACAGTGGCATCCGAGCCAGGTCTAAGTGTAGATGATATGCACGAGTAGAACACAAAGAGTTGTGGGCGGTGATAGTCATACTGCTTACCACCAACGTCTTATTTTGATTCAGCGGTATTTTTGGATGAAGCGGCCCGGACCTACCTTACATGACCACATTCATGAGACCGGTTCCACTGACAGACATGCAACTAGTTTTGCATAAAGGTGGCTGGCGGGTGTCTGTTTCTCCAACTTTAGTTGAATTGAATTTGACTACGGCCGGTCCTTGTTGAAGGTTAAAACAGCAAACTTGACAAAACACCGTTGTGGTTTTGATGCGTAGGTAAGAACGGTTCTTACTAGAAGCCCGTAGCAGCCACGTAAAACTTGCAACAACAAAGTAGAGGACGTCTAACTTGGTTTTGCAGGGCTTATTGTGATGTGATATGGTCAAGACATGATGTGATATACGTTGTTGTATGAGATGATCATGTTTTTTAAATGTTCTCGGCAACTGGCAGGAGCCTTATGGTTGTCGCTTTATTGTATGAAATGCAAACGCCATGTAATTGCTTTACTTTATCACTATGCGTTAGCGATAGTTGTAGAAGCAATAGTTGGCGAGACGACAACGACGCTACGATGGAGATCGAGGTGTCAAGCCGGTGACGATGGAGATGATGATGGTGCTTTGGAGATGGAGATCAAAGGCACAAGATGATGATGGCCATATCATGTCACATATTTTGATTGCATGTGATGTTTATCTTTTATGCATCTTATTTTGCTTAGTACGGCGGTAGCATTATAAGATGATCCCTTGCTAAAATTTCAAGGTATAAGTGTTCTCCCCGAGTATGCACCGTTGCGACAGTTCGTCGTGCTGAGACACGACGTGATGATCGGGTGTGATAGGCTCTACGTTCACATACAACGGGTGCAAGGCAGTTTTGCACATGCGGAATACTCAAGTTAAACTTGACGAGCCTAGCATGTACAGACATGGCCTCGAAACACTGGAGACCTAAAGGTCGAACGTGAATCATATAGTAGATATGATCAACATAGAGATGTTCACCATTGAAGACTACTCCATCTCACGTGATGATCGGACATGGTTTCATTGATTTGGATCACGTGACCATTTAGATGACTCGAGGGATGTCTATCTAAGTGGGAGTTCTTAAGTAATTTGATTAATTGAACTTAATTTATCATGAACTTAGTCCTGGTAGTATTTGCATATCTATGTTGTAGATCAATAGCTCGCATTGTAGCTTCCCTATGTTTTTGATATGTTCCTAGAGAAAACTAAGTTGAAAGATGATAGTAGCAATGATGCGGACTGGGTCCGTGATCTGAGGATTATCCTCATTGCTGCATAGAAGAATTATGTCCTTGATGCACCGCTAGGTGACGGACCTATTGCAGGAGCAGATGCAGAAGTTATGAACATTTGGCAAGCTCGAAATTATGACTACTTGATAGTTTAGTGCACCATGCTTTATGGCTTAGAACCGGGATTTCAAAAACATTTTGAACGCCATGGAGCATATGAGATGTTCCAAGAGATGAAATTGGTATTTCAGTCTCATGCCCGTGTCGAGAGGTATGAGACCTCTGACAAGTACTTTGCCTACAAGATGGAGGAGAATAGCTCAACCAGTGAGCATGTGCTCAGAATGTCTGGGTACTACAATCACTTGAATCAAGTGGGATTTAATCTTCCAGATAAGATAGTGATTGATAGAAGTTCTCAAGTCATTATCACCATGCTACTAGAACTTCGTGATGAACTATAATGTGCAAGGGATAACAGAAAAGATTCCCGAGCTCTTCGCGATGCTGAAATCGGCGAAGGTAGAAATCAAGAAAGAGCATCAAGTGTTGATGGTTAACAAGATCACTAGTTTCAAGAAAAGGGGCAAGGGAAAAGAAAGGGAACTTCAAGAAGAATGGCAAGCAAGTTGCCACTCCCGGGAAGAAGCCCAAGTCTGGACCTAAGCCTAAAACTGAGTGCTTCTACTGCAAAGGGAATGGTCACTGGAAGCGGAACTTCCCCAAATACTTGGCGGATAAGAAGGATGGCAAAGTGAACAAAGGTATATTTGATATACATGTTATTTATGTGTACTTTACTAGTGTTCATAGTAACCCCAGGGTATTTGATACCGGTTCAGTTGCTAGGATTAGTAACTCAAAACAGGAGTTGCAAAATGAACAGAGACTAGTTAAGGGCGAGGTGACGATGTGTGTTGGAAGTGATTCCAAGGTTGATAAGATCACCATCGCACACTCCCTCTACCTTCAGGATTAGTGTTGAACCTAAATAAATGTTATTTGGTGTTTGCGTTCAGCATAAATATGATTTGATCATGTTTATTGCAATATGGTTATTCATTTAAGTCAGAGAATAATTGTTGTTCTGTTTACATGAATAAAACCTTCTGTGGTCATACACACAATGTGAATGGTTTATTGAATCTCGATCGTAATGATACACATATTCATAGTATTGATGCCAAAAGATGCAAGGTTGATAATGATAGTGCAACATATTTGTGGCACTACCGTTTAGGTCATATTGTTGTAAAGCGCATGAAGAAACTCCATACAGATGGACTTTTGGAATCACTTGATTATGAATCATTTGATGCTTGCGAACCATGCCTCTTGGGCAAGATGACTAAAACTCTGTTCTCCGGAACAATGGAGCGAGCCACTGACTTATTGGAAATAATACATACCGATGTAGGCGGTCCGATGAGTGTTAAGGCTTGCGGCAGGTATCATTATTTTCTGACCTTCACAGATGATTTGAGCAGATATGGGTATATCTACTTGATGAAACACAAGTCTGAAACATTTGAAAAGTTCAAAGAATTTCAGAGTGAAGTGGAGAATCATCGTAACAAGAAAATAAAGTTTCTACGATCTGATCGCGGAGGCGAATATTTGATTTACGAGTTTGGCCTTCATTTAAAACAATGTGGAATAGTTTCACAACTCACGCCACCTGGAACACCACAGCATAATGGTGTGTCCGAACATCGTAGCCGTACTTTATTAGATATGGTGAATCTATGATGTCTCTTACCGATTTACCACTATTGTTTTGGGGTTATGCATTAGAGACAGCTGCATTCACGTTAAATAGGGCACCATCTAAATCTGTTGAGACGACACCATATGAACTATGGTTTGGCAAGAAACCTAAGCTGTTGTTTCTTAAAGTTTGGGGTTGCGAAACTTATGTCAAAAGGCTTCAACCTGATAAGCTCGAACCTAAATCCGAGAAGTGCGTCTTCATAGGATACCCAAAAGAAACTGTTGGGTACACCTTCTATCACAGATCCGAAGGCAAGATCTTTGTTGCTAAGAATGGATCCTTCTAGAGAAGGAGTTTCTCTCGAAAGAAGTGAGTGGGAGGAAAGTGGAACTTGATGAGGTAATTGTACCTCCTCTCGAATTGGAAAGTATCTCATCATAGAAAACCATTCCCGTGATGCCTACACCAACTAGAGAGGAAGCTAATGATAATGATCATGAAACTTCAGATCAAGTTACTACCGAACCTCGTAGGTCAACCGGAGCACGTTCTGCATCAGAGTGGTATGGTAATCCTGTTCTGGAAGTCATGTTACTAGACCGTGACGAACCTACGAACTAAGAGGAAGCGATGATGAGCCTAGATTCTGCAAAATGGCTTGAGGCCATGAAATCTGAGATAGGATCCATGTATGAGAACAAAGTATGGACTTTGGTTGACTTGCCCGATGATCGGCAAGCCATAGAGAATAAATGGATCTTCAAGAGGAAGACAGACGCTGATGGTAGTGTTACTATCTACAAAGCTCGAATTGTCGCAAAAAGGTTTTCGACAAGTTCAAGGTGTTGACTACAATGAGATTTTCTCACTTGTATCGATGCTTAAAATCTGTCCGAATCATGTTAGCAATTGCCGCATTTTATGAAATCTGGCAAATGGATACCAAAACTGCATTCCTTAATGGATTTATTAAAGAAGAGTTGTATATGATGCAACCAAAAGGTTTTGTCAATCCTAAAGGTGCTAACAAAGTGTGCAAGCTCTAGCAATCCATCTATGGACTGGTGCAAGCATCTCGGAGTTGGAATATACACTTTGATGAGTTGATCAAAGCATATAGTTTTATACAGACTTGCGGTGAAGCCTGTATTTACAAGAAAGTGAGTGGGAGCACTACAGCCTTTCTGATAAGTATATGTGAATGACATATTGTTGATCGAAAATGATGTAGAATTTTTCTGGAAAGCATAAAGGAGTGTTTGAAAGGAGTTTTTCAAAGAAAGACCTCGGTGAAGCTGCTTACATATTGGGCATCAAGATCTATAGAGATAGATCAAGACACTTGATAAGACTTTCAATGAGTACATACCTTGATAAGATTTTGAAGGAGTTCAAAATGGATCAGTCAAAGAAAGAGTTCTTGCCTGAGTTGTAAGGTATGAAGTTGAGTAAGACTCAAAACCCAACCACGGCAGAAGATAGAGAGAGAATGAAAGTCATTCCCTATGCCTCAGCCATAGGTTCTATAAAGTATGCCATGCTGTATAACAAACCTGTTGTGTACCTTGCCATGAGTTTGGCAAGGGGGTATGATATGTGATCCAGAAGTGGATCACTGGACAGTGGTCAAAGTTATCCTTAGTTACCTAAGAGGACTAAGGAAATATTTCTCGGTTATGGAGGTGATAAAGAGTTCGTCGTAAAGAGTTACGTTGATGCAAGCTTTTACACCGATCCGGATGACTCTGAGTCTCAATCTGGATACATATTGAAAGTGGGAGCAATTAGCTAGAGTAGCTCCATGCAGAGCATTGTAGACATAGAAAATTTGCAAAATACATACGGCTCTGAATGTGGCAGACCCGTTGACTAAACTTCTCTCACAAGCAA
Organism: Thinopyrum elongatum; assembly: GCA_011799875.1. Lineage (NCBI taxonomy): Eukaryota > Viridiplantae > Streptophyta > Magnoliopsida > Poales > Poaceae > Thinopyrum > Thinopyrum elongatum. Next base: position 66,173,412 of record CM022302.1, on the reverse strand, counting down.
AACATGATCACACCTTAGTACTCTTTGGGTTTTAATCACATAGCGATGTGTACTAGATTATTGACTAGTAAACCCTTTGGGTGTTGGTCACATGGCCATGTGAACTATGGGTGTTAATCACATAAAGATGTGAACTATTGATGTTAAATCACATGGCGATGTGAACTAGATTATTGACTCTAGTGCAAGTGGGAGATTGAAGGAAATATGCCCTATAGGCAATAATAAAGTTGTTATTTTATATTTCCTTATATCATGATAAAGGTTTATTATTCATGCTAGAATTGTATTAACCAGAAACTTGATACATGCGTGAATACATCGACAAAACACCGTGTCCCTATTAAGCTTCTACTAGACTAGCTCGTTAATCAAAGATGGTTAAGTTTCCTAACCATAGACATGTGTTGTCATTTGATGAACGGGATCACATCAGTAGGAGAATGATGTGATGGACATGACCCATCCATTAGCTTAGCATATTGATCGTTCAGTTTTACTGCTATAGCTTTCTTCATGACATAGACATATTCCTTTGACTATGAGATTATGCAACTCCCGGATAGCGGAGAAATACCTTGTGTGCTATCAAACATCACAACATAACTGGGTGATCATAAAGATGCTCTACAGGTATCTCCGAAGGTGTTTGTTGGGTTGGCATAGATCGAGATTAGGATTTGTCACTCCGAGTATCGGAGAAGTATCTCTGGGCCCTCTCGGTAATGCACATCATAAGAAGCCTTGCAAGCAATGTGACTAATGAGTTAGTTGCGGGATGATGCATTACGGAACGAGTAAAGAGACTTGCCGATAACGATATTGAACTAGGTATGAAGATACCGACGATCGAATCACGGGCAAGTAACATACCGATGACAAAGGGAATAATGTATGTTGTCATTACGGTACGACCGATAAAGATCTTCGTAGAATATGTGGGAACCAATATGAGCATCCAGGTTCCGCTATGGGTTATTGACCGGAGAGGTGTCTCGGTCATGTCTACATAGTTCTCGAACCCGTAGGGTCTGCACGCTTAACGTTCGATGACGATTTTGTATTATATGAGTTATGTGATTGGTGACCGAATGTTGTTCGGAGTCCCGGATGAGATCAGGGACATGACAAGGAGTCTCGAAATGGTAAAGAGGTAAGTATTCATATATAGGACGATAGTATTCGGACACCGGAAGTGTTCCGGGGTTACCGGGTACATATCGGGTCACCGGAAAGGGGTTCCGGGCACCTCCGGCAAAGATATGGGCCTTATGGGCCAAGAGAGAGACAGACCAGCGCTTGGTGGGCTAGTGCGCCCCCATATAGGCCGAAATAGGAGGAGAAGGAAGGAGGGGAAGTGAGAAGGAAAGGGGAGGATTCGGCCTCCCCCTTTCCTTCTCTCCCCCCTCTCTTTCCTTCCCCCTCCGACACTTATGGAAGGGGGGGGGCCGAATTGGACTAGGGGCCCAAGTAGGATTCCTCCTATTTGGGCGCCCCCTTGGCTGCTCCCTCTCCCTCCCACCTATGTATGAAGGGGGGAGGCACCTAGAACACACACCAACAATTGTTAGCCGTGTGCGGCGCGCCCCTCCACAGTTTACACCTCCGGTCATATTCTCGTAGTGCTTAGGCGAAGCCCTACACGGATCACTTCACCATCACCGTCACCATGCCATCATGCTGACGGAACTCATCTCCCTTGACACTTTACTGGATCAAGAGTTCGAGGGACGTCATCGAGGTGAACGTGTGCAGAACTCGGAGGTGCCGTACGTTCGGTGCTTGATCGGTTGGAACGAGAAGAAGTTCGACTACATCAACCGCGTTAACAAACGCTTCCGCTTTCGGTCTACGAGGGTACGTGGACACACTCTCCCCCTCTCGTTGCTATGCATCTCCTAGATAGATCTTGCGTGAGCATAGGAATTTTTTTGAAATTGCATGCTACGTTTCCCAACACATAAACCATGAAGAAGGGCGTATAGCCTGTTGATCTGTTGGGAGTGGTCCTGATACTCCAAAGAACTGAAGGAAATTCCTCAACCCAACAGCCCGGCATTCATTCCAAAGGAACCATAAGCCGTGGCTTTATTCCTCGTAATATCTCCTAGTTAGCACGCTCTGCCTGACCATTGGACTAAGGATGAGCCACCGAAGATACATCAAGACGGATGTGCTCTCTTTGACATAACTCCTTCATAGCACCCTTAGACAGATTTGTGCCATTATCAGTGATGATACTATGAGGCTAACCAAAGTGGAAGATCAGGTTTTTAACAAACTAAACTGTAGTCACTGCTTCACAGTTGCTAACTGGCTCTGCCTCAATCCACTTGGTAAACTTGTCAACTGCCACCAAAAGGTGGGTCTTCTTGTCTTTAGACCTCTTGAACGGTCCAACCATATCAAGCCCCCAGACCGCAAATGGCCAAGTGATGTGTATCATCCACAACTCCTAAGCTTGCCTTGCAAACTTCTGACATCCATCACACTTGCTGACAATGTCTTCTACATCAGCGTGAGCCGTCAACCAGAAAAACCCATGACGGAAAGCTTTAGCCACCAAAGATCGTGACCCAGCATGATGATCACAATCACCTGCATGAATTTTGTGTAGAATCTCATGTCCTTCTTCAGGAGAAACACAACGTTGGAACACACCGGTCACACTGCATCTGTGTAACTCGCCATTGACAATAGTCATGGACCTGGATCGCCTTTTGATCTGCCGTGCCAGATTTTCATCCTCTGGTAACTTGCCTCGGGTCAGGCAAGCTAGATAAGGCATCGTCCAGTCAGGGATTGCATGAAGTGCCGCCACCAACTGTCCCTCCGGGTCAGGAATAGCAAGATCTTCCTCTGAAGGCAGTTTAACTGAAGGATTATGTAACACATCAAGGAATACATTGGGGGGGGGGGGGGGGGAAACAGCTTACGCTGTGATCCAAGCCGAGATATAGTCGCCTCATTCTTATTCCGGTGTATGTGATCCACTTGGTACCCCTTAAAGTGACCAGCAATGTTATCAACTGCCTGACGGTAAGCCACCATAAGTGGGTCTTTATAATCCCACTTTCCTGAGACTTGCTGAGCTACCAAGTCTGAGTCGCCCAGACATATAACCCGACTCAGGTTCATCTCCTTGGCCATTCGGAGTCCATGGAGCAAAGCTTCATATTCAGCTGTATTGTTGGTACAACGGAACATGAGCCTTAAGACATAACAAAATTTATAACCTCGTGGGAATTCCAAGGTAACTCCAGCCCCCGAGCCTTCCAACTGTCTGGACCCATCAAAGCATATAGTCCAATATGTATTGTTAGGCTTCTCCTCTGGTGTTTGCAACTCTGTCCAATTGTTTATGAAATCCAGCAAAGCTTGAGACTTGATGGCTGTTCGAGGCACATACTTCAGATGATGTGGTCCAAGCTTAATTGCACACTTAGCAACCCGACCAGTAGCCTCTCTATTTTGAATTATGTCACCAAGCGGAGCAGAACAGACCACTGTGATTGGATGTCCAAGGAAATAATGCTTAAGTTTTCGGCTGGCCATGAACACCCTAAACACCAGCTTCTGCCAATGAGGGTATCTTTGTTTAGACTCCGTAAGGACTTCACTGACATAATAAGCCGGCCGCTAAACCAGGTACTCTTTACCCGCCTCCTTGCGCTCAACGACAACTGCAACACTGACGGATTTGTTATTGGCTGCCACGTACAGGAGCAAAGGCTCTTTGTCTATAGGAGCAGCCAAGATGGGCGGCTCAGCCAACTACTTCTTAAGTGCTTCAAACTCTTCATTAGCCGCATCGCTCCAGACGAAGTGATCAGTTTTCTTCATCATTTGATACAGGGGAATCGCTTTTTCTCCAAAGCGGCTTACGAATCGGCTTAAGGCTGCAATGCGACCCACCAGGCGCTGAACATCATTGATACACGCCAGCTTAGAAAGAGAGGTTATAGCCTCAATCTTCTCCGAGTTAGCCTCAATGCCCCGTTCTGAAACCAGAAAACCTAGCAGTTTGCCACGCCAAAAACACACTTGGCCGGGTTAAGCATCATCTTGTACACCCTGAGATTATCAAAGGTCTCCCTCAGGTCATCAAGCAAAGTTTCTTTCTTTCTGGACATAATCACGATGTCATCAACATAAGCATGAAAATTCCTGCCAATCTGCTTGTGAAAGCAATTCTGAACACAGTGTTGATAAGTCGCCTGGGCACTCTTGAGCCCAAAAGGCATAGACACATAACAGAAGGCTCCAAAGGGGGTGATGATGGCTGTCTTTTCCAGATCTTCCACTGCCATCTTGATCTGATGATAACCAGAATAAGCATCCAGAAAGCACAAACTCTCACAACCCACCATGGCATCCACAATCAGGTCAATAGATGGGAGAGCAAAAGGATCAGTTGGACAAGCCTTGTTGAGATCTGTGTAATCCACACACATACGCCAAGTGCCATTTTTCTTAAGCACTAGCACGGGATTAGCCAACCATTAAGGGTGAAAAACTTCAATAATGAACCCGGCAGCTAGGAGTCGGGCCGCTTCCTCTCGAATGGCCTTACGCCTCTCCTCGTTAAAACAATGGAGAAATAGTCGAACGGGTTTCATCTTAGGATACACATTAAGGCGGTGCTCAGCGAATTCTCTCGGTACACCCGGCATGTCAGAAGGTTTCCATGCTTTCTCACGCATGAATTCGATGAGCGTGCTTTCCTATTTAGGATCCATCCCTGTCCCAGTGGTGAACTGCTGAGAAGAATCACCAGGGACAAAGTCAACTTGCTGTGTGTCCTTTGCCGATTTAAATTTGAGCAAAGGGTCTTTCTCAGTGGTGGTTTTTTTTTGGAGGGCTCATATCAGCCGGGTCAACATTATCCTTATAATACTTTAGCTTTTCTATGGCACAAGCCGACTCTGCATAAGCCACATCTCCTTCTTCACACTCTAGGGCGAGTTTGTGGTTTCCATGAACTGTGATAGTACCCTCTGGCCCTAGCATCTTAAGCTGTAGATACACATAACAAGGGCGAGCCATAAACTTAGCATAAGCCGGCCGTCCAAACAAGGAAAGATATGGACTCTTGATTTTAACCACCTCAAACCATAACGTTTCTGCTCTATAATTGTATTCATCACCAAAGGCCACTTCCAGTGATATCTTCCCAACAGGGTATGCCGACTTATCAGGCACCACTCCATGAAACACTGTGGAGGACGGCTTGAGGTCCTTGTTAGTCAGACTCATCCGAAGGAAAGTATCATAGTACAGTATATTGATGCTGCTGCCACCATCCATAAGCACCTTTGTAAATTTATAACCACCCACCTGGGGGCAACCACCAGGGCCAGATGACCCAGATCATCAACTCGGGGCGGGTGATCCGCCATGCTCCATGTGATTACCTACTCTGACCACCTAAAATACTAAGGCACTGCCGGCTCAAATGTGTTAACTGCTCGCTTATGGACCTTCTGGTCACGCTTGCACGTATTTGTAGTGAAAACGGGATATTGACCACTATTAAGCTGCTTCGGGTTACTCTGATACCCTGACTGATTATTGTGCTGCTGATTACCTTGACCAGACTGCTGATTATGACCACCATGGTTACCTTGACCCAGATAGCCAGCACCTGAGCCGCCACCGCCGAAGCCGGAGCCTTGAGACCCGGATCCTGAACCGCCAGGCGGCCCTCTGTGAAGCGGGTGAAACGCCTGATTTTTAAACTCCCTCATGATATAACTGTCCTTACAAGCGTGACGTGATGGGCATGGCCGGGCCACCCATCGCTACACCTCCAGTCACCCACACAACCAGGGAGGAGAACCACCATCGTCGCGATGGCGCCCGCCGACGAGCAAACCATGCGGACCGCTATCTGTGGTCGCCGCCCCGGCATCCCTGTCACCAAATACCGAACGCCGCTCGCTTCATAGTGCACTCAGCCACGATAGGAGGAGCAGAGGCATACCACGTACTCCTAGCCCGGCATCAGTCACCCACTCTTCGTAGGCGCCTCCACCGTAGGAGGCACCCACGCCTACATCCCCAGCCAATCCCCGTGGATTGGGGGGGGGGGGGAAACGACCCTGTGACTGCCGACTGCCGTCGGTGAGCCAGCCCCGAGCCCTGGCCCAAGCTAGAACACACAACGCCATGTCCATGGCCACCAGCGCCGTTCCGCTCACCAGCGCCTTGGAATCACAACCACCACGGCCGACCACCGCACCCGCGAGGAGAAGACGAGCACCACCCGCGAGAACAACCCGGACCAAACCCCACTCACCTGCCCAGAGTAAGAACTCCTATCCGCCTCGGGCCTAGTTCCGGTCCGCCTGAGCACGAACCCTAGGTCATAGCCACCACCGGCCCGTACCCAGGAGAAGGAAAGTGGCTGCCGCCGGAGCCACCGAGCACCCAACGCCATTCGCGCCGACACCAACGACCTGAGCACCCCCGAGCCACCTCTAGCCCACCAACTTGAAGCAACAAGAGTCCTCAACCATGGCCAGCCAAGGCCGGTTCAAGACATCGGAGGGGAGCCCCGGCCCGGGCCTTCAATCGTCGCCGGAGGGTAGCCCCGCGCCGCCCGAGGTAGCGGCGGTCAGATCTGGAGCAGATCGACCACCCGAACACCACAGGTGTGCCCCGAACGCCCCCAGGTAGCCACCAGGGGACCCGCGAGCGCGCGGCATGCAAAACTCCCTCCATCGCCCCTGAGTCCGCGCCGGCGCACCGCACCGCCATCTGCCGCAGAACACCGCCCGCGCCCGATCCTGCCAGCCGAGGGGAGAGAGGGTCCTGCCGCCGCCGACGCCGACCGGGCTTTCCCGGCGGCGACAAGGAGGAGAGGTGTGCACGGGAGTGGAGGGGCATTGTTGATATTCTCAAGGAGTCCTTGTTTTTGTTTCCTTTTTCTAGTCAAATTCTTCCTCTTTGAGTACTAGTACTTGTTAGCTTTCTAGCTAGTATGCTGCTGTTGCTGCTAAAACAATAACAACAACAGCAACATCAGCCACCACCAATTAGCCTATCATGCATGCCCCTGTTTTGGTTCAATTTCTATCTTTGTATGTGCATGGTTCAACTTAGCTAAAACTAGAGCATTCCTTTCCTTTTGGACGTTCAGTTTCTTTTATGAATGAATGAATACGCATCACCATTTTTTGGTTCAAGCAATATATAAATTATGTTAGTACCATTGGCTTGGCAAAGTACAAGTTACCAACATAGTAGTAACATGGTTGAGTTATACTTTTTATTTATTTATACATCTGTTTGTTTGTTTCTCATCCGTGAGGAATTTTTCTAAGCTTGCTCACTTGCCGAGCCATGCTTTACATCCTTTATGCATCTGCTAGTTGTTTCTCTTTCAGTGTGTATATACAACATTAACTCTTTAGAATCTGCATACTTTAACTCTTTAAAATGTGCATATACATCTCTTCTAGAGTTACTCTAGAATGAACAAGATAAACAAGTTAGATAATTCTAGATAAACCATGTTACCCATCTCATGTAATATTTATTGGGTGGATTCTCACCTGGTTGATACCCATTTTTTCTTTGGTTCATGAATTCGTGGCTTCATATTATTTTTCTTTTGCAGGTGGAGCTCCAAATGGAAAATAATGGGTGAGCAGAAGGCTACTAGGAGGCGCACACTACCACAATAAACGACTATGCTGATGGCCCAGGCCGTCGGCATAGCCCAAAAGCCCGTCGGGGTATCCCTATGCCGACGGCCACCGTCGGCATATGGCCGTTGGCAACATATACGTCGGCGTACCCGGGATGCTGTCGGCATAGAAAAGCAGTCGGCATAGATGCCTATCCCAACGGCTTCCGTACGGCTATGCCGACGGCCTCCACGCCTAACGGTGGCTGACGGCGCCGTCGTCAAGTGCAGCCTAACCAGTGGGCGCCGTCGTCAAGTGCAGCGTAGGTATGCCGACGGCTAGGCCATCGACATAGGTAATCTATGCCGATGGCCTAGCCGAAGGCATACCTACCTCCCAGGAGCTACCAGTGGGTGCCACGTGGCATCTATGCCGATGGCCTAGCCATCGGCGTATGTGCAAACTATGCCGACGGCTAGGCCTTCGGCATAGAAGCCACATGTCGCTCACTGGTAGCTCGCAGTTGCCCTATGCCGACGGCTAAGCCGTCGGCATAGTTTTTGTTTGATTTTTTTTTCTGTTTTCTGTTTGATATCAATTCAAATAGCAGGTATATATAATGAAATAGACATGCACAGCAACACCACAAGCAGCACCACCATCACAACCAATAGCACCACCATCACAACGACATAAAAGAGCACAACCATCAACATAAGCATCACAACCAACACCACCACCATCACATCCTCACAACCAACAACATGAGCATATCAGAAACAACATAAGCATCTAATAAGCACACAAGTCATCTGAAGGAGCATAAAAAGAGCACAAGTCATCTAAAGCACACAAGTATATCATCACCACCACAGTCACCCACAGGCTTAAGTGCTAGTACGTCCACCACCACCGCCAAGGTCGTCACCGTCAAGTCCGTCAAAGCCCAGGTCGTCACTGCTACTGGCAGCGCTACCGCCAAGACCGCCACCGCCACCGCCTCGGTGGATCGGAGTGACCGGGCTCCATGAGTCAGGAGTGATGCCAAGACCGGCACCACCACCAATGGTAGATCCACCGGTTCCTTGGATGTTTGAAAAGAGATGTTAAGGGGATATATGATTGTGTTGAATAAACGGTAAGCTTTGGGTGAATAGTTTGGGCATGTACTAATTGGCGTAGTCCCCGGGTGCCGTGCCAGAAACTCCTCATAGGTAAGCCGGCCGCCATGCACTCAACAACGCGCTGCATGTTAATTGACCAAGCAAACATGAATGTCAGAAGAAATGCAAGTGCAAATATAGAACTGAAATGAAAGGGGCCAAACTAACCGTCATCATGCGAGTGCTGTGCTCCTGCGCTGCTAAAACTCTCGCGTGCCACACCATGGTCTCCTGGCATGTGTACTCCATGTGGGCCTATAGTATGACATGATGGAACTCATAAAACATCTCCACGCGGAAAATAAAGTGAGCAACGAAGATAAGAGGGAAAATACTTATAGAGTGCCGCTCGGCTAGGAGGGAGTGTGACTGTGCACTGGTCATGGTCGTGCTCGTGCGCTGGCTTAGGCTCGGGTCGGTAGCTCGGAGTTGTGTGTAGGAGATAGAAGGAGTGATCACAGCATCCAGAACCGGCTGCCGACTATGAGCCTTGGGCCCCACGCTCACCACCACCCTGTCGTCCAGATCCGCCCTAATGGGGTCAGGTGTGTCAGGATGTAACCTCAGATACTCCTCAGTGTAGGTCTTCCTCTTCTCCGCGGTCTTGCTGTAGTACTTGGCCTCGCCAGGCTTGGGCTTCCTCCGCGTATGGGCGATCTCCCATGCCTCCATGTGTGAGAGCGGCCACTTCAGTTTCTCCTCCTGCACCACCAAACAGATGTTAGTCATACATAAGAAAGTGATGGTAAATAGAAGAAGAAGATTGTTTAATGAGGTTAGTCATACATGAAGTGTCTTGTGGAGAAAGTGGTTCCGGTTTCCCTGAGCATGTACTCCCTCCTTCCCTCGGTTAGCCTTGTTTTTTATGCTCTTAGCCGCCCAGTCTCCATCCTGACCACACCACAGATCCACCAATGCCGCCCAGGACTCGTCTTTTCCATAACACCAATTTGGACACACCTACATAATGAAAGCATAATGGCATGTCAACACGAAATGATGAAATTTACCACAGACGTCGGAATGAAAAATCTTTTATACTTACCGCCAAGTACTCGTCCCTCTGCAAGGTAATATCCTCCCTCCGCGCTTCTTCCTTGGTCATCTTCACACCAACAATGTGGTGTTAGTATTGCGAGATGGCCACCCAGCGCACCTCGTACTGCATCTGGCGGTCCTTCTTCTTCGCTTGGCGCATCACGATCTCATCGGCAGTGGCCTTGTGCTCCTGAAGAACTCGATAGTATTTCTACAATCATTCATGAAACCAGAATGGAAGAAGCCATGAGTTAAATCATTCATGAAACCAGAATGGACTTGTGCTTCTGAAGAGAACTCACCCAAAAATTAGTGATCACAGCCTTAGCATGGGTCTCATTGTCCGCGTGGGGGGCCGCTTCCCAGTGGTCCCAGCTCGTGGCCAAAACCCGATGCTGTGGGTGCCTGACTGGATCCAGATAGTATAGCCCCAGCCAGTGTTCCTTCAGCAAGACGGTGATGAGGCCGTTGGGAAGACGGGCCCCTTTAGGATATATCCAGTTGCTGCAAAAGATGTAAAGAATGAAAATATTAGCATGTGACAAGCAAAATAATGAAAAATATAAGCATGTGACAAGCAAAATAATTAAATTATTATTAAGTGGCACTTACTCTTTCCCCGTGGGCTCAATGAGCCACTTCTGCTCCTCGGTAGCAGGAATCTGCTTTCGGAGCTTTGCGTTACCACGCAGCCACCCCTTGTTGCCAACCCCCTCCCCGCCAGCACCATCATCCCCGCCACCACCATCCTCCTCGCGTGCCTCCTCCTCCTCCTCCTCGCCCCCCTGAACCTCCTCGCGAACCACCTCCTCCTCCTCATCCTCCTCCTCCTCGGCAGAGGGTACCTCACTAGAGGAAGGTACCTCACTAGAGGAGGGCCTCGAAGACAACACCCCTAAGTCGGTGAGGGTGCGCTCTTTCTGGCAGCGACCCCCTCTAGTGGCTCTCCCCCACCCCCTCGCCCTCTAGGGGCTCTCCCCCCGCCCCTCCTCCTCTAGGGGCACCTCTCCCTCGACCTCCCTGTGAGGAGTCATCCTCAAGTAGTCGGGGGGTAAGATTACGTGGTCGACCACTTCGACTAGCCATGCCGATGGCCTTGCGTAGGAAACCCGCGCCGTTGGCCTTCCCCTTGCCCATGTTTCATGAACCTGCATTGAAAGGAGAATAAACAATTAGTACATTAATAATGAAGGAAAAAGCATAATAATAAGGAATAAAAAACACATTAATAAATAAGCATAAAAAGGCTTATTCCTAAACCATAGAAAAAAAGACATGAAACGTACATCTGCTAGAACCCATACGAATCATCACTGTTGTAACCAATTTCTCGCTCGGTCTCATCATCACTATCAATCATATCATCTTCATTGTCTGATGGAGGTGGAGCTCTTCCTCGTCGTTAGCGTCTTCGTTTAAATTTTCTAGCATTTCATTTTCATTAACAATGGTGTCACCATCATTCCGTGCATCGTCATCGTTTGGATCCACATCATCATCACCCAATGGTCTAGCGTCATCGTTTCTGACCACATCATCATCAGGTTGCTCTTGATAGAACACTCCCTCGTATGTCATGGGGTTAATGTTGTAGTAATCTTCTTCATTCGGGTCCGGTAGCTTACCATGTGGCGACACCTTGAACACAACTTCCCAACCCTTTAGGTAATCTTTCTAGCATGGGTAAGGCAGATAATAAACTTGTGTAGCTTGGGTAGCCGCAATGAAGAGATCAGTTCCGGCATAGACGGTTGATGGTTTAACTTCGACCAAACCAATGGAAGGCGTATGTCTCTGCCCCTCCCGTGGGTCGAACCATCGGCATTTGAACACAGGCAGACTTAGGGTTTCACGCCCTTTGCGGAATGTAAGCTCGTATATATTTTGTACCCTTCTGTAGTAGTCTACTAAATTTTGACCGGGGGTGTACACTCCGGTATTTATAGTTTTGGGATCAGGCCTGCTGTTCTGGTGCTCCTCTGTATGGAAGCAATACCCATTCACATCATACTTTTTACATGTCATGACGGCAGGGTCAAAACCCATGGAAACCCATCTCAATTTGTCATCCATAGATATGTTCAGATCTTTTCCCTACAATTTTAATTGAAATTGCTGGGTACTTTAGTTCGGTTAACTAATAAATGTTGAACTAGGTATTTAATAGGGGAATGTGGAAAATTACTTTCTCCATGAACCAAGCAACAAAATTTTTACGTCCAGGGTTTTCATGACGGAGAAGAGTAAGTGCCTCCGCCTCAGTAGGAGGATTCATTCCCATCCATTCCTCTTGAACGAACTCACTAAAAGAAGAAAAGCGGTGTTAGACCGGGACTAAGTGAACATAGAACATGATGATTGATGTCTACTACGCAACCTTCTTCTTGTAGACTCGTGTTGGGCCTCCAAGCGCAGAGTTTTGTAGGACAGCAACAAATTTCCCTCAAGTGGATGACCTAAGGTTTATCAATCCGTGGGAGGCGTAGGATGAAGATGGTTGTTGGGAAACGTTGCAGGGAAAACAAAAAAATTTCTACGCACACGCAATGATCTATCCATGGAGATGCATAGCAACGAGTGGGAGAGTGTGTCTACGTTCCCTCGTAGACCGTAAGCGGAAGCGTTTTACAACGCGGTTGATGTAGTTGAACTTTCTTCGCGCTCCATCGATCGAGTACTGAACGTACGGCACCTCCGAGTTCTGCACACGTTCGGCTCGGTGACGTCCCTCGCCTTCTTGATCCAGCAAGATGTCGAGGTAGTAGATGAGTTCCGTCAGCACGACAGCGTGGTGACGGTGATGGTGAAGTGATCTCCGCAGGGCTTCGCCTAAGCACTACGAAAATATGACTAGGGGTGTAAACAGTGGAGGGGGGCGCCGCACACGGCTAGGTAATTGTCTGGTGTGTGCTAGGGGCGCCCCCCACATATATATAGGTGGGAGGGAGAGGGGAGAGGCCAGGAGGCGCCCCAAGTAGGACCGAATCCTACTTGGGTTCCTCCTAGGCCGGCGCCCCCCTTCCTTATTTATCGGAGGGGGAAGGAAAGAGGAGGGGGGAGAAAGGGAAGGGGGAGGCCGAATCCCCCCCCCCCTTTCCTTTCTCTTCCCCTCTTTCCTTCTCCCCTTGGTTTGGCCCATATGGGGGGCACACCAGCCCCTGGTGGCTGGTGTGTTTCCCCTCTTGGCACATAAAGCCCATATCTTTGTCGGGGGGTGCCCGGAACCCCTTCCAGTGACCCAATATGTACCCGGTACCCTCCGGAACACTTTCGGTGTCCGAATACTATCGTCCTATATATCAATCTTTACCTCTCGACCATTTCGAGAGTCCTCATCATGTCCGTGATCTCATCCGGGACTCCAAACAACATTCGGTCACCAAATCACATAACTCATATAATACAATATCGTCATCGAATGTTAAGCGTGCGGACCCTACGGGTTCGAGAACTATGTAGACATGACCGAGACACCTCTCCAGTCAATAACCAATAGTGGAACCTGGATGCTCATATTGGCTCCTACATATTCTACGAAGATCTTTATCGGTCGAACCATTTTGACAACATACATAATTCCCTTTGACCATCGGTATGTTACTTGCCTGAGATTCGATCGTCGGTATCTTCATACCTAGTTCAATCTCGTTACTGGCAAGTCTCTTTACTTGTTCTGTAATACATCACCTCGTGACTAACACCTTAGTCGTTTGCTTGCAAGCTTATGATGTGTATTACCGAGAGGGCCCAGAGATACCTCTTCGATACTCGGAGTGACAAATAATAATCTCAATCTATGCCAACTAAATAAACACCTTCGGAGATACCTGTAGAGCATCTTTATAATCACCCAGTTACGTTGTGACATTTGATAGCACACAAGGCATTCCTCTGGTATCTGGGAGTTGCATAATCTCATAGTCAAAGGAATATGTATTTGACATGAAGAGAGCAATAGCAATAAAACTGAACGATCATTATGCTAAGCTAACGGGTGGGTCTTGTCCATCACATCATTCTCCTAATGATGTGATCCCGTTATCAAATGACAACACATGTCCATGGTTAGGAAAACATAACCATCTTTGATCAACGAGCTAGTCAAGTAGAGGCTCACTAGGGACACGGTGTTTGTTTATGTATTCACACATGTATTTAGGTTTCCGATCAATACAATTCTAGCATGAATAATAAACCTTTATCATGAAGAAGGAAATATAAAATAACAACTTTATTGTTGCCTCTAGGGCATATTTCCTTCAGTCTCCCACTTGCACTAGAGTCAATAATCTAGATTACATAGTAATGAATCTAACACCCATGGAGTCATGTTGCTGATCATGTTTTGCTCGTGGAAGAGGCTTAGTCAACGGGTCTGCCACATTCAGATCCATATGTATCTTGCAAATTTCTATGTCTCCATCCTTGACTTGTTCACGAATGGAGTTGAAGCGTCTCTTGATGTGTTTGGTTCTCTTGTGAAACCTGGATTCCTTCGCCAAGGCAATTGCTCCAGTGTTGTCACAAAAGATTTTCATTGGACCCGATGCACTAGGTATTACACCCAGATCGGATATGAACTCCTTCTTCTAGACTCCTTCATTTGCTGCTTCCGAAGCAGCTATGTACTCTGCTTCACACGTAGATCCCGTCACGACGCTTTGCTTGGAACTGCACCAACTGACAGCTCCACCATTCAATAAATATACGTATCTGGTTTGTGACTTAGAGTCATCCGGATCAGTGTCAAAGCTAGGATCGACGTAACCATTTACGACGAGCTCTTTGTCACCTCCATAAACGAGAAACATATCCTTGGTCCTTTTCAGGTACTTCAGGATGTTCTTGACCGCTGTCCAGTGATCCACTTCTGGATTACTTTGGTACCTCCCTTCTAGACTTATGGCAAGGCACACATCAGGTCTGGTACATAGCATAACATACATGATAGAACCTATGGCTGAGGCATAGGGAATGACTTTCATTTTCTCTCTATCTTCTGCAGTGGTCGGGCATTGAGTCTGACTCAACTTCACACCTTGTAACACAGGCAAGAACCTTTCTTTGACTGATCCATTTTGAACTTCTTCAAAACTTTATCAAGGTATGTGCTTTGTGAAAGTCCTATTAAGCGTCTCGATCTATCCCTATAGATCTTGATGCCCAATATATAAGCAGCTTCACCGAGGTCTTTCATTGAAAAATTCTTATTCAAGTATCCTATTATGCTATCCAGAAATTCTATGTCATTTCCAATCAACAATATGTCATCCACATATAATATCAGAAATGCTACAGTGCTCCCACTCAGTTTCTTGTAAATACAGGCTTCACCGAAAGTCTGAATAAAACCATAAGCTTTGATCACCTCATCAAAGCGTATATTCCAACTCCGAGATGCTTGCACCAGTCCATAGATGGATCGCTGCAGCTTGCACACTTTGTTAGCACCTTTAGGATCGACAAAACCTTCTGGTTGCATCATATACAACTCTTCTTTGAGAAATCCATTAAGGAATGCAGTTTTGACGTCCATTTGCCAGATTTCATAATCATAAAATGTAGCAATTGCTAACATGATTTGTACGGACTTAAGCATCGCTACGGGTGAGAAAGTCTCATCGTAGTCAACCCCTTGAACTTGTCGAAAACCTTTTGCGACAAGTCGAGCTTTGTAGATGGTGACATTGCCATCAGCGTCAGTCTTCTTCTTAAAGATCCATTTATTCTCTATGGCTTGCTGATCATCGGGCAAATCCACCAAAGTCCACACTTTGTTCGCATACATGGATCCTATCTCAGATTTCATGGCCTCAAGCCATCTGTCAGAATCTGGGCTCATCATAGCTTCTTCATAATTCGTAGGTTCGTCATGGTCTAGTAACATGACTTCCAGGATAGGATTACCGTACCACTCTGGTGCGGATCATGCTCTGGTCGACCTACGAGGTTCAGTAGTGACTTGATCTGAAGTTTCATGGTCATTATCATTAGCTTCCTCTCTAGTTGGTGTAGGCATCACGGGAACAGTTTTCTGTGATGAACTACTTTCCAATTCGAGAGAAGGTACAATTACCTCATCAAGTTCTACTTTCCTCCCACTCACTTCTTTCGAGAGAAACTCCTTCTCTACAAAGGTTCCATTCTTCGCAACAAAGATCTTGCCTTCGGATCTGTGGTAGAAGGTGTACCCAATTGTTTCCATAGGGTATCCTATGAAGACGCACTTCTCCGATTTGGGTTCGAGCTTATCAGGCTGAAGCCTTTTGACATAAGTGTCGCAACCCCAAACTTTAAGAAACGATAGCATATGTTTCTTGCCAAACCACAGTTCAAACGGTGTCGTCTCAACGGATTTAGACGGTGCCCTATTTAACGTGAATGCAGCTGTCTCTAATGCATAACCCCAAAACGATACTGGTAAATTGGTAAGAGACATCATAGATCGCACCATATCCAATAGAGTACGGTTACGACGTTCGGACACACCATTACGCTATGGTGTTCCAGGTGGCGTGAGTTGTGAAACTATTCCACATTGTTTTAAATGAAGGCCAGACTCGTAACTCAAATATTCGCCTCCGTGATCAGATCATAGAAACTTTATTTTCTTGTTATGATGATTCTCCACTTCACTCTAAAATTCTTTGAACTTTTCAAATGTTTCAGACTTGTGTTTCATTAAGTAGATATACCCATATCTGCTCAAATCATCTGTGAAGGTCAGAAAATAACGATACCCGCCACGTGCCTCAACACTCATCGGACCGCATACATCAGTATGTATTATTTCCAATAAGTCATTGGCTCGCTCCATTGTTCCGGAGAACGGAGTTTTAGTCATCTTGCCCATGAGGCATGGTTCGCAAGTATCAAATGATTCATAATCAGGTGATTCCAAAAGTCCATCTGCATGGAGTTTCTTCATGCGCTTTACACCAATATGACCTAAACGGCAGTGCCACAAATATGTTGCACTATCATTATCAACTTTGCATATTTTGGCATCAATATTATGAATATGTGTATCACTACAATCGAGATTCAACAAAAATAGACCACTCTTCAAGGGTGCATGACCATAAAAGATATTACTCATATAAATAGAACAACCATTATTCTCTGATTTAAATGAATAGCCATCTCGAACTAAACAAGATCCAGATATAATGTTCATGCTCAACGATGGCACCAAATAACAATTATTCAGGTCTAAAACTAATCTCGAAGGTAGATGTAGAGGTAGCGTGCCGACAGCGATCACATCGACCTTGGAACCATTCCGGACGCGCATCGTCACCTCGTCCTTAGCCAATCTTCGTTTAATCTGTAGCTCCTGTTTCGAGTTACAAATATGAGCAACCAAACCAGTATCAAATACCCAGGCGCTACTACGAGCATTAGTAAGGTACACATCAATAACATGTATATCAAATATACCTTTGTTCACTTTGCCATCCTTCTTATCCGCCAAATACTTGGGGCAATTCCGCTTCCAGTGACCAGTCCCTTTGTAGTAGAAGCACTCAGTTTCAGGCTTAGGTCTAGCTTTGGGCTTCTTCCCGGGAGTTGCAACTTGCTTGCCATTCTTATTGAAGTTCCCTTTCTTTCCCTTGCCCTTTTTCTTGAAACTAGTAGTCTTGTTAACCATCAACACTTGATGCTTCTTTTTGATTTCTACCTCCGCAGCCTTAAGCATTGCGAAGAGCTCGGGAATTGTTTTGTTCATCCCTTGCATATTATAGTTCATCACAAAGCCTTTGTAGCTTGGTGGCAGTGATTGAAGAACTCTGTCAATGACACAATCAACTGGAAGATCAACTTCCAGCTGAGTCAAGTGATTATAATAGCCAGACATTTTGAGTATGTGTTCACTGACAGAACTGTTCTCCTCCATCTTGCAGCTATAGAACTTGTTGGAGACTTCATATCTCTCAACCCGGGCATTAGCTTGAAATATTAACTTCAACTCTTGGAACATCTCATATGCTCCATGATGTTCAAAACGTCTTTGAAGTCCCGGTTCTAAGCCGTAAAGCATGGCACACTGAACTATTGAGTAGTCATCAGATCGAGCTTGCCAGACGTTCAAACCATCTACATCTGCTCCTGCAGCAGGCCTTTCACCTAGCGGTGCATCAAGGACATAAATCTTCTGTGCAGCAATGAGGATAATCCTCAAGTTACAGACCCAATCCGTGTAGTTGCTACCATTATCTTTCAACTTAGCTTTCTCTAGGAACACATTAAATTCAGGGGAACGGTAGCATGGGCCATTGATCTACAACATAGATATGCAAATACTATCAGGACTAAGTTCATGATAAATTAAGTTCAATTAATTACTTAAGAACTCCCACTTAAATAGACATCCATCAAGTCATCTAAGTGATACGTGATCCAAATCAACTAACCCATGTCTGATCATCACGTGAGCTGGGGCAATCATCAATGGTGAACATCTCTATGTTGATCATATCTACTATATGATTCACGTTTGATCTTTCGATCTCCAGTGTTCCGAGGCCATGTCTGTACATGCTAGGCTCGTCAAGTTTAACCCAAATATTCCGCATGTGCAAAACTGTCTTGCACCCGTTGTATGTGAACGTAGAGTCTATCACACCCGATCATCACATGGTGTCTCAACACGACGAACTGTCGCAACGGTGCATACTCAGGGAGAACACTTATACCTTGAAATTTAGTGAAGGGATCATCTTATAATGCTACCGCCGTACTAAGCAAAATAAGATGCATAAAGATAAACATCACATGCAATCAAAATATGTGACATGATATGGCCATCATCATCTTGTGCTTTTGATCTCCATCTCCAAAGCATCATCATGATCTCCATCGTCACCGGCTCGACACCTTGATCTCCATCATTGCGTCGTGGTTGTCTCGCCAACTATTGCTTCTACAGCTATCGCTAACGCATAGTGATAAAGTAAAGCAATTACATGGCGTTTGCATTTCATACAATAAAGCGACAGCCATAAGGCTCCTGCTAGTTGCCGATAACTTACAAAACATGATCATCTCATACAACAACGTATATCACATCATGTCTTGACCATAACACATCACAACATGCCCTGCAAAAACAAGTTAGACGTCCTCTACTTTGTTGTTGCAAGTTTTACGTGGCTGCTACGGGCTTCTAGCAAAAACCGTTCTTACGTACGCACAAAACCACAACGGTGTTTCGTCAAGTTTGCTGTTTTAACCTTCTTCAAGGACCAGCCGTAGTCAAATTTGATTCAACTAAAGTATGAGAAACAGACACCAGCCAGCCACCTTTATGCAAAACTAGTTGCATGTCTGTCGGTGGAACCGGTCTCATGTACGTGGACATGTAAGGTTGGTCCGGGCCACTTCATCCCACAATACCGTCGAATCAAAATAAGACATTGGTGTACTACTCGTGCATATCCTCTACGCATAGACCTGGCTCATGATGCCACTGTTGGGAAACGTTGCATGGAAAACAAAAAAAATTCTACGCACACGCAATGATCTATCCATGTACATGCATAGCAACGAGGGGGAGAGTGTGTCTACGTACCCTCGTAGATCGTAAGCGGAAGCGTTTTACAATGCGGTTGATATAGTCGAACTTTCTTCGCGCTCCACCGATCGAGTACCGAACGTACGGCACCTCCGAGTTCTGCACACGTTCAGCTCGGTGACGTCCCTCGCCTTCTTGATCCAGCAAGATGTCGAGGTAGTAGATGAGTTCCGTCAGCACGATGGCGTGGTGACGGTGACGGTGATGGTGAAGTGAACTCCGCAGGGCTTCGCCTAAGCACTACGAAAATATGACCGGGGGTGTAAACAGTGGAGGGGGGCGCCGCACACGGCTAGGCAATTGTCTGGTGTGTGCTAGGGGCGCCCCCTCCCACATATATATAGGTGGGAGGGAGAGGGGAGAGGCCAGGAAGTGCCCCAAGTAGGACCGAATCCTACTTGGGTTCCTCCTAGGCTGGCGCCGCCCCTTATTTACCGGAGGGGAAGGAAAGAGGAGGGGGGAGAAAGGGAAGGGGGAGACCGAATCCCCCCCCCCCCCCTCCTTCCTTTCTCTTCCCCTCTTTCCTTCTCCAATTGGTTCGGCCCATATGGGGGGCGCACCAGCCCCTGGTGGCTGGTGTGTTTCCCCTCTTGGCCCATAAGGCCCATATCTTTGCGGGGGGTGCCCGGAACCTCCGGAACACTTACGGTGTCCGAATACTATCGTCCTATATATCAATATTTACCTCTCGAACATTTCGAGACTCCTCGTCATGTCCGTGATCTCATCCGGGACTACAAACAACATTCGGTCACCAAATCACATAACTCATATAATACAATATCGTCATCGAACGTTAAGCGTGCGGACCCTACGGGTTCGCGAACTATGTAGACATGACCGAGACACCTCTCCAGTCAATAACCAATAGTTGAACCTGGATGCTCATATTGGCTCCTACATATTCTACGAAGATCTTTATCGGTCGAACCGTTATGACAACATACATAATTCCCTTTGTCCATCGGTATGTTACTTGCCCGAGATTCGATCGTCGGTATCTTCATACCTAGTTCAATCTTGTTACTGGCAAGTCTCTTTACTCGTTCCATAATACATCACCTCATGACTAACTCCTTAGTCGTTTGCTTGCAAGCTTATGATGTGCATTACCGAGAGGGCCCAGAGATACCTCTCCGATACTCGGAGTGACAAATCCTAATCTCGATCTATGCTAACTCAACAAACACCTTCGGAGATACCTGTAGAGCATCTTTATAATCACCCAGTTACGTTGTGACGTTTGATAGCACACAAGGCATTCCTTCGGTATCCGGGAGTTGCATAATCTCATAGTCAAAGGAATATGTATTTGACATGAAGAAAGCAATAGCAATAAAACTGAACGATCATTATGCTAAGCTAACGGGTGGGTCTTGTCCATCACATCATTCTCCTAATGATGTGATCCCGTTATCAAATGACAACACCTGTCCAAGGTTAGGAAGCCATAACCATCTTTGATCAACGAGCTAGTCAAGTAGAGGCTCAGTAGGGACACGGTGTTTGTTTATGTATTCGCACATTTATTTAGGTTTCCGATCAATACAATTCTAGCATGAATAATAAACTTTATCATGAATAAGGAAATATAAAATAACAACTTTATTATTGCCTCTAGGGCATATTTCCTTCAATGGTCTCTCTCAAACAACCCTGCAACCAAATAACAAAGAGTCTCTTGTGTCCCCAACACACCCAATACAATGGTAAATTGTATAGGTGCACTAGTTCGGCGAAGAGATGGTGATACAAGTGTAATATGGATAGTAGATATAGGTTTTATAATCTGAAAATATAAAACAGCAAGGTAGCAAGTGACAAAAGTCAGGCAAAACGGTAATGCAATGCTTGAAAACAAGGCCTAGGGTTCATACTTTCACTAGTGCAAATTCTCTCAACAATGATAACATAATTGGATCATATAGCAATCCCTCAACATGCAACAAAGAATCACTCCAAAGTTTCTATCGGAGAACATAGGACAAAAACGTGCATGAACCCCTATGCATAGATTACCCCAATGTCACCTCGGGAATCCGTGAATTGAGTGCCAAAACATACATCAAGTGAATCAATAGAACATCCCATTGTCACCACAGATATCCCATCGCAAGACATACATCAAGTGTTCTCAAATCCAATACTCAATCCAACATAACGAAACCTCAAAGAGCAAGACTCAATTCATCACAACAAGAGATAGAGAGAGAAGAAACACCATATGATCCAACTATAATAACAAAGCTCGCGGTACATCAAGATTGTGCCAAATCAAGAACACGAGAGAGAGGGGTCAAACACATAGCTACTGGTACATACCCTCGGCCCCGAGGGTGAACTACTCCCTCCTCATCATGGAGACCGCCGAGATGATGAAGATGGCCTCCGGTGATGGTTTCCCCCTCCAGCAGGCTGCCAGAATGGGCTCCCGATTGGTTTTTCGTGGCTACAGAGGATTGCGGCGGCGGAACTCCCGATCTAGGTTTCTTTTGGGGGGTTTCAGGATTTACAGGAATTTTTGGCGTCGGTCTCACGTCAGGGGGACGCTCGAGGGGCCCACAAGCCAGGGGCCCCCCTAGGACTGTGGACTCCTCATCCACCTCTTGGCCTGGCTCCGATACTCCGTGGGTTTCTTCTGGTCCATAAAAAATTGTCGTAAAGTTTCAGCTCGTTTGGACTCCGTTCGATATTCCTTTTCTGTAAAACTCTAAAACAAGGAAAAAACAGAAACTGGCACTGGGCTCTAGGTTAATAGGTTAGTCCCAAAAATAATATAAAATAGTATATAAATGCATATAAAACATCCAAAATATATAATATAATAGCATGGAACAATAAAAAATTATAGATACGTTGGAGACATATCAAGCATCCCCAAGCTTAATTCCTGCTCGTCCTCGATTAGGTAAATGATAAAAACAGAATTTTTGATGTGGAATGCTACCTAACATATTTATCGATGTAATTTTCTTTATTGTGGCATGAATATTCAGATCCATAAGATTCAAAACAAAAGTTTAATATTGACATAAAAACATTAATACTTCAAGCATACTAACAAAGCAATCATGTCTTCTGAAAATAACATGGCCAAAGAAAGTTATCCCTACAAAATCATATAGTCTGGCTATGCTCCATCTTCATCACACAAAGTATTAAATCATGCACAATCCCGATGACAAGCCAAGCAATTGTTTCATACTTTTTATGTTCTCAAACTTTTTCAACTTTCACGCAATACATGAGCGTGAGCCATGGATATAGCACTATAGGTGGAATAGAATATGGTGGTTGTGGAGAAGACAAAAAGAAGGAGAAAGTCTCACATCAACTAGGCATATTAACGGGCTATGGAGATGCCCATCAATAGATATCAATGTGAGTGAGTAGGGATTGCCATGCAACGGATGCACTAGAGCTATAAGTGTATGAAAGCTCAAAAGAAACTAAGTGGGTGTGCATCCAACTCGCTTGCTCACGAAGACCTAGGGCAATTTGAGGAAGCCCATCATTGGAATATACAAGCCAAGTTCTATAATGAAAAATTTCCACTAGTATATGAAAGTGACAATATAGGAGACTCTCTATCATGAAGAGCATGGTGCTACTTTGAAGCACAAGTGTGGAAAAAGGATAGTAGCATTGCCCCTTCTCTCTTTTCTCTCATTTTTGTATTTTGGGCTCTTTAGCCTCTTTTTTTCTATTTTTTTTCTTTATTGTTTCCCTTTATTTATTTTATTTTTCGTCTGGAGTCTCATCCCGACTTGTGGGGGAGTCATAGCTTCCATCATCCTTTCCTCACATGGGACAATGCTCTAATAATGATGATCATCACACTTTTATTTACTTTACAATTCAAGAATTACAACTCGATACTAGAACAAAATATGACTCTATATGAATGCCTCTGACGGTGTACTGGGATGTGCAATGACTCAAGAGTGACATGTATAAAAAATATGAATGGTGGCTTTGCCACAAATACGATGTCAACTACATGATCATGCAAAGCAATATGACAATGATGAAGCGTGTCATAATAAACTGAACGGTGGAAGTTGCATGGCAATATATATCGGAATGGCTATGGAAATGCCATAATAGGTAGGTATGGTGGCTGTTTTGAGGAAGGTATATGGTGGGTGTAATGCACCGGAGAAAGTTGCGCGGTACTAGAGAGGCTAGCAATGGTGGAAGAGTGAGAGTGCGTATAATCCATGGACTCAACATTAGTCATAAAGAACTCACATACCTATTGCAAAAATTTATTAGCTATCGAAACAAAGTACTACACGCATGCTCCTAGGGGGATAGATTGGTAGGAAAAGACCATCACTCGTCCCCGACCGCCACTCATAAGGAAGAAAATCAAAAAATAAATCATGCGCCGACTTCATCACATAACGGTTCACCATACGTGCATGCTACGGGAATCACAAACTTTAACACAAGTATTTCTACCAATCCACAATTACTCACTAGCATGACTCTAATATCACCATCTTTATATCTCCAAACAAATGCAAGGAATCAAACTTCTCATCTATTCAATGCTCTTTATATGAAAGTTTTTATTATATCCCTCTTGGATGCCCATCATATTAGGACTGAATTCATAACCTAAGCAAATTACCATACTATTTATAAGACTCTCAAAATAATATAAGTGAAGCATGAGAGTTCATCAATTTCTTCAAAATAAAACCACCACCGTGCTCTAAAAAGATATAAGTGAAGCACTAGAGCAATTGACAAACTACTCCAAAATGATATAAGTGAAGATTAATGAGTAGTCAAATAATTAAGTAGCTATGTGAAGACTCTCTCTCATTTAAGAATTTCAGATCTAAGTATTTTATTAAAACAGCAAGCAAAACAAAATAAAATGACTTTCTAAAAATAGCACACATCATGTGAAGAAGTAAAAACTTAGGCTCAACCGATACTAACCGATAATTCTTGATGAAGAAAGGTGGGATGCCTACCGGGGCATCCCCAAGCTTAGATGCTTGAGACTTCTTGGAATATTATATTGGGATGCCTTGGGCATCCCCAAGCTTGAGTTTTTGCGTCTCCTTAATTCCTTTTATGCCACGGTTTCCCTAAATCTTAAAAACTTCATCCACATAAAACTCAAAAAGAACTCGTGAAAAAAGTTAGTATAAATCAAATGCAAAACCTTATCATTCTCTACTGTAGCAAATCACCAAAATTATTATTTAACATTTCATACTAAATGCTCTGCATATTTAATAATCCCATCCTCAAATAGAATCATTAAACAAGCAAACATATGCAAACAATGCAAACATAACAGCAATCTGTCTAAACAGGACAGTCTGTAAAGAGTGCAATTGTACTCATACTTCCCTAACTCCAAAAATTCTTAAAAATTACCACACTGTATAAAATTTGTTATTACTCATTATTAAAAAAAATTCAAGATTTTATCACGTTCTGACATTCCAGAAGAATTCAGACAATAATAGAAAACTTTCTGTTTTCAAAACAGCAACATATACACTTGCAAAATAAGCATGGTAAAGGCTAAACTTGACACTTTTATTGAAATAGAAGATGCAAAACATTACTATAAATAAAAGTAACCAAATCCTAATAAAATAAAATAACGCTCCAAGCAAAACACATATCATGTGACGAATAAAAATATAGCTCCAAGTAAGGTTACTGATAATGTTGGAGACGAAAGAGGGGATGCCTTCCGGGGCATCCCCAAGCTTAGTTGCTTGCATATTCCTTGAATATTATCTTGGGGTGCCATGGGAATCCACAAGCTTAGGGTCTTGTCACTCCTTATTCTCATCATATCGATATCTCACCCAAAACTTGAAAACTTCAATCACACAAAACTTGACGGAACTTCGTGAGATGGGTTAGTATGATAACACAAATCATTCACTTTGGTAATGTCAAGACAAGATTCAAAATTTTCCTCACATGATGCCTACTGTACCCTATCATTTCTATAATTTATATTGAGCAATATAAGCCATAGAAACTAGAAAACAAGAAAACTATGCATTGAAAACAGAATCTGTCAAAAACAGAACAGCCTGTAATGATCTGAATTAAGCTCATACTTCTGTTACTCCAACAATTCTGAAAAATTAGGAAAACGTAGGAAATTTGTATATAAATCCTATGTAAAAAATTCAGAGTTTTTCCAGGTCCTAGTAAACGATAGGAATTTCTGTACTGGACGCAAAAGTTTCTGTTTTTGCACAGAATCAAGTCAACTATCATCCACACTATCCCAAAGGCTTTACTTGGCACTTTATTGAAACAAAAGCTATAAAACATGATTACTACAGTAGCTTAATCATGTGTACACACAAAAACAGAAGGTATAAATATTGGGTTGTCTCCCAACAAGCGCTTTTCTTTAATGCCTTTTTAGCTAGGCATGAAGATTTCAATGATGCTCACATAAAAGATAAGAATTGAAATATAACGGGAGCATCATGAAGAATATGACTAGCACATTTAAGTCTAACCCACTTCCTATGCATAGGGATTTTGTGAGCAAACAATTTATGGGAGCAAGAATCAACTAGCATAGGAAGGCAAAACAAGCAAAACTTCAGGTCTTCCAACACATAGAGAGGAAACTTGATATTATTTAGATATGTAAAAGCATATGTTCCTCTCTCATAATAATTTTCAGTAGCATCATGAATGAATTCAACAACATAACTATCACATAAAGCATTCTTTTCATGATCCCCAAGCATAGAAATTTTATTACTCTCCACATAAGCAAATTTATTCTCATGAATAGTAGTGGGAGCAAACTCAACAAAATAACTATCATGTGAGGCATAATCCAATTGAAAATTAAAATCATGATGACAAGTTTCATGGTTATCATTATTCTTTATAGCATACATGTCATCACAATAATCATCATAGATAGCAACTTTTTTATCATAGTCAATTGGAACCTCTTCCAAAATAGTGGATTCATCACTAAATAAAGTCATGACCTCTCCAACTCCACTTTCATCATTATAATCATCAAAAATAGGAGGCATGCTTTCAGCATAATAAATTTTCTCATCAAAACTTGGGGGACTAAAAATATCATTTTCATCAAACATGGTATCCCCAAGCTTGTGGCTTTGCATATCATTAGCATCATGGATATTCAAGGAATTCATACTAACAACATTGCAATCATGCTCATCATTCAAAAATTTAGTGCCAAACATTTTATAGACTTCTTCTTCTAACACTTGAGCACAATTTTCCTTTCCATCATTTTCACGAAAGATATTAAAAAGATAGATGAAGCATATGAAGCAACCTTAATTCAATTTTTTTGTAGTTTTCTTTTATAGACTAAACTAGTGATAAAACAAGAAACTAAAAGATTCAATTGCAAGATCTAAAGATATACCTTCAAGCACTAACCTCCCCGGCAACGGCGCCAGAAAAGAGCTTGATGTCTACTACGCAACATTCTTCTTGTGGACTCGTGTTGGGCCTCCAAGCGCAGAGTTTTGTAGGACAGTAGAAAATTTCCCTCAAGTGGATGACCTAAGGTTTATCAATCCGTGGGAGGCGTAGGATGAAGATGGTCTCTCTCAAACAACCCTACAACGATGAAGAGATGGTGATACAAGTGTAATATGGATAGTAGATATAGGTTTTTATAATCTGAAAATATAAAAACAGCAAGGTAGCAAGTGAAAAAAGTGAGCAAAACGGTATTGCAATTCTTGAAAACAATGCCTAGGGTTCATACTTTCACTAGTGCAAATTCTTTCAACAATGATAACATAATTGGATCATATAACAATCCCTCAACGTGCAACAAAGAATCACTCCAAAGTTTCTATCGGAGAACGTAGGATGAAAACGTGCATCAACCCCTATGCATAGATTACCCCAATGTCACCTCGAGAATCCGCGAGTTGAGTGCCAATGTTGGAAATATGCCCTAGAGGCAATAATAAAGTGGTTATTATTATATTTCCTTGTTCATGATAATTGTCTATTGTTCATGCTATAATTGTGTTACCCGGAAATCGTAATGCATGTGTGAATACATAGACCACAACATGTCCCTAGTGAGCCTCTAGTTGACTAGCTCGTTGATCAATAGATGGTTACAGTTTCCTGACCATGGACGTTGGATGTCGTTGATAACGGGATCACATCATTAGGAGAATGATGTGATGGACAAGACCCAATCCTAAGCATAGCACTAGATCATGTAGTTCGTGTGCTAAAGCTTTTCTAATGTCAAGTATCATTTCCTTAGACCATGAGATTGTGCAACTCCCGGATACCGTAGGAATGCTTTGGGTGTATCAAACGTCACAACGTAACTGGGTGACCATAAAGGTGCACTACAGGTATCTCCGAAAGTGTCTGTTGGGTTGGCACGAATCGAGACTGGGATTTGTCACTCCGTATGATGGAGAGGTATCTCTGGGCCCACTCGGTAATGCATCATCATAATGAGCTCAATGTGACTAAAGAGTTAGCCACGGGATCATGCGTTACGGAACGAGTAAAGAGACTTGCCGGTAATGAGATTGAACAAGGTATAGGGATACCGACGATCGAATCTCGGGCAAGTATCATACCGGTAGACAAAGGGAATTGTATACGGGATTGATTGAATCCTCGACATCGTGGTTCATCCGATGAGATCATCGTGGAACATGTGGGAGCCAACATGGGTATCCAGATCCCGCTGTTGGTTATTGGCCGGAGAGATGTCTCGATCATGTCTGCATGGTTCCCGAACCCGTAGGGTCTACACACTTAAGGTTCGGTGACTCTAGGGTTGTTATGGGAAATAGTATGTGAATACCGAATGTTGTTCGGAGTCCCGGATGAGATCCCGGACGTCACGAGGAGTTCCGGAATGGTCCGAAGGTAAAGATTTATATATGGGAACTTGTTATTGGGGTTCCGGAAAAAGTTTGGTTTTTTCGGTATTGTACCGGGAAGCTTTCGAAAGGTTCCGGAGGATTCCGTAGGGGTCCGGAAGTCCGGAAAGGGTTCCACCACGTCCAATACAGAAGCATGGGCTGTAAGGGGGCGCCCTAGCCTTAATGGGCTAGGGGCACCAGCCCCCCTAAGGCCCATGCGCATGGGAGAGGGGAAACCCTAAAGGGGGAGGGCCTCCACTTGACTTGGGAGGCACTCCTCCCCCCCCTTGGCCGCCGCCCCAACCCTAGATGGGATCTAGGGGGCCGGCCCCCTCTCCCCCCAGCCTATAAATAGTGGAGGGGTGGGAGGGAGGCCACAACCTTGCCCTTGGCGCAGCCCCTCCCCCTCTCCAACACCTCCTCCTCCTCCGTTGAGCTTGGCGAAGCCCTGCCGAAGAACTGCAAGTTCCACCACCACGCCGTCATGCTGCTGGAGCTGTCTTCCCCAACCTCTCCCTCCTCCTTGCTGGATCAAGGCACGGGAGACGTCACCGGGCTGCACGTGTGTTGAACACGGAGGCACCGTTGTTCGGTGCTTAGATCGGAATCGACCGCGATCTGAATCGCTGCGTGTACGACTCCTCCAACCGCGTTCTTGCAATGCTTCCGCATCGCGATCTTCAAGGGTATGAAGATGCACTCCTCTCTCTCTCGTTGCTGGTCTCTCCATAGATTGATCTTGGTGATGCGTAGAATTTTTTTTGATTTACTACTACGTTCCCCAACAGTGGCATCATGAGCTAGGTCTATGCGTAGATTCTTTGCACGATTAGAACACAAGTAGTTGTGGGCGATGATTTGTAAATTTACTTGCCATTACTAGTCTTATCTTGATTCGGCGGCATCGTGGGATGAAGCGGCCCGGACCGACCTTACACGTACGCTTACGTGAGACAGGTTCCACCGACTGACATGCACTAGTTGCATAAGGTGGCTAGCGGGTGTCTGTCTCTCCCACTTTAGTCGGATCAGATTCGATGAAAAGGGTCCTTATGAAGGGTAAATAGAAATTGGCATATCACGTTGTGGTTGTGGCGTAGGTAAGAAACGTTCTTGCTAGAAACCTATAGCAGCCACGTAAAAAAATTTGGAACAACAATTAGAGGACGTCTAACTTGTTCTTGCAGCATATGCCGTGTGATGTGATATGGCCAAAAGGATGTGATGAATGATATATGTGATGTATGAGATTGATCATGTTCTTGTAATAGGAATCACGACTTGCATGTCGATGAGTATGACAACCGGCAGGAGCCATAGGAGTTGTCTTAATTTATTGTATGACCTGCGTGTCAATGAAAAACGCCATGCAATTACTTTACTTTATTGCTAACCGTTAGCCATAGTAGTAGAAGTAATAGTTGGCGAGGCAACTTCATGAAGACACGATGATGGAGATCATGGTGTCATGCCGGTGACGATGTGATCATGGTGCCCCGAAGATGGAGATCAAAAGGAGCAAAATGATATTGGCCATATCATGTCACTAGTTGATTGCATGTGATGTTTATCATCTTTTCACATCTTATTTTCTTAGAACGACGGTAGCATAAATAAGATGATCCCTCGCTAAAATTTCAAGAAAGTGTTCCCCCTAACTGTGCACCATTGCGAAGGTTCGTTGTTTCGAAGCACCACGTGATGATCGGGTGTGATAGATTCTAACGTTCGAATACAACGGGTGTAAGCCAGATTTACACATGCAAAACACTTAGGTTGACCTGACGAGCCTAGCATGTACAGACATGGCCTCGGAACACGGAAGACCGAAAGGTCGAACATGAGTCGTATAGAAGATACGATCAACATAGAGATGTTCACCGTTGATGACTAGTCCGTCTCACGTGATGATCGGACACGGCCTAGTCGATTCGGATCATGTATCACTTAGATGACTAGAGGGATGTCTATCTGAGTGGGAGTTCATAGAATAATTTGATTAGATGAACTTAATTGTCATGAACTTAGTCTAAAATCTTTACAATATGTCTTGTAGATCAAATGGCCCACGATAATGTTGCCCTCAACTTCAACGCGTTCCTAGAGAAAACCAAGCTGAAAGACGATGGTAGCAACTATACGGACTGGGTCCATAACTTGAGGATCATCCTCATAGCTGCCAAAAAAGCTTATGTCCTTGAAGCACCGCTAGGTGACGCACCTGTTTTCCCAGCAACTCAAGACGTTATGAACGCCTGGCAGTCGCGTAGTGATGATTACTCCCTGGTTCAGTGCGGCATGCTTTCAGCTTAGAACCGGGGCTCCAAAAGCGTTTTGAGCAACACGGAGCATATGAGATGTTCCAAGAGCTGAAAATGGTTTTCCAAGCTCATGCCCGGGTCGAGAGATATGAAGTCTCCGACAAGTTCTACAGTTGTAAGATGGAGGAAAATAGTTCTGTCAGCGAGCATATACTCAAAATGTCTGGGTTGCACAACCGCTTGTCTCAGCTGGGAGTAAATCTCCCGGATGACGCGGTCGTTGACAGAATCCTTCAGTCGCTTCCACCTAGCTATAAGAGCTTTGTGATGAACTTCAATATGCAGGGGATGGAAAAAACCATTCCTGAGGTATATTCAATGCTGAAATCAGTGGAGGTGGAGATCAAAAAGGAACATCAAGTGTTGATGGTGAATAAAACCACTAAGTTCAAGAAAGGCAAGGGTAAAAAGAACTTCAAGAAGGACGGCAAGGGAGTTGCCGCGCCCGGTAAGCAAGCTGCCGAGAAGAAGCCAAAGAATGGACCCAAGCCTGAGACTGAATGCTTTTATTGCAAGGGAAACGGTCACTGGAAGCGGAACTGCCCCAAGTACTTAGCGGATAAGAAGGCCGGCAATACCAAAGGTATATGTGATATACATGTTATTGATGTGTACCTTACCAGCGCTCGTAGTAGCTCCTAGGTATTTGATACCGGTGCGGTTGCTCATATTTGTAACTCAAAACAGGAGCTGCGGAATAAGCGGAGACTGGCGAAGGATGAGGTGACGATGCGCGTCGGGAATGATTCCAAGGTCGATGTGATCGCCGTCGGCACGCTACCTCTGCATCTACCTTCGGGATTAGTTTTAAACCTCAATAATTGTTATTTAGTACCAGCTTTGAGCATGAACATTGTATCAGGATCTCGTTTGATGCGAGATGGCTACTCATTTAAATCCGAGAATAATGGTTGTTCTATTTATATGAGACATATGTTTTATGGTCATGCCCCGCTGGACAATGGTTTATTTTTATTGAATCTCGAACGTGATGTTACACATATTCATAGTGTGAATGCCAAAAGATGTAAGGTTGATAATGATAGTCCCACATACTTGTGGCACTGCCGCCTTGGTCACATTGGTGTCAAACGCATGAAGAAACTCCATGCAGATGGACTTTTGGAGTCTCTTGATTATGAATCATTTGACACGTGCGAACCATGCCTCATGGGCAAAATTACCAAGACTCCGTTCTCCGGAACAATGGAGCGAGCAACCAACTTATTGGAAATCATACATACTGATGTGTGCGGTCCAATGAGCATTGAGGCTCGCGGTGGTTATCGTTATGTTCTCACCCTCACTGATGACTTAAGTAGATATGGGTATGTCTACTTAATGAAACACAAGTCTGAGACCTTCGAAAAGTTCAAGGAATTTCAGAGTGAGTTTGAGAATCAACGTGACAGGAAAATAAAGTTCTTACGATCAGATCGTGGAGGGGAATATTTGAGTCACGAGTTTGGCACGCACTTAAGGAAATGTGGAATTGTTTCACAACTCACGCCGCCTGGAACACCTCAGCGTAATGGTGTGTCCGAACGTCGTAATCGCACTCTATTGGATATGGTGCGATCTATGATGTCTCTTACCAATCTACCGCTATCATTTTGGGGTTATGCTTTAGAGACTGCCGCATTCACTTTAAATAGGGCTCCGTCGAAATCCGTTGAGACGACACCGTATGAATTATGGTTTGGAAAGAAACCTAAGCTGTCGTTTCTGAAAGTTTGGGGATGCGATGCTTATGTCAAGAAACTTCAACCTGAAAAGCTCGAACCCAAATCGGAAAAATGCGTCTTCATAGGATACCCTAAAGAAACTATTGGGTATACCTTCTACCTTAGATCCGAAGGCAAGATCTTTGTTGCCAAGAATGGATCCTTTCTGGAGAAAGAGTTTCTCTTGAAAGAAGTAAGTGGGAGGAAAGTAGAACTTGATGAGGTACCCCCTCTTGAACCGGAGAGTAGCGCAGCTCAGGAAGATGTTTCTGTGGTGCCTGCACCGACTAGAGAGGAAGTTAATGATGATGATCATGAAACTTCGGATCAAGTTGCTACTGAACTTCATAGGTCCACGAGGACACGTTCCGCACCAGAGTGGTACGGCAACCCTGTCTTGGAAGTCATGTTGTTAGACAACGGTGAACCTTCGAACTATGAAGAAGCGATGGCGGGCCTGGATTCCAACAAATGGCTTGAAGCCATGAAATCCGAGATAGGATCCATGTATGAAATCGAAGTATGGACTTTGACAGACTTGCCCGATGATCGGCAAGCCATAGAGAACAAATGGATCTTTAAGAAGAAGACAGACGCGGATGGTAATGTGACCATCTATAAGGCTCGACTTGTCGCTAAGGGTTATCGACAAGTTCAAGGGGTTGACTACGATGAGACCTTCTCACCCGTAGCGAAGCTGAAGTCCGTCAGAATAATGTTAGCAATTGCCGCATACTATGATTATGAGATATGGCAAATGGACGTCAAAACGGCATTCCTTAATGGTTTCCTTAAGGAAGAGTTGTATATGATGCAGCCGGAAGGTTTTGTCGATCCTAATAATACTGACAAGGTATGCAAGCTCCAGCACTCAATCTATGGGCTGGTGCAAGCATCTCGGAGTTGGAACATTCGCTTTGATGAGATGATCAAAGCGTTTGGGTTTACACAGACTTATGGAGAAGCCTGTGTTTACAAGAAAGTGAGTGGGAGCTCTGTAGCATTTCTCATATTATATGTAGATGACATACTATTAATGGGAAATGACATAGAATTCTTGGAAAGCATAAAGGCCTACTTGAACAAGTGTTTTTCAATGAAGGACCTTGGAGAAGCTGCTTACATATTAGGCATCAAGATCTATAGAGATAGATCGAGACGCCTCATTGGTCTTTCGCAAAGCACATACCTTGACAAGATATTGAAGAAGTTCAATATGGATCAGTCCAAGAAGGGGTTCTTGCCTGTATTACAAGGTGTGAGATTGAGCACGGCTCAATGCCCGACCTTAGCAGAAGATAAAGAAAAGATGAGCGTCATCCCCTATGCCTCAGCCATAGGGTCTATTATGTATGCCATGTTGTGTACCAGACCTGATGTGAACCTCGCCGTAAGTTTGGTAGGAAGGTACCAAAGTAATCCCGGCATGGAACACTGGACAGCGGTCAAGAACATCCTGAAGTACCTGAAAAGGACTAAGGATATGTTTCTCGTTTATGGAGGTGACGAAGAGCTCGTCGTAAAGGGTTACGTCGATGCTAGCTTCGACACAGATCTGGATGACTCTAAGTCACAAACCGGATACGTGTATATTTTGAATGGAGGGGCAGTCAGCTGGTGCAGTTGCAAGCAAAGCGTCGTGGCGGGATCTACATGTGAAGCGGAATACATAGCAGCCTCGGAGGCAGCACAGGAAGCAGTCTGGATGAAGGAGTTCATTATCGACCTAGGAGTTATTCCCAATGCGTCGGGCCCAATGACTCTCTTCTGTGACAACACTGGAGCTATTGCCCTTGCCAAGGAGCCTAGGTTTCACAAGAAGACCAGGCATATCAAGCGTCGCTTCAACTCCATTCGTGAACATGTTCAAGATGGAGACATAGATATTTGTAAAGTGCATACGGATCTGAATGTCGCAGATCCGTTAACTAAACCTCTTCCACGAGCAAAACATGATCAACACCAGAACTCTATGGGTGTTCGATTTACCACAATGTAACTAGATTATTGACTCTAGTGCAAGTGGGAGACTGTTGGAAATATGCCCTAGAGGCAATAATAAAGTGGTTATTATTATATTTCCTTGTTCATGATAATTGTCTATTGTTCATGCTATAATTGTGTTATCCGGAAATCGTAATGCATGTGTGAATACATAGACCACAACATGTCCCTAGTGAGCCTCTAGTTGACTAGCTCATTGATCAATAGATGGTTACGGTTTCCTGACCATGGACGTTGGATGTCGTTGATAACGGGATCACATCATTAGGAGAATGATGTGATGGATAAGACCCAATCCTAAGCATAGCACTAGATCGTGTAGTTCGTCTACTAAAGCTTTTCTAATGTCAAGTATCATTTCCTTAGACCATGAGATTGTGCAACTCCCGGATACTGTAGGAATGCTTTGGGTGTATCAAACGTCACAACATAACTGGGTGACCATAAAGGTGCACTACAGGTATCTCCGAAAGTGTCTGTTGGGTTGGCACGAATCGAGACTGGGATTTGTCACTCCGTATGACGGAGAGGTATCTCTGGGCCCACTCGGTAATGCATCATCATAATGAGCTCAATGTGACTAAAGAGTTAGCCACGGGATCATGCGTTACGGAACGAGTAAAGAGACTTGCCGGTAATGAGATTGAACAAGGTATAGGGATACCGACGATCGAATCTCGGGCAAGTATCATACCGGTAGACAATGGGAATTGTATACGGGATTGATTGAATCCTCGACATCGTGGTTCATCCGATGAGATCATCGTGGAACATGTGGGAGCCAACATGGGTATCCAGATCCCGCTGTTGGTTATTGGCCGGAGAGATGTCTCGGTCATGTATGCATGGTTCCCGAACCCGTAGGGTCTACACACTTAAGGTTCGGTGACTCTAAGGTTGTTATGGGAAATAGTATGTGAATACCGAATGTTGTTCGGAGTCCCGGATGAGATCCCGGACGTCATGAGGAGTTCCGGAATGGTCCGGAGGTAAAGATTTATATATGGGAAGTTGTTATTGGGGTTCCGAAAAAAGTTCGGTTTTTTCGGTATTGTACCGGGAAGCTTTCGAAAGGTTCCGGAGGATTCCGGAGGGGTCCGGAAGTGCGGAAAGGGTTCCACCACGTCCAATACAGCAGCATGGGCTGTAAGGGGGCGCCCTAGCCTTAATGGGCTAGGGGCACCAGCCCCCCTAAGGCCCATGCGCATGGGAGAGGGGAAACCCTAAAGGGGGAGGGCCTCCACTTGACTTGGGAGGCATTCCTCCCCCCCTTGGCCGCCGCCCCAACCCTAGATGGGATCTAGGGGGCCGGTCCCCTCTCCCCCCTAGCCTATAAATAGTGGAGGGGTGGGAGGGAGGCCACAACCTTGCCCTTGGCGCAGCCCCTCCCCCTCTCCAACACCTCCTCCTCCTCCGTTGAGCTTGGCGAAGCCCTGCCGGAGAACTGCAAGTTCCACCACCACGCCGTCGTGCTGCTGGAGCTGTCTTCCCCAACCTCTCCCTCCTCCTTGCTGGATCAAGGCGCGGGAGACGTCACCGGGCTGCACGTGTGTTGAACACGGAGGCACCGTTGTTCGGTGCTTAGATCGGAATCGACCGTGATCTGAATCGCTGCGTGTACGACTCCTCCAACCGCGTTCTTGCAACGCTTCCGCATCGCGATCTTCAAGGGTATGAAGATGCACTCCTCTCTCTCTCGTTGCTGGTCTCTCCATAGATTGATCTTGGTGATGCGTAGAATTTTTTTTGATGTACTACTACGTTCCCCAACAGCCAAAACATACATCAAGTGAATCAATAGAACATCCCGTTGTCACCACAGATATCCCATCGCAAGACATACGTCAAGTGTTCTCAAATCCAAGACTCAATCCAACATAACGTACCTCAAAGAGCAAGACTCAATTCATCACAACAAGAGATAGAGAGGGAAGAAACACCATATGATCCAACTATAATAACAAAGCTCGCGGTATATCAAGATTGTGCCAAATCAAGAACACGAGAGAGAGGGATCAAACACATAGCTACTGGTACATACCCTCAGCCCCGATTCATAAATCTCAAGCAAAACTTCATAAAGATAATCTAGTGAACTCAATTCACTAGCAATTGGTTCATCATAATTGAATCTTTTGAAAAGAATAGCAAGTGGATGAGGATCCATAACAATAAATTTTTAGCAAGCGAAGATGCAAGCAAATAGAAGGCACATGGCAACACAAGCAAACATGAGATCTGACGAGAAAAAGGCAAACGAAAAATAAGGCGAATAAAACGGCAAATTTTTGTGAAGTGGGGGAGATGAAAACGAGAGGCAAATGGCAAATAATGAAAATTGCAAGAAGATGAGATTTGTGATTAGGAACCTGGTAGATGTTGATGATGTCTCCCCGGCAACGGCGCCAGAAATTCCTTTTGATGTCTACTAGAACTACATCGGTATTTCCCCAAAGAGGAAGGGATGATGCAGCACAACAACGGTAGGTATTTCCCTCAGTGATGAGACCAAGGTTATCGAACCAGTAGGAGAACCACGCAAAACTACGTGAACGGCACCTGCACAAAAATAACAAATACCCGCAACCCGGCGTATTAAAGGGGTTGTCAATCCCTTTTGGGCAACGGCGCCAGAAATGGCTAGTGGACGGGAGAAATTTGTAATAGATTGGATAAATAGATCTCGAATAAATGCAAAATAAAATAAAGTGCAGTAAGGTATTTTTGGGTTTTTGGAAATATAGATCTGAAAATAAATGCAAATAAAAATAGATCACAATGGCAAATATATTAAAGAAGAGACCCGGGGCCGTAGGTTTCACTAGTGGCTTCTCTCGAGAAAAATAGCAAACGGTGGGTAAACGAATTACTGTTGGGCAATTGATAAAACTTCAAATAATCATGACGATATCGAGGCAATGATCATTATATAGGCATCACGTCCAAGATTAGTAGACCGACTCATGCCTGCATCTACTACTATTACTGCACACATCGACCGCTATCCAACATGCATCTAGTGTATTAAGTTCATGGAGAAATGGAGTAATGCAATAAGAATGATGACATGATGTAGACAAGATCTATTTATGTAGAAATAGACCCCATCTTGTTATCCTTAATGGCAACGATACATACGTATCGGTTCCCTTTCTATCACTGGGATCAAGCACCATAAGATCGAACCCATCACAAAGCACCTCTTCCCATTGCAAGATAAATAGATCAAGTTGGGCAAACAAAACCCAAATATCGGAGAAGAAATACGAGGCTGTAAGCAATCATGCATAAAAGAGATTCAAAGAAGACTCAAATAACTTTCATGGATAAAAAGATAGATTTGATCATAAACTCAAAGTTCATCAGATCCCAACAAACACACCGCAAAAAGAGTTACATCATATGGATCTCCAAGAGACCATTGTATTGAGAATCAAAAGAGAGAGAGGAACCCATCTAGCTACTAACTACGGACCCGTAGGTCTACAAAGAACTACTCACGCATCATCGGAGAGGCACCAATGGACATGATGAACCCCTCTGTGATGGTGTCTAGATTGGATCTGTGGTTTCTGGAACTTGCGGCGGCTGGAATTGATTTTCGTCGACTCCCCTAGGGTTTCTGGAATATTTGGGTATTTATAGAGCAAAGTGGCGGTTCGGGAGGCCACCGAGGTGGGCACAACCCACTAGGGCGCACCTGGGCCTCCAGGCGTGCCCTGGTGTCTTGTGCTCACCTCGGGCTCCCTCTTCGGTACTTCTTTGGCCCACTGGATGTCTTCTGGTCCAAAAAAATCCACAAAAAGTTTTGCTGCGTTCGGACTCCGTTTGGTATTGATTTCCTGCGATGTAAAAAACATGCAGAAAACAGCAACTGGCACTTGGCACTATGTCAATAGGTTAGTACCAAAAAATGATATAAAATGACTATAAAATGATTGTAAAACATCCAAGAATGATAATATAATAGCGTGGAACAATAAAAAATTATAGATATGTTGGAGACGTATCAGCATCCCCAAGCTTAATTCATGCTCGTCCTCGAGTAGGTAAATGATAAAAACAGAATTTTTGATGTGGAATGCTGCCAAACATGCTCATATCATATTCTTTTCTTTGTAGAATGGACATTTGGACTTTTATATGGTTCAAAGCAATAGTCCAGTTTTGACATGAGGACTTTAATACTGAAGCATATCAACAAGCAACAATGTCTTTCAAAATATCAACGCTAAAATAAGTTATCCCTAGCCCATTATGCTCAATCATTGATCCATTCATGAAACACACTCGCATATTAGCTACACCCAATGCTCAAGTACGATCATAGTGCCCCTTAGTTGGTGCTTTATAAGAGAAGATGGAGACTCAAATAAAAAATAAAAAATGCATAAATTAAAAGAAAGGCCCTTCGCGGAGGGAAGTAGGGATTTGTAGAGGTGCCAGAGCTCAAAGCGAAAAAGATAGATAAAAACATTTTGGGAGGCATGCTTTTCCTGTCAACGAGAACGATCGAGTAGTTCCCAATACTTTCCATGCTAGATATATCATAGGCGGTTCCCAAACAGAAATTGAAGTTTATTCCTTTTTCAACCATACTTTCACTTTCCATGGCTAGCCATATCCACGAGTGCCTTCCATACCAACACTTTCCAAGGAATTTATTATTTGACAACATAAAGTAAATTCGTTTTTCATTTCGGGACTGGGCATCCCTAATACCTTTGCCTTACTCTCGTGCAATGACAAGTGAATAAACACTCATCGTGAGAATAATATATCTAGCATGGAAATATATTAGCCACCCCCTACCGTTTCATGAGCGGTACGGGCACACAAAAGAGAAATTTATTTTGAAAAGTAGAGATGGCACATACAAATTTGCTTAGAACGGCAAAAGAATACCGCATATAGGTAGGTATGGTGGACTCATGTGGCAAAACTGGTTTAAAGGATTTTTAACGCACAAGTAGTGATCATACTTAGTGCAAAATGAAGGCTAGCAAAGATTGAGAAGCATCCAACCAAGAAACGAAAAATCTCATAAGCGAGCATTAAGCATAACTAACACCGAATAATGCACCACAAGTAGGATGTAATTTCATTGCATAACTATTGACTTTTGTGCTTGCACAGGGAATCACAAACCTTAACACCAATATTCTTACTAAAGCATAATTACTCATCAACATGACTCACATATCACATCATCATATCACAAAACTATTACAAGGAATCAAGTTTATTTTTTCCAATGATCTTCATGAAAGTTTTTATTATATCCTTCTTGGATATCTATCACTTTGGAACTAATTTTTATATGTTTCTTTTGATAAGCTCAAACAAATATAAGTGAAGATCATGAGCATAATATTTCTTTCTCTCAAATTAATTTAAGTGAAGCAAGAGAGAATTTCTTCAAAAAATTTACTAACTCTCAAATAAATCTAAGTGAAGCATGAGAGCATTTGTTCAAAAATAACAAAGCACACCGTGCTCAAAAAGATATAAGTGAAGCACTAGAGCAATTCCAAGGCTCTAAAAATTTAAGTGAAGCATAGGAGCAAGCATAGTATAATTTTTGGCTCTCTCAAAAGGGTGTGTCCAGCAAGGATTCAAGACTTAAAATAAAAATAAAATCAAGCAAAGACTCATATCATACAAGACGCTCCAAGCAAAATTCATAATATGCGACGAATAAAAATATAGCTTCGAGTAAAATACCGATGGTCATTAGAAGAAAGAGGGGATGCCACTCGGGCATCCCCAAGCTTAGTTGCTTGCTTATCTTTGGATAATGGCTTGGGGTGCCATGGTAATCCCCAAGCTTAGGCTCTTATTACTCCTTATTCCTTCATCCATCGTAACATCACCCAAAACTTGAAAACTTCAATCACACAAAACTCAACAAAACCTTCTTGAGATCCGTTAGTATAAAAAAAACCAATATTTACTTTAAGTACTGTAGAAAACCCATTCAAATTTTGTTATTGCATTATATATACTGTATTCTAACTTTTCCATGGCAAAAACTCTTCAAAGAAAACCATAGAATCATCAAAATAAGCACATAACACAACGAAAACAGAATCTGTCAAAAACAGAGCAGTCTGTAAAGATGCGAATTGTTCTAATACTTATTTAACTCCAAATTTCTAAAACATTAGGACAACAGAGGCAATTTGTATATCAATCTTTTGTAAAAAATTCAGAATTTTTTGTCGCTCTTGTAATTCTAGACAATTATTTTTCTTGACGCAAAAGTTTCTGTTTCCCAACAAGATCAAATCAACTATCACCAAAGCTATCCCAAAGGCTTTACTTGGAATAAACACTAATTAAAACACAAAAAACACAATCAAAACAGAGGCATAATTGGGTATTTTATTGAAAACAGCAAGAAAACCAAAAAGCAAAAAGATACGAGTTGGGTTGCCTCCCAACGAGCTCTTTCTTTATAGCCATTAAGATAGGCTTGAGATTTCAATGATGCTCACATGAAATACAAGAATTTAAGCACAAAGAGAGCATCATGTAGCATGTGAAAAACACATCTAAGTCTAACATGCTTCCTATGCATAGGGATTTTATAGGGAAACAAATTAGCAAGACAAGCAAGATCTAGCATATGCATGGAAGAAAACAATAGCAATCTCAACATGAAGAGAGGTAATTTAGTAACATGAAAATTTCTACAACCATATTTCCCTCTCTCATAATAATTGCATGTGGGATCATATTCAAACTCAACAATATAGCTATCACATAACATATTCTCTTCATGATCCACATGCATGCAAAGTTGACACTCTTCCAAAATAGTGGGATTATCATCAAATAAAGTCATGACCTCTCCAAGCCCACTTTTATCAAAAATTTCATAAGATTGAACACTCTCCAAATATGTGGGATTATTTTTACCTAAAGTTGAAACTCTTCCAAACCCACTTTCAATATTATTCTAAACATTCTTATCAATAACATATTCATCATGAGGCTTAAATAAATTTTCAAGATCATAAGAAGAATCACCCCAATCATGATCATAGCAATAAGTAGTGGACATATCAAAATTAGCATCCCCAAGCTTGGGGTTTTGCATATTGTTGGCACAATTGAC
The DNA here is from genome assembly GCA_011799875.1 of Thinopyrum elongatum. Lineage (NCBI taxonomy): Eukaryota > Viridiplantae > Streptophyta > Magnoliopsida > Poales > Poaceae > Thinopyrum > Thinopyrum elongatum. The sequence continues at coordinate 66,131,931 of CM022302.1, read as the reverse complement.
ATTAATAGAATTTATAATAACGTCATTGCAATCATGCTTTTCATTGAAGGAGCTATCATGAACCACTTTATAAATTCCTTCGTTTAACACTTCATCACAATTTTCAGATTCATAAATCTCAAGCAAAACTTCATAAAGATAATCTAGTGAACTCAATTCACTAGCAATTGGTTCATCATAATTGGATCTTTTGAAAAGATTAGCAAGTGGATGAGGATCCATAACAATAGATTTTTAGCAAGCGAAGATGCAAGCAAATAGAAGGCACATGGCAACACAAGCAAACATGAGATCTGACGAGAAAAAGGCGAACGAAAAAGAAGGCGAATAAAACGGCAAATTTTTGTGAAGTGGGGGAGATGAAAATGAGAGGCAAATGGCAAATAATGAAAATTGCAAGAAGATGAGATTTGTGATTAGGAACCTGGTAGATGTTGATGATGTCTCCCCGGCAACGGCGCCAGAAATTCCTTTTGATGTCTGCTAGAACTACGTCGGTATTTCCCCAAAGAGGAAGGGATGACGCAGCACAACAACGATAGGTATTTCCCTCAGTGATGAGACAAAGGTTATCGAACCAGTAGGAGAACCACGCAAAACTACGTGAACGGCACCTGCACAAAAATAACAAATACTCGCAACCCGGCGTATTAAAGGGGTTGTCAATCCCTTTCGGGCAACGGCGCCAGAAATGGCTAGTGGACGGGAGAAAGTTGTAATAGATTGGATAAATAGATCTCGAATAAATGCAAAATAAAATAAAGTGCAGCAAGGTATTTTTGGGTTTTTGGAAATATAGATCAGAAAATAAATGCAAATAAAAATAGATCACAAAGTCAAATATATTAAAGAAGAGACCCGGGGCCGTAGGATTGACTAGTGGCTTCTCTCGAGAAAAATAGCAACCGGTGGGTAAACGAATTACTGTTGGGCAATTGATAAAACTTCAAATAATCATGACGATATCCAGGCAATGATCATTATATAGGCATCACGTCCAAGATTAGTAGACCGACTCCTGCCTGCATCTACTACTATTACTCCACACATCAACCTCTATCCAGCATGCATCTAGTGTATTAAGTTCATGGAGAAACGGAGTAATGCAATAAGAATGATGACATGATGTAGACAAGATCTATTTATGTAGAAATAGACCCCATCTTGTTATCCTTAATGGCAACGATACATACGTGTCGGTTCCCTTTCTGTCACTGGGATCAAGTACCGTAAGATCGAACCCATCACAAAGCACCTCTTCCCATTGCAAGATAAATAGATCAAGTTGGCCAAACAAAACCCAAATATCGGAGAAGAAATACGAGGCTATAAGAAATCATGCATATAAGAGATTCAAAGAAGACTCAAATAACTTTCATGGATAAAAAGATAGATCTGATCATAAACTCAAAGTTCATCGGTTCCCAACAAACACAACGCAAAAAGAGTTACATCATATGGATCTCCAAGAGACCATTGTATTGAGAATCAAAAGAGAGAAAGGAAGCCATCTAGCTACTAACTACGGACCCGTAGGTCTACAAAGAACTACTCACGCATCATCGGAGACGCACCAATGGACATGATGAACCCCTCCGTGATGGTGTCTAGATTGGATCTGTTGTTTCTGGAACTTGCGGCGGCTGGAATTGATTTTCATCGACTCCCCTAGGGTTTCTAGAATATTTGGGTATTTATAGAGCAAAGAGGCGGTTCGGGAGGCCACCGAGGTGGGCACAACCCACCAGGGCGCGCCTGGGCCTCCAGGCGCGCCCTGGTGTCTTGTGCTCACCTCGGGCTCCCTCTTCGGTACTTCTTTGGCCCACTGGATGTCTTCTGGTCCAAAAAAATCCACAAAAAGTTTCGCTGCGTTTGGACTCCGTTTGGTATTGATTTCCTGCGATGTAAAAAACATGCAGAAAAACAGCAGCTGGCACTTGGCACTATGTCAATATGTTAGTACCAAAAAATGATATAAAATGACTATAAAATGATTGTAAAACATCCAAGAATGATAATATAATAGAATGGAACAATCAAAAATTATAGATACGTTGGAGACGTATCAGTACATACCCTCAGCACCGAGGGTTAACTACAACCTCCTCGTCATGGAGACTGCCGGGATGATGAAGATGGCCTCCGGTGATGGTTTCCCCCTCCGGCAAGGTACCGGAAAGGGCTCCTGATTGGGTTTTCGTGGCTACAGAGGCTTGCGGCGGTGGAACTCCCGATCTAGGTTTCTTTCTGCGGGTTTCAGGATTTATAGGAATTTTTGGCGTCAGTCTGACGTCAGGGGGACGCTCGAGGGGCCCACAAGCTAGGGGGCGCGCCCTCTAGGCTTGTGGACTCCTCGTCCACCTCCTGGCCTGGCTCCAATACTCCGTGGGTCTCTTCTGGTGCATAAAAAATCATCGTAAAGTTTCAGCTCGTTTGGACTCCGTTTGATATTCCTTTTCTGTAAAACTCTAAAACAAGGAAAAAAACAGAAACTGGCACTGGGCTCTAGGTTAATAGGTTAGTCCCAAAAATAATATAAAATAGTATATAAATACATATAAAACATCCAAAACAGATAATATAATAGCATGGAACAATCAAAAATTATAGATACGTTGGAGACGTATCAATGCTGTGAAAGACATAAAGGAATGGTGTAGTGGTATTACCTCATCCACACTTCCTCAACTTCTGCAAGACATAGAACATGAGGTGCTCCCACTCTTGTCGTGGCATGTTATAAGATTTTGAGGCCCCGGCCCTGCCACCTTGCCTGTTGAATAGATGGAGCTTGGGTTGATACTTGGGCTCTTCTATATTGTATTGAGGCACCTTATTATGCAGATGGGGAACGTGACCTGGATAGTACGATGTGCTGAGGTCTGACACCTCCTCTAGGATAACTGCCTCAGCTATGGAAGCTTCAACCTTAGCTTTGTTTCCACATTTTTGTCGGAGATGCTTGTTCTGTCTCTCAGGGCCGTACTGCCAACGATTCTACACAACCCCCCCCCCCCCAACAATACCTCATTCACGAGGTGCAGAATGAGATGTGTCATCAGAGTAAAGAAGCCTGGCAGAAAGATCTTCTCTAGCTTGACTATCAACTCCGGTGCCTTCTTATGCAATTGTTCAATCATGTCTTTACTTACTTCTTTAACACAGAGCGTGCGGAAGAAATGGCTTAGCTCGGCAAGCACTCGCCAGACATGCTCGGGGACATAGCCTCGAACCATCACCGGCATTACCCGCTCAATCCATACATGGTAGTCATGACTCTTGAGCCCGGTCACTTTGCCCGTTGAAAGATTGACTCCCTTACTTATATTCGATGCATAACCATCGGTGAACTTCAAAATGAGTTTGAGCAACATAATTACTTCCTTCTTTTCTAGCGGTTTAAGGATAAAGTCAGCATCTGGCTTGAACCCGTTTCTTCGACCACTTGTGGGAGGCTTCATGTTTAGACGTGGTCTATCACAAATTCTCTATTGATTGGCTCTAGCTTTAACGTTATCCTTCGTCTTATCAGGAATGTTGAGGATCGTGCGGAAAAGGGACTCTGCGACATTCTTTTCGGTGTGCATCACATCGATGTTGTAAGGAAGTTTGAGGTCCTTGGAATAGGGAAGCTTCGAGAAGGGGGTAATGTGAGTCCAGTTGTGCGTCTCACCATATCCCTCGAAGCCTTTGGCTTTGCCTTTGCCTTTGCCTTTAGGCTTGAGAGCTTTTAGCTGAGCAAGAACATCTGCCCTCGAAAATGTTGGAATCTCGGTTACTTCATGGACAACCCAACCTTTCATGATGCTCTTCTTGTCTTCCCTGTCTGGATGGTCTGGAGGGAGGAACTGTCGATGCAGGTCAAAGGCTACATACTTGCCACCCTTATTCAGCCAAATCAAACGCAGAGCCTGCATGCACACTAGGCATGGCATCTTCCCACTTGTACAACATCCTCAGAATAGAGCATAGCCGGGAAAGTCATGCATGCAATAGTGCAACCAAACTTTCATCAAGAAATTCCTCTGCAGATCCCGGTCGTATGTCAACCTCGGAAAGTACCAAGAATGGTGCAAATCATCTACCAGCGGCTGCATAAACACACCCAATTGCTTCCCCTGGTATTCAGGCCCCGGAATGATGAGCGACAAGAACATGGTCTTGCGTTGCATTAGGGCACCGAGAGGGAGATTGAGTGGAATTACAAACACGGGCCAGCAGCTATATGGATTGGACGACATACCATATGGATTGAACCCATCACCTGATATGGCAATTCTGACATTCCCAGCCTCGGCTACTTCCTCGGGGTATTCTTCATCAAACGACTTCCATGCTTCGCCTTCCGATGGATGTACGATTTTATTTGGATGGTACCATATACCTTCCTTGTGCCACTTCATCATTTTGGCAGACTCCTCCGTGATGAAAAGGCGCTGCAGTCTTTCTATGAAATGGAGATACCGAATAACCTTAGCAGGGATGGCTAGCTGCCTTTTCTCACCATCCTCACCGACCACCTCAAGGTACCAAGACTAACTGCACTCCCTACAGTACTTGTCATCCGCATACTCGTGCCTAAACAAAAGGCAATTCTTCGGACAAACATGTATTTTCTCATAATCCATAGAGAGAGCCTTCATGATTTTCTTTGTAGCATACATGCTTTTCGGCAGTTCATGACCCTCAGGGAGGCTATTAGCCCATACTCCTAGGAATGCTTCAAAGCATTTCTGGCTACAGCCGTACTCAGCCTTAACTGCAATCAGTTGCGAGATGGCATCCAGCTGAGATATTTTGGCACCCGCATAAAGAAATTTCGTCGATGAGGCCAAGACCTCTAAGAAGGCCTTTGCGGTTGCCTCCAGCTCCTCCGGTTCATTCTCTGAAGGTGTCACATGTGCCGTTTCTGTAGCAATGACATCATCTAGCATGTCTCTGACCCCGTCGTCCGCATAACCATCGATGCGTTGTCGCATAACCTCCTCTCTACCATGGTCCCGATTGGCTAAGTTTATCGGCGGCATGTCAAAGTTTGGCATATATCCGTGCGTGCAAAGGTGGTCAGTCATGTCTTTCTGATTTCTACGGTGACGTCTGGCACATCTTGCACAGGGGCATTGTGGGATAATTCTCATTGGACTACGGAATATCTCCTTTAAATACACATTGGTTTTCACAATCCACTCTGGCGTTACTCGATTCAGACGAATAAAACCACTGTACATCCACTGATTATCTGCCATCCTCTGCTTTATTGGGAGCCACACAACAAAATTAAGGCTTCATTTAACTTAATCACATCAAATTTTTACTTTCTATCACGTTGACGGCATTGAAACCACCTACATCTCTAATAGGTAAAGATGGGTCCTAATCCCACCCGAGGATGTGTAGATTGAGTACGTTCTCCATGCTCTACCCCGTTCCAAGACAAAATTTCGGCAGCACCTCCCCGCTGTTCTCCAGATACACGTCTCGGCTAATAGCCAAGAGAATGTGCCCCGGAGAACAACGGGGAGGCGCCGCCGAAATCTTGTCTCGGAACGGGGTAGAGCATGGAGAACGTACCCAATCTACACATCCTCGGGCTGTCCGTGGAAAACGCTGGACAATCCGAAAGAGCTGCGGTGCTAAATATGCAATTGAATGCATATTTGTCGATGCAACCCTTTCGGACGGGAGACACCTAGGTTACGTGACTTGATGAGAAAAGAAAATCTAGTGACATGATTATTAAGGTGGATTCCTATCTCACCCTTGGATGTAGAGGAAGTAGTCAAACAGCGACGAGATCATGGACCAATGCCTTCGACGATGATGACTCCAAAGATATGCAACAGCACAAAGCCTGTAAATTTTACCGACAAAAAAAACTTAGATCATCAAGTTACCATTTTTGCTCAAATGACTATTTTTTAGCACTGACCAATGAACTATTTTTCAAAAACATATCATTTTCCAATAGGCAAATCAGGAGCACCATCAACAACAAGGAAATTACCACAAAATTAGCATGAGTCTTGTAGCTTTATTAATCCGCTAAGCAGTAATTCTTTCAAAAAAATCTGCTAAGCAGTAATTAATTTGTTTATTACTAGCACGGTCGAGTAGCAGCCCTACAACATAAATTTTTCAATTGATTAGAACCAATTATCCAACAACACAGTTAGTCAAAATATTATATTACTATGCATTTGAGTTACTGTTTACTGCAAATCAACAAGTGAAGATATTGTACAACCACCCTAAACTAATAGATTCAGACATTTGTACTAGTGCCCACAAAACCACATCTAATCAACAAGTCCACAACTAACAGATTTTTGCCCATCACCATCCGTGGTCCAGATTTTTGTGTATTGTAGCTATTGAAAAGAAATTGGTAGGCGTAGGGGAGGGAGGGAGGGGGCAACAATCTTCGCCTGTTGGCGATGGCGATGGGGAGGGGGCAGCAACTTGGGCAGCAGCACGACGGCGGAGGCAGCAGACCGGGCGGGGGCGACGGCGGCGCGGGCGGGGACGGGGACGGGGCGGCCGGCCCGGGCGGGAGCGGGGACGGGGCGGCCCGAGCTTGGCCGGGGACAGGGCGGCCGGCCCGGGCGGGGGCGGGGACGGGGTGGACCGAGGGGGCGGCGGCGGGGTAGATCGAGGGGCGGCACGGGTGGAGCGAGCAGCGGCGGGGCAAATCGAGCGTATGGAGTAGAATGAGTGGTCGGGAGAGATGGGGGTGGGGCGCCCGAACGGATAAGGTCAGGGATAAGCCGTCGGCATATCCCTGACCTTATCCGGTAGGGCCACGTGGCCAACTATGCCGACGGCTAAGCCGTAGGCATAGGTTTTATTAATCGTAGGCATAGGTTTTTTTTTTCATTTTTCAATTTTTATTTACCTTAACTTTAATTTATTTTTTAAATGTCCTAAGTTTTTTTAATGTATCCACTATCCTTCCTCCCCTCCGAAGACCCTGTGCGATATTTCTAGACTAAACCAGACTAAACCCTAGCCAACGCGCATGATTCACCCTTCAAGTGACGGCGGCACTGCCGTCCGTGGAGGGGGGCCACACCCCGGAGCCTCAAGACAAACGTCTGAGCATACCACATCACTTTCACACATGAAAGAGGACCCGGTGCGGTGTTTCTGTGGCATTGCTACCCCTGGAAGGCCCACCGACTGGACTAACCCTAGCCCGACGCGCACGATTCCCCTCTCCAAGGGACGGCGGCAGTGCCGTCCGTGGAGGGGGGCCACACCCCGGAGCCCCAAGACGGGCGTCTACGCATGCCACATCACTTTCACACATACATTAGGACCCGATGCGGTGTTTCGGTGGCATAGCTACACCTGGAAGGCTACCACGAACCCCGTTGACCAGGAGATCTAGCCCTTTGACTATCACCGGATGGGCTTTGACCACTGAACTCTTCCACCTTGTTGCGATAGATCAACCCGTAGGAACAACCCCGAACACAGTCTGGACCTAACCCACCACTAGATTCCCTCCGGCTCGACCCGACTAGCACGTTTCCCCGCATCCAAGTGATCGCGACAGTGCCGTCCGTGGAGGGGGGCACACCCCGGAGCCTCAAGAAGGGCGTCTGAGCATGCCACAACACTTTCACACTTGCATGAGGACCCGATGCGGTGTTTCGGTGGCATTGCTACAACCGGAAGGCCACCACCAAGCCCCGTTGACCAGGAGATCTAGCCGTTTGACTTTCGCCGGACGGGCTTTGACCAGTGGACTCTTCCACCTAGTTGCGATAGGTCAGCCCATAGGAACATCCCCGAACACGGTCTGGACCCAACCCACCACTAGATTCCCTCCGGCTCTACCCGACGCGCACGTTTCCCCCCTCCAAGTGACAGTGGCACTGCCGTCCGTGGAGGGGGGCCACACCCCGGAGCCCCAAGACGGCCGTCTACGCATACCACATAACTTTCACACATGCAAGAGGGTACGATGCGGTGTTTCGGTGGCATTGCTACACCCGAAAGGCCACCACAAAGCCCCGTTGACCAGGAGAACTAGCCCTTTGACTTTCGTCCGATGGGCTTTGACCAGTGGACTCTTCTTCTTGGTTGCGATAGGTTAGCCCATAGGAACATCCCCGAACATAGTCTGGACCTAACCCACCACTAGATTCCCTCTGGCTCGACCCGACCCGACCCGCATGTTTCCCCTCATCCAAGTGACCACGATAGTGCCGTACGTCCGTGGAGGGGGGGGGGCACACCCCGGAGCCTCAAGACGGGCGTCTACGCATGCCACATCACTTTCACACATGCAAGAGGACCTGATGCGATGTTTCGGTGGCATTGCTACACCCAGAAGGCCACCACAAAGCCCCGTTGACTTGGAGATCTAGCCCTTTGACTTTCGCCGGACGGGCTTTGACCAGTGGACTCTTCCTCCTGGTTGCGATAGGTCAGCCCATAGGAACATCCCCGAACACGGTCTGGACCTAACCCACCACTAGATTCCCTCCAACTCAACCCGACCCGCTTGTTTCACCTCATCCAAGTGACCGCGACAGTGCCGTACGTGCGTGGAGGGGGCCCACACCACGGAGCCTCAAGACGAACGTCTGAGCGTGCCACATCACTATCAAACATGCAAGAGGACCCCGTGTGGTGTTTCGGTGGCATTGCTACCCCCGGAAGGCCCACCGACCGAACTAACTCTAGCCCTACATGCACGATTACCCCCTCCACGTGATGGTGACAGTGCCGTCCGTGGAGGGGGGCACACCCCGGAGCCTCAAGAAGGGCGTCTGATCATGCCACAACACTTTCACACATGCATGAGGACCCGATGCGGTGTTTCGGTGGCATTGCTACACCTGAAAGGCCACCACGAAGCCCCGTTGACCAGGAGATCTAGCCCTTTGGCTTTCGCCGAACGGGCTTTGACCAGTGGACTATTCCACCTGGTTGCGATAGGTCAGCCCATAGGAACATCCCCGCACACGGTCTAGACCCAAGCCACCACTAGATTCCCTCCGGCTCTACCAGACGCGCACGTTTCCCCCCTCCATGTGACGGCGGCACTGCCGTCCGGGGAGGGGGGCCACACCTCGGAGCCCCAAGACGGGTGTCTACGCATGCCACATAACTTTCACACATGCAAGAGGATCCGATGCGGTGTTTCGGTGGCATTGCTACACCCGGAAGGCCACCACGAAGCCCTGTTGACCAGGAGATCTACCTGTTTGACTTTCGCCGGATGGGCTTTGACCTGTGGAGTCTTCTTCCTGGTTGCGATAGGTCAGCCCATAGGAACATCCCCGAACAAGGTCTGGACCTAACCCACCACTAGATTCCCTCCGGCTCGACACGACCCGACCCGCACGTTTCCCCTCATCCAAGTGACCGCGATAGTGCCGTACGTCCATGGAGGGGGACCACACCTCGAAGCCCCAAGACGGGCATCTACGCATGCCACATCACTTTCACACATGCAAGAGGACCCGATGCGGTGTTTTGGTGGCATTGCTACACTCAGAAGACCACCACAAAGCCCCGTTGCCCACGAGATCTAGCCCTTTGACTTTCGCCGGATGGGCTTTGACCAGTGGACTCTTCCTCCTGGTTGCGACAGTTCAGCCCATAGGAACATCCCTGAACACGGTCTGGACCTAACCCACCACTAGATTCCCTCCAACTCAACCCGACCCGCACGTTTCCCCTCATCTAGTTGAGCGCGACAGTGCCATACGTTCGTGGAGGGGGGCCACACCACGGAGCCTCAAGACGAACGTCTGACCATGCCACATCACTTTCACACATGCAAGAGGACCCGGTGTGGTGTTTCGGTGGCATTGCTACCCACGAAAGGCCCACCGACCGGACTAACCCTAGCCCTACATGCACGATTACCCCCTCCAAGTGACGGCGACAGTGCCGTCCGTGGAGGGGGGCACACCCCGGAGCCTCAAGATGGGCGTCTGAGCATGCCACAACACTTTCACACATGCATGAGGACCCGATGCGGTGTTTCGGTGGCATTGCTACACCTGAAAGGCCACCACGAAGCCCCGTTGACCAGGAAATCTAGCCCTTTGACTTTCACCTGACGGGCTTTGACCAGTGGACTCTTCCACCTGGTTGCGATAGGTCAGCCCATAGGAACATCCCCGAACACGGTCTGGACCCAACCCACCACTAGATTCCCTCCAGTTCTACCCGATGCGCACGTTTCCCCCCTCCAAGTGACGGCGGCACTGCCGTCCGTAGAGGGGGGCCACACCCCAGAGCCCCAATACGGGCGTCTACGCATGCCACATCACTTTCACACATGCAAGAGGACCGGATGCGGTGTTTCGGTGGCATTGCTACACCCGGAAGGCCACCACGAAGCCCCGTTGACCAGGAGATCTACCTGTTTGACTTTCGCCGGACGGGATTTGACCAGTGGAATCTTCCTCCTTGTTGGGATTGGTCAGCCCATAGGAACATCCCCGAACACGGTCTGGACCTAACCCACCACTAGATTCCCTCCGGCTCGACCCGACCCGCACGTTTCCCCTCATCCAAGTGACCGCGACAGTGTCGTACGTCCGTGGAGGGGGGCCACACCACGGAGGACCAAGACGGGTGTCTACGCATGCCACATCACTTTCATACATGCAAGAGGACACGATACGGTGTTTCCGTGGCATTGCTACACCCGGAAGGCCACCACGAAGCCCCGTTAATCAGGAGATCTAGCCCTTTGACTTTCGCCGGACGGGCTTTGGCCAGTGGACTCTTCCTCCTGGTTGCGATAGGTCAGCCCATAGGAACATCCCGGAACACGGTCTGGGCCTAACCCACCACTAGATTCCCTCCAACTCAACCTGACCCGCACGTTTCCCCTCATCCAAGTGACCGCGACAGTGCCGTACGTCCATGGTGGGGGGCCACACCATGGAGCCTCAAGACGAATGTCTGAGCAAGCCACATCACTTTCACACATGCAAGAGGACCCGGTGTGGTGTTTCGGTGGAGTTGTTACTCCCGGAAGGCCCACCGACCGGACTAACCCTAGCCCTACATGCACGATTACCCCCTCCAAGTGACGACGACAGTGCCGTCCGTGGAGGGGGCACACCCCGGAGCCTCAAGAACGGCGTCTGAGCATGCCACAACACTTTCACACATGCATGAGGACCCGATGCGGTGTTTCGGTGGCATTGCTACACCCGAAAGGCCACCACGAAGCCCTGTTGACCAGGAGATCTAGCCCTTTGACTTTCGCCGGACGGGCTTTGACCAGTTGACTCTTCCACCTGGTTGTGATAGGTCAGCCCGTAGGAGCATCCTCGAACACGGTCTGGACCCAACCCACCACTATATTCCTCCGGTTCTACCCGACGCGCATGTTTCCCCCCTCCAAGTGACGGCGGCACTGCCGTCCGTGGAGGGGTCCACACCCCGGAGCCCCAAGACGGGCATCTACGCATGCCACATAAGTTTCACACATGCAAGAGGACCCGATGCGATGTTTCGGTGGCATTGCTACACCCGAAAGGCCACCACCAAGCCCCGTTGACCAGGAGATCTACCCCTTAGACTTTCGTCGGACGGGCTTTGACCAGTGGACTCTTCCTCCCGGTTGCAATAGGTCAGCCTATAGGAACATCCCCGAACACGGTCTGGAAATAACCCACCATTAGAATCCCTCCGGCTCGACCCGACATGCATGTTTCCCCTCATCCAAGTGACCGCGACAGTGCCGTACGTCTGTGGAGGGGGGCCACACCCCGGAGCCCCAAGACAGGCGTCTACGCATGCCACATCACTTTCACACATGCAAGAGGACCCGATGCGGTGTTT